>JARWLC010000010.1:30728579-31971405 GCA_033318265.1 Phyllotis vaccarum | reverse complement strand
TGCATACCATCTAGCGAGCAGTAAATGGTGAGGGTGTTGTACCCATGTAAAGGGACCCCAAAGACCACTAGGGAGCTGGGTTCTGTTGTAAACACACAAGAGTCAGTTTAATGGGGGGGGGGCAAGGTTCTAACGAACCCAGGCTGAAACCCTTTGTTCCAGAACAGCAGAGAGTTTCAGCCAGGAGCCCAGAGGTAAGAGGGTTTTGAAAGAAAAGCATATGTAAGCAGGGTGCTACAGGTCTTGGCGTTTCAGGCAAAGGGGTAGGGGTACAATAACTATTGGCTACACTTAGGCCTGAATCCAAGCCTGAATCTACTGGCTGATCTTTCAGCATGAACCTAAGTTTTAAATCTATTGGCTATCAGGCACATCCTTGAGATTTTTCCCAGACTCGCAGACCTGGGTCCTGCACTCAGGCATTGAATGCTCTCTTCCTGAAATTAAAGTTTTGTAACAATAAATCCATGCCTTCACAAGGGGAAGCCACACAGCACACCTGTAGAGGAATAGCAGGTTGTGAAGAAGTGAAATTCCCTTTGGGACAGAAAGACAATAGAACTCCTTCCTGCAATTTTACCTGGCTCATAATCCATTCCAAGTAGATATCACTGTGCTCCCCTTGGGCAGAAATGGGCTTGGAAATCTTAGGAAGCCAGTCCAAAGGGGAAGTGACTTGCATAGGTAACACTGCAGATGGGTGGTTACTCCCTTCTGACCCTGTACCTCTACCTCCTTTTCTCCTGCTTGGACACGGATGGGAAAAACAGTAATGGTTAGCTATACAAGCTGCTCCATGACAAAGTGCTTTTATAACACCACGCTTAAAGTTAGTCACCAAGGCTGTTTATATATTTTGACATGTTCATTTATATTTATTGGATTTTTCTCTTGTTTTTATATTTGAAGTATTACTGAATAATTGCTTATGATGACTCTGGGGAAATGTATCCATGCATATACTAGTGAGCACAGCCTTTTAATAAATGAGCTGCCTTATTCACCTAGAGTTTTTTTTAACAAGTTACCTTAAATTATCTATAAGGGAGAACTCTCTGTGGGTCTTAGTAACACACTGTGTGTGCGTGTACAAAGCAAGCATGTGGCAGCTGGTCACGTGCTCTATATTTTATTGAAGTTTGCTGTGGGTAATTCCTAGAGAGCTGGCTTCCAGGTAGGCATAATACTTATTTGTTGGCATGGGAAGCTTTAATAAGTCCAGAAATGTTTTTAAATACCAGGCAGAATGATGAAAAATAATCAATATTCCCACTCTCTGATGTCTTCAGAAGGTGTGAATATCAGTAATGGGAAATTTCACACTAGTTGATTGTTTTTCGTTTTAATCATTTCTTGGCCTCCGATTTTATTTTAGCAATGTACAAAACAAAATAAAAAGACATTAAACTAATTTAAAGTAGCTCATCCTTAATATCAACATCAAATTTGGAGTGAACTGACTGAATATTTATTTACTTGGGCTAAAAGAACAGCAAAGGAAGTGTTTGAGCTATTGTGCTGTTCACATACTCCTGTCGCCTTATACTACAGGAATCCTCTGCTGATACCCAGGGCCCGGCTCAGCCATTCTGAAGCCCCCCTACAAGGCTACCTTAAAACATAGTTTCTATATGAGCCTTTCAGCTTTAGCGGTGTGAACACTAAGAGTGCATTTGAAAGTGGGTTCTAGATGGCTTACGGTCAGAGTTCTGCTATGAGAGAGAATTCAGATAGCAGTCTTCCATATGAAAACGTCCATTTGAGAAATCACAGTGTTGTTATCAATGCCCCTTGTTAATTTAGGCTGTCAAATATCAAATTGAAAGAGGAAGGAAGGAAGGGAAGGAAGGAAGGAAGGAAGGAAGGAAGGAAGGAAGGAAGGAAGGAAAGGAAGGAAGGAAGGAAGGAAGGAAGGAAGGAAGGAAGGAAGGAAGGAAGAAAGGAAGGAAGGGCAAGGGAAGGGAGGGGAGGGGAGGGGAGGGGAGGGAAAACTTAAGACACCTGGATTAAGGTGCCTGTGATATGTATTTTGACCTCTAAGTACATTCTCATGACAGGAGCAAGGACAAAAAGATGCTTATTTAATTATCCGCTCACCCACACAATATAGGACTGGCCCACAGAGGGGGTGTGCTGTGGCTCATACTCCTTCTATCTTATATATTTTAAATTATTCACTATTTTTAAAAACAGTATACTTACAAAGTTAAAGAGGGAGAAACTGTATACCCTATCCTCCAGACACCAACTTTCTTTACAAAGAGGCAACCATTATTTAATTTTAATTCCATAAATATAAAACAAGATGGCAGTACGCAGTGTTAAAGGCCCTTCTATATCAGAATTTCCCATGATCCTTCCTTTTCTGGTTGCATAGCACTCCATTATCTTAAGGACATATATCAGCCTTGATGAACACTATGGTGTTGGCAGTGGCTTGTACACAGAGGTGGTACTGCACAGAATAGCCTTGAACATGAGCCACTGTGCAAGGATGCAGGCACGTGCAGGTTATGCTCCTTGAGTTTGAACCCAAGAATTTTCACATTTTTGTTATCTTAGTAAACATGGCACATTACACCCCATCAGTCCCATATGAGAAAGCCTGTCTTTCTTTATTCTCACCAAACCATCATGGTGTCACATTTGATGTTTCCAGAATCATAGCTTTAAAAATGTAGAAGGAAGATGTATGAACTTGAACATCTGTGCATTTGCTTGGGTCATCTCTGTGTCCCTCTCCCTCTCCCTCTCCCTCTCCCTCTCCCTCTCCCTCTCCCTCTCCCTCTCCCTCTCCCTCTCCCTCTCCCTCTCCCTCTCCCTCTCTCTCTCTCCCTCTCCCTCTTCCTCTCTCTCCCTCTCTTTTCCTCTCTCTCCCTCTCCCTCTCTCTCTCCCTCTCTCTTCCTCTCTCTCCCTCTCTCCCTCTCCCTCTCCCTCTTCCTCTCTCTCCCTCTCTCTTCCTCTCTCTCCCTCTCCCTCTCTCCCTCTCCCTCTCCCTCTCTCTCTCCCTCTCCCTCTTCCTCTCTCTCCCTCTCTTTTCCTCTCTCTCCCTCTCCCTCTCTCTCTCCCTCTCTCTTCCTCTCTCTCCCTCTCTCCCTCTCCCTCTCCCTCTTCCTCTCTCTCCCTCTCTCCTCTTCCTCTCTCTCCCTCTCCCTCTCTCTCTCCCTCTCCCTCTCTCTCTCCCTCTCCCTCTTCCTCTCTCTCCCTCTCCCTTCCTCTCTCTCTCTCTCTCTCTTTCTCTCTCTCCCATGTTTCCAGTCAAGTACTGTTATTACACTCCACCACCATAGTGCTTTAGGAGGAGAAATTTAAGTTGGGAAAAAGTTGAGAAAGTCCTTTGCAGGCAAATACATTTTGCTCTATATAATGTTCTGTAGAGAAAGCTGAAGACCACTTTGCTTCCTTTTTAAATTTGTGCTCAGTTATAACCCCAATTACTGTTCTTTATCAAGACCAGTGCTGACTGGAGTACTCACTGGTTACGCTAGGAAGTAACTGTTTCTAAAATGAAGTGTGTGTCCATATTTTCAAGAAATAAAATAGCAGTTAAGCAATAGCATTTACTAAAAAACTTTTTATATAAAAATCAAACATTATTAATAGTAAGGTTCAAGCAAAAAGCATTTTTCTTATATTAAGAGATTATAAAATCTTCAAGAGCTGCTTTGGTGATTTGAGTATTAATATTTAAGATTAGAATGCCTTCTATTTGATGTTATTTCTAATGTGTCAAATGCAGCACTGCCTTTTCTTCTGGAGAAATTCTTAGAGGAAAAATAGAGTGGAAGTTACTACCCAGAGTGTTATTTCCCCTGGAATAGGGTTGGTGCTACAGTTGTACTATTGTGAGTGTTTTGCTCCTGATCAATTTTGTGAAAACTGTTGTATCTCAATTAGTATCTCATATAAACCATTGATTTTTCTAGAAGAAAGGACATAAAAATGTCAATCAATATGACTCAGCCAAACATGATTTCTATCTCAGGATTCTGTCCAAGTAATGACCATGATTGATAGAAAGGATAGGATTTTTCCCCCCATGATATCAGTAGTCAGTCCCAAATGTTGGCTTTCAATTGCCTCTAGGAATACTAAGAAAAAATAAAGTTTATAGCTGGATGACAGATAAATGAGTCAATTTTTAAGTTACTGTATTTATTCTTCATCCCTGAAAGAAAAGGATAAAAAGAAACCTTTACTTCACTCTCATAACTAGAGTAAATTTAACAGCTAGTTATTTGCTGAAAATTGTTTTTATCTAAATGTTTTGAGGTATGTTTTTTATTCTTTGTTGTTTTATTGCTCACGTATAGTCACTAACTCCACAATGACTTAAGCACACGGACAATAAAACAACACGGAATGAAAAATAGTGCATGGCTGGGCTTGGCTTACAAAAGCTCCTTCTATTTGTCCAACCCAACAAGGCTAGGATGCTATTAACCTCTTACAGATGAGGAAAAGAAGGTTCTGAGACATTGGTATTACTAGCAAGCAGCAGAGCCAACATTTGAACACATGCCTACTGGTTCAGGAAACATCTCACTGCTTGGCGCACTTCCTGTCTATCAGTCGAGTGGGAACCATGCTTCCAATAAAACCTTATGTTGAACCCTAAGTAATGGGTTTAAACATTTTCCACATTGCCCAATGGGAGTCACAAAAAGGACACATATGAAGCTGAATAGATAACCGCAGCCAGTTGCTATGAGCTCAATACATCTCTAGAGGAAAAAAATAAAGATTTTTTGAGGCCAATAAAACACTCCTGTGACTTTCCTCCTTGTTCCCCACCTTTACCTTCAAACCCATGGTAAAGAGGACCCTAAATACCTTACACTGTCTGTATCCATCTATTGGCTGATAGAACATATACTTTCCAAAGTTAACATAGAGACTCACCTGAGGCCCTTCAAAGCAGCTTTTGTGTGGGAGGGGATTGTTTGGTTTTTATTGTTGTTTTGGCTTCTTTTGTTTGTTTTTCAAGACAGGGTCTCTCTGTGTAGGGTGGGTTGTCCTGGAACTCACTTTGTAGACCAGGCTGGGCTGGACCTCACAGCCTCCTGAATGCTGGGGTTAAAGGTGTGTGCCATCTCACCTGGCTCAAAGCATCATTTCACCAGGCTGTTGTACATCATCTACCATCTTGTCACAGAGAATCATGTTTGTAGATGTTAGCATGTGTACCTGTTGAGAAATACATGTCTTTTAATGATCACTTCCCAAAGAATTACCATTACATGCTTCAAATTTGCCTTTAACTTCCAATTGCCAACATTTTAAAGCATGATATAGAGAATAAAATACCAGGAAGATGGATTTGAGTTTAAACATGTATCATTTATTTACTTAATCTCTAGACAAACCACAGAGAGAGAGCATGATCCTTGGCTGCTGTTCTTTCAGTGAGAGAAATCAAACAGAGCATGGAGAAGAGAATACAGGCCCAGCTGGCCAGTCATGAGGACACAGGAATGTGGGTCCCAGTTCAGAGGTCAAGATCCAGACAAAGTTTGGCTCCCACTCAAAGGCACACTTCGGTGGCTCACACAAGGAAACTCAGTGACAGAGAGCAGGGAGCACAGACGTAAAGAAGGGCCGAGAGAGGAACACAGGAAAGAGGGCAGGCAGCAGAGTGTCCCAAAGCCTGTTCTGTGGTTCCCAGATCTCAAAAGAGCACAAAGTGCTGGTCTGTGTTTAATGGGGCTAAAGTGGGAAGAAATGTGGCTTAGTTAGCTAGCTCCAACCAATAGTGGAGGGGGCATCTAAACAGGACTTACCCTTTAATCAAATGAATGACCACCCTAAGTATCATTATAGAACCTTCATCCAGCAATGAATAGAGGCAGAAGCAGATATCCATAGCTAAGCACCAGGTCCAGCTGAAGAGAGAGAGAGGAACAAAGGAATCAGGACCATGAGAAAGAGACCCACAGAGACACCTGACTGGAGCTATTGGGAGCTCAGTGAATCAAAAGCAGGCACTGGAGAATCTTCAGGGAAAGGAACTAAACCCTCCATAGGTAGATGGCTATTGAATGGTGTGGGCAGTTTGTGGAGCCTCTTGGGGTAGGATCAGACTATGTTCCTGTGCATGAACTGACATCTTGGAGCCCATTCTCCACAGAGAAACACCTAACCCAGCCCTAATATTGGGATGAGGGAATCAGACCTACCTCAGTTGAATACACCAAACTGAACTAACCTAACCCACCTTGGATGGGGAATGGGTTGGGAGGAGGCTGAGGGAGGACTGGGAGGGACTGGGAGGAACTGGGAGGAGAGAAGAAAGGGCAGGCAAGAGGTGTAGTAGGAGGTTTCTGGCCCAGACTTTCTTTCCTAACCTCAAGGTTTAGACCCACAGACCCATGACCCATAGAGACACACAGATACATATGATAGTTTTAGGATGATCAGTCTAAGGCCCAGGCATATAACTTGCTAGCTCTCTACCCTTCATCTAACCCATGCCTCTTGTTCAGCCATGTGGCTCGGTACCTTTTCTTAGAGCAGCATGGTTGTCCTCTGCTTCTTCCGGCTTCTCTCTGGCATTCTGCTCTGTGCTTCTTGTTCTCAGAGTTTTTAGTCTGGTAGCCCCGCCCACACTTCCTGCCTTCCTTTGGCCCATCAGTGCTTTTTATTAAACCAGTGGGGGGGACAATTATTTATCATGAAACAATACAATACCCCTACAAAGACGATACATTAAAAAGACCCCTTTTCAAATAAAATAATACACATAAAATAAATAATAAGCAAAAGAAACAGTCTTCCTTTATTCCTTTTTCTTTCTTACTACTGAGTCCTAGAAGAATTTGCTAGACAGGAATTGACAAAGAGAAGAATGGCATCATTTGAGATTGCCTGTTCAGGGTCATCAATTGCTGTGAACCTTCCCTTTTGAAATAGGCTCTTCCACTAGCCATAGACTTCCCCAGTTTTCCTGGACTAGCTAACCAGTGAGCCCCAGGGACCTACTAATCCCCTTCCCTACACTGAAATACAAGTAATCGCTGCTATGTTTAGAAATAAAGTCAGACTGCTGACATTTTATTGAAAAAGATAATATGTTTGAAAAATAAAATGAGAAAGACCACTGTATTCTAGCAACTTCATTTCATTTAAAGGACATTCTAAATTTAAAATGTAAGAACATAATCTTAGAATTAAGACAGCGTAAATCTTACCAAAAGAGAATGCCTGTAAATCTCAAACACACACACATACACACAGAGAGAGAGAGAGAGAGAATGTTTCAGATGCATGCAAATAACAAAACTTGATTTTAATTGTGATTTTGGAAATCCCTATAATAAAGCATATAGTATAAATATAGTAAAATGATTAAGGACAGCAAAAGGCCGGGGGCCAGCTTAGAGGTCTGGTATCCATCGGATGAGACAGAGTAAGGACAAGCACTGCCTTCGTATGCTGTCATATATTTAAGCTGATACCTAAGGGAGGGGTCTCAAGTTATATGTGATGTGGAAATCAGCAACAAGCCCTTTCCCCTTCAAGATGCTCAGATCTGCACTCTGCATTTGACTTTCTATGGCTGTCTTAATAATCATCTGAGTATAGTAGATTCAACACCACAATCACTTATCTTCCAGTAGAATCTGAGTCTGAGCTAATGTCAGTGTCTTCTTTGCATGCTGTGTAGGCTCAAGGAGATAACGTGTTTCCTCACTTTTTCTCAGCTTTAGAGCCTGCTGTGGTCCTCTGCTCCAGGATCTTTCTTCTCTCCTCAAAGCCATCAGTGTAGCATCTTCAAGTCTCTCCCTGGCCTTGGCATGAACTCTTCTGCCTCCCCCTTTTACATTCACAGAACCATATGATCTATAATAAGACCACCCACATTCCTAGAGAGGATGCCTTCCTAATCATCAGGTGATTGGCAACCTCATTCTACCTGCCTCTGTAGTTCCCTTTGCCACACTGTGTAATAGTTACAGGTCCAGGTCACAGATAATAAGGTGAAGATGTCTTTGGTAAGTCATAATTCCACCCACCATACCTTTTGTATACATTACACTTCCTTGATAGCTATAGTCTTTTTAAGAGCAGAGAAGTTAGAAAACAGTGTTTTACTTGCTAGCTAAGAAGGACTAGCCAGAGGTTGTGGATGGAAGAAAAAGCCATGAGATTTCTCACAGGTAAAGGCATGACAACCAGTGGAGATCATTGACCTTGGTATCAGAGACTGGTATTCCCCAAGCCCCATGTGGTGATGTAGGTGAGACTCAGTGATGACCCTACACATAGTGAGTAGACTGTAGTTGAAAAGAACCTCAAGCCTGGAAGTGGAAGATTTTAAAGTGGATGCTGCCTTGCTAAAACAACCAACTTGGCACATCCTAAAGTTACTGAGAGGGAAGCCTCAGTTCAGAAAATGCCTAGACCAGACCAGCCTGTGGATATGTCTGTGGGAGACTGGCTTCATTATCAATAAGTACAGTCTTCTTTAGGTGGTTCATTCCCTAAGCAGGTACACAAGCAGGTACTCCTGGGCTATACAAGGAAGCCACCTAAGTTCCTGCCTTGGTTTCTTCAGTGACATACTGTGACCTGGATGTGGAAGACAAATAAACCATTTCCTCCCCTAAGCTTCCTTTGGCCAGAGTGTTTCATCACAGTAATGAAAAGAACCTAGGCAGATGGTAAGCCTGCCTACTTTTCCTTCATGGAGAGGTACCACGTCTCTCCCAGGGTTTTCACTACTTGCCACCCATAGAGAGCCAGTTTAAAGGAGAATGTAGTTACTGCCTTGCTAGGAGGCAGATGATAATATGGATGACATATGGGGGGTTACATTGCCTTGTGTTTAATAATCTAGTCTGTGGTTGATTTTGATGTTTTAGAAACATTTTTTTTTCAATTTTATTACTTGTTTTACTCAACCTCTCTTTTTTATACATTTTGACCATTTATACATTAAACATTTATTCAGTTTAATTGTTTTCCAGTGTCTAGAAAAATATACTGTTATTTTCCTTTATTGCTGTGTATCTGTATGGAAACATGTTGACTCTGTGGCTAATTTAATAAACAAAAGATTAATGCAACAGGCAACTAAAACCTACATTTGTCATAAAGAAACAAATACTAACAGGTTGTCTTACTATATCCCTGACACAGACAGGCAATTATTATCAATGAAAATCAGGTGCTAATGTTACTTTGCTGTGAAACATCACTAAGAAGAGAAAATCAGCAAATTTGCTTCTACAGAGTAAACCTAAGCCCACTGAAAAGGATCTGGTGCTCACAGTAGATAAGATTCTCTCAAAAGCTCCATTTAGCAAGAGCTAAGCTCTGAAAAACTAGTGTCTTTTGTGTCCCTTATGTAGAGGACCTAGATTTTTAAGGGGACTAAAAGTAGAATGGAGACTATTTGGGGAAAGAAAAGTGTTGAGAGCTGGGCTGATCCACGGCTTTCCCCAGTCCCTGGTATATGAAGAAGGGACAGCGATCCTTCTCTAAAATCAGAAGCATGCTTGACAGAGCCAGTGCTTTTGTGGCCAGGGCCTGAAGCTGCCATTTCAGCTCTAGAACCTACCTTATTCCACTGTTGCTCTATGTATAATGTTCTTGAGACAGCCTGTGTTCCCCTTATGCAACACTGTATGAAACAATGTTTTCTGACTTTGTCCCTTTATCCCTAGAAATAGTATATAAGATGCTGAACTTTTTAGTAAGCTTGCTTGCTTGGCATAAGACATCGCTTGTACAAAACCTCCTGAGCCCAAACTTCTATTGTCTTTATCTCTGATGTACTTAAAACTTCCTCCTTGGAACTCTGTCATTGAAGAATGACCTGATGGTCCAGGTCAGAAAGGGAACCTAATGGGAGAAGATAAAAATACAGTAATAGAAAAGTAATGTGACAAGCTACATTACACGTATGCAGGAGATGGTCATAATGAAGCCCACTTTGTTCTATTGGAGTATTCTTATTAGGAAGGTAAAACTGCTGTAGCAGCAGCCCTCAGGGAATACAGGCACAGGATCATGAGTTCAAGTTGAGCCTGCACTACATAGAAAACTCTGACTTTAAAAATCATGGGGTGGGGTAAGGAGATATCTCAGTGGATAAAGAATTTACCCACATCATCAAGAACAGACTTCATGTGCCAGAACATTGAAAATCCAGGCAAGCCTGGCAGTCCCCTGTATTTCTAGCCACTGAGAGGCAAAGATAGGAATTTCCCCAGAGCAAGCTACAGAGCTAGACTAGCAGGGATGGAGTTTGAAGAGTCAGTGAGAGACTCCACTTCAATAAATAACGTGAAAAATGTTCAGGGAAGACAATGACGTCAGCCTCTTTATTCCACATGTAAACAGACACACAAAGACGCATGCAAATAAATAAAATACCTGAAACAAAGCAGAACCTCATCAAAACAATCTAATACTAAAAGGAGCGACGTCAGAATAAAGAATCAAATGGAAGACATCCTAACAATTTGTGCAGAACAATGATAACAGGTTCATATCATTTTGTTCAGAAGCATGAAGATATAAGTAGGATTATCAGTGTCCTCCCATATAAACATCCTAAGGCTAACATGAAACTATCAGGTCAAATAAGGCCATTGTTCTTGGCTCAAATAACAGATCTGTTCAAAAGCCACTTAAGTCCTGTGTACTGTACAGACATAGTGGATGCCTATCATCTTACACTCTCAATCTGTGGTACCATCAATGATTCTAAAAGTGAGAGGAAGCAACATCTCCACTTTTATCAATATCTTTGATCAATAATAAATCAATATGCTTTGCTAAACTCATCATTATGGATGTACTGACAAATGAAGCAGTAAAGTGTTGCCAGGGAGCATGACAAACCCACAGCTTTCTTTGATGATAAAGAACAGAAGCTGCTCAGTGGACTGCATTTAGAAACACAATCAGCAAGCCCATGTTTTCAACCTGGATCCATTCTGTCAGAGCTCAGAAACTCTGAGCCTCAATTTTCACATTTCCAAAAAAAGGGGGGGGCATGTTTGTGATCTGAAAGTGGGGCTGTGGGGTGTAGAAGCAGCACTCAGAACCATCAGGCTTCTCCCACCCTATCTGGACTTCAGCCTTTATGCTTTATTCTTGCTTCAGATTTTTCTTTGAAAAAGTCATTCAGTACCTGTCAATATTGGGCTTCTTAGTAGGCAGCTGTAAAGAAAGATGTGATCACTATCCCTAAGCTTTCAGCTGTTCAAGGTAGAAATTTCTGAGCCACACCAAAGGCTGGTTCTCAGAGTCTCTCCTTTACAGAGAACAGTGCAGGCTAACTCCTGGAGAACCAGCACTTTACATTGTTCCAGCACCTTCCTTCACCCCTGCATCATGCCCAACCCATCCCTCTTGCTCATCACCATCAACCTTTCTCAAGTCACATCCCAAGCAGGGCTCATCATGGTATTCCTTGGGCCACCACTGCACACTCACCTTTAATATTCTTGATAGAAATTGTCACTACTGCTCCCCTCGGGTGCCCTCAAGTCACAGACACTCCTTTTAGAGATATTGCCAGCTTGTTTTCTGCTCACTGGCAGCTGTCACTGATATGGGCAATCATGGCTTATTTCAGCTGTTAACTCCCCAGAGTCACTACCTCTGAGTACCTCCTGACACTTCCTTAGTGGTACTAATTTCCTCAGTTATCCACAGATAAGAACATCACAATTTTGCTTTAGGGCAGAGTGAGATAGGCCATCTGACGTGGCGCTATGCCCCTGGAGCAGGAGGGTGCCACCATCACATCAATGTGTCCTCTACTTTTCATTCATGACTGAAGTGAACTATTACTCGAAAAATAGCTTCTTCCCCTATGTCCAGCAATTTTCTAGACATTATTTGAGCCACGTTTTCCCTCAGTGATCTTCTCTGGAGAACTCATTTTTTACTTGGACACAGAGATAGGTCATCTCAAAACATGTTCCAAGGGTGCATCTACTTTCCAAAGTACCATCCTCACCAATTCTTTTCAAGCCTGAAGAGAAATGACCTCATCCCAGAGGGATCTATCCATCCTCAACAATTTTGACTCAGAGAGGTGTTCTGACCTCTGCTTATGCTCCCTGCCATGAGGATGTCACACCAGCTTCCTAGCACACTTCCCCTGGTGGCTTGCATATGGCTCTTCTAGCATGGAAGAGTTGGGTGGGTGAGTGGGAAGGTGGAGAGGGTCTGGGAGGAGTTGAGAGAGGCGAAACCCTTATCAGAATATATTGCATGAAACTTTTTCAATTAAAAAAGAATTTCAAAAAATGAAGGATAATTTTTATATGGCTATTATTTCTTTAATTCCACACATACCAATACCGTCTGTCAGACACTGCATGGAGGTGATGGTGGGAGTGCGGAGGGCAGATGTGGGATATAAAAGCTATAAGGAAAGAAGTGAAAACAAATGACTGGGCACTGAGGACACGCTCAGCAGGTGACAATGCTGACTGCCAAGACTGATTCCCAGAACTGACAGGGCAGAAGGAGAGAACACACTACTTTAAGTTGTCCTCTGACCTCCACATGTATGACACAGAGACACACACGTGTGTGCACACACAAGTCAATAAATAGAAAAGGTATATTTTTTAAAACAATGACTAAGTTAAGATTGGACAACTAAAGTATTGCTCCCTATAGACCCAGGAACAGGAACCTTTGGCTTTGGCTTCAGGTTTCTAAGGATACCACTTTGGTCCCAGCCTCTGAGCTGTGACTGTCTTTAACAAGCAGAGTTGGGGAGACATGTGAGAGAACCCCACTAGATAGACCTGTGAAGCCTTAGATACAGAAACTCTTTATTCACGCTGATCAGGTTAATTTATGTGTCCCAGAGAGGTGTCTTTAGTCATACCGTCCTAAACATGAACCTTAATGTGTATGTGGCCACATTTTTAGGTGAAGAGAGGGTTTTTAAATAGATTTTGCCTAGGTGGTCTATTCACTGATTGTCTATAAAAATGACAAAAAAAAACCCTGTTATTGAAAGTTATAGAGTCAGATGTGCCCATATTTTGATATTGTAATATGTTGTTGTCATGTACAAATACATTGGCCTCATCCATAACCGTCCTGGAACACATGCCATGGTGGGAATCACAATTGGACACGCCTGGTGGAGTCAGAAATGGACAGAGAAGGCTGTAGGAGTTGGCATGGATTGGAGAGCATTGTTCTTGTCATGCTTCTGCAGAGAATTCTAATGTTGGGAACCGAGTTTTCCAGGTGGTTTTGAAGGTGTGTGTGTCAGAACATGAGGGTGGAACATGTTTCATTTAATGCCTTGTTAACTTGATTATAGTTTTGAGACATTTAGAATTATGGAATGTAGGCTTTCACTTCTGCTCTTGCCTAGGAGCTGTGTTATTGAGGTGGACCTAGTACACAGCACTGGGGGGGATACCCGCCAAAGAGATGCAAACTTAACTGGTGGATTCTTTAAAGACTTTTTACAGTCATGGTCAGCAGAATATGTTTTGTCAAATGTTATTTTGCACAAAATCTACCACATTTAGAAAGAAAAAGGTCATATATGTTCATCTTTATAATTTAAAATACATTTAATGAAATCCTCAAATAGCCACATTTAAATCCACTTATTATTCAAGAGTAACAATGTTATATTTATAAAACACTACATCTATATGAACTTTAATCTTGACATTGTGCTTAAGGGGTAAATAGTAGCATGTCCTTCCTTCTAAATGTGTCCAAAAACAAGGATGCAACCATCTAGACATTTTTTTAACCTGACTTAATTATTTAGCTCATCTATTTTAATAATATTTTATGTTCACACATTTATACAATGTATTGTGATTATATTCATCTACCACTACACCTCTCTTCAATTTTCTCTAGTGCCCCCATCACCCTCCCAATTTTGTGTTCTCTCTTTGGTTTTTGTTTTTATGAGTAACACTCTGGGTCCAATTAGTGTTGTCCATATGTGAATGTGTGTTTTTCTGTCCAGTGGGGCATGGACAGCTTACTCAGGACTAAGTCCCAAAAGAAGAGCAGCCATCAATAGCCAACAGCCCTGCATTCATGCTGAAGTTTTGATTGATTGTGTGAAGGTCTTACACAGGTAACCACAGGTGCTGTGTATTGGTGTGTGCAACAGCTGAGTCATGTCCAGAAGTCTGTACATTCCACTAGTTTGTCTGTTTTGGGTGACTCTTCCTACCTTTTCTTTCTGGTGACTTGGTAAGCAGTTTAGGGGGAGAAATCTGTGCTTTCTTTTCTTAATCTCAGCATGTCTTGAAATGTCTTTATCTCAGATAGGTCTGTCTTCATTGTGGCTGCTCTGTACTCCCTTTTAAGACAAGAATTTTATCGCATTGCCTCCTGCTAGTTAAAATCCACTTTTAACTAGCTCCAATTTTCCACATCAAAGATTCAGCCACAGTCTCCATTTGCTCTATGGCTTCATATTAGCTGGGGTGGCCATCGCCTAGAGCTGGTGTGTAGACCAGGAAGTGACTCATTATTTTCCCAAATGGCTCTTGGGTCTCCTTGCAGTATTTTTAAAGGCTAGACCCACAAGGATTCATCAAAGTTTGATGAGGGTTAGAATAACCTTGAAACACTTATTCCTGGCAGAACATAGTAGCTCTAGATACAACTTGCCAATTATTTTGGTTAATACATGTAGACCAGAATCAAGGCTATAGAAATCTCAAATGTGGTATAAAGGCAGAAATGACCACTGGGGAAAGGGGAGTCAAGGACTGAGAACTGTCTAGGCAAACACAAAATGGACGCAGAACAGGATGGCATTACCCAAGCCCTTTTAATTAATCATTGGAAGGCCAATAACTTCTCCCTCCCCCCCCCCCCCCCAGCCTTCACAAACAACCAGGAACACGGCATGGGAATGTAGTGGCCATGGAAATTCTGGTCTGGCTGACTATAAGGCAGAAGCAATTAATCTAATATAAACAAGTCATGTGATATCATACTTGGGTAAGAATACACATCTATTTTCAAGTTGTTTGCCTAGTCAGTGTCAGGCATCTGCTAGTTCTGAGTTTCTCTCCCCTCCCTCTCCCCTTCCCCCCTCCCCCTCCCTCTCCCTCTCCCTCTCCTTCGTCTCCCTCTATCTCTCCCTCTCTCCCCTTTTGCTTTCTCTCCATCTCTCCTGAAACCAGAAATCCCATGAAAATGTTTTGATCTGCCATCAGGCTCCATGACTTTTATTAAGCATAGAACAGGGAACCAAGCTCTTCCCTCCTGTCATTCCCTAACAACACTTTGGATGATTCTTTCTGGCTCAGATTCCACAGTAGAACCATAAAAGACCCTGATGCTGCCTGCATTCACAGGTCATTTTCAGGGAAAGTCTAAGCTTGTTTAAGATACAATGCTTTTTCTCCCAGACATTTAGGGTTCATGGCAATGTTCTGTACATGGAGTATGTCTGCACATAGATCTCCTGCACAAGTAAAACTCACAGCTTTAAGTGCATGCTTTTGCTTTGACCTTCCCACACTTTATAAGTCCATGAATCAGAGAATTCATTCAGAATTTGTCCGGTGGCATCTCTGTTTATTTAAACACAAAACCTTGGCAACATGAGAAATTGCCTAAAATGAATTCTCTGTTAGTCATCAAAATGATGTCTGAGATCACACTTTGCATTAAATCTTCACAACAATTTCTTCTTCAAGGGGCCATTGACTCTCACTAGTCATCACTCTCACCCTTGCATTCTTGCCCACCTTACCTCTGCCCCCTAAGCTCAAGTCAGGTCAAGGGTACTGAGGCCACTTCACCCAGTTCTTTGCAGATTCAACATAAAATATTCATCCGTGGTTTCTCACTTTTTAAGTATTGTTATTTTTATTCTCTGACAAATTCATTCATATAATACAGAATTTTGATCATGTTCACACAAACACACACACCATTATTCTGTTCTCTCTCTCTCTCTCTCTCTCTCGTGCTGAAACCCTATGAGTTCCCAACAAGCATCTTGTCACTAGGGGATCATGAGGCCTGTCCCTCACTGAGACAATGAAAAAGTAGATGTCTCCTTCTCTCCTTCTCTCCTTCTCCTAAGAGAATAATACAAATGCCCACTAACTTGTTTTCTCTTTTTCTCCAGCCTGTGCCTAGTACCTAACTATGGATTCTTTCAGGTATACTTCAGTCTTTGGGGATTCTTTTTCCTTATCTTTTTATCCCCCTTTTTATATGCACAGAATATTATGTATCAAGCTGGCTACAAAGTTACTACATGGCTCGATAACCTTGTACTTCTGATTCTATAGTCAGTAGAGCTTGGATATTATATATCTAGACCACCACCCCTGGGATAGTACTATCGTGGGACCAAACCTAGGGCTTTGTTGATGCTAGACAAGCACTCTCACAGCTGAACTACATCCCCAGCCTCTCTTTCAGTCTTGTTTTATTCCTTCCTTCGGCAGAGCTCTTCGGTGAATTCAGGTAAAAAGAATCTTAGTTTAGGGCAAATTAAAAATGGAAATAATTCTGTAACCCAGAGATAGACAGACAATATTGATACTTTGGGATCTGAGACACATTAATACTAAACAATGAGTTCTCCAAAACTCTAAATGCAATATGTTTTAGTTGCTGAGCCTGACAACACCCTTGCAGTTCTTATCTCAAAAGGTTTGTTTTCTTTTGCAGAATACTCACTTCAAAATAATAATAAAAAAGTAATGGAGTATTTGAAAAAGAGATTTCCTCAGAAATTGATAATGCTTTGCTCTCAATGCAATATACTCTGTGTGTATGTGCGCACGTGCAGACATCTGATTGGTTCTTTGATTGGTTAGTAGCATGTTAATAAAGAGAGAGTGAATCATTTACATTTTGTATTGTTGATTAAAAGCTAAAACTCCAGTATGTTCTAACTGGAAAATCAACGCCTCCCAACTCTTATCACTCAACTTTGCTGCTTATAATGAACTTTGATGGGGCTCTATCTTCATTGGAGAGTTCTTGCAAAAAGATAAAACGAAGTTCTTTGGCTCATAGAATTCCCAGGTTTGGAGAGCCTCATTGATTCCTTCTCTCGAGTGGCAGCTGGGTTGGTAAATAGAAAGGAAAACAGCCACGCAAAGCAGGTACTCAGGCTTGAATTCGAATACCTTGCACATTCAAAAGCTGGTTTATTTCTGAATTCAGTATCAACCTGTTCCAAGGTGAACGTCTGCTCGCAACCTCGTTATTCAACACTAAACCTCATAAAGGTTTCTCTCTCTCCTAGTACTTCCACACTGGAGACCAAAATTCAATCCCATACACCTTTGGATAATGGACAACATCCAAAATAGAACACTCCTGTACTAAAATATGTAAAGAATACAACTGCTGTAGCCCCTTTGCAAAGGGAAAAAATGTTCTTTTAGTGAGGAACACCGTATTGTACTTGTTGAAATTGGATTGACCATTGTTTCATTTTATGAATGTTTTTACCATGGTTTCTGTTTATGTTCAACACAATATTACCATGCACTTCATAAGTGATTCTCATAAGGAGGACTCCATATAAGATATATGTGACTTGTCAAGAAACACAGACTGCTGCACCCAAATTCCTGCCCTGTCTGTATCAGTTAACCATAAATCTTTGCGTAGTATCATATCTCAAAATTTTGTTTTATAAGTCAGGCACTGGTAGAAATCCCTTAACAAACTAGAACATTTTTAGGTGACTGATACATATCAGTGATAAAGACATTGGTAGTGCCAGAGAAGTTTGAAAAGAAAAATGGATTTATATAAGCCAAAAAGATGACTCAGCAGTAAAGAGCATTGAGGACCTAGGTTCTATAACCAGCACCGACATGGTGGCTCAAAACCGCCTGTATTTCCAGTCCCAGGGGTCTGCCACCCTTTTCTGGACCCCACAGGCATTGTATACATTCAGTACACAGACTGCAATTTGGACAAAACACTAATATGCATAAAATAAAAATAAATTTTTATAATTTTTAAAATTGATTTGTACTCTATGTTTCTTCACACTCTGTCATTAGTGTACTCATAATTAGAGAGTGATAGAGTGTATATTTCCTTCTCTTCCACAAAGTCATTTTCTTCTGCCCATCTTCATGGAGACTAGTGAAGAAGGTGTTCATAAAAAGTGGGCCACAGGAAAGAGCCTGCATTTGCTCCTTGAGTATCATGGGAAGAAACAGGGATTGCACACAGCTGAAGAAGCTCTGAGCAGTAACTAGTGAATCACTAATTCCTGGTGATTGTGCACGGACAGAAACACTCAGGTGTGAGCCACAGTATGCTTGATGTAGAACTAAGTCAAATCAGAATCAATGCATGTTGTTTGCTGCTCTTGGTTCAGTCTCTCACTGTCTTTAACCAACAGATACATTTTAATCTAAGGCGTTCCCATCAAAGAGAGAGAGGCCAATACTTTTCTCCTCATTATATTTTTCCTTTATGCTTTGCCATTGCCTATAAGACTCAGATTTCTCTAAGCATCCACATCTTCTGTCTAGTAGTTAGCATGTTTGCCAGCACTATTGGATCATGGATTTAAAGACTATGTTGCACCATAGTATTTAAGAATATAGACTAAAAAGTATGTCCTCTGGGCTCTCTTTTGTGAGTTGGGATCCAAATTTAGTTATTTGCTGTAGCTTTATAATGATGAGGATGCCAGTTAAATTTTTCAAACCTACATCTCATCATCTGTAAAATGAAAGTACTGTTAACATCTGTCTCACATAATTAAATTGAGGTAAGGAGCTTAGACAATTCATGTCATATGTAAACAGTAAATTTCTGTTCTCACTACTATAATATTGTTTGCACTTCACTACAGTCTCACTCTGAACATGTTATAATTATCACATCATATGGAGCCTTTTTCCTTACATATGGTTAACCAAAATATTAAGACAGAATGCTTTTTCCTTGGTATGTGTTGTCTGGGGCAGCTGAGTCAATAGTAGACAGAATACTTCAGATAGAAATTAACAGACATGGAAAGACTGTATTTGAAATCAGCAGAATTTCTGAGTCTCTTCCTCTGCTGTTTAAGGGAGTGTGGCCTGGATAGGACTAGATGTTCTAGTATAGCTTTACCACCCCCAAGATGGAGGCCAGGTTTGCCCACCCTGCCTCTTGAAATTTGGTGAGATAAGATCTGGTATGGAAAACTGCTATATAAGTTCCAAATCTTCTTGTGCATATCTGTAGTGGTTCAGGATGAACTTCTAAGGTACTCTACAGAAACCATAGTTTCTGAAGGCAGTGTTATAATTAAGGTTCATGGAGGAATGAAAGTTTTTTGTAGCACCAAGATCACATGGCACGTTGTCTTCCTTTTGCATTTAGAATACAGTGATAAAGCCTGGTAATATCAGCAAAAATGCACTGACATTTTTCATGAAAGAGCAGTGAATAATTTCCCCTTGTTCTGTTTTTAAGAGCAAACTCCTTTTTAAAAGTCATAATATTGACTAATATATTCTCCTCATTTACATAATACAATATATTCTTCAAACTTTTTTATTATCCCTGAGTGGCCATAAAAATCTCAGCTGTTTAAAATGACTTTTTTTTTGGAGATTTACAGCATTCCATAAAAAATTTTAGGTGTAAAAAAAATATTTTCCAGTAAGCCAAAACTATCCTAGCCTCATAGATGTTTTTAAAAAGGTGTTGTTCAGCACAGCATAGAATCAAGGTGTGAATTTAAACATACATCTTAGGAAGGAAAATATCCGTTGATGGTGTGGTTAGTTTTATATTAACTAGATTCACACCTGATATATCAATAAAGATCAAATGACCTCAAAACTGCATTCTTTCATAGTTTTGAAAAAGCATCTTGATATACACAAAAATTATAGTATCCTATAATATGTATGCATCTCTACAGTGTTTAAATGGGGAGTTTTAGGAGACCTGGGATGTGACTAGATTTGAGTAACTTGGCAATAACTTGGTGCTATGACATATAAACAGAAGTTGAATGTTCCAGCTCACATCGGTAGCACACTGCTACCGCCTTGTGATAAGATGTACTCAGCCTGCTACTTCCTCTCTCCAAACTCCTTCTAGAAACATTTGTCTCCAAATTGGGATATTAACCACATGCTGCCCTTATTAGAACTAAGAATAGAAAGAGAGGATTCCTGTTAGGAGAATATGTTGCAAAATTAATCAATTATGTAAAACTTTAGGCCTTTCGCATGTTCTTTAAAAGAAAATAGTTTAAAGGAGTACATCTCCATGTTCAAAATAAATTTGTAGAATTCCACATGCTACCTCATTCTCTGACATTTTCAGTAGGTGCCTGAGTGTTCTGTGCAGTAAGCAGGGCAGTTTACCATATTTGACCTTAGAAACTTTTCTAATCTGACAGAGGAGATGTCTTGTAGGATGCAGCTCCAGAACTGCTTCTGCCTAAATGGCACCTGTGTAGGTTCCTTGGCCCAGTATTTTGATTGTGTCTTACTATATGTCTTCCTATGGGTCTGCACATGAAAAAATTAGTAAATAAATTCTTAGAGATGCCTTTGCTTTCACCTATGAAGTTATCAGTTCTATTTCAGACATCTATCCTCCCTGCCAAAGCACAACATGTCTAACATTCTTAAGTCACGACTTTGGTCTTGGCCATAACCAATGCAGTGTCGACGGACCTGGAATGAGCAATACCTTAAAGTGAACCTGTATCATTACCATCCTGCATTTTACATGAGAACATAAATCCTGGAACACACACATCTGTTACAAATTCTGGCTAACTTGCAATCAATTATATTTTCAGAACCAAGGGCAACTGAACACAGCTAAGATCAGTCAACATTGGTCAACCTGCAGTAGCATGCCCATGTGTGTGCATGCACATGTGTGTGGATGTGTGTATGCTGCTGTGTGCATGTGTTCCTTTTTGAGCAATGTTGTAAGTTGGAAAGTTTGGGAGTGCTTTGCTGCACAGTGCTTTCTTGTATTTTTACAAAATAATTAATATGGCTATAAATGTCACGAAAAATGGAAAAAAAAAGTATAGGAATGAAATCAAGGATATCATTGATTGTTGGCTTGCTAAAATTCCTTTAACTCTTAGCTACTTGAAAACTATAGTTTGTCAAAAGCAAGCAATTCTTGGTAGTTTCCTTTTTTTAGGGTAGTTTTTGTAATATTCCTAAAGGAAATACACCTTCCCCAAAAACATAACTTTTTCCACTTACACTTAAACAATATGAAGCTATGAAAAACATTTAATTAGTAAGAAAAATTGGATAAAGCAGTATATCCTAAATTTAAATATTAAAGCAGGAGACCAGCCTACAAGCAAGCCCTCAGGCTGTTAGAACTCTGACCCTTACTCGCCTTGGCACTTCTGCTATCTCTTTCCTCTCTTATCCATCACATGCTCATTCTCTTGACTTCTACATGGTCTAGCCTTCTGTGCTGCTGGGATTAACCAGCTCTACTTCTTTTATATAGTGGGGAATATAATGATAGAGTGATTAATATGTGTAAATATGTCTTATCTGGTTGATCAATAGATATTGACCTATGAGTTTTCCTTCCCTGACCTACACCCTAATATCTTTTTCATGGTAATCTAGTAATGAGACAGAGGAGAGAAAGACCGAAAGAGAGAGAGAGACAGACACAGAGAAAAATTTGGGAGTAATAATATTTAATGAAAAACATCTCTAAACGATGGTTTTTAATGGGATACTGTGTATAAGGGGCTTTTCCAATGCCAAACACATGGTTCTTAATAAGTGCTGACTGTTAGAACTACTGCACAAGATCTGAGTTTGCCTAGGATAATATATCTCCCTGACACTACAAACACCTACCTTAAAATAAGCAAACCTGTTAACATTATATCCATTTTAAAATTCTAGCCCTTATGAATTAGAATGCAGGGCCATAAGGTAAGATTTATTGTATTGATTCATCTCCTTCCACATTTTATCTGCCTTACCCATAATATAGCTAGCATTTTGTGGTGACCCTTTAAAAAGTCCTGAAGGTTAATGTATATCATCTACATGCTTCAGAGCATACACAAATTACTAGCTGGTCAGACCAAGGTGAACCACAGTGAAATGAACCCATAGTGGCCACACCTTAATTTTAAGGTTTACTAGGAAGAAAAAAAAAAGCAAGGCTATGACATCGCTATTTTAATAAATAGGAGTACGAATGATTAATTACTTCTAACTATCATTCAACAGCTTGTCACCAGGGAGTAGGCTTATTTCCCATAATTTTAATAGAAGTCACATCATGGCCTACTTGGTTGAAAAGCAATGCTCTGGAGACCCTGATGGTCTTTGTAAGTCTGGTGATGTGTGAGCATAATTCCCTGCTTCTTTTAGCCCTACCAACCAAATTGTTTCTCCTGGGAGAAACTGGGGTAGACCTAGGTGTACCATGTTGGAAGTTAGAAGTGATGAGCTCCTGATTTATCCCTCCTCTTCATAAAAAATGATAGAAATGTGGATCCACCAGGTTTTATTCTTCATCAGAGTGATGCTTTCCCTTCCCTTGAGGGAGCAGGAAAGATATCTCCACTACCCCACCCCCTTCACCACCACCAGACTGGAAAAGCATTAATAAGAAAAGGCATTGTGTTCTGACAGGGAATTTCAAAGATCCCATGAAGAAAACTATAGGGTGGAGGCTAAAGTGTCAAGCCTCATCCTCCTCCATGGACATCTACTGACCTACAAGAGGAACCCAAAGAAAACAAAAAGTAAATAACTTCAGAGAGCTATAGGCACCAACAGGAATTTTATTTTAAAACCTGAAGGGAAAACAAAGGCAATGTGGGTGTGTCCGTGTGGAGCCTGATGACAGACTCAAGTCTGAATGTGGCCCTGGGTTCAATTCCCAACAGCACACAGACAAATAACCTTCTCTACACCCTTTGCTTACCTACTTCAGAGACTCAGGAGAATCTATTGCCTTTACAACCAGAACACCGGCAGATCCCCCCACCCCCCCCCCCCTTCTCAAAAGTCATTTCTGGGACACTTAATGCTATTTTATCCTGTAATGCTGCTCTACTTCTGGGCATGGATGTTAAGTCTCATTAATTATGTCCAGGGTAGAAGTGGCTGCACAGGGCTGTGCTCTCCACGTTGAGCTGCTGTGTTGATAGACCAAGAAGGGATGAAAGCAAGAGCAGTCAGCCCTGGAGGCTGAAGTCACTTTGCATTTGCTTGTTTTTCTGGTTGCTCCTTTCCTATTCTCCTGGGAAAGGGGAACATATTAAAGGACAATGTTTCAAGTCTAACAGCCCAGAGGTGAGCTGCAGAACAGCCCAGTCTACCAGCGAGCATTTGGCCCAGATTTATTTCCTCTTACACAAAGGCAGGTCTTTGAAGGAATTCTATGCATGTGACAAGAAAATGGAAGCATTAAGCTTCTTAATTCTTAGTCTAGAATTTATTTTGCAATTTAATCTTTAATTTTTTAAAAATTTTCATTATTTCCTACATCTTAACTACTCATTCAAAATAATCAAAGGACTATTGCTTGCTGAAAGGTTTTTCATAAGTTGGAGATATTTGTGTATGTGTGTGTTTATGTATATATATTCATATGCTATACGTGCCTGTTGTGGTCCAAGGTCAACCCCAGCTTTCACTTATTAGAAATAGCACATATTTTCATGAAACAGAATTTCTTATTGATCTGATACACACTAAAGAGGCTAGGATGACTGTCCTATAATCCCTAGGGATTGCCCTGTCTCTGCCTCCGAAGTACTGTGATTACAAATGTATGTCTCCATGCCTGGCTTGTATGAGGATTCTAGGGATCAAACTTAGGTCCCAGCAGTGTACTGGCTGGGCTGTCCTCTGGCACTGTACTGACTGGACTACCTTCCAGCACTATACAGACTGGGCTGTCCTCTAGCACTGTATTGATGGGCTGTCCTCCAGGATTGTACTTATTGGACTATCCTCTAGCTCTGTCTTCTATATTTTGATTTGAGACAGCACACCTTAGTATTCAGTGCTAGGCTTCCTATCTCCATCTTTGTTGCATTTCTTCTATGTCGGCTTCATTCTGACACAGATCTTTGTCCCTATAACCAAGGCTCCCTGACACCAGGATTCTGTAAAATTATATCATCAGCACACTGCTGAAATCTGTCACATGGGTAGAGCATTTCCCCAGGTATAGTCTCTAGTGCCTGCTTGTAATCCAGTACTTAGGAGGCTAAGAATAATGATCATATGTTCAAAGATCTTATACCAAAAAGAAATATAAAAGCAGAACATTAAAAAATTCAAGGCTTATAGGAATTAATAAAAAAATTAATTTGAACATAAAAGGTTATAAATGAACCAAGCAGATAATCCATGCAAAAGCCCAATCTTGAAAAAACAATTGAAAAGTAGATGGTAAAGTTTTGAAAACTAAGTCCACTCTTTCTTAACTAGGTCTCATAAGAGACATTAAAACAAAATCTATAATTTTTTCTGAGAAATCACAGATGCATACAACAAACTTATACATAAGAAAAACCAAAACAAATGAATTAACTATGAAAGACAATCATTAACAAATGAACAACCACTGGGAAAAAACCAAGAGAGAGAAATAAAGTCCAAAAGTATGAGCTAGAGAGAGAAAAATTAACAGATTTATGTGAATGTGTTGTTCTTAAAGAAAACAAAACGATCTAATTTCTGGCAATTGTGCCTAAGAAATTGGCAGAGCCAAGAGAATCACATAAATATGAGGACTGAGCAGAGGGGTCACCTTGGAGCTCAGGCTGTAGGATGTTCTCAGGATACAGTGTTCTCTGCTGTAACAGCACAGAAAATAAAAATTCACAAAATAGGAATGAAACACCAAAATCTCTGGCAGAAGAATAATTACGTGGTGGGGAGAGGTGAAAGGAACTGAACCAGAGTTTTTTCATCTAGTTATTTCACAGTGTTCCCAAGTTGTGAAGAAGACAGGGAACTTTCCCATCTGCCTTATAAAGCATAAGGCAAAGACCAAAATATGGAAACTCCACCTCAGAATAAATCATTGCAGTGGTTTGAAGGGGAGTTCCCCATAGACTCGTAGATTGGAAATTTGGACCCCAGTTGGTGGACTGAATGAAAAGGATTAGGATGTGTGGTCTTGAGGACGTGTCTGTCACTGGGGATGAGATCTGAGGTTTCAAAAGACAGCTGGATTTTAGAAATGTTTCCAAATGCATATTTTGATTCTGCTTCTCCTTCTCATTACAGATTGGTAGTTCACATTGGTAGTGCCATGTAGCAATTAAAGATACAAACTGAGGTACAGCCATTTGGAGGTAATCTCCCACCTAATTATCTTGGGCTGGAGTAGGTTCTGTAAACTCTTCAGAATTCAGTTTTCTCATCAGAAAATGAGTTGATCATCCTAGGCATTATAACTCATAGTAGAGTTTGCTCTTGAGTTTTGTTCCCAACCTCTTGTGAGAGGGTGCCCATGCACCTTCACTACTGGGATATTTTCAGTATCTCTTCAGATATTGTCTGTATTAGTTATTTTTCTATTTCTGATGTTTTATCACCATGGTCAAAGCAATTTATAGAAGGAAGGGTTTATTTGGGGTTTATGATTCTGAGGATTAGAATCCATAACGGACTGGACAACAAGTGGCAGGCATGGTGGCTAGACCCGGAAGTCAAGATTTGAAAGCTCACATCTCCAACCACAAGTGAAAGCAGAGACAGCTAGTTGAAAATAGTTGTTTGAAACCTCAAATACAGCCTTAAGGACACACTACCTCCTGCAAAACCGTACCTCCTTCTCCAAACAGAGGCAACTAGAGCCAAGTGTTCACATACTTTTGGAGGACATCTCATCCCAACCACCATTCCATCATTGTTTTAAGACCACTCTGATAGACATGCAAAGGTGTGCCAT
The DNA here is from genome assembly GCA_033318265.1 of Phyllotis vaccarum. Lineage (NCBI taxonomy): Eukaryota > Metazoa > Chordata > Mammalia > Rodentia > Cricetidae > Phyllotis > Phyllotis vaccarum. Next base: position 31,945,505 of record JARWLC010000010.1, on the reverse strand, counting down.
TCTCATCCTAATCAACATTTCTCTGGTGCCAGGAATATTTTTATGTGTTACTGTGGCATGTGTGTATCCCTTCAAAGTAACTGTGGCTTCCCACACCTCAAATTTGATGTGTGTGTGTGTGTGTGTGTGTGTGTGTGTGTGTGTGTGTGTGTGTGTGTAAATTACCAAAATTTAGTCTGTGTATGTGATTTGAAAGGGTACAGTGTCATACTGAGTAGGCACCGTGAATGTGGTGGCAGTGGGAATGTCCCTTGACATGCCTCATATCTAGGGGATCAAGGAATAGAGAGTTGAGGACATAGTAGGACTAGACAATAACCCGTAAGTCCAACCCCAGCCAACTCCTAAAAGTTCTCCCAAAATGGGACCTTCTGCTCAGATCAAAGTGTTTAAACACAGGAGCCTGAGGGGACATTTCATAGTCCGCTCACACATCTTCAATGATTTCTAAAAATTATGGCCCTGGAATAAAATATGTTACCACTCATTGTTTAATACTTTAAGAAAGCTAACATATTAGCCATATAAATTCTGCTAATAATGGTCATACTTGAAAGAAAATGTGTGGGAACCAATTTGAGAATGAGTCAGTATATCTGTTACTATTGCACTTTTTAAAAATCTAATAACAAATCTTGAAATTTCTTTGTCCATGATATCTAAAAATAGGTTGGACATTACTTAGAGGGAGTATGAGAAACCCTAGAAAAAGTTTTTCTAAGTTTTTGAAGAAAATATTCTTCAACAAAGCAGGGCCCAACAGCTCTTCTTCATCAGATACCACAAGAAGGTTCTCCATATTCTGGAGACTTAACCACTCTGTCTGTGAAGATGCCTGCAAGGAAATTTTTAAATTTCATAAAATATTCACAGTGTCCATAAGATTCTAATGATGGCCTGCTTTCTATATTGGTCTATAATAGTACTTTCAGCTTTAACGCATAACACTAAACCTTATTCCAAAGCTGATTTCAACAATGAACTGCTTTGAAAACAGCAGCTAAGCAATCTTTGATAAAATCAATAAAGTTCTCAATTTTACAATGCTTGATTGATAGAGTAGGATTATCGCAAATGCACACAAAACCTGCCCAGAGGCTGGATGTTTTCTAGTTTTAATCTGAGCTGACAAATTGTCTTGTTGTTCACTGCTATCTTAGAGCTTGGTTCATAAAATGTTCCCGTTGTGTTATGAACGGTTATTTTTATTGCTTTTCTGTCCTTGGATGTCATGAAAGTAGAGACTATTGCAGACATCGGAAGGCTGGGTGTTTTTCCTTCAGTATATTTTGGTCTTTAAAATAAAGAAGTCTGAAGGTTGACTTTCTCTTGTCATGAAGGATTGAAATGCCCTAATGGACCAATCAGAGACTCTTCTCTGTGGGACCTACACTCAGAAGGATGTGCTTGGCAGCAAAGGCTGTCCACACATAGAGAAGTGAAGAATACAGACAATGTTTGGCTTGCTTCTTTTTTCATATGATTTTGAAATGAGTAAAACTACTCATTTGATTTCAGAGATAAAAGTTTACAATTTTAATGCTATAAGACTGTGAACACAACTCCATGAATTATAGTAACTTTCCCATTTTGCATGTTTTGCATTAATAGTTATGCCATACAATTTTTTTTCCTGGAAAATACTGTTTAGTTACTTGTGAGTCCTTTGAGGTCAAACTGGTGGAGGAGAGGAGAGTTATGTCAAAAGACATGTGCAAAAGGTCATGTTTTCTCCAATTACAATTCCATTTGAAAGTCTGTTTACAACCACATTTCAGAAGTCAGACATTGGGAACAAACACTCAACCTGTGTCAGATTCTTTGTTTCTTTCATTGCCAATCTCTTCAGGTTATCTCCAGGAATGCCCAAAATTAACACTGGCTGAGGTTATTTTCATGACATCTCTTACATATGGTCTGTTTTTCTTTGTCTTCAAAGTGATTAAAATGGATTTAAATGCTTTCTGAGACCAACAAAAAAATTAGGGATGAAAGTTGACATTTTGGTGAAAGGTAATTTGGAGGTAAAACTCTTGTGGGTGGGCCCATATACATAGTTGTTCTTAGAAAAAAATAATTTTTATACTTAAATTCTATTAAAAAGGAAATAAGCAAAGATTAGAAACAGGAATTCAGGCAAAGTGAATTTCAAACTTCATAAAAAGGCCCAATTGATTCGTAGGTAAATATGAAGGCAACAATGTTTGTCTGGCATACAGCAATAGGTCCTCAGTAAGCATTTACTTACTGAATGAGTATGCAGGTTCTACCCATAAAACTAGTAAAGAGCTTTTAAAACAATATAAATCTATAAATCAAGATATAGTAGCAGTTAACTAGCAATTTGAATCAGGAGTATGAAACATCTGTATCCTACATTCATTTTCAGCAACTTGCTTTGTTTTGTTTTTGTTTAAATTTTTTATGATTTCACACGTGTGAAAATATTACTCCAATTACAGCATTTCTGCCTCTCTCACTCCTAACTTTAGTTCCTCCATGTTCTGCCTGGTCCCTCTCAAATGAATGATATTTTTTAAATTTTTTTATTGTTAAGCATGTGCACATATGTGCCCATGAACACACCTATGGATGTGGGTGTGCATGTACCATGCTTAGACCATGTAGTGTTGCTCATATGTATGTATTTTAGAGCTGACCACTTGAGAACAGATAACCTTCTCAGAGGTTCCTCCCTGGAGAAGACTGGGTCTCTCTCAGAAGCCCTTAATTGCCTGTAGTTCTTTGTCAAGGGTAAGCCTTGGCACATTTCTCCCATATGTGTTGCCAAATCAACTGGTCTTTTTGTGTTGTTATTTCTTCAGTGTAGCTTCCCCAAATCATACTTAGAAGATATTATCTCGTATCAAATGCCTCAGTCCTCTGGCTCTTGAAATATTCTATCTTCCAGAATGTTCCTTGACCTTAAATATACAAGATTTGTTTTAGATGCGTCAGTTGGGATTGTACGTAGTCAGTTGGCCTCTGCATGTTGACCAGTTGCCTTGGGGTATAGTAAGAGGTTTCTGGCCTGGACTTTTGGGCCTAGACTCAAGGTTTAGCCCCGCAGACCAACAGTACCACAGAGACACACAGATGCTTACTTTAGGCTGATCGGCCTAAGGCCCAGGCATATAGCTTGCTAACTCTTTACCCTTAATCTAACCCATGACACTTATCCTGTTCAGCCATGTGGCTAGGTACCTTTTCTCAGAGCAGCATAGTTGTCCTCTGCTTCTTCTAGCTTCTCTCTGGCATCTCTGCTCTGTTCTGCCTGTTCCTAGAGTCTTCTTAGTCTGGTAGCCCCGCCCACACTTCCTGTCTGCCTTTGGCCAATCAGGACTTTTTATTAAACCAGTGGGTGGGACAATTATTTACAATGGAACAACATAATCCCCCTACATTGGGGTGTCTGTGACATAAAAAGAAGCTCTCTTGATGAGGGTTGGAGTTTCACATGTCTATATTTCAACTTATCCTGGTTTGGGAAAGTGGCCACAGTAAGTTCTCTACTAGGTTCTATGAATTCACATTCTGGGTAGTTGGCTAGCTTTAGAAAACCAAGCATAAAGTTCTTCTTTTGAGTGAGCTTTGAGCTCAGTGAGGCTGCTTTTATCACCTCAGAGATATATGTACCCTTATTGCAACTCTGAGTTTATCTCTCTTGGCTGCTCAGTTTTGTGCTTCACAAGCTCACAGATGGGTAAGACTACAAATTGCTTAGCTCCATCAGCAGCTTCCATAGAACCTCCAAATAAAATACAATGAAAGATGGTCCTCTGAGGGGAGGCTTCCAGGTCAGTCCCAGGTTGATTCTTTCAAGTCCTGTGACTGAAGTGTATAGTGTCTTCAGCAATGAGGTCTTACCTTTAAGTTCAGGGGGACAACCAAGGGCAGCAGCAGTAGCCTGCATTGTTTCTAAAGTCTCTTAAACTTGCCTGACCAATGACTGGAAGGAAGGTTTACCAGATCAGGCACTGAGATTTTTGTTAGTCTATGGGTCTGATGGAAAAACAATTATCACCAATAATTTAATTAACTTAAACTATATACATATGCATAGATTTACATATGTTTTATATATGTATTTTAAGTAAACACAAAATATGTATTTCCTTCTGGCTTTTTCAAACATCTTAGTGTTATTTATCCCTTCTCCTTCCACTCCTTCTATATCACCCTCCTCCTCTCCTACTAAATGTCCATCACTCTCTTTGAGCTCCTTCCCTGTTGCCCATGGCCCTTTCTACCTTTCCTGGTTTCTGAGCTTATTCCTGTCTAAAGAGTCAAAGCTGGGAATTACAAATAGGAGATAACACGCCAAAAAGGCATAATACTTTAGTGCTGTGTGATAATGCTTTTGTACACTGTAAAGATTGATCACTCCTATTGGATTAATATACTGATTGATCAATAGCCAGGCAGAAAATACAGGTAGGACAACCAGACTAGAAGAATTCTGGAAAGAGGGAAGGCAGAAACACAGTCACCAGCAGACACAGGGGAAGCAAGATGAGATTGCTAGACTGAGAAAGGTACCAAGCCACCTGAAAAACGATAGATAAGAGTTTTTAATAATAATAATTTAAGTGTAAGAGCTAGTTAGTAATATGCTTGAGCTACTGACTGAGCATTCACAAGTACTATTAAGCCTCTGAGCCAATTGGGGAAGCAGCTTCCAGGTATTTGACAACTTCTGGTGGGACAAAAACTTCCTAAAACACTTTAGAACCAAAAATACCTACTGTCAACAAAGTTGCATTTTTAAAAATAAATTAACAATAATATTAATATAAATAACAAATTGGATATGTGACTGTATCTATTGTTATCTCTGGTGAGAGCATTTTTCCAAATATAAGTATTAATAAAAATACAAAAGAGTCAAGAAACAGGTATTCTGAATCAAGTCAATGGGCTGAATGTGTGGTTTCCCCTTTCCCAGAAGCCTCCCTGGCAAGAGCATTAGAGAACTCTGGTAGGGATGAGTGCTGACCCACTCTGTCATGCTACTGATGCTCTGTTAATATTTGTAGTTCACCCAAAATATTAATTAGTTTCTTCCTATAGTTTGTCTATGTTGCCCAGAAACACTAGCTTCCTGGAATTTTTATTAAGAATTCCATATTCTTGCCATGTTTCTCAGATACTGTGGCTTCTGCCAATAAATCCTAATAAATTTTTCACTTTTCTTTCAGTAACATCTTAGAGAATCTGATTCAGACTCAAATTAATCACCGATCATGTTAATGGCTCCTAGGAGTTTACTTCCGATACTCCTTATTATATTAAATCAAACTTGAGAGTGAGCTAGGTTATTGCTCCATTGGGTTTTCATAAAAGCACTGGTATTTAATATAATTTATGCCAAGTTTTCTCCTTATATCTTTGCTTATTGTGTACTTTTATTTTAAAGCAGACATTCTTTGAAAATGGCACTCTTCAATACCTATCACACCTCTAAAATATTTTATGGGTGACATTTTACCATAAAATATGACATTTTTATTATAGTCACACAATAATGAACAGGAATCATTTAACTTGCAATCAAAATATTAAGATTTTACACAGTTCTGAAAATCGTTTATACATGTGTACATTTACTTATTAAAAAAGATAGCTTCTATGGCAGTAGTATCAGGAGGCTTAAAGTGCTATTCTTTTTAAGCTTTGCAGCAAAGGGGCAGCTCTGGGGAAACCCTTTGAAGCACATGCCGAAGATATAGCAAGTGTGGCAAGTTTCATTGAGACCAAGCTCGTCACATGCTACCTACGTATGAGGAAGCCTGACCTTGCCCTGAACCATGCACACAGGTAAATGAATACTAATGTGAACAGGTGAGAACTGTACACACATGTCTGGGTTTACCTGGTCGCCCTCCACTGTTTCAGTTTAAAGACAAAACCCAAAAATTAAATGCTGCCTGATTTGTGAATCTGAGTAAATCATGAAGCCCACAAGGAGGAATCTCAATTCCTAGAGGAAGAAAGAGACCCAGAAGTGACTGTTCACAGTGCAAGGGCAAACAGCATAAGGAAGCAAAGAGAAAAGAAGAAGGTAAGGAAGAGAGGAGCCGGTGAGGGAAAGAGGGACAGAAGAGATGGGCATCACACAGGATACTTGGTATCAGTATGGTTTATTCAAAGGATGTTAGTGTCCTCCAGACCGCTTTCCAAAGGTATGAAATATTGTTATCTCTGTCCTTAAAGATTTGCATATCTTCGGAGTTCTGTATCATTGTATAACCATGTGGGTTCCTAGAATCTCCATGGTTACTGAGCCTACCTTGCAGGCTATGAAAATGTACCTGCCCCATAGTCTGTTTTTTAAAGGTCTTACTCTCATAGTGAATAACCCAACATAACCTGCAGCAAGATGACTGGACGGTGCTGTCCCTTTTCCTGAGATTAGGACAGCTCCTCCTTCCCAGGCTTACAGAATTTACTGAGATCTTTTTGTGCTTCCCGCTTTCTGATCTTGCACCCTTTGTACTGTTTTATATACAGTTGACAAAACTAATGTCAGTGTGAAAAAGCAAACCTGCATCCTAGTACTCATTCTGGTGATCTTAGAGTCCATAAGCGGGAGGCTGACAAGATCAGGTGAGCTCATTACAGATCACATCAGCAGGCATGGAAATGCTGTGCCCAGACTTCTCACAGCTCTAAGAGTGGGCTTGGATTGACAAGAACCTACATAAGATAATCTTGAAAATAATTCTCCCATGCAAGAAAACTACAGAGACTAAAAACATTTTCCTTTTGACCCCAAAATAAAATTCTTCCCTATCTATCTAGCAACATTTTATGCAGTCAGAGTTCAAACATCAGGATACATGGCTTTTCAAAGAATATTGTTCTATTTCCATGTAAAAGAGGCAGTAGTGGAAATACATATTTCAGTATGTCAAGAATATTAGAATGTCAGGATTATTTGAGAGTACAATGAGAAAAACTCATTATGATTGAGACTAGTTTTCTAAAAATCTGTAGGTATCTGTAAGCCATATTAAGTTGAGATGTGCAAAAAGTTATTGTATGTCACCTCCTTCATGCTTTATCACACACTAAAAGGACAACCAGTATGGAAAACTTCTTTAGTGTATCAATATGTATTGCAGGGGTTTTGCATCACATTCAGTCATGGAAACACCTCAAGTGGTACAGAAATGTAAAACTTCTGTTCAGTTCACTAAAATATGTAATGAGAACAAAGAATCAAGAATCTATGATTCAAACATGAAAACAATAAGGCGCCACTATTCCTGGTGATGGAAGAGTCAGTTCACTGCTTAGAATAAGACATTTTCTGTTTTAAAAATAGGGATGCTGTTTCAAGACCTTGAAAATGCCGAAGTAAAAGATAAGGGTGACCTGGTACACTAACATGATGATGATGGTGAATAATGTGACCTGGTGACACAAGCTTTTGTCCGCTGTGTTGTTTTATGCTATGATCAGTTTGCATTTCTGGCTCTAGAGTTGAACATTCAGTAATAAATGTGAGTCAATAGAGATCAAATGATCAATTCAGACAATTAATGATGTTTCCAGAGAACATTTTATGAACAGGTCACATGGGTGGGCACCACAGAGGTAGCACCCAAGGTTCTCATAGTAAAACATCTGCAAAGTCCCCAGGTTTAAAAAAGAGGGTGACATAGAGTCAACGAATGTATTTCATAAAATAAATTAATTAATCAAGATATTTTGTTTATAAATAGTTCATGACCATTAGTTATACTCCGCGGAATTCTGTATTGTGTTATTACCACATCATGATAGTTGGTCCTAATCATGAATCAAAATTAAAATATTCCCTTTTGCATTTATTTGCATTTGCTGGAGCATTTTTCTTTAATTTTATGTAAATTAGAGGTCTACTGCATACATTTATCTTGTTAAACACAAAAATAGGCCTCAAAACCATCAGGTAGTCCTGCTCTGATAAGAATAACTCCATATGCTTTGTCATATGACTGTGAAAACTGTAACTATGTGGTTCTAAAATCAACAGAAATACTTGAAAAATCAATCAGCATGTATTGTTAGGTAAATAATGGATAAAAAAAAAAACTCTAGAAACAACTTTTAACAAAATTTGCTTTTCCCTTTTTCTTCTTACAAACAGAAGCTGGAAATCGCAGACATCACTTTTTACTTCAGCCCAGAGTTATGCCCAGACACCAGACATATCACCTTCACTCTGCACCAAACCAGAGCCACCATCCATTAGCAGAAGCTTTGCCCATCTTCTAAGATGTTCCTAATGACATATAAATCCTGCCACAACACTTTTCTACTCTGTAACTGTATGTGTAATTATAAAAAGTCTAATGAACATATTACCTTTTGAGTATTCCCCAATTTTGTTGCCATAATGTGGTAGAAAATATGAACACATTCCGAATGTGTGGAAAATATTTAGTTGTTAGCACCTTGTAATGGTGGCATGCACTTACTTATTAGTTCAAATGTTTGAGTGAACACTCACCAGAAGCCTGTTCTTGTGCTAAAATGTGGACAGATGTCTATTAACAAGAAACATATAATCCTTATTTATCCACAGAAGTTTCTAACAGAAAAGAAAAACATATGAATATAATAAATAGGTGAGACAAATAGACATTTGTCATAACAAATGTCATGAAGAAAATAAATGTAACCTTATGATGCACTAGAATAATAATGTGTTGGAACAAGCAAGAGTTTGGATCTGACCACCTACATTTAAATTCTGACCGGTCCTCCACAACTTAGCTTGAATGTAATTTTTAATAAGATTAGGTAATAATAATAGTCTGTTTTCACCATTATCATCTCATAGTATATTATAAATAATTAATCATAAATCCACATGTGTTTGCTTCTTTTATTCCAGCCATAAATAATAGTTACTTCCATCAAATCTGCCTTGCTATAAAACTGAGCAAGATATATGAAGTAATTCCTTGCAGGCATTAAACCATTTTCAGAATAGGAATAATCATTGAACAAGGAAATACATAATTTCCAAGCTTTCATTGTGTTTCCTTTTCTGCTCTGATTGTGGAAAGCACAGTGGAGCAGAGCACTGCCTTGCTGAGCAGGCAGGGATTTGAACAGTAGGCTAACAAAGAGGCTGTCTATTAAAGACAGGTATCTCCTTGAGCATGTCTGTTGATGTGGTCCTTACTCACCTCATGTCTGGGCAGCCATGTTGTAATTATATTACCTCAAAACCAAAAAAATAATAAAAATATTGGAGGCCGATAACCAAGGAAGACAGCTTCATGAAAGGGCTTGAGGATAGAGTCTGTCTCAGGATTCTGAGGTTCTTACTTTTCCACGTCTAGAATAAGCATCCATGCAGAAGGTGTTTTGCTCCAAAACCAAGTATTTGTTGAAATTATAAATTATCTTAATGCTAGGGGATGTTTAGGGAACAAACACAAGGAAACCCACCACACACTATACACATTCAGCTGAGACCCAGAAAGGCCATGCTTCAAGAAAAAGAACATGTAAGAAGCCTTAGGATCAAGTCCCTTGTCAAAACAGGCCTGTTAAGACTAAGATGAGCATGGTTGGGGTGAGAGTATTAGCCACTAAAAATAAACAAACAAAATGCCTCGAGTTTTTTTCAGGAAGATGCCACCATCCTGAGTTTCTACAAAGCTTCATTGAGATATGCGGCATAAAACAAGGAATTATTGTATATGTAAAGAAGTATAAAACAAAATTAGTACTTAGAAGATAATCAGCTCAAAAAATAGTTTCCAAAATGGCTCAAGTGTTGGAATGGCAAATAGAGATTCCAAGAGTATGATTGGGGGGAGGGGGGTGCTGAAGAGGCCTGAGATAAACCTTGTCCTCCTATTGAACTGAGTCTCAGAAGATAACCATCTAACACAAGGACAGAGCCAACTACAGAGTGGCGAGGTAGCGGTAGCGTAGGTTAGCCCAGTGTGAGGATGGAGACTGCTAAAAGGCTTCCTAAACTTGAAGCTAAGTCAGGAAAAATCACCCAACGTAAACAGCAGAGAGGTCGAGGCAAAGCATCATAAGTTCAAGATCATTCTCTACCAGACAGTAAGTCTAAGACCCTGCCTCAAAAAGAGTCTTGTAAAAAGCTTTCTTATATGTGTGAGTGTAAATATATAATACCACAATGGGCTGGAAAGAACACAGAAAGAATTTCATTACATCAAACTATTTTAATGAAGCAAAGTAACATTAACACTATATCAGGTGGTATAAATGAAGGATGTATTTTATAATCTCTAAAATTACCATGAATACACATTTAAGACAGGCAGTGGTATAGCACACACCTTTAATCCCAGCATTCAGGAGGTAGAGGCAGGTGGATTTCTGTGAGTTCAGAGCCAACCTGGTCTACAGAGCAAGCCAGGGCTATACAGAGAAACACTGTTCATAAACAAAAAATAGCATTTAAAATATAGCTAGAGACCCAGTAAGACCCAGAAATTTGACTTAAAGTTAAAATAATATTTAATTGACTGAAAATAAATAAAAGCATCAGAGTGGGGAGGAAAAGATCTGAAGCAATGGAAAGCAGTGGCATGTTGGCAACATCAGCGAAACCATGCCAGGGATCACACAACATATACAGCAATGCCAGCCAAGCCACACCAGGCATCCCACAATATGTGTGTAACTTAGAGACTGCCAGTCTGGATTGTGCTCTGTGGCCATTAATATGTTATCTGTGATAAGCACGGGTTTGTTTGTGTTTTTTTAATTTTATTTTGGGGATTATAATATAATTACATTTTCCCTTCCCTTTCTCCCTCCAAAACCCCATACACCCCTCCCCACTCTCCTTTAATTTCAGGGCCTATTTTTTGTTTGTTCATTTTTATGTTTTTTTTAACTAACTGTTATGATATATATGTACATATATTCATATTTATTCCTAAATATAACCTGTTCAGTCCCTATAAAGTAACTTGTATGTTTTCAGAGCAGGCCATTTGGCAGTGCACAATTAATTGGTATGTACATCCCAAATAGCGATATATCACAAACATAAAGTGTCATTTCATGTTAAATTTGCTGTTACTATCAAAGATATTTAAAGAAAAAAATCAGTAAGCAGACAAAAATAAGGCTCAGTGTATTTGTAAAATTTCTGAGTTCTTTTTGATTCATTCTACAGTCACAGTTAAATCAGACCTAAGTAACAGTTAAAACAGCTAGATAGTCCTTCTAAATATTTGTAAATCAAACACTATATACCTAGGTAACTCATGGGTTAAGATGTAAGATAATAAAATAACCCAAGAAATGGACTTGAATCTCTATCTAATTATTTACTGACCTTGACTTTCACAAGTTACTTTTCTTTCTGTATGCTTTCTTATCTATAAATCCAACTAAATTGCTTTAAGCCATCTCTGAGCCTCAGAGATGTCCTATTTGTATGTTCTTTTGCTTCTACACAACAAGCAGATTGTCTTCTAGGCGAAGGTTATCATAGCAATAAACTTTATTTTCAAAAAGGAAACTATTATTTTAAGATACCTTTTCTAAGCCTCCAGATATTTAATGAAGTAGATACTTTGTGAAGTCTGTGAATATGCAACTTCTAAACATCCATCTCCTAGCATTTGAAGATAATTAAAATGTTCAGAAGCTAACATCAGTTCACGGTGTAACAGGTTTAAAATGAGCTGATATGTGAGAAAACTAAGAGAAAGTTTGCAGATCCCTTGCTCATCTCAAGAAATAAGAAATCTTAAATATGATTACCTCTTTTCTTTTATTTAAAAGTTGAAAATTTTACCATTAAATTCAATAGTCCAATAACATTTGATATAAATAATTAGTAACTATAAATAAATTTATGTAAAGCAGATCACAGATATAAACATGAATATATGAATCACAGATACACTGGTTTCATAAAATAAATACCATTCGATCTAGTACTAAAGGTTAGTCCCAACATGATAGAGGATGAATTCAAGGGAAGGACAGAATGCAGCTGGGGGAAAGATGGGGGTGAAAAAGAAATAATTGGGGTTGGACAGGTAGATGAAGGAGAGTAAAGAGAGATAACTGGTGTTAATAAACTTTGAACATTCCGTACAGAAAACTAGTACTGTACAAGCTTCCTAAAATATAGACAGATACAAATGTAAAAGGAACTTACATGGAATTCCTGTGCTTCTCCCAGATACCATAGGTTAACAAATTAAAAGCCCATTGCCAGGTATGGATTATCCATTTGGGAATGGTTGGTCAGTGAAGGTCCCATAAATCCCCAAATATTATAGGCTCTTGCTAACCTCCTAAAGCTTGGAGGTAACAGTAGTAAGTATGAGCTGAAGATACTATATACTTCAGCCATAAGACCCGGAGAAATCAAGCCATACCTATCCTGAAAGCTTAAACCACTGTGGTAGTTTGGAAGTAACTGGTCCCTACAGGCTCATAGGAAGTGGCCCTATTAGGACTTGTAGCCTTATTAACGTAGATGTAGCCTTGTCATAGGAAGTCTATCACTTTCAGGGGGAGAGCTTTGAGGTCTCATATGCTCAAGCTATGCCCAGTGTCACAGTTCACTTCCTATTGCCTGTGTGTCAAGATATAGGACTCTCAGCTCCTTCTGCAGCACCATGTCTGCCTGAACACTGCCATGTCACACCATGATGATAATGGACTGTCTCTGAAAATGTAATCCACCCCCAAGAAAATGTATTTTGTAAGAGTTGCCATGGTTATGGTGTCATTTTGGAGCATAGAAACCCTAAGACACCCCCAAGTGACTGGTTTTCATAGTTCGGGAGGGGGGGTTCTATACATGCTACTAAGGGGAAAAATAATGAACTCTTTTACCCTTTTACTCAGGTATAAACTCTGTGAGTTACACTAACTAGTCTTGTAAGATATGCTCACTGATGTAATAATGGCAGGAATGTTATAGGGATAACTAACCACTTCCTAATTGAATATAAAAGTCTAGTCCTCAAGATGAAACTCATGCTTGATACCATTAACTGAACCCAAACCCTATAGCTAGGGAGGTCATAAACCCAAACTAATAGGGTCTAAAACTATTATTGTGCTAGCATTATAGCAATAAGCTGCCCCATAATTTCTTATCTTTATACCTATAAATCACTGCATCTCTAATTCATTATCAGAGAACCTTTCACTTAATAGAAAGTAGATGGCTATTAAAACAGAGAGAAATGAGTCAATGTGCAGAAAATAAAAGACTGTGTCCTACTGAGCTTTAAATGGGACATTTTATATACCCCCTTACTCAAAGTTTAGGATTATCATGGAAGAAGGGGTATAAAGATTGTAGAGGTTAGTGGAACTGACAGAGCCATTGCATATATTAATGCACAAAGACTGTAATTACACACACCTGCATCGGATCAAGCCAGTAAAATCCTACTACGGATGTGGGAAGGGCTTATCAAGTTCCTCTCCTAGCTGAGGAGCTACTAATAGTTGACAACGAGGATAAGATTTGTCTCTTTCTGGAGACACAGACCCTAAGAGGCATATGTGCTCCAAGAGAGGCTCTGACACTCAGACACACACCAGCAGCACTAAGAGGACTCTGGGAACTTTTTTTAGGAGGAAAAGTATCTTGGGAGATAGGGAGGAATTGGAGAAGTACAAAAGAGTAGATTTGGTCAAAGCATCATTATGTGAGTATATAAAATCCTCAAACAAAATAATTTTATGTAAATAGCTTCTTATAGAAATAACTGATAATTTTAAGTGAATTTGAGTGGAAGTAAAGTACAGTAAGACAAAAGGAAACATTGCTGGTGATAGTTACTTAATGCAAACAAAACAAAACCAAAAAAACAGCAAGCTTTTAACTACCAAGATTTGTATTGTATATGGCAAACAATAATTTGTAACACCAAAAGGTATGGAAGCATAGATAGATAACAGAAGCAGACAGACAAACAGGTAGACATGTGTTCATATCTATGTCCCTGGATAATTCATGGTGTCTTTCTTTGAGGAAGCATGTGACTGCTTGCTTTGCTATCACTCTTAATTTTTGAGAGATACTCTATTGCCCATATTCATTTTTTTAGCTCCCAGGATTAGAAAATCTTATTTCTTCCTACTTACATCTGTCCCTAGTTTACCAATTTCTCTTTTCAATCTAGTAAAATAATAATATCCTATAGATATACATGTGAGCCCGTATTATGTTTGTATAGGCTTGCAAGTGTGGAAAGAAATAAAGATAAGTTATAGTACTATCATTTTTAAGATGCATAGTTGGATTTTTGGCAAGTTAGAAACTTTGTGTCTTCAAGGAGTTGAGCATAGTAAAACGTTATGTGGGGCATGAGTATCTCTTGTTATTGTATTCTCATGAAAGTAAATCTACTATAAAAAGATGCTTCCACTAAAGATGACGTTAAATACTCCAAGTTTCTCTTTAAATTCTAAAAGGAATATAAAACATGACACTGTTCTGTAGAAGAGCAAAGATTATGTACACTGAGCCAGTGTAAGGAACAACCTTGACAGTTTCTTGGACTACAAGGTTGACTTCATTGAGAAACATAATAGTTGTTGGGCAGTAGAAAGAACAAGCGTTCAATGACTCTATCTTGTGGAAGCTATGAACGAAGCACTTTTAAGCTGCCTGAATTAGTCCCTTCTCATTGTCTTAGTGAAGCAGGAAAGGATCCTAGGCTACTCCTTTCCCTCACACCAGGACTGGCTTGCTTACCCCGTCTTTTGTGTCAGGAAGCAGCAGGCAGACCTCTGACTCTACAGTCATTTTTTTTCTTTCTCTCAAAATCTCTTTTGTTTCGTTTTATCATGAACATAGTGGGGTTTCCTGACAGTTGGGTACCACTGATATGTATTGTAACTTAAAAGCCAAAATTCAGTTACCACTTCACTGATCCCACTTTCCCCATGTACAGCTATTTTTTTTTTTTTTTTGGTTTTTTGGGAACCTATTTTGCAATGTTACAGCAACATGACTTTTAAATATCAAGATTCCATTCTAAGACACTCCTTTGACTACATTCCTTCCCTCCCCGACTGCTGTAGCCTTACTATTCCCCTGGGATTACTACATAAATTAGTGAGGCCATCTTGCAAAGCAGACATGTAGTCATGTTTATATACAAGTGGAAATTAAGAGGAAACAATTATTTTGCTAAGAAAAGACACTTTCAGAACATACTTCTAAATATTTATAGGCATAATTACAGATTAATGCTGCAGTCAGCTTGGCCAGAGAAGCTTCTTCGTATAATGCACAGCATTTAATGTAAAGATTCACACCAGGCCAACATGCTGAGGATAAGTGACTTCTCTGAGTGCTTAGCCATAAACACAGCATCTACATCACCCCTTTCAATGTTTAACAAACATCACGAAAAAGGAGAAAGAAAGAATATATGAGCCAGAGAGTAGAGAAGTGCTGTGAAATGCCATCTTCTAGACATGATATTCATGAGTCCAGAGTACTTCAGTCACCTGAACAAGGTCTGTGCAGTATTGGAACTCAACATGAGCTCCCACCTCTTCATGAGGGTATGTCAAGAAGTGTGATGGCTTAAATAAGAAATGGTCCCCATGAGATCAAGCTCCTGAACATCTGGTCTACCATTACTTATGGCACTGTTAATGGAAAAAGTCCACTCTGGGTAGATTCTGAGTCTCTCTCTCTCTCTCTCTCTCTCTCTCTCTCTCTCTCTCTCTCTCTCTCTCTCTCTCTCTCTCTCGATGATGCTTTCCTGATCCTATTGCTTCCTGTTTAAAGACACATCTCTGTAGTAAGAGGTTTCTGGCCCAGACCTTTGGGCCTAACCTCAAGGTTTAGACCCACAGACCTGCAGAGATACACAGATGCTTTCATTAATTTTATGCTGATGGCCTAAGGCCCAGGCATATAACTTTCTAACTCTTTACCCTTAAACTAACTCATGACTCCTATCCTGTTCAGCCATGCGGCTCGGTACCTTTTCTCAGAGCAGTATAGTTGTCCTCTGCATCTTCTGGCTTATTTGGCAACTCTGGAGTCTCTGTGGCATTTCTGCTCTGTTCTTCCTGTTCCCAGAGTTTTCTTAGTCTGGTAGCCCCACCCACACTTCTTGTCTGCGTTTGGCTAATCAGTGCTTTTTATTAAACCAGTGGGTGGGACAATTATTTACAATGGAACAAAATAATCTCCCTACACATCTCCCCAACATGATGGGCTTTTATCCCTCTGGAGCCATACATAGCCAAAATAAACCTTTCTTCTCACTTCTTTTGATCAGGGTATTGTTTCTGAGCAACAAAAAGGTAACCAGTATGGTAAGGAATGGGGGTCATTTTCTCCAGTGATATAGCCACTGGTAAATTTCCCATGACTTTATTCATGCTTCTGAAAGTAAACTCAGTAGAATAGACACACACACACACACACACACAAAGAGAGAGAGAGAATGAATAAACTTGTCAAAATAAGTTTTACATATAAACTTAAAACTAAATGAATTCAGATAAATATATTTAAGAGATAATTAAGATAGAAAATAATTTAGCCATCCAATACCAAAAGACTACATACAAATGGCTCAGTGTCTCAGGGCTAACCATCATCTAGCTGTCTTAGCAAGAGTACAAGAGACAGAAAACAGATTGTTCAAGTATCATCTCAGGAATACTGAATAGGGGAAAAGAAAGGTAACTGTGAGTATGTTTTAAAAAACTGAAATATTCAACTTTTTTCTAATACAAAGTTTTAGCTGTGCTTCTTAAGCTTCATTCAAACCCTGAACTCCAGTAATCCTCCTGCCTTGGCCTCCAGCATGCTTAGACATGTGCACTATTGCCTGGTAAGACAGGGAAGATTTTACACATAGGAAAAAGAGAACGGGATATGTTTCCTCCTGACTCCTTGGCTGTAGGAAGGTTCTGAAATCTGCTGCCTTGAGCATCTCCAAGGACATGACAAACATCATCCTCTATTTGTAGGAAATATGTTTTCTATTCAAGTGCTCACATTTGTAAGTTTGCATTATAATAGATCTTCTGGTATATTAATTAAAATACCCATGGCCCACAGCCCTCCTGTTCTGCCCTGTTCTGTTCTCCTTTTCTCCAGAACTTTTTTCCTCTATAATTAAGTTGGCTGCATCTTATTTTACAACATCTCTCTTGATGTTTTATCTCTTCCTTGCCTTTTTTCTTTTCTAAAAGTTTATCCTGATCTTAACTCAGAAGCCAGTGTCCATATGGCCTTTATATTTTGCATAGATATAAAACTGTTTGAAAACTGAGAAGACAGATTATAAATGTGGTAGACAAGGACTGATATGCTACAATATGTCTGTGTTTGGGTCCTCTCTTTATCGTGTAATTGCTAGTTATTACTGGTTTGTTCATGACTCTTGATTTCCTTGTAACCATCGGAGAGCAGGTTAGGGGTATTAATACGCAATTTCCAGGCTGGTCATTCTACCAAGAACAGTAAATAAGATGTAATGGACACTTTTCCTGGAGGAGTTTATTCATGGGTTATGTTAATTTTTTAATATTTGTTTTTCATGGATCTAAAATCTATTCTAATGATTGTAGCAAGTCACTTAGTCTTTCTGTCTCTTCTTCTGAAAATTCAGTGTGATAAATGTTTCACTTGCTCATATTTTGTTCATTAATAGTTTTGTTCCTCGTAGTTTCATGCATGTGTATTCATCTCCCTCTTCTTCCCACTTCTAGCAGCTCCTGTCCTTCCTCACAAATCTCTTTCCCATGTTCATGACTGTGTTGATCTGTGTCACATGCAGTTAACTAAGACCCATTTGTATGATCATGGGTATGAACTACCCAGTGAAGTCTGCTGTACAACTAATTGTGCTATACTCCCCTGTTCCCCACAATCTGTTAGCAGTCAGCATCAGGCAAAAGTGGTGGGTGCCTGTGAGCCATCCCATCCATTTTTTTTTTTAGGTAAGCTAGCTGGACTTGTGTGGGCCCAATGCCTTCAGGCACAGCTGCTGTGAGTTTGTAATTGCCAAGGCCATGCTGTACTTAGAAGCTAAGGTTTCCTAGCCCTTCTTCCTATCTGTGGGCTATTACAATCTTTCCACCCTTCTTTAGCAATGAGTCTATGACATATTGTATATTTAATAAAAATAGTCCGATAGAATATCAGAGGACAGAGCCACCCACAGAGCCAAGTACTGAAGGTCAGGGAGTGGTGACCCATGCCTCTAATCCCATCACTTGGGAAGCAGAGATCCTTTTGGATCTCTGTGAGTTCAAGGCCTAACAGAGCCAAACAGAGGTGGCACACACCTTTAATCCTAACACTAGGAAAGGTGATTCAGGAATTGAAATAGCTGGAGGGGAAAATAAAGATAAGGAAGAGAAAGCAGAAGTTCTTCCCTTTGCCTGCACACCCAGTGAGTCTGAGGACTTGTGGAGGCGGGACCTACCCTGTTCTACCCGAGGAGTTGGCTGGGTGAGAATTGGCTGTGTTTTGTTCCCTGTCTCTGATATTTCAACGTTTCCCCAATATCTGGCTCCAGGTTTTATTATAATACCAAATAGAATTTGTGCAATATATGAGTTATCTTACTTATGGATGAGCCCTTTCCCACCCTTTATTTCCAGCATCTTTTATAGCCATGAGTCTCTGGAATTCACCTCCATTTGCTAAAAAGAGAGTTTCTCTGACTAAGCCTGAGAGAAGCTTTCATCTATTGGTACATTTCTTTTTGTTTCTTTTTCTTTAATTTTGAAATAGTGAGTCCAGGATGGCCTCAAACTCTCTGTGCACTGAAGTTTGAATTACTGATGCCCTGCCATCGTCAGCTCTTAAGTGCAGGAGTTACTGATATGACCTGGCATTGAGTGTTTTAGTCACATTGCCCAAAGTAAGTATGGAAGATGAGAGCTGAAGAGCTATGTTGGTTTCCACTTCATAATCTTCCTATAGGACATCGGGGCCAAAGATCATCATAGGCTGTCAAGAATTAATTCTGAAACTTCAGAGAAAGTGGTGGAGTTACAAATGTCCTTGTGATGTGGAGGAAAGCTTCTGCAATCAGAAGCCTAGGTTTGACTCCCTGCTTCATTAGATAGTGCTGACTTCACTAGTCACTTAACTTCCCTTTGCTTCAGCTCTACATAAGCATCAGTAACACTTGTCATAGGAGCAAAGAGATCTTGCACACATGAAGATGTTTCAAAAACTGAACATCTCAATGTAAGTCTTGGTTTAATGTCACTGTGGTTTGTTCTCAAGTGTATCAGCTAACTCATGATCATTCATGAGAGCATTGCTCTGGTTAGCATAGTCAGTGGTCACAATCTGATTATCACTATTAAAAAAAGGGGGGGGGCTACTTTTAGTGGATAGGTTTGCTATTAGGCTTTTAACTTGCTGCCTTGGTTAAGCACTTACCATGGGGCATGAGAAACAGAATTCGGATCCCCAAAGTGCAACATATGCTGCATGAACATGGCAGCCAGTCTTTAATCCAGTCTCAGAAGGCAGAGACAGCATCCAAAGGGCAAGCTAGATAGCAAGACTGGCTACACTGGAGGGCTCTGAGTCTGAGAGACCTTGCCTGAATGAGTACAGTAAATGAGCACTCAAGGAAGACTTCTAAAATCAACCTTAGGCTTGTACATACATGTGGCACATACATATGTCCACTTGCATGAAACCCCACACATGCAAAATCATGCATTTATACACACATATACATGCGCATGCACTGCATGCATGTGAAAAATATAAAAATAAAAACAATATAAAGATTGATAGTTAAAAACTAATAATTGTAATGACCAATACTAGAACTTAAGAAATCTATGGGCATGCACCATGATGATTATTGATGCACAAAGTTAAAAGCAATCAACTCAGAAGGAAAATGAAAGATTATGCACTTCCCACATTTAGTCAGAACAATTTGAAGAGACCAAAGCTCATTCACACAGACTTCTAACGCCTAGGTAAGCTGTAAAACACATACAGATATTGAAGCCTTCTTCTCAAGATGACATTCACAAATGTTATTTCACCCACCAGCAGCATGTGGGCATCTCCTGTGATACACTTGATGTGGAAAAGTCACTACACAGGGTTACACTGGCAAACCCAGAGCAAAGCCCATTCTTACTGGGACAGAGGGAAAGCATGGTTCCCCTGTCAGGCATTGAGTTAGTGCACTTGCCAGCTTGTGTCTGATATTTGCAATTCTCTTTGTTTTCTTGGCAGGCGTGCCTGTTCTCATGTTAGTAACCTTTCCTAGCAGAGCTCATTACCTCACAGAGAAACCACAGGCATTCCTTAGACCTGCTGTAGTTAATGAATGTGAGTGTTGTTGTACATAATCCGTCATATGTTACATCACTGAAAACAGAATATTAGCCTTGATGAGCATTTGGCAGATGCTTTGATGTACATCCCTCCATTATCTCTACTCCTCTTCTGTTGCTATGGAAAGAATTTCTCATATTCACCCTTTCTTGAGCCAGTGAATTTTCTCATTTTCCACAGAATCCTGATAAGCAACCATGTATCACATTATATATGAGGGAAAAGGGCTTCTTAAAAGCACTGACTATAAACTTTGCTCCTAAGTTATACCTTTGATATTCATGTTTCCTATGGCATTATTCTTATAAAATGTTTAATAATTTTTATGATGCTCAACATATATAAATTTTAAATAAGTAGCTTTTGGTGATATGTAACTTTCCTAGGGCACCTATGCAGAATAATTTATAATATTTATTATACACTAATGAGTTTTTTATTTGTTTACTACAAAGCTTCTGTTAGCACATTTTAGTGACAAAGAAGACCAACTAACAGCAGCATTTGATTTGTGAGTGTCTAACAGTAATATTGACAGATGAAATAAGTTTAACATATAATGTGACTATGTATTTACTTGACCTTTTGCTTTGTAGACCATTATAAGTTCTCATACACTGGTCTAAAGTGAGCTGTGATCTTTAACTTTTCAGATAAGATTCCTCTGTAGAATTTGTTTCATGCATATAAACTTTAATAAGTAGCTCTTGGGTTCTGTAGAAAGAAAATAACTTTATATTGTGTTAAGATGTCAAATGCATGGGCCCAAAAGGTCTTTGAGGATAGAGAATATGAAAATAGAGTACAGGCTACCTGGCCAGGGGTGTGCTAGGGGCCTGCTCACCTTTATTCTGTTAAAGATTGGCTGTTATTATTTTTTAGTTGTTATGTGTCTGTGTCCATATGTGCGTGTGAGCATGAGTGCAGGAAGTTGTGGCTCACAGAAGTCAGAGTCGTGGAGTCTCTGTGCAGCTGGAGGAGAGGCAGTTGTGAAGCACCTGGCACGCATGCTGGGGAACAAACTTGAGTCTTGGCAAGAAATGGTTCCTAACCACTGAGTTAGTTCCCCAATCCCTGTCTTCATTATTACAAGATCTTCATCCAGCTTTGACTATGTACTTCTACAGTATCCCTCCAACCCTGTGGCCACACTATATTTTGAAATGCTACTGAAGATCTCACTGAAGTAGTTTTCTTAGGTCATCTCTATAAATATGTGCTACATAGAAATAAAAATTTAGAAATTAAAAATGTTCTTATCCATTTAAAATGACAATGAGCCCATTGAATGTTACTAAAAGCACACATTTTATAAAACAAGACTTTTTAAAATATGCATAAAAGACATAGCACACATTTTTTTGCAGATCTATATAGTGTCTGGCATAATAAAAGAAAGCAGGGTTCTCATATCTGATTCTACATCCAATCTGTTACAATATGGCCAAGTAATATGAACAAAATTCAGTGTCTCATGAAGAACATGTAGTTAGATAAGGACAATAATTTGCATAGCTTTTGCAGATAATTTTGAATATTCTTATTTGATACAACATCAAGCCTTAAAATGAGTTTCTTAAAGATTAACAACAATGTGGGTTTTAAACTCATATCAACTGACTTTGTGTTCTACCCAGCACATTGTTGTAAGCCGTTGTTCTATCTTATACTGAATTGGTGATTTACTCACTTGTGTATGTTTAGTGATATTATCTATGGGTCATTTGGAAAATCATATGCAAATTTTCAAATTTTGACAAATTTCATTATTTAATTACATTTGTTTTTAAATCCCAGTTGTTAATATCACAAATCATATCAGAAAAACCTCCATACATTGGGAGACTGTCAAACACAGTGACAGATGTAAGTTTTCCAAAAATCTAAATTTGCTTGAAAGCTCAAACTTTTATCCTTGGCAGTAGGTACTGTCAGTTGTTTTCTCTTAAGTGACAGCAACTTCTTTTCACTTGAGAGAAAATGTCTGCCAAATTCCCAGTCTGATAATCGTGGTCTGTATGTCGTTCCTCCGAGTAAAACGCCATGTTTCACGGAAAGCCTGGCTATGTCAGCTACACATGTAAACAAGGGCACAAGTGTTTTTTTTCCTCAAGGCATCCATCATGTTTTAGTTATGTAGTAACACCCAATGCTACTCCCCACAATAAATATTAAAAAGGCATTCCCTTAAGGATGAAGATTTATTAATAAAAAGAAGTCATTTTCTGGGGGTGGAGTGATTTGTGCTAAAACACACACTCAACAACTGTAGTTATCACTGGTATGATTTCTGGAATTTAAAAAGCCCCTATGTTGTTTGCCAGATAAATACAAATGTCAATCAACTGAAAGGGAAACGCATCTAGGACTGCTTAGCTGCCTGCAGCAGGCCACACTTTGAGAACTGCTCTATTAGTTCATGGCATCCTTGACAGCATCCCAGCTTGTGTACCTCATCTTTCTTCAGAACAGTTGTAATGATTATATTCTGTGAAAGTGTTTCCACCATGTGCTTGCTTAGTAATCCTTGAATCATTGGTAATTTTTTCATGAAATTAAAAATTCTGTCACTAATGAGCAACCCCTTAATCGACTCCTACTTTCTCTTATGATAAATCTGTTGTTTTCATCAAGCAAATTTCCATGTCAGTTTTTAACAAAATTTTTCAACTCTCACCAAGCCATTTTTTTGACTACTTACCTGATCTGAGTTTTCTGATTTCCTTCCTTCGATGTGACCGTTTGAAAGCAAATCTCACTTTGGTTTGGTCCCAAGGCATGGAGAATTCAAGTTCGTATAGACCTCGCAGTATCCTTCCTGATAGTACCAAAAAATGCTGTGAAGGATCCTGAGAGAAAAACAGTCTTCAACAGTTTTACCCAGCTGTGACCTCAATGAACTACAACATGTATGGCAAGAGGGGGGACAAGGCAAAACCGTGGTCACAAGAGTGGGCAAGAATATTATTGAAGTAACTAAACACTTTCTGGCTGGATTTCATGCCCATGCAAAAGGAGAAAACAAGTGACTGGTACTGTAAATCTTGCCAAGATTTACAGGGTTGAAGAATCCATAAGACCCAACATAAACCTACTACTATGATTTCTGTTAAATGAATATTGTAATCAAACTGTCCTCTAAATTTATATGTGTATTTCTACAGATCCACGCAGAGAATAAAGGCCTTTGGAGTGCTGGGCCACAAGTGGGAAATCTGTATCATGCAAATGGAAAGCTTAGGGACCATTGAGGAAGACTCAATGGAAAGACTGTAAAATCTAGAGGTTGGGTGAAGCAGTGTCTTTTGAACATGACAAGCTGTTATACTGATGAACTCGGAGCAGCTGTGGTTGCCTACACAAGACCTATACAAGATCAAGCCAGTTAACATTCTAGCATGGGGTGGGAGGGACTCGTGAGCCCACAGCTAACTGAGGGACTAGTGGCTTCTTTAAATGCACAGCTTCTAGTAAGACAACCAAATTCCACGCAGTCTAGTAGGTAGACTATATGAGCAATACAAATTGGACTTAATGGGTTATTTAAAAGATAAGGAGTAGAGAGATAGAGACAGATCACAAAGGAATTAATGGAAAGAACATGGGTGTGCTTTTTTGAATGAAATGTTCCCGTAGTCTTGGACATTTGAGTATTTGGTCCTCAGAAGGTGAAACTGTTTGGATACATTTAGGAACATGGCCTTGCTGGTAGAAATGTGCCACTGTAGGATGACTTTGAAGTTTTGGAAACCACATACCATTCCCAGCTTGCCCTCTTCACTTACTATTTGTGGCTCCAGATATGAGTTCTCAGCTGTTTCTAGCATCTTGCTTCCTGATTCTATGCTTCCCACTGTGAAAGTGATGGACTCATATTTCTGGAACTGTAAGCCCAAATAAATGCTTCCTTTTCTAAATTACTTTGTCATGGTGTTTTTATCATGGCAGAAGACAAAGTAACTAATACAGATGATAGAGATAATCAAAACATTTTGTACAGAATTTTTAAGAAATTGATAGAAATGTTATATTTTAATAACCAAATCTCAATTCATATTTCCTTCTGAATTCTTTCTGCATCACCCCCTTATCTAGATATAAAGTGTCCTGTCACTATAAATTCATTTTCTAAACTTTCTCTTTCTCATCTACTTTGTATACATCCTCCAATTTAACTCTTTTAAGTACAGTTTTTTAACTGATGATAATATGGGACAGAATTTACAAGCCTAGTAGTACAAGCCTTTGAGAGCTTGTTGTTTATTAGCTGATATGGTTTTGAAATAAAGTTCCACAACATATACCATTGTCATTTTATTCACAGAATGGTAGAAGTTTTAGAGACATCCAATAGACAAACATATTATTTACCAAGTAATGTGTTATGGCACTTTATTTGATACAAGTCGTAACAGGTTGAGTGATTCAACACATGGGGCCCCAAAGGACAGGATGTCATAACAGAAAATAAAATCACCTGTCAATAATAACACTGACATTATAAATAAGAATATTAATAGTTTTTTATTGACAAAAGAATGAAGTACACATTTCAAAAAGAAGCAACTAATATTCTTATTTATGATGTCAGTATTAGTGGGCTTCTAAAGTTGAAATCTCTCTGAGAAATAGTAATTTCACTTATAATTAACATGAAAATGTTAAACATAGCAAGATTTATACCCAGGGCTTGGGAGTGTAATTCAGTGGTAGAGTACTAACTAAACATTCGAAGACCCTGAGTTCAATCCCTGTCCCCAACATCTGTGTCCAATTCAAATTTTCACTTTAAGTTTGTGGGATATAACTCATCACCTAAAAGTCTACATGGGGTTTATACTGTATAAACAAATATAATGTTCACTGTGGTACAAGTTAATTAATTCTTGTAAGTAATGAAAAGGCTCACAGATAATCATCAGAAGTCCTAGTATTTTATAAAATGCCAGAACTATGTCTAATATTTCTTTTGTAGAAAGGCTACAAAAGGCTTGATAGTGGGTAAAATATTGCTATATGAATTAGTTTGTCTGCTAACTTAAAAACTCAGGATGTTATTATGAGCAATTTTAGTATTTGATAATATAAAAATGATTTCATTTTCTCTATTAAAAGTTTTTTCTAATTCTTACCTTCTAAAATAACAATCTCTCTAATTATAATATTCTAAGAGAAATAAATATCTCATATTATAATCCAGTAAAATTATGTAGTGTAATCCAATTTCAGTTCATTTAAGAGAGCCTTGCATAATTTGCTATTTGAAGACAGCATGAAAAGCAATAGAATGCAAGCAGACATTTAGCATTCCCATACAATAAGGCTACTCAAACTACCACTTGAAGTATGTATTTACCCTTCTGGCTCTTTTCCTCAGAACCTATGCAGTGTCTGGAACATGGTTTACACCCAATAATTGTTCCTGAATGAATCATAAGTCATTTCTTGTAGGTTAGAACAGAAGGCAATTTATTAATTGTACTTTTCAAAGCCATCATTCTAAACTACTTTCCACCCAAGTAACAAAGAGAATAGAAAAAGCATGAACAACTAGACACCCTGTTCCTGAACCCCTGCCAGCACAGCCCCACCCCTCCCCTCACCATCACACTGACAGATGAACAGGGCCTTGCACACACATCTTGGGTTTCTAAGACTTGAATGCTTTTATACAAGAATTGATAGTTGATATTTATATCACAGACCCTGAAATAAAGATAATAGGGCTAACACTACATTATTTTTAAGGGAAAATGTCAAGAACAAAAAAATGAAAATGTCAAAAGATATACTGTATTACTTAAAGACTATTCTGTTGGCAGAACTGGCTAGGTGATTTACAAAAGGCCTTTACTGGACAGTCTTTGGATTACAATGTAGATGAAAAATAAATGGGAATCCATTTTCTGTTTATTCTCTCCAGACATTTGATGGATAGAGGAAAAAACGAGAAGAAACAATTATAGCCTACGAGCTTATAGGTTTCTTTTCCTGTTTTCTAGATTGTGAAAAACTAATTTTTGAGTGGATTTTTTCAAAGGCCCTTCTTTGTCTCTACTTTTGTATACTATTAATAATGCTAGCTGACTGTAATCCCTGATCATATCTGTATAAAGATAAGACAGTGTAAAGGTGTTTGAACTTGATATTCAACTTGAGTATAGCTTTTAAAAAGTAGCCGTCTGTATAATTAAATTACAATTGTATAACCATTCTGGCAAGAATGAAAACGTTCTAAAGAGAAACTCATGGCCTTCCCTTTGGCTAACAAACTGTCAGAGTAATAGACTCGAGAAACTGAAATTTCTCCAGAGTCCCATGCTTGCAAGGAAAAAGCTGGTGCCTCTGTGCAATTCTGACAATTCTGTCAGACCACCTTGTAAGAAAGAATGCAACAGAGATGATGGGCAAGACACACCTTGGCCAGCAGTGCTTGATTATACACACTTGTCATTCGTTTAAACCTGAACCTCAACCAGAACCATGAAGAAAGACAGAAAGACAGACAGGGGAGGGATGACATGGACCCTCTCTGATCCCTTTTCCAGTATGACTACAGTCAGTGTTCATTACCTGTTTGATCTTTTGTGGATGGGTGCCTTGAGCCCATTCACCAGGACTACTGGAGCCCAGTCTCTTGTCCTAACAACTTGGAAACAATACATATAAATCTCATTGGGCAAGCTCAGATTAGATTAATATCTCTGATAACACTTGCAGAAGTGAATTCTTTAGACACCTTATGAGCATTTTTATTGCATGAATGTTCAAGTGCCCATTATTTATGAACCATTCACAAAATGCCCACTAACAAAAATGAATGGCAAGGACATCTTATTCTATAATGGAGATTTCAGTGGATAAGAATTAATGAATAAGTAGAATGAATAGTCACAAAAATGTAGAGAAAGTTCTCCACTGTCAAGAAGTCATAGCCTGGTATACTTCTAAAGTTAAATACAGAAGCATGTACTTTTTTTAATTTAAAAGTTGTTTTTATTTTCATTTTACATGCCAACCATAGTTCCCCCTCCCTCCCCCTCCTCCTTCTCACCTTCAGTTTTCCCCACCCCCTAACTGCCATTCACTCCTCTGCGAAAGTAGGGTCTCCCATGGAAAGTCAACAAAGTCTAGCTTATCAAGTTGAAGTAGGACCAACAGTCACACCCCCAACCCACCCACACACCCCAACATCCCCCACACTGCCACCCCTGCCAAGGCTGAGCAAAGTATTCCTCTATAGGGAAAGCATGTTCATTTTTATGGTGGCTTAATACATGTTCACTAAGAAAACTCATTAGGTTAAAGAGTACAAAATACCTCCTCCAGGTTCCTGTTTCTTGGTCTTGAGGAGCAATTAAATTTCCTCTTGCAGGCCAACCTCACAGTCAGAGCCTAAGTAAATGTATATACACATAGTGAGAGGCTGGCTGTTCTTTGTAGTATGCTAATCCCTGCTCTATCCCAGCACCAGGAAGGCCCAGGTAGGAGGGCAGCCTGGGCCTCCTAATGAGAGTGTGTCTGAGATGTGGGCCAGGACAAGCAAGGGTCCAGTGTATTCCTCAGTCTTGTGACACTATAGCAATGTAAGTATTTATCTCATAAGTTCTTGATAATGCCAAGAAATAAAGCATTGCTCATTTGAGATAATGGCATAATTTAATTCTTCCACATGTAATTAATTATATAGTTAATTATAATTTTAGGTGCAAAAATGTGAAAAACGATGTTCAAGTTGCTTGAGTTTTCCAAAACTGATTTTTTTCCCATGATGTGCTTTCACAAAGCAGCTGAAGCTGAGTCCTGGTAGTGGCTTCCTGGGGAGCTAGTTAGGGTTTACTCTCATATTGTTGCAAGCACATACTCTGCCCCCATTCTGGAAGAGCCGTGCTTTATTTGACAGCAATCTAGTGCAGCTTTCTTATTTCAAAACCAATGCCTTCATTTCTAATTTTATGCTCTGATACTTTATGAAATAGTTCCATTCCTGCCATGTAAATTAAAGTGGGTGCTGCTGGCTTTTGTCTGGATCACTGATAGGAGATATTTAAGCTGGGTGCCTATATTTCCTCATTCTTATCAGCAAGTGGAAGGATTTAAGTTTAATTTTTTTGCTTCTAATTGTTAGTCTTTTATAATAAGAAAACAAGTGGCCGGATAAGCACATTTCTCTGTTTTTCTATTTCTCTCTTTTAGTGTTGGGTGGTTGCTTTTACTCCATGGTTGTTCATGGCCGTTTTCATTCCATGTCGCCAGTCTCCCTGACATCATAGTCACGTTGAATGAGTCTCCAAGAACCGGCTATCTTGGGCACTTGCTGACTTTTCTGTATTTCTATTTCAGAGGAAACAGATTGTTATATTATCGGACATCTTTGAATAAACTGATTTTTCTGACTATACTACAAGAACAATAGGAATTGAGCAAACAAGCCTGTTTAAAAGGATTTTTATTTTTCCCCCACTGGATAATGGTTAAATGAGAGGGAAGCACATCACCATCTCCTGCAAAGATTTAGAAAGCCATTATGTGAATGCTGGCCCAACCTCATCCAGCTTTGTTCTGAGATCTTTGTTGTGAATCTTGCTTCCCTCAATTCAATTACTGTGTGTTCATTTTATGTTTTAGCTACAGCAAAATGCATATAACATAAAGTTAGAGACTTCTTGGTTGTAAATGTACAGTTCAGGACTCTTGAGCACATGGCTGTGCAAACACCTCTAGGACTCTTCTCATTGTAAAGCACTGAAGATCTGCTAAAAGGAGTAGCAGCCTTTCATTCCCCACCCTGTCTCACACTCAGAAAACACATTGTGCTTTCATAATCAGACTAACATCCTCGTCATAAGTGTAGTTATTGATCTGAGTAGATGGTTCAGCAGTTAAGAGCACGTCTGCTTTTATAGAGAACCTGAACTTAGTTTCCAGCACCCAGGTCAGGCCGTCCATACATTTGTACTAGTTCCCTTTTCTGTTGGGTGGAGGCACCTGTACTCAACACTCATGTAGTGCACATACATGCTCTTGTGGTACACAAAACACACACACAAACACACACACACAAACACACACACACACACACACACACACACACACACACACACACACACACACACACACACACACCATTATAACAAGTAATTCTGATTGATATGGTTTCCTGATAGAAGAGTGGGTTTGACCACCATGTTAGAGCAAATAAAGAGCCTTGGCTTCATATCACTGCCTCTAAAACCGTGAGGCAGATAAACCTTTAAACTACACAGTGTGCAGGATTGTTTGATTGTCACAAAGATGACTGACACAGCAAAGCACACTGGTCTTTGTGTGTGTTTGTTTCTTAAGTTTTGTTTTCATCACAACATGTATTTTGTTTTGATTTTTGAAGTTGAATAACATGTATATGCATGTGTGTATATATTATATTATGGGTGTATGTATTGTCTATATGTCTGTATGCATATGTGCCTGTGTATATGTATATAATGTGTTTGTATACATGTTTTGTGTACATATATGTGCATATTTTTATGTGTGTTTTTGTATGTTTGTATGTGTGTGCATGTGTGAATGTTTCTGTGTGTTCCTGTAAGTGCTGTTTTGTCCCGCGCCCACTTCTCGCCCGCAAGAAAAGGCACGGCACACGTAGGATCCTTCTGCAGAAAAGCTTTAATGCTCCTTGAGGGAGAGCATTAGCTTACATAAAATGGAGACCCTGAGGTAGGGAAAGCCCAGCCCTTATATAGGCCAAAGACCTCCGTCTTGGACGTGTCACCTCTCTATAGGCTGCAGCTCATCATCCCACATGACGTCACGGGAGAGGCGGAGAGACCAGTCTCGGAAAATTAGCAAAGGCATGCGCCCTTGCCTTGATTACTGACTCAGGCCCTTGCCTTGATTACTGACTCAGGCCCTTGTCTTGATTACTGACTCAGGTGGGTTGGCCAGCACTGGATATTGGCACCATCTTGAGGGGCTGGGGCCAGCGGCTCCCAACACTGTTTTCTCATCCTCTCATCTAGCAATGGATGCTTAAATTTTTGATTCCTTTGATTATTGAGAATAAATGTCATATATTTCTTCAAGACACTTTTAAAATTATTTGGGTATTAGTCTAGCTTTATTTCTGTGGCTGTGACAAATTATTAAGTGAAAGGGCAACTTTTAAGGAAAGTGTTATTTGACTTAGAATTCTGGGTCACATCCCCCCATTTGGGGAAATCATGCTCCTGATTGTATAGCACATTCACAGTCAAGAGAAAAGAGGCAATGAATGCATCTCTGCTTGCTTGCTTTCTGCTCTCTCTCTCTCACGGTCCAGGAATTCCTGCCCACACAGTGATGCTGCTCACAGGAGCTGGGTCTTCCTGTATCAATTAACAAGCAAGAGAATCCATGATAAAGAAGTCCACAGGTCAAGCCTCACTGAGGCTCTTTTCTTGAGTTAATCCACGTTGTGTCAAGGTGAGAATTAAAACCAACCATCCCAGCTGTACATTCACAAAGATGAATTGTTGGACTGTATGGTAATTCTAGTTTTAGTTTAAGTGTCTCTGTGTTCTGTGGGGCCTGCATCTTGAGACTTTTTTCACAGACAGTACACACAGATCCCAGGCTCCAGCATCCTTGTCAACACTTGTTGGATTGTTCTAATGGCAGCTATCCTATGTATTAGATTATCTTGTTTTCTAAGGACAGGTAATGCAAAGCATCTTCATGTTCAATAGTCAGTAACTCAGCCCTGCTAATTGTGTCCCATGCTGTGCCACCACCTACTGTACTACAGTCGATGGCACGGGAAGGCATCAAGTCAGATACCACATCAGATTTCCTTCCACTTTCCTCAGCTGCTCTGCCAGTCTTTTAATGAGTAAAATTTGAATACTGAGGCGATACAATTAATGTATGGGTTGTTTAATTTGTTTTGGCGAGTTGTTTTGACATTGAGATAACCTATAAAAGAGTATTGCTAATGTCCACCCTCTCTTCAATCTTAGTCATCACATTATTCTTCTATGATACTTTAAACCCTGATTTTCAATGGACCCTTTTTATTATTCTTTGAATATAACAGTGTGGACACGTCTGAACAAACATCATCATATAAGGCAATGGTTGAATATACATCACATTTTTCATTTTACATCCATGCACTGATTAGCCCTTGCTTCTGTCTTTTCAAAGACAGCTGCATGGCAAATACCATGGAAGAAAGGCAAGTCAGCTCACAGCCTTAAAACATAAAAATAGAGTTTTCAGCTACAGCAGACAGGCAGAAGCAACTGGACATGGTGGGATATGATGATGCCACCTCAGCACTAGTGAAGCTAAGTCAAGAGGTTTGAAGTCTGGAAAGATCGTGTCGGAAAAAAAGGGGGAGAGAAAAGAAAGAAAAAAAGAAAAGCATTCATAGTTAAGGCTATAGAAGACTTCTCTCCCAGATCTCAGGATTTCAGTCCTACTGTGCTACCTACTATGTGTTAAAGAGCCATCTGGCACTGCCATCTAGGACTATGGTACAGAAACTCCGTGGAGTATGAAGCAATACTCTTGCTCACTGATATGCAATAAGTACTTGCCTATCTTTGGTTTTTGATTTGGGAGGCTCAGGCCTCCCACCAGTATCTGTAGAACTGTGTCAGAGAAAATTGGTAAAATTTAAAGAAGGGAAAACTCTGAGATCCTCTGCAGTGCTGAATAAGATATTACAAGGAATTTTGAGACTATATTTAAAAGTCATTTTGCCTAATCCCTCACTTACAGAGGAATTTCATGTTAGTGTCCTGATAGATGGCATTCTAAATATCACCTAAACATTTCATTAAAAGAAAATCTTTCAAAGCCTGTTACATTAGTGCTTGTGAAGGCCATCCTTCACATGAATTGGCCTGTTTGTAATTCTCTAACACTGATTTTTGCTTTGCCTCATCTAGCATTATGTAAAATAATAATCCTGCTTCCTACATAGAAGGCCTTGGATTTACCGAGTCTCAGAAAAATACTATTTCACTATCTAAACATTGATGTTTTCCCTCCAGCTCTTGTTTTCCAGACCAATTAGACATTCCAGACACGACCCAATGTGATGATGATCTGTTCACATGCTCAGAGCTAGATGATTCAAAAGGCTTTTGTGGCCAAGTGAAAATAACACTTGCCATATGGAAACAATGCCTTTATTGATTTAGCATAAGGTTTTGCATATAGTTTTGTGTTTATGTATTGTTGTATCACATTTAAAGTGAAGTCAATTAAAATATCCAAACTTTTTATACACTAAAAAACTCAAGCCATGACTCAATTCATAGGCACAATTTGTTAAAATCAGAACATAATCTTCTCATTGAACTACCCTAATCACTTGGGATTTTGCATCTGTCAGCAGTGGTATTGGTTCATGCTTGTATAATATTTATGCCATCTGAATATTTTATAGCCATCCCTATAGTAATAAATTTACTTGTAATATATCATAAGAAAGATTAATATTTATTTAGGGATCTATTTCACTCATGATACAAATTAAACCTTAAGATGATTCTTGAAGAGAGGAATGGTCCCACCATGGCCCGATCCACTCCCCAGAACACAGGAACCAAAAACAGTGCCCAGAATTCTATGTCCCTGGTTTCCAATTCTTTCTGGCCATGCCCCTTAAGGGTCCTGATTCTCAGGGGCTACTAAGGCTCCCTGAATAATGCCTGAATACCACTACACTTCCCCCTTTTGTCTAATTAAAAATGTTCTAAACTAAGTATAAGATTATATACAATAGGAATCATCGTTGTAAAGTAATGTCTGGGGGAGGGAAAAGCAATAACATAAGCAAGGTCAAACTACAACTAAAAAACAACAAATATAAGGTACATCCTACATGTCTATAATATTGGTAAGTGGTAAAGTACAGAGATTACTCCAAAGCTGTTTATCTTGAGTAATAAAAACTCAACACCTGGATGCTCTTTGATAAGAGATGAAATGGTAATAGCCTTAATTGTCTAGTCTTCAACCCCATCAAGACCCAGGAAGAAAAATATATTACTTGAAGGTTAAAAGCATAAGAGAGTAGCTTCCAAGATTTAGGAGAGGACAGCAACAGTCACCCATGACTTTTCTGCACAGTTGGAACATTCACCATTTTGGCTACAAGCCTATGATAGCTGAGAGATCTCTTCAGAATCGGGGCATTTTTGAAGAAACTGTCTTATTCTGTTCAGGCAGGTTTTGGCAGTCTCTATCCTTCATCCTGCTCATGCTGACTGGACAGTATGCATACTGACAGCAGTCAAGGTAAGGGCAATTCTTTGCCTACCAGGCCATGGTCCGCCAAGGATGACAAACTCCTAGTGGAGTGTCCTTGATGCTCAACACCACCTCAGGAAAAAAAATAGTGATACCAGGAGTTGCGTGTCTCTTATGGCCAAATTCTGAATAACAAAACAATAAATGCCATATTCTCCAGGTCTATGAAGTAGTTCAAAACTCCTGTTTTTCTGATATATTCTAGCACGTATCTGAGAAGCCTAGGCAACATGACTGTTACATGGCAAATATAAATAATGTTGACCTGCAGTTCTTATCATCCTAAAGACTGAAGCTTACATTGTAAAACTAGACAATCTATAAATGAGTGAACAATCTCTGAATGATGACTTCCAGTATGACTATCATACAAACATTAGCCACAGGTACATGTACCATGCAAAATGATAACAGTATTAAGTATGTATCATATACAAATTATCTAAACAGAGGTATATAAAACATCTTGTGTATATATTATAACTAGTATAACTATATATTATGTATAGTAAAATTAAACAGAGGTATAAATTGCATAGTGGATATGACAATAATGTGCAAAATATTTTAAACAGAAGTAGAAGTATGTGTAAAATATGGCAATTACAAATTCAATTTTGTATCAATATACAAATTACCTTGGACATATAAAACAATTTCAAATTTAAATTTGTATCACTATATAAATTATCTCAATCAAACATATAGAGTGATTTCACATTTGTATCAATATAGAAATATCTATACCAGTGTGGATTGTCTATGGCTTATCTCATATATTTGGCTAATAATTATTTACAGGTAGATACAATAATCTACCTATGTCTATCCTATCTATTCCCCTATTTTCTTCTTTAAAATGGATCTTTGAGTCTATATTATTGTTCTACCCTCAACCTAAGTTTAACTTATAACTACCCTATCAGAATGATAATTATCCATAATCCAGAAGACAAAACTTATCAGGAGAGAGGTGTAGTTTTTCATAAGGTTGCTTCCTGCTGACTTGAGGGCGATGGCATCTCTTTGGGATCCTGTAAAAGCTAAGACAGTGGTTAGATCCTAATGGACTGGCTGTCAACATCTGTAACCGTTCTCAGAGTACTGATTAAGTCTATCCGGAGCTCTTGTTAAAGATTTGATATGAAGGATAATCATAGAAAGATATCTTGCAACCATCCTGAATAGTCTATATTTCAAAAGCAATCATTGAGTGGTGTGCACCAGTCTCTCTCTCTCTCTCTCTCTCTCTCTCTCTCTCTCTCTCTCTCTCTCTCTCTCTCTCTCTCTCTCTCTCTCCCTCCCTCCCTCCCTCCCTCCCTCCCTCCCTCCCTCCCTCCCTCCCTCCCTCCCTCCCTCCCTCCCTCCCTCCCTCCTCTCTCTCTCTCTCTCTCTCTCTCTCTCTCTCTCTCTCTCTCTCTCTCTCTCTCTCTCTCTCTCTCTCCCCAGATATAGTCAGTGTGGTGGGGGGCCCTTCTTCTTTCCAGATGCTTTAAAGGTTGGTGGTAGGAGAAATTGTTGTTTACAGTGGAAAACCTAAGCATTATTAATATCAAATGAAATTTTACGTCTTCAGGAAAAAATTGTATGCAAAGAAAGTTTTAAGGTTAAGAAGGAGGAAATATACAGAGAAATAGATTAAAGATAAAATTACAATAATATTTGTCCCTATATATTCTGCCTGTCTTCTATCTCACATCAAGTGGCTTTTCTTGCTGCATGAATAAAGGAAACTCATGGCCAAATCTCTGGGAAAGGCAGAGATATCAGAGAAGAAATACCACAGTCAAATCTGACCCAGCTGTCTTCGAACTTTCTCAGCCTCACTCCTCCTGGCTTCGTCTGCCTGCTCTGTCTTTCTATGCTGCCTTAAATATTTTCTTCACTCAGTTAAGGCATGGCACCAACACTGCCTGCCTAGGAGCCTGGAACTCCTTCTGTAAACTAAGATGACCTCAAACTCCAATTGGATTAAGGATATAGGTCACCACTCCTGGGATATCCTTATGCTGGCATTAAAGATGTGAATTACCAATGTCTGATCCTCCCACACTGACTGTGGGTAGATCCCTCTGATTTCTCTGTTTTATTATATTTGAGAATATCCCCACATTTTCTGATATGAGACAGAATCTCTCAAGTTTTCTTTACCAATGTGCTTTAGGTTAGAGAGGGAGAAAGGC
This sequence comes from Phyllotis vaccarum, assembly GCA_033318265.1. Lineage (NCBI taxonomy): Eukaryota > Metazoa > Chordata > Mammalia > Rodentia > Cricetidae > Phyllotis > Phyllotis vaccarum. Next base: position 31,909,691 of record JARWLC010000010.1, on the reverse strand, counting down.
ACTTACTCCAACTCCAAAGCCAGTTCTATTTAGAATCAATTCAGGATCACATTTTTTAAGAGATATAGATATAAAGCAGTGAGGATTGAGAATTTACCCAGTAGTACATATTGGTACCAATTGACTTTATATTCTTTTGCTTATAACATTTTCATAATTGATCTCTCTTCAGCTTTAGGTATCTAAGAGTTCAGAAACCTCTTAATTTCCTGAAGATTGTTGTATCTATTCTTCTGTAAAGACAAAAATGTGCCCCTGCCCCAGCCTTGTTAAGTGAGTTTTCCTTACCATGTATCCAATTGTCATATTGGGAGATTAGCCATTACTTCTCCTCCTCAGGAAGTGTCTCCTTTTCAAATTGGATCTTAATCGGTTTCATTGGTACCCATATATTTTCTTCTCCTGTGGAAATTAATGTGAAACCCCTGCCCCACAGAATCACATATCCTGGTTTCCATTCTGAAGTCAGAACATCCTTGAAGTAGATGAGTTGGTTTGTCTGAAAAGATTTCTCTATTACCCAATATCTCTCAATGGCTGTTGTTCCTTTCTCATCAGCATCAAGAAAATTCAAGGTCAGTAAAGCATTATGCAATCTCTCCCTGGGTTTTTTCATTTCTCCTTTCTGTTCATAAGGCATTTCTTTTAAGATGCAATGAGATCTCTCCACAACTGCTTGACCTGTAGGATTGTACAGTATCCCTGTAATGTGCTTTATATTATAATATCTAAAAATCTGCTTCATTTTCTGGGAAACATATGGTGAAGTATTGTCAGTCTTAATTTGAACAGGAATTCCCAGTATATACATGACTCCTGAAAGGTAAGTAATTACAGCATCACATTTTTCAGGATAGTCACCCATTGCATTCCTGATTAAGTATCGACAATATCATTTATGTATTTCATCTTTCCAAATTCTGAAAAGTGAAGCACATCCATCTGCCAGATCTCATTTCTCTACATACCTTTAGGATTACTTTCAGTAGATAATAGAAAGAGCAAGTATGACAATTCTGTAGAATTTCATGGCCTGATGCCAAGTGATGGGAAAGCTGTTTTTTAATCTTTTACTATTAACATGATGTCTCTTAAGAAATTCTGAGGCCACCAGCATGTTTCCTGTTAGAAACTAATCAGTTTCATCCTTACCTTGTGCTAGAGGACTAGGTAGACCCATGTGGGATCTGATATATATATATATATATATATATATATATATATATATATATATATATATATATATATATATATATGATGAATTCTATTTCTAATGATATCCTGTAGTTGTATAAACAATGAGGTTAATTCTGTATCATCAGGAATGAAATCAGCAGTTTCAATATGTAAAACAACTTCTTCTGCATTCTAAGAGTCAGTCACTATGTTGAGGTTTTGTAAAATTCATTAATACCATAATAATAGCATACAGTTCTGACTTCTGAACAGAATTATAAGGGCTTTGAACCACTTTACTTAAATTTCTTGTACTGTAACCCAATTTTCCTGGTTTCTTTGCATCAGTATAATATGTAGGAGCTCCAGAAATAGGTTTATCCTGTACCATACAAGGGAAGATACAGTTAGTTTCCTTTGTAAATTGAACTCTTTTGCTTCAGGGATATTTGTATATTAGTCTCTCACCAAAAAAAAAAAAAAAAATTACTACAGGATTTTTGCCAAGGTTCACTGTCTGCTCACAATCAATCAATTTCTTTATTAGTTAAAGGTATAATAATTTCTTCTGGGTCCTTTCCAGTCAACTGACAAAGTCTCAATTTTTCTTTAAAAATCAAGTCAGAAATCTTTTCCACGTTTTCAACTTTTTACTTGGCCTATTTGACAAAAATATCCAAGATAATACAATATTTTTCCCTTTGCAATGTAATTCCTGTAAGGAGAATGCTTAGAGGGTAAAATAACCAAACTGCAATCAAGGTGTGGATCTACACAATTCATGTGTGCTTCTTGTAATTTCTTTTCCACCAAAGCTAATTCTCTCTCAGCTTCATCAGAAAATTCTCTGAGACATTTAAGTCCTTATCAGCTTCTAAGGTTTTGAATAAATTAACAAGTTCATGATTTTTTTTTTAATTTCAATAATGGGCCGTACATGAGCAATATCTCCTAGCAGGTTTTAGAAGTCATTAAGAATCCCCCAATCTATCTCTGAGTTGCATCTTTTGGTGTTTAATTTTCTGTAGGCCTATATTATATCCTAAATATTTATAGAGTCTCCTCTTTGTATTTTTTCTGGGGCAATTTGTAGTCCCCAGTCAGGCAAATTTTTTTCATTTCTTCAAACTTTCTTTCTAATGTATCTACATTTGGGTGTGCCAAAAAGATATTATCTATATAATGGTAAATGATAGATTGTAGGAATTGTTTGCATAACATTTTTAGTGGCTGTTGTACAAAATATTGGCATAATGTGGGACAATACAACATTCCTTCTGGGAGGACCCTCCATTGATATCTTTTTATCAGCCATGAATTATTAAATGTGGGCACTGTGAAGGTGAATTTTTCTTTGTCCTGTTCTTGTAGAGGTATGGTAAAGAAATAGTCCTTCAAATCAATAACCATAATAGGCCATCCCTTACCTTAGGTGCCAGGGAAGGCAAGGGAATACCAGATTGTAAAGAACCCATTTAATAATAGATGGATAGATAAATAAATAAATAATCACCTTTTCATTGCTCTTAGATATGTTACCATTCTCCACCTTCCAGATTTCTTCTTGACAACAGATAGAGAATTCCATAGACTGGTTGATTCTTCAATATGATGAGGGAGTTCCTTCTCCTGTACCGGCTGTTCTAAAGCCTGCAGTTTTTCCTTTATTAACTGCCATTACTGAACCTTGATAGGCTTTTCTGTCAACCATTTCAAAGGTAGTGCTGAGTATCTTTAGGGACTCAGCAGCTAGTGAGCTATGCTTCTGCACAACCAGAATGGCCAGTGACTATTTTGTATAGCACCTTAAAATATTGTTTTAAGAAACATAATTGAGTCTCTTGTTAATATCTGGGCCTGGGAGGACTTTAATCTGTGTGTTCAATTGTTGTAGAAAGTCACAACCCTATAGATTCACTGCTATGTCAGCCATATATGTCTTCAGCTTTCCTCTCTTTATGCATTCATGCCATCCTACACTCTGCTTCACCTGAGATATTGTTATAATACCTAGAAATTGAACAACCACCTCATTTAGAGGCCATCTTGGATGCCATGATTGTGGGGTTATAATTGAAACATTGGCTCCTATGTCAACTAAGCCTTGAATATAAATATTATCTATTCGAATTTTTCAATTTTGGTCTTTGTTCACTTATGGAAGTCTGCTAGAATATTTGTATTTTATTTTTTTCTTTGAATTTCCAATTCCTTCCTTAAAGTTATTCGATTAACCAATGCTGTGTGGTTCTCTACATTAGGCATTGGATTTTCTACTCATCCTGAGGAAGCTGTTCCTACACTGTGACTAGATATGCTTGGACCCTCCTTGGCCTTGAGATCTGATTGGGGGGGGGGGCTTCCCAGGTAAAGTCCTGAGAGACATTTCCTGGTGGTAAAGGATTGCCTTGTTTGTCTCTTGTAGGTCTACACTCATTAGTTCAATGTTGACTTTTGCCACATCTTCTGCATAACTCAGAAGGTAGTGACCTTTTGTTTGAATCATTCCTAAATAGGACATTATTCCCAGAAATACTTTATAAACAGTTCTTTTTTATATGACCTGGTTTACCACAATTAAAGCAATTGATGCCTTTATGATTTTTCACCCTAACATTGGCAATGGCTTGGCCTACACAATTCTCTTTGTTGCAACAGAGAGATTCAGCATTGATTGAATACTGAATCCATTTCTCTATGGGTGGGGATCTGCTCTTTAGTGGCACAAGCATTGTCTTACATTCCAGATTAGTGTGGTCAAAGGCCAAAGAAAGTATTAATTGCTTCTTAACTTCTGGATATGATACTATGTACAGCCTTGGTCAGACTCTGCAAAAGTCACAATAAGGTTCTTTTAAGCCTTGTCTGACTTTGGTATATGATTCAACTTTCTGTCCTGGGTCTAAAATCTTTTCCCAAGCATTCAATGCAGCAGTATGGCACAACAACTTTGTATTTCATCATAAGTAGTCCAAACCTTAACATCAGCAAACAAGCCTTCACCAAGGATTTGGTCTTGAGAAATGCAAAAGCCCCTAATTTTCCCTTGAATCTCTATGGCCCTAGCCTCTTACCAAAGCCAATTTCTCCATTGTAAATGGTTGTCTATAGTCCAATACAGCAGCTGTTAACTGCATCTAATCATTAGGAGTTATTCTATTTTTTTATTGACCGTGAATTAAAAATTTGTTTTACATAAGTGAAGTGGATTCTGTGGAGTAATATGGCTTCCTTGGTGTTCTTTATATCTCTCATATGGAATGGTTCATAATTGTACTCCATCAATTCTGGAAGTTCCCCATACGTGTTCTTCTTCTGAATAATAACCGGAAATAATACTGGTGAGGAAGGGGTATTCCTTCATGTTTACTACCTTAGGAAGAACATCTTCATTACCATAGCATTTCATAGGAGGTTGTCCTGGATTGTTCTAGGTAGATAGTGTCTTAATATCCTTCTCCATGATTGCAACATGGTCCTCCTATTCCTTAAGCTTGGAGACCATCATTTTTTTCTAGGGTCTGAGTCTCTTGAATAGCCCATCTCTCTCGTGACCTCATAGAACCAGCAATTTTCCTATTCTCATCATCAACATATGATTTGAGGGAATTAATAATTTTCTTATTCTCATCATTAACATAAAGTCTGCACTTCTCTTTATGGTCTTAATATTTATGTCCAAGGACAAAGTTCTATATGAAAGTTTGTCATAACCATTTTTCAGAAAATTACTTTGCCTGTCAATTTATCAGTTGTCATTTCTGTATTACATACTTTAGATACCAATTGCTCATTCCTAGACTTCAAATCATCCATAAATTGCTCATTCCTAGACTTCAAATCATCCATAAATTGCTCATTCCTAGACTTCAAATCATCCATCAAACACTCACTCCTAGACTTCAGATCTTCCACCATGTTAATTATCATCTCATATTTAGAATGGATATCAGGCAGTTTTTTTGATATATAAAATAGAGAAGTAATCTAAAAAGTAATAGGAGTGAGAGAACCAAGCCCTCAAAAGTATAATCACACAAGAAATCCTTGATCATAACAGTAAAAATGTTTCTAAATTCTTGAGAAGTCATATTGTCTGCCATTTTGGGAAAAAATATTTTACAAACAATTACCTCCGACCAGGTGCATTGGTGCAAATTGGCCAACAGATGTCTCTGCCATACACCCAATGTGGTCGATGTGAGTTTCATCTGGCTTATGTGGTCAATGTGAGGCTTTGGATGAGGGGGTGTTGGACACAGTGGAGCACAACACATGGGTCAAAATGAAATGGTGGCCATCTGCTCCACTGCAGGTTCAACCCGTAGCAAGCCACTAGGGGGTGCTGTCACCATGGTTTGCTGAAGCCGTGGGATCCAATATGGACCAACTGAAGCTAGAGAGCCATTAAACCACATGGATGCCAGATATAGTAATAAATTCACTTGTAATATATCGCTAGAGAATATTTATATAAGGATATTTTTCACTCACAATACAAATGAAATCTTAAGATAATCCTTGAAGAGAGGAACAGTCCCACCACAGCTCAATCAACTCCCAAGAACACAGGAACAAAAAAACGGTGCCTGGAACTCAGTGTCCCCGGCTTTCAATTCATTCTGGCCATACCTGTAGGGGTCCTGATTCTCAGGGGCTACTAAGACTCCCTGAATAATGCCTGAACCCCACTTCAGATCCCTTCAATTATTTAATAATAGTCATGAATGCAAATGGCTACAAAATAGGCTATAGCAGGCCACAAGCTTGAGATGCCTCCTTTTGTGATAATCTGGTCCATACTCCGACTGGTTATCATATACTAAGTAATGTGATTCTCCAACATTGATGTCACCATATTTCCAACTGGGATACATTGTTCTGCTTGGCTGAAAACAATTCATGTTCCTGACATTCTCTATATCTCCCAATCATTTCTTTTTAAAGATGTCAGCACCTTTTTGGGGAAGTAAATCAGGTTTTTCCCAGGAGCATAAATTGGTAAGTTCTCTGAGACATGATGCAAAGATCCTCAGTCACAGAACAAGGAAAAAGTAATTTCTTCTTGTGAAGAAGTGAAAGGAAAGCCTCTCTCTGGATAAAGGGGTAGACTGCCCTGCCTTTGCTCACCAAAGGAAGGGGAGGCTTAAACTTTCTCCTTGAGAAAGAAATAGCCACCTCTCTTCACCTGGGAAAGATATCAAGGGTTCTCATGCCCATCAACAGGGATCATGAAATCCTCTCCAGCATGGAACAAGCTACACATTCAACACAGTTTAGATGATATGCAGAAAATTTCTACAAAGAGGATAAAATAACAGTGAGGTGTGGGACAGGAACATTTGGCAAGAATTTTCCAAAATTAAGAAGAAAAGAGCCAAAAAGAACATGTTTAAAAAGCACTGAAAATTTTAGAAGATAAAAGCAAAATATAAGGGTAAAAAATTCCATTCTGAAAAGTGCAATAAGGAAAATAGAAGTAAAAGCCATTGGTTGAAAATAAAGAAGCACTTTATTGACAGAAATTATCACAATATCTTTGGGAAAGCTTTTAGAAGTAAATCTCCGTAGAAATACATATCAGAGTAAGATCAATGTCCAATAAAGTCAATTACATTTTCCTGAGTCAGAAATGAGCAGAGAGAAGTAAAACTTAGAGATTATTGTCATTTATGGAAGCAGGAAGCACCATGTACTCTGAAAAGATCTAGCAGATTTGTGTAAGATCTCTCAAACTAGGAATTCTAACACATTGAAATGAAGACTAAATTGTGGAGAAATCTATTTACTGACCATATAATGGAATATTTTTAGAATATCAAAACTCCCCAAATTTAAGCAGAAATTTAAAAATATCAATGGGACATAAATTTATAAGGAAAACATGAAGTTTGGAGGGGAAAAAAGCCCTGCAGATCCAAAAGCTCAAATAAATGCCCATTACCTTTGCCTTATACCATGCATGTAAAAACTTGGGCTTAAGTTTTTGGCTGTGGGGCAGAGTACCTACCTAGGCAATGGCCCATAGCTTTAACTCCTAGCACTAGAAAAAAAGTATAATTAAAGCAAAATGATAAAATGGTAAGCCAAGGATGGTGATATATGCCTTGAATCCCAGCTCTCAGGAGGCAGAGACAGGTTGGTTGGTCTCTGTGAGTAGAAGACCAGCCTGTTCTAAAAGTGAGTTCCAAGATAGGCAGGAGTACATGGTGAGACTATTTTTCAAAAACAAAAACAAATTAGTAAAAACAAACTCATATAAATAATACATATATTTGTGATGCCAGGTTTGTTGATGGTGTAAACCTAGTGGCTTATATCTGAAGTGTGAGGCAGGAGGATTGCAATCTTAAGACTGATAGTATCCAGTACCTCTGAGGGAATGCAGAAGCCTAGAGTCCCCTTGGCTAGAGAAAATGAACACATGCTCACCACAGGACCCACCATTCTCCTTCCAGTGTTTCACTAAGAGAAATAAAACTTCAAGCCATTTTATTCATAATGAAAACCAATCGAAATTTATTGGTTGTTAAGTGAGAAAAGTGACTGTGAGGTGCACTGATAATTTAAAAGAGCAAAAGTAGAGAGAAAACTTAACCATGCAACTGTGGATGCAAAGGCATCACAACAAAGGTGCTGTACAAAGCAAAGCTCTCTACTGTAACAGAGCTCAATGGTGGAGTGCTTAGCATGGACCAAGCCCTGGATATATTGAAGAAAAAAATATACATCTACTATATAGTTCCACTTTTATAAAATTGTGCAGAAAGCTGAGTAAAGGTACTTGAAGTTTAATATAGAGAAAAAAAGCTATAGCCAAGCAGAATAAAATATACCCATCACTCTTGTGAATCAAAGCTGAAGTGTGGGGTAGATAACTGAAAGCTAGAAAGAAGCACACTTTTTTGTATATAGTAGAATGAAAAGATAAACTGCAGAGATGGCAAAACTTGATTGGTAAATACAGTTATTTCTCTTTTTCTCTTGATCCATGTCTGTTAATTTAACCAATTATAAATGGAAAATCACCCAGGAATGATAAATATTATCTGTACTGAGCATGCTGTCTTTTTGCTTTGCCTCTGTTCCCTGCTCAATGCACTATAACAGCTGTTTACATAGCAATGGAATTTCAGTGTGCATTACAGGTAATCTAGAGGTGATTTAAAATGACCAAAAGACATGCCTGCACTGCATGCAGATACTGCAGCATCTTACAGGAGACATTTGAGCACCACAGATTTGGGAATCCACAGGGGTCCTGGAGCCAATGGCCTGTGGATAATAAGAGGTGGTTTTATGGGGAAAAAATTGAGCAAATTGAAAACCCAGACAGAAAAATTAATAACTATGACTAAAATGAGTTTAAAGAGAAGAATAAAACTTAAACCCATGACAGCTCAACTTTAATATAACATTTTATTTTTAAAAATCAGTAAAACTTTCTTAATCTTTAACTTTAATATTCTGTTCATTTTGTGATTTTATGAATCACCATTAATTATTTACTATAAAAGGTCAAAGAACACAGTGCTATGACTCTTCTCAAAATGACATACGATGATAAACAACAATGCAACACTGAAGTGAAGTGACCCTGGTCATGTCCTTTAGTTCATTTCCTCGTGAAAGAATTTAGTCTACACAATAGGAGAAGGAAACTAGATGTGTATTGTTTTGAAAATCAGTAACTTATCCTTGCAGGTAATATAGAACAGAATTGCTATTGTTAATATTAAGTAAGAAGAATACTAAATAAGTTCATGTATAAGCAATAAGAACAAGAAGTGTCCGAGAATATAATGGAACAAAATTTCATTCTTACATCCAGATATATAGTGTTTCTCAAATTTGGATATGCATTCAAATTACATGTGGAACTTGGTAGATAGATGCAAGTCCTGAAGGTTCTGTACCTGATAGGTAGGAATCAGGTTTTGGATTATAATGACCTTTTCAGTGTTGTTATATAGATTATTCCCTGGAGTATAAGTTATAGAGGTGTGTACATGCTCAGATGAGTATATGTGTGTACATGTTCTTGTGCACAACTTTAAAAGAAAGAAACTAATAAAGAATTGGTGAAACTATTTCTAAGAAGTGAAAGGCCCAGTCCAGATGGCTACATCCACAATACAACTATATCTACATCTAAAAAACAACTCATCTACTTCAGGCTTAGGGATCACTGCAGAATAGAGGGTGGGAAGACATTAAGAGCCAGAGGATGGGGGGGAGGGTTGCTGTGAGATTGTGTCTCCTAGTAATGTAAGGAGCTATTCCCATAAAGTCCCACAACACAGCTGACAAAATGCAAGCTGACACTAATAGACATTCCAAGGATGACACCAATAGGCATTCTAAGGATGACACCAATGGCATTCCAAGGATGACACCAATAGGCATTCTAAGGATGACACCAATGGCATTCCAAGGATGACACCAATAGGCATTCCAAGGATGACAGCAATGGCATTCCAAGGATGACACCAATGGCATTCCAAGGATGACACCAATGGCATTCCAAGGATGACAGCAATGGCATTCCAAGGATGACACCAATGGCATTCCAAGGATGACACCAATGGCATTCCAAGGATGACAGCAATGGCATTCCAAGGATGACAGCAATGGCATTCCAAGGATGACAGCAATGGCATTCCAAGGATGACAGCAATGGCATTCCAAGGATGACACCAATGGCATTCCAAGGATGACACCAATGGCATTCCAAGGATAACACCAATAGGCATTCCAAGGATGACAGCAATGGCATTCCAAGGATGACAGCAATGGCATTCCAAGGATGACAGCAATGGCATTCCCAGGATGACAGCAATGGCATTCCAAGGATGACAGCAATGGCATTCCAAGGATGACAGCAATGGCATTCCAAGGATGACAGCAATGGGCCATATCAAAGTGGACAGCAGAAGAGAGGGTAAGACTTCAACCCTACACAAAAAACTATAGGCAACCAAGGAACACAGAGCTGCAGAAAGTCTTCTCCAAGGAAGAGTACACCAACTGATTATCCAGTACCAAATGGTCAGTTCTGAAAACATACATACAAGTAACACTATACAGACTGAGCCAGTTGCATTTAGCAATATGCATATATGTTTACATATGTGCATGTAACACCAATTAATGAAAACAAAGTCAATGAATTTGAAAGAGAGAAAGGAGAGGTATATGGAAAACTTTGGATGGAGCAAACAACAGGGGAAAATGATATAAATTATATGAAATTAATAATATAAGAAAAAAATAAAGCTTGTACAATATCCCATTTCATCTTAAAAACATGAAAGATTAAAATGTTACCGAGATCAATAACAATGTTTAAGAAAGAGAAATACCACATTTTGGGATAAGGAGACACTATACCAATGTCTAGTTTCAGAGTAATAAAAATCATCAAATAATATTTCGGTTTTATTTGTTTTGTTTAGGCTTTTTGTTTGTTTTTATCATGTGTTTACTCATAAATTTGTTTTAAAACAGGGTCTCTCTGCATAGCCCAGCACAGCTCTCAGCTTACACTGTTCCTGCCTTCCCCTCCATCCCTGCCTCAAACAATGTGTCTTCAATTTAAGAAGATAAAGACTATAAACTTTATCAGGAGAAATGAGTGTGTTATATTAACTAACACATTTCTTCACAAAACAGACATTAATGCATTTTTTGCCTTCCAGAGACTGAAGAGGTTTTATTCCAGACTCATGATTCTTTCTATAATTTTCATCCCAGTAAAAAACAGACCACATCAAGCATGGAAACATCATGTCTCACCATAGATGCAGATATGCCTATGATCTCAGCAAACAACACTAAAACAAGGCTAAACTCTTTGCCAAACCAATCAGCAAGGACAAAGTTGAAACAGTCATACACTTGACTTCCCTGTTTCATAGAGAACTCTGTAGATCAAGATGCATATGCATCAAAGGACATGGAATTTAATACAGAGATAAATGAAAGGCATCCACAAACAAAAGTCATAAGAAGCGTGAGGCTACCAAGGTTACAATTAACTTTAAAAAAAATAAATAAATGTCTACCTCACATAATTGGTTATTTTACATGATCCTGTGCCCTAACAGGAGCCTGCCAACCAATCCAGCAATGTGCTGCTCACACCAACTCAGTTCTTCTCTCAGAAACTTGGTCTTCCTGCAATTCCCTCTGATAGGACTCTTTCTTCAACAGAAGCTCCATAAGCATACCTAAATCAGAGTCACTTCCTCTGTGCAGAAAATCAGACTAATCAGTGCAGAGGCCTCTTTCTGATTACAATTACAATTTCCTCACTATAGCCCTGGGGAGCTTGTCCATTTTGATGATAGTAAACCCTCTTCCTCTCGAAATAGAGTCAAATGATAAACGATTAGGCATTTTAGAGGACAAATCACCATTCCCTCAACAAGTTTCACACAACCTAAAATAGATCTTTAAAATAACATGTCATTTGGAGAAGCATCAATAAATTAATGAAAGTGTGGGAACTAAGGCTTTACAACCACCACTAACATCTGCCTGCCAAATATCTAACAGCACACATAGTGAAAGCTGCAATTACCACAAGAGGGTCAAAAATAATGGGTGGCTGGGTGTAACCTCTCTTCCAACATTTCCAAATGTCCCTTATGGTTTCACCTTCATGAGGGAGACTGGGTCTACATCTTTAGGAGCCACTCTTTCAAGTGGGGAATTACATGGCTCAGGGAGGGTGAGATTGTAGTTAAAATAACATAACACAAACAGTAGACTCACATCCGATCCACTATTTCCACAGAAACCCAGAAGGGTCATAATCAGAAGTGATTCTAAGCATCAGAATAGTTCCATGCTGTCCCCTCTACGTGCTCTCTGCTCTCCCACACCAAAAGCTATTCTTAATGCACCCCTCCCCTCTGCATCACTTTTCCCTCATGCTACTCCTTCTTACAGCCCTCCATCCTTTGATATAATCCATTTTTGTGAAAAATAATTTGTCCCTCACAGCAAGATTCTTGAAAAAATATCTAGCAGAAACAGGAAACAGTACTATAAGCTAGCAACACATACTCATTAAACACTTTGTCTATCATATCTGAAGATGAATGTTACACATGTGTGTATGAAGGAAAGGAATAGTTAGGACTCAGAAGAAAAACTCTGGCCAGATTCAGTCCCTGGACAGAACTGTATTGCTTGACATTTGGGCTCGCATTTGAGGACTGCTTTCAGAACATAGGATAGGAAATATGTTTTATAGACTTGCCATTATTTGAACTGGTAAGGCAGCTAATACTAAGTTAGTGTCTATTAGTAGTTTTACTCTACATCAAGTGAGCCCCTGAGATAATTTTTAAGTATCCAACGTTTTAATGAGATCTCACCAATATAAATGTTCCCTATTCTTTGGGAAATGAATATTCATTTTAACAAATCATTACTCATGGAGTGTAGCCCATCATTGTTAACTGGAACCTCTCTGATTGCGAAGCCATTACACAAGAGGCAGTAAGGTATGCAACATAGATTTGTGGCTATTAGTGGATTAGAGTTTCCTTAACCTCTCTGTTTTCTGGTTCTGTTTAAAATGGAATGGACTGTGTCACATTGTCATATGTAACAGTCATCATGGGGCTACACAGAGGGGAGTTATTTCTCTTTGGCCTTTTAGAAGCAATGTTTCTGTAAATGAAAGTACTTTAATCTGGGTTTTTCAACCTCAAGTTCATGATTCAGCCAAAAAGTGTCTCATGAATTCTCTAAAGTTGGTCATCATTTTTAAGTCAATGATTTAGAGCTCTGAGTATTTCTCAGAATAAAAGACAACTGTTTGCTCTGTGGTTCCATGGTATTCATCATCCTTATCTGGGCTGTGGGCATGCATACATCTGGTACACAGACCACATGTAGGCAGTATGGCAGTGTTTTGTTGCTCCAAGTAACTCCCATCACTGTGGGCAGCCTTAGAACATTCTTTAGTAATACCCTGCTGGCTCTATAACATCTGAATTTCCACATCTTTAACTGTAGCAGAGGCTGCATTTGGAACTTGCACTAATGGAGGGCTCCATATTACTGATAATGGGACAAACTGTTTCTATCCAGATCTCTGTTCTGCCAAATTCTTCTAATGTCACCTAGCCTTAAGAGCTCTGAAGAAGCAAGGAAGGGGAACTGTCAGTTTATCTCTCAAGGAAGAAATCAGCAGAGACATACTCATCTGAACCTGGGCTGAAATGTTCAAACACTAGGCCACCATAACACAGTCAACAGCTAAAGAGACTATGTCAGCTTATCCATAAATCAAGCTTTGTAACTTCATGGAAGAGAAAAAAAAATCCCAAGCTGAGAAAGTCCCTTAGCCAAAAAGGAGGCAACACCAAAACCAGCCTCTTCAACAGAGAACACAGCTACCTCCATGCCACCACAACTCCCACAAAGCCTAGTTCTCTTATTCTAATGAAACTTTCTCCCAATTACACCTCCTTTTATCCAAAATTCAACAGTTTACAACCTCTCCCTTCATTAAAGTAGCTACCCCACAGGACATGACAGGGAAATCTATGTGAAACTCCTTAGGGAAACAAAGGAGCAGAGAGCAAGAAAAAGGAAATTGCACAATGGGGACATGTCGTAAATGACCTATGGTTGCTCCCTGGTATACTGACATAAGGAAATCAAATAGCACTATGTTTTATATACAATATAAGTTAGGTTTTGGTTTCTTATCATTACCAGACTTACAAAATAAATTCAGCACTGCCAAGGAGCTTTTATGATACAAACATAATTTGTTTTCCAATCATGTCAGCTTGTTTGTCTTCCCCAACAAATCACACGAGGGACCTCATCTCATTCATTAGCGTCCTTTAAGATGATATAGAAAATTGAATACATGTGATTACATTCCTATATACTTCTGGTAATTGTCCTTTAAGGATCTAATGGCATTGTATTTCTTTGATTTTTTTTACAGGAGTATTGTTTTAAACCCAGCCTATTTCCGAAACCATCTTCGTCAGGCAGCTGTGTTTAGATGTCTGGAGAGATACTCAGAAGCCGCCCGGTATTTTTGTTATAACTTTGCAAAGATTTATTTAAAGTTAAATTAATTTTACCCTCAGATTCTGGTAATAGCATAAGAGGACATTCCATTTCTCTCATGGAATATGATTTTACTCAAATTATTGTCTTATAAATGTCAAGCCAACAATTATTGAGTATCTTTTTCTTTAATTAAAGCTATTCCATGTTCATAGCTCTTAGCAAAATTTAAACTTTCCAGCCATGAGGTCATTAGTGATGATGGGAAAACTTCCATAGACATTAGAGATGAACTTGACCTCTCAGTCTTGAGGATGTTCTGACTGTAATGACGCAATTTTGTAACTCAAGCTGTGGAGATGAACTCCAATTGGGAGGAAAGGACCCCAGCAATCCCGAAACTCAGCTCTAAAGAGATGGCATCTGTTGGGTAACCCAGGATTTTGAGGTATCTGGATTGTTATCTCCTGAATGAAAGGGAACTGAGTGAAGAAATGGCAAATGTTCTCATCCCCAGAATCTATGTTTTTAGTAAAGAATGTAAGATTCTCAGAGCAGCCTGAACATCCACTCTGAAGTCCAAGGCTCTTTATCTTTCAGAGTCAAATTCACCATGCTGATTCTTTCTGTTTGATTGACGAATTTTTTCAAGGATTTTCCCTCTTTTCTAAAGTACAAAAAAACCCTACTGTCCTGGAAACAGTTGTATCTGCTTCAGTGGAAAAAAAATATGGATAGTTTCTAAAATTCCTCCAAGCACAATGCCTGGGTGTAATATGAGGTTTCTGGCCCTGACTTTCCGGCCTAACTTCAAGGTCTAGTCCCACAGACCTGCAGACCCACAGTCCCACAGTCCCACAGAGACACACAGAGGCTTACTATAGTTTTAGGCTGATCAGCCGTAAGCCCAGGCATATAGCTTGCTAACTCTCTACCCTTAAGCTATCCCATGTCTCTTGTTCAGCCATGCGGCTCGGTACCTTTCTTTAAAGCTGCATGGTTGTCCTCTGCTTCTTCCGGGCCTCTCTCTGGAATTCTCTCTGGTGTTCTCTTCTCAGAGATTTTCTTAGTCTGGTAGTCCCATCTACACTTCCTGTCTGTCTTTGGCCAATCAGCTCTTTTTATTAAACCAGTGGGTTGGACAATTATTTACCATGAAACAACACAATACCCCTCCCTACACCTGGGGACAAACCTATATTAATAAGGATGGGGTGTTTAGTCTTTGGGTAATTATTGTCTCTAAAACATTTGTATATAAATCTTTCCTTTTAAAAAGATTTATTTGTTTATTATGTATACAGTGTTCTGCCTGCATGTATACTTACATGCTAGAATAGAGCACTAGATCTCATTGTAGATGGTTATAAGCCACCATGTGGTTGCTGGGAATTGAACTTAGAACCTCTGGAAGAACAGCCAGGACTCATAACCTCTGAGCCATTTTGCCAGTCCCTATAAATCTTTCTTTGAGTGGTGAATAAAATGGTTCCAAGACATTGACATTTTGTGGAAGTCCATCCATCTAACATGGATCTGTAATCTGTATGTTCCTGGAATATCAATTAGGTGAAGACACTGAACAGTAGAGTTAACCCCTAACTGCTTGTACTTCACATCATCTTTTTACTTGTGGGTTATAATCTACTTTAAAATATGAAAACAGGCCTTTATGTCACTCTCTTTGTAGTCCATCTTCCATATTCTGTTGGTTAAATGTATTTTTTCTATTAAACTTTTAGATACCTCTTTCAAGTTTTGATTTTCTTCAGTGAGTTGTTCTTTGAGGCTTGCTTTCATTTATGAAAGAGAGAAATTAAGAAATAACCAAAAGAATCCTTGGGCACATGATTCAAGAAAAGGAGGGTTGAGGGGCTGGAAAGACAATTTATATAATTTATAAAGTTCTTATCATACAAACATGAAGATCTGAGTTGGATCCTCAGCATCCATGTAAAAATCTTGAGTATGACAATGCACACATCCCAAAGGTAGAAAATGAAGACTGATATGTCTCTGGAGTTCCCTGGCTAGACAGCCTTGGTTGATGAAGTCTGGGTTCGATAACACTCTCATTCAAAAAGTAAGGTACAGGATTATTGAGGACACCCCGTGTTGATCTCTGATGTCCACACAGAGACATACAGAAGTGCACACACACACAAAAATACACACTACACACACACACACTCACAAATTAAGTTTATTAAAGTTTTCTAATCACTACAAAAGAATCTAATAACAAGTTCTGGCATAATATCCTTCCTATAAAAGGTGGCTTACTAATGTGTTATGAATCCAATATAAAGATTCATAGAAACCTAGCTAAAACCTGAGGCCCAGATTAGCAACAGATACAAAACCCACTAGGAGTGTTCTTGTGCTAACTCAAAAAGCAGGTGGCTAAACATTAATTTAGAGGGAGGCAATTATTAAGCAATTGGAGAAATTAGAAAATTAAGAAATTTTAATATATTAGAACTCAAGAGATGCACAAATCTAAATAGGTTTGTTTGGTTGGTTGGCTTGTTGGTTGGTTGGTTAGTTGGTTGACTGGTTGGTTGTTGGTTTATTGCTCATATAAGAGGGGGTGACAACAAACCACTGATATCTTAATATCATCAAATCTAACTTACCCAAAGCAGTGGTCAGAAGTTACTATGGGTCCCAAAGCAAGGAATGAGATAGAAAATTAGAATGTGTCAGCATTGCCATATAACACTGGCACTGACAATTCCATTGTTCTTGGTATGTTTCCCTGAATGAAGTAGACACATCAGTTGATATCATTTGATGATGATGTGACAAAATGGTCTAAGTATATTCACAATAATCATTGATCATGCTCATGTGCATTTTTTCTAACAGAGAAATAGACAAGAGGTGTCTTGGTATCCTTAGCAATTCCAGCCATCAGTATAAAGTATGGACCACATCTCCACCACCACCAAGGAATAAACACTGTCTTCTTAGATAGCAGCTTCCAAATATAAGGCAGAAATTATAGCAATCACTATTAATAGTAGATCTCTGGGAAATTTGGGTACATTGCTTCTGGCATTAAAAGCATATGATGATGACCTAATCTGTAAAGCCAACACACCAAGACTTCCTATAGGGTGTCAAATAATCAGGTCTCTAGGCTTGACAGCCATCAGCCAGATAAAAACAAATACTTATTATGTGGAGTAGACAAAATAAAACCGCTAATCCTCAACAATTGTATTGATCAACGGTTTTTTATTAAAATGCAGTATCTACAAGAAACCCTTGGATGCCAGTTGCCAAATAACTGAGGCAACCTGAACCTAACCACCTTTGCTGAGTAAGGGATTCCAAAGAAATAAGTTAAAATGATTCCCAAGGTCAAGGCTCTCACCAGCAAGTTGGAGGATACTACTGTAATTGCTGGACCTCTCAGTCAGCTTTACAATAAGCAGGTCTCTTTATCATATGTGTCCATGGCCTTTCGAAAACATCCCACTGGAAGAATAAACAAGAACACAATTTTGGTTGAAACAGAATAAAATTAGGGCTATTTCTCAAAGTGAAGCTCTTTAAGGACTCTGGTAATTACAGAGGAAACAGTATTAGGTATATTAATAAAATCAGACTTTTTTGCAACAAAACTAAATTAATATTTCTGTAACCAACAACATACCATACCGGCCTTGAGAAGCAGCCACTGTGGAAAGCTTTATCTGAAATGACTACTATAGCAGCTTTATAACATCCTCTGTGTCTACACATATAAGAGTGTCTATGGTGACACAGAGTGACTTTCAAATCTTTCTTTCTTCCCTTAATACACATCTATACTGCATTTGGTACTTAAATATTCAGAGACACAAAACCAAAAATGTCTAATTCTGTGAAGAGAACTGACTCATAACAAATAAATGACCTGGTCTACTATCTTCCCTCTCTATATGCTCAAAGGTAACTCAAAGCCTAGAAAAAAACAAGCACCACTTAGGGGTTAATGTATTATTATAGCTAGTCATTTACAGTGGTAGCATGTGGTTGTTTAATAGTTATATCAGCAAGGAGATATTGCATTAGATTAAAGATAGGACCTGGTTGAAAGCTAAATAAGAATGCAAACACAATATAGAAGATCATGTGATAGTGCCTCTTGTAGTAAAGATAAAGAATGAAAAAAAAAAAATGAGCAAGTGTTGTATTGTGTCTGAAGTTCCAAAGTGTAGGTAACTCTGAAGATAAATGAGCAGAAAGCTCCAATATCCATCACCATCATCAGTGAAGAATTAGCTGTGTGTTCCTAACTCTTTGAGCCAGACCAGTGATATCACACTAAATGGCTTGCAAAGCCATGCAGATTGTATGTGTAGTCATACTTGAATTTCAATTATAAGATATGAGAGTCAGTTACAAAATGCAAAAATGTTCAGGTGTAGTGTCACATGCTTGGAATCTCAGCACTTGAAAGGCAAAGGAAGAAAGATCATGATTTTGAGACTAGCCTTTGCTACACAGCAAGTTCCAAATCAAGTTTGGCTACATAAGACTATATCTCAAAACAAAACAGCAAACAGATGTAGATAGAAACATAGAGATATCAAGAATATATAGAAGATAGATAGATAGATAGATAGATAGATAGATAGATAGATAAATAGATAGATAGATAATACATATGTATATACATATATACAGATAAAGTTTTAGTTATTCTTTATTGCTTTAATAAGACATCATGACCAATATGACTTATAGAAGGAGATTTGGGGGACTTAAATTTTCAGCCAGCTGGTTCAAGTCCATGATCATCATGGTGAGGAGTATGACAGAAGGCAGGCAGGCATAGTGCTGGAGCAGTACCTAAGGGTTCACATGCACAAGGCACAGATAACTAACTTGAAATGCAATGGTTTCTTGAATCCTCAAAATTCATCACCAGTGGCACATCTCCTCCAGCAAGGCTACGTATACTAATCCTTTCCAACACTTCTACCAACTTGGAACCAAGTTTTTAAATATATGAGCCTATGATTGACATTCACATTTAAATCACCATATTCTATATGTCAAATTAAAAAATTAGTATGATTATAAAAA
Source organism: Phyllotis vaccarum (assembly GCA_033318265.1). Classification (NCBI taxonomy): domain Eukaryota; kingdom Metazoa; phylum Chordata; class Mammalia; order Rodentia; family Cricetidae; genus Phyllotis; species Phyllotis vaccarum. The sequence continues at coordinate 31,890,392 of JARWLC010000010.1, read as the reverse complement.
CTTATTTTAAACTTGACACCATGATAAAGTATATTTTTAAAAAATCACACCCAAAATTCAGGGCAGTCAAATAGTATGTAATATGTAGTCATCCTCCCAGAGTTCCTTCCAAAGATAATACTTATTGCTCAGATCCATATTAAGAGGCTATAAGGGAATGGAGGCTCAGTTTTTAAGATCTCTTGAGACCTTGAAACACAGCTTTCCAAAAAAGTTTTTGATGTATAGATGCTGGCATTTATTACAGGTTTTTATTTTTTAAAAAAATACAGCATCACCTTTAAAAAGTTGAGTACTGTTCTTCCAAAGGATCCAAATTTGATTCCCAGCACCCACATTGGGGGCTCAAAAACACCTGTGACAGCAGCTCCAGGGCAGTCCAACACTTCTGACCACAGCACTCATATTTCTAAGTACATGAACATAAGTACAATTAATTTTAAAAATTTAAAAGCTAAGTAAATACATAAGCAATTATCTAAAACACACAGATAATATAAATTTTAAAGTTGAAGTATTTTCATGAAAAGACATCCTCTTGAAGCATCAGTTTTCCAATAACCAATATGCAGAGCTTTCCAAATTTAAAATTCATTAAAAAGCTATTTTAAGAAAGATTATTTTCAAGATATAATAAGTTCACACCTATGGCAGGAGGGCTGCCATAAATGCAAAAATAGAATGGAGTACATAGTGAACATAGGGAGCCCAAGTAATACAGTGATACCCTATACCAAAGAAAATTAGTTGGAGTGGCACAGCCTTAGGTGAAACCCTATGTAAAAGAACAAGAAAAAAGAGAAAAAAGTCTGTTAGATGAATTTCAGTGACAATTTATTTTCTTATGCATATATTCTTTATTAACATATTCAGCAATTTCTTAGTTAGAATGCAAAGAAATGGTTTTCACAGAGGTTTTTCTCATGTGCACCAGTGTACTTTGTTTTTATCAGCCCATTCTTTCCCCCAGTCCCACCCTCAGTAAAGCCTCCTCTGTAACTGCATCACATATATTCTATTCCCCACTCTTCATTACTATGTAAATTCAACATATGAGAACATGCAAGGTTTATCTTTCTTATACTAGCTTATTTTGTTTAACATGATGATCTAAGATTCCATCCACACGCCTTAAAATGTCATAATCTCATTCTTTTCATGACTAAATAAAATGTGACTATACATATGCACCACATTTCTCCATTCTCTGCCAATGGCCCTCTAGGCTGGCTCCAAATTGTGACTGTTATGGATAGTGCAACAATAAACATGATCGTCCAAGTTTCTCTGATGTATGCCACCAGTGTATGTTAAAAGTATTTACACAGAGTAGCACAGCTAGATGAGACAATTATTGTATTTTCATTTTTTTCAAGGATCGTCCATACAGGTTTCCACAATGTGTGTATGGCTTACATCCTGACCAGCAATTTAATTTTTTAAAAAGTACTTCTTTCCCCACATCCTCAACAGTATTTGCTGCTGACTTTAATGATATCTGTCTTAACTGGATAGGGCTAGATAGAATCTTAGTGTAATTATAATTTTCATTTTCTGGTATATACAGATGGGTATTGAACACCTTTTCAAGTACTTATTGGCCATTTGTGTTTCTTCTATGAACTATCCATTCAATTCATTAGATAATTCATTTATTTAATATTTGGAGTTTGGGTATTTAACTTTGTAGGTTATTTTTAGGTTCTAAATATTAGTTGGCAATTTTTCTTACATTCCTTGCCTGATTTTTCACTCTACTTATTTATTTCTTTTTACGTGAAGAGGATTTTTAATTCCATTTGTCAATTCCTAGGATTATTCTCTGTATTATTAGTCGTTTTTAAAAAGCCTTGGTCTGTGCATATATCATGAAGGGTTTTCCTTTGTATTTTCCTATATCATTTTCAAGGTTTCAAGTCTCATGTTAAGATAGTTAATAAGTTTAAAATTTCTTTTCACAAAGAGTGGGGTAAGGATCTAGTTTCATTCTTTTACATTGGAAATCCAATGGTGTTTTCCCAGCATCATCTATGAAAGAGGTTGTCTTCTGTCCAATGTACATTTTAACGTATTTATATGTGGATCCTCTAGTCTGTTCTGATTGTTTATGTGTCAGTGCCAAGTTGTGATTATAAAAGCCCTGTAGTAAGAGTTGAGGTCAGATGTTACAATACCTCTAACATTATTCTTTCTCTTTAAGATTGCTTTGGCTGGTATTGTGCCTGTAAATAAATTTTATAATTTTTTTTCTTAGCTCTATGAAGAATCTCATTGGAAATTTAATGGGAGGTATCTCTAATCTGTAGACTTCTGCTAATAGAGCCACTTTTCACAGTATTAACTCAGACTGCCATGAGCATAGGAGTTCCTTTGGTCTTCTAGTGTCTTCTTTGATATTTTTAGTATCTGAAGTTTTCATTGAAAGAGTCTTGTGCTCCTTAGGTTAGGGTTATTTTTGTGTTGTTAACCCTCTATAGCCTGAGTTTGGAAATCTTCTGATTGAGTTTTATAGGGTAAACATTGTATATTGTAAACAAATTTCTTCATCTTTATTTCTCAATATATAAAACTACTAGTTTTTGAAGTTTAATTTTGTATGTAAACTGTTATTGAAAGTGTTTGTGAAGTGTGAAAGTGGGATCTTCAGTGTCTTAAGTTCAGGACCATGGCCATGAAAATAGAAAAGTTTGGTATCTTCCTTTCCTGATTGTAATCCTTTCATTTCTTTGTCTTAGCTTACTGTTCAAATGAAGTATTCTAGGAATACATTGAATAAGAATGGAAAAAGTGAGCAGTCTTATCCAATACTTGATGTTAGAAGAAATGTTTTCAGGGATTTTTCCTATTAGTGTAAGGTTACTTATGGTTTATCATGTATAGCCTTTACTTTGCTGAAAAATATTCTTTTTGTTTACATATTCTCCAGGGTGATAATATGATAGATGTTTAAGTTTAGCAAATGTCTTTTCTATACCTACTAAAATTATATTGTGAATTTCCACCTTTGAATCTATTCCTGTAACTACTGTACTTAATAAATTGCATATTTTGATCCATCCTTGCATTCTGAAGCCTAATTTATCATGGAAGGTGATTTTTTTTAATGTCGTTGTCAATTTGGTTGATTAAGTTTTACAGCTATGATCATTGAGGAAATGGATAAATAGCTTTCACTTAGTGTGTATTTTTATTTAGTTGTGATAGCAAGATAATGCTAGTCTTACAGGCTGACTTTGTACTCCTTCTGGTTTATGAAGCAGTTTGGAGACTGTTATCACTGTATGTTACTTAAGGCTTGGACAGACTGGCAGGGGACTCACCTGGTCCGATATGTTTCAGCTTTGCTGTAGCTTCAGTGGTAGTTGTTGTCTGGCTACATTGTTATGTCTCCTTGAATTAATTTGTAGGCAATATGTGTGTAGGGATTCATTCACTCATTCTATACCTTTTAGATTTTAACACAGATTTAAATAATATTCCCTAATCATGCTATGAATTTAGATGAAATAATATTATTATGAGAGACAATAGCCACCTGCTTCTTCTCTCTGATTTTATTAAATCTGTATCTTCTCTAACACACTTTCACCATAAAAGTTCCTTAAACACTAGGAATAGAAGAAACTTCTATCAGCAAAATACACCCTGCTTCTGACAGGCTTACAGTCAACATATACCAAACAGGGAGAAATTTAAGTCATTTGTACTAGAAACCTGAGTGGTTTTCTACCACAGTTATTCAAAGTGTGTTTGCCATCTTCGATATAGCAATGAGACAAAAGAAGACATAAAAGGATATAAACCATAAGGAGAAATATCAAAGTATCTTTATTGACAGATGATATGAATTTATATAGATGAGTCCCTAGAGATTTTGCCAAAAACCTCTTATATCTTTGGCAAAGTAATGGTATATAAAATCAATGTACAAAAGACAGAAGCCTTCGAGTATACCAGTAAAAACAAACTTTAAAAGAAATCAAAGAAACAATCCCATTTACAGTTGTTTCAAAAATAAACAAATATTATAGTAAGAATTTTTCACTGTCAGTTGCTTATATAAAAAAGATTAATATTTATTAAGGAGTTTATATGAAACACTCACTGATAAAAGATTCAACTTTAAGGTAATTCCTGGAGGGCAAAAATGTCCCATGGGAAGGCAGTAATCCTCCCTTTATAAACATGTCGGGGGACAAACAGGAAAGGTAGGCCGTGTGCAACCCACCGTCGGAGGGGCTGGTCGTGTTCCATGCAGCACTCCTAAGGCCTCTAGGCCTTACTCAATAGCATCTGAATCCACCACATATCCCACTTTGTCTAACTAAGGAAGTTATAATTCTAATTATAACATTATATACAATAGAAACAATTATAAGGTAATGTCCAGGAGAGGGAAAGGCAAATAACATAAACAAGGTCAAACTACAACTAATAAACAATAAATATAAGGTATATTCTAAATGTCCAGAATACTTTATTATTATCTTGTGCCAGAGGATCTGGAGACCCATGTGGGATTTGATATGTGTTTTATAAATATAGTATGGATTCTATTTCTAATAAGATTCTATAATTGTATAAATAATGATGTTAATTCTGTATGATCAGAAATGAAGTCAGAAATTTCAATATGTAAAACAATTTTTTTGTATACTGAGAGTTGGTTACTATGCTATGTGGTTCTGTAAAGTTCATTAATGACATAATAATAGCCTAAAATTCTAACTTCTGTACAGAATTATAAGGGCTTTGAATCAATTTACTTATATTTTCTGATTTCTAACCTGCTTTTCCTGATTTGGTCTCTTCAGTATAAAATGTATGGGCTGTGGTGCGATTCAGGTGTCAGCTTATAAGGTCTGAGACACTTATCCAGGGTCCCAGGCTCCTGAAGGGGGAGTGGCCAACCCCATTCATAAAAGGCTGTTGAGATCTTGGGGTCATACAATGGGAGGAAGAATTCATTTAATTTCTTTTATAAATTGAATTCTCTTGATTTAGAGATATCTGTTATTAATCTCTCTCAAAAAGTTACTGCAGGCTCTTTACCAAAGGTTCTTCATTAATTAAAAGTACAACAATTTCTGCTGAGTCCTTTCCTGTCAACTGATGAAGTCTTAATTTTTCTTTAAAAATCAAATCAGAAATTTTTCCACATATGTTTTTAATTTTTTAGTCAGCCTATGGGGCAGAAATATCCATTATAATACAATATTTTCCATTTCTACATGCTCAGAGGGCAAAATAACCAAAATATACTCCAAGTCTGGATCCACACAGTTCATGGGAACATCTTGTAATTTCTTTTCAACCAAAGCCAATTCTCTCTCAAGCTCATCAAATATCTCTAGGACTATAACTATCTAAGGTTTTGAATAAATTAACTAGTTCATGAATGCTTTTATTCCAATAACGGGCTGTATATGAGAGAAATATCTTCTATCATTTTTGGTAACTGTTAAGAGTTCACAATTATCTCTCCTGAGTTGCGTCTTTCAGTGTCTAATTTTTTGGAGACCTATTTTATATCCTAAATAATTAATATAATCTCTTTGTATTTTTTCAGTGCAATTTGTAATCTTCAGTCAGGCAAAAAAAAATTTCTATTATAGCTATATTTGATTCTGCCCATAAAATATCATTCATATAACAGTAAATGATAGATTCTGAGAATCATTTGTGTATCATTTCTAACTGTGTTTGTATAAAATATTGGCACAAGGTGGAGCTATTCAACATTCCTTGTCAGAGAACTCTTCATTGATATCTCTTTACAGGTTAAGAATTATTCTAAGTGGGTACTGTAAAGGAAAATTTTTCTTTGTCCTTTTCTTGTAGAGATATGGTTTTAAAAAAACTGCCTTTTAAATCAATAACTATAATAGACCATCCCTTAGGTAACTGGGAAGGCAAAGGAATTCTAGATTATAAAGAGCCCATTGACTGAATCACTTTATTTATTGCTCTTAGATCTGTCACTATTCTTCATTTTCCAGATTTCTTTTTGATTAAAAATACAGAAGAGTTACAAGAGCTGGTTGCTTTTTAAATATAATGAACATTTAGCTGCTCCTGTACCAGCTTTTCTAAGACCTGAAATTTCTCTTTTGTTAGAGGCCATTGCTGAACCCCTTTAGGCTTATCTGTCAACCATTTTAAAGGTAGTGCTGTGGGTGTCTTTACAGGGTCAAGAACTGTTGTGCTATGTTTTTGTATGACCTAAATGGCTGGTGACGGTTTTTTGTAATACTTTAAAATATCATTCTGAGAAACATATTGGGTCTATGACTCATACCTGAGTCTGGAGGGATTTTTAATCTGGTTATTTCACTGCAGTAGAAGGTCACAACCCCATATATTCACTGCTGTATTAGTCATATTTTGCTTCAACCTTCCTCTCTGTCCTTCTGGTCCTATTTTATCAAGCCATTTTATACTTTCTTTTAGCTGAGATATGGTTCCAATCCCTAGAATTTGAACATCTACCTTCTTTAGTGGCCATTTTGGATGCCATGATTGTGAGGTTACAATTAAAACATCCACCCCATGTCAACTAAGCCTTGTATAAAAATATTAACTGTTTGTATTTTTATTTTGGCCTTTATTAATTTATGGAAGTCTTCCAGAATATTCATTTTGTGGTTTTTCTTGGAAATTTTGACTCCTCCTTTAAAGTTGTTCTATTATTCAGTGCTGTATAGTTCTTCAGGTTAAGCACTAGATTTTCTAATTTTCTTAAGGAAGCTGTTCTTACACTATGACTGGATAGGATTCAACCATTTTTGATTTTGACACCTGTGTTTTGGGGGCCTACTGTGAGAGACCTCAAAAGGTGTTTCCCAATGGTAAAGGGTTGCATTATTTGTCTCTTGTAGACCTATACTCATTGGTCCAATGTTGGCCTTTGCCACATCTTCTGCATAATCCAGAAGGTAGGGACCTTCTGTTTGGGTTATTCCTAGGAAGAACATTAGTTCTAGGAGTGCCCTGCACACAATTCCTTCTTATATGGTCTAGTTTATCACAACTAAAGTATTGATACCTTGATTCTTCACCCTAACATTGGAAATGACTTGACCTACCTACTTCTCTTTATCCTACTTGAGAGACTCAGCTTTCGTTACATATTGGATCTATTCTTCTATGGGTGTTGATCTGATCTTTAGCAGCATAAGCATTTTTTTACATTCCAAATTAGCATGGTCAAAAGCCAAAGGAAGAATTAGTTGCTTTTGAACTTCCAGGTCTGATACTGCTCTATCAGCTCTTGGTTAATCTCTGCAGATAGTCAGTATAAGATTTTTTAAAGCCTTACCTAACTTTAGTATATGGCTCAATTTTCTGTCCTGGATCTAGAATGATTTCCCAAGCATTTAAAGCAGCAGTACAACATAGATGTTCATCAAAAGTAGTTTGAACCTTCACATTAACAAATGAACCTCACTAAGAATTTGATCTTGAGAGATGTTAAACCTCTAATCTTTTCTTATTTTTCAATGGTCCTAGCTTCTTCCCTCTGCCAATTTTGCCATTGTAAATATTGGCTATAGTCCAATGCAACTGCTGTTATCTGTATCCAATCATTAGGTGTTATTCTATATTTTGTTGGCCATAAATTTAAGACCTGTTTTACATATGTAAAATGGATCCTGTGGGGTAAAATAACTTATTTGATGCCCTTTATATCCCTCATAAGTATAGGTTTCCATTTATATTCTACAAATCCTAGAGATTCATTGCATGTATGCTTTTTCTGAATAGTAACTAGACAGATCATATGAGGTAATAAAGGAATACCCTTCATGTTCACAACTTTAGGAAAATCATCTCCATCTCCATAAGATATCAGTGATGGTTGTCCTGAACTGTTCTGGGTTGATTATGCCATCATATCCTTTTCGATTATAGTAACATGGTCCTCCCATTGTTGACATTTAGAAACCATGGATTTCTCTAGGGTCTGAATCTCTTTGAGTAGCCAGTCCTTCTAATGATTCCATGGAATTAATAAGTTTCTTATTCTCACCATTTACATAGAGTTCTATAGATTTATACTTCGCTTGTAAGGACCTAATATTTGTGTCCAAGAAAAAAGATCTATCTGAAAGGTTATCATAACCAGTTTCCAGAAAGTTAACTTTGCATGCTAATTTATCATTGCCAGATTCCTTATTACACATTTGGAATTTTTCATTCTTAGATTTCAAGACTTCCATCAGGCTAATTAACATTTCATATTTGGTACAGGTACTGGATTTTTTTTAGATATAAAATGTAGTATCAGGCATAGAAATAACAAGACTGCAAATGTGAAGCTCTCAAAAGTATAATTATCCAAGAAGTCCTCAATTATAGCAGTAAAATTTTTGGAAGTTGTATTATCTGCCACTTCTGAAGAAATTATTATTATCAAAATCATATACCATATATGAAAAATTATTTACCTCAGGCTGTATGTAATGGCAATGTTTGGCCAGCAGATGTTACAGGCATTGCTCCTATTAATCAGGGCACACTCAATCATTAGGTGTTATTCTATATTTTGTTGGCCATATATTTAATACTTTCATGTTTGGCCTGCTATAAAGATAACCTAACAAATTGCAATTTCTGATATCAGCTTTTTGACCTAACTGACAGACCCGTGGCTGAGGGAAAGCCTCAGGGTACAGCTCAACACCAATGGGATTTCATGCACCAAGACACAAGCTGCTGTAGAGCTATAAGCAGCTTGCTCCACCAGACAGAAACCATCCCTTTTAAAAGAAGGTAAAGATCAAATTTTAATCTATTATGGAACCTATAAACTCCAAGACTAAAGCTGCTGAGGACCATATGAGTAGCCCTTGATCTCTGGTGTAGGCAGGGGCAAGGCCTCCATAGCCAGGAGCTGAAATTGCAGGTGCTGACTGGAAACCCACATTAGGCACAGGTATAGTAAGAATTATTCACTGGCAAGTGATTATATAAATAGAGTAATTTATTAAGGAGTCTATATGAAACACTCACTGATACAAGATTGAATCTTAGGGCAATTCCTGGAAGGTTTAAATGTCCCACGTAGTGGCAGTGGCAATCTTCACTCTGAGAACTCAGGAAACAAACAGGAAAGGCAGGCAGTGTGCAACTGCTCTTCAAAGGGGGCTGGGCATGCCCTGTGTAGGGGTCCTCAAGACCTCAAAGTCACACCTTTAGGTCTTGCTCAACAGCTCCTGAATCCACCACAAAATATTTTGGAATAAACTTAACCAAGAAAGCAAAAGACCTCCCTAAGGAAAACTTGAAATCAGAAAGGAAAGACAGAAAAGAATAGAAGATGTAGAGGTGATACAGCTCCTGGACTATAGTTATTAATGTTGCAAAAATTCTATGCTTCCAAAATCAAGATAGATCTGTTGCCATGCCATGCAAATCACAGTGCCATTCTAAAAAGAAAGAGAAGTGTTAAAAACCTCATGTGGCAGCACAAAAGGCCCCAGAGAGTTAAAACAATGCTGAGCAGATTGACGATGATGACAATGGTGCAGGAGTTATCACCTGATTTCAACTTATACTGCAGAATCATAATAATAACAACAGAAAACAAAACAAAAAGCACAGCATAATGCTAGTGCAAAACAGACACATAGACTAGTGAAATAGAATGGAAGAGCCAGGCATAAATCCACAGTTTCAGCCACCTGGTTTCTGGAAAAGACACGAAGATATACATGTCTTTCAACAAATGGCACTGGAGAACCTGGATATCTACTTATTGAAAAATAAAACTGTGCCTTTTGCTCACCCTATATAAAGAATCAATTCCAAATGAAGCAGAGACCTCACTGTAATACGTTGACACTCTAAACTGTTAGAGGTAACAATAAGGAAATCATACCAAGGCATCGGCAGGAACCTTCTGCCTAAGCTTCACAATAGCAACTGGACTCACACCGCAGTTTCTTCAGAGCTAATGTCACTGTTAATCCAAGGAAAAGAAGGTAGAACGTCTTTGCTGGCTGCACCTGTGACAGAGGAATAATGTCTAGACTATTAAAATACACAAATAACTAAAAACTCTAAACAAGAAATTAATCAAATCAATAAATGAACTAATAGATGAACAGGCAGTTCAACAAAAATGAAATACAAATAGCCAATAAAAATGGGCAAAATGGTCACCTTTGTGAGCCATCACAGAAATGCTAAATAAACCTACGCTGAAGTTCCATCTCTCTCTTCAGAACATGGAAAACAAGCTGCGAAGGTAGTGAGGATGTGAACAGGAAGGAGCTATTGTGCACGCTAATGAGTGTCCATACAAGTCTAGCCACTACAGAAGTCTGTGCTTTCTCATAAAAAAGCCAAAATTGTCCCAGCTATACCCCTACTGGGTATTTAACCAAAAGAAACGGAGTCACCAAATCACAGAAGCGCCTGTGTTTCATCATTTAGAGGAGCTAAGTTATGGAACCCATTTAGGTGTGTAGTAACAGCAGAATGGCCAAAGAAAATATACATACATGCGCTGTGGAAGTTTTCAGCCTTAAGAAAATTATGTAATTTGTGGGAAAATAGATGCAAAGTAAGCCAGTTTCAAGCAGGCAAGTTCTGTATTTGTTCCCTCATCTGTGGTTTCTAGATTTTATATAGATACGAGACACCATGTGTGTATGTATTACATAAAAGTAGAAACAAAACTACTTTGTGGGAAACAATAGGACCTTGTGGGAGGAAGCAGAAAGGCAGAGGTGAGAGAGTAGATGGGCACAATATATACACACGTGTGGAAATGTTTTATGTAACACAGCATCATGTAAAATATTCATACACAATGAATATTGTAAAACTATGTTGTAATTTTAAAAGGATGAAAGATAAAAGATACAACTTGAGTGCAGTTTTTCTGGGGTCCTCAAAAATTTGAGACTTGAGATTGTCAGTTATATTCACAAGAGGGGAGAGTTGAACTCCTACACTCTCAGCTTTGCTGTAGTTTATGCTGGTGTTGAGCCATGGTGATCATATGGCTATTGACCACCACAGTGGGCTTGGTTTTAATGTCTCCCTTCTTTGCATACCAGAGGCCTCTGCTGGCCACACTTAGGTTTGGAGCCTGTAGGCTGAGCAAATGTTCCCATCCTTTTGACACACCCTTGGGTAGCATCCTAGCTGAAAGTATCTCCCATGTTGCACTCAGAATGGGAGAAGCAACACGCAGAAGATCACCTGAGTATTTGTCACTTCACTGGGAAGGTGTAACTTGAATGTCAAATAAACCACTAGACCCAGAGTCATGGACTCTACACAGAGGACAGATGAGGACAGGTGGCCCAGAGATAGGTTTTCCCATTGCCTCAGATTCAAGGTTTTCACATTCCAGGATTACTGTTAAGTGAATAACTCTGCTCCCACTGCTGAGGAGCTGAGGGCAGGGTTCCTGTGCCTGAGATTCTTGACATCTACACTTCTCATCTTGTCAGAGTCTGCCCCCTCCTTCTCCACAACAGCACCCCAGGTTTTCTGTTCACCCTGTGAACAACTGTGGCATACGAAGGCCCCCCGCCTTGTGTTGTTCCCTGCTCTCAGACTCTCCAGGTAGTCTACTTTAGACAGTGGTCCTCATGTGGAAGTCAAATGACAGCATTCAAGAGTTAGTCCTCTCCTTCTACATGGGGATTCAGACAGAGATGACAGGTGGTCAGGCTTGGCAGTGGATGTCTGTGCTTGCCGAGCTGTCTGACTGGCCCTTCAATGCTCTTATTTAATATCACATACTGTGTGCTAAATTATGAAAAAATAGAATGACAGATAGGTGATCTCAAACTGTGTTATGATTGCCCCTTTAAAAGTAATGTCCTTACCCAATAACTAGATTTCAGAGCAATTTTATATGATAATGACTTTTGGGATAAATTATGACAAACATAAAAACGACATAAAAATATGCCAGTTGTTCCTATACTAGGAGTTTTCTCCTGCTTGCCCACTTCCAAGGATTGACCTCTATCCTTTACCTTCTGAGCTTCTGACACTTTATCACAGGCCACTGCCTTCATCCTCCACATGAGCTGCCTGTGTGTGGATGACACAGAAGCATTGCATTGGACTCTTTGTAGCTGATGCAGCAGTGTTGGTGTCTGGAAAGAGAAACCAGAGGAACCTTCCTAAGACAGCTGGAACAAGAGGGAGACCCTGTATAGATGCTGTTAGAGCAGGCAGAGGTTAGTTATTGAGGCAGGGTGTTCCTCTTAAAGAAGAATTGGCTCTACTTCCCTCTACCATGACATCTGAGAATGTACAAGCTTTTTTGCCCTTAAGCCTTGCACAAAAGGCTGTTGATATCGGCCTGCTCAGCCTCTGGACTGTAAGAAACAACCTCTGTTCTCCATATAATGTATTCCCTAGTTACTCTGCTGAACAGTATAAAATAGGCCACGCCACTGAGTGTACATTGTTACACATTTCAGGCCTCTGGCTTTTTTCTTCAGCTCTCTTCCCGACCTTGTTAGTATTTGCCCACAGAAATTAGCATCCCTCCCTGGTGTGAGCATTGTCTGCCATTCTCAATGAATCTCTTGAAGTCCTCTGTCCTCTTTGGGGGTTAGTTGCCTTTTTTTTTTTTTTTTTAAAAGTTGATTAGTGAAACAGCACATTTTCTTTTCTTTGTTTTGACACTGGTTAGGGATAATTTGAGATACTTGAATGTTTTAAAAATCTGGCCTGTAGATGAGTGTACAATAATAACTTCGAAAGACAGATACATCTTTTAGGAATAAACGGTCACCTGGGACTAAAGTATGTCACATTAGCATATCAATTTTTCAGTGAAATACAAAATTTTTTGTCTGGTCTGACTATGGGCATCAAGAGACCTCAGCCTCATTTCTGTTTGGCTAAGCAATCTTGTTTGTTCCTTTACAGGATGCTTCATTCATGCCTCCTTCACTAACAAGCTGGATAATAGAGGTTCATAGAGACCAGCAGTGTCCGTGAGGACCAGCAGGAACATGGTGTATTTGTTTGGGGTTTTTATTCCTGTCTTGCTCCTGCTGCTGTTTCTTCTTGTTCTTTCCTTCGAAGTGGATCCTGCTGGAAGTAATGCATATATAAATCAGCGTCTGCCAAAAAGTTATCCAAAAATAAATTGAAGTGTTCAGGATTGGAACGCTATAAAACAGTGACTGTAGATAAGCAGTCACTCAGGAGCAGGATCATAACAGCAAGCATGGGGAACTCTGTCAGCTTTCTTGGTGTCACAGAACTCTGTGATTTTAAATGAGGTTATTATTCTTGCAAAGGAGGAGAATATTCCGACAGAAAGACTCCAGACAAATGACTGAGAAGATGATAGTAGTGCTGGGAATTTATTGGAACCCAGTTGACTCAATTAGAAGCATGAAACCCATTCATTCTCCATGCCAGGTGTTAAAAATGCATCAGGTTTTTTATGTAAGTCAGTTCTTACATATGCAGAGAAATAGGTGAAATAAAGTCTCTGAGCTAATTCTTGTTCATAGACTATCCACCTTTTCCTTCCCAAGGCCGTTTTACCATTGACAGAACAGCTGTGTGTGCTCTGGCAACCATCACAGGAGAAGGCCTATCTGGGGCCATGTGTTGGGAGATGACTGTGATAACCGTTAAGTGACTGGCCCATGTGTAAGGATCACGAAGCTATGTGAATCCTCACTTGTGTGCTGCCAAAATGTTGTTTGTGACTTCTAAGCCAATCGCGAGTCACGGCCTAAGTTAAACATATTACTTCTCAATGTCAGTTCACTGTATCTTTACCTGAACAGTAGAGGTGTGCTGGGCACAATTTCAGAGGGATGCATCAAACTTATAACAGTCAAGCCTCCAACTCATAACCAAAGCTTTGACCTAAGGACTTTCATGGAACTGGGGACTTCAATGGGTGGCTCAACAAACAAGAATATATGCTGTTCATGCAAGTACCTGAGTTCAGTTCCCAGGCCCCAAGTCAATCTCACCACCACCTATATCTCCAGCTCTGGGGAGTTCAGCATCACGCCTTCCATGGGCACTCACATGCACAAACCCACACACAGATACATAATTCAAAATAAACATTTGAAAAACAAAGTTACAGAATTGTTATTACCTAATAGAATCACAAAAATACTATTGTTTAAACCACAGATAGGTGAAGAAAAGCAAGCTGAGTTCATTGTTAGGCTTTTTGGATATGTTTCAATTATAAGTAGATTACCATAGAAATTTATAATCCTATTCATAAAAATATTTTTCAGAATGTCATTAAGAGTCGTTTTATTACTATTTTATTTTTCAGAACAGGCATATTTAGCTTTACTCTAGGTCCCTGAACTATCTAGTCTCAGATTTTTAGCCACCCCAGTAATGCCAGCTATGGGTTCCATCTCATGGAACAGGACTTAAATGAAATCAGATATTGGTTGGTTTTTCCCACAGCTTTGTGTCACTATTTGTCCATTGTCATATCGTGTAGACAGGATACTGTTGTAGACTGAAGGGTTGGTTTATAGCTGGCTTGGTGTTTACTTTTTAAAATATTTTTTAAAATCCTTTTGAAAACCCTAGCTGATGGTATGATATTGATAAATTTATCAGAGAAAAATACTAATATTTACAGTGATAGTAATAGTAATGACATGCTATGAATTTGTGGTAACCTTAAACATTACTACAATTACTTATAAGTAGACAGTACATGGACTGAAATGGTACCTGAAAATATCTGTCTGTGCAATCATAGAGTTCAGAGAAATTTGATGTAAATCTACACTTGCATCTTAAAATAATAATAATAATAATAACTTTTAAAAACTGGATGGGGATAGGAAGATGGCTTAGTCTGGAAAGGTCCACTGTGTAAGAATTAAGACCCAAGTTTAGATCCCAAGAACCTACATAGAAAGCCAGACACAGAGCTGGCAATATGCTCAGCAGGCAAAGGTGCTTTCAGCCAAGTCTGACAACTTGAGTTCAATTCCAAGAGCCCACATGAGGAAAGGGGAGAAACAACACCCTAAATTTGTCCTCTAACCTCCACATCTCCGCATCCAATTCTCTCTCTGTCTCTGTCTCTGTCTCTCTGTCTCTGTCTCTCTGTCTCTGTCTGTCTCTGTCTCTCTGTCTCTCTGTCTCTGTCTCTGTCTCTCTGTCTCTCTCTCTGTCTCTCTCTCTCTGTCTCTCTCTCTCTCTGTCTCTCTCTCTCTCTCTCTCTCTCTCTCTCTCTCTCTCACACACACACACACACACACACACACACACACACACACCAGTAAATAAACGTAAACTTATAAAAAGGCAACCACAGCATGTGTCTTAACCCCAGCACCAGAGGGCACAGAGAGAGTAGATCACTGGAGCTCAATGTCCTGCCTACCAAAGACAGTGAATTCCAAGCTCAATAGGGGAGAGTGAGTGATAGGAAGACAGGTGATGTCAACCTCTGGCCTTATACATTTGCACACACTTAAGGTAATGAAAATAGAAGAGATAAAGGCCCCATGTGTCATGATTTAAATATAAACAAATGAGGGCTTTTAATCTGATGTCCACATGGTCCTGCATTTTCTTAAAAAAAAAAAATGGTTTGTAGAGACTTCATTAAATGAGGAAACGTTTAACCTAAAGGGCATGAGGCTGGAGGCTAGGAGCTGTATGGTATTTTCTGAGTGTTGTCAAATACGTTAGGGTTCAGTCCTTAGGTACTAAACATATGACAGAGCTATTACCATTGTTTTGTTGTTATTAAAAGCTAGAGATTTGGGAGCTGGATAGATGGCTCAGCAGTTAAGAGCACTGGCTATTCTTCCAAAGGTCCTGGGTTCAATTCTCACACATAGTAGCTCACAGCTGTCTATAACTTTAGTTCTTAGGCTTCCAACACCCTCATGAAAACATACATGCAGGCAAAACACCAATGAACATAAAATAAAAATAAATAACTTTTAAGAGGAAAAATTTAGAGATCTTGTGGCTAGATAGATGGCTCAGGGGTTAAGAGCACTGACTGCTCTTCCAGGGGACCCAGGTTCAATTCCCAGCACCTATGTGGTGGCCCATAAGCATGTGTAACTCCAGTTGCAGGAGAGAAGGTTCTGTCCTCTTCTTCCACATGTACTAGACCTACACATCAGGCACAGATGTGTACAACTAGAGCATAGTACACACATAAAAATAAATATTGTTAATTAAAAGCTTTTTGAAGATGTATGAAGCTATCTCACAAGATGATGACAGGCCTGGAAGATTGTTCAGTGATTAGGAACATTTGCTACTCTTACACAGGTTCAGATTTGGGTTATGACATGTATCTATAAGTCCAGATTCAGAGATCTAATACCCTTGTCTGGACACTGTGGGCACACGTACATGTACACTCTCTCTCACACACACACACACACACACATACAGTGGGAGTAAAATTAAATATTTTTTAAAAAGGATGAATTTCTGGAAAGTAAAGTCAAGGTGTGCTAAGCAATCACTGAGCTGTGCTGCTTTCAACTATGGAATCCAGTCTCTCTGGATCAGCACCTCTGGGGCCCACTGGCACACAGAGACTGAGAGGGCCGGTGCCAACTGGTTTAAAAAATTGACAAGGCAAACTCTACCTATTGTCAGATTTTGTGTGTGTGAATATATCAGGAATTTTATCATCCTGTGGCATTTTAAGTGATATTTCATATATTTCTGATGATCTACTAGAATATGGACTCTTCCCAGTTGAAGGTGTGGAATTCCTCAAAGGAATAGAGGACTCAGATCAGCTGGTTATGGCTCCAATTTTTATTCTTCCTTTAACATCATTTCAGTCAAAGCACAAAGACATCTTAACCAAAACTTAGCTTAGAAATCCTAGCAACATGCAGTATGGAACACCAACTGATATTCCCACCCCAGTTTTTAATACTGGCATCAAATCATCAAACTATTATGCACATGAATTAACCTTGATTCTACTAATTATGAAAATTGCTTATAAAACAAAAGCTCTGTCTCTAGATCTGAGTGTTCAGAAATAACCTACCCTAGAGAATTGTACTAGAGGCAGAAAGAAGTGTGCCTCCCTCTCAAAGCTAGAAATGACCTTGGGCAAGGTAGTTTATCCCTTTAACTTTCAGTTTTCTCAACCATAAAGTAGAAATAAGGCGACTATGCCACACTAGCCAGGGAGATTGCTCAGCCATTAGTGTGCTTGCCACATACGCATGAAGGCCTGAGTTCAGATCCTCAGCACTCTCATAAAAGCCAAATGTGGCAGCACACCAGTAGTCACAGCACTGGAGAAGCAGACAGAACAGTCCCTGGGCTTGATAACATGTTAGTTACAAGTTAATAAACTTCAGGCTCAGTAAGAGAGTTGTCTCAAAAAAGATGCAAAGTAGTCAATAAAGACACCCGACATTGACCTCTGACATCCACACACATGGATACACAAGTGAATACACACACAAACACATATGCACACAAAAAGTATTATATTACAAAATAATACTGAGAAATAAATGAAGTAATAAAACAAACTGTGTCTGGCACATAGTGTGCCTTGAGTCAAGGTTTCTGCTGTTATTATTATGCTAAGCTTTAAAGACAAGTATCTGAGCCCAAGTTTATGTGAGCTTCCCCAACCATCATCTGTGACCCTTTCCTCTGCCACTTTTATGTCCTTTTCTTTGTACTCAGTATCTTCATTTCTCATAACTGCAAAGACGTCATATTATAGCTTTGTAGGTGAAAAATCTAGCTAGAGTTTGAAGAACATGGCAAATCACATTGCTGTCATGGGAAAGTCTGAAGTTCAGCTGTTTGTCACTGCCACAGTTCATGCCATTGGAATCCATGGATTCACATTCAGTGTCTCTGAAACAGTGCTGGTTCCCTGTTGTCGTGTGTATTTTTTTAATTACTGAGGACACATTTAATAGTTTTACTCCATATTTTTGGTATAGCTATTACCCAACCATATTTCTTCCATGAAATTCTTACTTTTATATTTTTCTTTGGTACAATGTTTATTGGATTGTCTTTCTATCATTGAATCTAAGATTTCAGTAAATCCTGCTTAGTTAATTTATGGGAACATTTACTGTAGGGAACTTCTTCTGATTTATAAAAAACATTCTTCATTTATGTTTTGTTAAGGATAAGTCTAATGCTTTGACATTGTAGTAGTCAAACTTGATCAACTTCCTTTCTGATTTTCATTGTTTGAGGTCTAAGATATCTTTCACTACCCTGCCCTGCTTAGTTCTATAACTGTGATAAATGCTGTGGAGGAAAAAGTTTACTTCAGCTTACATTTGACAGTCTATTATGAAAGGAAGTCAGAACGAAACTTCAGCCAGGAAATTGGGGATAGGAACTGGAGCTGAGGCCCTGGAGGAGTGCTGCTTCCTGGTTTATACCTCACAGCCCGCTTAACCTGCTTTCTTACACAACCCAAGATGAGATCTCCCACATCCATCTTCAGTCATTAAAATGCCCCCACAGACTTAACTACAGGCCAGTAAGATAGAGATAATTCCTTAATGTTGCCTATGTAACTCTAGCTTATGTAAATTGAAGAAAGAAAAAAATAAGAAACCTAACCAGAACATATCCCACGCTAAATATGATGACCTGAGGATCCCTAAGACCCACACAGTGGAAATAAAGAACCAGCTTCTGAAGGATCTCCTTTGATGTCCAAATGTGTGCTCTAATGGTGCATGCATCCATGTGCACGGAAATAAGTGAGTGCAAAAGAGAATGACATCAACATTTATGCTGAATATGAACATTTTAGTTTTCCCTTTGCCTTTGAAGATTTGACTCAGTGAGATAATAATTGATTTTCACATACGATATAACAGATAAAGCAGCTGTGTTTCTCCTTATCAGAGAACTGGTTACTTTGGTATCATCTTACCAATTCTTTTACTATTTATCTTCAAAATTATCTCTGCCAATGTCAGTTTTTGTATATGAACACATTGATTTCCAGTTTCTATTTGCCTTGTACATTTATTTGTCTATTACATTGCCAAGACCAGAGTATAAAATATAAAATAGTTTTATAATTATAATAAAAGTTTTATAATCTTGGTATCTAATAAAGAAAAAACATCTTCCCAACTGATTTTTCCTGAGAACACCTTGTCCATGTTTACCCTTTCTATTACAACTGCAAACCTGGATGCTGGCAGCTCTGTCAAGAGATCCTCGAAGGCCAGTACTGGCAGTAAGCTCAATAGGGTCTTTGAAACTTTCTTCTGATTTGTTCACTGAGCCTGTTACTTGTAAATGAAACATTAATGTGACTGATCTTTAAAATCTTAATTGTGCTCAGGCTCTAGGCTTTGTCCCCTTCCCTATCTGTATGCTGAGTTCAAACACAGTTACCAAACCTCTAAGTGCTAACAGTATTCTTCGGAAAAAACAGATATACCAGCTTCAGTATTTGTTTACTACCAAACCCTCTTGTATGACTCTATGTAAGGATTTTTTTTAAATACCTCATACTCGTAGGAAATAAACAGATGCAATGTGCAAGAGCCAAAGATGAAATAACCGAGCTTCAAACTAAATATTGATACTATCAGATAATCACTCTTACGATTCAATGAACACCCATGATTCAATGGTAATATAAAAATGTTTTAATAAATAACTATACAGAGCATAAAGAAAAATATTTCCTTACAGAAGAATGCTAGTTAATAAATGTAGAAAGAATGATAGAAAATCAATATGAAGAAACACCACAGTAATAACTGTTGTAGACAAGATTCACTAATGGACTTCTGGTTTCCAGTCCAGTATGTAAGGAACTGAGAAGTTACCACTCCATGATAATAACAAAGAAAATACTAATGAAATGAAAAATCAACATGTCTTCTTAAATCCATCAGGGATACAAAGTCCCAGGAAATGAGCCCTATAGAAGAACAGCAGGGCTATCTGGTCTTAGCAGGAGAGCTACCCTTAGAAGATACTGTTTAGTCAAACTCTAACCTGCTGAAATTTCAGCAGAGTCTCATTTATGCAACAGAAATACCCAACTTTACCTTTCTAAAACTATCCTGTTACACATAAGAGTGAACAGGGCAAAAGACGAACAACTAAGAAGCAACTGGTGATGTTCATTCACAGTCCATTCACATGAGCTCATTGACAGATGGAGACCTCAAAAGACAATGGAGTACTTCCTCCCATGGCTTCCCAAAGGTCACATCTCTTAATACTATTACACTGGGAAGTAAAATACCAATGAGAATTTTGGAGAGGCACAAGAAGTCCACCAAGGGCCAACTAAACATCATTATTTTTTCCACATACAAAATGCAATCATTTTTGTATTTCAAAAACTCTTAACTTTCTTAAGCATCAACTCAAAAGTCCAACACCCAATACTCCATGTAAATGTTGTTTGTACTAGATATGGCTAAGGCTCAAGGTAGAGTTCTTTGTGAGACAAATTCCCTTTCAACTGAGCCTGTAAAGCTGAACAAGCTAGAATGTTTGTAAAGTTCAATGACAAGTCCAGCATAAGATACACATTTCCCATTCTAAAAGCAGAAAATAAAAAGGGAAGCATGGGTCTCAAATAAATCCAAAATTCAATTAAAACTTTAAACACTAAGGCTTCAGAAAAATAATTTCTACTTTGTGCCTCCACTTTATGGACACACAATGGTGTGTGTTAGTTCTGCTGTGTTCTGGATGGACGTACTTCATAATTTTGCACAGTCCTTACAGTGCGTTCATCTTTGTTTCAAGTGTTACTATAAGTCAAATGAAATTACACGTTGGTGGCTCTTCAGTTTTTAGGCCTCAAAGAATCCATGTCTGTAGGCTCTGCTGGTCTTTGCCTTGAGTAAAAGTCTCAGTGTTTCAGCCTTGTGTCACTTCACTATAGGTGTCCCAAGGCTATTTGGGAAATACTTTAAACCTTATGCAGAGGTAGTCTTGTCCATGTGGCCCTTAAATTCTTCATATCTTCAGAGATGTCACCACATAGATGCACCACAATTTGCTCTATTGCTTCTGGAAGGGACGATGATGGTGCAGTTGGATCCATTTGGCCCATATAGAGAAAACTGATGATTTGTGCTCTGGGACATGAAATATTCCCTCTCAACACCCATCAGAATAGTCTTTGCTGTTTTTATTCCTGCCACCTTGGTTATCCCCTAACAAACTGTGGCTTTCTCTACAGCTTACTTCTGAATCCTTTCCAAAATAATCCCCGTGTTTTCCCTTAGCACTCACCTCTAAAATATTACAGCTTCTGCCTGTTTTCTAATTCCAAACCTGCTTCAATATTTTTGTGGAATTTATTATAGCATTATCCCACTCTTGTACCAGTTTTGTCCTGAATCTATTCAGGCTTCTACATCATTTCTATAGAGAGAGGATTGATTCACTGAGGTTCTGGAGCCAAAAAAGTCCAAGATCAAGAAACCAGCAGGGTTATGTTCAGCAAAGGCCTACCACAGCAGATGACACCATATGTGCACGCACTGAAGTGGCAGAGAGGACAAAACAGAGAGAGACTCATTAGTTCAAGCCCTTTCATGAGAACACTCATCCTGTTCGAGAAAGTAGAGCACTCTTGAGCTAATCAGTTCCTAAAAGGCCTCCTAAGATTATTGCATTGAGTTTTGAGTTTCAACCTGAATCTTGGAAGAACATAAACATTTAAACTCTAGCAATCACCAACCTGGAATTCTGTTCCTGTAAAATTACTCTGCCAAAGTGAAAAAGAAATACACTAAGAGAAATAAAAACTGAGAAGATTGTTGCCAATACACCAGCCTTGTGAGAAATGCTTTGCTTTGCTTTGTTTTGTTTTCAGAGAAAAAGAAAATGATCTAGGCCTAGAACTCAGATCTACATGAAGGAAGAACACTGGGAAATAATGGAAAAATAATTGTTTTCTCTTCTTCTTCTTCTCCTCCTCCTCCTCCTCCTCCTTCTCCTTCTCCTCCTCCTTCTTCTTCTCCTCCTTCTTCTCCTTCTTCTTCTAGACATTTTTATTGATTGGAATCTATAACATGCATTCCAACCCCATTCATCTCCCCAACCATTCACATTCACCATTTGCCATTGCAACTTCCTTCCCCAATAAAATTAAATGTAAAACAAAACAAATTCAACATACAAAAAAATTCTCAGCATAGAAGCTGTAGTGTCACACAGTGAGCCATCCTTTAGTACTCACGGCCTCCGTGATGGGCCCTCACTAGGACTCCTGTTGGATATTCTGTTGTTTCCCTGTGTCATGGAGATACTGCATGGATCTACAGGTCCAGTCCCTTCACATGGTCCAATAGTTCATTGATGAGGTAGATGCTGAGATGGGCCAAATGAGAACCCTGGTTCTGGACCTGGGTGGTAGCTGGGTTGGCGAGCCTGTCAGTTTTCCCCCATTAACACAAGCAAAGCAAGCTCTCCAGCATTTCCCTAGCTAACTCACCCAGTACAGCAGGCAGAAAGAAGTGGGGTCAGTTCTCCTGTTCTCAACTGTCAGGCCAGCTCACCTGCACCCATATCATCAGGGACAGTTTTACTGTTTTTCTCAGGGCCCTCCCTCCTGAGTACTGCAGTGGGTGAGATACAGGACAGCAGCTCTTTTGCTCTAATGTCACCAAGACCAGCTCTCTTGCCTGCCAGAGGTGGGGGAAAGAGCATATTTACCTGACTCATATCATCTCAAAGTTTATTAGAATTTCAAAAGGAAAATTCCAGAGTATGTAAGTTGTAAATTTCAGTAGCTTCCCAGAGGAGATGGATGAAGAGGAGAGAGGAGGGGACAAGACATTTCAATTAAGGCCAAATGGATGTCAGTCACATAATAGAGGAAGGAGCTCTAGAGCGAGCATGCTCCAAACACTAAAGGAAGCATACTTAGGAAGGGAAAATATAGAGAAAAAATACAAAGTGGTAAAGCTGTGCTCTATAGGAGGTTGTGTTAGGGCTGCAGGGGTTATGAGAAAAAAATAGGTTTACTTCCTACTAGGGTGATTCTTGGTCAAATAATTGACCTGCCTGATTGGTTGAACTGTGAAATAGAGGAGACAAGAGTGTGTCTCCCTGTAGAAGTTGGTTCCAATAATATTTAATACAGTATTCCATTATTATACATAATTTGCCCTTCAAAAAAGTAACCCCAAAACCGTATAGATGGAAGATAGAGAAAAGACACACTCCACATTTAGTGAACAATCTAGAGATCTAGTTCAAAAGCTACTTACCCATGCTGCCCACCCACCACCCAACGCAATGTGTACCTCCAGAAAGGGACAATCATTTAGTAAAAACTAGAGCTCACTCAGGCCAAGAACATTCTTGAAAGTGAGTCTTCGGAAATAGTTTATTAATGAACCACAAGTAATAGCTTGTTCAAAATAGTAAATAATAACAACCGTGTGCTGGGTTATACATTCTTACACAGGTGTTCTCATTATGGTAAGGAAAATCAATGACATAAACACTGAAAGAAGCAGAAGGGAGGGAAGGGGGGTCCTACAAACCTACATTCACTGCTCATGAAGTGGTGTAGTTCTACTTACAAGTAGACTTGGATTCATTGTAAATAAATACATTGCAAACTCTATGGCAATCACTCAAGAACTTTATGCTTAAAGAGAGAATATGGAATTATCTAATATGCTCAATGAGAAGCAGGGCAAAAACTTATAGAAAAACAAAGCAGGAATATAGAACAAGAGCAATGGCAAGAAACTAACAAATAGGATAAATATCAATTCCATGTTATGAATAATCATTTTAAATATCAACCCTCTAAATACTTTGGAATTGTTAGAAGGGAGAAAAAGACAAGATCCATCTTTGCTGCCCATAAAATCTCACATAAAGACGAAAATAAAAATTAAAGAAACGGAAAGAGACATATAACATGATAGAAAAATATGTATAGTGATAGCTAATCAAAAGGAAGCAAGAACAGCTCAACTAATTTCTAGAAGAAAATCTCCTAGGAGAGTGGAATGTTACTTTGAATAAAAAGATATCACACAATGAAAAAGAAATCAATTTAGCAAGAAGGTATAACTATCATTAACATGTATGAACATAACACTGCTGAAATATGTGAAACAAGAATTGATAGAAACACAAGAGAAAAAAAACCACACACACAAATCCATACTGTAGTTAGATACTTCAACACCTCTGTGCTGAAGATGGACAGCTCCAGCTAGCAGAAAACTGGTAAGGATGTAGTGAACTCCATATTAGTAGTACCTTTAATCAAGTGAACATAATTAACATCTATAGACTACTTCTTTCAACTGTGGTAGATTAAACAATCTCCTGAAACACTCATGAATCCTCACTAAGTTACACTTTTTCAAATAGAGTCTCAAGTCTTCCTGTCTGATCTTACCTTTCTGTGACCCTTTAAATACTGGGATTTCAGGTGGTACCACCGTGATGGGTTTATATGGCCCGGAGCTTCATGCATACTAGGCAAATTGCAAATGAGATACGTCTCCAACCCACACCTGAGTAAATTTTAAAACACTAAAAATCATAAGATTTATATTTTCAAGTCATATAGTTATTAAGCTAGAAATTAATAAAGATCACCTAGATATATCACAATTAAGTTAAATATTATACAACAGATTTCTAAATAACACATAAGTCAAAATCTCAGCAAAAAATTTAAAATATTCTGGATTCCATAAAAATAATTTACTAAAGTGAGTAGAAAACAGTGAAAGCAGTAGTCAGAAAGAAATTTAGAAGCTGAGTAGTAGTCAGAAAGAAAAGTATCTCCTCTCAACCCTTACAGTTCTACCTTATGAAACTAGAGAACAGAGACCAAACTAAATACAAGTTGAGCAGAGGGAAAGAAAGAAAAATTAAGGCCAAAATAATAAAACTGATTATAAGACTCTTATATTTGAAAAAAGTTATAAAAGATAAATATGGTTCTTTTTAGAAGATTATAATCTAATGTAATTAGGTGAGTAAAGCAAAAGAGATAGACAAATTGCTATTGTTAGAAGTGGAGGAAGGGAAATCACTACAGAAACTGTGGTATTAACAGGCTAAGGAAGGAATGGTGTGAACATTCTACACCTCAGATCCGATGATCCAGTTGATGTGGATTATCTTTGGATGACAGAATCTTCCAGAATTTATATAAAAACAGTAATTCCCCAAGTCCTGCATGAAACCAAGCAAATACTGTCTCTGAGAACAGAAAGCATAAAGCTATGTGGTTTGCTGGTGGACTCTATCTGATATTTAAAGAAAACATTATACCAATTTTTTATAGTCTCCTCCACAGATACAGTACGACCCTTTCTAACTCTGTTTATGCAGCCAACATTGCTCTAATAACAAAATCAAAGAAACTATTACAATAAAAAAGCTCTAAACCAATGCTAGCTATTGACATAGGTGCAAAAAGCCCTCCACGAAATAGTACCAGCAACCAATGTGGAGAAAGATCTGTTTCATGACTAAGTGGAATTAACCCAGACAGGAAAGTCAAGTTCAGCACTGGAAAAGTGATTAACATAACAGTGAGGCAGAAAGTAGACACTGGAGTAAATTCAAGATTATTATTAACATAAAAGGGGTCCTTTAGAGTCCCCCACTATGCCTCAGGGTGTAGAGGTATTTGTTAGAAAGCCTGACTCCCTTAGCTCAATTCCTGAGTCTCACATGGAGGAAAGAACCAACATGTACACACACATATAAACTCTGTGTAAAATAAACATAAAATCAACTGTGAATTTTTTTTTTTTTTTTGACTTCTAACTGTGTGCTCCTGCTCCAGTACTCTGTGGGACACAGAACCTGGGTACTACAGAAAGCACTCCAGGATTCAAGTCTGCCTGTAACAAGAAAGTAAAGATATTAGCTGTTTGTATCAACACACACAGGGAGGAAGCATTTACAAGATCCAATCCACATTGATTGTATACATGCCTGCAAACTTAAAATCAAGAACTTCCTGATAAATATCTATGCATGAACCCTTCAATATAATATGATACTTAATGGCCAGAAGCTTAAAGCTTTCCCTATGGCCAAGAACAAAGCAAAAAACACCACTTTTCATTGGTGCTTTTTGGTGTGTTACTAAAGCCCTGTGTACCCAAGCATTGTTCATTAAGCCTTCAAACTGTTCTCTTATACTTTAAAAGAAGTTAGTATCCGTTTGCATTTTTTAATATGGACTCACCTCGAGTTTCCCCAGATAGAGTGGGCACCCGGAATCTTCCCCACTGCCCATATCCATTTATTGCTGTTTGTTGATGGAATCTCAGTGTAGATTTTATTTTCATTTTCCTGATGACTAAGCATTTCGAGTACTTTTCTCATGTGCTTATTTATCAGTTTTTAATAATGTTCACAACATTGCATTCCTCACATAGAGATAATAAATAAAGTGGAAGTGGTGCTGCTAGAAAGTTGAACAGAATGGGGTTCAGACAGCGAGAACTGAGGGAAATGGGGTGAAGATGTTCAACAGACACATAATACATACTTACAAAATGTGTTGAAACCCATTTTAATATATACAAATAAAAAATAAGATTTTATCTTACTCATTTGTTCATTTATTGATGAGGTTTAGAATATTTATTTTTTTAGTGCTTGGGTTTTTGAGTTCTTTAGTTTTAGTCCATTATCAGATGAACAGCTGGTCCAGATTGCCCGGTTCTGTAGCCTACCTCTTCACTCTGGACCATCTCCTCGACTCTACAGATGTTTTTTAACCTGATACAATTCTCTTTGTCAACTATTATTATTTCCTGGTCTATTGAAGCCACTTCTGGAGCAATTCAGAAGCCATTGCCTATCCCTGTATCTTGAAGCATTTCCCATTATTTTCTAGTAGCCTCAAATCCGTGGGTGTGACATTAAGGCTCTAGGTCCATTTTGAATTGATTCTTGCACAATTGAAAGACAAAGATGTAGTTGCAGACTCCTACATGTAAGTATAGAATTTTCACAACAACAGTTGTTAATCTATGTTTCCTATACATTTATTTGTTAAGAATCTGATGGCTGTGGTTGTGTGACTTTATTTCTGGGCCATCTGCTCCCTTCCATTCATCCATGAGTCTATTTTATGTTTCTTCAAGTTTGGTTTCTGTTACTTTGACTCTAGAACAATTTGACTTAAGGTCCTGGAAGGCCTGCAGTATTACTTTCTTTAGGATTGCTGTGCTTTCATCTGAGTCATGGACTTTGTTCTTGTTTTGTTTGCTTGGTGAAAAATCACATTGACATTTGATCAGAATTCCACTGAATCGGAAGGTCATTTTCAGCAAAGGGGCCATTTTCACAGTGTTAATTCTGCTGATCCACGAACATGGGAGGGCTTCCACCCTTCATGTCTTCTTCAATTTCTTTTTTTCAGTGGTCTAGAGAGTTATTGCAGAAGTCTTTAGCCTTTTTAGTTGTTTATTTCTTGGTATTTTCTGTGAGGTTTTTTTTTTTTTTTTTTTTGAGACCATTGTAACATTATTTTCTTGAATGCTTTTCAGCAAGCTTGTGTACAAAAGAGCTTCTGGGTTTTGTTGGTTGTGTGTATGGCTACTCTGCACAGAGTGTCAACCCGTCCTCTGAGTCTTCTGGTGGGATCTTTTAATCATGAGCTTTGTATCACCAGTAAATATGGATAATTTTACTTACTTTTCTGTTTATAATACTTTTATTTTGTTATCTAGATCAACTAATCTTTTTCAAAAGGACCAAAGCTGTAAAATAAAGAAAAATAATGCCATCTCAGCAACAGTTCTGCAATAATTGGACATTTACATCTAAAAAATAACCTCAACAAAAATATTGCAGTTTACAAAAATTAACTCAAAATAGATTATTGATGTAGGTGAGATGACGTGTGAAAGCTTTGTTGGGTATAACAATGACTTTTTAGGTCTAACACAAAATGCATAATCCATAAAAGAAATAATTTTCAAGCTGAACTTAATTAAGAGTGAAAATATCGATTTATGGACTGGGGAGATTGCTCATACACTAAAGTGCTTATTTCGTGTGCCCCAGACATGAGTTTGGATCCCTACACCCAGGTAAAAGCACGCACAATGGTGCAAGTCTGTCCCCAGCCATGTTGGTAGAGGTGGCAAGAGAAGTGTAGATTCCAAGGGCTCAAAAGTCAAGAGTCTAGCAGCCAGTCAGCAAGCTCCAGGCTCATTGATAGATTTGATATCTATCAATAATAAGTAGGTAGAATCAAGAAAGACACCTAATATCAACCTCTGGCCTCAACATGCACATGTATACACACACACACACACACACACACACACACACACACACACACACATCTATAAAAGCACTAGCAAACAAATAAAAGTGGCTGGAGATATAATTCAGTTGTAAAATGCTCGTGCAGGCCCTAAGTTTGATTCCAAGCACCCCAGGAACTATTTTCAAAATACATATCTAACCAAGTTTACAAAGAATTCTTAAGGTACAACAACAAGAAACCAAACAACCCAACTTTAAAATAAGCCCAAAATCTTAACCTCACCAAGGATGATATACAATGACAACTAGCTACAGGGAAAGATGCTTCCCACCATATGTCACCATGACATGCAAATCAGAAAAAGATAACAAGATACCACTATACATGTCTAAATGAGTGCTTTCCAGATCTTGACCACTAACATCATGAAGTGGTGATTAACTGGGGAGCACAAAGAGTTCTCACTCCTGTTGATGAGAAAACAAAAGATACAACTTTATCCCTAATTGCTAACCTCAAAAGCAAGTAAGATGTTCTTCAGTGGGTTATTATCAGTGGTATGTTATTACACCTGTGATATATCCACACAATGGGATATTAGCCAATGAGCTAAAAGTATTAGCAAATAAAATAACAACCACAAAAGATATTATAAGCGTCTTAAAGTCATATTGCCAAGTAAAATAAGTTAATTTGAAATTCTACATGTTATAACATTCCAACTCTTCGACTTTATGAGAAGGGCAATATTATACAAAAAGCTCAGTGGTTGTCATTGTTTAGGATAAAAGGACAGTGTGGGCACCTGAAGGTTTTTTGGGACTATTCTGCATGGTATTAAATGCTGGACACATTTTATTATGTATTTGTAAAAGGTCATGGGATTCACACAGTCAACAGTGAGCCCTGCTATTAACTATGGACTTTGGGAGATGAAAATATAAAATATAGGTTCATAATAGAAAACAAACGCCCCATTTTGATGGGGCAGTGTTGGGAGGGGGAGTCACTGGATATGTGGGAACACTGTACTTTCTGTCTAGCTTTGCTGAGAATTTAAAAATACTCTAAGTAATAAAATGCATTTATTTCCATACTCCCTCAGTATTCAACAATTGGAAAAGAATAACCAATAAGGTATTGTTGATATAGAAGTCCAACAATATGAACATAATCAAGCGATTTGACATTTGATAATAATAATAAATGATACTGATGTTAATATTGCTTATTATAACAGCACAATATCAGGTATTCCTGATAGTATGAAGCAAAAATGCAGAATGATTGCTGTGTGGTTTTTTTTTTCCCTAAAATATTTAATTTCAGTCATGAGCAAACATCAGACAAACATCTTGGGGAATATTTCATGTGAGAACTAGCCAGTGCTGATTAAAAGCTAAGGGAAATAGCTCAACACTGAAAGCATTTGCCATACAAGCAAGAGGCCCAGAGTTCAAATGCCCAGAGCCCACATACATGCCAGTGAGTATGTAAGGGTGGAGAAAGATATCCTTAGAACAACAGTAAGTAAAACTAGCCTGGTCTATGCCTTCTGGGTTGAATTGAGAGACCCTACCTTAGAGAATGAAGCCGAGGAGCAGAGAAAGTCTCCCATACTCACCCTCTACCACTGTGTGCACACACGTGCACTCTCACATATCCATAGAGACACTCACCCATGTGTGAGCGCACACACAGGCACACTACATACATGCATACACCCTCTTGGAAAAAATTTCAAAGACATAAAAGATAAGGAAAAGTGAAGAACTGCTGAAGGTGGGCGTGACTAAGTAAAAACACAAGTGGACAGGATACTAGAGCATAGGAAGGACACTGAGGAAAGTTGTGAAGTTTGTGCCAATGTTAATTTTCTGATTTCATTCATTGTACTACAGTTATGTGGATTTTTAAATTTAGATGAAGCTAAGGGATGCTAGGTGTAAAGCTATGCATTACTATTTTTTTGCAAATTTTCTTTAATTATAAATTTTCTTCAAAATAAGTTTTTCTTTTAGAAAAATGTTTGTTTTCTGTACCTGATTTACTCACCACGGTTCTTCTAATCATTTTATGCATGATACTCTCAAATTTGAAAGCCAAGATTTAACATTTTTGAGACATTTTTATCAGCTTTCTGTCCTAGCCTATTTTGGGATATCCTTCTCTGCCTGCTATAACTTCAGAGCGTGTTCTTTTTCTGTACCCCACAGATTCCGTTTCAGTTTTAGCTGCTGAAGATCCTTCTGCTCTCCTTTTGTAGTCTATTTAATTGCTGGAGTAAAGCCTAGGGCTTAGGTCCCCAGAGCTGCAGTGAGGAGGTCTGCATCACTGCCTAGTCTCCCAAAGGTGGCGGAGACCCTGCTCTTTCTCTACTGCTGAGTTGTTTATATTCTGATCTCCTGATTCTCCCCACTGCTGGACTTTTCCTTCCCAATGTCTCATTACTCAATGTCATGCTTAAATTTTACTTTTCATTTTTTAATAATAGATTTCTTTATTACTAAGAAGAATAAAACTATTCCTCAAAGGAATTCGTTAGCCTCTGACATTTGAGGGGATCATAAATATTGGTGTTATTGCATATGAGTTGTCAAACTTTATGGTCATATAAACACTTTGATGTTACTCTCTATATAGTTAATATTCTCTCACATTCTTTCTCCTTCTCTCCTTCCTGAACATGTTTATGGAAATAATGTGTCATAAACTGCTATCCCCCTGCTACAGTGTACTTCTTTTTTATTGCCTTTCTTCTTTATTTTTTTATTGCAAATAATTTTTGCAGGACTGGAGAGATGCCTCAGCCGCTGAGCACTGGCTGCTTTTTCAGAGGACCTGAGTTCAGTTCCCAGCACCCACCTGGTCCTCACAACCATTCATAATGAGATCTGATCTGGTTGCCTCATCTGGTGTGCATGAAGACAGAGCACTCAAGTACATAAAGTAAATAAATAAAACTTCTTTAAGAATAAAATAATTTTTTATACAGTGTTTTAGTCCCAGCTCCCCCTTCCTCATATCCTCCCAGCAGCTACCACTTTCCAAATGTCCAACTCCATGATTTTTTTTCCTTTCCAATAATAATTGGTTTTCCTCTCAGCCCATGGCCTATTTAGCCTCGGGTTATTGAGCACCTGAGCAGTGTCAGGCATGGGTCTACCTCACGGAGTGGATCTTAAATCTAATCAGAAAGTGGTTGGCTGCTCCCACTGTTGTACCATTTCATTGTATTACTCTTAAAGGTCACCACTGTAGATTAAAGAGAATGGTTGGTGTCTACCCTTCTCCTCTGGCAGCATACAGGGCACTTCTAGTACCAAGAACACTGCTCAGTAGGGGTGAAGGCTCTATGCAGGCATCAGCTTGACTTCTCCATCTTTGATGATGTATGCAGCCGTTGTCTTCAGCCACAGAGTCTTACTGTTGCTGCTTGTTTATTTCCTCTTCGACTGTTTAGGGGCCCATCACCAGCTCCCAAATAAATCACACTCGGAGGCTTGTTCTTAACTATAAATGCCCGGCCTTCGCTTGCTTTATTTCTAACCAGCTTCTATTAACTTTACATTATCCCATCTATCCTTTGCCTCTGGGATTTTCCTTTTCTATTCCTCTACACCTTTGTTTTTTACTCCGTGGCTTGATGTGTAGCTGGGTGACTGACCCCTGGCATCCTCTTCATCCTTTACTACTTGTCCTCTCCATATCTCTCCACCTATATATTTTCCTCACCTGCCAGCCCTGGCTATCCTTTCTTCTGTCTTGCTATTGGCCATTCAGTTTTTAATCAGACCATCACGTGTTTTAGACAAAGTAACACAGCTTTACAGAATTAAAGAAATGCAACATAGTGTATTCCTGCATTTCTAAAAGTTCTTTTGTCTTTTTACCAGTTTTGAAAATTTTGCATTTACCTTTCATTACAATGATGTCTTCTCTCCTGACTTTAAGAAATCAATACCTCAGCAATAGTCTCTCTCTCTCTCTCTCTCTCTCTCTCTCTCTCTCTCTCTCTCTCTCTCTCTCTCTCTCTCTCTCTCTCTCTCTCTCACACACACACACACACACACACACACACAGACACAGACACACAGACACACACACGTACTCTCACAGATTCTGTCCTCAAGTTCTACATGCATAGATTCTACTCCCTTCAGGGCATCATTGTCTAGTTGTATCACAAGCATATGCTCAAAATTAAATTCTTTGTTGCTCTCAAAATTTTATTCTGCAGCATCTTGATTGTGGAGCATAGGGGATTAAATAATGAAAATATTCACAGAATACAATGCAAGAACTTTAATGTTACAAACTAGTATTTACCAAATATAAATGATACTCTCAGAATTATGCTAATTTTTAAAATAAGAGTATATATATATTTGTTATTTACATAACAAACATGAACAAAAGCTTCTAAATCAATTAATTACCTCAAAGAGCTCTCCATAATCTATAAAATAAATCCTGAGGGATTAAGTCTCTTACAACTAAGACTATCTCTTGGGTCTCCTTTCCCATTGCACATTCAAACACATTTGCACACATCACATACATTAGAGGTCACACATATACACTCACATACTCATGCTTCCATCCTGAACCCAGGACAGCTTTCTGCAACAAATGTTCACTCATGTGCCTGTGCCACTGTCTCTGCTCAGAGTCGTGTCTCCTTGCCTCCTCTCATGCCCTCCTCCAGATCCTTTCCTTCTAGGACTTTCTTCCTGGCCCACTTTCTCTTTTGTACTCCTTCTGTGTCTTGTCTATGCAGCTTCTTGTGCACATTCTATGTCATAACTATTTCCTTAAACACCAAGTTATTCTCAAGAAACCATTAGTTTCCCAAAGAATTGACAGCTTATCCCATTTACTCTAAGCCCCAGTTTTTATTACCACATCACATTAGTCACAATATAAATATTTCTGGATCTGAAATTAGAGCATAGGTGAAAATATCTAATGTACCATAAAGTCCTTTGTAATGAGATGGGCTATTACTGCTGTTTCCATGCACAGAAAAGTCCACTGGAATTTATACAAACATTGTGAAGAGGCCCTTACATTGATTAATATACAACTGGATTTTAAATCTAAATAAACAAAGAGGTAAGATTTCCTTAGAACAGGTATCTAAGTACAGAATAAAAGAGAAGTTTCTTATTCGTGCACTCTGTAAAAGTCAAGGAAAGTATTTACATTATATTACAGACTCAGTAATAAAAACTTGTATGTGCTTTTTAAATCTATTTCTTATATGACTTCTGCTTCTCCAAGTTTTATCAGCTCTTGAGAACAGAGCGATTCATAATGGCTGTAACAGCTTGCTTGTGTGTCCTCCATCATGATACAAGACACATGCTCCACCCAAAACATACATAGATATTCCTGCAAATGTTGGGGCCAGCTCAGTATGCTTCAGTTAAGGAAAATATAGTGACAACGAAGGTCATGTTTGAAGTACCTTGAAATGTTGTGCATCCGTTGTCATGCATGTTGCTGTTCTTCCAATCTACACACAGTAGGCTCACACAAACATTAAATGCATGTCATAACATTTAGTGTCAGATTTCACAGGGAGATTGAGCTGAGGAACTCCCCCTCAAGGATTTCTTTGTTTTTAAGTCCTTAGCAAATTTTCCCATCCTGTTTGTCAACTGTCTCACTGCTGGACTATTTATCCTTGGCCTGAAATTACTATCTTTTCTGCCTGAAAAGCCTGAAGAACCAGCGTTTGCTCACAGATGTTTGGTTTCTTGCCTATTGATAGAGAAACCTTTAACGCCTTTCCCATATTTTGAAAATAGATCTCAAACTTGCGATGATTACCGATTTGGCGAGCTCTTTCTTTTGCCTGTGGGCTTCAGTTTAGACTAGGAGGCATGTCGGCACTGTTTCGGTTTTTATTTCCCTCTTTGTTTCTTTACCAGTATTTTGCAAACCAAGAGGCTAATTGCATGTGTAACATAACCTTGCCATTTCCTGGGTTTTCATCAGTCTTCAGCCTGTGATTCCTCAACAAGAAACTGGAAAACATCAGCTTCCACCAGTGTGTGGGAGCAGGGGGCGGATTCAGGAATTGTCTTTGCAGGAACTGCCAGGGTGTCTTTAAGGCATGTACAGCATTCTCACTGTAGGCCTTTTGTATTTTACATGTAATTGTTCAAAAGATTGCCTTTGAGTTGTTTCTACCAACTGATTTCAGTGAAAGGCATTGCATTCCTCATACAATTCTGTGAGCTCCTCTCCACTATAGTAAATTCATAGATTTCTACCCTTCCCCAAAGCACAAATGACTGTGTTCTCAGTTCATGGATAGAAACTCCCAACTTTTTGTTAAAATTCCAACTTGGTTACAGAAGGAATTCTTCTTTTAATCAGGAAGAGCTAAAACGGACTGATTTGAACAAGGCTTTGAGGACTCTGAGACCTCCCCAGGATAATCATAGCTGTTCAAAGTAGATTATGATGTATTTGTTATCCAACATTT
Source organism: Phyllotis vaccarum (assembly GCA_033318265.1). Taxonomy (NCBI): domain Eukaryota; kingdom Metazoa; phylum Chordata; class Mammalia; order Rodentia; family Cricetidae; genus Phyllotis; species Phyllotis vaccarum. Next base: position 31,855,656 of record JARWLC010000010.1, on the reverse strand, counting down.
TTATCCCACAAGGAAGTAGGTTGCCTTCACGTGTGAAAAGCAAAATCTTCCCGACACTTTGTTTTTAATGTGTCCAGCTAGCCCTAAGTTCTTGTTCTTCCCACTGACCCCACACTCACCTTCTCTGCATCTCCATTCCACCTTCCAACAACAGATGCACACTCTGTCTTCAAATCTCCTGAAAACTTAGCATTCTGTTTTGAGGCTCTCAATATGCCGTCTGCTTTTCTGTGAACTGGCGCCATTATTTTCTTTGTGTCCACAGAACTGTTTTCTCCATAAAAACATCACACATGAAAAATACTGCCAGCTGTTACTATTTTCCAAAATTATCTATTTTCACTGTGATTTATAAGTATGCTACCATTAATTAGTTAATACTTCTGGGCACACTTGTAAGGAGTAAAATTAAATAAATAAGTAATAAAGTAAATGCTAGTATCACTGTGTTTGTTAAAAGGGGATGATGAAAGAGCATGGGCTCTGTCTGAGAAAGCTGTCAGGCAGCATCTGAGTCTGCAGTGGTGGGTCCTGTGCCCTCCCTCGATGGTAAAGAGAGCCTAGAGCCAATACCTTGAGCCAGCTCAAGAATAGTAAGGCTTCTTCTAGCACAAAAAGGGTCCTGGCCACGTAAACTCACAGCTATGGTGCTACAATACAGAGTCAAATATAAGTAGCTCCGTGTATTCTTCCTCAAAAGCTGAGCAGTAATGTCAGAACTACTTATAAACGCTCTGCAGTGAGTGCACAGTAAATAAACAACTGTGTGCTCTTAGTGTGTCCACTACTTTACTTTCTAACTTCCTAACTTCATAATCTGTGCTGCTTCCCATATCTGGAAAGCAGGTCTCTCTCTCTCTCTCTCTCTCTCTCTCTCTCTCTCTCTCTCTCTCTCTCTCTCTCTCTCTCTCTCTCTCTCTCTCTCCCCCCCCCTTTACTTGTTTCCTTTTTATCTAAGGACCAGTGTTCAGAAGTCTCATTCTATCGATGTACTTGTGTGTACTATGCAATTTGGAAGCTACTTAAAATGCATTTGTGTATCTTAGGCTTTCTGAGTCTTACACATAAATTAAAGCTACAAGCTGTATATTTGAAAGCACAATTTAGACATGAAAAACCAAAGTTCTATGGACTCAGACCGAAAATGTAGGGTAGGATATTCACTCAGTGAGTTCAGCTGACTAAGGATAAATATATTTTATCTCCAAGAAAAATATCATATAGGCGAAAAAGTGCACATGTAAATGAATTTTTAAATATCCTAAGTCGGGGGGAGATCAATATAATTCAGCAAGAATATATTACAGCCTCCTATATAATCAGCTCTCGGTAGGAAGGAGAAATAAAAGAAGCAGAAAATGAGATTTCTGCCCTTGAGGAGCTTACTTTCCTATTAGAGAAAGGATTTTAATTCTCTCTACGGGGTATTAAACAGGTGCATTGAACCATGGAGAAAGGGTTGCAATATGCATGCATGTATATCTACCCTGAGAGAGCTACAGGACACTATGCCATTTGTCATCTAATCCATGACTGTTTGGTAGTGGGAGACACCTGTCACTCTACAACAAAAGGGGGACACTAGGGCCCTCTTGGGAAAACCTAAGTATGTGATTACCCTACTCATAAGTCCAAGATTGTGGACATCACCATCCTGACCTCTCTCTCTTCGAGTTTGCTTGAAAGCAGAACAGTTCTAATCAATATCCTGCTTTGATGACCATCCATATGAGCAGCCTTAATACAAACAGTGAAGGAAGAATGCAACCCAGAAGAGGGACCTATGGAGGGACCGCTTCTTCATCTCTTCTTCCTCATACTGCACTGCACAGTTACCCTTTTGGATGTCCTAACTCATGAATCTGCACCATTTGTCTCATTGGTTTCAACTAAGAATTTTGGACCAGGTGATTGCCTACCTGTCTACTCCAGTTCCATTCTAAAGAGAAATAAACCAAGCTGGGCATGCTTCCCTACACAGATACAAGGCAGCTCTCTTAGAAATGCACTGGCTGGGATAGTCGCACTTAATCCACAGTTGTCCAGAGGACTTCATGTTATCCCAACTGCTCAAACAATTCAGACTTAAGCTCTGTGATCAATAGGCATGTTGTCTGACTTGTCCCACACATCACCAGCTACGACACCCTTCAGAAAGTAAGTGGTCAGTAGATTTCGGTTAAATGACGGAGGGCATGCCTACAGCTAAAGACAGGAGAATAAAGTTATACATAACAATTGTCACTGTCTTCCCCACCTCAGAAAAATAGCTCCAAAGAAGAAACCAAGTACAATGTACAAAAATACATCTTCACCTACATTGTGTAGTTGTTCAATAAGGCAGATAGCAATGAGGCAAAGTGTGGAAACTTTTGCCCACAGAATGCTTATCATGTAGCAAGTTATCATTTCGTATCATGTAGCAAGGGACTACCCTGAGCAGGTCTTTTTCAATTCCTAGTAGATGAGATGAGCCCTGGGCTCCACAAACCATCCTGTATTGAAGATTACTTTAACAGATTGCACGTTACTAATCAAGGTGAGAATAAAGGGGCTGTCTCGGGGAAGACACGAGTCAATAGTTATGACAGCGTGGAAGGCAAGAATATTTAAAGAATTGACGAGGGTTGCATCTGAGCCAGACATATAGCTCATGGTAGAATGCTTGCCTATCATGGGCCTGGGGTTTCTCCCCCAAACACAAGCAAAGAAATAAAAAGGGGGTGAAAGAAGAGAAGGGGAAAAGAGGAGAAAGCGGGGAAAGGACGAGGAGGAGGCTGCACCTAACGAGCAGCAGCACCGCCCTTTAGGCTCCTAAACCAACGCTAACAATAACAATAAGAAAATCGATATCCTTTAAGGAAAGTCTAAACTAGTCTGTTTGGGTATAAGCTTCTGAACACAGCCATGTGTGTTCCATTTTCTTAACTAGCAGCATCAATGCCTGGACAGAATGCTAATTATTGAATGCTTTGTAGACATCAGGGACTGTCTGCGGCACACTACATAGGACAGAGCATTTAATCCCTGGACAGTACAAGAGCAGGGAACTATTGTCAGTCAGCATTGTCATGCGAGAAATCTCAAACAGGCTGAAGAACTTGTCCAAGGTCACGAAGGTAGCAAACGAGGAAGTTGGGATTCAAACTAAGGTAGTCTAGCTCCTGCATCTACAGCTACATTTTGGGACCTGTATCCACCTACACTGCCATTCTGTCACTGGTCAAGGAAGCACAAATGTCCAGTGTCAAACAGGTTTTCTTACTACGGTATTTTGTTCTTGAGGAAATAATTTAGGTGCGGGCTATTTTCCAAAGCTTCTCAAACTGATAGCTTATCTCCAGATGCACTGTTACCTTGAAGAACTTAGACACCAAATGGAGAAGAGGTTTTTAGAAGAGAAACTGCTGAATTCTGCCATTCTAACATCAGGCTTGGCTTGTCTGGGTTTCACCTGAAAAATAAGCCACTCGGCTTACACTGTGAAGAAAGAAAAGAGGTGACAGGTACTTTCCATGAGGATTAGAATTTTCAGGAAAACAATTCTGAACACATCCAAATGTTGTGTGGTGTCCACTTTAAACACCCCATCACTCCCAAAGTCAGAAAATGCTTCCATGTGACTTTAAGGCCTCTGCTATTTTGGGGAGATGAGCCAGCCCTCTGCCAGAGAGCTGCTGACCTTGGTGACCAAAATCTAAGTTATCTCTGTGGAATTTTTCAGAAAGAGGTTCTGTTGGTGCCATCCTCAATGACAGGGCTGGGAGACTGAACGCTTTGTTCTCTTGGTCTTATTAAATTCACAATGTGACAAAGAAAAACTATCGATACTGTCACAATTATCACAATGACACTTGTAACCCCAAAAGAATTCTTTGCCATTCTATTGACCGACCACCTTGAAAATCTCAATTAATTTCACCGAATGATTCTCAGCTCCTTTCCTCTCAGGAGAATGAGTGTTGGAGTTTGGGCCATCGGGATAATGAGCGCAACTGCCACATATGCTGAGCCCAATAGGATGTACAAGGCAACCCCATAAGACAGTAAGTTATAAATACCTACAATCAACCCGAGTGCCCGCTATTGGGAATCACTGAGGAGACCTGGCTCACTGTTAGGAGTCACCTTGCTCTTTCCTCTGCTTTTGTTTAATTTATAGAACACTGCATAACTTTGAAGAACATATCATTTCTGTAAACACAACTTCACATGGCTGACTGTAGTTGCCATGACAACATCACAGTGTACACTTACCACACTGAGGCCTGCCTGCACCCCGCTAACCACGCTTTCCCTCCTTCCCCACTGCCTGTAGCTCTCAGGCTCTTGAAAAGTAAACAGTTGCGCTTAAGACCATGATTGATTCAAACATTATGCTAAACAATTCATATATCTTATCGGGTTGTACAACCCCTGTACATTCTGAGGCTTTTTCCTCCCCAAGCTGAGATCTGGAGATGGAGTGGCAGGGGGATGACAGTTGGTTCTGGCTATTTCCACTGTAAGCTGTCCCTCTGCTGTGAATGGGTTTATTTTCTGCTCTGAATGTTCCTATCTCCAACTGCTTTACATTTTATGTTGGCTGCAGAACCTGCTGGTATGAACTGCTGGAAGCAAAATTAAACCCAGGATTGCCTGGGTTGAACCAGCCAGACTCTACTCTGGATTTTTGTTCCCTTTTGGGATGACCCAAGATTGTATTCTTCAATTTATCCTTCCTTTAGTCCTATAAGAAATTGGATAAAACCTTACAATCTTGTCTAAGCCTAAAAAACATTGTACATTTTTTTATTTATACCAAAGATGAGGGTGTCCTGCTAGGGAGGAATGACGCAAAGATGAGCATCTATTACGGTCATGGGAATGTCAGCATTCACTGAGAAATATTCCAGAGGGAACCCTTCCAGACCCCATGCAGAAAAGCTTCTCTGTGGTTTTCTAAGCTCCATCAGTGATCCTCAGAGACTCAGGGTAACAGATTATTTACTTTGACATGGTGCATAACAACAGTCAGTTGAAAGATTGCACTGTTTAGTTCAGGCCAAGCCCAATGCTGCTTTGTCTTTACCGCTTTTTTAATCATTAGGTATTTGTTCATTCATCTAGAAAGGGACATGAAACAATTTTAGGGGGTTTTTTTGTTTTTCAAACACTTCTGTCAAAGCCATCCCTGGTATGAGATCAGATCTTGTCATGTTTATTGTCTTAAATTCCTTCTCTCCTTGCTTCCTTTGAGGCTGTTCTTAGAAATGGTGCCAAGATCTTGACACCCAATTTGCCAGCTATCACTGCCTAGGTGTGGAACCCCTGAAATGCCTTCGCACATCATCTTCTCACCTTCAAATGTGTTCCTTAAGAGTCGCTGACGTTCTCTCTGAAGACAACCGAACTCGGCATGTCCCTCCAGATAAGAGGGCTTCCTTGAGCTTTTTTCTACATTAGCCAGATGGCTCTGTTGGAGTTCACCACATTTTCAACATCTGCATTGGGTTTGTTCTGTTGCCTAACTAGAATAAGCTTCTCAGTCTCTACTTCCTTTGTCTTGCTCATCAGTGTAAGCAGGTTCCCTCCCTACCACTATCAGGCCTCTCAGCTGCATTAATGTGTATATTGATTATTCCACGTTATTCATTGTGATATAATTATCTTGGTGCGTGTTTGCCTCCTCATTAGACTCTAATAATAGGAAATGGCTTATTCATCTTAGAGACCCATCTTTGTGGGCTTAATGAATTCATGAAGTATGCAAATGAAGGAACCAGAATCATGTACTGAGATTCCTTCCTATATCCATAAGGCTTTTCCTGGGCCCTGTTTCTTCACCATAACTTCATGATCCTGTACAGCACAGGGGTTTAGTGAGAAAGGGACACCATTTATGATCCTATGGCTAAAAAGAAAAGTAGAAATACTGCTGTAATGATTGGGGCCAGAAGTGCTAAGTGTAAGACTGAGAAACCCAGGCTAAGTACAACTTTCTTCCCATTACTGTACCAATAATGCCAGAATCTGCAATTTCAAAAATAAAAAGTTCTCTGGTACTCTCCCTGCTGGAAAATTTCCTGTAGTTTCCCACATCTAGGAGACAGAATCCAAACCCATCTACCTGGAATCTATGATCTGCCAAATTCTGTCCTCACTATAATTTTCTCGACCTTTCTCATTATTCTTCAACGCAAACTCATTCCTGTTCCTCTCTGTGTTCGTGGTTTTTTTTTTTTTTTTTTTTACCTTCAATGTTCTTACATGTATTATGCCACTGGCAAAAATAGACCCAGGCCTATTGCAATAAATCTCACTTGCAATATACCAAATACAGGATTAATATTTATTGGAGGGTATCTTAACACTGACGATTACAAGTTAAAACTTAGGACAATTCCTTGGCGATAGGATGATCTAGGTGATGGATGCTGATCCAACCTCCAAGAAAGCAGGAACAAAATGGGGCGCTCAAGATCCCAGCAGCCCTTTTTGAACTGGGATGGCCACACCCCTCTCAGGCTCCCAGGACTCTAGAGACATGCCTCCCAACCTTATCAGTTAACACCTGAATCCCACCACAGCTCCCCCTTTGTCTAACGAAGAAGGTTATAAACTAAGACTATATACAATAGGAATTATTATAAGGTAATGCCTGTGGGAGGAATAGTCCAAGCATAAGCATGGTCAAACTACAACTAAAACCCAACACATATAAGGTACATCATACAATTCTCGAATATTGGTAGATGGTGGGGTGTATAAATTACTTCAAAACTGTTCGTCTGAGATAGTGAAAATCCAACACCTGAATGCTCCTTGCTAAAGGATGATAGGATATTAACCTTAACTACCTATTCTTCAACCCCATCAAGACCTGAGAAGGAAAATATATTACCTGAAAGTCAGAAGCACATGAGAGTAGTAGCTTCCGAAATTTGGGAGAGGACAGCAACATTCAGCTACTTTGACAATCACCTATGGTTTTCTGCACCATTGGAGCATCCATCATTTTGGCTATAGCCCTATGATATCTGACAGATCTTTTCAGAAGCAGGGCATTTTTGGAGGGACTGTCTTATTCTGTTCAGGCAGGTTTTGTCAGTCTCCATCTGTCATCCTGTTCATCCAGATTGGACATCATGTATGTACTGTCAGCAGTCGAGGTAAGGGCAGTTCTTTACCCAACCGGCCATTCTCTGTCAATTAGGTGTGTCCTTGATGCTCAACATCATCTCGGGAAAGGAACAGTGACACCAGGAGTCATTGTGTCTCTCACAGCCAAATTCTAAATAACAAAATGTTAAATGCCATATTCTCCAGGTCTATGAAATGGTTGAAGACTCCTGTCTATCTAGACTGTATCTGAGATGACTGTGACATGACAAACTTAAGTAATGTTGACTGCAGTTCTTATCATCCTGAGGATTGAAGCCTATATTGTAAAATTAGGTTACCTATAAAGGGGTGTACAATTTCTGAACAACGACTTTTAGTATGACTATCAAACATTAGCCAGAGGTATATATACTGTGCAAAATGGTAACAGTATTTTAGACATGTATATACATATATATCACCCAAACAGAGGTATATAAAACATCTTGTGCATATATCATAACTAGTGCAATCATACATTATGTCTAGTATGGTTAAACTGGGTAGCAATTGTATAGTGAAAATAACAATAATGTGCAAATATTTTAAACAGAGGTAGAGGGTATGTAAAATATAGCAGTTACAGATTCAATTTTATATCAGTGTGCAAGTTGCTTTGGACATATAAAACAATTTCAAATTTAAATTTGTACCAATGTACAAATTATCTCAATCAAACATATAAAATGATTTCACATTTGTATCAATATACAAATATCTATACCAGTACAAATTGTCTATAGCTTATCCCATATTTTTGGCTAAAAATTGTTTATATGTAGGTAGAACAATCTACCTTTATCTATCCTATCTATTCCCCTTTCTCTTCTTTAAAAGAGATCCCTGAGTCTATATTATTGTTCCATCCTCAACCCAAATTTAACTTATAACTATTCTATCAGAATAATAATTATCTATAATCCTCAGAGGACAAAACTTATCGGGAAAGGGGCATAGTTTTCCATAGGGTTGCTTCCTGCTGACTTGAGGGAGATGGTATCTCTTTGGGATCTTGTAAAAGCTAAAACAATGGTTATATCCTAATGGACTGACTATACACATCTATAACCATTCTCAGAGTACTGGGTAAATCCATCTGGAATTTTTATTAGAAATGTGCCATGAAGGATAATCATAGAGAGCTATCTTGCAACCATTTTGAATAGTCTATTTTCTAAAAGCAATCATTGAATTATGTACACCAGGTTCTTGATTTCTCTATTTCTGTCTCTGTCTCCCCCTCCCCCTCCTCTCCCCCTCCCCCCCCTCTCTCTCCTTTTTCACTAGTAGGAATTTGGGGGTCCCATCTTAGTTCCATATGTTTCATGGATATCTAATAGGAGAAAATGTTGTTTACAATGGAAAACTTAAGCATTATTGACACCCAATGAAGATATTTACATCCTTTATGACTTCAGGAGAAGATTGTATGCAGAGAGGATGGTTGGGAGGTGTAGATACAGAGAGAAATAAGATTAAAGATGAAGTCATGATAATATTGGTCCCTAAATATTCTGTCTTCTGTCCCATACCAGGTGGCTTTTCTAATATGAGAGAGAATCTCTCACATTTTCTTTACCAATATACTTGGATTTAGAGAGGAAGGAAGCCACTTACTCCAACTCCAAATCCAGCTTTATTTATAGCCAAACCAGGACATTAATTTTTTTGAAGAGGTATAGATGTAAGATGTAAAGCAGTGAGAACTGAGAAATTACCCAGTAGTGCATATTTGTATCAGTTGTTCTCATAGTCCTTTGTTTATATCCCTTCATCATCAATCTCCCTTTCATCGTAGGTGACTAACCGTTCAATATCCAGTCAGTGTTTTAAAGATAGTTGTATCCATTCTTCTGTAAAAATAAAATTGAGACCCTGTCCCAGTCTTGTTAAATGTGTTTTCCTTACCATGTATCCATTTGTCATATCAGGGATGAGCAACTACTTCTCTTCAGGAAGGGACTCCTTTTCAAAGCGGACCTTTATTAATTTTGTCGGTACCCATATCTTTTCTTCTCCTGTAGAAACAAAAGCAAAACCCCTACGCCATTGAAGCACATATCCCGGCTTCCATTCTGAAGTCAACACATCCTTGAAGTAGATAGGTTGGTTTTTCTTGGAAGATTTCTCTATTACCCAATGTCTCTCAGCAGCTGATGTTCCCTTTTCATCAGCATTAAGAAAATTCAAAGACAATAAGGCACTATGCAACCTCTCCCTGGGTTTTCTCATTTCTCTCTTCTGTTTATAAAGCATCTCTTTCAAAGTGCCGTGAGATCTTTCTACAATTGCCTGTCCTGAAGGATTGTGTGGTGTCCCTGTAATATGCTTTATATTATAATATCCAAAAATCAGCTTCATTTTTTGGGAAACATAAACTGGAGCATTGTCAGTCTTAATCTGAGCAGGAATTCCCATTGTGGCCATGGCTTCCAAAAGGTGAGTAAGTACAGCATCAGTTTTTTCAGAAATCAGGGCAATCGCCCATTGCATTCCAGAGTAAGTGTCTATGGTGTAGACATATTCCATCTTTCCATATGATGTACATATTCCATCTTTCCAAATTCTGAAAAGTGAAGCACATCCACTTGCTAGATTTCATTTCTCTGTGTACCCTTAGAATTACTTCCAGCAGGTAAAGATGGTTGGTTATAGAAGGAACAAGTATTACAATTTCTTTTGCCTGATGCCAAGTGATGGGAAAACTCTTCTTTAGTCCTTTACTATTAACGTTATGTTTCTCATGAAATTCTGTGGCCTCCAGCAAGTTTCCTATTAGCAACCGATCAATTTCATCATTACCTTGCACTAGAGGACCTGGAAGCCCTGGACCAGAAAACCCTACTGCAACACGGGCCCATTTTCTCTCTTCATCATCTCTTAAACAACACCAGCCTTTCTTTAGGTCCCAGTGAAAAATCATTCCTTAAGAGTCAGAAGCAATCATTTTTCCATTTAAAACTTTATGCTAAGTTAATTTTACATACTTGGTATTTGCTTAGCTATCTATAGCTATAAAATACCTTATACTTGGTTACTATTTTCAAATATGGTGTCACATTAGTAGTCATTGGGGAATCATCAAGGTCAGTATCATGTCATTGTATTTGTGCTTATTGCCATGATTCCAAACCTTCTTCTAAAATAACAAACATTTTGGATACTTGATTTGCTAGTTAATCTTGATTGTCAACTTTATGGAATATACAATCACCATGGAAGCATGTCTCTGAGCATGTCTTTGTAGGAGTTCTAGATTTAATTTGTGAAGGTAAAAAGACCCACCCTAAATGGGGGCAACACCATGTGACAGGGCCAAGGTTTTGTGCTGGATAAAAAGGAGACAGCAAGCTGAGAACCAACATCCATCTATTTCCTCTTCCAAAGCAGCTTCCTCACACGCTCCTACCGCCATGCCCCCCCAGCCATGATTGACTGCACCCTTGAACTGTGAGCCACAATCAGCCCCTCCTTCCTCAAGAGCCTTTGTTGGGAATTTGCTGAGTAATTAAGAAAAATAACTGATAACAGTCAGATTCCAAACAGAAAAATTAAATAAAACCTTAATACATAACCTGAAATTATTTCTATTCACCCAAACCTCTTCAAAAAAGGCATTTTATTTTTAGTGAATATGAATAATACAGAATATTGGGTTTCATTGTAACATATTCATACATGCCTTTCATATCTACACCTATGACCCCCTCACTCACCCTTCCTTACCTAGAATCCCTTTCCTCTTCTCTAACAATGCCCCTTCTATTTTCACAGACATGAATATTTTAATAGACGTAATAGAGCCTTACTTGGCCTGGCTAAAGAGAAACATTGATTTTTGTCAGATTAAAAAACTACCTAAGAAAAAAGCATGTCACCTAGTGAGACAGGCAAGGATGAGGTCTAGGAAGAAGCAGCAGTGTCACCACCTCATTTAACCAACCACAGGGGATAACCATTCTTAGATAACACGTCACCAATTGTCAGTTTGGCAGAAAATGAGTCCCAGGGAAGCTGAGCAAGAGTTGCTGGAGTCCTAAGAAAGATATGCAGGAAACGCCCAGCAAAGTGAAGTCTCTGGTGTTGAACCCTGAAGAAAACATCAGACCAATTCTGTCTCTATTATAGCACCTACTTTTTAAAAATTTATCCTCTTTCAACCTGTTTGTTAGTTGATAGCTTGGTATTAAGAATTATATGAGGGAAAACCACTCCGAGAACAATGGATAGTATTACAGACAATAGTTGCCATAGCGGTATGCTTACTGTTGCATGTTGTGATTACCAACTATGAATCTAGGCATGCACAGTATTTGAAATTCCAGGCCAGCAGGTTGGTAATGAACACAAAGCAAAGCTCTCATATCCTGGAAGACAGTGGTGCAAAAGCAAATGGCCAGAATCTGGAGCCTGGCAGCAACTGCTGACAATGTTTGATCCTCAAAACGTGGCAATGGGGTTGGTGAGACGGTCCCATAACTGGGGGCACTGGCAGCCAATCTTGATGACTTGAGTTTGATCCCCAGAATACACATGACTAGGAGATAACTGGCTCCCAAAAGTTGTCCTCTGACTGCCACATAAATACCAGAGCCTCAGGGCGTGTCAGTGAGGAAGTTCAGTGTTCCAGGGTGGTGGCAAGCTTTCTCAGTCAAGCTCTCCTGCTATTTGGTTCCAATGTCTTCTAATAATCTAGTTGGAATCCCAAAAACATCTTCATTCCTTCTCTGTTTAAGGAGAAACTGTGCCACCTCCCACTAACTATGGCATCTAGGTTTTCTAGGGTCTTAGCCAATGTAGTTTCCATCAGCAAAGTAAATGCTAAGACTTTCACATAACTTCCCATGGCATCCATGCTCTAAGCTTGTTAAAATGTGGAAGGTAGATCCTACCCTCACACTTCCCGAGATGTCTTAGAACTTGTTTCACTCAGAACTTTCTTCATTCACTCCCTCTTGCTAAGGCTAAGGCCTACTCTTCAAAGACACAGCAAAGAAGGCATTCTAAAGTCCTCAGGAAAATCTAGACCATCAGTACACACCACACCCTGCAGGTGTACTGTATATCTGTAGGATGTTGCTTGGCTGGTCATATTTCTTCTTTGTGTAGAAAGTGAGCTGGATATGTTTACCTTTTTCAATGCCCCTCAAGTGCCGTTGTGCACATGCCCAGAACAGGTAAGGCCAGAGCTTCCTGGGAACTGGTTTTGGAAGTGGAGATGGCCAATGCTGAGCCTAAAGTATTGTACAGTAACTGTACAATACCATCCCTGTAATACCTGAAATCTTACCTCTGAAGAGGTAGAAGCAGAGCATCAGAAGATTAAGATAGTCCTTGCCTACACAGCAAGTTCAAGGCCAGTCTTGGCACATGAATGAGATCCTGTCATTTCCCCCACACCCCCAAAAAAGGCACCAAACACCTAAATAGATATGATTTTTTTTTTAATTTTTATTTTGTTAAAGCAAGGATTGAGCACCTTCTACTTCCCAGCCTTATGTGAGGCATTATGATGGAGGGTTCCCAAGGTTTACATCCTAGAGTCAGCACTGTCCAGGATAAATCTCCCATGACAAGAGATGCTGTTACCACACAATAGGAGAGCCTCTAGTCATGTGAACTGTTGGCCACCAAAAACGTGCCTATGAACCTGAGGAATCAAATTAAATTTTTAAATTTTCATTTATTAAAATAATTAAATTTAAATAATTAACCACCTAGAGCTAGTGACAACATTTGGACCGCACAGGCCTGGAGAAAGAAGGCAATGTCAAGAAAACCAGCAAATCCCTACCAAACAGGAAATCTAGCAAAGAAAGGCCACACTTCTCAGGGAAGTATCAGACAGGAGAGAGTAGAGACTGTAAGCAAATGTGCTGGGGGAAAGTGGGACAGTTGATAGCTGTGGGTCACCCCAGGAGCTCGGATCACATTGCACGACATTTGCATTTTACACTGTTTAAAGATTTCTTTAGCTAACTGCTATATGGAAAATATGTAAGTCTAGAAAAAGATGTGGATGTGAGTGCATGTCTGCATGTGCGAGTTTGTGTGTGTGTGTGTGTGTGTGTGTGTGTGTGTGTGTGTGTGTGTGTATGGGAGTAAACTTGGTGGTTTGCCCCTTCTGCTCAGAATAACATCTCCTTATTAGTATGTATTTATACTCAAAAGGCATATACATTTGGGCATCAATATTAATTCATCTAAAATTAATAACATATATGCATATGGATATGTAACGTGTATCATCCTGAGCATTTTTTTAAGTATAGGGAGGAAGAAACAACTTCTTAAGTGTGTTAAAATGGATTGAGTCTATAGTTAGACAACATGCCTTCTGACTATCTATACCCAAAAAATAAATGGAGTAGCTGCATGCAAGCCCACACAGTCATCCTTAGACTCTGGCAGAGCCAATTTCCAGTTGTAACAGGAAGAAGAGGAATTGAGAAGGCAACCATGAAACCAGCTAATGGTGAGGAAAAAGGATCCATGCAGAGAGATCAAAACAGACGGGTTGATTAATTAGCATGGCAACGGAAAGTTAACAAATGCTTGTGAGGCTATTTAAAGTTACTCTTTTAAGACAAAGGCCAGTTGGGCTGTGCTAGCCATGGAAAGAGTACTAAAGCCGGGAGATTAAAGCTGTAGAAGAGGCTATTTATGGCTGTGAAGCTGTGGAATCAGTGAAGAATTCAGAGCAGTGTCCTTCTGTGGAGGTCTTTAAAACAGAATAGATTCTCATCAGTCTCATTTGAAAGGTTTAAGTGTGATCCTGCCTAAAGGCAAGGTGATGAACAAAATGACTTTCAAGGTCCCAGCCAGTCAATTCAGGGAGACCACACTAAGGACTGTAGGCTGTGATTTTCTTTTGTTTACCCATACCTTATTGTTTCACACCACCATGTGGCCACACCAAGCATAGGCCTTGGGATGTAGCAATTACATATTCACATGCTCTTAGAATGGTCTGTTTGAAGATAGCCATCTGAAAACTCAGCTGCCATAGATGTGCTTATATACAGGAACCTTTCATGACCATAATTTGGAAAATAAAAGCTAATTTTTTTGTATTATCAAGAATATCACCTATTTGATTGTGCATTCGCCATTCTGTAGGAACAGGATTGGAACCACAATAAGCTGAGTTTATGACATAAATACCTTTTATTTATGAATATATTTGTACATATGCCAGATTCAGACCCTTTTACATTTAACAGATGTGTTGAGTAAATACATGTGACTTCGATGACAGTTCCATAAAATGAATTCAAACATAATATCAAAGCAATAGTGGATTTGCTTGCAGGAAAGCAATAATAGTTGACACATGACTGAAGGCATCACACCAAATGTAATTTTAGATTCACCACTTTGGGTCAGTGTGCCTCCTCCTACCTTCCCTCTTTAATTTATGTAATAAACACGTCAGCATCCATTAGCATTTATTAAGCTCTCCTTTGATCTGACTTGCATTGGAATTCATATTGTCACAACACCTCCACTGCAAAATCGTGCTGTTAAAGGTCGCCAGTGAAACCAACCTAAGGCCAGACTGTTCAAGCTGGAACCCTGGGAGGCTACCTCTGTCATCCTCGGGATCTCTGTAGCACAGAGTTTAATGTTTTCTTTAGTTTAAAGAAATAAATAAGATGATGTTAATCCAATGACTATTTGTGTAACTACATGCAAGATACAATGTTAACTAAAGCATTTCTGTCTGGGAGTAAGAGCCAGACAATAAAGCTTTTCAGGCCACAAGCTCTGTGGTTCTGTTATAGGCTTCGGTGCCTCCACTGAAGCAAGATGATGTGTTATCCACGCACACTGGAGCGAGCATCACTGTATTCCTGGAATTTCATTTACAGACACTGGAGGGCCAGATCTAAAGCACACACTACAGTGTGCTGCCTGCTCCCTGTGGTAGTAGAGGGCAGCAGAAATACAAAACTAATGGAACAGAGCCAGAGAGATGACTATGAGCAAAAGCACTTGCACCAACCCTGACAACAAAGATGCAGTCTCCAGGAACCCCCATGCAGACAGGAGAGACTCAACATCTGTAAAGCACCTTCTAACCTTCACATGTGTGTCATGGCATATGTGTGTGTGTGTGTGTGTGTGTGTGTGTGTTTATATACATAATAAACTAACAAAAATAATTATGACAACCACTATGGAAGAAGTAGAAAATGTCAGTGCACTGTAGAAAGGATATCCTCAGGATGTAAATGAAACCATGAGGAAGCGAGCCTCATAAGGATGGCTAGGCAAAATTGGTCAGGTACAATTCGATAAGCCTGCCTGGTCTTTCTGAGGAACAACAGAGTGCAGAGTGCTTACAATAGGGTAAATCTGCCACAAGAAACGGTTAGATTGTGCCTAAGAGCACTTGCTGCCCTTGAAGAAAGGGTGGAGTTCAGTCCCAGCAACCATGCCAGGAAGCAGGACCACCCCATCTTCAACTCTAGCTCCAGAGGATCAAATGCCTTCTTGTCTTGAAAGACAGACAGACAGACACACACACAACATACACACACACATGCACGCATGCACACTTACATATATACATAAATAAATCTTTCTTTTTGAAAAATGAGGTCAGAGAAGTGGTTAGATGGCACAGGAGCAGATGCCATAAGTCTGATTTTAACTTCAAGAGGTTCAACCCCTAGAGAAGCTCGTTCTCATCTGGTGCTTGTAATGGCATCACTTTCAGTCAAAATTGAAAATAGGGTAAGGGAGAAAGAAGGAGTCTAACTCGGAGGTTGTTGCAATAAGCTGGGTAAAATATTTTGGACCAGATTAAAAAAATTGGAGGTGAGAAGGGTGGCATTATTGTGAAGTAAGTTATTGAATGGAAATGTGGGACAAGGAGGAGTCAATGGTGACTCTAAGGATTTGGGGTACCTATAGTATGACCCTGCAGTGACTCCACTAGGAACGTAGCACCTGAAATGAAATCAGTGTGTCAAAAATATCCCTACACCCCCATGTTGATCACAGCAATCCACCCATGCTTCCTTCAGTGAATGGATAGAAGAAAGAAGGTTTGATACAGATACATGGATACTATTTGGGTATAGAACAATGAATTCCTGCTTGCAGTTGTGTGGGTGAGCCTGGGAGGCCATGTGCTGAGTGTGATAAAGGACATTCAGGAGGAAATAGCACATGCCCTTACTTGTGGAAGCTAAAGGAGCTGATTGCTAGAAGTACAGAGTAGATGAATGATGAGCAGAAGCCAGAAAGGAGGGGGGAAGCGTGGGTGGGAGGAGTCAGTCACCAGGTGGAAAGTGATGGGAAATTAAGGTCTTCTGTCTAATACACAGTATGGTGACTGCATTCATTAGTAATATAGTACAATTTCAGTATCACAAAAAGAAAGGATTTTTGAACATTTCACTACAAAGAATAATAGGGGCTTGAGTAATAGATGCTAATTATGTAGATTTGATTATTTCACACACACACGCATGTGTGTGTATGTATTTATCAAAATATCACATTATCCTCCATAACTTGTATGATTATTATGTGTTGATCAAAAATAAAATAAAGCAAAGGCATGAAAGAGAAAGTCTGAGAGGACTACATGTTGGGATCATATTTGATCTGGCACGATACGATAACACTTCACCTGGTTAGCTGGCAGGCAGGTGTCTATGAATGGAGAGGCCGCGGAGGGCAGGAGACACAGGCAATTTCTACATAGAAGTATTTTAATATTATAAACAATTATATTAATGAGAGAGAGAGGTCCCAAGAAGACAGAAGAAGCAAGAGAGCATGTGGCTGTGGACATGGAGCTTGATGTCAGGACTAGTGCAGGGTGTGGCTTCAGAGGCCAGAGCAGAGTCCTTACAGCAGCAGATGCTGGGGGAGAGGAAGGAAAGTCAGAACCCCACACACGGTTCTGCTGTATTAGATACCAATTGTCCATCCAAGTAAAGATGTCAAGAAGAAAGCAAAGACGCTACCTTCCAGAGATTCGGAGATTCAGAAAGCAGGCTAGACACACAGCATAAGGGATGAACTGCTAATATTTGTTTGGTACTTAAAACCATGAAACCAATGTGTTCACCAAGAGGGTGGAAAACAGAGAGTGAAGAACTCCAGACACTGCATCCAGGGAGTCCCCAAAAGTAGGAATTCAAGGAGAAGGGCAATCCCAAGAGAGCAAGCAGGACACAAGAGAAATCCAGAAAGAAAGCTAAGGGGAGGAAGTACTGTCATCCCCGTACCAAGAACACGTGTCACAGTGGAACAGAAGTGAGCCACATCCTCAGCAACATGGAACCAGGAGGGGCACCTGAAGGCCCTGCCTGTGTGCAGAGGGGAATCTCGTCTTTTGAGGTTTTGTTTTTTAAAGTTTTCGATAGTTTGTTAGCTTAAGGTTTTGTTTGGGGGTTGTGTGTGTGTCTGTGTGTGTGTGTGTGTGTGTGTGTGTTTGTGTCTGTGTGTCTGTGTGTCTGTGTGTCTGTGTGTCTGTGTGTGTGTGTCTGTGTGTGTGTCTCTGTGTGTGTGTGTCTGTGTGTGTGTCTCTGTGTGTATCTGTGTGTGTGTCTGTGTGTGTCTATGTGTGTGTCTTTGTGTGTGTGTCTGTGTGTGTGTCTCTGTGTGTGTGTGTCTGTGTGTGTGTGTCTCTGTGTGTATCTGTGTGTGTGTCTGTGTGTGTCTATGTGTGTGTCTGTGTGTGTGTGTCTGTGTGTGTGTGTCTGTGTGTGTGTCTCTGTGTGTCTGTGTGTGTGTGTCTGTGTGTGTCTGTGTTTGTGTGTGTGTGTGTGTCTGTGTGTGTGTAGAAGAAAAGATGGAACAACTGGATGAGAGAGAAGCAAAAGAGTTTATAAAGGGAAAGACAACATGTTAGGGAGGTGGCAGAAACCCTCTAGGAGAAAAGGGAAATTAGAAAGAGGAGAAAGTGCAGAACTTTTCGAGGGGTTCCCACGGCTGGCTCAACAGAGTAAGATTGCATGCAGAAGCTGGTGTGTTGGGTTTACATTCTACTGTGTCAAGTGCTTGACATGGTGCCTAACAGCTATAGACTGACAATTAGTGAAGTCCTCACCTCACTAAAGAGAAAGAGCTGATATGAGCTTCTGATCAGAGTGCAGGAACCCTCAACAGTCAGATGCATCAAATGCCAACAGTAAAATAAAACCAGTAGTAACACTGAGTCGCACTGACTAACGTCCAGTATTCAGGCACGTGAGAAACAGACACCTGACAGAAAATAGGAAGAACAGTGGCAATGTTTGCATTTGATTTCTATGGCAAAGTTTGCCAGAGCCGGGCTCTCAGGCAGCCCTTGAGTCCTTAGAGATGCTCACTGGATGCACTGGCTAACTAACGTTGCCTTTTTTTTTTTTTTTTTTTTTTTAAATTCAGCATGATGAAAACCCCTTGTCTCCTGCCTCCCAAACATCACATGGCATAATGCTTCCACACACTCATAGTTCTTGACAGACTTTCAATGATTCCTCAAGCTGCTCTGTGGAGCACAGGAAGACCAGGAGTAGAAGCATGGCTGCCTTTTTTTCCCAGGGAAGCAGATGCAGTGGACAAATGGCTTTCTAACTTCCATCTCTAATTTGAGTCCATTTCTGAGCCCTATTCATACAGCCAAATTCAAATGGAAAGAGGGTTCTGGATACAGATGAAGATGGCAATGGAGTCCCCGATTCCTATAAAAGCAACGTGTGCTGGCCTTGAGAGTAAGATTGTTTCCACATATTCTATTGATCCTTTAAATTCAGAATTGATACCTGAATTTACCTAAGGGCACCTTCATGGCAGCTTGACTTGCTTTTTGGGTCACCATCAGAAGACTTCCCATGTGCTTCTATCAACATCTGAAATGCATCTTTGCCTCCTATCATCTATGATTTTTATAATTTTCTATGTGGTATACATATTCACACATCAAAGCCTCCTAGCATAACAATGTCTTATTATTGCAGCCTTTGGAACCCATGACAGGACTCCTAAAAGATAACTGTCATTGATTTAAAATGTTAGTATGCAGCTCCTTCCCAAGGTTCCATGGGTATGAAGAAGCCTTTGAATTGAATAATCCTCCAAATGCTACTGTTTGTCCCATTGTGCGTATTAGTGAGTGTGTGTGTGTGTGTGCGTAAAACATGAACACACAGCATCCTTGCGCATTCTTCCTGAATCCAGAAGAAGACATCAGGTATTCTCTGCCATTCTGGTCTCCTGAATGGGTCTGTCACTGAATGTGGAGCTAGGCTGACTACAAGCCCCAATGATGCTCCTATCTGTGGGACCCATAGCTCTGAGTGACAGCCACACAGACGAATAACCAGGTCTCGGTTTTTATATGGATGCTGGGGACCTCACTCAGGTCCTCATGTTTGCACAGCAAATGCTCTTAACACTAGCCATCTCCCCAACCCCATTGTTAATTTTTAAAGTCCTAATTTTTGTCTGTCCTGAGCAAGAATGCGAATGTTTTAATTCTTTGAGGAAAGTGCTATAGGAAGTTTATAGTTTGTCTGCCTCAGACAACCTATATTTAGGGAAGGAACATTTCTAATTCAATTTACAGTGATGTCAAGAAACAACACGTATCTGCAGGCAAAGATAAGAAAAACACACAGAAGTACACAGTGATAGCTCTACTTAAATAAATAAACTTTTGGTACTAGTGATTAGGTACACAGGATTATTATATGTTTAATTGGCTAACGTGACAATTTGGAATTACTTCTAGTCACATTTAATTGGATTTGCAATCTCTTGGGAAAAAATAAATAGAGAATCCTAGCAAAGAAACAGCCATAAAAGTAAACTGTTTTCCAAGGGGTGCTAAGTAATGAATTAATATCCATTCCACAATAGTTTTAATATCCTCCAGCTTAATAAGACCACTGTAGTGACTGTATGCACTGCATCCAGAAGCTAATTCAATTAGACACAAAGATGGAGGGAGGGCTTATCTGTTGAACTATAGGGGCTTTTTTTTTTATTTTCAGTTGTAAAAAGGCAAATTTGGTCAGAGATAAATAATCTCTTAACTCAAGTAAAGGCTGAGGTGTACTTAAATGCCCACCTAATAGCTCAGAGAGATGCTAGGCTTGGAGACATCTTCAAGTGTATATGTATATGGTGCAGCATTCAGCAATTGTGAAATACAGCCCAACAGAAGTGGCTCTTTAGGATCTGATAGTCTGTGCATCTTTTGAGGTTTCATACAAAAGAACCAAACAGCATAAACATCCTTTGCAGCCACTAAGCATTCTTACACAAGTCAAATGTGCACATTGTAAAAGCTCCCGTGTTTGTGTGTGCTTGTGCTGCCTAATACAGTTCTCCCTGTGCCTTATAAATTGATGGTATTTTACATGTGTTCTTGTCCCAAGGAGCGCCATGATTGCTGACTACATGTTCTGGCTCTGTGGAGGAAGCGAGCACTGTGTGAGCAAGCTCATCAAACTATATTGGCAGGTAAAAACCGATGCCCCAACTAGGAAGGAGCGTGCATCTCATTTTTAGAACTAGCACGACAAATGAACCCTTAGAAGACTGAAAAAGGGTAGCTCTGAGCAAACCACTGAGCCAGCCACTGCCAGGCTGTAATGGGTCTGTAATGAAGTGGATTTCTAAAACTAATTTTAAGGTCAAAATTCACAGTTGCTAATCCTTGGTCCGTACTGGAGTTTTATAACTCCATATAAAATTTAGATATCCCAGGAACTATTTTTCCACGATGGCATGGTCCTTTAACATACACTGTGCTTTCTTACATTCTGAGTTACAGGCTTCAAAAGCAAACATCTGAAGTGATACAAATTGTGTCATCAAAGGGTAATGAAAAGATGAGGGCAAATACAAGTAAGATATTAAAAACTGGGCAACAGCCAATCTTCTGTCACCTGTTGTTCAAAATGGCTGGAAAATATCCTCTCAGAGTCCAGTTAGATCCAAGGAAAAGCCATCCTTTCTCAGACTTGTAAGGAAGACTTGAGTCAGTGGTCCCTTCTTCCCATTAAGAGTCTCAGTAACTTATATGTTCCCATTTAAATACTTGAAGCTCAATTTACCTACTATAAGAAATACTTACATTTTACAGTAGCCCTGTTGTACTTGAGCCCTGTCATCAAAAAGACGGGTTTCAGATAAACACTTTAAATCTCAAAAAGAATTTCCTAATAGCAATTAGATAAGTATGAAAAATAAAACAAAACAAATAAACAGTTATAGTAGTTGGAGTCAAGGTAAGAGCATTCAGTCCCCAACATGTGGCAGCTCACCACCACCTGTATGTAAACCCAGCCTTGCTGGGGCCACCACCTATCTCTGGCCCCCGAGAGCATATGACCTCTCATTGATGACTCCCACGCTGACACACATGCACACATACACATAATTAAACAAATATTTTTAGAGCTAACTGTAAAGAAACAGTAGATATGAGAAACAAGCAAGAGATATGACGTATACAACAGTAGACATTTGATTGGACGGTTTCCAAGACACCTTAAAAGAAGCAAGAGAGGGTTTAAATCTCAGGAAGTGATCAGCAAGTCTGATGTAGGGCAGGTTCCTAACAAAGGTTTGATTTCAGTTATTCATTCGCGAAACAAATACATAGTGTGTACAAGCTGTACCTTCTATATTGAATTAGGGGAAATACAGCCACTATATGTATAAACAAAGACAAATTATAAGCCTTATAATTTGTTTAAAACTCTCTTAAACAAAAGTTTTTTTCCTTTAATTTTCAAAAAACATAAATATCCTCATTTTATTTACCTTAAAGTAAGAAATAATCTCCATTTAACAATATGCTTTATTTTTGCTATTCTATACTAATAAGTGGTAAGAAAATACACTCTTCGGTGTATTCTTTCAATTGGAAGTAACCTGTGTAGTGAAAAGAGCCCCTGGCTGCAAGCAAGGCCTGCTTCACATGAGCTCCAATCTCAACTAGCAATAGACCTCAGCTAAAATCAGTCTCTGGCTTCAGTGAAGATGCTTCAATAGAAAGTAAGGCATCATTGGCACAAGGCACATGAGAAGATTATTCCCAAAGCCCATTTAAGTCCTAAAGCCTCATCCAAAATCTTAGACTCATCCAAAAATGACATCAGAATTTTTAAGAAAAATGAAACCTCTGTAAAGTCAGGGATGCCTGCCTATTCAATCCACCCTGGCAATCTCACTGATGGGTTTCATAATGCTCCTTGATATCACAGGATAAAGACATACAGATCACATCTACACATCTATATGTAATCTACCATTAGGATTGAACAGACATGGCCCAGGAATGTGGTACATGCATGTCTTCTAGCACTTGTTAGTCTGAGCAGAAAGACTCTGAATTTAACAGTACCATGGGCTGCACAGTAAGACCCTGCCTCAAAAAAAAAAAAAAAAAAAAAAAATCACAGACGGGCACGACTTTCTTCTCCCTTCTAAAATAAGAAGTTACCATATACAGAAAAGGAAGTGAGATAATTACATATGAAAATGTTATGATGAAACCCACTAGTATATAAGCTTTTTCAAAAAATGAGAGATTGGACACTGTATTGCAGGTTGTCCCCAACATAGAATGGCTTGACTTGGGGTTTTGTTAACTTCATACTTGTTTTGGTTTGGTTTTTTTCACTCATAGTACAACATTCAACAATTACACAAGATGGTCAGTGTCCTGTTATGAAGTCGCCTTTGTACTAGAAGATTTGCCTAATGAAGCCTAGTGTAAGTGCTCTGAATTTATTCAAGGCAGGCAAGTCCAAGCTGCAGCGTTTGCTATGCTGGATGTCCTGTGGGCATATCAGTTCAGATTGGTGAAGCCTTTGGAAGAGAATGTCACCAAAGATCCAAGGTGCATCTGCTATTTCCCTTTCAAGTGCATAAGGCCCCTTTTTCTCTGGATAAACTAGTCTCTTTGTAGGTTTCAATGCAGAAGTGGAAACTTTCAGAATGTAAAGGTTTTAATGGCATTCTCCGTCCACTCTGCACATATTGACCTACAGATTGTCAGATACAAAAGAGCTGATCTCTGCCATTGTTTACTCAGGAACATCTTCCCATTGTATGAGAAACACTTTCCATATCATCACTTGATCAGAGCAGAAAAAGATGTAACAATCTGTGCCATACAATAGCTACACGGAGCTACATCACTCTGAATAATTGTTTGCACATTTTATTCTGAGATAGCATCACCTCTGCAGAGGTAAGGAGGTTTGACAATAACTTGTAGTCTCTGTAGCAAGATTTCCAGTCTTCTGCCATCAGCCATCTTCTGGAGAACACCCCGAAACTTCATCACAAGGCTGAGCTAATCAGCAAAATGGAAGTGCTTAGGTGGGCTGACAATTGGTTGTTTTTAATCAGATAGTGTTTATGCATGTGTATATGTGGGTTCCCCATAGAGATAGAGGAGGGTGTTAGATGCCCTGAAACTGGAGTTTCAGGCCATTGTAAACAGCCCAATGTAGGTACTGAGAACTGGTCCTCTGGAAGAATAGCAAGTGTTCTTTACCACCAAGCTATCTCTCCTACACTTAAAAAATATTAATAAAAAAGCTTTATCCAGTTAGAAGGTCTATTCTACCTCCGAGGACTCCAGCTCCTCCACAGAAGTCAAGTTTTCCAGGACCATATGAACAAGGAGGTTGTCTTCTTCCACTGCCTTACATGGTTCTCTCATGTTCACGCTCAGGCGTGTGTTCACAAGACATCACCACAGAAACCAACTGTCTCTGCACTGATCATCACATGGAATCTGAAAGGCAGCAACAGAAATCTCACTATAATCTAGCCACAATAGAAGTGCAGAGAAACCCCACTGAACAGGCACAAGCTGCCCAACCTTCAGCTCACTCCCTACCTAATTTTTATTTTGTCAGTTTTCTTCATCAGTCTGCACCTTCAGGCCTTCAAATCACAATCTCAGTACCTCCTGAGAGACAGAGTCAATTGACAAACATCTAGCCTAGAATAGTGCTCACACACACACATACACACACACACACACACACACACACACACACACACACACGTGTGCGCATGCGCGCGCACGCGCACACGCAAGAAAAAGAGAGACAGAGAGACACAGGCAGACAGAGGGTGTTTATTTACCTCATTACATGAGAAATTGACCTAAACATAGTCAAAGTACCAAAGCAACATTGAGAAAGAATTATGGCTTTTACTCTGTTATAAGAAGGTTGTAATTTTTCTGGTGTATGAAGTTGAAATATTTGACATGACATCAATTTCAATGTTTCATGTTAATGGCAGCAAACAGTAAAACTGGGACTAACAAAATTACCAATTACAAATGGAGTCAGAGTTCCTGTAATTCACAGCATCTTGAGTGTGTAAACACCAATCAAGAGCTACCAACATCTTCTATTTGAGTTCAAATTACATCACTTCCTCCCCTTGGAACACTGAAGTCTTTGTTAGGATGACATCATCATGGTGTCTATGCCAGCAATTTTTTCCAATTTTAAGATGAACCATGTGCCTTTTGTCTGTAGACTGTCCTCAATGAAAACTCTCAGGACCTTGTCAGTCTCAGCTCCAGGGCTGGGAATGCTCTAGTTATTTGACTCTAGCTGCCGAATGGACAGGAAGGAGGTTACCTGGCAGAACTATCTTAGTTGACTTCAGCATCTTCTCCGAAGCTCTGCCAGGCTCACCGGCTAAGGTATCTGTCATCATATAGCTATGCTCTAGAATGAACCCATTATCAAATTTTGCTGCTTTATTTTGAAAAACTTGGAAAAATATTAGGCAAGAAGAATTCTTTCTAAACCCTCTTTCTTCATAGAGACTTCCCTAATAAGAAAAACCACTAGAGTGGTCTCTTGCATCTAGACAAAGAGCTCCTGAAATGCTTTATGCTTGGCTGTGAGGAAGCCAAGGACTTTCACAGCAGGAGGGAGCCCTCTTTGGGGATTGTTGGAAAAGCTGTTGACACCAACACAGGCCTGTGTAGAGAGCCTGAGTGTGGAGCCTCTTTCTGCAGGGAAACAGCAAAGGCTGAGATAGTGCCAACTTCACAAGTCCCCCATCTGTGCAGAGCACACTAAGAAGTCACATCCAATTCAAATTGTACTTGGCACAAAATGTTTCTCATCTCAAAACTATCAATGGCCTGCATAGCTTCCAAAGAAAGCTCACTAAGGAGTGTTTGGGGTTTGTTTGCTTGCTTGTTTAGATGCATTTCTTCTAAATCTCTAAGGATAGAACCAAGAACTGAACTTTTTGCTACTCACATGCCCAAATAATTTAGTGTAATATATTGACCCCTAAGGTGTTCCCATACACATCAAGATCCCATGCACTGATCAACTTTATACTGCACTCTATTACTTCAACCCTTTGTCCTTGATATTAGACCTAGAAGAGATACCTGCTGCTTCTAGCACTAAAGACAAAATAAAATAACGTAAATCTTTTAAAAATCCCAAGTATATTTCATCAACTTTGCTATAGTAATTAGAACTTGAATTTTGTGCAGTCATGCAGACACGTTTGAAGCTTGTGAATACCTTTCTTAAATACAGAAACTATCTTTATCATGCACACTCATTTGCCATTAACTATTGTAAACACAACTAGCAAGGAAAACAGAAGTAAACAAGTAGGCGTCACTCTGTCTTGAGAGACCACACATAGGATTCTTTCTCATTAGCACTGTTGCTTTCCTTAGCTTCTATTACCCACCCTCAGCTCACAGAGACCCAAAAACACCAAATGGAGGCCAGGCATGTTGGCTCACAACTGCAAGCCCAGCACTCTGTGGGCAGAGGCAGCTGGATCGTCATGACTTTTAGGACAGTTTCATTTATATGATAAGATCCAGTCTAACTAGGGTCACCTAGTGAGGCCTTCTTGAGAGAAAGAGGGAGAGACGGAGAGACAGAGAGGGAGGAGGAGGTAGGGACTAAAATGTATGTCTTTCTGAGTAACAGGATGGAATCCCCACCTGTGAAGTCTCACCGTAGCCATTTTATCCACCAGACCATTGCCCAGAGTATGCAGTACTGTGTTAAATTGGCATATATCCTTAGTAATTGGCCCAAAGGATAGAAGTAGTGACTCACACATATCAAAGAGAATATATGGAGCGTATCCTTTGAATGAAAAAGTGCAGGTATGTAGTAGAACAGGCCCATAGAGTTGAGGAAATTGGCTCAAAGCAGGTACCAAGGCATGCACATAAAGTATTTCCTTATGAGTCAACCTTGTGTCTGTCTGAGGGCCCATAATAGGTGCTGTCAGAGGTCCTGATTGTGCCTGCACAACACTACTGGATTGGAACACAGCCTGGGTACTGGAAGGAGGATGTATAAGGCTCTCCCCATTGCTGAATAAATGAGTCTGCTGTTTGCTTTTCATCTGACTTCCGGTGTCTGAGCAGTTGAAGCTATGCCTTCTCAACCCCATCCACCAAGGGAGCCATTAGGACCCTGGACAACAGGAACAGAGGCACAGTAAGATACTCTGAGAGAAAAAGGGAAAGAAACCACATTCACATAATCTTTACTATAGTTTATTGTTATAAGCCTTCTTTTATTACTATCTCTGTTGCTAATCTCTGTGCCTAAATTATAAACTAAGTCTTATGATAGTGCCTTTGCATGAGGGAACATACCTAAATTATGTAGGATTAGGTACAATCCATCGTTTCAAGCATCTATTGGGAGTTTTGGAATGCCTCCATGATGGATTAGAAGAGAAACAACCATATTCTACCATAAAATATTTACAAGAAAGAATTACAGAACTATAAAGTAATTAAAACACATATCATTACTTAATATTCTGTCTTTCTTCCTTGGTGTCATCAAAGCACATTGCAAAATGACACTCAATAAGTCATTTAATAAGTCAATCAAATTAAAAATTTGTTTAACATGAAGACAAAACCATAACATAAGAATATTTTGCCATCGTTTTACAATTAAGGAATTCAATGTTTATGCAAAGAGGTGCTAAATGCCCTGATTGCATTGTTGTGTATTGCGGATATGGATCAAACGACCACACTGTCGTGTGTGTGTGTGTGTGTGTGTGTGTGTGTGTGTGTGTGTGTGTGTGTGTGTGCAATTATGTGCTGATTATAAATGACACACCTATCTAAATGCACATTTGTATATGTATATATAAACGAAAGAAAGGGTCTCACAGGTGTTGCTACACAACTATCAGCAGTTATCTGAAAAGTGAGGCCAGGTCTCTGAATTAGTTTACACAGTCTTCAAAATGAAAATTGGCAAAATAGGGGAAATGAATTTCATTAGTCGGGAAATAATCTAACATTTTCCTATGTACATGCATTTGTGTTTGAAGCTCACAGTTGTAGATGACTTTCTGGCTTCCATGTGTTTGAGACTCATCAAACTATCTAGAAAAGGCTTCTGACTTTTCAAGATTCTTTGGAATGCTTTGTTTCCATGCTCCACGAATGCCCAAGGTATTGGCTGCTCATTTCTTCTGTTCAAGATGGTTACAAAGGACGCTGAAATCTTATCAAAGTCTCTGTAGTGACCAGCAGGTCTTGTAGGATAAGCTATCCCCGGAATAAGTTGGAAAGTTCAAACTAATAATAAAGCCTAACTTTCCACTCTTTGGTTTTTTTTTTTTTCCTTTTTATTGCAAAGTCATTCCAATATTACTCACTTACTTGGTGAAAACTTACATCTCCAACTCAGAACAAAAATAAAACCTTCAACATGAAATCACAGGTAAAGTGAGGTCAAGGAAGCAGAAACATCTATCATTATATTGAATAAAACACCTACATTTTCTAGAAAAGAAAAATGTGTTCCCTAGAGATGTGCCTCCTTGTGAAAGTTTCCCACAGAAAGGCACAAAATAGAAATTCCATGTGAAGGTTTGACTTAATGGCCAATATTCATTATAATTTTATTTACTTGGCCTTGTCAGACAGAGAGTTTGTAAAATAGATGCTGAGTGTCTGAAAGCAGCCTAGTTACTGAAGATTATTCAAATTATACATAATTTGAGAAATGCCAAAGCCACTTACCCAAAGATATTTCTCCATCAAATGCCATGCATTGTGTTTAAACCGCCACTACTTGTCAGCAACTCTCTAGTTGGCCTTGGGTTAGATGCAAAATGAATTTGATCTGGGAAAGTTTAACTCAGCAATGGGTGATCTCTGGATTCAATGGTGAAAATGGGTTTATCTCGACTCTTTTGGAAAAGTGGAAGTACATCAAAGAGTACAAGGAACAGTAAGCTGACTGAGGAAATTGACAGAGTGCACTGGGGTTAAGTGATGGGGTGGAGCCAAGGACCCTGGGAAAGCAATGGTTCTGTTGGCTGACTGCTGCTCACTCACTGCAGGAAAGCAAACAGATGCCCTGCAGCAAGAGAGAGGAACAGTAAAGGGCCAAGGACCAAGAGCTTCAGGCTCGGGTCTGCTGCTGAAACCCAGCTTCATTTTCTGTATGGATCAGCTAATGCTGCGATAATGTTACATGACAACCACTATAAAACTCCCAGTAATCAGGCTGGCTCAGATTCAAATGATCTAGGTTAGTCTTTGTTAGATTCAGCTCCAAGTCTGAGAGAAGTCCAAGTGTGCTCCACAGGTCCTTCTACTTCCTTTGACAGATAGCTTCCTACTCTGTGGTCTTATGAAGAAATGTGACATTCCAAGGGAAAAACAGAGTAATACAGTCACTTTAATCCTCTGCTCCACATGTGAGCACATCAAGAGAGCCAAAGGAAGCTACACAATCAACCTCTACCACTAAGGAAGTTCTGCCCACTGCAGAACCAGGGACAAAGTAGTGAATACAGTATTGTCACAAGGGTGAGTAATGAGGAAGCCAACAACTGTGCGGTGTTGTTTTCTTAGCTTAGCCGTCTCTATGATACAGCAATAGACTTTCCTCAGTGGATATCAGCACTGTCTAGTGGCCAACTGCATTAGAGTCACCCGGATTAAGTGGTGATCCTGATTTATTTCTGTTGCTGTGATCAAACAAAAGGAAACTTGTGGGAAGGAGTGATTTTCTCCAGTTTACAGTTCCAGGTTATAGCACATTAGTATGGAAAAGTCAAGGTAGGAACTTCAAACAGCTACACATCACATCATAAGCAGAAGAAAGTAAATAATGTTTGCATGTGTACTGCTGCTGCCTTATACCCTGCCCCACTCTGATACAATTCAGGACCCCCACCTAGGGAATGGTGCCCATAGTGGGCAGGGTCTTCCCAAACTGCTTCACTAAGACAATCTCCCCACAGGCCAGCTCTCAACACATACATCCTTCCTCATTAAGGCTCTTTTCCCAGATGGTTCTATGGTGGGTCAGGCTAACAATTAGATCTAAACATCTGAGGTGGGGGCCCTCTAACACTCCTGCCCTACCAAGGGAGTCCAGTGCACCACTCTTGGACCAAATGTTTGTAAACACACTTCAATTTTGCTAATCTGGCGGCCAGGTTAGCCTACCAGGCAAATACCTGGAGCTGCATGCCGGAAGACTGCTAGGAGAGTGTGCCTCTGTCTGCTCACAGTGTCTGTCCTGTGCCTTACACTCTCATGCTTCCAACTGTTAACTACAGTGGTAGTAGCTGCTGCCCCTGCCCCACCAATCCTCCTCCAGTGTTTCCATGTCCTTGCTTACATTCGGTGTCCAGCTAGACCACAATGAACACTGAAGGGCTCTGAAGTCACTTGTCTGCAGAGATTTGTCTGTTAAGACAGGCAATATTGAAATTCCCATTTTACAAAATGTCCTATTTTTTTCAATTAGAAGGCAGGCTAAAGAGGAGGTGCTCAAATTGAGATGCGAGGCGAATGAGGGCTTCTTTTCCTGGCTCCTGGAAAAAAAAAAAAAAAAAGATAAATATGGAAATGAATTTCTCATCTAATTATTCATTCCTGTTTATATATTCTTTAATGATATGTTTCCATGGTTACCAGCGTTGTTAAATGCTGCCTGTGTTTCATTTTGCTTTGATGCTATTTGAAGCGGCGTGCCAGTAGGAGAGGTTCACTTTTAACTGAAAGGTGTAATGAGGCATATGTTTGATCCAAGGTTGAGTGTTCCCATGAAGGAGATAGTGACCGTGACATTGGTGGTGTGATTTTGTGTAGTTCTTCGGTGGAGTTCTGTGAGTGTCTTGGGCCTTAAGCTGAGAAGAAGAAAGAGAAAGGCAGAGTGGGGGAGAGAAAGAGAAGCAGAATCTGAACCATACACGTAAGGAAATTCACATTAATATGTCAGTAAGATGGTACGCATTTGATTTGGTCACACTGTCAAGTAAGTGGGATTGCTTCTCGCTCTACCTTCTCCATACATGACCCCACCTCTTTGGTCACAAGCCTGCATGCTTAGTGCAGAAACCTCTTCCCAACAGAGTGGCATAGTGACTTCCCTTCAGTGTGGGCTTCAGCCACAGCACCACCTCTCCAGAAGCGGCTTCCTTTGATGTCCTAAGTCTGCAATATAAATAGCTCTTTGCTCAGCCTCCGGATCACACAAGAACTTGGGATCACACAAGAACTTGGAGGCAGGAATCCCTGCCAGTGCCTCAGAACACGCCCTGAAGGGGGCAGCATACTGCCCTCCGGTGTTGGCAAAGATCTTTAGTTGCACATAGATCTATCAGATTGCTTAGTGGGGAGAAAATCAGTCTTCAGACCAACTAAGCAACAGATACTCTGTCCTAGCCCACAGAAATGCACTGGCTGTTAACAGCCCTGGTTGGGTTTTGCAACAGTATTATCACTGACCCCAGAAACCCAGCCAGAGTCAGTCTCTCCCTCCTCCTCCCCCCTCTCCCTCTCCCTCTCCCTCCTCCTCCTCCCTCTCCCTCTCCTTCTCTCTCTCCCCTCTTGTCTTTGAGAAAGGCTTGGGGGGGGGGTGTTAATTGATTTAAAGAAAGAGTATCCTTTACCTTTCTTTTCACTTCCTCCCCTTTGAGGATGCCGCGGGTTCTAGAGATGGAGGCAATGTTAGGCTCCTACTTGGGCAAACTTAAGCCTGGCTGTCCAGTTCCCCAGTTCCCGCAGCCCTCCTCCTAGGCATCCAGGATGTTGTTGACACAAAGACTTTGGTTTTCCGGTTGAAATCTGCAAAGGCCTCTTCCTTTGTTTTTTGTTTGCATCTGAAAAAAAAAAAATCAAAAACTATTATGAGCAAGACCAAATTTAGAGGTTTTATGGCTATCTTTTATATTTCCCATGGGGCTTTATGGGTTATTGATTTACAAGCTTGCAGAGAAATTGAGGTCATTTTTTTTAGCAGCTGGAGATGTACAATTACTATCCCATGAAATCATGGTATTTTTTAAGCTGTGCTCACCCAGGTGTAGGATAATCTGTAAAACTAAAAGCTTTTGCTGTTTATTTCCTCAGCCGTGCTTTGGGCAGTACCACACACCAATTAACAAAACAAGGTCTCCTCTCTTCAGTTCACATGACTGTACTTTCTTCACTAATTTTTGAAGATAGTCTGTTCTACATGTACCTGGGTTGGATAGTTTTCTTTTTCATAACAATTTCCCTTTTCCTAAATAATGAGACCTTGACATTTCAAATGTCAACCTTTAGCATATGACATATTTGATTTTGCTCAGGATCATAAATTAACTATGAAGCTAACCTATTTCTTTCTACAAGGAGGCTTAAGTGTTCTTATATGTAGTACAGTCTAAAGTACGCGTCAACAACCTCCAAGGAACAATAACCTCCAGAGAACATTGGGAGGATTGTTTCAAGCCTGGTGCAGAAATATGGAACAATCACAGTTAGCATGCAAAGTCTCCATCCCATCCCTTCTTCATTCCTGAGCCCTCAGAAGCCCACCTCCAGCGAGACCATGTGAACCTCATTTGTGAGATCATGGAGGAAACACTTTTATTAATTAGTATCACTCGAAGTTGTTTTTTGCTGCTGTTATATGGCACATGGAAGTATACTCATATATATTATTTATTTATATTATATGTGCACACATATATCAATTTTGCAAAGCCATTGAGTTTATCATAGACATAATTATTGCCCCTCTGAGACATCTTGATATTAGGTGACATGATTAATAGTCAGCTATAGGAAGCCAGCAGCCCCATAAAATCAGATTCCTGAAATCTGATGGTATAGCCTGTAAGAGATTAGTTGCAAGCAAATGAGAGAAATGAGAAAAGATAGGAAATATCTGGTTGCCAGACAAAGTTGCAACTTGAGAGAAGGAAGCAATTAGAGAGGAAGCAGAATCCATAGACAAACTTTGAGTGACACCAGCAAGTTCGACCATCTCTTTTGCCGAGTTCCAGACACACTGCATTCATTCCTCTAGGATTCCCCACTTGTCATCTGGAGCCATAGACAAGAAATCTCATATTTGCAAGTCTATCTTGGGTGGTTGAACAAGGCTGTGGACCCATTTATGAATCTCCAGTGTCCAACAGTTCAGAGCTGTAGGCCCTGATGTAGACATAACTGATTTCAGTCCCAGCACTCTCCCTTGAAATAGCTGTGTGAATCTCACATCATGCTAGAGAATAATGTGTCATAGGATAAATTGTTTTCCTCATCTATAAAATAGGAACAGGTATGGTTTCTAGTGTTATTTTGGTAAACAGTTAATCAAATGCACAGAGGACACCCATATGATTAACAAATGACCTGTGGATGTGTCCATGAATTGGCAAAAGCCCACATAAACACGGCTTGTTGCCATGCGATGGCAGGCGATAGTCTTTGCACCTCACACTCTTTCAGTTTTTTTCAGTAGATGCCTCCCCAACGCCAACCCCAGCCTTTTCCACTCTGTCATGTCAGCTAATTAGTAGCCTAACATGTAAAGCAAATGTTTTGTGGAAAGGGCATCACAAATTTACAAATGGTATAACAAGGACCTTGTCCAAACCCTGACATGAATGACACTCATGCAATTGTGTCAAGCCACATCCCAATCTGAAACTACTCGTCAAGAAATACAGTGAAAAACAGCACACACTGGCAAGTTATGGTGCTACACAATAGAATCCTAGGACTCAAAGGCCAAGGCAGGATTATTAAGTTCAAGGGCACTTGGCATATATAGTAACAAAACACATTAATTTAATTAAACAACTCATAGTTAGGTATAGTACTAATACTTACCTTCACATAAGTTACAAAGTATAAGGATGAAATACATATCAAGAAAAATCCTCACCTGTCTTAATATTTACCACCAAACTCACAGGCTAAGACCTGTTAGCAGCACCCAGTTGTCCTTATAAAATAATTGCAGGTAATAAGGCTATTTCTTCTTTAATACCTGCTGGTGATTTATTTTCAGTCATTGAGAAGAAAAGTGCTATTGCATCCTGAAGAGTCTGGAGGCCGCTGAAACCCACATGTGTAACTCTTGAGTTTCAATCAGCTGGTGTTCCCCCAAGGTGCAAGTGGGAAATTATTCAGGCTTCAGAAGAAGAACATAATTTAAATTCTATTTATAAATTATATGTACTTTGTCACTGAATAAGCTGACCAACCTAGGCATATTAATATAGAAGCTTCCCTACCAAGAAGCCTTTCATATAATTTTTGTAAGCTTTTTGTTTGAAACTGGAATGCTAGTTGAGAGTATATCCTAATCTAATGAGATGCCAATGGACAAAAATTATCTTATTGTGACCATATGTGAAGATTATGCTGAAGAGGGTTTGGATGTGGCATGGTTTGATACAGCCCACTTGTTCAACTGTTAGTGTTGGACCCTATTCTCATTTTCATGAGTAAGAATAGGATTCTGCTGGAGCCAGGCAGTGGTGGTGCATGCCTCTAATCCCAGCATTCCAGAGGCAGAAAACATTACAGATTCTGCTGAAGGAAAAAAGGGAAGAAACTGATGCTTGATTTTTCAGGAATTTACAATCTAATTTTAAAAATGAAAGCCTTAAGTATAGGGGAAATCATGGGTTTAAGAGACTTAAGCCCTTTCTTCCACTTATAATTCTGCAACCACCAGAACTTACACACCTGTCACTTAGCTATCAGTTGGCATGAAATTATACCATAGATTCTTTCTCTCCCCTCAGTTCCATGTTAAAGGTACATGCAAATAATTTCTACTATAAAATACAAATGATTAAAAATTAGCACAGGGAAAGCTTTATAAAGTACTGAAGTGATTCAGTTAATATACAATCAAAACCCAAACCTAAACCAGGCCTATGCCACTATTGGCTCCCTTTTGTAAGAGGCTGGAGCATGAGAATTACCCAAGTTTGAACTAAATAGTGAGACCCACTAGTTGTAGTGGCACACCCCTTTAATTGTAGCACTCAGGGGGCAAAGGCAGGAGGCTCTCTGTGAATTCAAGGCCAGCCTAGTCAAATTCCAGTGCAGTAAAGAGTACAGAGAGAGACCCTGTCTCAAAACAACAAAAATAAACCCTGAGAGAGAGAAGAGAAATATTAACCAGAATGAATAGGAAACACGAGTGTATTATATCCACACAAACACATTTTTGCATTATGCATAATTTGCTAAAAATTTATAGCATCTGCATATAGTATAAAACTAAAGCCAATGAAATTTCTTTAGAACGTAAAATGCTACTTTTAAATAGCAAGAATTGCAAAATAGAGAATTTAAAATAGCTGTATCAATATCTGTTTACCTAGATAGCAGTATCCTTATCATGCAATCTTTAATTATTTAGAGACAATGAAAATAAAATTGAAATGCCTTATTTATACCTCATGAGGTGATCTATGACCTTCCCATCCCTGGGCTGATGAACACAGCAGTGAAGCTTCACATGCTTCTTAGAGAAGGCAAACACTAATGGCTGTTGCTTCTAAAAACTACTCCTGTCCTGCACAACAGAGATTCAGCATAAAATACTGACTAGTGTGGCAAGGGGGAAAAGTCCACCATTAAATATTCTCCTTGCATATCTATTACATATCTATTGCATTAATGATATAATCACAGAAACATCAACCCCAGTTGTCACATAAGTGACACAATGAACAGGCTAAAAAACAGTCACAGGAAAGATACTTAGGAAAATCTACTCTCTACTTCAAGGTATTAAAGCCTATATGTATCTACAAGGATTAAATTTTTAAAATGTCACTTATGGAGTTTTATTTTTCCATTTTATAGTAAATTATACTTATCAATCAAAATTATTATTCCTACAATAACAAAGAGTTATGCTTGCATTAAAGACTGGGTACCATCTCAACCATGTAAGTTCCAAATATAGGAAACTTCCTTTCAAAGTAATAACAATTATTATGATAATAAAGCAATAGAACTATAATATCCAGTCCCTAATAACACATACCTAGATGAATTCTATAAGGATTAAAGAAATTGGCATATATAAATGCTTATATTACAGTGCTAAGTGAAAATATTTTTGTCTTTAAATGTTGTTTTTCTTTACTTCTTATAATTTGATAGGAATGGATTACAAATGAGATTTGAATTTTCCCTTATTAATACCTCTATATTAGAATAGACTAATTACTATAACAAACAACTCTCCCCTTATTCATTCTCCCCCTACCCAGAGGACTGAACCTTGAGCTTCTTGCATACTAGACAAATATGTTATCACTCTTACTGAGCCACATCCTTCAAAGCACATTACTAGACTTCCTTTTACCTTTTACTTTGAGGCAGCACCTCAGTAAGTTACCCCAGCTGGCCTTGGACTCATCCTGTGACCCAGAATGGCCTTGGATTCGTTCTGTGGCCCAGAATGACCTTGGACTTTCAATACCCTTCCTCAGCCTCCTGAGTGGATGGGAGGACAGGACTAGGCTACTAGGCCTGGTTGAGAGTTCTCTTCAATCCTTATTGGGAGAAAAATACAGAAAGAGCACACTAAAGGATGCCTTACTCTTGCCTACCTTCCATAATAGCCTGCAAGTGTCTGAAATTCCTGTCATGTTCCCAGTTGGTAAAGCCTTAATTTTTCAGAAGGAAATGATTTATAATATAAGAGTCTAATTTTAAATTCTATAAAATTAAAAAGCTGTTCATCCGAAAGCCTCCCCAATCTCAATGAATTAGTCTGGGAAAGTCCTGAGGTGCTCTCAAGATCAAATTTTCTAATAAATTAACTTACTGTGGTTGTGGTCAAGACTAATATTGGAAGCAATAAAGGAATAATTTGATACTCTAAAATTATTTGATTACATTTTCTAATTAGAAGTGACAGGTCTCCTCGCTGTAGTACCATCGGGTACCAGCCAAGAGGTGGGGACGGGTTAGATAATCTCACCACCCTGAAGTACTGAGTGTTAGAGCTTCTGCCAGCTTGACTGGAGTCCTTTAGTGCGGTAATTTTGCCCTGAGGATCTAAGGTCTAGGTGTGGAATAGGCAGATGAATTCCCTCCTTGCCTCACATGGCCTCTTCTTCAGCGTTTCATGGATCCATTCTCCTTGTCTGTAGTCTCCATGTCACCAACGTCCTGAGCAAGATGACTTCCAGGGTCACTGAGTGCTTCCACTTATTTAGCTAAAGAACTAAAAGAAATCACTATAATGTAGTGTTTGTAGAGGACAGGAGATGCCCACATATACTCTTGCTTGAAGAAATTACATGTTTTAAAAACTTAAAGATCCCAGGGAGACAATGAAGAAGGGCTCACTGGGACCCACCAGTGTTACAAGCTCCTAATTTCAAAGCTCCCTTTGGAAGATCAGTGTGGAGAACATAACTAGCAATATTGTACATTCAACAGCAGCACCCAGAGCTGATTGCTTTACCATCCTCACATAAGTGACATCTACTGACATGGAAGAACATGCCAGGGAAGGATAACCCAACTCAGAACATTTAAGTCAAAATGAAACATCATTAGAAATTTATTCTCATTTTTCTAAATAGTTTCTTTTTTACAAATGGTTACATGTCCATCTGGTCTCTACTTTCAAAGTCAAGGGTCATGTTTGATGATCAAAATCTGCATTTTAATATCAACAGTTAAATCAAAATATTCTAATTGTAACATAACATGATAAAATATTGTATTATTTTTGGAGAATTTCATACGTGCTTATAATAAATGTTGGTAATATCCATCCCCTACTCTCCACTCTGACTCCACTCCCAGACATGTCCTTATCTCCCTCACAGATTCTTAGCAATTTTTTTTTCATTTTTGTATTTATTTAAAAAGGTTTTTTTCTGTATATACCACTGCTGGCCCTCCCCTCCTCCCAGCCCCTTCCAGTCCTTCCTCAGCCTTCCCCTGCTCCATCCCCCATCTATTCCCCAAGGAGGGCAAGGAGTCAATGCCAAGGTGGGTCCGTTCAGTCTGGCCTATCAAGTTGGTGTAGGTCTGAGTCCATCATCCCAGTATTAAGGCTGGGTTAGGTGTTCCTCTGTAGGGAATGGGCTTCAAGATGCCAGTTCATGCACAGGAACATAGTCTGATCCTACTCCAAGAGGCTCCACAAACTGCCCGTGCCATTTGACAGTCATCTACCTTTGGAGGGTTTAGTTCCTTTCCCTGAAGTTTCCTTAGCAGTTGTTTATGATTCAGTGAGCTCCCAATAGCTCCAGTCAGCCATCCCCATGGGTCTCCTCCTCATGATCCTGATCCCTTTGCTCATATACACTCTCCTTTCTCTCTCTTTCTCTTCAGATAGACCTGGTACTTAGCTATAGATCTCTGCTTATGCCTCTATTTATTGCTGGATGAAGGTTCTAAATGACAATTAGGGTGGTCATTCATTTGATTATATGGAAAGTCCTGTTTAGGCACTCCCTCCACTATTGGTTGGACATCTTGTGGTTGTTGGGGTTTTCCTTATCACCCAGTTTCTTTCCAACCCCACAATATCAAGATATACATTTCTTTTTTTTCTCCCTCTTTGTTGGTCCTCTCATTCAACCATCTCCTTCTCTCATGATTTGTTCCCACCTTTACTTGGTCACTATTCATTATGATCCTAATTTATTCAGGAGATCTTCTCCATTTCCTCTTCCCAGGGGGATACCTGGATGTCTCAAGTTTCTTATCTTCCTAAGTTGTTGTGATTTGCAGCCTGGATATTCTTTGCTTTTTATCTAAAATCCACTTATGAGTGAGTTTATACCATGTCTATTGTTCTAGGTCTCACTTAGGATGATACTCTCCAAATCCATCCACTTGTCTGAAAATTTTAGGATGTCTTTTTTTTTAACTCCATTGTGTAGATGTACCACAATTTGTTAATCCATTCTTCAGTTAAGGGGCATCTAGGTTGTTTCCAGATTCTGGCTATTACAAATAATGTTGCTATAAACATAGTTGAGCTAATGCCCTTGGGTTAAGAATGTGCATCCTTTGAGAATATGCCCAATAGTGGTATTGCTAGATCATTGAGGAAATAGGTTCCCAGTTTTATAAGGAACCACTATTCTGCCTTCCAAAGTGGTTGTACAAGTTTACACTCCCACCAGCAATGGAGGACTGTTCCCCTTGCTCAGCATCCTCTCTAGCATATGCTGTCATCTGTGTTTTTTAACTTAGCCATTCTGACAGGTATAAAGTGGTATCTCATAATTGATTTGATTTGCATTTCTCTGGTGGCTAAAGATGCTGAGCAGTTCTTTAAGTGCCTTTTATAAACATGTAATTCTTCTATTGAGAATTCCCTTTTTAGTTCTGATCCCCATTTTTTAATTGAGTTATTTATATTTTAGGGCTCTAGTTTCTTGAGTTCTCCATATATTTTAGAGATCAGTCCTCTATCTGATGTAGGATTGGTGAATCTTTATTCCGTTTTGTAGGCTGTCATTTTATCTTATTGACTGTGCCTTTTGCTTTACAGAAGCTTCTCAGTTTCAGGAGGTCTCACTTATTGATTGTTGTTCTTAGTGTCTGTGTTACTGTGTTATATTTAGGAAGTGGTCACCTGTGCCAATGTGTTGGAGGGTATTTCCCAGTGTAGCTGGGTTTATGTT
Source organism: Phyllotis vaccarum (assembly GCA_033318265.1). Classification (NCBI taxonomy): domain Eukaryota; kingdom Metazoa; phylum Chordata; class Mammalia; order Rodentia; family Cricetidae; genus Phyllotis; species Phyllotis vaccarum. The sequence goes on along the minus strand of JARWLC010000010.1, from coordinate 31,816,566 downwards.
GATGTCTTTGATCCACTTTGATTTGAGTTTTGTGGGGGCTGATAGATATGGATCTATTTGCATTCTTCTACATACTACCATCCAGTTATCCCAACACAATTTGTTGAAGATACTGTCTTTTTTCTGTTGTATATTTTTGGCCTCTTCATCAAAAATCGAGTGATCATAGGTGTGTGAATTACTGTAGGCCTCAAGCCCCAGTAAAACCCAGCTCACTGAATACCCCAGCTCCAAAACCCCACCCTACCCCCCAACCTACACCATCACTCGGTAACCTCAGAGACCACAGCAACAATTGGAATCCCCCAGACCCCGGCCCACAGCAGACTAAGAGACTAAGAGAGTTCCTCTTGGCAATTTTTTTTTACTTTCTTTTTCATGATCCACTGAGTCCAATTAGAACTACAAACATGCACATGGGTATGTGAGCGTTCATTGGAGCATGAGCAACCTTTAAAAATTAATTAACTAATTAATTAATTAAATATAAAGCTGGCTGTTCCTCCCTCATAAGTCATCAACTGCCAATAGCTTCTCAACTAGGGGCAGGAATGGGCTTGATCTTGATTAAGTCGTGCAGGCAACCACAGCTACTGTGAGACTATGAGTTCATGAGAACAATGGCCCTGTCATGGCCAGAAGATGCTGTCTGACATCAGTATCCCCTCTTCCACAATGTTACCTGGGGCTTGTTGGGTGGGAATAAGACAGATGTCCCTTCCAGAGTCACTTATTCTCTTCACTTTGATTAGTCTCTGTATTAATTACTGTTGATAAAGAGCTTCTTATAAGGGCTAAAAGCTGTCCTAATAGACAAGTATAAAGGTTGATCTTTAGAAGAGCATTTGATACTATGTTCATCTAGCAAGATAATATTAGTCATTCTCTCCTAGGGCCTATGACCTTGCCAGCCACAAGTTCTTGGCTAGGTTTATAGTGCCAAGCATGAGTTGCCACCTACAGGAGTGGGCTTATATCCAATCAGAAAGTGCTTGGATATCCAAGTCCCAGTTCACAGCTGGGAAAGCTGTTAGTGACTTCCCCCCACCCAAACCTGCACACTGTCTTTTAGCATGAAGGAAATTAGACAGCAGAGAAGCTTCCATGTCAGGACCAGCTTGATTTCCCTGTCTTGTGACCAAAGCATATGATATGGTGAGCAATAAGGTCTTACCACCCATCCTATTACCATAACATGTGATATCATGAGCAATAAGGTCTTACTATCCAGTTCTGGTGGATGACCAAATGCAGAGGCAGTAGCCTGCCTGATTTGTTTGAGAGTCTCTGGTATCCTCTACTCATAACTTGAAGGGAAATGACCTTCACCTGACACAGGGATTTTGTTTGATAGCTTACAACTTGTAAGAGAAACACTCTTCCCCCACCCCAAGCAGAACTACAAACGTGTGTGTGTGTGTGTGTGTGTGTGTGTGTGTGTGTGTGTGTATGCATGTGTGTGCATGTGCATGTGTGTGCACGTGTGTATGTGTGTATATGTGTCTCTGTGTGTGCGTGTGTGTACATGTATATGTGTGTATGCATGTGTGTGCATCTGTGTGTGTGTCCCTCTGTGTGTGCATGCATGCACAAGTGTGTATGTATGTGTGTGTGCATGTGTATGTGCATGGCATGCATGTGTGTAGGTGCATGTGTGTGTGCATGTGTTTGCATGCGTATGTATGTGTGTCTGTGTGTGTGCACACACACGTGTATATATAAAAGCTTGTGATATAATATGTCCATGTGACTTTTTCAGCATTCTTAGTGTTGGTCATCACTGCCCCCATCACATCCTCTGATAAACTTTCGCCACATTATTTCCATCTCCCTTCATACTACCTGTGCTCTGAATCCCTCCCTTAAAATCTACACATATATACACACCAACAATGGCTCCTTCCTAGTTTCCTGGATTCTCCTTTGCCCACACATTATAAAAACCAGTGTGGAACTGCCATATGACCCAGCTATGCCATTCCTGGACATATACCCAAAGGATTTTATATCCACACAGAAATACCTGCTTATCTATATTCAATGCCACTCTATTCACAATATCTAGGAAACTGTATCAACATATCTGCCCACCAATTGGTGAATGAGTAATGAAACTGTAGTACCTATACACAGTGACATTTTATTCAGCTGTAAAGAAGAAATAAAATTATAAAATTTGTGATTTAAAAACAAAAATCACTGAGTGTTCTCTCTTAAAATATTCCATTTTAAAAAATTGGTTTACACATATTAGAGTCTTATGAAAAGCAAAGAAAAATTTAAATTAGAACCATATAACCAGTAAAACTGATAATCAAAATTAAATGACCAATTCGTGTACAAATGTAGTACCCAACCAGAGAAAATAGAAAGTCCAGTCAGACCAACACGAGCTAATGAGATCAAGCAAATAAAATGTTTCTCATTTAACAAAGGAGGAGGAAAAGGAGGAGGAAGGTTCCATGCTGAATTCTACTATTTGAAGGATAACAAATATCAGCTCTTACTAAGTTATTACAAAAATATTAAAGAAAGAGGAAATCTTCCAAACACAATATATGAGGCTAGCATTAGTCTGATATTAAAACCGAATGAAAATGACTACAGGATGGTATCCTTGGTGACACAGATTTTCAACAAAATACTAGAAAATTAAAGTCAGCAACATGTTAAAAATCACCATTACCAAGAGATGGAAGGGTGGCTCAGGACAATGTGTGCACAGGATGAAGACATAGTATTAGCAAAAATGTAAGCCAGAGCATCACTGTGGAAGTCAGGATAGTAGTTCTTCGAGAAATGAAAAGTAGAATTATTCTATCATACGATCTGTTCCTGAGAATATTATCAGAAGGAATTTAGATTAACATAACACAGGGTTACTAACACAAAGTTTATCCCACATGCCAATCAGCAAATAAATGAATTTTTAAATGCAGTGTATATATACAATGCATTTTCATTCAGCTGTAAGGAAAATGAAATTACTTCATTATCAGGAAAATAGACAGAATTGGAGATTTTCCTGTTAAGCCAAATAAGCCAGACTCAAAAAGACAAATATGGTTTTCCTCATATGTGCAATATAGACTTAAACATATTTGTGACTTGAAAGTAGAATGGTGACATCTGTGAGGGGAGGAAGGGGCCTGCCAGAAGGGAGATGAGAATAAGAACATGTGGAATCTAGCTGGAACAGTATATTGTAAGAGAGATGGGGGTGGGGAGAGAGAGAGAAGCAGAGGGAGTTATTCATCAATGAGAAAGAGACCGGCAAGAAGGAGCAAGGCAATAGAGTACTAGGTGAGAAAAAGAAAATTATATAAATATTACACATTCATGAAAATTTCATAATAAATAGTTATACTAAGTTTTAAAGTATCAATAGTAATTAGGAGTGCTAACTGGGTGGCATCTATTGCAAAGTCTGAAGACTTGAATTCAATCCCCAGAACCTACATGGGGGAAAAACTAAAACCAACTCCTGCCTGAAACTTATCCTCTGGGCTCCACACACGTGCTATGTATCTGCCCCTGTATCTCAGTCTCTTTGACTCTTTATATACTAAATAAATAAATATAATAAGAATATTTGAGCAGTTGACAACTAGAAACAGGATGAAGTACAAAGCTCATGTGTTAACCTCAGTAAAGATCACTGTTTGCCAATGACATACTCTTATTGGAAGGAAGTCCCAAGACCTCCACCAAAAACCAATTAGAACCAATAAAGCAAATCAGCAAATTAAAAAGAATATACAAAACTTAGTAACATCACTGTACTCTAGTAGCAGACTCCAAACTAGAAATGAAGGGAGCCATAGCATTTATAACAGATACAAATGCTAAATCAAAATTCCTAAGAACAAATTTAACCAAAGAGATCAAATATCTCTACAATGAAGGTTAAAATAGGGATGAGAGAAATCGAGGAATCACAAGAAAGGAAACCTATCTCCTGTGAATGTATTCAAAAACAATATTGTAAAAAAATGTCCATAATAGCAAAAACATTTACAGAACCAGTGAAATCCCTATCAAAATACTCGAAATCTGAAATTTTGAATTCAACCATCTGCATGTAACTAGGAGATAATGTAGTAGGTTCAGGTGGTGTTGAGCAAGACCTAGAGGCATGACTTTGAGGTCTTGAGGATCCTTGTACGGGGCCTGGTCAGACCCCTTTGAAGAGCAGTTGTACGCTGCCTGCCCTTCCTGTTCGTTTCCTGAGTTCTCAGAGCGAGGATTGCCACCACTGCCATGTGGGACATTTCAACCCTCCAGAAATTGCCCTAAGGTTCAATCTTAAAACAGTGCATGTTTTATATAAACTCCTTAATAAATATTAATCCTTTTATATAATCAATTGCCAGTAAATAATTCCTACAATAAAACATTGTACTACCTGACTTCTAACTGTGGCCTGTAGAAGAGCACTGTATTGGAATAAAAGCAGAATGACCAAGGGACCAGGACTGAGAGGACCTATGTGTCTACAAGCAGCTCGTTGCTGGTAAAGGTGATGATGAACCCTAGTGAAGAAAAGACAGTCTTCTCAATAAATACAGTACAGTCATGACTTCCCTCCTGTTGGGTGGGTTTGAAGTCCAGTCATGAATCTGTTACCACCAACATGTGAATGCCATTCATTGTGCCTTTAAAGACTAAAGGTCTGGTCATTGTCACGGTTTGTAAATACTGCACCTGGGTATGACTGTTTAATTGCCTCCCTCTTTTTGCAGCTTGATCAGTATAAACTGAAAAAGAGAAGGGGAAAAATGCCACCAAGGTTGATAAAGGAATCAGGTTAGTTTATATTTACCTAAGACACTATACAATACATATAAAATTGGACAAATGGATGGATGGATGGATGGATGGATGGATGGATGGATGGATGGATGGATGGATGAGATGTATGTATGTATGTATGTATGGATGGATGGATGGATGGATGGACGGACAGACAGACAGACAGACAGACAGACAGACAGACAGACAGATAGATAGATAGATAGATAGATAGATAGATAGATGGATGAGGTCTTCCCCACAAAAACCATGGACTAATAAAAAACTCAGTATCAGGCAAAGAAACTTCCTTTTGAATGATTGGTCATGTGTCCAAGTGACTTCCCAAACAATAGAGACTACTATGTAGCTTTGGTTGCCTCTCAGAGGTTAGAGAGAGAACCCCCATTGCATTAAATAAGCATACTTAGGACACAGAACTTCCGTGATTCCAGCTGGGTGAGACCTAAAAGCCTCTTTCCTGTGATCTAGCCTCTGTGGTACCAGAAAATAAAATTTTAATTTTAAATAAAGTATGTAGGCTGAATTTTTCTTAGATTGTTCCATTAAACAGTTACCAAATTATGTGATTACACTGAGTATTATATGAAATGTTGCTCTGTTCTTTACCAAAGAAGTATGAGTCAGGTTCAAAGTCCAAAAGATTGTCTAGTCCTAAAAAAAAATACTAAACACAGGAAGGCTATTTCAGGATCCAATGCAGCACATGTTCCCATTTCTCCTCTATGGTAATAATCATTTTTCCTTAGGGCTTGACAATTGTCTTCAAGAATTAATTCTTCTGGAAAAAGTTTTATTTCTTTTAATATGAAAAAAGAACAAAACATTCTCATTTTGCTATGAGAAAAGATCTCTCTCATGTAGCCAAGACTGTCCTTAAACTTCTGTTCCTCCTGTGTCTACCTCTTAAGTGATGAGATCACAAGTATAAACCACCATGACCAGCTAGAAAACTCATTTCTCATTCATGAATTATCTACCACTCACCTACTCCCTTAGATATCTCTTGGATGGAGAACGTGTAGACAAAAGAATGACCTGTGTTGGTTCCCAGTGGGAAGAAGGTGTCTGCTCTCCTGCAGATACACACAAGAAAGCCTGAAGCAGAAAGCCAAGGGCACAGATCTGCCAATGAGCAGAGCAAGTTGCCACATGAAAACCACACTTCTGCCACTTGTAGAAAAGCTAGTGAGTGTTCTTGGGCATGTGCCTTACCATCCGTGCTGTGAGGAGCTTTCGCCAAGCTCCCCTGCCAGCAGTCACTTACTCTGCCAGCAGCTGGAAAAGAAAGGGCTGGAGAGCTTGTCCTCTAGTCTCGTCCTGACTGTGATCTTGCTAATGTCTTTCTAGAAGCTGGAAGATGCAATACCTTCACAAATTTGTTTCATCCAGAATTTAAGACAAAATGCCCACTTCCAAAATATTCAGAAAGACCAATGGAAAGCCTCCTAGGTGTTAGAAACGGGTAGACCTTTGTCCTCTCCTCAAATATATTCAAGTAAAGTGCTAGCATGTAGAGTCTAAGAATAAGACTGTATTTGGCGATGGCTCCTTGAAAGGAGGGCTTCCTTAAAGGAAGATCCATGGTAGACCAGTCCAGAATGAGTGGAGTCATGAAAGGGAGATTAAGACACAAAAGATAGCTGGGGCTGTAGCACAGGCATCAGGCACATGTCTCATATTCAGGAGGCCCTGGATTCCATCCCATCACACACTCAAAAAAAAAAAAAGAAAAGAAAAGAAAATAGATGATTTGAAGACACAAGAAGGAAACAGCCATCTCCAAGAAAGAGGGAGGCCTGGGAGGAAGCTCACACTGCTGACACCTCAAGCTTGGGCCTCCAAGCCTCCAGAGTGGAAGAACAAGAATTTCTATTGTTCCAGCCAGTTACTCTGCAGCTCTCTCCAATGGTAGCCCTAGCTGGTTAATACAGGAGCCAACAGCTTAAATGCACAAGGAAGCCAAATTCTGACCTTAAACCCTGGGTCTGTCGTAGCCTTCCTCTCTCCCACATCATTCCACACTCATCTTCATGTGGCTTCACACCACTTGGCCTAGAATAAGCCTCTCAGGATTGGCTCCAGCTCTGAGCATGAAGGAGCACAGCACTGAGGGAAACTGTTTCTATCACTAAAGACCATGAGACTTTTCTCATCTGTATCTGAATTTCAGACTGTGTTGCCCAAGCTTCCCAAGCTGGCCTAAGGCAGAACACCCAGATCCTACCATACACCATAGCCAAGGCAGCTCCGTCGGAGTGACATCCAACAGTTCCAGTTCATCACCCCTTTCAGTGCAATGTTATGGGCAATCTAAGAGTGAAATAAAACATTTTGCATCATGAGAAACAAGGCTCTTTTTTGTAGACCATATACATGGTCATAGAGGCCACATGAAGTCACTGGTGAATGGAACAAGCAATAACTAAGTTCAGTTAGGGTACTTAACTCAAAATCAACTTAACAGAAGCTCATGCGTTTGAAGAGTTGATATTGTAAAAATTACTATTCTGAAAAGCCATGCCACAGATTCAATAGAATCCCTACAAAATCCCAACATGATTCTTCTACACAGAAATAGAAACAAGCATAATTTTTATTTTTAAAAATGTTTTCATTCATTTTACACACCAACCACAGATCCCCCTCCCATCTCTCTGGCTCCCTGTGAGCCTTCTCTCCCACCCTGCTCCCCATCCCCTCCTCTCATAAGGTGTTATCACAGCCTGGTACATTCAGGTGAGGCAGGACCAAGTCCTTTCCCCTGCATCAAGATTGAGCAAGGTGTCCCACCATAGGTAATGAGCTCCATAAAACCAGCTCATGCGCCAGAGATAAATACTGACCCCATTGCCTGGGTCGTCACAAACAGTCCAAGCTACACAACTGTCTCCTTTATGCAGAGGGCTTAGTCCAGTCACATGCAGGTCCCGTGTCTATTGGTTTAAAGTCCATGAGTTTCCAAAAGCTTGGTTCAATTGTCTCTATAGATCTCCCCATCATGCTCTTGACCTCCATGTTCATTTAATCTCTCTTCCCTCTCTTCAACTGGATTTCTGGAGCTTGGCCTAATGCTTGGCTATGGATCTTTGCATCTGCTTCTATCAGTTACTGGATAAAGGCTCTATGATGAGAGTCAGGGTATTCAAGAGTCTCGTTACTGGAGTAGGCTCTCTGTCAGATGTAGAGTTAATAGAGGTATTTCCCCATTCTGCAGACTGCTGTTTTGTCTTATTAGCCATATCCCTTGCCTTACAGAAGCTCCTCAGTTTCAAGAGGTCTCATTTATTAATTGTCGATCTCAGTGTTTATTAATTGTCAGTCTCAGTGTCTGTGCTACTGATGATATATTTAGGAAGTGGTCTCCTGTGCCAGTGAGTTCAAAGCTACTCTTCTCCCGGGTTCAGTGTAACTGGATTTACGTTGAGGTATTTGATCCATTTGGACTTGAGTTTTGTGCATGATGATAGACATGGATCTATTTGCATTCTTTTGCATGGTGACATCCAGTTATGCCAACACCATTGTACAGTTTTGGCTTCTTTGTCAAAAATCAGCTGTTCATAAATTCATGGATTAATGTCAGGGTCCTCAATTCAATTCCATTAGTCCTCATGTCAGTTTTTACATCAGTACCAAGCTGGTCTTGTGACTATAACCCTATAAAGGAGCTTAAAGTCAAGGATGGTAATGCTTCCAGAAGTTGCTTTATTGTACAGAATTATCTTAACTGTCTTGGTTTTTTGTTGTTGTTGTTTTTCCATATGAAACTGAGCATTGTTTATCAATGTCTGTAAAGAATTGTATTGGGATTTTGATGGGGATTGCATTGAATCTGTAGATTGTTCTTTGGAAGGACTGCCATTTTTATTCTACCTATCCATGACTATGGAAGATCTTTCCATTTTCTGACATCTTCTTTAATTTCTTTCTTTAAAAACTTTAAGTTGTCATACAGGTTTTTCACTTACTTGATTAGTATGGCTATTGTAAAGGGTGATGCTTTTCTGATTTCTTTCTGTCTGTTCATCATTTGTATATAAATGGGCTACTGATTTTTTTTTCACTTAATCTTGTGTCCTGAGACATTCACGAAGGTGTTTATCACCTGTAGGAGTTCCCTGGTAGAATTTTTGGGGTCACTTATGTATACTATCATATAATCTAAAAATAGCAAAGTTCGACTTCCTTTTTTCCAACTTGTATCCCTTTGATCTCCTTTTGCTGTCTTATTGCTTACCTATAACTTCAAATACTATATTGAATAGATAAGAGGAGAACAACCTTGTCTTATTCCTGATTTTAGTGAAAATTACTTAAAGTTTCTCTTCATTTGCTATAAACTGTCAGTTTGCTGTAAATTGCCTTTCTTGTGCTTAAGTATGTTCCTGTATTCCTGATCTCTCCAAGACCTTTATCATGAAGGGGTGTTTGATTTTGTCAAAGGCTTTTTCAACATCTAATCAGGTGGGATTTTTTTCTTTCTGTTTGTTTATGTGGTGAATTATATTGATAGATTTTTTTGTGTGTGTCGAACCATCCCTGAATCTCTAGAATGAAGCCTACTTGATCATGACGGATAACTTTTTATGTGTTCTTTGATTTGGTTTGCCAGTATTTTATTGAGTATTTTTGCATCAATATTAAAAAGGGATATTGTTCTGTAATTCTTTTCTTGAAACAAGCAATCTTAAACTCCATATGTTATCATAAGTGATCCCAAATAGCCAAAGCAATCCTTATTTTTTTAAAAAAGAACCATACCAATTTACAGTTTCACTACAGAGCCATAGTCATAAAAACAGAATGATAGTGGCTTAAGAACTGTGGGGCAGAATACAAGGACCTGGAAATAATCTTATGAAGCTACAGCCACCTGAGATTTTAGAAAGATGCAACAAACGTGTATTAACAAAAGGCAACCTTTTTAGCTGATGGTGCCAAGGAAACTGGATATCCACATGCCAAAAAAAAAAAAAAAAAAAAAAAAAATCTGGATCCCCATCTCTAACTCTAGATGAAAAGCAAGCAACCACAAATGGGTCAAAAGAAAAATGAAACTTGCATCTCTGACATAGTTAGAGGGGAAATTGGGGGAGAGACTTGAGCACACACAGGCATTCCCTGAACAGGACTCCAGTCACTTAACAGTGCTGACAACTGACAAGTGGGATGTGGGATTTTGTGAGGTTAAAAAGCTTCTCACAACCCATTGTGTAGCAAGCAGGCAAGACAGGCCAAAGACTGATACTTAAAATATATGAAGAACTCAGGCGAACAGTCCAATCAATAAACAGGCTACTGAAATGAACAGAAATCCTTGAAAGATGACAAACAGCCAGTTAAACAGAAAACATGTCCAACTCCTCTAGTCATCAGCTAAATTCCCATTGAGACTCCTTCTCACCCAAGTCAGAAAGATGGCATCAAGGAAACAAGTGACAGCAAATGCTGGCAAAGATGTGGACAGGGAGGAATATGCACTGCCGGTGCCAATGTCCAATTGCCAAGATACTCTGAAAACCAGTGTGGAGGTCACTCAAAACATACTAAACATACAGTGACCATTGATCCGGCTGTGCCACTTGCCAGTGTTCACAGAGACACATGCAAATCGATGTTTACAGAAGCACTATTCGTGCTAGCTCCGTTAGAAAAACAAACAAGCTCTGCCCTACAACAGAGGAATGGAAAAAGAAAATGTGCTATTTTTTGCATAATGGATTTTTGCAGGATAATGAATGTGACTGGAGATAATCATATTGAGTTGAGTCAGTCACAGAAAGAAAAATGTCACATTTTCTCTTGTTTTTGAGTCCTAGATGTCAGGAAACATAAAATTGCTGACATGAAAGAAGAACAATGGATTCACCAGAGACGATGACTGCATAGTAGGAGTGTGTGTGTGTGTGTGTGTGTGTGTGTGTGTGTGTGTGTGTGTGTGTGTGTGGAGAGAGAGAGTCACAGTCCGGCATATACCTGTATGAGAATGACCCATGTAGGACTCTACCCCTTTACTGAGGAGAGCAGCCTTGGATTGGCCCATCTAACCCATCTAGGATTTACCCACGGCTGGAACTTGTGAGGAGATTGGTCCTATGCAATGATAACCACAGGATTTCCATGACTTGGGGCACCACCAGGATATCTGAGAGGCATTTCTGTGAGGATCCAGTGATGATAGTATATGAGAAACCAGAGGCCTTGAGCCAGACCAATGACAGAAAGTAGAGCTGATAGGACAAAAGTGTCTACCACGTGAAACACCGAGGCTCCCAGTGCCACCAGTGCAAATGAAGAGGTGTTGGAAGAGCTGGGAAAGATGAAGGAGCAAAGAGGGATTTTGTTGTTGTTTTGTTTTTGTTCTTTTGTTTTGTGTGCATGCGTGCATGCGTGTGCATGCGTGTGCATGTGTGTGTGTGTGTGTGTGTGTGTGTGTGTGTGTGTGTGTGTGTTGGTTTGATTTGTTTTGAAGTTTGGGATGATACTGCAGGGGGAGGGGAGACTATGGAAGGATTGGGAAGTGAGTGAAATTGAAAGGGATGATGTAAAATTCCCAAAGACTTGATAAAGAAATCATGTTAAATGTTTTTAAATGGCCCATGTAAAACTGAAAACTAAAAAAAAAAAATCAACTTCTTGCTTTTCACCTTATTAATGCTCTCAAAATGTGATGTTGATAATGATTTAATTTGTTGTGTTCTCACCCACTGATACATCGCTTCGATCTATTGATTTTCTTATTGGTTGTAGATAGTGTTGTCAAAGGAACTTATTCTTCTTCTAAATGTATATGGGCTTTTAATAAAATATGCTTTATGTGATTTTCAGAAAAATGAGTTGGCTATAGACATACATTTTATTCAACCTTAAAAACTCCTTTAAAAGGAAAAGTTGTAGGAAGAGAATAAATGTTCTTTAAAATTTGAGATGGCTCTTTTTTTAATCTGTTATAAGTATAGTGTGGCTTATTTAAATCAGGAAGCTCAAGAGTAAGGCAAGGCCCTAGCAGGAGCCATATGTGAGCAGGTGTAACTTAAAGAAGCATCTTGCACAGCTGAGCTTGTCTCATATCACCTGTGATCTGGAGGAAAGGATGCTTCGGGGGGAAGCTGTTAAAGGCTTTTCCCAGTAGTGGAAGAATTCAGTACAGATGGCTCAGAGCATCTTAAAAATATTTTTATATAAACTGACCGCCAATAGCTTTTCATCAGTAGGTTGGCTATAAAGCTGTACTTATGAACTTGATTTTCCATATCATGCAGAGAAAATGACACTTTGAAAAACAAATTTTAAGACAGGCTCATGGCACAGGTGGTTGTTTACAAACTATTTTCAGTTAATTGGATTTCTTAACATGAAGTAGTATTTTCAAAACTAATTAAATTGTGTTTTAATGAATATTTAGGACCAAAATATATTATCTTTGCTGTACAGTATATAGATTTTTAAATCATCCATAAAAGTAATTATATTTTTTACATTCTCAAAAAGTCTTATGCAATTATTGCTGTTAAGTGGGTTGTTTGCTTCCTCTCAGGCCATGATTGAAGAAGCCATCACCAGAGCAGAAGCTTTCTCAGTTATGTACACACCCTTTGCAACAAAAATAAGGGCTGATAAAATAGAGAAAGTCAAAGAGGTGTTCATCAAAACTCATCCTGCATACGTGGACTGTATCTACACAGGTAAGCCCATCATCTCAAGCAGCTGACTGTTGTCCCCGGCGGCCAGAGGCCCAGACCCACAGACCTGCCACACCAGACTCCTTAGCCACCCGCCAATGCTGCTCAGGCCCCCAGAAATGACTCAGATGCTTATATTACCTATGGCTCAGGCACATTGCTAGCTAGCTCTTACATCTTAACTCAAACCATTTCCATTAATCTGTCAGCCATATGACCCGTGGCTCACCTGTGTTCCTTACATGTTGCTCCTTTGCGCTTTTGCCTCAGTCTGTCTGACTCCCACCCTGCTTCTTTTACCTATGTTGTGATTTCTCCTCCTTATTCTATGGTGCCTGTCATGGGCCAAAACAGCTCCTTTATTTAAAGATTGATATTCACAGCACACAGAAAGACAGACATTCCCACATCCGCTGACTGATGCTCTGCTGCCATGGCAACCAAGGCACTGCCCTTTTTGGCTTGTTTGTTACTTGTAGTTACAGGTGTAATCTTTAATCTCAAGAGTTCAAGGGAAAACTTATTTTAAAGACTTTAAGACTTTAAAACTTCAAGACTTAAAAAACTTTATTTTAAGACTTTGTGTTAACTTTTGTTTCAACACAATATGCCTTGTATGGTCACAAATTCAGACTTTTTAAGTAGTAAATTTGGAAACTTTTAAGGTTTTAAAAGAAAAAAAAATTGAATTGAAGACCTGTGACCAAAAGCTACCTTTCCTCCAGTTCCCTTTATACTCCAAGCAAAGAGCATTTTCCTGAAGTTGGATTTTATTTTTTTATCCAAGGCATGCTACTTGAGTTTCCCATTCATCACCCACGTCACCCTCAGCCTCTCTTTTTTATCTATATAACCAAGGGTTTCTGCCTTAGTTACTTCTCTTAAGGGGTGGAAAGGTTTATTTTGGCTCATGGTTCAAGAGATGAAGTCAAACATGACAGGAAGAACTAAGGACAGATTTGGAGATGGGGGGGGTCAATAAACCTCAAGGCCCACCTTGACTCCAAATTTCTCATTTCTCCAGCTAAGCTTCAGGTCCTAAAATTCCATAGCCTCCCACGACAGAACCACCAGATGGAGAGTATGTGTTTCAACACATCCTCACGTGGAGGATGTCTTACATCCAAACCACAGCAGCAGGGCAGAGACAGAGCACTGGGATTACTCTCTTCCCTCTTTTTAATTTTTAAAGTATTTTTCCTCGTTACTGTACCAAGGGTCATTTGGGATTTTAAAAAGGTTTATACACACACACTAAGCAGAAATATTGTTGAACATCAAAAATGACCACAAGATAAAGCAAGGCCTCCAAAGGCATGCACCTGGTGTCCCAGTATCAAATTAAGAAATATTTTTTTCTCTTCCCTGATCCCTGGGGCTGAGGCTTTGATTTATGAGGTTAATAATAAGTCTATTATTGATCACTTTTAAAGTATCAGGTACTCTACATTTGTCCTCTTGTTGTTCCCATAATTTATGAGGAAAGATGAACAAGGAACGAGGGACAAAGAGAGACAAAAAGCCCTCTGAAGGTCCCCTGCCAGACTGATGACAGAAGGCCTCAGATGTGAACTCAGTCCTGGCCCTTGAGCCACAGGCTCCTAGACTACTGATGTTTATCCATGGTGCCCTAGGTACTCCAGAGGGAAGATAAAAAATCCAACTATTAACAGCTGAATTCTAAATCCCTAAAGACCAGGGGGAATTTGAGAAAAGAGAAAGTAGATGTAAAATGCATGTTACAGTGCCCTTGATACTGTGTAGTGAACTTAAGTGCTCCCTTAAGCATCCAACAAAGGGCCCAAGGAAATGGCTCTGCATGAAAAAGCAGAGCACAACCCATGTAAGAGCGAGTCATGGCAGCAGGTGTCCCAAATCAGAAGTGCTGGGTGCTGTGGTGACATGGAGGTGACAAGAGGATCCCCGGGAGCTTCCAAGCCAGCTAGTCAAACACAGGAGAGACTCAGCCTCAAACCAGGTGGTAGAGGCCTAACCACAGGATTGTCCTCTGCTACCCACGCATGTGCTGTGATGCATGTGCCTCACACACATACTCAAAAATAAACTTTTCAAGAAAGACTAAAACACAAAAGAAAAAGTATATTTTAAATAATCAGTTATTTCTCAAAACTTAGACTTGGTTACTTGCTATACATTTTATAATTATTTTATTATATTTTAGGAACTTTTTAAAGGGGGATCAATGAGAGCACATAAAAATCAAGCCTACTTATCACCATAGAAAACTGAATCCAGTTCAGCTATTTTCATTCTAATACCTAAAAGACAGGGGAACTCATTGAGATTTCCAATTTTTCAGTTTCTCTTCAGGTGGAATTAGTTTAGTTATATTTAACCTACTTTGCAGAGAAGTCGTGACGATTAATTAATACTTAGGAAGCATTGTTGCCACTGAGAGTTTAAAAACAATAATAACATTAATGAGCCAGACTCACATCTCCTGTAACTCCATCAAACCTGTTATCAAGATGAATTATGATCTGTTGGCAAGACAATCCATGCTAAAAGATCTTACACTTTTGAAGAGAAGATAATTACACGTCACTAATGATTGTTTCTATTACTTTTGAATTACTAATTGCTAGCATATGACAGTGTGATATGAGAACCTAGAGCAAGAAGATAAAGCTTCTTGAGGTGGTGTAAGTTAGAGAAGGCAGCTTGGGGCTACTAAAGCTCTCTGTCTCTGCGAAATCTGTGCTTCACACAAACTAGATGACTGAAGGCGACATCATTTGCCTCTAAGGCAAAAAAACAAAACAACAACAACAAAAAAAAAAACAGGGGTTTAGCTGGAATGAGGGTAAAATGATTATTGGTAGCTCATTACTAGAGGTAATGAAGCTGTGAGGTGTGGCTTCTTTACTCCCAGCACTGTTAAGGTGAGTGTGGGTATAGAGCCTGGAAAGAGCAAACAAGGTCAGGTTTGATCATCAACTTGACACCTCTCCAAGGAGGTGCAAAACAATACTTAGAAGAAGCACCAGGATCACATATAGCCACTAAATTCACCACCAAAAAAATCACTGTGTTTTCTTGGCATTTCCCCAAAGCCCGCATTTGCCATTCATCTACTTTATGGATTTATTGAAAATTTGAGACAGGCTCTCACTGTCTACCTTGGTAGTCTTGTAGCTGGCCTTCCACTTACAACAATCCCTGTCTTTGCCTCTAAAGTTCTGAGATGATTGGCATGCCCCCACGACATGCTGTAGACAGAAGCTTCTGCCTTATTGGAAATCCAATGGCCCACTTATTTCAACACATTTGTGCGTCAGTTGTGACTGCACAGTCATGTGCAGAGAGCAAAAACAAAAACTAGATCAACACAGTCTACCATGGTCAGGTCCATTCAAATGATTGAAAAACTCCCTTCTGTGTTCAAGCAGTGCCATCTTCAGAAATACTCAGCATCTTCATGTTCTTCTCTTTACTTACCATCTATGTTTTAGGTGTGTGTGAATGTGTGTGTGTGTGTGTGTGTGTGTGTGTGTGTGTGTGTGTGTGTCTATGCCCACTTGCAGGTCTATGTGAAAGTAAGCCCCTTTGAGTGTTTGTGTGTATACAGAAGTGTGCAAGTGTGAACACATTTCAGTCTCTGTGTGTATAACAGAAGTCAACTGCAGGTTGTTCCTCAGGAGCCTTCCACCTCATTTTGAGAGTCTCACCAAGCAGGCTAAAGTAAATGGTCAGTGTATCCCATGGATCCTCCTGTCTCTTCCTCTCCAATGCTGGGATTACAACACACATGGTTTGTTACATGGCAGGGAACACAGGTCCTCATGCTTATACAATATGTACTTTACCAAGATCTTCTTTTTAATAAGAGTTTACCATATACCAGGCATTACCCCACATTATGTGTGTATGTACACAAACTTCAGCCCACACTTGTAGTATGAGGTTTCTGGCCCGGACTTTCAGGCTTAGCCTCAAGGTTTAGGACCCACAGACCCGCAGACCCTCAGAGACACACAGATGCTTACAATGGTTTTGGTCTGATCGGCCTCAGGCCCAGGCATATAGCTTGCTAGTGCTTTACCCTTCAACTAACCCATGTCTTTTATCTTGTTCAGCCATGTGTCTCGGTACCTTTTCTTAGAGCAGCATAGTTGTCCTCTGCTTCTCCCAGCTTCTCTCTGACATTCTGCTCTGTGCTTCCTGTTCTCAGAGTTTTCTTAGTCTGGTAGCCCCGCCCACACTTCCTGCCTGCCTTTGGCCAATGAGCGCTTTTTATTAAACCAGTGAGTGGGACAAATATTTACAATGAAACAACACAATCTCCCACATATTCCCTTTTCTCTTCTTAAAACAAAAAGAATTCCAAATCTAATATTCGTTTCCCCCTTATCTCCAACAACTTATAAACAACACTGTAAATAAACACAAACATCCATAATCCATGTTTTGGGAATGTGGGAGTTGCTTTCTAGGCTACTTCCTACTGAATGGAGGCATTGGCAGGCTCATGGGAATCCAAAGAAAAATTTAGGATTATGCACAAGTCTTTAGTGGAGTAATTTGTAAGGCTGGGTCATCACAGCCAGTCTCCTTGAAATTGTTCTGGATACAGAGCTCTGGAAACTTCACAGAGGTGCTCTGAAATGCTGAATCATTTGGGCTGTCCATTTCCATTGGAGATTTTTCAGGGGGTCTTCCTCTATCAAACTTTATGTTCTTTATCCAGGAATAAATCCACAGCCTCTCATTTTCTGTGAAAATAAAAAGAAAACCTCTTCTCCAAAATAGCATATCTTTGCATTTCAATTTTTAAGTAAACTCATTTACCAAATTTATAGATTGAATTAATCCAACAGCATTTATAATCAACTGTCTTTTAGCAGCTTTTACTAAGTCATTTTCAGTCAAGAAGTTTAAAGATAAGACAATAATATACAGTATCCAGACGTTCTTTGTATTTTCCATCTTTACATGGCTTATTTATTTATTTATTTATTTATTTATTTATTTATTTATTTATTTATTTTACTCTATTTCTTTTTTAATGGCTTTCTCTACGCCTATGTATCTATATTTTCAACACACTCTAAACCACTTAGACTTTTTACAAGAAACTGTCTTTACTGTATATTTGTTTCTTAACTTTTTCTGTCTCTGATCACACCTTTGCTTGGCTAGGGTTATTGACTCCACCCAGATTCTTCTATTTCTGTTTCTGAACACACCTTTAATCTGCCAGTATACAAGGTTGGTAGGATGGGTGGATGGCTCCACCCAGATCCTAGTCTAATTTCATAGAATTTATCTTTTAGCCCAGGTACTCTGGGAATTTCAGGGTCCATATAATTATCAAGTAAAGCTTTGCCGTCTACTGCCCATTAACTCCATTTAATTATTAGGCAGCGAGGCCTCTTAAAAAACTCACAAGTATTTTGCCTCTGAGGCTGAATCAGGAAGCTTCTCTTCAAAAAGTCAAGCCTCAGTTTGCCTCAGGCAAACAGAGCTGATCCATGAAAACATCAACTCTAAGAAGCCATCTTTGACTCTATTCTCTTTTTGTCCTTATTAACAGAAACCTTAAGTGCATCGTTTATAACATTTTACTTATATTGAGAGTCCTGTGAGACTTCAGGAACAAGCCATTTTACACCTTAAGCTGCACTCCAAAAGCCCACCATTGTAGCTCAAGCTCACACACCTCACCAGGGCATCTCTATACCGTGGCTCACATGAGAGACACAACTCAGAAGCTGCTTTGGGCTCTAGACCATTTTTTAAGCTTTCTGTGGCTTTATGTGGGCATCATTGCCCCATGTTGGGCTGCCATTTGTAGTAAGAGGTTTCTGGCTCTGACTTTCAGGCCTTGCCTCTAGGTTTAGGCCCACAGACCCACAGGCCCTCAGAGACACACAGATGCTTACAATAGTTTTAGGCTGATTGGCCTAAGGCCCAGTCATATAGCTTGCTAGCTCTCTACCCTTCAACTAACCCACGTCTCTTATCTTGTTCAGCCATGTGGCTCAGTACCTTTTCTTAGAGCAGCATAGTTGTCCTCTGCTTCTCCCAGCTTCTCTCTGACATTCTGCTCTGTGCTTCCTGTTCTCAGAGTTTTCTTAGTCTAGTAGGCCTGCCCACACTTCCTGCCTGCCTTTGGCCAATGAGCGCTTTTTATTAAACCAGTGAGTGGGACAAATATTTACAATGGAACAACACGATCTCCCACATACACTGAGTCTTCCACAGACAGCAAAGAAATGCATTGCAAGCACCCATCAATGGTTCAGTAGAGAGATAGTATTGTCCAGGTCTCTCCCTTGAAATTATGAAGTTTGCATGACTTCATAATTGGAAATGAGATGAAATCTGAAGATTTTCTAAGTTAGAGAAATTGTTTGAGGAAACACAGTAGATAAGGCCATGTGACAGGAACCATGAGATTCAGAAGATATATCTAGCAAAGTTTTGCTGGAGGTGCTGCTGTTAATCATTAAAACTTGGAGACCAGCACACCAGATTCAGTCAGTGGAGGCTGGCAGACAGACCTCCACCTCAGAAACTCTGCCAAGCTCTGGGTCACCTTCATGGAGTCTACCTGGGACGGAGTGCCTTACTCACTGGTCATGGCAGCATGGCAAGCCCAGTTATAGTTGGCAAAGATGACTGTGAACAGGAAGGTCTCCCAGCTACCAACCTGTTTTCTCCAACCCTTTTCACTGTAAGATATTTCTATATTAAAGTCAGAGGCATAGGGGGAAGGGATAAAAGCAATTAAATCTGAAATAATTTTGGAATTTAAGTCTAGGTTTTATTTTTTTCTTAATAAATTAAATAAAAAATTAGTGAAGCACTGATTTCTCAGGAGAAAACTCACTTGCCTTCTGTGAAGAGGTCATTTCCTTAAGACTGATGAGGAGAGACTTAAATTTCAGCTTTGTTGGATGCCCAGGCTCCAACATGCACCAGAATTTAGGGTGCATCCTTTTCTAGGACCCACCAAAATCTTCAAGACACATTATAATAGAGTTCATTGTACTGTGTTTCAAGGAGGAAAAATTACTGATTTCTTTATAGCATAGCTATCCATTTTTCTTACTTAAAGAAACATCCAGTTTGATTCATGTGGTGTAGTCAGGGTATATAAAACAAATAATAATTCACCAGCCCTGGAATTATTATGCTTTCATTTATAAAGATTTTGCTTGTGATTTTTATTCATATATTCCAATGAAATAATGCAATTCTATGCAGTTCTTATTCTTGCATGGCTGTATTTTAATAATAATAAAGTAATACAATAAGCATACCCTGTCTCCCCTTGATGAAAATATCAAGATTTATTTGCTAAATAAATAAATATTCAGTAATGGATCTGTGCTTAGCCATGTTTAATAGAAAAGTTTTCTGGATCAGATATCAATTACTTTAACACTTAAGTGGATAGAGTCATATTTTGCCTTTCCTGTGCACCATAACTCCCAGGAGTAAATATGTATGTTCAAAGGAATAATACATTGTTTTTAAATAGACCTTTAAAAATTGCTTCTCCCTGAATTTTATAAATTTATTCTTTCCCAGGCATCATTTACCAATAAGGATAATATATTCTTATTTTTCTAAAACATAAAGTCAAAATTCCACCTTTTTTTACTCTGTCCTTAAATCATATAATTTTATCATGATCAATAGTTTTAAGGATCAGGATGTCTTTCTCTTTGTAACCGGCTTTCACAAATTGAGTTATGAAATAAAAAGCCTGCATCCCCAACTTTGTTAGGAAAATGTGGTGAGCAAGTTTGTGATCATGAGGATAAATCAACTGGGTATTTGTACAAAGTTTGCAGAACTAGAGAACCAAGTAAGAACACACCTCACCTGAGCCTCACCTCAACCCCATGGCTTCTTATCTAATGCATTTCCTCAAGATCTCTGAGCAAAGGTGGCTCTCAGAGGGATCAGCCCATGATCCAAAAGTAAGGTGAAGAAGACATTTTATGCAGCCTCTGAAGAACATCAGGAGGGTTGGAGTAGGGTGCATGGCTGAGATAAGATACATGCCTAGAGCAGATGTGTATTACAGCTGTTAATATCCACAGTGCTCAGCAAAACCATGGAAAAGGCAAGTCCCCTCAAAGACTGGTGCCCACTCTGAATTCTCTGGTCACACCCCTCAAATGTTAGTTAGGTCAGTTCCTTGAGACTTGGTGCCTTGTCAGTTTCTCAGGTGCTGGACCACCCGAGTCCACAGTAGAGCCGGTGACCATTTCTGGACATGCAGCGCCTGACCACTGCTAGCTAATAAAACAGATACCTGACCATTCAGAACCATTGTCTGACATTATTCCTAGGGAGATGTACATGGCCGCCTACCCACCATGTAAAAAATTGATAACAGACCAAAGTAAGGATACCATCAAAGCTCAACTTGGTGACTAATGAGTTTTATTTGTGTTACTTACATTGATATAGGTGAGGGGCAATTTAACAGAAGAAAAATTACTCAAAGACAACTGCATCCCATTAGCCCAACCCAACATGTGTGTGTGTGGGGGGGGGGTTGTGTGTGTGATGTGTGCTTATGGTATGTATGTGGTGTGTGCTTATGGTGTATGTGTGTGATGTGTGCTTGTATGTGGTATATGTGTTGTGTGTGCTTGTATATGGTGTGTATATGTGGTGTGTATGAGTATGTGCTGTGTGTGTGGTATGTGTGTATGTATGCGTTTATATAGTGTGTGTATGTGGTGTGTGTATGGTGTGTGTGTGAGAGAGAAAGTATGTTGTGTGTAATGTGTGTGTGAGAGAGAGAGAGTATGTGGTATATGTATGGTATGTGTAAGTATATGGTGTGTATATGTGTATGTGTACATGTGTGTATGGTGTGTGTGTGTGTGTGGTGTGTGTGTGTGAGTATGATGTGTATACGGTGTGTGTGTATAAGTAAGTATATGGTGTGTGTGTGTACATGTATGTGTATGGTGTGTATGTGTGTAAGTATATGATGTGTATATGGTGTGTGTGTGTGTACATGTGTGTGTATGGTGTGTGTGTATGTGTGTAAGTATATGATGTGTATATGGTGTGTGTGTGTGTACATGTATGTGTATGGTGTGTGTGTATGTGTGTAAGTATATGATGTGTATATGGTGTGTGTGTGTGTACATGTGTGTGTATGTGTGTACATGTGTGTGTGAACACAGGTGCCAGAGGACCATCTTACATATCACTCCTTATGCATCATTTTTGTCTAGAGACAAGGTCTCTTCCAGGCCTAAAACTCACCAATCCGGCTAGAGCTGACTGGTCAGTGAGCTCCAGAGTTTGACCTGTGTCAGCTTCTCCAGCCTGTGGTTTACAAGAGCAGAGCAGCACACTAGGTCTGTCTACTTAGGTTCTGGCGACTGAGGTCAGATCTCAAGATTGCCTAGCAAGGACTTCCTGACAAAGCCATCTGCACAGCCTGTTTGTTTAGTTTTTCACTATTTTATGATATATAATACTTATATAAACATGCAGTTTAAATGCACAGTTCTGCTGACTGTAGTAACTCAAAACTGTAATCCCAGTAGTCTCAACACTTAGAGGCTGAGGAAGGAAGATTGCCAGGAGTTCAAAACCAGCCTTGCCACATAGAATTGCAGGCCAACATGGGCTATAATAGAGAATTAAAAAAGAGAGAGAGATTTTTTAAAAATTGTGAAGGAAAGTTGGTCATGGTGGTGCAGACCTTTAATTCCAACACTAGGGAGGCAGGGGCAGGCAGATCTTTGTGAGTTCAAGGCCAGCCTGGTCAAAATAACAAATTCCAAGACCATCAGAAATACATAGGAAGACCCTGTCCCTTATAATTTTAAATCATTTCCTGCCCATTTCTGAGATTATTACTGCCCTAACTCTTAGAGCATTTCTTTGTGCCATGGTCAGAGTATGAGGGACACCCTTAGATACATGTGCTGGTAGTTTGGTCCCCACGAAAGGACTGTAAAAAGGATGCTTATGTCATGAGGCATCACCATTAGAAGGGTGGGGCTCATCTCTCAGGAGTAGGAAGAAACCAAAAGAAACTCCAAAAACCAATTTGTTGTGGGCAAGCTGAGTCCTTCCCCTGAACTCCACGCCACACATGACACTCTCCTGGCTCCCATGCATACTGCCAGTGTAAGATCCCACACATCATCCCATAGCACGGGGGAGACATGCACTAGGTGTGCACACCAAAGTCTGAACTTTTCAGCCTCAGAACCATGGGCCAATATAAATATTATTTCCTTACAAGGTGCCCAGCTTCAGCTGTTGTGCTATATCAACACAAAATGGCTGAGACATTCCCTCAGTTTCCCACAGTGTCATCATCTACATCTTCACGCCTATGTGCTGACTTTAACTTGCCTCTGTTGTACATTATATGTCTGAAATCACAGAAGGAGTACTCTGTATTTGGCTTCCTTTGTACAACAACAAATTCATGAAATCCATCCATGCTGTCAAAAGCCTAATGGCTTTGCTATCATCACTCTCAAATGTTACATGAAAAGATCAGAAATGCATCTACTCATGATGGACATGAGTGGCCTGCAGCTTCTGGTTGCGAGCAATAAAATCATATAATTCCAGTGATCCTGCTGGTCAAACTACACTGTGTCTTGGAGTCAGATTGACTCCGGATGACAGGAGAGACAGCCATCCAACCAAGTTTCAGCAAATAACATCATAATGATTTTTAAAGAGAAGCACCAGTTTAAAGTTTATCAATCAAGTATTCATTTTTTGTTTCCACGTATCTCACATTTATATATTAGTATGGTTTTAATTTTAGTGTCTGTGTTAATTGTATGTATCATGTGGTCAATGTTTTTTCTGTATATTCTTTGGACATTTAGTTTGTGTATTAGTTTGTCCTGGACATACAATCTCTTTAGGTCTCCTGACTGCTATTCTTAAAGTGACAGCACTTTATCAACTTGTCACATTGTTCTGTATGTCATTCCTGTTGCAGAAAGCTGGGTATGCTGTGGGAATGTCCGGGGGAGGGGGGAGGCTCTGAGTCCAGAACTTCCAATCTGTCTTATTTTTCTGTTCAGTGTACCAGATTTTTTCTTCGGGCTAGCAGCCAGCTCCCAAATCGACACACAGGGACTTCTTAGTTATGAATGCTCAGCCTTACTTAGCCCTTATTTCTTGCTAGCTCTTATGATGTAATTAACCCTGTTTCTCCTATCTATGTTTTGCCTCAGGGCTTTTGGCCTTTCTTTCCTGCTCCCTCCCTTTCTCTCTCTCTTCCTGTCCTACTTTTAAGGTTCTCACATCTAGCTGGCTGGCAGCTGCCTGCTCCTGGTCCAGCACATGTCTCACCCATTCTCCTGTCCTGAGCCTAGATTTGACCTCCTCTTTATTCTCTGCCTACAAGCCCTGCTAAAGCTCTCCTGTCCAGCTATTGGCAGTTCAGCTTTTTCTTAAACCAATCAGGTGCCTTAGGCAGTCAGGGTAAAGCAGCAACATATCTTTACATAATTAAAGGAATACAGCATAAACAAGTGTAGCACAGCTTTACATAGTTAAATATTCCACAACAGTTTATCTGCCCTTTAAGAAGGTCATATTCTTAACTGAAGCTCTGTAGCTTTCTATGATGTCTTGAGTCCCACACCACAGGTCTTCTACTTTGCTTTCCTCTTCAAATCTGTCAGTCATTATCCTTGGTCCCTCACATTTATTTCCATATAAATTTCAAAACATAACATTTTGCTGGTTATTATTTTTAAATCTATTAGGGCCTGAAAAGAAGGCACATCAGTACAGAGCACTGGCTTTTATAGAGGAGTTGGATTTAGTTCCCAGCACCCACATGCTGGCTTGTAACTATCTGGAAGTGCAGTCCTGGGGGATCTGATATCTTCTGCCTCCACGGGTAACAAACAGCACATGACACACACAAAATAAAATCAGTAGATCTTAAGAAAAGTTTCTTGGAAGCCTATATATCAATTTGGGGAAAATTCATAATTTTGAATTTTGCAATTCATGAACATAAATCTTCATAATTTTTTAAATGTTAGTAGACATCTTGATTTTCCTTTCAATATTTTGTTTCCAAAGACCTCATCTTTTAAAAAAAATATTAACACATAATAATTGTACATTTATGAAATACAGTGGGGCATTGTACACTGTGTATAATAATCAGAGCAGGACAAGTGGTTTGTTTATGACTGATTTCTCTGTGCTTGGAACATTCAAGATCCTGAGAAGAAATGCAATACGTTGTGGTGGTTGTTACGCATTGGGTAGCATCTCCAGCAATTTTTCAACTTCTACAACTGAAACTCAATATGCATTAAGCAGCAGCTCCTGGAGCCTCCTGGCAATCATCCCTCACTCTCCGTCTCCATGAATTTGTCTTCCCTGGGACTAGGTGGAATCAAGGTGGAAGCCCAAGCACTGGGATCTTGAGGATCTCCAAGGCAGGGGCCCCAGTTCCACACTTGTCTCACTCCTTTCACTCCAGACCCCTCTCCTTAGAAAGCCCTCCAAAAGCCAGCCCCTCCCTGAGGCTATAGAAGGCCTGGCAGCCATGTTGGCAGCACGACTCTTCCCCTGCCTTTCCAGGGTCACCGAGGATTGTTACAATGTGGTTTCTCGGCCCCAGAGGCCCAGACCCACAGACCTGCAGCCCCAGACCTTTAGCCGCCCGCAGCTGCTCAGGTCCCCAGAAATGACTCAGATGCTTATATTAACTTCATGCTGTTTGGTCTATGGCTCAGGCACATTGCTAGCTAGCTCTTAAATCTTAAATCAACCCATTCTCATTAATCTGTCTGCCACGTAGCCCGTGGCTCACCTGTGCTCCTTACATGTTGCTCCTTTGGGCTTCTGGCCTGTCTGTTCTTGACTCTGCCCTTCCTTTCCCACCTATTCTGATTCTTCCTCCTACTTTTTCTATGGTGCCTGTCAAGGGCCAAAACAGCTCCGTTATTTAAAGATTGAGATTCACAGCATAAAGAAAGGCATTCCCACATCACAGGATTGCTTTGTTCTGGTCATTAAACCTTGATTTATTAATTCAGCTTGATTGGCTTATTGCATCAGTAGTGGCAGATACCCAGCGACCAGGGATTTAAAACTTATCAGTTGTATTCATTTGTATCTGGCTTATTTCACCTTGCATAATGTCTTCAAGGTTCATTCATGTTGTCTATACCAGATTTCACTTTCCTCTTAAGTATAATATATATGTATGTATTTAAATGTGCATATATAACATTTTCTTTGCCCATTCACTTATCTGTTTAACATGAGTCCTTCCCACCTTTGTTTATTATGTATAATGTTATGAACATGAGCCTTTGACTATTTCAGCCTTGTCTATCAATTATTTAGAGTACATATTTAAAAGTGAAATGTCAGGATTCATTTTAAAGAAACAGCTGTATCACTTTCCATCACAGCCACCTCGCTTTATATTACTACTGTGATCAATAAGGGCTCCATCAAGATGTGCTCCATTTTGTGGTTTGTACTTGGTATAAAAATTAACACTCCCCAGTCCTCCTATGAGGAAAATATATAAAACAAACATTCTCCCCAGAAATTGTTTTTTGACATATTTATGTGTTTTACATGTCAACTCTAATATTTTAAAGATTATTTGTATTATTTGTAGATGTGTTAAATTTATAGCTTAATCCTGGTTTAGGAACGTTCCACTTCAGGTGCCAATAATCAGCTCAAGTAACACAACACACATGCTTTCAAAACAGACAAAGTCACACAGTTGAAGTGTCTGTAGTTAGGACTTCTTCAAACACAGCAGGACTCAACAGCTCCTTATCTCTTACTGCTTTGTTTCTTTGGTCAGATTTATTCTGAAGTTGTACCTTGTGTTCTCCCACCTGCATCATGCTCAGGTGCTAGGTCCTGGACAGCAATAGCAAAGTGTTCAAGTATGTTTTGAGATGTAAAATGGTACCACCAAAGAAAACATGGGTAACTCAACTGTAAACTACATCACTGGAGTCAAGGCAGTATGATAGATTGACTGACTTAAGTTCATTGGGTCTCACTTTTAAAAACACCTTTAATTTCAACACTAGAGAAGCAGAATCAGGTAGGTCCTATGATATAGGGGTCACTTTGCTCCACATTGTGATTTTCAGGTTGGCTAAGGCTACATAGTGAGACCCTGTCTCACAAATTTTTTTTAATATTTTTATTCATGTCTGTGCATGTGTGTGTGTGCATATGTTGTACATGTGTATATATGTGTGTATGGTATGTGTATGAGAGAGAGAGTATCTGGTATGTGTATGGGGTGTATGTGTGAGTATGTGGTATATGTATGGTGTGTGTGAGTATATGGTGTGTATGTGTGCATGTGTATGTGTGTGCGTGTGTGTGTGCATGTGTGTGTATGCATATGTGTGTGTGCGTGCTTGCACGCAGGTACCCAGAGGAGGATTCATGTATTGAAACTGGAGTTCCAAGCAATTGTTGTAGTAAGAGGTTTCTGGCCTGGACTTTCGGGCCTAATCTCAAGGTTTAGGCCCACAGACCCGCAGACCCACAGACCCGCAGACCCGCAGACCAGCGGACCCACAGTCCCACAGTCCCACAGAGATACACAGATGCTTTTGATAGTTTTCAGCTGATCAGCCTAAGGCCCAGGCATATAACTTGCTAGCTCTCTACCCTTCATTTAACCCATGTCTCTTGTTCAGCCATGTGGCTCAGTACCTTTTCTTAGAGCAGCATAGTTGTCCTCTGCTTCTTCTGGCTTCTCTCTGGCTTTCTGCCTGGCATTCTGCTCTCAAGAGTTTTCTTAGTCTGGTAGCCCCACCCACACTTCCTGCCTGCCTTTGGCCAATCAGCACTTTTTATTAAACCAGTGGGTGGGACAATTATTTACAATGTAACAATCCAATCTCCCACAAATTGTGAACTATCTGATATGTGTGCAAGTGCTCTCTCAGCTGTTCAAGCCCTTCAGCCCCAGGACTCACTTCCAGAGTAGGAGAGTGATTGAGCAAGTTTTTCAAAGGCTTTGGTCTTAGTTTTCTTTCCAACATAGTATTTTTATTGACTATTCAAAAGTTTCACATAATGCACTTCAATCATACTCACTCCCCAGTCTTCCCAAGTCCATCCCCACTTTTGGGACCCCCTCCAAAAAAAAGTCCAATTTGTGTTGCCCATATACTCACTGGAGCATGGTTATGCTTCCAGTGGCCAGACCCTTAAAGAAAACCAAGTCCTTCCAGCTGGCACCCATGCCAGAAGCCATCAACTGTGAAGAGCTGCACTTCAACACCCTTGTTACAATTGTTATGAGTTCTCTTCAGTGGCTTCCTGTGGAGGCTGTTTCTTCTTTTATTTGAGGGGAGGATGAGGATAGTGGATAGAGATTGTTACAGAAGCCATCTGTGCCTCTCATTTTCAACTGTCTGCACATTGTTGCCACTGCAAAAGAAGCTTCCTTACTCTTTACAGTCAGGGGAAGCATGAATCATGAACTTCCACAGCGCTGACAGAAACAGCACAGACCACATAAACACATAACCACTGGTGTTAGCATGTTCCACAGACCTCAGCATGGTATCTGGTAGCAAATCTTTGCCAAGACATGGGCCTCAGACACCAATATGACCCTCAGTGACAGCACAGGCCAAGAACACCACTCTGGTTCCCAGTGCCAATCCTGCCCATGGACATCAGCATGGCTTCAGGTGGCAGCACAGACCATGGACATCCACATAGCCTTCAGTAATAACATGGATCATAGACTTCAACATGGCTTCAGGAGGAAGTACAGACCTCAAACATTCATTATGTTGCCATCATTTTTGTCTTTTAAAGAAAAAGGAAAGGAAGGAAGAGGAGGGAGGGAAGGATAGAGGGAAGAAGGATGGATGTGAGGGAGGGAGGGAAAGAGGGAAGAAGGGATATATGCATGTATGTCAGCTACTCAACCAAGAAATTGGCATGCCCAGCCTTACTCGGTGCAGTTGGTATGGTGTCAGTGTATCCGGAGTGTTCTAGTAAATAGTGAAGCAAGTAGCTGTGTCTTTAACTAGTGCATTGCCTCAGACCTTCTTCAAGTGGATTTGAGTAACTTCAATGTAATGAATCCCAAAGACCCAATACAGCTGACTAAAGAAACTTTGCAACCAACAAGGATTCTGAGAAAAATAGAAATGAAATGTATATAAAATTCCTGTGGGGTTACTTATCTTTCTAAATTTTATACAGGCTATGAAAGGAAACTTAAATACACTAAATTGGTCTCAGAGAAGTAGACCAGCAGCCTGAAGTGAAAATGAGGATTCTTGGGAATGGGAGCCAATTTTTTTTCCTCTTGCATGTGTAACTCTGTAATTATAATGGCCCAAGGGGAAATGCAATTTATTATGCAACAATCCATTATTCATATGGCTGGCTCACACATCAAATGCAAAGCTCAAAGTATACTAAGTTTTCAGAGGTGGGGTATTTGCTTGCTTGGGTTTTGGGGAAACTGGATCTCACTAGATAACCCAGCTTTGCCTCACATTTGCAACCTAACTGCCCAGCCTCCAGAATGCAAGGGCTACAGACATGCACAACCAGCTTCTCTATATCTTTAAAAGTAGAAAACTTTGTATTATTTATGAGGGAGGGCAAAGACAACTGGGAGGGAAGGAGAAGGGAAGGAAGGGAGAGGGAGGGAGGAAAACTTAGCTGAAAAGTTGCTGCCTTTTGCTACTTTCTTGCTGATGTGAGTTTGTGGAAAAGTTCCAAGATAGAAGTATTGGCATTAAGAAGAGTACAAGATAAAACTCAGAAATGACTAAGAGAGAGGTAATGATGAAGTATCAGCATTTGGAAGCACAGCACACCCTAAACTCTGGAACTGATCAGTAAAGAAAAGTCATATAAAACTCACACAGTCCCATCTCTTGCTGAACAATTGGGACCTTTAGAAATGAGATTTCACTCTCACCCAAAATGTCAGAACATTTTGTTATGGACAAAGGTCAGGGAGATGACAGACTCCAGGAAGCAGAGGAAATGAAACTTAGAAAAAGATAATGATGGGATGCAGGTAGATTTGCATGTTCCTAGAGGAGATTTTATAGCCCTATAATTTCTGTTTATATGAGTATCACTTTTGAACAGTGGCAAGGGACCATTGAGATGACTCAGCAAGTAAAGGCACCTGCCACCAACAGAACGAATTTCTCCAAGCTGTACAGTGTGTGTGTGTGTGTGTGTGTGTGTGTGTGTCTGTGTGTCTGTGTGTGTGTCTGTGTGTGTGTCTGTGTGTGTGTGTCTGTGTGTGTGGTATGTGTGTGTGTAAGTAAATAAATAAATGTATGTAATTTTTTAAAGGAAAAATTTCTTTGAAAGGTTCATTCATGACCTGTCAGCTATAGTTATGATTAGGTATCCCACTGATGATAATGGTACTTATAGGTCATACTTTACAGCCAGAGAGTTCAAATTTCATTTTACAGATGTTGAACTTTATAACAAATACAACCATCCCTGACATATAGATGAGTCTGTTGGCCTACAATCGATAATTCATGTTTCTGTTGATGCTTTTCTATGCTCTTGGGATTTCTCACAGCACAGTCTTTTGTGATCAGATTCCTATAATATTTGAAAATTCTCTGAAGGGCAGGCAGTGTCCCGAGTTAGCTTCAGTTGCGGTTTCAATAGGAAAGGCCTCCCCACAGGCTCATTTGTCTGAACACTTAGTCATCAGTAGGTGGTGTTGTTTGAGGAGGTTGTGAAACCTTTAAGAGATGGAATCTTGCAGAAGAAAGTAGATCACTGGGGGCTTTGCCATTCTACAGCCTTGACCTCCCCCCACCTTTCCTGGGTGGGATGAAGTATGATCATATGACTTTCTGACTGCCAGACGGGAGTCATGTTTCTGCCATGAATTCCCCTCCACAGTAGACTGTCTCCCTCTATAAGTGTAAGCCTAAATAAACCCTTTCCTTCTCTGTGATACTTTTGTCAGAGTATTCTGTAACAGCAACAGAAAAGTAATTGTCAAGTAGCCTCTGTAAGATAAACCATGGTGCTTTACAAATCTGTTGCTTGCCAAGCAGCAAGATTCTTCCCACTCAGTGACAGAATACAGGTCACATCTCAGAAGCAGTAGATATTTGTTCTCATTTCCATCATTCAAAATTTGGAACTTGAAAAAAAATGTGTTTCTAGATTCAATTGAAGAACTGATTGAGCATCACCAGTTCCCTTGTGGTATGAATATGACCTTAAAATGGGATGTTTAGTGGCATTAAAATCTGTTGGTGAGTTAAGAGGTGTGCCGATATTTTATAATATAATAAAAAACATTCAGAGATATCAGGGGGATCTACCCACAGTCAGTCTAGGAGGATCACACAATGGTAACTCACACCTTTAATCCCAGCACAGAGAATATCCTGGGAATGGTGACCTAGGCCCATAATCCAATCTGAGTTGCAGGTCATCTTAGTTTACAGAAGGAGTTCCAGGCTCCCAGGCAGGCAGTGATGGTGCCATGCCTTAACTGAGCAAAGAAAGTATTTAAGGCAGATATAGAAGGACATAGCAAGCAGAAGAAGCCAGGAGAAGTGAGCATGAGGAACCTGGAAGACAGCTGAGTGAGATCTGACTATGGTGTTTATTCCCTCTAGTATCTCCACTTTTCCCAGAGATCTGGCCGAGTTTCTTTTATTTGTGCAACACTTGGTGTCCAACTTTGGGGCACGAATTCCTCCCCTCCCTACCAAAAAACTGCACTTGCCAGCCTGAGAAACATGTGGCCAAAGGAGTAATTACCAGCAAGCTAGGCTTTCTGTTCTGAATTAAACTCCAGTCTTAGGCAGACCGGCCACACGTGTTTCCATTTCATTTTCATCTGGGTAAATCTTTCAGACAGTAGCCTCTTTCTCCTGGTAGGTTGTTTCTTTTTACTTTTTGGACCCCTCCTTGGGCTGCTCTAACACTAGGTAGCTGCCCCACTTCACAATCGATTGAATCAACAGACAGCAATCAGTGAGTAAATCAATTTTTTTAAAAGAGGGAATTTGTTTAAAGCAATGGAGGGTGCTTGGTCCTTCTGTGATCTTTCGCTAGACGATTTGGTATTAAAACCAGTGAAGGAAAACATAAATAAAGTAGATGGACTATCATAATATCTATCATACTGTTTATTATAAATATTTTTCTTTGATTACTATTTTATCACTTAATGAGGCGATTAATATAAATCCAAAGAAAAGGTCTTTAAAAAGCCTGTCGAGAGAGAACACAAAGATGTTCAAATTCAAACAAAGGAATATGAAGAACCAATTTCAGCAAGGTCATCTAAAATTAGACAAAAATAGGCAATATTAATATACCAGTAACCTTTAAAAAATGAAGAATGACAAAGATAATACAGAAACTAACTGGGCTCCAGGACAAATGTTAGAATTATGGAGAGTAAAAGAAGCAATTGTAACATATGGGATGAATTCACCATTTGTAAAACAAATGCTGAACTCCTGGTCATGCTGTAACCGGGTCACCCCTAAATTTGGGAAATTAAGATATGTCCATTATACAATAGATACATTTTCAGGATTTCAGTGGGCAACTGCTTTGAGTTCAGAAAAGGCTGATTCTGTAATCACACATTTGCTAGAAGTTATGGCCATCATGGGAATACCTGTACAAATTAAGACTGACAATGCTCCAGCATATATCTCTAGTAAAATGAAACAATTTTTCCTTATTATAATATAAAGCATATTACAGGAATACCACACAATCCTACAGGGCAAGCAGTCATAGAGAGATCAAATCAAACTCTAAAGGATATGCTAAATAAACAGAAAGGAATAACAAAGATCCCTAGAGATAGATGACATAATGCTTTATTAACTTTGAATTTTCTCAATGCTAATGAGAAAGGAACAACAGCTGCTGAAAGGCATTGGACTGTAGAAAAAACAGCGGAACTAAGTCAGCCTGTTTACTTCAAAGATGTACTGACCTCAGAATGGAAGCCAGGATATGTGCTATGTTGGGGAAGGGGTTTTGCTTTTGTGTCCACAGGTGAAGAAAAGTTATGGATACCATCAAAATTAATAAAGACTCGATTTGACCTAGAGAAACTTCATGAAAATAAAAATTGATGGCTCATCCACCCATATTACAATTCTTTAAGTTGTAAGAAAAAACGAAGGGTTGGGGCAGGTTTCTGTTTTTGTCTTTACAGAAAACTGGGAATACCCATCTTCAAGAAGTGAAAAGACCTTGGACATCTAGATGTCTAAAGCAAAAGAGAGGCTATCCAGAAAAATTTAGAAGCAAAAGAATGTCATAACTATTGATAACAGTATACTTCATAGGGTAAAATCTCATTGCTTAACCTCTACAAAATTTTTTGTAAGTTGAAGTCCCAGTTTAATTATAATTTAAATCTGGCTTTAGAGTTGGAGTGTGGCTCTCTCCTTCTCTAAACTCAAGCATACTTATTAAAGAAAAACACAAAATCTCTGTATCATATCAGAAGAGCCATCTGATATGGGACAGAAGAATAACAAAAAATAAGGGACTATTCTATTGTTACTAATCCTATGCTGAATAAATCATTATACATTTAGCTTCCCGTACATTGTATTGGGTTTTAGTCTCTTATCAGTTTTCTGCAGTGATCTAGGACAAGGCCTAATTGCGAACTTGAAGTATCCAGTAGGAAGATGGGGCCCCATAACGATGATTTCACATAGACTCTGACAAAGCCACTGGGCTGACAAACACCAATCAAAGATCAGATTTGGACTACAAACTGCTCAGGACAATTTCAAGGCAGCTTGCTGAGATGAACTAGCTTCACAAACTACTATAGCCAGGACTTGAGTCAAGCTGTGCACTTTTCTGTTATGCAGAGACTGGACAACAAATGACACAGCTACTTATTTCAGGACTTGACATTTAACAAAACTTTTCAGGATCCCCAAAAATGCTGTCACCCCCAGACATCAGGAAGTAAATTTAAGAACACAGCACTCACATTCCCAAGAGTTGGGGTGGGTTGTTTTTGGTCATTCAATAGGTTATGGATGATAGTCATTGTTTAGGTTAATTGGTTAAAAATTGTTAATGGTTATGGTTAGAAAATGATTATATTCAAGATTTGTGTTAAAAAAAAGAAAAAGGGGATATAGATTTATAGGATATAAGGATAGATTACTGAATATTCTTTTAAAAGGATTTACTAGCTTTAAATATTTTACATTGGATTGGATTTTTTATATTGTATAAAATTGTGTATATTGATATTAATTGTGTTACTGTACAAAAATCTCTATGCTTTTTCAAGGTATATTTACTCACTTCATCTAACAATGTAATACAAGTTGCTAGTCCGTGAAAGTTTTTATTGCCAACTAATTAGAATATAAAGCAATGCAAGCTAGTAGTTAGACATTACATTCAAACATAGTCATATTAGATATGTTTTCAAGATCAAACAAATCTATTTTAGATGAATAGGTCTTCAAACACTTCAGAGTTCCATAGAATATGGCATTTAAAATATTTTAAGAACTTAGACTTTTCTGGACAGTGAGACAGGTCTGCTCCAGGCAGCACCAATCTACTTCAAGAGAAAAATGGGCACTGACGAAACTCCATATGCAGTCTACTTTCTTTGTGGCAACGGTTAGCCACTGGACAAGAACCTGTTTTTGTACTGACTGCTTGACAGTATGCTGTTTACTGAACATGCAGGTTCCATAGGAAAGTGACATCTGAACTTTGATAGAACAAGCTGAGATGGTCCTTCAGTTTTCTGCTTTTCAGAGAAAACTGTCAGATATTCTTCGGGACACAAGGAGAAGTAACTGAACTATACCAGAATGGGCAAAGCAGATTTCCTGATTCACTGAAATTAAAAGAGACTCTGGGCCTGTAGGTTGAAGATGGATGTCCCAACTTTATAAAGGAACTTTGGGTGACTATCCAGGAAGATAGGTGTCATCTCTGTCATTTCTAGATTTTGGAAGTTGCTTGCACTTCCTGTTTATTTGGGTAAATATTATTTCCTTCTTGAGTCTCTGAGGTAGTTGAAAAAGAAATAGTTATAGTTTTCTAGTGACAGTTTTAGAAAAGAAACTTTGAAGTTAAAGTGTATAAGTTTAAGAGACATCAAAATAATAGTTTTTAGTTAGTAATACAAGTTAGAAAGAACATGAATTAGGTATAATCCTTTGGACTCATCAAAATAGGATAATTAATGAAATATTTTCTTTGAATTGTCAATTGTTAATGGACTGGACATTACTCATTTATTGTTTGTATATGATTATTGTACCTACTGTATATGGTTTTTCTTATGTTAGCTATAACCTTTTTTTAAATTTGATTCAAAAGGGGATATGTGGGGATATTTTGTAATATAATAAAAACATTTGGAGATATCAGAGGGATCTACCCACAGTCAGTTTAGGAGGATCACACAGTGGTAAGTCACACCTTTAATCCCAGCACAGGGAGTGGTGACCTATGCCCTTAATCCAATCTGAGTTCCAGGTCATCTTAGTTTACAGAAGGAGTTCCAGGCTCCCCAGGCAGGCAGTGGTGGTGCCATGCCTTAACTGAGCAGAGAAGGTATTTAAGGCAGGCATAGAAAGACAGAACAGGCAGAAGAAGCCAGCAAGAGCAATGCTGAGGAAGCTGGAAGACAGCTGGGTGAGATCTGACTGTGGGGTTTATTCCCTCTAATATCTCCACTTTTCCCAGATATCTGGCCCTGAGTTTCCTTTATTCGTGCAACAAAGAGGTGTCCTGGTGATGCAGCAGAGTCACTGGAGCAAGGAGTGTATGAAGGAGAAAACTGACACAGTCAGGGAAGTTTTTTTAGACAAGGTGAGATAGAAAGATAGAAAAATGGAGAGAATAGTTGTATGCTCGTGGGGACATGAACGGAAGTTCAGAAGCAGGATAGACACAAGCTAGAGCAGTGTAGAGAAATCTCCAGAAGTGACAGCAAATTTATACCAAAACTGAAAGCATAAAACCCAGACCGAAATTATGAAATGGCACATGCCTGCTTGGTGCTGTTAGAGACTGGGTCTTGCTATGTAGCCCTTAAACTTGAACCCCACCCTCAGTTGTCTCCAGAGAATGTGGGCTTCAGGCAAACACCACCTTATACATGTCTTTTAAAGTAGAAACATCTTCATCATTTATGAGAGATGGTAATGATGGTGACTTACCTGGGAGTCCTAGTTACCTGGACTAAGAAATCAGGAGTGGCAGCATCTGGGCGAGGAGATGCATCAGCTTGCAATAGTACTGCTAGTTAGGATGCTTGCTGGGAGACAATTTTTCTGATCAGACTTTGTGTGATCAAAAAATGTGAGCAAAATGATGACTGTGAGACATGGAATGAAGGTGTATAACCAGCACTATTAGTAGTTGAGATGCCTTAAGTTTCAAGGAATCAAGGAAATGAAAGCCTTGAATTTTGAGTCAGAGAAAAAAACGATTGAATAGTAGTTATCCTCATAACTTGTGCATCCGGGGAGAAAGGAAACATGAAGAGAAAGAAGTCAGCTCTAGGAACATGTGGACTTGGTTGTTTTACTCTTTTATATAATAAGTTAGCTCTGAGATTAACACTAATTTTTTTTTAGTCTGTCTAATCGCTTCCCACAGTAACACTAGTCTCCTCTTCATTTAACAGATACTCTAGGCAAGCTCTCCCTGTCCCCTCCCTGGTGTCTATTTGATCAAGTCCTCGAGTGTCTGCTTTGTTTCCTCAATAGCACAACCAAAACACCGGATGTCAAAGGACCCCACACTCTCTGCACAAAATCCGGTCCCCAGTATTGTCATCAGATCTGCCCGTGATGCTCTGCCCTGAGGATTTCAAAGACTGATCTTTATTTGTGCACTTGTTTAGTGGTGGCAGATATGCACAGGTGAAAGAATGCCAGAGGGTGACATCAAATGTCTTTCTAAATGACTCTGCACTTTAGTCTCTCACTGAAACCACAACTCACCTATTCAACTCGATGGCCCCAGCACTGGGACCATAGGCACATGCTACTGGGCTTTAAAAAAAAAAAAAAAAAAAAAAAATGTAGATACTGAGGTTTGAACTCTGGTCCTCCTGCTTTCCTGACAAACACTTTACTTTATTGGTAAACTGAGCCATCTTCCCAGCCCTCATTTGTAATCTCTTAAAGATCCAGTTTCATAACCTTCAAGGCTAGCAAAAGGTCGTACCTTATCACCCATGTGTACTGAGCCAAAAGAGGATTTTATCCACAGCTAAGCACTGGGTCAAGCTCCCAGTCCAGTCAAAAAGAGAGAGGAGGGATTATATGAGCAAAGGCATCAAGATCATGACAAGAAAACCCACAGAGACAGCTGACCCGAGCTATTGGAAGCTCACTGACTCTGGACTGACAGCTGGGGAACCTGCATGGGACTGAACTAGGCCCTCTGAATGTGGATGACAGTTTTGTGGCTTGAGCAGTTGGTGAAGACTCTGGCAGTGGGACCAGGATTTATCCCTAGTGCATGAACTGGCTTTATGGAGCCCATTTCCTATAGAGGGAAGCCTTGCTCAGCCTTGATGTGGAGGTGAGGCTTGATCC
Organism: Phyllotis vaccarum; assembly: GCA_033318265.1. Taxonomy (NCBI): domain Eukaryota; kingdom Metazoa; phylum Chordata; class Mammalia; order Rodentia; family Cricetidae; genus Phyllotis; species Phyllotis vaccarum. The sequence goes on along the minus strand of JARWLC010000010.1, from coordinate 31,779,464 downwards.
TGCCTCAACTCAATATGCCAGACTTTGGTAACTCCCTTTTCCTCTTTGAGGAGTTGGGAAGGAGCTAGGGATGAATGGGAGGAAAGGAGGGGAGAGGAACTGTGGTTGGTAAGTAAGAAAAAAAACACTAAATTTTCCTTTGAAAAATCTTGGTTACCAACACACACACACAGAGAGAGGGGGGCACACGCAAAAAGAATCTTAATAAAATACACAATGCAGAAATATCAGGTTAATGTCACCCAAGAAAGACTAAAACATGTGCAGTATGTCTTTGTTCTGGGCTGGTTTTGTGATATGTATACTATATTAAACTATTTAACACATATGTTAAATAGATTGCCAATAACTTACTACAGTTTTCATACATGGTAGTCTGGAAAGCGGGGACTTCATGGAGAGGCTCTGAGCAGGTGCCACATGTGAGACATTGAAGGGGTTCCAGAGGTGGGAGAGTATTAACCATATTCAGTCTTCCAAAGCTTCAGGCATCAGAACTCAGCATGATAGTCCCATACAGTACCGAGAGTCTCATAGTCCCAACAGTACCGAGACTAAGGTAGGGGGACCTGGATTTAAAAGTCAGTGTGGACCATGTCAGAGACCCTGCCTAAATAAATAAATAAGCTGCTTCTCAGCAAACATTGAGCTGAAAATAAGCAAGGGGCTGGGGCAGTTGTACAAATACAGTTAGGATGTACCCTGCCTATCATTCTTTTAAAGAAACATTACCAATGGAAAGAGAAAGCTAGAACTGAACCATTTGATTCCATGCTAAAAACTGATCTTTGACAAAAAAACTGAAGATTGGTGGCATCCCTCTTTGCAGCAGGACTCAGCACTGAGCTTACTCGGCCTTGCACTCATCCATCGATAACTGAGGATTAATTAATTAGCATTCTATAGTAGAGAAAAGGTTTGCTGCTCAAAGTTAAGACAAATGGGCAAATCTGGCCTTGAAGGCACAGGAGGACCTTCCTCCCCTAGAAGTAGCACAGAGCCACCCAATCCCAAGCAGAGCACAGTGGGCAGACTCTGTGGGGAGCAGGCTGTGGGCATCAGCCCTTGCTTCCCCCTAAGGATGCTCTCATTGGCTAGGTAGCTCCTAGATAGGTGTCTGCACTTTCCTAACTCCGTGGTGGAAGTGACACCACCCATCATAGAGACTATGTACACACAGCACTTAAACCGTGCCAAAAAGAAAGTCATCCTCAGCCAGCAGCAGCTCGCACAACCATGGAGGTCTGAGTTTGTTTCAGAGTTGTGCCCCCAGCTCAAGTCCAAACACAGGCAATACCACTATTATTTCCAGGTTTTCCTCACATAACTATGCTTTAAGTAAGCATATAAAGTAATGTGTTTCATCAAGGTGTTTTCATATATACCATCATTTTTGTTATTTGTGCTTATTTTATCCTCCCCCTTCTGCCCCCCCCCTTCTTCACCCAAGTTTATACCTTCTCCTCATTTGTTTTCCCCCCCTCCCCCTCTTATCCAGGCACTCGGCTTGCTGGACCCCTTCCTCCGCACTAACAGACCACCTTCCAATTTTGTCATCTGTACTCCGGAATCCTCTCTTCCCCCAACTTAAACTCTCTTCTTTACCTTTGACAGATCTCTTTCTAGGCTTGTGATACACACGCACACACGCACACGCACACGCACACGGACACACACACACACACACACACACACGAGGGGACACACACACACGGACACACACACAGGTCTTGGGTCTACATCTGAGAGAAAACATGAAGCATTAATCTTTCTTAGTCTAGCTTACTTTACCTGCCATAATGATTTTATTTCTCCTTATGGATGACTAAAATTTCATTGTGTATTCATACCACATTTTCTTTATCAATTCATGTGTTGATGGACATCCAGGTTGGTTCTATTTCTTAGCTACCATAAATAATGTAGCAGTAAACATGGATTTATGACTATCTTTATGATGTATTGATTTTAGAGTCCTTTGTATACACCCAAGAAAGATATTGGTAGGTCCTATGGTAGTTCTGCTTTTTAGCTTTTAGAAATCCATGGCATCTCCATGGTGATTGTGCCAATTTACATTCTTACTGGCAATGAATAAGGATTCAACTTCCTAGCCACAACCTTGACAGCATCCATCGCTGCTCTATTTCTCTCTCCCTCCCTTCTTCCTTCCCTCCCTCCCTCCCTTCCTTCCTATTTTGTTTTGTTTTGTTTTTCAAGACAAGGTTTCTCTGTGTGTCCCTAGCTATTGTTAACTTTGTTTTGCAGAATCTTTTAATTTTGTGCCATCTCGCATGCTGATTTGGAGGTTATGTCCCGTGCTTTGGAGTTCTCCGCAGGAAACCCTTGCCTGGGTCTAATCCAGGAAGTCCTTACCTGGGACTAATAGGAAGTGTTTCCTGGTTTCCCCCTGCAGTCTCAGAGTTCTGAGTCTTACATTAGATCTTTGATGTATTTTTAACTGTGTTTTGTGTAGCACAAGAGATGATAAATCAAATTTTGTACATGTAGACAGACAGTTTTCCCAGACTGTTTATTTTAATTCTCAGTTACTTTTCTCTTTCCTTTTCTACATTATTATTTCCTTATAAATAAATGATGGATAATTTGCCTTAGTCTTCAGCTAGGATATAAAATCAAACACACAGAGAACAGTAACCCCTCCTATGAGTTGGTCCTGAATGTATATTATTATGAATGGGGAAAGAAGGCCACAGAATCTACTCACAGCTTATTACTGTGCTTTGTGTATATTTATATCACTGAGGAAAATACAAATAATGGAATATAATTTTATGTGTTAGCCACCTGTACTTTTAATGTGCATAATTTTACTTTGTGCCATTAATGTTTATATTTGTCATTTTTATAAATACAACTCCTAAACCAGGGGAGAAGCCTCAAAATGATCAGACTGCAACCAGACCTCCCACTTCTTTCTCTGCCATTTCCAGACACCCAAGGACTCCATGTACTGCCTCAGACAGCTGACTGGTCATCTTTTCCTCCTCAACAGTATCTGTTGACGCTGGGGTTCAAAAACAAAGAAGACGGGAAATTTTTAGAAAAAGTGTCAAGCAGGAAGCTGCCCACTTTCACAGGTGATTGGAACCTGAATGTACTACATTTTGAAATGTCTCCATTTCTAAACTGAGCAAAAGGCTAGGACTGTGTCACAGTGCCAAGTTTGTTGAAGGGTTCAAAGTCACTATTAATTTTTGTAATTTTCTTTGCAGGTTGATTAAAAATACATGAAATTCTTATTTAAGGAGAGCTTTCACCTGGGAACACACTGTACACATGTTGCACAAATAAAGGAAACTCAGATCTCTGGGAAAGGCAGAGATATCAGAGAAGAAACACCACTGTCAGATCTCACCCAGCTGTCTTCCAGCTTCCTCAGCCTCGCTCCTCCTGGCTTCTTCTGCCTCCTCTGTCTTTCTATGCCTGCCTTAAATACCTTCTCTGCTCAGTTAAGGCATGGCACCACCACTGCCTGCCTGGGAGCCTGGAACTCCTTCTGTAAACTAAGATCACCTGGAACTCAGATTGGATTAAGGGCATAGGTCACCACTCCCAGGATTAAAGGTGTGAGTTACCACTGTGTGATCCTCCTAGACTGACTGTGGGTAGATCCCTCTGATATCTCCGACTGTTTTTATTATATTTGAAAATATCCCCGCATACACACACAATCATGGAGTGCTTACCAACTAATTTCTAGCATTCCCTCCAAGATATACTGTCACCACTACCTGTCGCAGCCTCCAAGAATACAGGCTTTCAGGCCCAGGGACAATTGAGGCACTTGCCCTTACAGGCATGAGAACCAAAGTTCCAGTTCCCATAGGAATGCTGGGGGAATTCTAGCCATGGAAATCAGAGAGGGGATCACCAGAGCAAGATGGCTACCTAAACTCACCATATCAGCAAACTCTGGGTTGATTGAGAGACACTTCCTCGGTGAGTAGGGTGAATCATGAGTCCTGCTATCAACCTTGTGCCTCCACAAATATGCTCACACACATACAAGCACAAATTTAAAAGTCACACACACACAGAGGAAAAATAAAAAGTAAAGAATATAGTCTTTTATCATTAAATAGCCAATATGAAACAGTCTGTCAACATGACTAGTACATAAAATAGCAATGTCAATTCCAGGTCAGCTAGACTGTCTGCTGGTGCATCAACGTCTGCTCTACTCCTTCCTCATACAAGGAGTCAGGAGTTTAAATCTCCTGGAGATAATTTGATGCTATCAAATAATTCCAGTTAAAGTTTTCAAGAAAATGTTTACATGGAATTGAAATCTTAGCCTTACAGGCTGAATCCATGACCAGGTTGTTTTTTATGCTATAGCCAGTTAAATAAGAATTGGAGTCTACCTGGTGCAGTTCCCCCAGGCTTATCTCAGCCACATCCAAAGTCAATGGCATCTGCATTTGAACAACACCTGAGTAAAGCAAGACAAGAATCAGACATGTTTATGACAACATTTTTTCACAGCTCAGACACATTCTGCTAAGATACATGAATTGTCACAGGTTGTCTCTTGGATCTCTCAATCAAGAAAATGAATAAATAACCGTTTCTACAGGGTGATGTTGCCTCTGCCTTTCCCCTCATAGATCTTTTATAGGGCTAGGAATGGAACTAGTGTCCATACTAAAGATTTCATAGCTGTTAATATTGAAATATCTGTTTATAGCTCTCTAAAGAAAGCATTCTGAAATGGAATTCTGGGAGAGAAAAGCATAAAAATTTATTGTTACATTTCTAGAACATAAAACTCCCTTCTCTCTGCTGACCAAAGAAGATACCGCGAGACTCATGGAGACTGTGGGAAAGCGAATCCTGCCAACCCTGGCCTTTATCCGAAGCACACAACTGAATGTGAGTACATGGTAAAACACTGAGTGTGGAGGCAGAAAGAACAAGCAAGTGTTGAGTTTGGGGTTTTGTGATTTTTGTTTTTCTTTTGTTTTAGTTTTATTTTTTTTTTGAAAGAAACACATAAAGTCACACTTAAAAAAACCAAACTCATGTCACCTAATGATTCCATCTCTTTTCTGTTCCCACACATGTCCCAGTGCTCCACAGTGGTCCTAAGTGTTTGTCAGACAAATGTCTCCTTGCAAAGTTTTGCTTCTCCAAAACTTCCTACCATCTAATCCAAGGCTGCTGTGAATTTTTCATTTCAAATCAATACCAAAATGTTAGCAATCATAGTGCTTTCGTCCACCATTTATTAAGCCATTGCACAGGACTGCTTCATTATTGGAGCTCATGCCTGCACACCCAATCACAAGCAGGGTGCCACTCTAAACATTGCTGCTGAGCTGTATATAGCCTTCACATAAATGATGTCATTCCTTTTCACAATCCAGGAAAGTATGCTTTTCCCTCAATCCTGTGTCCTAATATGTCTAAAATGTGACCTGAATTCCTTGCTGCTCTTTTACAAACTGTTATCGTGTTGAAAATACATAAAGAAGCCTTCTCATTAATACAATTTAAAGGCTGCATGCAGGTTTACCCTCCTTTAATATTTTTCAGAAGGCCATAAGTTAAAAGTTTTAAAGAATCTTCTTCTTGTAAGTTTTGTATTACATCATTGGTTTGGTGTTCGTAGTAGAACCAAGGGGGTCGTCATGAACAGCTTACTTAGCATCTGTTCAGCAATTGCTTGCTCACTAACATCACCCAGAATTTTAGGAAAGCTATAAAATGTCCAATCTATTTGCATGATTTGTACTTGTATACATTACAAATTTAAAAAGTACACTCTTAACCAACTTCCCTGCTACAAACTCCCTTCTCTCCACAACCCCGTTACACTCACTTACCTCCATTTCTACTGGTGAAGAGTCTGTATTTGTTTTACTTGGTTCAGGCCAAAATGCTGTAGACTCAGTGGGTTCAGCAGTAGGCATTTCTACAATCATATAGTAATTGTCCAAGATTGAGGTGGCAGCCTATCTCTTGATTCTCATAAAGCTATATTTTCACTGTGTCCCCAGAGGGCTCAGAGAGACAGATGGAACAAGAGCTCAGGCATGATTCTTGCAAGGCCACTCCCACCCCCACCCCCACACTTACCCCCACCCCCGTGAAGGCTGTTCTGCTTAGCTTTCTGTTGCTGTGATAAACACCATGACCAAAGGAAACTTGGGGAAAAGAAAGCTTCTTCTACCTTGTACTTTCAGTAAACAGTCAGTCACTGAGGGAAGTCAGGGAAGTAACTCAAGGCAGGAACACACAGGCAAAACCTAAAACAATTGCTGCTTAATGATCTCTCTCTCTCTCTCTCTCTCTCTCTCTCTCTCTCTCTCTCTCTCTCTCTCTGCCCCTCCTGCTTCCTATACAGCCCTAAAACTGCCTGTCCTGGTATGGCCCCAACTGTGCCCTGACATCAATCAACAATGTAGACAATTCCCTACAGATATGGCCACAGACCAGTCAGAGCTAGGCACCTTAGCTGAGGATCTGTTCTCCTAGTGAATGTCGATTATGCCAAGTTGTCAATTAAAACCAACCAGTACAGGCCCCACCCTCATAATCTCATTTTAGCCTAATTAGCCATACATAGGCCTCATCTCCAAACACATTGACATTGAAACTTGAGATTGGACAGAGTTAGGATGTGATACAAACATTTAGTCCACAAGTCTCATTAGCAGTGCTACAAATTTTGGACCTTATTTTACAGTTCATCCTTTATCATACACACACACACACACACACACACACACACACACACACACACACACACACTTCCCTTCCTAACTAAAAATACACATCATTGTAACAAGAGGTTTCAGGCCAGACTAGCCCCATGGTCTGGACTTGCCCACAGCTGCTTCCTCACCAACCCCCAAAATGACCAGATGCTTATGTTAATTTCATGCTGTTCGGCCTATGTCTCAGGCATATTGCTAACTAGCTCCTTCATCTTAATTCAACCCTTATCCATTAATCTGTCCTGCCATGTGGACCGTGGCTCACTTGTGTTCATTACATGTTGCTTCCTTGGGCTTGATCTCTCTGACTGACTTTACCTATGCTCCTTCTACCTATGCTCTGATTTCCCCTGCATACTCCTATGGCTTCTGCCACGGCCAAAACAGTCCTTTATTCACAGCATATAGAAAGACAGTCCCACATCACATCATCATCATCACTATTGTCATCAGGTTATCAAGGCAATGAAGTCTTCACTACCAAGAATCATCACATGATCATTGGTTGGTCTCCTCCGTCCATGGCTACCCTGGCAGCCTGAGTGCTGGGTGCAGTTGGGGAGAACTGTCTCTGCTCTGCATCTCTGGGGCAACACTTGCCTTAGCTTGTTAATTGTTTAGAAGCTGACATGATTTGCTGCTGGCTTGAACCACATGGTGCAAATGCAGGTTGGGCTTCTCAAAGTGTTAGACACTTTCTCAGAGTTCATAACTGCTTTCATTCTCACCTCCCAAGTGTGTTCTGATCACTTAGAAATATATATAACAGTCTCTTTCTGGATCTAAAAATGAGACCTCCTGACCATAATTAAAGAGATTTTTGATAGGCAATCATTGGGGCCCTCTGCTGTGGAGCCAGTCTAGGATAATAGATGGCAGAAGTCTTATTCTCTCTGTCCATCTCATCTAGTAACAAATAATTTCAACTTCTCTGTATTTGCTTCTGCTGGGAATACCACTGGGAGGATTAGCTTAATGAAAGCAAAGTGGGTGAGCCTAAAGCTTTTCTGAAACAACAGGCATTAGCTTCCGAACACTGGCTCCTGTCTGGTGTTTGCCCAGCCACAGTTTCATAAAGCAAGACTGAGCGAAACTGGCTATCAAGGTAACTTAATGAAGCAAATAATGAGTTGATGACTAAAAAGAATTCCCACCTGCTTCCATTAATAAGCAGTCTTCAGCGGTGTGTTTAAGTTCATAGTGTGTTTTTATCCATTCAGATATCAAACGCCATGCATTTGAATCAATACACATTGTGCTGTCCGTGTGTTTGTCCTACTTTGTGATACCTGTAAACGCAGGCATTTGACCAAGGTGTGTAAGCACTTTATTAAGTATTCGAGTTCATAGAAACTTTAATTGTTCACACTGGTTTGGGTTTTGTTTGACAAAGGGTTGTTTCATTAGTCATTTTTCCCCTTGTGCATCCTGTATTTTCTTCCACTGCAAGGAGACTGCTAGACTCCCAGAGGTCTCACATCCTTTGCCTTCAGACACTGACTTGCTCAGATCCCCCAACATAGAGCAGATCTGCTGCCCATGGGAAGACTGGTCTTGGGCTTGCAGCCTCAGTGACCGTGGACTCTGACCATGAGCTTTTAGCTGAATTCAAATCCCAGTCTAAAGGATCCAGCACCAATACATTATATAAGAGAGTGTCTGATGCCTGGGGCAATATCTGTCCTAAAGAACCTTGGATTTATCAGTCATTCTTAATACAATGAGTCTGGCCTGGCTTTGCTGATCCATTGAGGCAAAGAACCATCTTTGCATATAATCCTTATAGCTAAGAATGATACTTTACATCATATCCCAGATATTTTCTTAAATTCACTTTGACAATGTTCCTTAATGTAAGTGGCTTAAGAGTATGAAAATAATAACATATATTACAGTTTTAGCATCCATTACTGTGAAGGAGACCAAAAAGACAATATTAATCTTTGACATATTATTGTGGCCAGAGCCATTTATATAAATTTTAAGCATTTTCACGCTTATATTGTCATATAAAGATGACAAGTATGTGAATGTTTAAATAATACCTAGACACTGCCAAGAATTCTCATGATATTTTCTCTAAACATATCAAATATTAACGTACCTTATAAATAAGAGGTATTCATATAGCACCTTTAATCAGGAAAAAGCTAACAGTGCACTAAATTATAATCATAACTAAAAATCCATTGCATAATTTTTCACTGGTTGGTCTAATATTACATTTTTCTACAGTGAAATAAAAGGTATAGGTTTGTTCTCCACAAAATAAATACAGGAAAATAAGATAACAATGTAGCTTCAACAGAATCACCTTAAACATAAAGTGAGCAAAACAAAATTCAAAAGCTTTTCCCTAAATCCTTGCACTTGTCATAATCATAAAATTTTCTTAAACACTTTTGAAATGAGACAGAGAAACCTGGTTATAAAACAGGTGCCAAGTGTTCTGGAAGTGTGACACAGAAGTGCCTGTGTGATGCTCTACATGTGTAAACCAGATTCCTTCCATCATCTTACTGGGCCCTTACAGTCTCTGCCAATTTACCAATAGGAAGCCATCCATAGCTTGACATGCTAATATATATTCCCACAGCTAGAGCGTTAGAAGTTTGGACATAAAATAGGAACTGGAATGAGTTGGCCTATATTCTTTTATTAAGACATTATAAATCTTTTTAAATAAGACAACTTGGATGGTTATTCCAGAGTTGGATTCAATTGTTTTTTAACATTTGAGATCTTTTTCATTTGAAGCTAATCTTAATACTATTAAATTCATAAATGTTAATTTTATTACCCAGTCTTAATTATCTAAAACATGCACTGCAAACATACAGATATCTATTCTCTCCGCATGTCAATGCTCGTTCATTATGGTTTTAGAAATGGAGAGAATCGATTCCTCTTAAATGGCAGGTCTGTGGGTGTTTCTTTACAGTTAACTTTAGCAAAATTCATACAAAATAGTAATTAACAGTGACCTGTTAACACACGCAAGAACACCTTAAAAGTACATTCTGTCTGAACTACATAAATATTACATAGTTAAAGAAATCCCTTAATCCCTTAATCATTCCATAACTTCTATGGTTTCCATCTCGCCATCTCTCAGATTATACTCTTCTGTGTCTTCCTAACATCACCAATGAAGTTTTCTTCCCTATTAAATGGGCACCAGGTTTTACAGAACCTTCTCTGGACAGGGCTCTTTGGTTCCAACACAAAGCCGTCAGCCTCCTGTTCAACACAAGAGTGGGTCACAAAACCAAAGGCCCTGGAGCGTTTTATTTAAAAAATCTCATTACTATAGTCTGTTGTTGTACCCTGTTTCTCAAACTCTCCTTTTAAGCTATCATGCAATTTCAAAGCTCAAACCACCAATAAACACCTTCCTCTTCTGTTCTGTTTCCAATGGATCATGGCACAGATACACAGAATTGGAATGAGCACTGAAATATAAAAACCAAATTAAATCAGAAAATTAACTGTAAAAACACTCCCAGGGAACATGAACTTTGACCTCTTGCATGAGGTGGTAGACACCAAAGATGATGTCTTCCCTGGGATGACAGAGATCCCTGTATTTCAATGATATCTTTGACACTCTGGCGTAGGTTTTTATTTACCTGTCTCCATAAATGACTTCTACAGACACACAACACATGAATAAAGAAGGATCATTCTGATATTTTAAAAGCCATAAATTAATATTCCAGCATGTTCCTAAAGGCTTCCAACCCTATTGAATGTCAACCCCTCACATCCCGGGATCCTTACTGTAATGACTTTTTTTTCTTAGTTTAAAAAGTTTTTTTTTTCTCCATATCTACCACTGCTCCCTCTCTCTTCCCTCCTCCCAGTCCCCCCCAGTCCCTCCCAGTCCCTCCTAGTCCCTCCCAGTCTCTCCCAGTCCCTCCCAGTCCTCCCTCAGCCTCCCATCACCCCATCCCCCCATCCATTTTTTAATCATCCTTCTCAAGATTTTAGTCCTAGCCAGATGATGGTGGTGCACATCTTTAGTCCCAACACCTGAGAGACAGAGGCAAGTAAATTTGTGGGAGTCTGAAGCCAGTCTGATCTACAAAAAGACTTCCCAGAACAGACAGGGCTACACTGAAAACCCTGTCTTGAAAAAAAAAGAAAAAAAATATTTTAATTCTAAAGTTCTAAAGTCTTTAAGTTCCCTGGATGTTGCTCTGCTTCTCCCTTAATTAACCTTGTTGGCTGCTGTCTACCTTGAACCTTCTACTCTGTACTCCCTGGCTAAATGCTTAAAAGAATTCAAATCATAAAAATCTCTTGCCATACATGAAAATTTCTTCACAGGATGGCTTACCAAAAACAATGCAACCATGTTTTAATAGCTTGTTAATTTTACTTTTTATTTCTTCCTGACAAATTAAAATTGGTTACATATGCACATTTGAAGTCAACAATAGTATATACTTCCTATCCATTCCCTGTTTGCAAACAGTGTTTCTATATGTTGTGCCAAATGGAAATGCACTCCAAACATTGGACTCTGCCTTTTATAGCATTATGCAGTACCATTTATTTACTCAGTATTTATCAATAATTGCTACTAAATCCAGGCGATTCTCTGCTAGAAGCCTTCATTTGAACTTGCTATTTGCCTAACCTTCATTGCACCCGGGTGAGGTTTTAGCTTCAGTCCTGGCCACTTTATTACCCTCGCTCCAGAAACTAAGGGGCCATTTGATCACTCCTAAGGTCTCACGGGGAGGGCTAACTCTCTGTGCTAGCACTAGACTAGACGTTTAGGCTAATTCCTTCATTTTCTTGCTTTTTCCAAAAGCAGCCACAGTAAAACACTCCAGCTGACATCAGATAATTGATGTTCGTCTTTTTCTACTCAGGCTTTCAAAAGCCCTCCTCTTGCATATATACAACATTGATCTATAACTTCCTGATAGCCAGAATTGCATTTAGTTGTGGGGAGAGGAGGGGGGTGACTATTAGCAGGCATGTAGGTTCTTCCCCCAGGATCTCATTCATATGGAGTACTTCCTGTTTGGCTATGCATCCAGCAATCAAGCTAACAAAGCACTGTTGCCTTCAACTATTTTTATTTTCTGATGTTTTGGAAAATTACACTAATAGATTATGTTCCCAAGCAAGCTGCAGTTCTCTGCAGATTGTGTTCTCTGCAGTTCCTACAACACTTCCCTGCACCCCGCCCCATTGTTTCTTTTATGAAGGACAAAGGAAGCAATTGTTCTTCAGAAAGAAAACGATTCTCCTCTGCCTTGCTTTTCCTGATTGACAAAATGCCATTGTTCAGGGACATGTTGCAGCTGAATGGTGGGCTAGCTGTTTGAACAGCTCAGGCAAGGGATCTCATCAGTCCTAGAAGTTTGTAGACTTTTGTAGAAATAACATCAGAAACAATAAGTAGAAATGGAGGGCGTCACTTGGACAACACAGGTGGATATCAGGAAGAAATGAAGCCAAAAGAAAGCAGACTTGCCCAACCTTCACTCATTTGCCAAATTCCAGGCAAATGCCAGCTTCTTGAGCTTACTGTCGGTCACAGTGCTGGTGTGGCGTTTCAGAGTGTTGCCTTCTTATTTCAAGTTTAAGTTCAGATGATCTCGCAGTAATGCTCATTTCTAACAATGTTGTTCTCTTTAGGAGGAAATTTCCTTTAGAAAGAAATCCTTTGTCTCCTTTGAGGGAATCATTTGATACAAATTCACAAACTAAAACAGTCAGACACAAGGAAAGAAAGTGGTGTCATTTTAAACTCCTGCTTGAAATACCTAGGATTTGCTGAGAAAGTGAGGGCCATCTTATCTGCCTTCTAAACGGACCTGCTCAAGAATTCAGCTTCAGCTGGTTCAGGAGTCCTGCTTGGAGGACAATGAAGGATACTGGTCATCAGCCTTGTTGTGCTGAGCACTAGTTGGCAAAGGCCCTTAGAGCCCAGCAAACACCCAGGGCTTTAGGTTTTGACCATGATGTACCCCCATGTAGCTTTCCTGAAGAGAAACGTGGGGATTTTATCATAAGCCCTGTCTCTCTTCTTAAGCATTAATTACCATCTTTATTTGACTTCTCTTCTGTGCCTGGGTAGTAGCAAATACACAAGAGGGCCACCTCCTGAGTTACCCCATCTTCAGGAAACCAAAGATACCTGGATATTCATGAGGGAGAAGCATTTAACAATTGTGCAGAGTATCTGCCACAAGATAGATTGTGTCAGTTGTTAAAGTAGCCCTAGAAGCAAGAGTAAGCCATGTAAGAATACAGATGGTATACAAACATTCCACAGGGGAACCACAGGTGAGGAGGACAGAGCCAGTTACTCAACTGACATGAAATTTTGTCATAAACAAGAGAACAGATAAACTCTTCGTTGGTGTGATGTTTTGATAATGTAAATAAAGTCACCTGTATAAGGTCTTGGGCCTTTGAGGACAGCTAAGGGAACTCGGGTAACATTTCAGTCCTGATATTTTCACAACAGCCTACTTTCCTAGGGCAGGACAACTAGAGAACATCTCAACAGCCCTGCTAAGTGCTGTCTTTCAGGTATATCCACCTTCTTAGGAAAACATACAGACCATTTATAAAGTGATAGGAGACAATATACAATTTAATGTACTGGATCCTATTGCATTCAAAAGATGTAAATGAGCCAGGTCACCAGGTCTGGTGGTGTATCCCTTTAGTTCCAGCAGAGGTAGATGACTCTGTGAACTCAAGACCAGACTAGTTGATGTAGAGAGTTCCAGACTAGATAGGTAGATGATAGATAGATAGATAGATAGATAGATAGATAGATAGATAGATAGATAGATAGATAGATAGATAGATAGATAGATAGACAGAGATAGATAGATAGATAGATAGATAGATAGATAGATAGATAGATAGATAGATAGATAGATAGACAGACAGATAGAATACTGTATATTTTGTTCCCTCCTAACTTGACTTAAGACCCAGAGAAGTCTGTTTCTGTGTTCTTGTTCTGAAACTCTCCTTTCTCTCTTTTGGACCAGGGGAATTTCCATGCCTGCTCAGGTGTGATAGAGAAGTTGCACTATGCCAGCCTCCTCAGCCAGCTGCAGAGAGTGAAGGAGCAGGCCCAGGTAATCAATCAAGCAATGGCAGAGCTGGCAACCGTCCCTTATCTCCAGGACATCAGTCAACAGGAGGCAGAGTTGGTAAGTATTTGTTTCTCTTTGTTTAAGCTTTCACAGGCCTGGAGCCAACAGAAGACTGATAGGGGCTGAAACCGCCTGTGGTAATAAATGTAGTCTGAAGAGAGATGCCAGCCCTTATCCAGCATTCAGATGAGCACACTGCAATATGGGAGCAGTCTGGAGCTATTTGACAACTTTAGCCTCTCTTCCCTTCCTCCCTTCCTTCCTTCCTTCTTTCCTTCCTTCCTTCCTTCCTTCCTTCCTTCCTTCTTTCCTTCCTTCCATGGTGAGAACCTTGTAATGTGTAAAAACATAGGAAAGGACTAATTATGCATTTTATAGATAAATCTTTTTCTTTAAATTAAAATGAAAGTGTGGGTGTGGGTACGGAGGCCAGAGGACAAGCTTAGCTGTCCTGTCTTTGCTCTGGCACCATCACCATTTACGTTTTAGACAGAATTTCTCACTAGTTCAGAGCTCACTAAGTCCACTAGGCAGGCCCAGCCATTGGGCCTCAGGTATCCACTCATCCCGACTTTCCCATCTCTGAGATGGCAAATGTTGATTACCATGCCAGGCTGCTTCTTTTCTTTAACATGACTTTTAAAGATCAAGTTCAAGTCTTCACACGTGCGAGATGAGACACTTTACCAACTGAGCCATCTCTGCACTCCAGCTGAAATTCTAGTTAATGTTGTCCGAAATCCCAGGATAATCTTGTATGGTCCTCTTCCATAGAAGAAGCACGGGGCAAAGCACACATCTGTATAGAAACACCACCTTACAAAATGTGCCTAAGCATAGTAGGTCACCTCTAGCACTGTCATATACAGTGAGGGCAGCAGCACAGATACAGCTAAGAGAAAAGTGTTGTTGTATATATAAATGTATATGTGGATTTTTTTTAATGAAATGCATTTAGAGAGCCAGACATTTTATTCCTGCACAGACCAAGGAAAAAAGTACTTAAAGGAATAGCTTAGAAACAATCTTCAAACAGATGTGTGTATTATACTCATAATTAATATTAGAAATCATACCACCTCATTTGAAAAGTAATTATTGAACAGTGTGCTGCCCATTCAAGGAGAGGTCTGGAGAGTCTAATGTGTCGTAGGGAATGGCTCTCTCCTTTGAAGCTTTAATTGAGAGTAGCTAAAACTAATTATAGACTTGAATTGAATTCACAGCACACGGATGAGAATAGCCCGAATTGATTACCTGTAATTTTCAGATAACTAAAAGAACCTTCCCTCTTTGAGATTTTATAGACATAACCACAAAATGAGCTTCTCGTGTTTACAATATTTATCTAGACTTTTTAAAAGTTTATTAAATAAATACTGATATTCAGAGTAATCTTATGAAAACAGTCTCCCTAGCCCAGGAATAATGTCATGCATTCTAAAGATGAAACCCATGAAATAAGCCTGTTGTTTGAGGAATCTGCAAGTCAGAACTGGTGATAATAACAGTGGCCAACCTATCGTGGAGGTGTGCAGAAGAACACCTTTTTAAAGGCAGCATGTTCATCCTGCCATCCAGTAGGCATTCAATGGTGTGCTAAGTATGGTGCTATCAAAGGGCATATTAGAACCAATTTTAGATGATTAATGCTCCTGTAAGATAGGAGAAGCAAAGAAATGATAATTTGGAAAAGAAAATGTTGATCCTGTCTTCCTAAAAAGCACATTCAATATTTAAGTAAGAAAAACGCAGAGGAATTCTCTGCTTGTAAGTCTCCTGAGCCACACACCTGTGGGTTTTCCTCCCCTGTCCCAGAAATGCTTTTATTTCAAAATATGCACAAAGAGCTCAAAACCAACCTCACTGAAATGCCTTCCAAAGGTACAATTTTTTTAGTAGCTTATAATTTAGAAAATGGAATTTCGTGGGATAATTTAATATTTCATACACTCCCAAAATTTAGAAAGATAGACAGATACATGATTGAATGGTAATTAGGTAGGTGGACAGACATTGATAGATGACAGGCACGCAGGCAAACAGATGTGTGGATACAACCCCAACATCTGAACAGTATGTATTGTGGAAGGTTTTATCATTTTATGCAAAAAAAGTAAATCATCCCTACCTGACTTTGTAGGGTACCAGGAAACCTTAGCAGTAGCCTCTTACGTGACTCTGCTCTCTGACTTCCTGATGACACTCAGTGGCATCAGAGAGATCATCCAAGGGATAACCTTTCAGTCTCACACGTTCTGATACAGCCAACACATGTGCAATGTGATAGGATTTGTTATTAGTTCATGAAATAGGGTCTCTCTATCTGGCTCAGTGGAGCTTTGAACTTGGGATCCTCCTGCCTCAGCCTCCCCACTGCTGTGACCATGTTGACTTTTGTTTGTTTGTCCTGAGACAAAGTCTCATGTAGGCCAGGCTTGAAACTCATTCCTATCACAGGCTGGTCTTGAACTCTTGAACTTCCTGCTTTCACCCACCAAATTCTAAGATAGCAGGCATGCACCGCCACTCCTAGTCCATCATATTATTTTCAACTGGAATATAGCAAATGGCGCTTTTGTTGGTAAAGTATGCTATTCAAAGGGGCCTTTAAAAAGAGAGAAGAAAATTAGTTATTTCAAAATTTTAACAATAGTAAAAGAGTTTAAATGAACGAGAGTCTTTAAATGAGAGGCAATAAAACAGTACAGTTTTAGTATTGTCCTCTGGAGAGCTTTTTCATGATGCCTGGAATTATGATACATTAGCCTCAGGAGAAAACACTAAAACACATTCATGTACTACATGGCATTTCCTGAGAGAATTAACTGCTCCTGCCATTTTTACAGCCCAAATCTGTTTTTAACACAACATCAGCACTCACTGCATTAAAGCCTATCTGTTTCCTACAAATTTGGAGGAAGAATATTTTCATTGTTTTGATATTTTATGTGTATGGCAATACTCAGTAATGACTGGCACAGAGTCGAGGTTGTGGTGTTCATTGTGGGGAATATGAGTAATAAAATCATCAGCGTACAAATGATTTTTTAATTAGGTTTTAATCTGTGTGTTTAGAGAAGTTATTTCTGTGTGAATTCCATGCTGATAATTTTTATCTTGGTATCACAGCTGCAGTTGCTAATGGCAGACGCCATGGACACCCTTGAAGGAAGAAAGAGTGACAAAGAACGTGTGTGGAATACAATCCAAAAGGTAAAACTCTGAACTTGAGGAAAAATATATCTTATCCTCAGAGAAAATGTCCACTTTGGGTCAAATATATTTAGAAGATAAAAAAAAGAAAAAGAAGGCCCTGGGGTTGTTTCCGGTATGCCTTCTTCCTGAAGTGAGTGCAGTCAATCAACTAGAAGCCTAACCAAAACCAAGGATGCATTTGCTGGACTTACCCACACACCGTGGTCACCATGCCCACCATCCTTCCTGCTCCTCTTCATTTTCTCTTTAAATGATCTGTTTCTTCATTATTTCTAATGATAGTTTTTAAAACTCTTTCCCTTGGAATTTTCATCGATTCTTTCACTGTCTTTTTTTGTTTTTGTTCATTTGTTTGTTGCTTGGGAACAAGCACTTGGGAAATACACACTGGCTCAAGCTCAGAATCTTGCACTTTGGTGGTTTTAGTTGGGGAAAAACATAATGGCTGGTTCTGTTGCTCAAGGCAGCACTTGCAGGTTGTCGCCTGGCTCCAGGACACAGGGGACTTGTATGACACCATAGAACTGTCAGAAAGGGTTGGTGATGCTATACCTCCAGCTCTCCCCTAGGGAAGACATCCTGATTGCTCTGTTTCCCATACAGTCTCCTCCTACTTTTCTGTGGGATCTTGAGATCAGGAAACAAAAGGAATAAAGCAAAGAAGGCTTCAGTCTAAAAAGTAACGTCCATCCACCCACCCAGATGAACCCTGGTGACATCTATCCACCCATCCAGATGAACCCTGGTGACATCTATCCACCCATCCAGATGGACTCTGGTGACATCCATTCACCCATCTGGACAGACTCTGGTGAATCTTAGGAGACATGTATGCCCTAAAATTAACCTGAAATTATGAAGGTATACATGGAAAACAAAATCAACAGAATTCATAGATGCTTGAGTGTCCGGGTTATCTTGCTGGGCAGAAGCAGCATGGCTATATAAATGGCTGGGGACAACTCATTTTCATAGCTTGTGGAAACAGATGAGAATAACCTGGTCTGGTATTTCTATAACATGTAAAAATTAATGTTCATTACCCAGGTGAAAGGGGAAATTTGGAAGGTGGGAAGATACCTTGGTTGGTAAAGTGCTTGAGCTTGTGAATGTGAGTTCAATTCCCTACATTTTTTAAAAAAGCCATTTGTGGGAGGTGGAGCCAGGCAGATCCTGGGACTCAGGGGTGAGCCAGTCTAGTTTATTTTATGTGCTTCAAGCCAGTGAAAGACCCTGTCTCCAAAAAGGTGAATGGCACCTGAAGAAAGGCAGCGAAGGTTGTCCAATGACCTCCACATGCCTACACACACACACACACACACACACACACACACACACACACACACACACCCATGAACTTTTCCAGAGTGAAAAACATGTACCAAGAATACAAAGAAATCATGTGTATTGTTACTTTTCTAATACTATAATGAAACATCATGACCAAGGCAACTTATAAGAGAAAGTGCTTCATTGGGAGTTTGCTTGTAGTTTCAAAGGGCTAGTTCATGACCATCATGAAGGAAGCATTGTGGCAGATGGGCAGGCATGATGCTGATCTGTAGGTGGGCACAGAGAGAGTGGCTCAGCCTGTCATGAGCTTCTGACACCTCAAAGCCCAACCCCAGTGACACACTTCCAATAAGGCCACATGTAGTATTATGTTTCTGGCCCGGCCTTTCCGGCCTATCCCCAAAGTGTGGAACCACTCAGAGCCGCACTGATGTTTAGCCCCAAATAATCACACAAAGTCTTATATTAATTACATACTATTTGGCCTGTGGCTAAAGGCATATTGCTTGCTAGCTCTTACATTTTAGCTCAACTCAATATTCTTATCTTATTTAGCCATATGACTTGGTACCTTTTCTTGGAGCATCATTATGGCCTTCTTTCCTCTGCATCTGCTGGCATCTCTGCCCTTCTCTTCATCTTCCCAGAGTTTTTTTTAGTCTGATAGTCCCATTCACACTTCCTGTCTGCTTTCTGACCAATCACCTTTCTATTATACCAGTAGGAGAGGCAAATATTTACAATGTACCAGAACATAATCTCACAGCAGCCACATTCCTTAATTCTTCCCAAACAGTTCTACTAACTGGTGACTGTTGTAGTGTGGGTTTCTTGGTCCCGGATGGCCAGAGGCCCAGACCCACAGACCTGCCGCGCCAGAACCATAGCACCCACCTCTGCTGCTCAGGCCCCTAGAAATTACCCAGACGCTTATATTAACTTCATGCTGTTTGGCCTATGGCTCAGGCACATTGCTAGCTAGCTCTTATATCTTAAATCAACCCATTTCTATTAATCTGTCTGCCACGTAGCCCATGGCTCACCTGTGTTACTTACATGTTGCTCCTTGGGTGGCTTGCTCGGTCTGCCCAACTCCGCCCCACTTCTCCTGCCTATGCTCTGATTTCTCCTCCTACTTCTTCTATGGTGCCTGTCATGGGCCAAAACAGCTCCTTTATTTAAAGATTGATATTCACAGCATATAGAAAGGCATCAGGTGACCAAGTGTTCAAACATCTGAATAAATAGATCGTTCTCATTAAAATCATCACAGAAACTTAAGGATTTATTTGTGGCTTGTAGCTCAAAGAGAGATGGATCCATGACTATCACAGCCGGGAGCATCCAGCACACAGGCAGGCATGGGCTAGAGCAGCAGCTAAGAGTTCACATCTTGATCCACAAACAGAAAGCAGAAAGCACATACTCAAAATGGCAGAAGTCTTTTGAAATCTCAGGCTCTCCCATTGTGATAGCTATTCTCAGCTATCAACTCGATTGCATCTGGAATTAACTGAAACTCAAAAGTAGAGGACACACCTTCACCTGGGAGGGATTTCTGTTTATCTGAAGTAGGGAGATGTACTTCTAATATGGATCTTCACATCTTTAATCCATATCTAATCTGGCCCACTCCTGTCGAAAGCATATATAAGGACATGGAAGAAGGAAGCTTTTGGTCTTCGCCTGCATGCCCTTGCCTTGCTAGCAAGCTATCAAGTTCATTCACTGGCATTGGAGCCAACTTCTTAAGACTCTAGTATATACTGCAGTCCAACTAAGACATCCTTTCTTGTAGAGTGAGTAAATATTGTGTTACGTTGTAGTAGTTTCTTGGTCCCAGGCAGCCAGAGGCCCAGACCCACAGACCTGCAGCCCCAGACCTCTTAGCTGCCCGTCACCGCTCAGGCCCCCAGAAATTACTCAGACGCTTATATTAACTTCATACTGTTTGGCCTATGGCTCAGGCACATTACTAGCTAGCTCTTATATCTTAACTCAACCCATTTCTATTAATCTGTCTGCCACATGGCCCGTGGCTCACCTGTGTTCCTTACATGTTGCTCTTTTTGGTTTCTGGCTCCTTCTCTCTCTCCTTACATGTTGATCCTTTGGGCTTCTGGCTCCTTCTGTCTCTGACTCCACCCTGCTTCTCCTACCTATTCTGATTCCTCCTCCTACTTTTTCTATGGTGCCTGTCATGGGCCAAAACAGCTCCTTTATTTAAAGATTGCTATTCACAGCATACAGAAAGGCATTTACTGGATTCTTGGACTTTCCATTCATAGCCAGTCATTGTTAAATTAACTGGACACAGCCTGTAAATCATTCTGATAAATCTCTTTTTTGTTGTTGTTTGAACAAAAAAGAATTATTCTGCAAATTCTATTACTCAAGAGAACCCTAACTAATATACCCCGAGACACACCTCCTTCTGCAAAGCCACCCCTCCTGATCCTTCCCAAACAGTTCTACCAACTGATTACAGTATTCAAATATTTGAGCTTCTGAGAGTCATTCTCATTGAGACCACCACATCATGCATATCTAAAAGTAAAACACTCATACATAAAGAAAAATAAAATATGATGTCAAGATATTTTCTCGAGCAAAGAGTCAGGCCTACAGAGAGACCTTGTGACGCTATTTACTAAGGAAAGAAACTGTTACATTGGTAGCTTTTGACTAAAAATATAAAATGCATTAGAGTGTAGCCAGGAGCCACACTAGACATGTGAATGAGAATTTAATATAAGATGTAAAAACAGTTGTTGTCAAGACTGACAACTTGAGTTCAATTCCAGGGAACTACATGGTGGAAATAGAGAACTGATTCCTGGAGGTTGTCTTGTGACCTCCACACACATGTCATGGGACACGTGTGTGCACAGAGGGTTGTGGGAGAGAGATGCAGAGAGGAGAGAGAAAGAAATGTGATTTAAAATGAATAGCTGTGAAGTTTTAAAATAAAAAACTAAAAGAGTAAAAAAGGAAATAAAGAAAATGAATACTTTCTGTTGAGCTAAAGACCCAAGAGAAAAGTTAGAGTAACTAACCCTGAGAAACTTGAGTTATAAATCTGTCAAGACCAACTCAAGCATTTATTGAAGATGCTGCTCTGCATCTCTCAGGTCTCTGAAGTAAGGGTTGGACCTCAGACTTTTGAGAAAGATACACTAGCCCACTGATAAGTGAAGTGATGAGTTCAGTGATCTTGGAGGAATTCTGTAGTTTTTGGAAAAACTAGATTCAGAAACAGTACTAGGGATGGCTATTCTGAAGAGGTGCTCACAGAAAGACAGGAGAACAGGAAGGCAGAGAGGAAGGAGAAAGCATGTCTTTTTCTTTGGTCCCCTGTTGACAGCTGGCAAAGCAGAGATGGGTGCGTAGAGAACCAGCCCCAGTATCACACTTGACCGTAGAAGGGCGAGTTAGTAGAGAGAGTTCAGATTTACAGTAGAGTGTATTGAACCCCCATGCTATCACAATGCCCAAGCAAAAATACAGAGCCTCAAGTTCTAAATAAATACTGGATGAAGGTGATGAGGAGAAATAAGAAGAGAAAGGGAGAAAGATGGAAGAACTGTCTGAAGACGTAAGTGTCTAGGTCCTTGGCCAGGTAATATTAAATGAAATTGTTTGAGTGGATAACACTGCGATGGAAGACCATGCAAAGAGAAAAGAGACTTGTGAAGGGGAAATCTCCAGACTAGAGATGAGAACCCTACAAAGAAGAGCAAGGCCTGGAGAAAGGAGAGAGCTTCAGAGTAAGTTCCCACTGGCTATCCAAAATAACTTTAAAACAGGAATCAGTGAACTACAGGCTGCAGGTCACACTCAACACACCACCTATTTCTGTTAGTAAATGTTGCAGAAACTCTATTTGGTATTATAAAAAACACTCGGAGCCAAATATTAGGGCAAAGCTGACATATCCGAGAGATAGAGAAACAAACCATCCCGTGGACTCCTCAGGCCTGTCTTCCTGAATCCCACTTCCCACTCTCTCCATCCTCAGCCAGAGGGAACTGCCAGGCAAAGCTGAACATCCCCCCTAGAGCTCGTATTAAAGGTGTGTGCTGCCTCTGTCTGGCTCTGTGAGGCCTTAAACTTACATAGATCCAGAGGGCTCTCTGCCTCCCAAGTGATGGAATTAAAGGTGTGGGTCACCGCTCCCTGACCTTCATAGCTTGGCTCTGTAGGTGACTCTGTCCTCTGGTATTCCAGACTATTTTTATTAATATACATTATGTCACTACAAGTAAAGTTTATTGCTTACAGCCATGCCTGTCATTTAAATGTGGCCTAGGTCAATTTGGCCACCTAATCACACACTGAGTCAACACTACTTACTATCTAGCCTCATGAAGAAAACTGTTGCTGATCTCCAGGTCATCTCCCAGAAATATTCGCATCCATTGAGTAAATGAACATCTTTCTGTAGCTTTTGAAAATACTTCTTGCACTTGGCTGTAAGCTGTGGCTTATGGTACCTGTGTTCATGTAATACCTAACCTGTTACTTCTTATGTTGTCCTTACTTTAGCTATCTGTGCTGTGTAACAGACACCCCTAAAGGCAGTTATTTAAAAAAAAAATCATTATTATCTCTCAGTCCAATACACTGATCAGACTCCACCAGGTGGCTCTCAAAATTTCTTACACCTGGTTTAACCTTATGGTTTGTGTACATAAGTCTGCCATCTGTAAATATTTCAAAATGGCTGCCTTCCATTCCTGACAGCTGGCACAGGTCAGCCGAGACAGCTGCCTGTGTGTAGGTCTCCCGTGTGAGATAGGCATTAAAATAACATCCAACTGGGTTCCAAGAGAACAATTTCAGAGAAAGGAAGTGAATACATTCAATCGTCCCACATCAACTTCTGCCATACTATGCTGACGTAAGCAGTTATGGGCCAACTTCCACGGCCAAGGAGGTGATAGTGTCCATCTCACAGACAAGACACAGCACCAGAGTGGCTCTGGACTGGAAAACACACCTTCAAGTGAGTGGGTGTCAGGCAGATAGTAAAGTCCAGGCCTCCTAAAAATTACAATCCAGCAGACCCCCACACTACACATCCAACCAGTGGGTGTTTAGAAACTCACTAGTGAACAGCCAATCTTTCCAAATTAAAAGCCCTGGTAATGATCATGGCTTTCTAAATAGAAGCTCCTGAGAGATCTTCAGGAAGATGTGAATGGGAAAGAGCAGGGTGCCAAATTTTTCCCAAGGGCTTTTAATTTGGTTAATGTGACTCTACAGAAGATGATGGTATCACTCTCAGACAATTCCAGTAGCAAGTAAGTAATTTCCTTTTAGTGCTACAGAGTTAATTTGTGTGTGCAGGAAAAAAAAATAATTAAAAAAAACTAATTGTACAAGCTACACTGTGTTCTGAGCTCACTAGAAGTTGATATCAGCATTGCCACCTCTGAGATCTGTTATCTGTAATAGAAACAGCTGTTGTACCTAATGAAAACACTTGAAATTTTCATCTGAAGCAGCAGAATTATGGCAGAAGCTGCTCATTCTACACAGTTAAAAGATCTGTCAGAATCCCCATTACCTCACACAGTTTCCTAGGCTTCACATTGTTATAGGTCTATAAAAAAAAAAAAAAAAATACTCATGGAGCTCCGATCCAATTCATGAGCACTGACCTCCTGTCTGTGTGTGTCTGCTCTGAGAAAGTTCCCCAGGAACAACTGTGCTTCAGCTTCACTCACTGGAGTTAAAATAAGTTCCTCACAGAGTTGTAGGACAGTGATATGGTTTGGGTGTGACTATGTGGAGTAGTTCTTTCCAGTAATTTATTCAAGATTAAGATACATTCATGTTGATTTAACGATGTAGATACAAAACTAGGCAAGACACATTTTAAGAATAGCAAGGATTTTCTTATGTTGGAACATCCCATCTACAGTGTGCTTAAGAACATCACGCATTGCTCAGTTTTATTCTATAATAATAGTGCCTGAGGAAGAACATTGTTTTGAACATCCCACTAAAGTCAACACTAATATTTTCCTCGTTCATGGGAATAACAAAATATTCGATTGACTTCCATTATGTTAGACAGTGTCCTAGACATTCAAGACTCGCTCATAAAAAGTCAGTGCCCTCCTACTATCTGCAGCCTACTGCAGTAGGTAATAAATCACCTAAAAATATATAATATGTTATATGGTAAGATGGGGGTGCATAATAGGAAAATTAAAGGTGCCAAATACAGAAGAAAATTGTGCACATACTGAGTAGAACTCATTTTTATTAAAGTATAAGACACTAAGGTAGTGTGTTCCCCCCAAGGACAGCAGGGTAACTACTGTGTAATGAGTGTACTGTGATATGATGTGAAATAAAAACCAAGCAAATACACTTGAAAGCTGCTAGGGTGAGAACAGGTTGAAGGAGCAAAGGAAAGGAGGGTGTCTGAGTTACTTTTTACTGCTATAACGACCACCGTGACCAAGGCAACTTAGAAAAGGAAGAGTTTATGGGGATGCTAACAATTTCAGTATTTGAATCCATGACCATGATGAGAAAGCAGAAAGAAGGCACAGTGCAAAAACAGTAGCTGAGGGCTTATATCCTTATCCGTCAGGAGGAGGCAGACAGAGACAGAGAGTACTAACTAGGAGTGATCCAGGAGAGAAAATGGAAACCCGAGCCTTAAGTCTAGGTGTGTGTGGGGAGGGGAGAACGATGTGAGTTTTCATCTTCTACTCAGAAAGGCAAAGGTATTTAAAGAGAGACCAGTGCTACAAAAGAAACACAATAGCCTGCATTCGTTACTTTTCTTGTAGCCATGATTGGAACACTTCGGTGGGGGCATGATTTCCTTTGGCTGACAGTTTAGGAGGAACATCCATCTTGGTGGAGAAGGCATTGCAGCAGGAGTGTGAGGTGGTTGGTAACATTGTGTCCACAGTCAGAAAGCAGACAGAGGAACATTGGTGTCCTGCCTGCCTTCTCCCTCAATCCAGGACCCAGTTCCCTGGAGTGACGCCACCCACACAGAATGACGCTACTCAGTTAATGGATCCTCTCTGCAAATGCCCTTGTAGACATACCCAGTGTCTGCTAAGCAACTGCAAATCCAGTCAAGTTGAAAACGAGGACTGACCATCACACATTCTGAACTAGCAATTCGGAGACAGACAAAACCTATCACAAATCATGGTAGGAAGCCATTTTCTTTCTGTAGACTTTGGTTTTCTGACCCACAGAGTAGGAGCATGAGCTAGAAAAGTCTCAGCATTTCCTCAGCTCTGAATAAATAGCTCTCTTGAAAGCCAAACCACCAAAATCAAAGAATAAATGTATTTATTGAGTTCCTACTATGAAACATTCTCCTCTTTATATATGCCAACTCATTAATCTTCCCCAGGTAAAAAGTATAATTCACTAAACAAAGAAATCTACCAGGGTTTCTAAACTCACACAGCCAGTAAATAATACAAGCCATGGCTTGAGCTGACTTTAGGTCCTGAAATCTCTGTGATTTCATCTGAAGAAATCCAGGTGATTGTAGACATTCAACAATGTATTCAACACTGTGTTTGCATTCAAATGTGAGGTCATATGTGGGGTCAGTGTAGCTTCCAACCAAAGAAGAGTCTGGATATTCAGTAGTCTAAGTGTCTTCATGTCTTAAATTCCTTCAATCTAAGCTAAAGAAGCCACTATGAAGTTTATAGTTTAGTCTAACATTATAATTAATTGACTTTTGGACTAGGGAAATGGTTCAGTGAGTAAACTGCTTTCCATGCAAGCATGAAGATCAGAGTTCAAATCCCCAGAATTCATATACTGCTGGGAACTGTAGCACAATACCTATAATTCCAGAGGTCCTAAAAAGAGATGGAAGGCAGCAGCAGAAAAATCCCTGGAATTCCTCAGCCTAACGGTCACAGTGACAAAAAAACCTAAAAAAAAAAAAAAAAAAAAAACAAAAACAAAGTGTAAGTCGAGGACCAACACTCTACTTGTGTTTGATACAGCATGTAATTACACATGCCAACAAGCACATATATACAGACACACACTAAATAAATAAGTTAATCAATTGACCCTCTTGTATAGAATCCTTCTTCTTTGATGTGTAGTTTTCTGTCAGACGCTGAGCAGCAAGCCACCACCTTCTGAGAACCCCGGTATATCCAGGCCCATTCTGCTTTTAGATTCTGTGCTTTTAACACTGAATCCTTAAGTCCACTGAAGTTGAATTTTTTAAGATTTTATTTGTAATTGTGTTTATATATGTGCTCTATGTGGGTCTGTGCACATGAATGCAGATGCCCACAGAGGCCAGAAAAAAAAATCCTCTGAAGCTAGAGCTGTGAATCATCTGATATGATGTGAGCTATCTCTTCAGCCCCTCCACTGAGGTTTTATGAAGGGGTCTAATTATAGAGATAAGAGGGGATATGAAAACAGAGCTTGATATTAAGGTGAGACGTCTGGTTTCTTCTCACTACAAATGCAAGAGTTAAACAATTCACAAGGAAAACTTAATTCTCTCGGTGGGTACGAAGCCTAATGTCTCAATGAGATCAGAATTTAACCTGATATAACATATTTTATTCTTCTGTCTCTAGATCATTCATCTGAGACTAAATGAGGGAGATAAATTTTGATATTTTAGAAGCATTGAGAAAAGTTTCCTTAAAAATAACCTCAGACCTGTGGGCTCTCACGAGAAGTCAGTTTAAAGTGGAAAGACCACTTTAAAATTCATCTAGTATTACAAAATGTGGTGAACACCAATGAACCTAGCAAACTGAGTACGTGCATGTCCTCAAAATATCCACATCAAGGATTTACATTTTTATATTCCTTTTTATATCAAAGCCTTCACTGTCACATCACCTCCATTGTTGTCACACAGAAATGGCATTCATAGGTTGGGCCTTTGAAGATGAACATGTGATAGGCTATGTGACCCAGCAGCTCAATTCTGTTGTAGACTTGGCATAGGCAGAACAGAGGAGAGTGAATGCAGACTGGGAGGTAGGGCCGGGGCAATTGGTTGAGGAGGAAAAAAAAAGAGCAAACTGCAGCCTTTTATTTGCTTTCCACATGAGCATTCACACACACACACACACACACACACACACACACACACACACACACACACACACACCAGAATCCTTCCAGAGGCTCCTCTGGGAGAGATCACCCACATAGCATCACTCAAAGGCCAGTCAGCTGAACTGACTGATGCATGCTGGGTAAGAGTTTTGTGAATGCTTTGCTGAGATTCAGCAGTAGTGTGGTTCATTTACAAAGTGGTTTGTCCAGCAATCAGGCTTTTCCTGTGTGTCTTGTTCTTTATAGAGTCTCCACAGATTTATTGCAATTTGACTGTGAATCCTGCAACTTCAGGTTATGGCTGTCTTCATTAACATATCCCCATATTCCTTTACGGTGTGAGCTCTGAGCACAGCTAAGCAGTTCTGTTCATAGTCTCATGCAGGTCGTGTGAGGAATCATGTTCTTGTCATTAGCTGTGCTGGGAAGGGAAGAGATTTCTCCAGGCACAAGCAGGGAGAGACAAGACCCAAAATGCTCAGGAATAAATCACAATTTGAAATCTACAGATTCTATGTCTATAGGTTTCTAGGCAGGACTCTAGAAAAGGTGCTTCCCTGAAGCCCTATAGGAACTTGTGGTTATTATCAGAAGATGCACGTTTGAACAGTGACATATGACTATGGGAGGAGGAAAAGCCAGAGCCTTGGTTCTTGCCAGCTGCTGCCATCACAGAGCAAGGCTTCAGATACAAATGGTAAAATATAACTGTCACTGAAGCCATCATCTTCTCCCCTTGTCTGGGAGAGACAAAGTGTAGAGTTAGTTTGTTGTGTTAACCAACTGTCTATGACTCTGACAAAACATAGGAGCTTTGTTTACAGAGGTCTTAGTCCATGGATGCTTGGCTCTGTTGCTTTGGCCATGCAATGCAGTTGATCATGGTAGCAACTCAGTAGAGGATATCTGTTCACCTGGTCATTGCTGGAAAAAGAAGAGAATCAGAAAAGTCAGGAAGGGGCTAGGACTCCAGTATCCTTTCAAGAGCACACTCCTAGTGACCTCTCTCCTGAACACTATACCCCACCCTCTGAAGACTTCACCACTTCTATGAAATACCACTAGAGACCCTGCCTTTGGCACTCGAGCCTATAAGAGATGGTCAAGATTCAAACCATAGCATGTTCTCACTGTTCCTGGCAGCACTTCCTTGTCCCTCATTTTCTACCAATGCTTGGCTTTGCCCCAAAACTATAATGCTCTCTTTGGTCCTTTGTTGGTTAAAGAATAGTGTCTTCTAAAACTTTGATTATTGGACAGGACATTTTTGTAGTAATAGTCTGATCCTCATGCGACCTCATCTTAGGAGACACACCCAGGTGCTCGGCCATTTCAAAACAGGATTTTAGGTAGTGACACAGCTAGCCTGCTGTCACTCCAGTGGACCTAGCAACTGACTGTCTTAGACTGACTGAAGTGTGTCCTGGGTTAACTATCATAATCAGTCAGAACAGGCTTGTAAAATTTATTGCAGAAAATAAATCTAATATTGATGATGATGAATATTAGCAGTGGATATTACCAACCTCAGGACATGCCATACACTTGATAGTGTTATAACATCTAATGATTGCAATAACGCTATGACATAGCTGTCATTATGTTTCTGTGAAGAATGAGAAAGGGGCACTCTAACAATAAATCAGGAAATAATTCTGAGTCTGTATTGCATGGTTTGATTGGGAACCAGACTTAAGTCAAAGGCCCTTCAAGTCCTGATCTCCAGCTGAAACATTTACATTAAGACAAACCCAGCTGCCAAGGGTAGTACAAAGAATGTCACCTATTCCAAGCTCAGATTCTGTAGCAGCCAATCGGACTGACTTTGATTTTCCTTTTGCTTAGTGGATGGTGACACTGTTGTGAGTACCCCCACCTGTACCTAGATCATGTCTTGTTTGTTCATTTGAAAGTTTACCCACACTGCTCGTCGGCAGTGCCTGGCCTATCCAGAACCTCAACACAAGCCTTACCGGACTGCCCCGCTGTTGCTGCCTCGCTCCGTGACCCCTCCCTTAGTGGAAATACCGCTTTTAAGGTTATTTTCATAGTTTACAGGTTTCCTTCTTCTTGCAACTTCCGGAGTTCTAGAGCATGACTTTAGAAAGCCTAGACATTCTTGTGCTCCGGCAAGTCATTTGATTAGCATTCTGAGATGTCTCAGGATTTCAAAGGAAACAAAATTTCATAAGCACATATTGTTGTAACCTCTCTAAAGTTCTGCATCATGACACAAAGGGTCTTGAGTCTGTTCATGAACCAACACATACATTGCTTACCTCCTTCACCTCTCACCTCTCCCTGCCTGGTTCACTCACATGCTAATGCAAAACGAAGAAACTAAACAGAAATTGGAAGGACTCATTGGAGTCTATTAGGGTTTTTATCTTTTCTTTTGAGAAGTTTTTCAAAGGGCCCTTTTTCAGAATCTATTGTAATATTGATGGGGATCAGTAGAAGAGAAGACGTGTGCATTGCATTTTGAAATAAAAAGTACAACTAGTCCAGTATTCTGTTGCATGAATTTTATACAGTAAGGTTTGCCATTTTTTATAATTCTTGAAAATAACACAATGGGCTGGAGAGATGACTTGGCAGTTAGGAACACTTGCTGCTCTTCCAGAGGTGCTGAGTTTAGTTCTAGGCACCCATATCCAGTGACTTAGCCATCTGTAACTCCAGATCCACAGGATCTAACATCCCTGGCCCCCATGGGCACCTGCACTCAAGTGCACATACCCACATGCAGACACAAGGCAATAACAGGACAACAGCTCATGTCACTAATGAACCACAGGACATGCCCCACCTGCTTAAAATCTGGAATTGACAGAGTTGAGTGTGTGTGATTTGCAAGCCTTGTGTTCGTATGTGAGACATTCATCATCTTTTAGAGAAAGGCAAAAATCAAAGTGGCTTCTTCATGTGGTTCTGGAGGAAAGTATGAATTATTTATCATCCCGACTGTGACTTTCTTAGGGCAGTGCACATAAAAAGGGGATAAAAGACCTACACTAAAGCACATAGAAATTCAATATGCACAAACACTTCTGTATTTCTCAACAGTGTCACAATAGTATACAACACCTGAACTCCTGAGAGAGTGCATGTATGTTTCTGTAAGTGTCTGTGTGTGAGAATATGTGTGTCTATGTGAGAGAGAGAATGTCTGTGAGAGAGAGAGAATGTGTGTGAAAGAGTATGTGTGTGTATATGTGAGTATGTGTGTGTCTTATATTCCACCCTCAGAACTAAAGAAATCAATAAATAACCCCAAAATATCAAACATAAGCCTAAACAAGTTCCAACCAATGTCTGTGTCCCTCTCTCCCCCTCCTCTCATGCCCTAAACAGGCAAGAAAAGGTGTAGTAAACTCTTGGGTAATAATGCCTCTATTTCCACCAAACGCATAGAAATCGTGTTAGTCCCTCCCACTCACTTCAGCAAGGGCTAAATGAGAGAATTCAACTTCATCCTCACCAACCAAGACTGCAGCAAGATTTCCTCATCTTCCTACCTTATCCTTCCTGTTCCCACCTGTGATGGTGCGAATCGGTATGGTTGGTTCCTAGGGGGTGGCACTATTAGGAGGTGTGGCCTTGCTAGAGGAAGTGTGTCACTAGGGGGTGGGTGTTGAGGTGTCAGGTGATCAAGCCTGGCAAGTGTCACTTTCAATTCTGCTGCCTGTGCATCAAGATGTAGATCCTCAGCAACCTCTCCAGGACCATGTCTGTCTGTGTGCTGCCATATCCCGGCAAGACGATAATGGACTAAATCCCTGAAACTGTAAGCCAACCCCAATTAAATGGGATTTTTTTGTTGTTGTTGTTGTTTGGGTTTTTTTGTTTTGTTTTGTTTTGTTTTATAAGAATTGTCATGGGCACAGTGTCTCTTCACAGCAATGGAAACCCTCACTAAGGCACCACCCTATGTGGTACTGGAGAAGAGAGTTCAAATCTTAGAACACAATAGTTCTAATAGTTTTCTTGTTGTAAAATATTTGAGAAAACAATGTGTAGGAGAGAAGCTTATCTCCTTGCAGTTTCAGCTACTTCAGTCATGGTGAGCTGGCTCCACTGCTTTCCAGCCCAGGGCAAGGCTTGGTGGAAAAAAGCTGTTTTCCCCATGGTATCCAAAAAATATAGAGGTAGGAGGGAACCAGGTACAAGATATGCTCTTCAAAGGCACACCTCCAGTGACTATTCCCTCTTCAGCAACCCTCTCTTTTGATATCGAACGAATTATCCAGTGAATTAAGTGGAGAATTCTCACAAGCCTATCACATTTCAGTAGTGTCACCTGCTGGGAACCAAGACTTCAACACAAAGATCGATGGAGAAAAGATACTTGGTACACAAGCCATGACACATTCTATACATGGAATGAGTGAGGGTCTTGTCCCTCCAAGCTGATGCAGCATCAGCTGAAACCTGGTGAAGAGATGGGAGGGACTCCAGTCCTTGGATCTCTCAGAAGCTCAATAGGAAACCTATTCTGTCCCTCCCCGTAGTAACAAGCCAGTAGCCTTTCCTTCCCCTGCCATAATAGTATCAAATAAATAAATCACAGCTACAGCTAAGCCCTGAGTTGTAAGGAAGAACTAGAGTCTCATAACAAAATGCCCTGATGGCCCCAAAGCAAAGAGCAAAGCAGAGAAGGAGATGCGACAATAGAAGGCAGTTGGTCTGAACAATAAAGAGAGAATTAACTGGAGAAAAGAGGGCAGAGCTTCTGGGACCTGAGGGAGTATAATGTTGTGTCAACAGTGTTCCAGGAAGAAAGAAAAGTGAGTACAACTCAAAGCTGTACACAAAGAAATGAAAATAAATCCCCCAATTTTGCAAAACAAAACAACAACCAAAAAAACACCATAAAGCTGTAATTATAGAAATAAGGACGATGGAGCTTAATCATAGAGTACTTGCCGAGCATGCATGAAGCCCTTCATTCTCCAGATTAGAACAAAATTAAAGAGGAAGTCAAAGAGAAGGGGTATAAAAAGAAGAGGAGAAGGAAGAAAGAGAGATGGAGGAGGAGGAAGAACAGAAACTTAGTAACCATTAACCATTAAACCCGTGAGTGCAGCATGGAATTCTGAGAGCTAATGGCCAGCCATTCACTTTGCTCCTTCACATTTGTGACAGAACCAAAGAGGAGGAGGCCACAGTTGAACCTTCTCCCCAGTGAGGTTATCTATTGATGCGCCAATTAAAGTCCTTTACAGATAAGATGAGTGTGATGTGCCAAGTAGCACAGCTGGAGCAAATGTACGTTCGTGGTTGCAAGATTTGGTTTCTGGTTTTGCCTGACATATTGAGAAAGACATCCAGGACAAATTAAGAACCAAGGCTGGGCTGTTTAGGGAAAGCTGCTCATCTGAAAGCCCAGTGGCACAGGAACGAAAGGATGTGGCATAGGGCATGGAAGCATCTTCCAGAGGCAAAGATACTTTTCCTGGTCAAGACAACATTGACCTCATTTCTCTTAGGTTATTTGAGTTTGTTGGACTGGTGATTATATGCCTGTCCTAAGTTCTCTTCTAAAATTCCTCTTTGCATCAGAAAAACTGAGGAACTATATCAATCTGGTTGTTCCATTTTACTTAGAAAATAAAAATAAATCCAAAACCATTTACATAGTGACATGTCATTGTCAAACTCCTGTAAACAAGAAGATTTACAGCAGCGGTTCCCAACTTCCTTAATGCTGTGAATCCTTAATACAATTCCTCATGGTGTGGTGACCCCCAACCATAAAACCATTTCATTACTACTTCACAACTGTAATCTCGCTACTGTGGTGGATGTTTCTGATATGCAGGATATCTGATAAGTGATCCCTAAGGAGTCTCGACCCACATGCTGAGAACCACTGATTTAGAGAGATGGTGCATTACAGCTGAGGAGGGGAAAGAAAACAAAATTCAACTGGCAGGTGCTTTTCCCTAAAAAAAAACTGAGAGGCCAGAAGTAAGTGGCACACTACTGCCAGATGTTGGAAGGAAAGTATTTTCTAGGCTGAGTGGTGCCCAGTCGAATGCCTCTCAGGAACGAGGGAAACACTCATGGGAAGAACAATCCGTCAACCAAAGTCCTACCTTAAAGGATGCCTAAAAGAAGCCTCCAAATGGGATAGAAGCAATCAAATGAAAGAGAGAAGAAAAGAGAAAAAACATTAAGTAAAGCCAGTTTTGTATTTAATGGTGGAAGGAAAAACAATAACTGTATAATATGGTTCTACTTGTAAGGAAGGAAATACTTATGATGAGTATATCAGAATTTAGAAGAGACAAATCAAAATTTAAAATGATAAACTGTGTGTGTAATATATGCGTGTGTGTATACACAAAGCAACTAAGAAAAAACTAAGCCAAAAATATTGCAGATGATCTCTCAAGTAGAATTTAAATGGTTACAGGGAAAGAAAACAGAAATAGAACCAAAGGGGGGGGGGAGGAAATGGCATATGTGGTAGTTAATTGTAAATCTACCATCATTGGGCACCCGACAGTGCATGGCTCGGCATTCTGGAAGGTCAGGGCACACACTCGCCTCATTCCTTTAATTAATTCCACTCTTGTGAGGGATTTTCCTGCCTGCATTATTATTTGGAGTTGAAATACCCAGTCTAAATATGGTCAACACCTATCAATGATGTTGAGAGATATATCACTACTTCTGTGTCTCACGGGCAAATTCGTCTACCCTGTTGGTGAGTGCATCTGCTCTGTTGCTGCCACTGCAGCTACCACCACCCGCTACTGTCGCCTTCCTTTGCTGATACCAGAAATCAGAATCCAGCTTCTTCTGATAGGCTCTTGGACGATCTCTAGCCTTCACTGCCTCGAGGACTGAACAGCCTTCCCAGTGTGAAACAAGTGCTGCTAGACCCTTGGATGATGCTGTGTTAGCCAGTGTAACAAATGCCCTTTCCCTCTATACTTATTCTATTGGTTCTGTTCTCTATAGAACCCTGACTAATACAGTATGTTCAGCTCTAACATATCAATAAAAATATTAACTTAAATGGCCTAAAAGCACCAATTAGAAGGCAGAGTTTGATGATAACATATGGCCCAACCGTATGATATACTAATTTTGATCTAGAAAGTTCCACAACAGTCCATATGATTCCTAGCCTAGTAAATAATGAGATCTTTCTTACAGGGCAGGAGTTGTTTTGAGACAAGGTCTCACTATGTTGCCCTGGTTGGCCTACGACTTTCTTTATAGATCAGGCTGGGCTTGAACTTACAAAGATTTACCTGCCCTGTGCTGGGATTAAAGGTGTACCCCTGCCCCACAAATCCCCTACCTATATTGGAACCTATAGGAAGTACAGAGCACTAGGTGGCCTTGTCGTTCAGAATATGTTGTTGAATGAAATATCTAGCTCCTAGCCCATCCCTCCTCCTTTTTTGTACCTTAGCAATGAAGTGTGGCCTCACCACAGGCCCCAAACAAGTGATCAGCTCCCATAAAAATTGACTAACACTGCTGTCTACAAACTCATGTCATATACAGGACAGGCAATTAATCAAAAAATGAAGGCATACACATCCTACAAACATTAGGAAGAGAAAAGAAGGTGAGGGGGGGCTGGGAATAGTATGCACATCTGTAACCCTAGCACTTCACAGACTGAAACAGAAGAATCATGAGTTTGATGTCACCCTTGGCTTATAAAGCAAGTCTGAGGCTAGCCGTACCAAAACAACAACAAAAGATAATAATATATATAAACAAATGGTTGCTATTATCAGACAAAATTACCAGAGACAGAAAGGGTCATCTTATAATGATAAAATGCTTGCTTCATCAACAAAGGTGTCATAAGCACACTTGTGCTAACAACCAGGCCACAAAGATATAAGCCACAAAGCTGATAAAAAGACAAAGAAAATAGGCATGACCACAGTCATACTTGGGAAATTCATCTTTCCCTACTAAACAAATGTAAAACCAGCTAGGATATGGACTAATTCAACAACACCATAAAAAAAGAGGATATAGGCATTAGTATGTATAGACCTACCCACCCACCAACACAAAAGAACACATCCTCTTCAACAGCCATGGAACACATACCAAAATAGACAATCACAAAATCTTAAGAACTAAAATCATTTTTTAAAAAATGTGTTTTCTCTCTGTAGTGGATTCAAGCTGGAGATCAAACACAGACAAATAATGGGAAAAATCCCCAAAAGCTCCAATAGTCTGTGCATGTAAAATTAAGTCCTAAAGACAATAGATATAAATAGTACATTTGACTGAATATGAATAAAAATACAAAAGATCAAAATTCATGAAATACAGCTAAAACAGCACCAAGAGAAAAAGATCAAAATGCCAAATGCGTACATTGAAAGAAGGAACCATGCAAATCAATGGACGGTCCATCTGAAAACCCTGGAAAACCAGACAAACACAAAGCGAGCAAAACAAAGAAAATAATAAAGGTAAGATAAAAAAAATCAATGAAATTGAAAACAGAAACTAGAAAATCAATGCAACCAAGAGCTGACCTTTGAACAGCCACTAAAGCTTAAATCACTTCATCTGGTAAGTTATCAAATGACTCTACCATCTGAGCTGAGTTCTGACCAGTGCCCTCATTAAACCTGTAGAGAAGAAATTGGCAGTGCAGATGGGTCATCCGTGCATGTGGCTTCTGCTCACCCAGATTCTTGTTTTTTGTAAATCTCAACATGTTCAATGTACTTCATTCAGTTCTAAGAAACTAAACACTTTAGAAATAGCTAATGTCTGTCAAGCAACAAAAACTCTTCCAAAATCAAAATAATGAAAAAGAGAGAGAGAGAGAAGAATGGCGTGTCAGCAAGCAATGGGTTAAGCAATCTAAAACCAATTCTCCCTTTTAAAGAATACATGGTGAAGATCGTTGGTATCTAGACAAGAGAAACAAAGCCTGAGCCTATAGAACACATTCTATTTATTATTACAATAAAAACCCAGAGCCAGAAAAGCTGGAATACCAGAGAGATAGAGAAACAAACCACAGCCAATTTTCACCCAGCCAACTTCTCAGGCTGAACGGGTAAGTGCTATCTTCACGGGTCCTCATCCTGACTGGTCGCTCAGACAGAATGGCTGAATTTCTGCCTTCTCCTGCCTTGTATCTCTTTCCCTGCCCAGCTGTTTTATTTCCTGGTTCAACTCTGCTAGAGCTAGGGTTAAAGGTGTGAGCTACCACTGCCCGGCTCTTAGGCTTTAAGCTTATAGATATCCAGAAAGATCTGTCTCCCTAGTGATGGGACTAAAGGCATGAGTCACCACATGCTGACCTTCATGGCTTGGCTGTCCTCTGATGTTCCAGCCAAATTATATTAAATATACAATATATCACTACATATTTCCTTTAGTGTCAAAAATAAAAATGTTATAACTAACAAAGAAAAACTATATACAATAGGTACAATAACTATATACAATATATGCAAGCAATAATTGCATCAGTGATGGCCAGTTCATTAACAACTGACAAATTCAAAGAAAATATTTCATTATTTATCCTATTTCGATAAGTCCAAAGAATTGTACCTAATTCACTTTCTAGCTAACTTGTATTACCAACTGAAAACTACCTTTCGATGTCTCTCAAACTTACACACTTTACATCTCTTAGTAAATTTCTTTACTGAAACTGTAACTAGAAAAAGTAAAAATATAGTTATCTCATCTTAAACTCCCTCAGAGACCTGAGGAGGAAATAATATTAATTAAGTAAAAAGGAAATGCAAGCAAACAACTTCCAAAAAATGTGAAAAATGACATAAACGACAGTCACTCAAGATTCCTCTGCTGTGTTGAAGCATCCACCTTTGGCCTACAGGCCTAGCATATCTGACAGACTTCTCTGTGAAGCAGGGTATTCTTAAAAACCTTCCTACCTTGTCCTGGCAAAGTCCAGCAGTTCTTTCTTGTGTATCCTGCTTCTGTATCTTGTGTATCCATTTCTGACATCATACTGTCAGCAGTCAAGGCAACAGCACTTTCTCACACAGTGGTTAACTTTTGCCACAGAGAAAGTTAAATCCCTATGGAGTTTCTTTGATGCGCATCATCTTCTCTGAAGTAAATTGATACTGAAAGAAGCAGATGTGTCATTTTCATAAAAATAAAAAGAACCTATGTTATTAAAATATCTTAAATGTCATTTTCTATAGCTCTCTGAAGTGTTTAAAGAAGACATGTCTGTCTAAATATATGTTTGACCTTGAAAACATATCTAATATGACTATAAGTTTGATTCTAATGTCTAAATACTAACTTGCATTTCTTTACATCCTAATTAGTTGGTAATAATTTTCAAGGGCAAGCAATTTGTATTACATTGTTAAGAGGAACTTCATAGATATGATAACTTGAACAAGCATAGAAATATACGTACAGTAACAAAACTTAATCTAAACTTTGTATCAATATATATAGTTTGTATAATATCCAATCCAGTATAAAACATTTAGAACTAATATTTGCTTTTTAAAAGTAGATTC
The DNA here is from genome assembly GCA_033318265.1 of Phyllotis vaccarum. Taxonomy (NCBI): domain Eukaryota; kingdom Metazoa; phylum Chordata; class Mammalia; order Rodentia; family Cricetidae; genus Phyllotis; species Phyllotis vaccarum. The sequence goes on along the minus strand of JARWLC010000010.1, from coordinate 31,741,457 downwards.
AATAATATACCCTTATATTCTATCATATCCATATTTTCTTTTTCTCTAAGTAGATTCAATAATCTACTTTTGGGATGAAGGAAAAGAGTTAGGGTAAATATAATCAAAGCATATTTTATACATGCATAAAAATGCAGTGATAAATCCACTATTTATAGTGGGATTATGTTGTTACATTGGAAACAATTGTCTTTCCTACTGGTTTAATAAAAATGCTGATTGGCTGAAGACAGACAGGAAGTGTGGGTGGGGCTACCAGATTAAGAAAACTCGGGGAACAGGAAGAGCAAGATAGAAACACCAGAGAAGCCAGAAAATGCAGAGGACAACTATGCTGGTCTGAGAAAAGGTACCGAGCCACATGGTTGAACAGGATAAGAATCATGGGTTAGTTTAAGAACAAGAGCTAGCAAGTTATATGCCTAGGCCCAGGTCAATCAGCATACAATTAATACAAGTGTCTGTGTGTTTCAGTGGGACTGTGAGTCTGCAGGTCTATGGGTCTAGACCACAGGCCAGAAGGCCAGAAACTTAATACTACAACTATTTCGTGTAATTAATATACTCTAACATGATAAAAATTAAATATGCAGCTACCACATGACTCGATAATGACTCTCCTGGGCATTTATCCCAGAGAAATAAAGACTTATAGTTACACAAAACAGGTGCAAAATGTTCATGCCAACTAAATTTGAAGTAGCCCCAACATTTAAATGATCTAGTCATCATTCATAGGGTAAATGACTCACCCAACTGTTTATCTAGACCATTTCATTATGCTCATCAGTAAGAAAAAACAAACAGATGTGTCCGTCAGAATAAATCTCCAAAGGAGAATAGAATTAGATAATGGTTCTATTAAGATAATTGTCTTTCAATGACAGAACTGATTAGTAGCTGACAGGTTAAAGAAGGGAACAGAGAGAGAAAAATGGGATGGCTATTCAAGAACATGTAAAATCTATGTCTTCCTTGTATGTATCAATGTCAATACACTGACTATTGTGTATTCAAGATGTTAATTACCCTTGTGAGACCTGGGAACAAACGAACACAGCTTCTTCCTGTGGTACTTTTTGAAACTGATGAATGCAAATCTACATTTATCTTAAAATGAAAAGTTTAATAGCATATGTTCATGCTACACTCAGAAGGCAGGGACAGAAAGATGCTGTAAGTTCATGACTGACCCAGTCTACACAGCCTGAAGTCAGCCACAGCTGCACAGTAAGGCTGTTCAAAAGTAATAATAGTAATGATAAAATGCAGTCAGTCTTCAAACAAATTTTGCACTTAAACTTTAAAAGATGAATTACTAAAAAAATCATGACAGACTTTTAGTCATTATAAGAAAATACCATAGTCTGAATGGCATACAACAGAAATCTGTTACATTCCTTGGGGGTGAAATGTTTAAGATCAAAATGCTAGAAGACTTTGTGTTATAGCACAGGTCATGTATCTCTTCTATAAATTGAGCCCTGTGTCTATGTTTCTGTCTGTATCTGTGCTTGTATTTGTCTGTGTGTGTGACTGTGTGTCTGTCTGTGTGTCTGTCTGTGTGTCTGTCTGTATGTCTGTGTGTATATGACTTACACTTGTATGTGTATTATGACTGTATGTCTGTGTGAGTGCATGTGTGTGTGTGTATCTGTGTGTGTGTCTGTGTGTCTGTGTTCATATGAAAAAAGGAACAATCAAGCTCCTTAGGCTTTGTTTTGAACAGCAGTGATTCATGAGTGCCCTGCTTCTATGATCCAATCATTTCCCCAAAAGCCCAATCTTCTTTATTTTTTAAGCTTTATTTTTAATCCTGTATATTGGAAGTTATGTTCATGTAGGTACACACGTAAGCCAAAAGCGAGAGAATGCTGGATCTTTTGGAGCTAGACTCACAAGAGGTCTTCTGCAAGAGCAGTAGGTGCTCTTAGCCACCGAGCCATCTCTCCAGCCTGTGGCCACTGCTACCACCTTCTTTACTATGACCTCAAGAAGGATTTTGTGAAGAGTGTTCAAGAGATGCCCATGTCCAACACAGCATATGTGTCTCTGGACAAAGTGATAGCAACATTTAATAATAGAAAACTTTTTAGCTCTGTACTAGATTTTAAAAAGTATAGTTATAGTAGGCATTTTAAATCATGGCTTGTAATTATTTTGGCATGGAGTTTTTTTGTTTGTTAACATTTCTGGACTAGGTACTTGAGATTCACATGTTGAATAATGTAACAAATCTACTAAGTAAAGAGAAAGACAAGGGCCTGACTGAATATGAGGCAGAAAGTAAAGCAACCGCAGACTGGACTTATTTTAGAAATTAATTTCAAGCATGTTTGAAAATAATTGTAATTCTAATAAGAATTAAAATTCAAACCATTAAGGGTGATAAATATTTAAAAGCATTTGGTCTGGAAATTAAGCTGGAACAGAGCAAAGAAACTCATGTAATCAAATCCACCGTGGTGGAGTGAAATATCTGTTTTGCTGAGAGGATTTTTGGCCTAAACTGCTAATCACTGAGAACACATTCGCATTCTAAAACCAATGCTCCAGTCATATGCGACCGATATTTATTCCTGGAGAGTTTGCTCTGGTTGCTTATTCTTTTTCTTTTAAAGGTAAAAATAGTCCTTTTTTCTCTTCTTCCTTTCTTTTCTTTTCTTTTCTTTTTTAATTGTTTACTCCTTCTAGCCTCAAGTTCCTGAGTCATAACCATCTATAAGCAAACCCATTTAGACATACCTACTCCTTTGACCTAGTGAACCTGAAACCTAACAGAAAGCCCAAAATACAGCATCTTCTTTACTTGGATAATTTAACCACTCACTTGTGTTTGAGATGGACTCTTTTTTCCATACATGTTTATTTTATTTTTCAATTGTGTATGTCTATGTATGTATGGTTATGTGAGTGCAAGGTGCAAACAGACAGGAAGGCATCAGATGCACTGGAGCTAGAGGTAGAGGCCCTTGTAAGGTGCCTGACCTGGTACTGCCAAATGAACTCTGGTCTTCTGGGAAGGCACCAAGCACTCTTAGATGCTGAGCCATCTCTTAGCCCACTCTTGGCAGAGCCTCTGGTTCCCAAGCTGTTGACTATGCCTATGCAAGGAAACCCAACCAAGTAAGGACTCTTCAAACTAGTAAAAATAGTCACACTGAAAAAAATAAGATAAACCAAGGAAAGAAAGTTGGAAAGACCTGGGCTCCCATGCAGACACACCTAGACTAAAAACACAGAAAGAGGAGTAAGAGAGGGCTGATGAGGTTGAGGAAAGAGAACAGAAATTTTCAAGGTTTAGCTGAGCTTACTGGGTTACTTGAAAAGAATTAGAGTAGTAAAAATCAAATATGAATGTGTCTAACATATATTTTCATGGATTACCACTATGACTAGTCTTATTCTCCCTATCTTTAAATATTTAATAATATGTGAAATTCACAGAAAGTTGATGTTTCAGGCTTTGAATTCACGAGTATGTGCAACACAACTCTCTGGGCTTAGTACTTTTTTGTTACCCATATAGCATAATTGTCTTTTTCTCAGAGAGAGGAAGGTTGTCTGATTTGATAAATTTACAAAATTAATCTATAGGAGAAATCTAGAATGCATCTATCCAGTATCAAACCACATTTCTGGGTATGGAAATGTGAACATAGCCACACAGAGCTGGCATAATTGGCATTACAGGGCCAGACGCCCTGACATTACAGTGCCAGATGCCCTTGGACTCAAACAATGGAGGTTCCAGTTCAACCTCTTCTCATAGTTGTTTGATCTGACCAAGTTACAAGGTGCTATTTTGACTCTCAGTTTTTCCATATGTTAAATAAGGGTTAGTGATAATATTCTTTTACCTTACGAAAGTATTGAGAATTTTGAATGGAAAGCTTATGGAGGAATGTCTGGTGCTCAGTGTTGGGTAAGTTCCAGTTATTATTATGATTATATTTCTTGTCATCTGCTTTTGCTATAAATTTATATAAAATGGTATTTGAGGTGGGGATAGGGATGAAGATTTTATTGTTAATCAGTTTGGCAAATATTGAAGTTAGGTTGTCTCTTCTTGAAAAGAAAAAAAAGGAACTATGGAAAGTGAACTAACAGGATACAGGATCAAAGCCATGCTCGAGGAAAAAGTTCTAACTACTTTGAGCTCTCTTTCTCTTTGTGGGCTAGTTAATTCACTTACTAGGCCTGCTGTCACCAAATGCCACAACTGAGTGGCTTAAATGAAAAGAATAGATGAACTGTTCTGGAGTCTGAGAGTCGGAAATGAAAGCACACTTGTTCTTTTGAGTGCCATGAAGGATGTCTGCTTCTGCTGAATTCCTCTCCCAGTTTCTGGGCTTTCTGGTTGTCGTTGTGGAGTCTTGGCTTGCAGGAACAACACCCTAATCTATAGTCTCATAGTCATTTTACTTCCTCCCTGAGTCATTTTGGATTAGGATGGTCCCAGTCTGATTGAGCACCAGTGTAAGAGTATCTCTGATTTAAATATATATCTTTGATATATATCCACAAGTGGAACGGAACTGCATCGACCATCACAAGTTTCAGGAAACTTCACAAAAGAGGGGGCAGAAAGAATGGAAGAGCAGGAAGTAGTGATATATTGTATATTTAATAAAATCAGTCTGAAATATCAGAGGAGAGAATCACCCACAGCTAAGTCATGAAGGTCGGAGAGTAGTATTAATCCACCTTTAATCCAATCATTTGGAAGACAGAGATTCTTCTGTATCTCTATGCATTCAAAACCTAACAGCCAGGAAGTGATGGGGAGACAGCGGCAGGCAGATCTCTGTGAATCTGAGGCCAGCCTGGTCTACAGAATGAACTCCAGGACAGTATATTACCACACAGGAGGATGAGAGTAGTGCTGTAAATTCTGTCTTCTGGATACAACATGACCCCTGCGCTCATGAACTCAACTGCAGCAATGGTTATTTGAAAAAGATCTACAAGGTCCAGCCAGCAAAACCAGTCACTATTTCAGCAGGCAGCACAAAATGGACTTGATAGATGTCTTAGTTTGGGTTTTATTGCTGTGAAGAGATACAATGACCAAGACAATTCTTATAACAGAAAGCATTTAATTGGGGCTTGCTTACACTTTTAGAGGCTTAGTCCATTATCATGGTTGGGAGCATAGAAGACTTTGTGCTAGAGAAATAGCTGAAATTTCTACATCTGGATCCACAGGCAACAGAAATAGAGAGACTCTGGGCCCAGTACAGGCTTTAAAAACTTCTAAGCCTTCCCCCCAGTGATACACTTCCTCCAAGGAGACCATATCTACCCCATAAGGCCACACCTCCTAATCCTTCTCAAGTAGTGCCACTCATTGATTAGATATAGTAGCCTAGGCAAGCTGTACTTATACAAATCTACTACATTCCACTCCTGACCCCCATAGCATTAGAGACATATTATAATGCAAACTGCATTTAGTCCAACTTCAAAAGTAAAAGTCTCCATAGTCTAAATCACAATCTCAATACTATTTAAAAGTCCAAAGTTCAAAGGCTCCCTGAAACTCAAAGCAATCTCTTAACTGTAACTCCTGTAAAATTAAAATTAAAAAGCAGATTACATACTTTGAACATATAATGTCTCAGAATATATGTTGCCATACTAAAAAAGAGAGAAATGAGCATAATAAGAAAATACTGAACAAAAACAAGACCAAAAAATGAGCAGGGCAAACTCTAAACCCTGAATCTCCACATCTACTCAAAGCATTCTTCAGAGTGCCAACTCTTTTCAGCTTTGTTGACTGCAGCACATGCCCTGTTTCTGTGCCCTGACTGCAGCTCTCCTTTGCAGGCAACCCCGACTCTGGCATCTCCAACATCTTGGAGCCTTCAGTTAAATCCAGGCTCCACCTTCACAGCTTCATACAATGGCCTTTCTAGGCCTCCATGGAGAGACACCTCTGACACATGCCTGCCTTCAGTGGCTTTCCTTAGCTACAGAGGGAAATTCTATAACCCCCTTCTCCACATAGCTCAAGCTGCCAAGTTCTGGTGCCTGCTGTGGCTGGAATCTGCCCCCTCCTTCAAATACATATGCATTAGTGTTCTGGTTTTGATGGTTTTCTTCATTGCTTAAGCCACTTAATTCCTTCCATAAATTGGAGGCTCAGCTGTGTGGGGTCTTGCTCTGAGCCTCACCCCTCCCTTTAAGCTAGTCAGCATCAGGCTTTTCTTTAAACTTTTTATCTCCTTGGGCACTGAACTCGGCTACAACACTACATTTTCTTGTGCTCCTTTTCCCCTCCAGTCGGACTCAGCTTGCTCACAGATCTGCATAGGTATGGTCACTAATAGTCATGTGACACAGTCAATACTAGGATGTCTTGAACATGTCCCGGCCACTGCCAATTATACAAAAATCTTCCGTTCAAGTTTAGGCAGATTTTTAGGACAAGGGCAAGCAGCCATATTCTTTGCTAAAATATCACAAGAATGGTCTATAGGCCACTCTAAAATTCTTCCCTTCTGGAACATCTTGATCTAGGCTTCCAGAGTTCAAAGTGTCCTCAGCACCCTCTTCCACTTAAAGTACCCATCTGCTTTTCTCTTTCAGCTTCCCAAAGTCCTCCAAAGACAGCATGGTCAGGCCTATCACAACAAAGCCCCAGACCTTGGTGTCAATTTTTGTCTTAGTCATTGCTCTATTGCTGTAAAGAGACACTATGATTAAGGCAACTCTTATAAAAGAATGAATTTAAATGGGGCTTGCTTATAGTTTCAGAAGTTTAGTCCATTGTCATCATAGCAAGGAGAATGGCAGAATGAAGGCAGGCACTGGGCAGTGGATGAGAGCTATGAGAGAGAGAGAGAGACAGAGAGAGAGAGAGAGAGAGAGAGAGGGAGAGAGAGAGAGAGAGAGAGAGAGAGAGAGAGAGAGAGAGAGAGAGAGAGAGAGAGATTGAGCCTGGTTTGAGCTTCTGAAACTTCAAACCCCACCCCAGGCAACACTTTCCTCCAACAAGGCCACACCTCCTAATCTTTCTCAAATAGTGCCACCACTCTCTGATGACTAAGCAGTTAAGCAGATTAGCCTATGGAGTCCGTTCTTATTCAAACTATCAAAAAAAAATGAGATAGGACATAAAAGTGATGAGAATATACATCAGAGAGAATGTCTGGGAGAGTAAGAAAGAATAGTTTAGGGTGATCAAGATCCATTGTACATGTATGTCTATTAAGTTGTCAATGAATAAATAAAAATTAAAACTAAGTATCTGAAATAATTGAATTCAATATTTTAACAAAGTTCAAGAGAGACACAATCTATATTAATTTATGTTGAAACTCATGACAATAGTATTTGGATATGAATTACAAGGCCCTACGAGGGTGAGGGATGTAAATTGGCTGGTAGAGTGCTTGCTTAGTGTTCAGGAAGCCCTAGATTATATCTCAGCACATGTAAACAAGGTGTCAGATGTGATAGCTACATGATAAGCTTGAGGTCTTCGTGGACCACAAGCAAACCTCTCTCTCAAAAAAATAAAAAAATAAAACTACCTAATGACAATTGACAATTTATCAAGTCTTTGATATCACTGATAACCAACACCCACAGAGTAGAACAGAGCCCACCCTCTCCCTGAGAACATCAGTTCTCCACAGCCATCAGACATCCAGGCTTCTCTGAGAACACCATCAGTCCCTCATCCACACCACTGCAGTGCCACATCAGCACTGGCACACCAGCATGCGGAAATGTTACCTTCCATTCTGCAAATGGAAAAACTGGACCCAGAGTGGCCAAGCAGTCTGGCACTGCTAAGCAAATAGATGATGTACCAAAGAGAGAGACTGAAAAAATTCCTATGCCCCAAACAAACTCATTTTCTCTCTTTGTAACTTGCTTGTGTATCTCTTTGTGTTTCATTTCCCTAAGGGCTTTATAGAAATTTCTATCATTTGCAATCTGTTCTTAGTTTTGTAAATCTATTTTCCCTTCAGCCAGCATTTTTCTTTTTTTGACTTAAAAAAGGAAAGTAAAGGCCTAGCTTTGCTAAAATATTCTGCAGTGCTCCTGTCCTTCAGTACGTCCAGCAACACAAATGGACTTGCTTTACTGAAGACTGTGTCTCCGGTATAGGAGTATGATCTAAGCCCCACCTCTGAAAATGTGTGTGTGCACCCTTGGGACCAGACTACCCAGATCTCATGTGAGTCTAAGGTGGGGAATTTTATGACTGGATGTGTGGCCTTGGAATTATCTGGAATATTCTTCTTATAATACAACACATGGAGAGACATGAGACCTAGAAAGCACACAGAGCAAGGGTATAATAAGCAAAGAACATTGCACTTCTACTGAGTCATCAATGAGGCTGTCACAAACATGCCAAGTGCACTGTGTGCGTAGTGCCTGGACAGCCTGGACACTAGTGGTGTGATGGTGATAGGCTTTGGACATGGTGTCTGTTTGTCCTACAAGGGAAAAGAAAGCCACCTGTTATGCTGAATACCTGTATCAGTTTAAGCATAGGGGGAAAGAATCACTGGTTTTTGAATCTTCCCAACTCCTATACTAGAAAGTGAAGGATAACTTGGGGTCCGTTATATTCTAGGTTTTGAAAATAAGGACAATATGGGATTTATTCACAAAACAGATATTTTATAAGTCATCATAAATTAGCAAATAAAAACTTGTAACATTTGGGGCCATAGAGATGTTAAGAGAGTAAGAGTTAAGAGCACGTACTGCTCTTGCAGAGGACCAGGGTTTGAGTCCCATCACCTACACTGTGGCTCACAACCATCTGTAATACCAGCTCCAGGGGATCTGACACCTTCTTCTGGCCTCTTAGAGCACCAGGGACACACATGGCACACGCACATACATACAGGCAAAACATTCATACTCATAAAATAAATATAAAAACTTTTTTAAAACAATGTGTGATATGCAGAGATGAATGAAAGGCTGCAGAAATACATTACTAAGGCCCAACATGGGCTGGAAGAAAGGAGACTCCATAGAGGCATTGACATACACCCCAAAGGAAATGGGTCCACCGAAGGCAGAGCCCTTCGAGAGTCATTGTGATTGTAGGAACATCGGCAAGGATACATTGTCGGTACAGACGACAGGGAGGGGTCACTGACTCGGCCATGGAAGACGAGGTCATGTCAGCCATTGGGCTTGTTTTCATTGTGCTTAATGACTTTTCTGGTCCATTGCTGTCATTTTCTTTTTGGTTTTACTTACGAGTTGCCTAAAAATTTGACAGTGTAAAATGCATGGAATACATTAGTAGTGGCTTGACTTCAGGATATTTTGATGATTTCTATAGGGATAAGACATCATAAATGACAATGTGCTTTTGGAGACATTTACCTGATGTAACTTCAAAAAAGTTCTCGGAAAGAGTTGCTTTGCATAAATAAGTTATCTGTTTTCCTAAGGAACCCAGTGGAAGTTTATATCACCTGGAGTGATGTGTCCTTAGCATAACATGCAGGCGAGTGCAGCCACTTATTACTCTCACTTTGACAATCTGAATTACCTTTTGGATATAGCCCTGAATGATAAATCAGGTGGTGTAAGAGCAGGATTCAAAATTGGAAAATTGAAGTTCTAAGTGCTTTTATCTTAAGTAGATGGTACCTTGAATAGTAAGTGCCCCAGCTCTGAGTTAAGTTAATGACAATGGGCTCTGTGGTGAGTGATGTTAGAATATTACAATGTGCAGGTCCTGGGAAGCAAGGCTAAGTATGAATTGTATATACTAACTTTTATGAGAGCCCAATTCAGTATATATGGAAATTATTATGCTATAGTTCTTCACACAAATATTATAAAATATACCTAGCCAGCTATCACTGGATCATTGCAGATTTTCTTTGAAAAAAAGACTAATAGTTTTTCTTTACTCAAGAATTATTGTTCTGTGTGTTATCATTTCATCTTATTCCTGGGGGTGACTTTATTTTTTTTAAAGAAAATGTATCTTCAAATTCCCACTTTGATCTTTGAGGAGCAATGGCTCCTGGGAAGACAATGTGAAATATCCAGTTTTCTCCAGTGTTGGCCAGTGTTCTATTATAAGAATGCCAGACTCACCAACTTTGAGAGAGCAGATTGACTTTCTCTCTGTGTTTTTATAAGGCTTTAGAGAAAACTGCCATGGTTACATTTTTACCCTACATCTCTTGAAATCCTTTTCTTCATTGGCTGCCAGAAACCACATATAAGTGATATGCCTCTCCGTCCCACTGTATGGTTAAATAGAAAAAGCCAGTTCCTACAAGCCTGCAGAGTGAAGCAAGGGAACCGGAAATAGAAACCTCTGTTTCCCTATGTCCATCTACCAGTGTTGTCTCTGCTTATTTTGCTTGAACAGGGCCTGTGGTTGTGACTGAATTTTAAATTCTTTATTTTTATAGGTTTCTGAAGCTCTCTGTTGGATACTTTTACATCATTGTAACCAAATACCTCAAAAGAAGCAGTTTAAGGGAGGAGGGTTGTAGTAAGAACTTAGTTTCTGGCCTGGCCTAGGCCCAAGGTCAAGACCCACAGTCTCATAGTCTCAAGGAATCACACAGAAGCTTATATTCATTACACGCTGCTTTGCCTATGGCCCAGGCATACAACTTGCTAACTCTTACTCTTAAACTAACCCATGATTCTTATCTTGTATGGCCATGGGCTTGGTACCTTCTCTCAGAGGAGCATTCTGGGCTTTTTTCTTCTGTGTCTGCTGGTATCTGTTGCTCCTCTTCATCTTTCCAAAATTGTCTTAGTCTGTTAGCCCTGCCCATACTTCCTGTTGGCCTTCTGGTCAATCAACCTTTTATTAAACCAATAGGAGTGGCAAATATTTACAATGTACAAGAGTATAATTTCACACAGGGGGTTCTATTTTAGCACATAGTTTCAGTAACTATAGAGTCTCCCATGACAGGGAAGGCATAGATGTGGGAGCTGCTGGGAGCTGGAAGCATCGGGTCACATTGAATCTAACTCAGGAAGCAGAGATCAGTGAGGCAGCCACACCTCCAAGCTCCACCCTAAGTGACGCACTTCTTTTAGTGAGGCTCCACCTCTTCAGTGTTCCACAGCCTTGCAAAGTAGCACCACTCACTGGAGAGCCAGTGTTCCAATACACAAGAACACAGAGACAAAGCAGCACCACTCACTGGAGAGCCAGTGTTCCAATACACAAGAACACGGAGACATTTCACATTCAAACTAGAACATCCAAGAAACCTTCTTTCTGTTTATTTCTTCTAGGTCGGACGAATTGAAGACTTTCTCTACCAACTAGAGGACAACTTCTTAAAAACTAAGAAACTGAGAACTGCGCGGAGACAGAAAACAAAGATGAAGAGGGCCTCAAACTGTACAGCAAAACTAGACACGAGAGAACAGGCTGGCTACGCTGTCTAGAAAAGCTGACGAACATCTGGGTAATGAAGGCCATCACCAGAGCATACCCTTGCCAAAGAGAGTCGATATTTCATTCATTTCAACTGGTAGCAATAAAGGTTCTCAACACGTTTGACTTGCTTGACTCATGTTCAGATTCTTATTGGTGGAAGAGCTCATGTATTAACCACTGCTGCCTCCTTTACCTGCCTTGTTCATGGAGACCTGACTAAGGTATGCAAGGGCTACCCAAGGATGCTCATATCCATGTGTGCTTCTTAGGACATAGTCACGTATCACATGCAGATAAATGTCCATTTAAATGACAAAGCTTATGATCTACTTTTTCAGTCCTTAAGGATACAGTCATATGCCACTTGGCTAATACTATCAGTTCTCTCACTGAAATCTCCATTCCTCCCTTTAATCTTTTATGTTGCATGTTAGATGCTCTTTAGGCAAAACATAGATTCACATATCTGACACAATGGTGAATATGAAGCCATAATGAGAGACTCCAGGTAATGTCCATAAGAGGGTTTATAAATAGGGATAATAGGAGGATAGACAGAAAGAAACATAAACAGATAAGTACAAGTTATACATATTGAGAATAGTAAATAAGGTCTTATAGTACCTTCATAACAAGAGAATGAAAAGGAAGAGTTCTTTTCTTGATGCAACGAGATGGTGAAGGAGCAGATTAAAAGCTTGCTCCTAACACATGGGAGGTTTATGTGATCATAATAATTCAAGACATAAATATTAAAATAAAATAGGACTTTAGACTCTCTGGAAAAGGTTTGTTCCATTTCTACTTATCAAATAGTATAGATGTGTCTTCCACTCCACAGGGAACCCACCAGCATTGCTAACCTCACATTAGTTATTAATAGAATTATAATCAATTAAAAACTATGAACATTAAGAAGCTGCATTTTGTTTCTAAGCTCATACCACAACATTTCATTTCTCATAAGTACTGGGGAACTATTTCCTTTTATGAACATGAATCTATCCGAATGAGAGAGGCCCAGGTTAGCTTAGCAGTCCATCTGACTGATGTTAACACCTCTGACCACTGTCCAGAAATCCCATATTGGAGTGGGAAGAACTGAGGGAGTAACCTAGTGGGCAAGAAAGGGACCTGGATTAGGATCTACAAAATTTATGTAAAAATCTGGATGTGTGAGTAGAGACAGGATGGAAAACAGCTTAGGAAGACACTCACGGTCAGTCTCTGACCTCCACACGGACACAGTTCACACACATACACAGACACACACACACACGTGCACACACACAGAGAGAGACACACACAGAGAGACACACACGTGCGCGCACACACAGACACACACACGAGTGTGCACACACAGAGAGACACACACATGTGTGCACACACACAGACACACACGAGTGTGCACACACAGACACACACGTGTACACACAGACACACATGCACACACGGGCACCCACACATACACACATGTACACTCATACAAAAATTGAAAACTAAGTTCAACTGTAAAAAATATGATCTTCTCTGGTATTTCCTTGAAAGTGAAGATGGGAATTTTATTCTGTAACATTTTCAATACACTAAATGCAAACCTAGCAGTGACTTCTGGGTCAAACGGAAGATAAATATACAATTATCTCTTTTAAGACCTATTTTCAATACTAATACCTATGTTGCTAGTCCATGATACCATGTCCATCTACCTTTTGCTACAAACAAAGTTTTGCTGAACTAAAAAGCCAGAAATAACTTCTCTTTCAAAATGTCTGTGCTGGACAGTTTTATGACAAGCTAGGTCATCTGAGAGGAGGGAACCTCAAGTGAGAAAATGCCTCCATAAGATCCGGCTGTAGGCATTTTCTTAATTAGTGATTGATGAGGGAGGGCCCAACCCAGTATGGGTGGTGCCAACCCTGGGCTGGTGGTCCTGGGTTCTATAAGAAAGCACGTTGAGCAAGCCATGAGGAGTAAGCCAGTAAGCGGTTCCCCACCATGGCCCTTGCATCAGCTCCTTCTTTCACGTTCTAGCCCTTGTTGAATTTTTTTGTCCTAACTTTCTTTAGTGATGAACTATGAGGTGGAAGTGTAAGCCAAATAAGCCCTTTCCTCGTTGTCTTGCTTTTGCATTATAGCAATAACCATAACTAAGACAACATCTAAACGAATTATTGCCAAATTGCCTATACAAGGGTGAGCAAATCTGTCCAAAAACTCTTTGCCCAAAGAAGGAATTCCAGGGAGACCCTGTGTCCCCACAACAACATATATCCTCTAGTACACATCTACCTGATTTCCAGCATCTGATCATTTTAATCATAATTTTTGATGATCCCTCCAGGAATTTTGGTGTTTGTTTTCTTTCTTTTTTTATACAATTGAATGCCTGGACGTATGTGTGTGGGTTGTACCTGTGGAGGCCACAAGAGGGTGTTGGGTGTCCTGGAACTGGAGTTTTCAATGGTCATGTTTTATCATGTGTTTGCTAGGAATGAAACCCAGGTCATCTGGAAGAGTTGCTGGGGCTCCTCACCCCTAAGCCATGTCTCCACCTTCCTTGGCTTTTTATTTTCAATTTTTCAGTCTGTGGGAAAGGAACAAGAGTAGACGCTATGATATGGGCGATCTACACAAGTCTTCCGCAACTATTAACATCTTGTCACATTCTGTCTCTCTTTCAAATGTCCACTATAATACATTCACAGAACAAGACCAATGCCCTTATGGCAGTCCAACCTTGCTTTCTCTGTCACACAAGCCCAGAAGTCACAGGGACTTCTTTAGGAATAGCTGGATGAGGGGACTCTGGACAGTCCAGTCTACCATAGCCGTCTCTTCCATGTCATTGCTGGTCTTTCTTCAGCATTGCTGATGGCAGCAGCATGCAATGTGCTTGGGATTTTTGAAGAAGGAAACACAGGTAGCAAAGCTGTCTACCACTGGATTCTTTGGGTTTGTAAAGAAAGAAAAAAAAAAGAAAGCCTTGCAATTTACATGCATGATATAATCTTGAAACTGTAGTTAACACTTTTGTACATCTTCAAGAGTGACATATATTTTCCCTGAGAGCAGGTTATATATATAAATGATTTCCTTTGCTGTGTCAAAATACCCTAATCAAAAGCAACTGAGGAGGGAAGGGTTTATTTGACTTACATGTACAGGGCCCAACCAATCACCAAGGGAAACCAAGGTTGGAGCACAGAGTTTGAACCTTGAGAGGAACACTATATACCAGTTTGCTTTCTCTGGCTTGCTCAAATACCTTTCTTATACTGTCAGGTGGGCCTACTCTGGGTGGCACCGCCCTTAACAGGCTGAGCCCTCCTACATCAATGAGCAGTTGAGAAAGTCTGATGGAGGCAATTCTTGAGCTGAGGTTTCCTCTTCCCAGGTGGCTCCAGGTTGATGCCAAGATCACAGCTGAAAACTAAGACAAAAAAAGGTTCCTCAGAACCTCAGATGATAGAATAATGTCAACTGGGTAATGTCACTGTGTCAGGATCATACAGTCTGCACACAGAAGCACAGAGCACTCCCAGGTTGCTGGTGTGGAGGCCATCTGTACCTTCAGAGCTATAGGTTGTGTGTTCGTTTTAAACATGCTGTCTTGGCACACATTCCCACCTAATTCTGTTGGAGCCAAATTCTAGGAGCATATACTAAAGCAATTACCAACTACATGTTGAAAAATAAAGACTCAAAAGCACTCATCACAGTTTTGGGGGGATTATGAAAGATAATATAAATGCAGTCAAAATTTCCCATCACAAGTAATAGATTAAATGATTTATGGCAGTCTATTCAATGCTTAACCTAACAACATATAAAAATTTTATAAAATTGAAAAGTAGCACTCAAAACCATACATTACATAATTATAACTGATTATAAAATATTTATATAAAACATTGGAGGGGAATACAATAAGGTATGAAGGATAGTTATGTCTAGTGGGGTAATTACGGCCAATTGTATTTTCTTTTCTTTAATATCATACACCCTGTTCATTGATAACAATAATCTTTTAAAGCTATTATTTAGTATCATTCTGCAGAGAAACAACTAGTTTATTTGAGCTTTTTTTCCTGTGTGAGAGGAAAACTGTATACTAAGTCTTGCATCACAGAAAAAATGGCTATCTCACAGACAGGCACCAAAAGAAGGCTTTCTTGTAACGTGTAAGACACACTTCTATGGCTGTCTTCATCAAGAATCTCGAGCATGGGCATCCAGAGTATCCCTGGAGGAAGCTTAACCAGTGCAGCAGTGTCGGTGACATCAACACTTGTAAATAAAGCTCCTTATTTTGGGCTGTCCCAGTACCTCTTGCTTGTGCTCCATATATCTTTCTCATCTGATCATTTCCCTTAGATGTTTCCCCGTGCTCATGGGATATCATCTCATGAAATATGAGATGATCACAAACCAGTACCCTTAAATCAAATGTATTGAAAGTTGAAAGACCACTGGCAGAGCAAAGCCTTGATTTACTGTGGCTTGATTCATGGAGATGGTACGGCGGAGTCTAAGTTCAATAAAATATTTCAGTCATTGCCTGATCCACTCAGCAGTTCCTAGGTCTCATGGACATGGATACAAAGAACAATTTGCAGCTTTGACAGGCAGCAGACTGTCAAGATGGAACAAAGTGACACCTAGAGGCAAGCACATAATTTTGACAAGCCATCAAAAGGAAGGAAAAGCAGAAAATGGATCCAAAGTGCATCCCAAAAGTCACAAATATAAGCACATTCTCAATGGAGAGAATCGGGTAGAGAGAAACGCAGGGCCTCAGTGGAGAGAATCCAGAAATAGTAAGACTGCATAATCAGAACTCAGAATCATTCTTCCAGTACATTATATGATAAGCAATAGGAGAATTTGAGGATTAATTATTGTATTGTGCCTTTGCTGTGTTCATACAATGATTCCAAGACAATGTTAAAACTTGATATGCTTCAGTAAACAAGACTGTAAACTTTCATTTTAAGTATATGTTTGGGGAAGTTGCAATGCATATATTTTTCAAGGAACCAGAGACCTCCATTATTGATGCTAATATACTGAGTCTCAGTTGAGGTTTCTGTTGCTGTAATGAAACTCCATGACCAAAGCAACTTGGAGAGTAAAGGGTTTATTCGGCTTACACTTCTATATTGCTATTCTCCACCAAAGGAAGTCAGACAGGAACTCAAACAGGCCAGGAACTTGGAGGCAGGAGCTGACTGATGCAGAGACCATGGAGGGGCACTGCTTACTGCTTTGTTCCTTATGATTTGCTCAGTCTACTTCTTATAGAACCCAGAACCACAATTGGCTGGTCCCTCCCCCATCAATCACTAATTAAGACAATGTTCTGCAGGCTTGCCCATAGCCTGATCCTAAGGAGACATTTTCTCAACTGAGATTTCCTCCTCTCAAATGGCTATACTTTCTGACAGGTTGACATAAATCAAGCCAACACATACTGAGATCTTTTTAATTTATCATATTATTTTTGTGCATAAAGTATTTTGCCACTATGTATTTCTTTGCATGTAGAGGTCCACAGAGGATACCAGATCCTTTGAAACTGAAGTTACAAATGGCTGTGATCCCATGTGGGTACTGGGAATCCAATCCAGATCTTCTGCAAGAGCAACAAGTGCCCTCAACTACTAAGCCATCTCTCCAGCTCTCTCTACATCTTTTTCTCTGAGTTTTATCCATGGCTGTTTAGATATAGACAGCTGTTTCCAATCCTGAACTTTTAAAGAAGAGGGTAAGGGGGCACATTGTAACTGAGTGTCCTAGCTAACACAAAAGCTTAAAATTAAGACTTCTTGCATCCCAGGGAAACCACTCAGTCCAAGTGTGCTGTGGTGATGAGAACATAGAAGTAAAATGAACTTAAAAGAGAAGACTTGGGCTCATACCCTTAGATATACCTGATCATTTCAATAAGGAACAGATGAAAAAATAAAATGTGATGTTGTAAACACTGAGGTAATTAAATTATACCTTGTGCTTCCTGAAAACTTAATATAGGCTTACCATGAAACCATCCTGGGAGCATTATCTGTCCCCTCCTACCTCCCCTCCTCCTGTCCCTCCTTCCTATTCTCCTCTCCCTCATCTCCCTTCTCCTCTTTTCAGGAATATAACTTAAGACCTGGAATGTGTAGTGACTTCTTGTTGTCTGGAAAATAATGTGGCTGGAATTTAAACACAGGCATCTTTACTCCAGAGTTAGGACTGGATATACTGGTTTTTCTGTTTGTTATCTATTATTTCTGTCTTGTGGTTCCCAAGTGATATTGGCAATATACATTTCCTGGAATCACTGAGAAATGATCCTGAAGCTCTCTCTGTGCCCTTTAGTGACATGGTACTCTGAGGTTCATGTGATGTAGCTCGTGTAAAGTACCGAGTCCGGTTTCTTGGGGCCGAGTCTTGTCCAGGTGAGGGGCGTCGAGGTTAAATAATCTGCACTCAGGAGTCGTTTAGGTTCCATCATTCAGGATCACAATGAGAGACCCGAGCTTTATTCAGTACATCTTATGTCTTACACCTATTTCTCTCCTTGCCATGCTTCTCTCCTGCCATGCATCTCACCTAGCTTTTTCCCTCTAGCTTCCCGCCATGTTGGTTTCCTTCTTCCCATTCCACTCACACTGACTCTACTCTCTACC
This sequence comes from Phyllotis vaccarum, assembly GCA_033318265.1. Taxonomy (NCBI): domain Eukaryota; kingdom Metazoa; phylum Chordata; class Mammalia; order Rodentia; family Cricetidae; genus Phyllotis; species Phyllotis vaccarum. Next base: position 31,723,367 of record JARWLC010000010.1, on the reverse strand, counting down.
CCATGCTTGTCTCCTGCTCCATGCTTGTCCCAGGCTTCTCCTCCTGTGTCTCTGATTCCTTCTTAACTCTTTCACACCCTGCCCCCTCATCCGGGCACACCCAAGGTCTTGGAGGATCCCAAAAGACTAGCACTCAGCAGGTGGCAGCTATAAGGAGATTTGTAGTGCAGGAAAGCATGTTTCTCCTTTTTCCCCCTATTAACATAAGGTTTTAGTCCTTTGGGGAGGAGGATGGGCCATAAGGGCCAGAATGGCACTTATTCGGGAGACAACAGTAAAGACCTAAATTTTTTATTTAAATATTAATTTTTGTTGGAGTTTTTTTAGGTTGCTTCCTGTGATGTCTATTCTTGGTTGTTAACTTGACTATATGTGGAATTAACTAAAGCCCCCAAAATGGCTTGGCACATCTGTGAGGAATTCTTGCTTAATTAAATCATTTAAAGTGGGAAGATCCACTTCACTTCTAATCCAGATCTTTGAGGAAGGCCCATCTCTAATGTGGGCCACGCCTTCTGGTGTCAGCCTATATAACGGACAACGAAGAAGGAAGCTGACTCTCTCTTTACCTGTTTGCTCTTGATCTTGCTAGCAGCTCCATTCCTTGACTGGCATTAGAGCCTGCTTCTCTGAGATTCTTGTGTTTCCAAAGACCAGCTGAGATATCTGGCTTCCCGGACTGAACAACTACTGATTCTTGAGCCATCCATTGGTAGACAACTATTGCTGAACTAGCTGGACCACAGCCTGTAGGCCATTATAATGAACCTGTTTTATATGGATGATAGATAGATAGACAGACAGATAGATGGATGGATAGATAGATAGATAGATAGATAGATAGATAGATAGATAGATAGATGATAGATGTTCTTTCTATAGTTCTGTTCCTCTAAAGCACCCTGACTTATACACATTGTTTTTTGTTGTTGTTGTTTTCAGAGACAGCCTCAAGTAACCCAAGCTGGCCTTGAACTTGCTATACAGCCAAGGCAGACCTTGAACAGTCCTCCTGCCTTTGCCTCTCCAGTATCAGGATTGTAGGCACATGCCAGCCACCATGCTCATCTAGACCTTAATTTTTTATTTAACTTTTCAAGTCAAAATTTAAAAATAGGTCATTCCATTTTTTAAAGAAAACTTTAAAGTGTTTTGGAAAAGCTCAGGTCTGGAAATCACTTTCTTAACACAGAGTCACTACATCACTTCATTGACCTGAAATTCAATGCTGAAACCAATCTGTTTCTGCTTCTCTAGTCTGGAATTAGAGACCTGAACCCCCATGTTCAACTGAAAAATCACCTTCTAACTCTAACATTAATGGGTTCTAAATACAGGTCAAGTCCTGTGTTTTGCTGTGTTTTGGAAGTGTAACATCCTCCATTGGCTTGTGATTTGAAACAGTCTCCAGATGATGGTGTTATCCCCTAGGAGGGTTGAGAAACTTGAGAGGCAGTGCCAAGCTGAAGAATTTAGGCCACACAGGTGGGTCTTTGGGAGATACCACCCTGGCTGATCCCATGTCTAATTTTTTTGTCCCTGATCAGCCATGAAATAAATAACTTTTCTAAACCACATACTCTCAATGCCACGGTGTTTTAACTAAGCTCTTGGGGCCAAACAAACGGTCATGAATCCTCTGAAACTGGCTAAAATGAAAACTTCCTCCCTTAAGCTGTTTCTGTAAGGAATTTGGTCACAGGGATAAGAAAAGCAATTAGTCAAGGTTTCAAGTTGAATAGTGACTAAGTAGCCTGAACTGGCCATTGCCTGTGACCATATTAGTGCCTGGCCCAATTGTCATCAGAGAGGCTTCGTCCCTCAGCAGATGGAGGCAGATATAGACCCACAGTCAAACACTATTCAGGGAATTCTGCAGAGGAGGTGGAGGTAGAAGTATAGGAACCAGAGGAGTCAAGGACACCAGGGAAGGCTCATACAATCAACTACCCTGGGTTCATACAGGCTCGAAGAGACTAAACCAATAACCAGGGAGCCTACATGACCTAGGCCCTCTACATATACATATGTTATAGTTGTGTGGCTTGGTCCTCCTATGGGACTCCTAACAAAGGGACCAGGGGCTCTATCTCTGACTTTTTACTGGCATTTGGGACCCTACTTCTGATACTGGGTCTCCTTGCCATCCTCATACATGGGGAGGTGCTCAGTCTTATCACAACTTGATATGCCATGTTTTATTGATACTCATAGAAGGCTTTCCCTTTGTTGAATGGAGATGGAAGAGGAGAGAGTTGGGGATGAGACGGGGGAATAAAAGAGAAGGATTGGGAGAGGAAGATGTGGTGAGAGGCTGCAGTCAGGATGTAAAATAAAAAGAAGAATTTTAAAAAGAGAAAAAGGGTTCAAGTTGAGATTAGTTATAAATTTAACATTTAACCCAATTTTAAGGATTTAGAATAAAAAGAACCTGAAAACATCTGTAATAATTTCACATAGATGGCATGTTGATAACATTTTAGATTTGATGGTTAAAAAGAAACAGTTTTTTCTTTTTTTCTTTATTTATTTATAAAAGTCTTTTTTTCCAAGTATTCCCCTGTTCCCTTTCCCTTCCCTCCTCCCAATCTCTCCCAGTCAGCCTTCAGCCTCCCCTGTCCCCATAACCCCACCCCCTCCCCAAAAAGGCCTAGATCCCAAGGTGGGTCAGCTCAGCATGGCACATACACTCCAGGAAAGTCTGATTTCCTCATCCCAATATCAAGACTGGATTAAGCGCCTCTCTGCAGGGAGTGGGCTCCAAGGTGCCAGCCCACACACAGGAACACAGTCTGATCCCACCCCTCAAGGCTCTTCATACTATGCATGCCAATCGACAGTTGCCTACCCTTGGAGGGCCTAACTCCTTTTCCTGATGGTTCCCCGGTGGCTGTTCTTGATTCAGTGAGCTCCCCCGTGCTCCAGCTAGCCATCACTGTAGGAATTTTCCTCATAATCCCTATCCCCCTGCTCATACAGACTCTCCTCTTCCACTCTCCAGCTGGTCCAGGAGCTCTGCCCAGTGCTCAGCAATGGATCTCTGCCTCCACCTCTATCCATTGTTGGATGTAGGTTCTGTGATGACACTTAGGATGGTTATTCATTTGATTATAGAGGAAGCCCTGTTTAGGCACCCCCTCTACTATTGGGTGGAGACCTAGCCAGGGACATCCGGTGGGTTCTTGGAGGTTTCCCTAGTATCTGACCTCTTTACAACCCTCCCCCCAATAGACTTCCTCTATCAAGATATCCATCTCTTTTTTTTTCTCCCTCTTTGTTGCTCCTCTCACTCAACCACCCCCTTCTCTCATGATTTGTTCCCACCTGTTCTTGGTTGCAATCCATTATGATCCTAATTTGCTAAGGTGATCTTCTCTATTTTCTCTTCCTAGGAGAATCTCTTGATGTCTCTCTTAAGTTCCTTCTGATCCCAAGCTGTTCAGGGGTTGTGGTTTGCAGCTTGGGTATTCTTTGCTTTTTGTTTAAAGTCCACTTATGAGTGAGTACATCCCATGCCTATCTTTCTGGGCTTGTGATACCTTGCTTAGAAGGATATTCTCCAAATCCATCTATTTGCCTGAAAATTTTAGGATGTCATTTCTTTTTTTACTGCTGGGTAGTACTTCATTGTGTAGATGTACCAGTTTGTCAATCCATTCTTCAGCTGAGGGGCATCTAGATTGTTTCCAGGTTCTTGTTATTACAAATAATGTTGCTATTAATAGAGATGAGCTAACGACTTTGAGGTAAGAATGTGCATGCTTTGGATATTTGCCCAATAGTGGTATTGCTAGATCCTTGGGGAGATTGATTTCCATTTTTCTGAGGAACCAACATACTGCATTCCAGAGTGGCTGTACAAGTTTACACTTCCACTAACAATGAAGGAACGTTCCCCTTGTTCTGCATCCTCTCCACCATAGGCTGTGTTTACAATTTTAGCCACTCTGAGAAGTGTAAGGTGGTATCTCAAAACTGTTTTGATTGCATTTCTCTGATAGTTAATGATGTTGAGCAATTTTTTAAATGCCTTTCAAGCATTTGTAATTCTTCTGTTGAGAATTCCCTTTTCAGCTCTGAACCCCATATTTTAATTTGGTTACTTTGGTTTGGGGGCTCTAGTTTCTTGATTTTTCTATATATTTTAGAGATCAGTCTTCTGTTAGATGTAGGGTTGGTGAAGGTCTTTTCCCATTCTGTAAGCTGTTGTTTTGTCTTATTGACTGTGCCCTTTGCCTTATAGAAGCTTCTCAGTTTCAGGAGGTCCCACTTATTAACTGTTCTTAGTGTCTGTGCTACTGCTGTTATGTTTAGAAAGTGGTCACATGTGCCAGTGAGTTGGAGGGTATTTCCCACTTTTCTATCAACTTAAGTGTAGTTGGGTTTATGTTGAGGTCTTTGATCCACTTGGATATGAGTTTTGTGATGGGTGATTTCTTTAATGCATCTTTGAGTGGCTTGGATATCAGGGTGATTGTGGCCTCATTTTTAAAAAGTTAAGCAATGTTCCTTCAGTTTCTACTACATGGAACAATTTGACGAGTTTGGTATTAGTTCTTCTTTGAATATCTGGTAGAATTCTGCACTGAAACTATCTGGTCCTGGGCTTTTTTTTTTTAACTTGGGAGAGTTTTAATAACATCTTCAATTTCCTTTTGGGGTTATAGGTCTATTTAGGTCATGTATCTGATCTTGATTTAATTTTGGTAAGTCATACCTGTCCAGAAAGGGGTCCATTTCTTTTAGCTTTTCCATTTTAGTGGAGTATAGTCAAAGTATGACCTGATGATTCTCTGGATTTCCTGGGAATCTGTTATGTCCCCCTTTTCATTTCTGATTCTGTTAATTTCGATACCCCCTCTCTGCTTCTTAGTTTGGATAAGGGTTTATCTATCTTGTTGACTTTCTCAAAGAACCTTTGGTTCTTTGGTTCATTGATTCTTTGTATTTTTCTCTTTGTTTCTATTGTATTGATTTCAGCCCTAAGTTTTATTATTTTCTGCTGTGTATTCCTTCTAGGTGATTTTGCTTCTAATTGTTCTAAAGCCTTCAGCTAGGCTGTTGGGTCTCTTGTGTGAGATTTCTCTAGATTTTTCATATAGGCATCTAGTGCTATGAATTTTCCTCTTAACACTGCTTTCATTGTGTCCCATAAGTCTAGGTATGTTATGGATTCATTTTCATTAAATTCAAGGAAGTATTAAGTATTTCTTTCTTAACTTCTTCCTAGACCCAGAGGGGTTAAGGGTGAAGCTGGGTGTGGTTGGGGTACAAGGGGCTGTGTCCCTGGCTGGGCTTCAGAGACCACAGTCTGTGCTTGGGTTCAGGGTGGCACTCACCTCTTAGTAAGCTGAGGACCAGGAGGCTTTTAGGTCTCCTGTTGTTGGCATGTGATGACCGAAGCATTATTACATTAATCCAATTATCTCTGGGTTTTACTATAACTACTAAATATTCTAATCAACATTTATTGGTAAGATTATCTAGATCTTTTAAGCAGCACTAACCTAAACAAGTCACCCACAAGTAGATGCTCTCTTACTGAGCAGATAGATGAAAGGACCGGGAGACCGCTCAGCAGGTAAGTGCACTGTACAAGCATAAGGACATGAGCTCAGACCTATAACACATTGTAGAACCCTGGTTATGTCCTCAGCATTGGGAGCAGGTAAGCAGATATGAAGATAACCGGGGCTTGATTGTCACCAACCTAGATCCAGGTTCAAGGAAAGACCCTGTCTCAAGGAAACAAAATGGAGAGCAATGGAACAGAGTGCTCAGAGTTTTCTTCTGGCCGCCTCAGAGTATACACAGGTGCAGGCGCCCACACATGTAAGCATGCACTTAATACATGTAACACACACAGGCACACACACACACACACACACACACACACACACACACACACACACACACACACACTGGAATTTTAAAAAGAGGTTGAAAAATACTTATTCATGTTAGGTTGGCTATAAGTTTCTATGGACCTCAGAGAGCAGGAGCAACAGATCTCACAAAACAATGAACATAAAAACTATATAGCCGGTGGCTCTCTATCACCTTTCATAATTGTCCTAAGTATGAGTAATCAATAAAAGGGCAGGTGGCCAGTCATGGTGGTGCAGTTCTTTAATACCAACACTCACAAGGCAGAGGCGGGCAGATCTCTGTGAGTTCAAGGCCAATCGATCTGCATAGTGAGACCCAGAATAGTCAGGATTATATAGAGAGACCCTGTCTCAAAAAAAGGAAGGAAGGGAGGGAGGGAGGGAGGGAGGGAGGGAGGGAGGGAGGGAGGGGGAGGGGGAAGGAAAGAAAAGGAAGGAAGAGGAAGAGAGCAGAGGGGAGGGATGGGGGGAGGGGACAGGAGGGGATGGGAGGGGATGGGAGGGAATGGGAGGGGACAGGAGGGGACGGGAGGGGACAGGAGAGGACAGGAGGGGACGGGAGGGGACGGGAGAAAGGAGAAGATAAAAAGAGGCAGATCTTGAGTCCACTGAATCCCATAGTCCAGACACTCAGCACATCTTGCTGCAGATATGAAAACAATAGAGGTGTCCTTTCAGATTTCCTGATCTAACTTACAGAAACCTTTCTGACCTGCAGAACTACAGAATTTGCCTTTCTTCAAGACAGTAATAGTAGAAAGCCCCACCATGTACAGCATGATCGCCTGGGACTACATGGTAAATGGTCTTAGGAAAGCGAACACCTCTGCAAGATGGGAGCTTCTCAAACAGCACTGAGAGTTGTGACTGCCCTAGTTATCTTCAGCTGTCAGCTTGACACAGCCCACAGAAATCTGAGGGAGTGTCAATTGGGAGATTTCCCACCTCAGACTGGCCTGAGGTAAACGTGTGATAAATTGTCTTCGTTGTTAATTGATGCAAGAGGGCTCAATCCACTGTGGGCAGTGCTCTCCCTAGGCAGATGGCCCAAGGCTAAGCAAGAAAGATGAGCAACGGCCAGAGAGCAAGCCAGTGACCATCACTCCTCCATAATCTGAGCTTTAGTTCCTGCCCTGATTTGCATCATTCATGGAAATATAAAGTATATTTTTAAATACGAAGTATAAAGTATAATCCAAATCGGACTCTTTCCTCCCAAGTTGTTTTTGCTGTGGTGTTTATTACAGCAACAGAAAAGCAAACTCCAATGGTGGTTTAATGTGAGAAGCCATGGATGTAGTGGGTGTATCTGTAAGTAATGTTAGTCTCCTGAGTCACATTACCCTATAAAAACATAAGTGGTAGCAAAGACGTGTCTGCACTAATGCACAATAAAGACTCCATTAAACACAGAATATGGCTGAAACAAAATGCTAGTTATGTACTCCGGGGAAAGAAAATTCCCTTGTCACTAGCACATATGGCAAACAATGACATATTGATGAATAATTTACCCCTATACAATTCTAATTAAATAATAACATTTAACTGTATGACAAAACACAAAATAATTGGGAGAACAGGTGGGGCAGCTATGTGAAATAACATAAAATGAACTGGCTTTCCCATTATGTAACCTGGACCTTAATCACGATAAGGGGACTCATATGGGTGGCTAGAGGCATGTATCAGAATTTCCTACACAGTGTGACACAAAACAGAGACTCTTTTAAAATGTAAGCGTGATGGTGACTCTTGACTAGAGTCACCTAGGAGACACACCTCTGGGTTTTCCTCTGAAAGAGTTTCCAGAAATGTTTAAATGAGAGAGGAGGAGCTATCCCAAATGTAGGCAGCACCACACCAGCAACACTGGGGTCCTAAACTAAATTGAAATAAGAAATCTAGCTAAGCACAAACATCAATCGCTCTTTGCTCACTGAGTACAGAGAACATGTGGTTGTGTCTCTGCCCCCATGCTTCCCCTTCGCCTCATGATGGACTGCACTGTCAACCCATGACCCTAGATAAGCCTTCTTCCAGTTGTTTCTGTGCTACATTATGTCACAACAAGAAGAAAAGTAACTAACTCACTGAGTGTCCTCTAGTCCTTCCTCCCACTCCATGCACCTCCAGTATAGAAGGGTGAAAAACGGTCCCTGTCCTGAAGAGATAACACTGTGACCAATAATACTGTCTCACGGTGCAGCTCACCAGTGGTAAAGAGAAGGGCAGCTCTGGGTTAGAAATATGAGTTCAGGACAACGCCAGATGGATGTTCAGAAAGAAGATAAAGAAAAAAATTCTAGCAGAGGAGACACCAGCCCCTAGAAGGTAGTTTTCCCAGGGCAAGGCCCATGCATTGCAGGTGGAATACGCTGACTGGGAGGGCGAAGCACAAGCCATGACAGGACTCCTAATAACCTGGTTGAGAACTTGTCCCTGGTTCCTGCTTCCTGAAACTGAGACAGGCAGTTTCTGAGGAAGACACAAAGGACAATAAATCAATGATTCCCCCTGATAGCAGGGAGGAGGAAAACTGAGCCATCCCCTACAGTATCTCAAGGCAACTACCAAATAAGGGCAAACCCAGGGATTTGTCCAGGATTGCCCCAAAATGGAAAAGCTATACACTAAGCCAGTCCCTGCTAGCCCTAACCAATTAGAAATAGACTGACATAGTTACAATTTGCTTAAGCCAATCATAGACAGAATGGCATAGGATTCCCTTAGCTTTGTATAAAAAGAGCCCTCGAGCTTCTCTTGGGGTTACCATGTTGCCTTTGCGTCAGATGAGTGACCCCAGCATGCTGGAACATCTACCCTTGAGATTATAAACACTTGCTGATTGCATACATGAATGGTGGTCTTTTGTGGGACTTCTCATTGACCCTACCACTGACCCCTGCCACTTCCCCAAATGTGGGAAACGTGACTGCACAATAATGGGGGACGGTGCAAGAAACTGAACAGCTCTGAAGTGGCTCCAGAACAAAAGGAAAAGTTCCATTTTAAAAATAAAATTGGAGCTAGAGAGATGGCAGCAGCTAAGAACACTTAATGTTCTTGAAGAAAACTCAAGGACCCAATGTCTCTCTTCTAGCCTCTGGCACGCGCACACACACACACACACACACACACACACACACACACACACACACACACACACACACACACTAAACTTTAAATAAAATTAAAACTGCCATCAGTCCATTTTCATTTCCCTTTCTCATAAGCATTAACATAGGAAGATCAAATATCTGGCATATTTAAAGACCCCGTGGCCACAGCTTGGTGTCCCTGTATGTATATGAGCTAATAGAGTCCTTGCCTACCATGCCAGGGTTCCAGCTCCAGCACTGTATAAACAGAGCATGTCCACTACATGATAAACAAGTACAGAGACTGGTTTAGAATATGAGATCCTGTCTCAAAAATAGAAAAGTAAAAATAAAGAAATAAATTTAAACTAAATATGCTTGTGTCTTACAAGAATTCTAAGTAGGTCTTTTAAAAAAGAAAATACTTCTCCCTTATGCATTTCAAAGAAATAAACATTTTTTTATCTCAAATATGACCATTCTACTCCTTGGATATTTACTACCATTACCTTAGTTCAGGCTTTCTGCATCGTCTGTGAGTTCTTGTTATTCTCAATGGTCTTGTCTCTGTTGGAGCTACTCTAACAAATCATCATAGACTGAGTATCAAAAGCAATAAGCATACGTCTTACACTTTTAAAGGGTAGCAAAGACGCAGGCAGTTCCAGAGTCTTGGCAGGAGCCGAGTCCTGGCTTCAAATGGAAGTTTTCTTTTCTTTCTCTGTCTTCCCCTGGAGAACAGATGCAGGAAGGAAGGTCTCAGCGGGTCTCCTTTGAAGGGTACTAATACCAGCATAAGACTCCATCATCATGATGTGATTGCTCCAAAAGCCCAGCTCTGAAGAGCATCCATCAGAGGTTCAAGTTTCAAATATGCACAGTTGGAATCACAATCACTTGTTCTAAGAACTTCCTTCTCCCGGTTTCTCTCCTTGCGATTGCTGCTCCACTCTGGTCTAGAGGAACCTTTCTTTCTTTCTTTCTTTCTTTCTTTCTTTCTTTCTTTCTTTCTTTCTTTCTTTCTTCCTTCCTTCCTTCCTTCCTTTCTTTCTTCTTCTTAAAAAATTAATTTATTTTTTTTATTTACAAAAAAGTCTATTTTATTCACATATCCCCCTGCTCCCTATCCCTTCCCCCTCCCAATCCCTCACAGCAGCCTTCAGTCTCCCCACTCCCCATCCTCCTATGCCCTCCCCCAAAAAGGGCAAGAAATCCCAAGGTGTGTCAACTCAGCATGGTATTTCCACTCCAGGCAAGTCTGATTTCCTCATCCCAAAGTCAAGACTGGGTTAGGTGTTCCTCTGCAGAGAATGGGCTCCAAGGTGCCAGCCCACACGTAGGAACATAGTCTGATCCCACCCCTCGAGGTTCCACATACTGCCCATGCCAATTGACAGTTGCCTACCCTTGGAGGGCCTAGCTTCTTTTCCCAATGGTTTCCCAGTGGCTGTTCTTGATTTAGTGAGCTCCCCTGAGCTCCAGCTAGCCACCACTGTGGGAATTTTCCTCACAATCCCTATTTCCCTTGCCCTCACATACTCTCTTCCCCCACCCTCAGCTGGACCAGGAGCTGCTCCCAGTGCTCAGCCATGAATCTCTGCCCCCACCTTTTTGTAGGTTCTGTGATGACACTTAGGATGGTTATTCATTTGATTATAGAGGAAGTCCTGTTTAGGCACCCCCTCTACTATTGGGTGGAGACCTAGCCAGGGACATCTTGTGAGGTCTTGGAGGTTTCCCTAGTACCCAGTCTCTTCCCAACCCCACACTAGATTTCTCTATCAAGATATCTATCTCTTTTTTCTCCCTCTTTGTTGCTCCTCTCACTCAACCATCTCCTTCTCTCATGATTTGTTCCCACCTCTTCTTGGTTGCAACCTGTTATGATCCCAATTTGCTAAGAAGATCTTCTTTATTTTCTCTACCTAGGGGAATCTTTGGATGTCTCTCTTAAGTTCCTTCTGATCCCAAGATGTTCAGAGGTTGTAGTTTGCAGCTTGAGTATTCTTTACTTTCTGTCTAAAGTCCACTTATGAGTGAGTACATCCCATGTTTATCTTTATGGGCTTGTGATACCTCGTGCAGGAGGACATTCTCCAAATCCATCTATTTGCCTGAATTTTAGGATTTCTTTTCTTTCTTTTCTTTCTTTCTTTTTTTTTTTTTTTTTTTTTACTCCTGAGTAGTACTCTATTGTGTAGATGTACCACAGTGTGTTAATCCATTCTTCAGTTGAGGACATCTAGGTTGTTTCCAGGTGGTTCTGGTTATTATGAGTAATGCTGCTATGAATGTAGTTGAGCTAATGTCTTTGGGGTACAAATATGCATCCTTTGAATATATGCCCAATAATGGTTGTAGGGGTATTGTGTTGTTTCATGGTAAATAATTGTCCCACCCACTGGTTTAATAAAAAGAGCTGATTGGCCAAAGGCAGGCAGGAAGTGTAGGCGGGGCTACCAGAAATCTCTGAGAGCAGAGTGCCAGAAGAGCACCAGAGAGAAGCCAGAGGAAGCCGAGGACAACTATGCTGCTCTAAAGAAAGGTACCGAGCCGCATGGCTGAACAAGAGACATGGGATAGATGAAGGGTAGAGAGCTAGCAAGTGATATGCCTGGGCCTGAGGCTTAACAGCCAAAAACTAATGAAAGTGTCTGTGTGTCTCTGTGGGTCTGCGGGTCTGTGGGTCTAGACCTTGAGGTTAGGCCCAAAAGTCCGGGCCAGAAACCTCAAACTACAAATGGTATTGCTGGATCCTTGGGAAGATTGATTCCATTTTCTGAGGAACAACCATACTGCATTCCAGAGTGACTGTACAAGTTTACACTCCCACTAACAATGGAGGAGTGTTCCCCTTTCTCCACATTCTCTCCAGCTGTCATCTGTGTTTTTGATGTTAGCCATTCTGACAGGTGTAAGGTGATATCTCAAAGCTGTTTTGATTTGCATTTCTCTGATGGCTAAAGATGTTGAGCAATTTTTTTAAATGCCTTTCAGGCATTTGTAATTCTTCTGTTGAGAATTCCCTTTTAGCTCTGAACCCCATTTTTAAATTGGGTTACTTTGGTTTGGGGACTCTAGTTTCTTAAGTTCTCTATATATTTTAGAGATCAGTCCTCTGCCAGATGTAGGGTTGGTGAAGATCTTTTTCCATTCTGTAGGCTGTTGTTTTGTCTTATTGACTGTGTCCTTTGCCTTACAGAAGCTTCTCAGTTTCAGGAGGTCCCACTTATTAACTGTTCTTAGTGTCTGTGCTATTAGTGTTATATTTATGAAGTGGTCACCTGTGTCAATGCATTGGAGGGTATTTTCAACTTTCTTTTCTATCAAGCGCTGGGTTTATGTTTGTCTTTGATCCACTTGAATTTGAGTTTTGTGCAAGGTGATAGGTTTAGATCTATTTACATTCTTCTGTATACTATCATCCAATTATGCCAACACCATTTGTTGAAGATACTATCTTTTTTCATTTAATATTTTTGGTCTCTAAGTCAAAAATCAAATGTTCATAGGTATGTGGGTTAGTGTTGGGGATCTTCAAATTGATTTCATTGACCCACAAGTCTGTTTTTATGCTAGTACCAGGCTGTTTTTATTACTGTAGCTCTATAGTGTAGCTTGAAGTCAGGGATGGTGATTCCTCCTGAAGTTCTTTTATTTAGCAGAATTGTTTTGATAATCTTGGGTTTCCTGTTATTCCATATGAAGTTGAGTATTGTTCTTTCAAGTTCTGTAAAATGTGTTATGATTTTGATGGAGATTGCATTGAATCTATAGATTGTTTCTGGTAAAATTGCTATTTTTACTATGTTGACCCTATCTCTCCAGGACCATGGGAGATCTTTCCATTTTCTGATATCCTCTTCAATTTCTTTCTTCAGTCATTTACAGTTTTTGTCAAATAGGTCTGCTCCTTCTTTGGTTAGAGTTATGCCAGGATATTTAATGTTATTTGCAGCTACTATAAAGGGCGATGTTTCCCTTATAACCAATCAGTGTACTGCTTTCACAAAGGCAGTGCCCACTTTCTGCAGTAGTGGCTAGTCCTCCACGAAGACAGCAAGACCCAATTCTGCCTAACTCCCTGCCCCATCACTTGAGCGGCTTTACATTGCAGTAATTCTGGATATCACATCTGACCATCTCTCCAGCATCCCTCCGTTCTTCTCTGCTCTTTAACACCATAGAACACCATAGCTCAATAGGTCACTTATTCTTACAAACCCTAATCTACTCACTTCTCCTCTCGCAACACCCACGCAGACAAAGCCACGCTTTCTCTCTCCATACGCTTTCTCTCTCCATACCCAATGGCAAAGCTCTATCATGTACAAGAATGAGTTGTATGCACAGAATTTGGGAGAGCTGTTCTTGGAACTGCAGACTGAGTCCAGGGTTGTGTGCATTCTAGGCACGTGCTTCACACACAGCTACACTAGTGCCCTACCTATTTTTCTCAACTATAATACAGAATTTCAGAGAGCAGAGAATTTTTCTTTTAATCCTCAAGGGATCTCTACATGGTCTACAATGAAATGAACTTTCCAAAATTATTTATAGACAAGAAAAAAAGTGGGGAGAATAAGAAAGGAAAAGAGAGTAGACTTTTGACACTTTCTAGAAATGAAGCTGTGGGCACATTGTTCCTCTGTATGTCACTCACTCCATTTGCAAAATAGAAATCATAACATCAGATCTTATTTATGTCAACTGTCACAAGTGTGAGTGGATCAAAAGGATAACCATAAAATCCCAATTCTGAATCAAGAACAAGACTGTTCTACTTGCTATAGTTTTTGAAAAAAATTTAAAAATTTCTCTAGAATTTTTATTTAAAAAACATTTTGATTTAATAATGGTAGAAGAAAAGACATACTATAATTCCAACTCTTTATTCCATTTATTAATAAATTCAGTCATATCAAAATGTAACTAAAAAGGTATAAGAGATTCCTAACAATCATCCAAATTTGTATAAGTCATTTTATTTTTCCTTACATAAAACAAGTATTTCTACTAAAATGGTGTTACATACAAATAAAATTTTAATGTCTGGAGATTCTCTAAAAGTCACAAGATCATAAGTAAAAGGCTTGATTAGTTTTTCCTTTGTAGACATTAGAAGTAGAAGAAACTAGGCCTCAGCTTAGAAAATGCGAAAATGAAATAGATAGAAAATAAAATGTCTCCACAAGTGTAAATTGCGAGTGCATATAAACAAAGACATGATAGCTAAGAGTGTTTGTCCTTGGTGAGAGTCACATCAAGTGGAAACTACAAAGACACTGAAAATGTAGTCCCTACTAAAGAAAATGGGTTTCTCAAAGAAAGGGAAGGAGGGACCTTGAAAAATGTGTATGTGGACAGCCAAGTCCAGACATTACTTCCTAAGTATGACTACAGTGGCGTCAACAAACAATTTGAACTATAGAAACATTGAGATAATATTTGGAGACACAAACATTTACTTTGATCATCACTATAAATTTAAATGTGAAAAGGGAGGAGAGAAGGAAAGGGGAAGCACATGTGAGGTCACAACACATGGCAGAGAAGGCTCCAGAGTGCAGTGAGCATCTTGGAGCACAGATCACCAAGATACAGAGGAGAAGGTCACTTCCCTTACACACCATGCCACACAATGTCACCTGTAAGTAACCTTGATAATATCCAAGTGTGCTAGAGGAACTGGGTCTCTCAAGGGACCTTGAGGTTAGGAGCCATTGTTAAGAGTATTTCACAAACAAAAGATGTTGTTGTGAAATGGCCCAGCAGGTAGAGATGTTTACATGTTGCCCTGATGACCTGGGTTCCATCCTCAGATGCCACACGGTAGCAGGAGAGAACTAGCTCCCAACAGTTGCCCTCTGATCTCCACCTGAGTGTTGTGACGTTGGGAGTGTTTGTACACAAAGACAAAAATAAAATAAATAGTCAAAAGAAATATGAAGTGATATATAAAACTTAAAGAAAGAAAGGGAGGGAGGGGGAGAGGGGGGAGGAAATGGAGGGAGGGAAGGAGGAATCCATAAAAGCTAAAGAGATAGAGATCACTAAGGGGACAAAGTTCTTAGCATGCAAGCATGAAAATGGGAGTCCAGATGCTCAAAACCAACATAATACTGGGTGAGCTTGCCTACAGCAGTGCTTATAAAACAGAGACAAGATATCTGCATCAAGCTGGCTAGTGAGGCTAACCATTTCAGAAATCTGAAGGTTCAGTTAAAAGACCCTATCTTGGTGAATAAGGTAAAAAACAATCAAGAAAGACCCCTGACATCAACTTCTGGCTTCCATATGCACATGAACATATGTACACTCACATCTCCCATCTTGAAGGGACACTTCTTAAGACAGGATGTGGAAAGGTGTAGGGATTTAATAAAGTTTCAGAAGTTTTGGAGATATCAGAGGGAATCTACCCACAGTCTATGTGGGGGGTTAGTAAAAGCTCCAGAAGGCCCAGAGTCTCTTTTCATGTCAATGAAGCAGAAAATCTGCTCTGTCCATTTTGGTGTAGTTCAGTCATTTCTCCTTGTGTCCTGAAGATTGAAGACTCTCTTTAAAGTTCTTTTCAACTTTCCCTTGCGGAACTTCTTGGTTATTGGTCTTGTGCTGGTATTTAGCTTTAGATGGAGTTTACCACCACTTTGGACTGCATTCCCAAGCACCTTGACTCCAGGAAGATCCAGGCCCAATGCCAGGGGCCTCTACTGGTCTCACACCATCCACAGGCCATCTCTGACAGTTTTCTCTGAAAAACAGGAACCTGAAGGACCATCTCAGCTTGTTCTGTCAAAGTTCAAAGGTCATTTTCTGAGGGAACCTGCATGTCCAGTTCAAGTAGCACACTGTCAAGCAGTCAATACAGAGACAGGTTTGTGTCCAATGACTAACCGTTACCACAAGGAAAGTAGATTCCATATGGAGTTTCTTCAATGCCCTTTTTTCTCTTGAAGTATATTGGGGCTGCCAGGAGCAGACCTGTCTCACTATCCAGAAAAGCCTTTAAGTTATAAAAATATTTTAAATGCCATATTCTATGGATCTCTGAAATTTTTGAAGAAGACCTGTTTATCTAAAATATATTTGTTTGACCTTGAAAACATATCTACATGACTATGTTTGAACGTAATGTCTAACTACTGACTTGCATTGCTTTATATTCTAATTAATTGGAAATAAAAACTTTCATGGATTAGCAATTTGGATTTCAATGTTAGATAAACTGATTAAGTATACTACCTGAAACAAGCATAGAAATATTTGTACAATGACACAATTAATCTCAAAATGCACAATTTATATACAGAAAACCAATGCAATATAAAATATTTAAAGCTAGTAAATCCTTTTAAAAGAAGACTCCATAATCTATCCTTATATCCTATATATCTGTATCCCTTTTTTCTTTATATATTTTTAAACACAAATCTTGAATCTAATCATTCTTGTTTAACTTTTTTCTAACCATAACCATGAACAATTTTTAACCAATTAACCTAAACAATGAAAATCATCCATAACCCATTGAACAACCAACACTAAGCCACCCTACCACTTGGGAACCAAAATCAACCCACCCCACCACTTGGGAGTGTGGGTGCTGGTTCTCAAGTTTACTTCCTGCTGACTGGGGGCGATGGCATCTTTTGGGGATCCTGAAAAGAAAAGTTTTGTTAAATGTCAAGTCCTGAAATAAGTAGCTGTGTCATTTGTTATCTAGTCTCTGCATAACAGAAAAGCACACAGCTTGTCTCAAGTCCTGGCCATAGTAGTCTGTGAAGCTGGTTCGTCTTATCAAGCTGCTACAAAATTGTCGTGAGCAGTTTGTAGTCCAAATCTGATCTTTGATTGGTGTTTGTCAGCCTAGTGGCTTTGTCAGAGTTCATTCATGTGAAACCATCGTTGTGGGGCCCCATCTTCCTTTTGGATATTTCAAGTTAGCAATTAGGCCTTGTTCTGGCACTGCAGAAAACTGATAAGAGACTAAAAACCAACACAATGTACAGGAAACTAAAGATATAACAATTTATTGAGCATAGGATTAGTAACAATAGAATAGTCCCTTATTTTTTGTTATCCGTCTGTCTCATATCAGGTGGCTCTTCTGATATGATACAGAGATTTTTTTATTTTCCTTTAATAAGTATGCTTGAGTTTAGAGAAGGAGAGAGCCACAATCCAACTCTAAAACCAGCTTTAAATTATAATTAAACTGGGACTTTAACTAATAAAAAAAAATTGTAAAGGTTAAGTAATGAGATTTTACCCTACCAAGTATACTGGTACCAATAGTTACCATATTCTTTTGTTTGCAAATTTTCCTGGATAGCCTCTTTTTTGCTTTAGATGTCTGGATGTCCAAGGCCTTTTAACTTCTTGAAGATGGGTATTTCCAGTTTCCTGTAAAGACAAGAACAGAAACCTGCCCCGACCCTTTGTTTTTATTTACAACTGAAAGAATTGTAATATAGGTTGATGAGCTATCAATTCTTAGTTTCATAAAATGTCTCCGGTTCCGTTCGAGTCTTTATTAATGTTCTGGAGCTTTTACTAACCCCTCACATAGACTGTGGGTAGATTCCCTCTGATATCTCCAAAACTTCTGAAACTTTATTAAATCCATACAGAAAGGAAGGTGAAATACTGTACTGTTGGGTAGCTCAAATTACACAGCTCAAAATAGCTTCAGGAAGTCCCTGAAACTGACCATATTCATTAGGTCCCTCCTTCCCCATGAGTCCATAAACAGTAAATGATGGGACTGATATTCAACATAAGACAGCACAGTTCAAGTTCTTAGCACAAATATTTATTTGCCCCAGAGAGACAGAGGGCAGGGAATAAGTGACAAAGATGGGGTAGAGGATGAGAAAAAAGGGGAAGGGGACAAGGGAAAGAGGTTGGGATATTGGTCCTAGAGGGACAAAGGACAGCCTCTGGATAGAGAGGAAACAGATGTGACCCATAAGCAAATGGCAGTTTATAAAGGTAAAATGGGAACCCTCATGTTAGGATGAGGAGTTTTGATTAGACAGGTTAATTATGGCAGCCAAAGGGAGGATTGATCACTGGACTTAAATACTTTGATTGCTGGACCTTGGTAGTTAGCCTCAGAGGTGGTAGGAAGTAGCCAAATAAGGAAATAATCTTCGGTGTCTAGCTTTAGGAATGTAATCTAAGGGTTTAGCAAGGCATAGGGAATGGGGAAGGGCAAGGTCACCAGAATGATGCTTGCCATACTCAGGCCGGCCTGAGTCCCTTCAGTAAAGACTATTGCTGGCCACTCGTAGACAAGCTGAGCTGTCTAAAGACTCTCAGACCAGCCAAGCAACCTGTAAAAAGCAGACAAGATAAATCACCTAGAAAAAGCTCAGACCACCCGAGCTACCAGGAAAGGATACCCTCCAACCTGTTGAGTTGCCTGCAGGCTGTAACATGTGCTCCAGGCTTGCAGCTTTGTGAGCTGTCCCTAATGCTGGAGTGGGCTTTAGTGATGTAACTGTCTTTGTCATTTCTTCTCCTATTAGTAACTCCTCACACATATGCCAGAAAGTAGTCTCAATAAAACTAACTCATTGGTTCACCATGGTACACTTCAGTGGTGGTACCTACATCAATCCATCATGTTTCCCTACCTGGTGTAAGTAGATGGTTGTGCACATCTACTGCACAAAGGAGTCAGGAATAGCATTGCACATTTACCCACACACATGTTAACATGCATATATGCACATTATGCATACATGGGGGGGGGGGAATCAGCATGACCAGAAGTCACTATTACTGCCATGGATCAGCAGCTTTTCATCTAGCTGGCAGATATCAAGTCTATCATTTGAAAAGCTATTCCCTGTTCCCAAAGCACCTCCACAGACATTTGCTCTCTTGACATTTGATTGCAGAAGATACAGAAGGATAGCCACTATTTAAATTAACTACTAAGAAAACAAAAGCTCGGGCATACTAAAGGTAAAATTCAGATCTTCTGGCCCCAGACACAGTGTGCCTACTTCTGATTCAGGCTGAGTAGTAATCAAGAAAATACTCTGATTATTTCAAAATTCTTGGCAATTACTTCTACCTCTTTCCTTCTAGCCTAGGCAGCCTTTTTTTTTTTTTTTTTTTTTTTTTTTTTTTTTTTTTTTTTTTTTTTTTTTTTTTTTTTTTTTTGAGACTGTCTTACATAGCCCAGCATGGCCTTGACATCAGTGGGTAATCAAGGCTGATCTTGAACGTCTGTCCTCCTGGCGTCAGTTTTCAAATGCTAGAACTGTAGGTATAGGCCACCAGACTGGGTGCACACAGCCCTAAAGACAGAATCTAGGGCTTCATGAATTTGCGGCAAACACTCCATCTGAGCTCCTTCCCCAGCCCCAGGTACTGTGTTTTAATGACTGAAGGAGAATAGACCAAGATGGGCTAAGTTCATCATAAGGCTTTGGCAGCAGGCTTGGACTACAGATGGGCAGAGGCAGACCCCAGGGTGTAATGCTCCAAGCAGGGATTTTTACATAAAAACCAAAAGGAGAACAGCTGTAGCCCCTTCAACATTACAGTTTTTAAAATTCTAAGCATGTGAAGAACCATAAAAATCACAAGTAGGCCCCTGGATCATAACAGATGAATAACAGATTTATAATCTTTAAACGGCAGGGAGAATGGCTTACATTTGTACCACTTCCTGTTTTGATTACAATCATTGTCCCAAGAGCAGATTCATATTGTGCCTTCTCTGATTCTCTTTGTAATCCATCATCAAAAACACCAGAAGGGTAATGCTGCTGTAAACTCTCTGAAAGACAGTAAAAAAAAACCTCTGGAACTTCTGACCTTTCTCAGTTGCTTTGCTGTGGTTTTTGGCTGTTGCTTGTTTATCAGTCAGGAAGCCATTTCTGTGCTGTGGCCTGCTAGTCACTTCATTAACCTGGAAGGGTGACGTAGTTTGGACAGTTGGCTCCCAGAATATTAAAAAAAGAGGTTAAATCCCAAAGGCTAATGCTTGACGGTTTTAATAAATAAACTCGGATATTAGATTAATATCTTATTCCCGGTTCCCAGCGTGAGAGCCAAGAAGTGGTACAAAGTAAGTTTTTCCCTGGATTGTTTCAAATTGTCATTTTTCTAAGTGCTTTCCAAGCATATGTAGTTTGTAATGTCAACAAACTTTGGGGAAATTTCTATAATTTCCCTTCTCAGAAGCAGCAAATGCCAGTGGAATATACCTTTTTCCTCAGTGGGGACTTTGTTTTTTTCCAGTTCAATCTGTTCTCCTTTGTTTTAAGGGAACATCTATAAAACTGGCCTCTTTAAAAATCAGATTCTCATTTTCTTCTCAAATCTCACTGCTTGAAAAATACAATGTGAGTGTCTCAAGGCTTATATGCATAGGGACACAAGCCTAGAGCCTAAGCCTGTGGCTCTAGCTGACTCTTAACTGCTATGACCTGAGGTAGGACCATTGCATCATGTGCTCATCTTGTAATTGTGCTATATCCGTAATCACCTGGAAAAGCTTAGTGGCACCAAGGTAAGGAAGTCTTAGCAAAGAAGACTTTGCTACAGTATTCAGGTGTTACCATATCCTGCAGTTAGCAAACTATAATGATGGCGTAAAAATCCAGTAATTTCTAAATAAAAAAAATATATATTTTCATGAGGCTGGAGCGGTAGATTAGTAGTTAAGAGCCAAGTTCAGTGCACAGCGCCCACATCCAGTGACTCACAACTGCCCATATCATCAGCTCTAAAGAACCTGATCCCTCTTCTGGATTCTAAGAGCACCAGTACTCACACATGTGCACATACACATGCAAAGATTCACATACATACACATAATTAAAAACACAATAATTTTTAAAGAGACACTTTTTTTCCTTCTCTTGGTTGATTTTTTTCCTATCGGTCCAGCTATAGTGTCCATATTTTTATGGCATAGGAAATACAGTAAGCATCACAGTCACCGTCATTTCACAGCTGACCTGACAATAGAACAGTGCCTGTCCAATTTCTTCCATTTTACTCCTCTGTCCAGGGGCAGCTTCACACACAGGCAACATTTGAGACCTGCGGGGAATATCTCCCTCTCAGGCTGCAAAGCTTGGGACATGCTGTGTCATGGACACTTATTACATCATTTCCACACAGTGCTCTTGGTTGATGTGGCTGCCTCCAGAAATCCTATCAGACACACAAACAGCCTCTTGCTTCTTATTTTCACTGTGACCATTATGCAAATGTAAATGAAACACGTTTATAGATTATTACACAGATTTGATAAGTAATATTTTTAAGATTTAGTTCTTCGTTTTTTTTTTTTTTTTTTGAAATAGGGTCTCCCTATGAAGTCCTGACTGTTCTGAAACTCACTGTGTAGACCAGGAAAGCCTCAAAATCAGAGATCCGCCTGCCTCTGCCTCCCAAATGCAGGAATTAAAGGTGAGTGCCACCGCTCAAAAGAATCTTCCTCATTTTTTATTATGTTCATGTGTATATCTATGTATTGGGAAGTACATATGAGTGCAGATGCCCTTAAGGGTAGAAGAAGGCATCAGATCTCCTGAAGCATTTATAGGTGTTGTGATCCTGTGAGCCAAACTCTGATGTCTTAAAAGAGCGGCATGTACTCCTAATCACTGAGTCATATCTTAAGCACTAAGCAACTTTGTTTTGAACTTTGTCACCCTGTTCCATAAACACTACTGCTCTGAGACAATAAGTAAATTCATCATTTATTCCACAGGCATTCATTGACAATATGCTAAACACAAAAACAACAATTAACTTGATTGCCAGGCCTTTTTTTGAAATGTTTTCTCTCTTAATTTCATGAGTTGAGCATTCCAGGCTGCCTGTGATGAATGTCTGTGCCAGAACACAAGAAGTTTTCAAGAGAGTCAAGCAGACCATCATACCATGGGGACTGCATGGCTGGACTGCTAAAATTGGTTGTGCACATGGCCCTGCTTTTATGAGTCATTCACATGGCTGCCAGCCATGCACTTAGATCATGTGATTATGAAACACCATGACCTCTCATGAAATCTACCACTCCAGACATGAAGCTACATGGAGATGATATTTTCCAACCACAAAAAAAAAAAAAAAAAAAAAAAAAAAAAAAAAAAATGAAAACATGTTTGTAGTAAGAGGTTTCTGGCCCTGACTTTTGGGCCTAACCTCAATGTTTAGACCCGCAGACCCCCAGATGCGCAGAGACACACAGATGTTTACAATAGTTTTCAGCTGATTGGCCTAAGGCCCAGGCATATAACTTGCTAACTCTCTACCCTTAATCTAACCATGACTCATAACCTGTTCAGTCATGGGGCTCGGTACCTTTTCTCACAGCAGCATGGTTGTCCTCTGCTTCCTCCGGCTTCTCTCTGTCATTCTGCTCTGTGCTTCCTGTTCTCAGAGTTTTCTTAGTCTGGTAGCCCTGCCTACACTTCCTGCCTGCCTTTGGCCAATCAGTGCTTTTTATTAAACCAGTGAGTGAGACAATGATTTACAGTGGAACAACATAATCTTCCACACAAGTTCTCTAGTATCTTAATGGAAAATCATCCAGAAAAATTTCCAATGGAAAAATATGGCCATCATTCCTGAAGGTAGATCTGCTCTCTGTATCAATGCTGTCCCATAAAAACATAAGGCACATAGGCAGGCCACAAGTGTAATCTCTAAGGTTTATAACTCTATAACTCCATTAAAAAGCTAAAAAAAAAAAAAAAAAAAAGTGGGGCTTAGGAAGGTAGCTAAGCTAGTAAAGTGCTTGCCTAGTGTGTTAGCTTATTTTCCCAGTGCTGTGATAAAATGTTAATAGAAGCAATTCAAGAAACAAAAGGTATATTGTGGCTCACAGTTCAAGAGCACAGTCCATCCTGGGAAGGAGTCAGGACCACAAGGGCGAGCTTGGTGCAGTTCTCCTTGACTGCGCTACCGTGACTCCCCCTGAGAGGACACTGGTGATGCTCAAAGCCACAGATTCGTTTCCTTAATTACTCAGAGAGGCAGTGGACTGTATTTAGGATCCAGTCACTAAATCAGGGACATATAAAGACAAAACTGCCTTACATCACACACATCATCAAGAAGAGAGAATAATGAGTGCTGGATGCTGCTCAACTCCTCTCCATTTACATAGTCTAGGATCCCAGCCAGAGAATGATGCCATCCACTGTGGGCAGATCACATCACTTCAATAAACATACCAAGATAATCCCCAAGAGGCGTGTTCCAATCCAGGTGATTTTTAAAGTCTAAATTCTGTCACTTTGACAATTAACACTAACCACATGCATCATCACCTCTGTTGGCATTCTGGCTTAAATACACTCACCCAGCTTGTAGCTACTGAAATACACAGCTACAGTATCTATCACACAAAAAAGCTACACACCTTTTCACATAAAGCTTCCAGAATTCATTGCCTATTTCTATGCGAATGTGATAGATAATCTTTATTGTCTGTCTGACTAGATTTAAAATCACCTCAAAAGCACATTTCTGAGCATGTCAGTGAGAATGTTTTCAAAGAGGTCCAACTGTAAAGAAAATAGTCATCCTAACTGTGGTGACAACATCCTATGGACATTGGTTCTGAACTTCATGAAAAGGAGTCAGTGTGCAAAATGCCAGCTTCTCTCTCTCTCTCTCTCTCTCTCTCTCTCTCTCTCTCTCTCTCTCTCTCTCTCTCTCTCTCTCTCTCTCCTTCCCTCCCCCCCTCCCTCCCTCCCTTCCTCCTTCCCTTCATCTCCCTCCCTTACCCCCTCTCTCTCCTGCCTATGTGTCTATCTGTCGGTCTGCCTGTCTACCTGCCTGTCTATATCCCACTGCTCCCTCTCTCTCCTGACTGCAGACACATGTGGCCACCACCTTACACTTTTTATACTTGATGTTTATTCCCTGCCATGATAGACTATACATATTCCCACAAAATAAGAAGAGAAATAAATCCTCTCTCATTTAAATTGCTTGTTAGGAATTGTATTACAGTTCAAGAATATCAACATATATTGTATGAAAATCTCAAAGAATTTTAAATTACATTTTCTAAAAAAGAATTTTTTGCTTTTTAAAAAGTACTTAATCCAGAGTACAAATTTTAAAACTAGGTCAAGTAAAACTTCCATACAAGAGCATCCTCATTATCCCATTGTCTATCCCCTAAAAGAGGTCTGTATGCTCCTGCAGATGCCTCTAAATATCTCCACCACATCTTTTTCCTCCATTTACATCTTATCATCCTCAAAAGACCATTAACTCTTAGCAAACAACGATTTTATGTGTCTACTCCCCGGCACCTGCTCAAAGACTCAATCAGTGATTGATAAGTGGAGAAGGGAACAAGACAATCAAAATCTTTAGAACAAAACCATGCACAGAAGATTTGAATGTTGTGGATTATTTAGATACAAGGAGTAACTTGTAGATAACTGGTCAAAATTTTTTTCTTTTCTTTATTTTCTTTTCTCAAATTTAAGAATTTTTACGTATTTAATTATTAATAAAATTCCTTATATATACACTCCACAGTTCCCTCTCCCTCCCCCTCTTCCCTTCCTCTTCCCTTCCCCACCCTACCTCCCATCCAAGCCAAGCCATGTATAACCAAGGATAAGAAGGATTTACCAGCATCAGGAGGGTAGACCCCATGGAATGCTGTCACCCACCATGGGTCTCCTTACTTCAATTAATATAATAGACAAACCCAAAGATTTATATCCATGGTCATTCTAAACCTCACATGTTGACAACATAAGTCACAGCACACAGCTATCCCGCTCTGCATATTATATTTATATTCCATAGCTATCTGCTTTCACATCTCAGCAGCAGAGGTGGGTAGCTATAACCAAAGCCCTGGCTGGGCCTGCAAGCCCTGTGATACTTACTGTTTTAGCCGTTCACTGAAAATGTTACCCAGCCTCAGATCTGCTAGTCAGGCCATGAGCTCCCTATAGAGGAAATATTCTGACAGAGGCTGCATCTGTCAAGGCAGGTGACAAGAAAAACCGTAACCTTCGAAGCCCCTTCCCTCCAAGTAGATCTATCTATGCATCTATATTAACAGCTGCTTTTCCAAAACAAAAGTAAGTGCAGGGGATGAGACTCAATTTCCTGGCATGAATGAAAGGATATTTGGTCCCCAGCACTGTAAACTGTGTACGGTATGGAAACTTTTCTTTATATATCCCTGATTTAGTGACTGGATTCTAAATACAGTCTACTGCTTCTCTGAGTAATGAAGGAAATGATTCTGTGGCTTCAAGCATCACCAGAATCCTCTCAGTGGGAGTTGCTGTAGTGAACTCAAAGAAAACTGACCAACAGTAACCTGGCAAGCTGCTGTTTGCATTTCCCAGCAGGCCTAGCTGCAGCCTCCCCCTCTGCATTACAGATTCTAATCACAGTTACTGCTTGTCTATTGTTCTTTATGGTACTGGACGACCTTAATGAAGTGGGAGCCACTGGTGAGAGTGTCCCTTCCATCGTGATTGCAACACACTTCTAGTATGACCTGGTAAATTTGTCCACAAATAAAAAAAGCACAGTAGTATCTCCACGCACTGCCCACAAAGGCACTTAGCCCCTTTACAATCACCTACCATCCCAGAAGATGCTTTTCATTGAAGGAATCTGAAAAGACCCCACAATATTTAGGGTAGAAATCATTTATAGCTACTGTTTCTTTCTTCCCAGGGGTCTCCCTAGAAGAGGTGATGGGTTGAAAAAAAAATCCTCCCTGGATTCCTTCCCATTTATGAAGTGATTTTCTCTCTTCTTTCTTACCTCAGCTGCTGTGCCAGGATGCTGAACTCTTGCTCCCAACTTTCTACAGAGTAATTTTACTTGTCTCAAGGAATTGGTTGCTTTAGAAGAAAAAGAGAAATCCATTGAGCCTGTGATTATAAGAAAGAAGAAGGATTGTGTGAGTTACAGGTGCCCTGGGCCAGTCATACTTGGCACTTTATACCCCACTCCCACCACCACCACCCACCTCTGAGGCTGGAGACTACTTACAATAATAAAAGGTAATGGGGAATACTTGGTCCTGTGGAGCCCATCATGGTAAGGGTTACTATCCCTTTGATGAAACATCATGACCAAAAGCAACTTAAAGATATAAAAATTTGTTTGGCTTACATGCTCTGAGTCACAGTCCATTTCAGGAAGCCAAGGCAAAAACTCAAAGTGGACAGGAACCTAGAGGTAGAAGCTGATGCAGAGGTCATGGAGGGTGCAGCTCACTCCCTTCCTCCCTGTGAGGCCTGCTTTCTTATAGAACCCAGGGAGGCACTATCCACAATGAGCTGGGCTATCCTCCACGAGTCACTTAAGAAAATGCACATCAAGCGAGCCTACAGCCTGATCTCATGGAGACATTTTCTAAGTGGAGGTTTTCTCCTTTCAGATAACTCTAGACTCTGTAAAGTAGACATAAGGCATCCAGCACTCCTTATGGGAATACATATGGAACAGGACACATCTGGTCAATAGGTTCAGAGAGGCTCTTCCAAGCTTCTGTTGGCTAACAGATCCCTGATGTTCACCAATTCCTGCTCTTTTCTGTTCTCTGCATCTCACCCTTCTCAGCTCATGTAAAAAAAAAAAAAATTATTTAAAGGCTGAAGAGCCCAGCATGTCCCCCTCTGTCCCTCCAGATGCTCCTTATGTGCAGTTCTACATCCTGAAGTCGCTTGGAAAAGAAAACATTGTGTTCTACTTTGAAGACTATGAACTAGTTTGAGTATAACTTAAGAAGTGCTCAGAGTAATTAAAGAATGAAAGAGGAGGCAGATAGAGCCCCAAAGAACACTCAAGTCCTAACCCACAGAACCTGGGAGTCGGTTACATTCAATGGATGCACAATTAAAGACACAGGGAAATTAAAGTTGCTAATCAGACTTGTAAAGAGATTATTGAGCAAAGCTCAGTGTAATCACAATGTTCTTAAAAACTGAAACAGAAATTAGTGTTTTGTATGAGACTCCACACCATCCATTTTAACTTTTGAAGAGGCAAGGTATCTCCAACAAACTACAGTAAGTGCCCTGCCAGTCATTGTTAAGCCAGTTCAGGACCACAAGGATAGAAAATAAGCTGATGCTGTAAGCTACATTTGTATATATTTGTTCCAGAATTACAAAGTAATGTGCTTAACTACCTGGATAGTTTAGCATTTAAGGTGTTTCCTTCCCAATAGATTCTGCCATAAAACAAATCTTAAGACCTATTTTACTCGAAAATTTCTTTATAATAGATATTAAGAATGAGTCAAATAATTACAAGGCTAAATATTTGGGATCCAAATCCTTGTATGTTTCAACATGAATGTTCCTGGGAAACATGGAAAAGCAGCTACTCTCCCCAGATAGAAGGCACCAGCGGGACAGAATTACATCTAAGTCTAACTGAATGAACCAGTGACTCTATTGGTATGACTCAGGGCAGCTACACCACTGATGAGTCCCACCCTCCAGTCATTCTTCCACTTGACATACTCAAGTAGCACCAAGGTCATGTGCAGTGGAGAAGGAAGGTGCAGCAGGTTGTCCTGTGTGTGGTCTTCTCCTTCTACTAAGGGTTTTCAACAGACACCCAGCTTTACATCTGTACATATCTGTCTTCTTACTTCATTACCACAACTGATGGTGGTGATCATGGCAAGCCCAGAGGAAAGAATCCCATGATGTTTCCACTATGGAAGATGTACTTGATCTTGTTCCTTTGTGAAATAATGAGTTGTCTCTGTGATGTGACTTTTAGAGGAAATGTAAGCTTGCATGAACCTCCCCCCAGATGGCTCCACTTCCATATGGGATTACAAGAACTGAGAACATACCATGACAGCCAGTTGAAAAGATAATCACCTTACTTATCATGGATTTTATTTTTACAAAAGAAAACCTCTTGCCATATTCTTTGGACAGCAAAATCTCAGTTAGTAGGTGGTGCCTTCAAACCTGGTAAATAGCAAATGCTGACAATTGAGATGGCAATGGAGTCAGTAATCCTGGCTATGCCTACAAGGGGACATGGAGACTTGAGTATCTGAACAAACCATAGAGAATGGAAAGAATTGACCTCCAAAGACCATTTTACTATATGGGTTACAATTTTCTTATCTCAACTCTTAAATGGGCAGGATCCCCTGCAAAGTCTATCTCTAGTTGATTAGCCTGGAAGGGCTGTGGAAACTGCCTCTGTTACATATTCCAGTGAAATAGGGGCCTCCAGGTTCTTGTAATTGTTCAGTGCTGAGATATAAGCCTATCACATTTATGAGAGTTGGCCTCTAGCCACTTCTTATGAATACACATAAACACACCTTTTATTGCTCAATAATGTTTTCCCTTTTGCAACTTTTTATGAATCACTAAAAAAAATGGGGCTTGTAATTTTAATTTTTTCAAGAGAAGGAACCACAGATTATACCAAATCTCCCAAATGGGAACTTCTCTTGCTTGCTGCCTCAACCAAAAATTATTTGTCAAGGGAGTGGTCGATGTTTCAGCATCGACAGCTCCAGATATTAATTTGGTCCAAATCCAGGTGATTTGCTCTCCAGTCTGAGTAGCTGCATCTTCTTTATGAGCCCTATATTCTTTCTCTGGAGCACTTAAGATGCAATGCAGCAGAAATTCATCAGTTCGCTTTGCCTGTGGGATGTGTTCCCCACTGATTCTGCTCTGAATCAGCGTTCCCTACCCCTGGCTTCCATCCATAAGAACAAGTCTTATCATCTTTTCTTCCTCATCATTATCACCTTCACAGGGCAAATCCAAGCCCCTCTCTTCCTGGACTTCTGTAATGCCCTCCTATGATCTGCCATCCTTTTGCAGTTTGAATGTGAATACCCCACACACAAGACATTATGTGTCTGAACACTGTTCATTTCATGGAACTATTCTGGAAGGTTATGGAGCCTTTAGGACATAACGCCTCGCTGGAGAAAATTTATCCATGAGGGAGGAAGCTTGAGGTTTGCCAGGCTCTCTTCACTGCCTGTTTTCTGCCAAGATATTGGGTGCTAAGAATCCCAGAGTGCATTTCTGACACCATGACTACCATCCTGGCTTCCCCACTGTGGTGAGCTGTATCCCTTCTACCATAAGCCAAACCAAACCCTGGTTCCAGTTGCTTCCTGCCCCTCCAGTGATCTCACATCCACATTTCCCAGCTTTTATAAACATATTACTGGAGGCTAATCTTGAAAGGAATATACAATCACGTAGCCCAGCTTAGATGTTTGTCTGGTGAAGTTCAGTGTGTTTAGGCTAACTTTGACCCTCTGTTCTTTCCCTGAATTACCTTTCTGGATATATCCTTCATTTCTCTTCTTCATGTGTATACTGATGATGAAAGTGCAGATCTACTACTATAGAGTGTGGCCCCACAGAGTCTCACTCCCAACCACTACAGTTCACTACTGCATACAACAAAAACAAATTCTGACTACTATAAAGAAATAATGATATATTTAAATATTATAAATGTTCATAGAAACTGATGAGCCAGGCTCAGCCATCATAAGAACCAGGAGAAATAGATATGTGAGGGTCTCGGATCTCAGGGTGTTGCATAATTTCCATGGGAAAGGGCAGAAGGAAGTGACAGTCCCGTGTCTGCTCAGATTCTAAATGATCTCCTGTATCCAGGTGACCTGGTTTTGGCTAGATAAAAATCAGATAATGCTTGCAGCCAACTGTAGTCAGAAGATTCTGGCCCAGCCTAGCCAAGAGGTCATGGCCCACAGTCCCAAATAAACATATAGAGGTTTACATTAAATACATAAGCCTATGGCTCAGGTTTATTACTTGCTAACGCTTATACTTTAAGTTAACCCATATTTCTATTTATGCTTAGCACGTGGCTTGATACCTTTTGTTTTATGTAGCATTCTCATCCCACATCTTGCTGTCATCTCTTCTCTGCTCTTCTGCTTCCCAGAATTCTCCTAGTCTGGTTGCCCTACCTCTACTTCCTGTGTAACTACCTAGCCAATCAGATTTTTATTAAACCAATATTTACAGTCCAAAGACATATTCCCACTGCAGCCAACTTTCTCCATTGGGAGAAAACAGTCACCTCTAAAGCTAACCAGCCATTGTGTATAGAACAAAGCATAGAGGCTTGGAAGCCAGAATTCGATGTGGGAATGTCTTTCTGTATGCTGTGAATATCAATCTTTAAATAAAGGAGCTATTTTGGCCCTTGGCGAGCATCATAGCCAGAGACAGCATAAGTAGGAGAAGCAGGGTGAAGTTAGAGATAGATCGAGCCAGACACCCAAAGAAGCAACATGTAAGGAACACAGGTGAGCCACGGGCCATAGCAGACAGATTAATAGAAATGGGTTGAGTTAAGATAGAGAACTAGCCAGCAATGTGCTTAAGCCATAGGCCAAACAGCATGAACTTAATATAAGAGTCTGTCTCATTGGGGGTGGGGGGCCCTAAGCAGCGGCAGGCAGCTAAGCGGTCTAGGACTGCAGGTCTGTGGGTCTGGACCTCTGGCCAGATGGGGCCAAGAAACCTTATTGTAACAAGAAGTAGTGCAGATGTATGACATCTTATCTCCAAATGTAATGCCTATTTTCTATATGCTCAGATCTGCCCATTCTTCATGACCCAGGGAAAATATCACTGAGTCCTGAGCCAGCTCTCATTCCATGAGCTGCTGGCTCAGAGAATGGTCTTTTCTTACTGTTCTCTGCACTTGTTTCTCTGTTTTATCATTCTCATATTTTCCTCTTTCCCATGTAATGAGATAACACACAAACACACACACACACACACACACACACACGCATGCACTCACACACACACATGTACATGTGCACATGCACACTGTGCTTCAGATTGCAGCTCTACAGACTGGAGATAAGTAGCATTACTGTGCTCTAGTCACCTCAGTATCTGTCAAGTAGTAACCCTCCCCCTATGATGGTTGCCGTGATTATTCTTTTTATTAACTTGTTGGCACTGTTATATTACACTCCAAGAAGGTGAGCTATTATTCATTCATTTGTAGCATTCCAATCAAATATTTCATACACAAAAGCTATTTGTTTCTAGTAAGAGAACGACTCAATCAGAGAAGGAAGAGGAAAAATGGAAGCTGAAACTTAAACTGGGATTTAAGTGAGCTTTTTCCTCCTACTATACCACCCAGGAAGGAAGCCCTGCTGTATGGTTGAAGCTCCTTATAGATATGCCAAGAGAAGTGTCAGGAAGACACCTGGACTTGCACATGTCATGGCTCTAAAGCAACTCAAAATAAAATCCCTTTTCACAATGGCCTCTGTTTTCAGGAGATGTTAAAAGTGATCACAGAAAGAAGCAATGAAGAGTGTCGGGGGTAAAGAAGTCATTAAAAATTTTAGGTGAGTATAGTGCTCAGAGCTCGTCGGGTAAGTTTCTTTGTGCAATGGATGGTGGAAACTTACAACTGGCTAAAGCACAGGGAATAAATGTCTGTGGAGTGCTCAGCCACATGTGGGACATCTACGTCACAACCCCTTGCCCAAGACCCAGACACCTCTGTGGAAGAGAGAGCGGGCAAGACTGTAAAAGCCAGACACTCAGGAGGACCAGAGTGACAGTGTCCTCTGGCCATGACAGGACCGCTCCAGACAGGTGGCCCATTCTCAGACCTCCTTTACTCACTCAGTGACCTCCACATACACTATCCCCAACCCCCACTCCCCTCCTCATCGCCCCTTCCCCCCAACTCAGGCAGAGACCTCCTGCTGGACGTAGGCCACCATAGCTTCCAGAAGTCTAGACCCGAACTTAGATGGAGACTCCCTGACAAGCCAGAGGTCAAGCTGGCTGCCAGAAATCCAGGCCACAAAAGAGCGGACAAAAGAGCAAACAGAAATTAAGGAATAAATTAGAGACAACAAAGACAAACTCAAGAATTGGCACCTAACCCTATGACCACCCCAAACTCAGATTCCTAAATGTCCATGTAAGAACACACTCAACAACACCCAGGGCTGTATGTCACCTCCAGAGTTCTGTTATCCTACTAGAGCAAGTCCTGGGTATTCCAACACGGCCAAAAACATAAGAAAATGACCTTAAAGCCAACTTTGTGAAGATGATAGAGGTTCTTAAAGAGAAGATGAATAAATCCCTTAAAGAAAGCCAAGAAAAAACAATTGAAGGCAATGAGTAAAACTTTCAAGATCTGATAACTAAAATAGAAGCAATGAAGAAAACACAAACTGAAGGAATTTGGAAAATGAAAAATCCAGGTAAGTGAACATGAACTACAGAGGCGAGTATCACTAAACTAACAGAATACGAGGGGTGGAAAAGAGAATCGGAATCTCAGGTGTTAAAGAGAAAACAGAGTAAGTAGAAACATCAGTCAAAAAATGTTAAATCTAAAAAGTTGCTGGCACAAAATCTCAAGAAACCTAGAATAATATGAAAAGATCAAACCTAAGAATAATAGGATTAGGAGAAGAGTCCCAGATCAAAGGCCCAGAAAATATCTTTAACAAAATCATAGAAGAAAACTTCTACAATCTAAAGAAAGTCACTCCTAAAAAGGCACAAGAAGCTTACAGAAAACCAAATAGATTGGACCAGAAAAGAAAGTCCTCTCACCACATAATAATCAAAACATTAAACATACAAAACAAAGAAAGAACATTAAAGCTGGCAAGAGAAAAAGACCAAGTAACATATAAAGGTAGGCCTATTAGAATTACACTTGACTTCTCAATGGAGATACCCTAAAAGCCAGAAGAGCCCGAACAGATGTGCTGCAGACTCAAAAAAAACCAGAGAGGCCAGCCCAGACTACTATACCCAGCAAAACTTTCAATCACCATAGACGGAAAAAACAAGATATTCTATGACAAAATGAAATTTAAACAGTATCTATCTGCAAATCCAGTCCTAAAGTTAATAGAAGGAAAACTCCAAACCAAGGAGGTTGACTATGCCCATGAAACACACAAAATAAATAATCTCACACCAGCAAAACCAAAAGAAGGGAAGCACACACACTACCACCAACAACAACAATAAATAATAATAACTAACAATCATTGGTTATTAATAACTCTCAATATCAGTGGACTCAATTCTCCAATAAAAAGACACAGGCTAACAGAATGACATTAGGTGGAGCTTATGGAAGCCAATGGAAGACTGGGAGGAAGGCTTGTAGGAGCCAGAGGGGTCAAGAACACAGTCCTCAGAAATCAACTAACCGGGGCTTACAGGAGGCTCATGGAGCCTGAACCAACAATCAGGGAAGCTGTAGAGGCCTGACCTAGGCCTGACCCTCTGCACGTATGTTATGGTTATGCACCTCAGTAATTTTGTGGATTTCCTACCAGTGAGAGTAGGGGCTGTCTCTAACCCTTTGGTCTGCTATTGGGACCCTTTTCCTTGCTATAATGTATGTGCCTAATCTTACTGTAACTTGTTATAAGCATGTTTGGTTGATATTGCTGGGAGGCCTACTCTTTTCTGAAGGGAAAGGATGAGGAATGGATCTTGGAGAGAGAAGAGGTGTCAGGAAGAGGCTGAGAGGAGAGGGAGGAGAAGAAACTGTGGTCAGGGTGTAATAGACAAAACGAGAAAAATAAATATTGAAAATAAAATGTTTAAAAATTAATTAAATATATTTTTGAATAACTAGAAAAGATTATATTGTGGGAATGACTCAACTTTCAGAAGGACAAGTATTTCAAGTTCTCTGTAATTTGAGATTCTTAGTTCTGAATATTCATATATAAACATATAATCTGGAGTAACAACAAAAGCTAGTAAACTAAAAAGGAGCCTTGAGGTGGGAGAGAAGGGAGGGAAAAATGGGAAAACATGGTTGGGGTGGAAAAGGGAGGTTAACACAGAAGAGTCAGGGAGAAGGGCAGCATGACAGTTAAGGTGGTCTTAAAAAGTTACACAGACCCATATTATTGTTCATTTACTCATGATTGCATATAATACATATACATCTATGTGTATACATATACATATGTAGTATTAAGTTTCTGGCCCAGACTTTCCAGCCTAGCCTCGTGGCCCAGACTTTCAGACCCATAGCCCCATGATCCCACTGAAACACACAGATGCTTATATTAATTGTACACTGATTGACCTGGGCCCCAGGCATGTAACTTGCTGACTCTTTACCCTTAAACTAACCCATGATTCTTATCTTGTTCAGCCATGAGGCTCAGTACGTTTTCTCAGAGCAGCATTTCAACTTCTTTCCTCTGCATCTGCTGGTGTCTCATGGTGGTGTCTCTGTGGCTTCTCTGGGTTCATTTCTGCTCTGTTCTTCCTGTTCCCAGAGTTTTTCCAGTCTGGTAGCTCCGCCCACACTTCCTGTCTGCCTTCAGCCAATCAGCGTTTTTATTAAACTAGTAGGTAAGACAATTATTTACAATGTAATATGATCCCACTATATACATATATGACTTAAGTGACTTTTCTTTTCCTGAGCTGGCTATACTTCCCTCAAGAACCAGACTACGTAACAAAATTCCCAAACCAGGCATGAGAAACTCCCTTATGAGTTGTTTGTGGGGGAATCCAAAAAACTCCCCCAAACAATATAAGCTGCAGCTGTTGGCCTGGAAGTTGAAAGTTAGTCCCTATTGCTGAATCCATCATGAACTTCATACACAGGAACCAGAGAATCTGAGCTGTATTTAAGCAGCAATCCTCACTGAGGACTAGCTTTCATGGTACAAGAAAGTTGCATGTAGGAAGGGAAGTAACTAACAGTCACACCTAGCTATGGTGCCTGTGAGCACAATAACCTTGTGGTGATAACCAACAGCTCTCTAATTGTACTTAAATCCTGCCCTACAAGAGCGGAAGCATGCCTGGTACTGAAAATCTAGCCAATTGTCTGGGACTAGTGAGGATGTGAGTCTTGGAGAAGAACCTACCCAGTTTTCCTAAGGAAACAGTCTTCCAATTAGATATCAATACCAAACTGCTAGTCCTGAAAACAAATCATTTACTACAAATAACATTTATGTACTCACTGAGATCATATTTATATATTCAGAAGCATATAATATGTATTATATAATATATGGAGGCCAGAGGCCACGAATTGAGAGTAAGGTGTATGCAGAGGAAGTGTATGGGGGGTGGGAAACAGGAGGAAAGGGTGAGCTGATGTAATTATATAATTTTTAGATTTTTAAAAATAAAAAAATAATTTTAGAGAGGTCCAGAGTGTGCGCACACACACACACACACACACACACACACACACACACACACACACACACACACACACCAGATCTAATTTTCTAAGAGTCCCCAGCTTCCTCCAGAGCTGTCCTTGGTGCTGTCACTATGGGCAACAGGTGCTTGTGTTTCTCCAGTACCCTTCTTTCCCTTGCTTACACTCATGAGTCACTCCATCACCTATGAATTTTTCTACATCTTCAGATCTATTGCAGTCTCAGCCTTTACCACTCTCTACTTGTAGCTTCAGCTTTGCTGAAGTCCCACCTTTGTATCTAGGGAGAGGCTAGAAGAGACGAATAAAGCAAAGAACTAACAAAGCTACGTATAAATCTCACCCATGCCACTCAACAATCCCAAGCCGTTTCCTCCTTCGTTCACTTTGATCTACTGAAAACTGGCATGATAATCTTCAGATAAGTATATTAAAGGTTAATTAGATTTTAACATTTCATGCCACTCACAGAATATGATGGAGATTACATAAATGCTAAGTCTTATTATAGTTTCTGAATAAGAAGCCTTTTGTAATTGGACTAAATTTACAACCCACCTGTTCACTCTTTTTTCTTTGCCCATACCGCTATATATTTTACACGCCAATGGCTGTGTACATAACATACTGGCCTACTCCAGAGGAGTGACACCACATCTTACTGGCATTAGATATGGCCATTCTTCATGAAAATTTTCCGAAAAAAAAAAGAAAGTCTGTTAAGGGTGGGATATTTTTCTACTTCACAGACAGTATGGCTATGCATTGAGTGTGACTGCTCCCTTTATTGTTAGGCATCCAACAAATTTCCACATATGAAATAGAGTTGAGAGAGCCAAATTATTCTCCAAATATAATACACATGTAGTAGGTACTTTCTGCTTTGAATTTCCAATCCTAGTACATAGTCCTTTGAGATTTCACCTGTGTTTTTTTTTTAGGCCAAGAATTTCCTCTTCCTGCTCTGCTTTCTGAGGTCAGGATATTCACAGGAGTCTTCAAATCTATCATATGACTAGGTGAAATGGTTCAAGGTAATAAGAGGCTTGCTGTAGCTTGACCACCTGAGTTCTACCTACCCCTGGGAGCCATGGAGAAGGGAAATGACTCCTGCAGCTGTGTCCTCTGACATCCACACACCTGATGCATGTGAGCACACACAGAAAATAAATTTAAATATAATTTTAAACTAAAATAAAATAAAAACCTATCCTGCTTAAATGCTTTATCTCTAGACACTTCGTGTTTGGTCCAAACATCTGCTAAGTGTGAGAATGCCAAACACAAGCACACGCACACCCACACAGTATCAGCAAGTGTCTCTCCACTTGCAGCTTCTCCTTGCCTCTAAAGGACAGCCAGCAGAGTTGATCACCTTTGCATACGCAAGACTGGATCCCTTGTTCTATTCTTAGATTTAGTATTGCCTTTAAAATTTCAGAATATTGCTTTTCAAATTATTTCTTTTCATCAAAGTGTCTACATGCATACATAGGTATTTATACTTTTACCACACAGATGACCTAGATAAAACCAGAATTAATGACTCAACAAAATACCCATCCTTCGAGCAGACTGTAGAGTCTGAATTCTCAGAGGGAAGCAAATAATCATCTATAAAGTACGGAGTGAGTTTTCTCACTCAATACAACTACTGATGCCACAGAGAACAGAAAGGCTTACATGAGAGGAGTTAGCAGAGGGCAAGTCTACTTAATTCAGTTTATTATATTCACAAGGAAAATAATGACATCTTCCCCACATGCCACCAAGTAACTTAAAGAATGTACATAAGACTGGCAAGTTGACAAGACATGTAAAGGTGCTTGCTGCCAAGCTTAACAACCTGAGTCCAGTTCCCAGGACCCACAAAATGGAAGGAGAAAATCAGCTGGGACAACTTGTGTCCTCTGGCATGCTTTGCCAAGCCAGCCAATCTGAGTTTAATCTCTGGGACACACCATGTTTGAAGCAAAGCAACTCTAACAAGGTGTCCTCTGACCTGCACATTGCAGGTGCCCACTCCACCCACCCATACGTACACAGAAATAAATAAATGTAATTAAAATGTAAAACTAAAAGAATAAATGGCACGCATAAAAACTCAAAAATATCTAATTCAAGCAACACTTAGAGAAGACTGTCATCATCAGCCTCAGCTGTCAGCTTGACACAAAGCTAGACATGCTTGGGAAGTGGGAGCCTCAATTGGATTGTCTCCATCAGATTGCCCTGTGGGTGTATGTGGAATATATTTTACATTACTGATATAGGAGATGCCAGGCTACTGTGGGCAATTTCCTCCATGGGCGTGTGGGACTGGGCTGTTTATGAAAGGTAAAAGAACAAACCAGGGAGAGTAAACACCTGTAATCAGAACTCCTCTATGGTTTCTGCTTTCGTCCCTGCCTTGGGTTCCTGTCTTGGCCTCCCTCGCTGTATTGTGAAGTATAGGATGAAATAAACCTTGCCAAGTTGTTTTTAGTCTGTGCTTTATCACAGCAACAGATAGAAGGCCCACATGCTCTATTTCTGTGTCCGTGGGGCTTTCACTCTCCTACAGTGTCTTGGTATGGGAGATACCAACCTGTGAAGAACTGAGGCCAGTTATATGTGTTTGCTTGCAAGAGACAACTTTTAAACACAGGAGCTGGTGTTCCATGGGAGCCGGACAAATGCTAGTTCTTTAATGCTACATGTTGGGAAAGAGAGTTTATCTGGTAAGTGGTAGAGAGAAGCCTAGAGAGCAGATATCATGGTCAAGTAAAATACTGAGCCACTATGAAATATGGCAGGTCCTATTAAATGGAGAGCTGACAAGAGATAGATAATAGATAAATGATAGATAGATAGATAGATAGATAGATAGATAGATAGATAGATAGATAGATCGATCAATGGATGGATGGATGGATGGGTGGATGGATAGATGGATGGATGGGTGGGTGGAAGGGTGGGTGGAAGGGTGGGTTGAAGGGTGGGTGTGTGGACAGATGGATGGATAGAGAGAGATATTAGTATGAGGAGGAAGATCATAGGTAGCTCTGACGAGGCTGAGTGAATAGAAATTGATATGAAAAAGACATGTGAATTAGTTTCAGGAGAAAGGTAAAGTTCACTATAATAATTGAGAATGTAATTATTCAAGGCCAGTGTGGGCTACATGAGACCCTGTCTCAAAAGAAAGAGATAGAGAGGGTGGGAGAAGGAGGGAAAGAGGAAGGAGGGAAGGGAAAGAACAGGAAGGAGGAAGATAAGGGAGGGAGGGAGGAAGGCAGGAAGGAAGGTGGAGAAGTTATGAATCCTAGGAGGCTTCTCACCAACTACCTCTGTGTATGACATAAATCCCGTGGCTGTTACATAAGTTTCCACCAACCTGAAAGCTAAGTCGGTCATCAAGGTTCTGGCCCAGAAGGCCACTGAGAGCCTTTACTTAGACGGATGCCTGTAGTTTTACTCACAGTCTGAGCTCAAAATCAAAACCTACAATTTATAATCATTATATTTTTCCAACCAAAATGTCTGACAGAAAATCAAGCACATACTAGACATCCGGTTTTTTGTTCAATTGCCTCTCCTTGGTAGAGTGAATCTGTTACCTCTTTCACCAGTAGAGAGGATGATGGACAAGTTAGCCATGCTTTAAAAACATCCCCAGGATTTTAGAGATTGATGACTTCTAAATTCAAGATTATAATAGGTTTATTGTTATTGTTATTATTATTGCTATTTCTATTTGTACCTCTTATGCACTAGTCTATTCAGTGATCCCACAGGTAGAGACTAGAGTCTTTTAAAGACTCAAAATGAAAGCAACCCGCCTTCCAGCAAACTACCAAGAATTAATTACCTACTTTAGGGGAATGAACAGAGCACTATTCTATCTCGAATGGGAAAACCAGGCCCTCGGGACTCAGAGGGCTTCAAAGCTGAGCCTGCTAAGCTGCATCAATTTAAGGAGGATTTAAATGCTTTACCCTGCTTTCTCTGTCAGTAGTGAATTACCCTCAGATGAGGAGTTCTCGCAGAAAGAGCCAGCATCGTGGTAAAGTAAGCCTGCATGGTCTATCCTGGGCACCTGCAGTCCAAAGATGGTAGCTGTGCCTCTGCATTTGTGAACCCTGATTTATTAGGAAAAAATAAATAAAACCTAACTGGGGTTAGAGGTTAGCAAGAAGCCTTGCAGTTAAAAACAGAAAAGCTTCTCTACATTTCTAGGGGAAATCGGGAACCTGCTGCTGTTGCTGGAGCTGGCTTCTATTAGTGCATTGCCAGCTGTTATATCCCCTGCTTTATTAAAACCCCAAATCCTTAAGTACTGTAAAAGTAACAACCAAAAATACAGCCTGAGGAATTCCCTGTCAATGTCCTCAGCACATCTGGATTCCCTTCTGTTCTGTCCTGACACTCAAACAGCTACCCATGTAAAGGGTGCAGAAAAGGTAAGGTAGCTGGGCAGGTTTCTATTGCAAATTGCTGCTAAACCTACAAGACACCATCCATAAAGCTCTGGAGCAAGCATCCAAAGCAGAAATTCCAGAGAAGTTGGTCCATGAGTTGAAGTCTCCTGAGAGCCCTGTGCTGTGGATCACAGCTTCCATGCAGCAGCTGGAGTTCATCACCAAGAACAGAAGACAAGAAGCCCACTGGCCTAGACATCCAGCGAACATCCTATGTAGGCCTGTGATGTCTTCCCAGAGGTGGTGTACAGGATTCAAAATTGCTCTTCACAGTGTCCAAAGCACACTATGCACACTTACGCTTAAACACATTTTCATGAGTCTTGCAACATCTTGTGAAAGCTTATTCATATTACTCTGAAATGCTTACTGATATTGTTAGTTGGTACTGTAGGTAAATGTGTTTTCTTGTGCCATCTCCATGAATATATATTGTTATACTTTACTCTTTAGCCTCCCTGCTTTTCTGTGTCCTCTCATTCCTCCATTGCAGCTAGATTTCTCCCTCTAAATAGTCCCCGCCTTCATGTCTCTTGTTCCCACTACCCCACCCCGTTTGCTTCTTCCTCCCTCTCCTGATCCCATTTCTGTGTTCATATCATATCGTGTGTGTGTGTGTGTGTGTGCGTGCGTGTGTGTGTGTGTGTGTGTGTGTGTGTGTGTACGTGTGTGTGTTATTCACCTTCAGGAGTTATTCAAGAGTCAGGTCTGTCCCTCCATCATATGTGTCCCCAGAATCAAACTGTCACCTGTCTTCTCTGAACCACCTTATATGTCCACATGTATACATAAATGTACATCTATACTCTGTGTATAGGGAAAAGATGCAATATTTATATTCTGAGTCTGAGTTATTTATATTAAATATCATGATCTCCAGTTTCATCCATTTCCCATAAATGTCATAATTTCATTCTTTACAGTTGAATAGAATTCACTTGCACCACATTTTCTTTATCCATTCTCTGATGAACACTTGAGCTAATTTCATATCTTGGTTATTTTGAATAGTGCAGGTATATGGGGAGCTCTGTGATATGCTGACTTGAAATTTTTATCCCTCTGCATTCTTGTGTTGAAGAAATTTATTGATTATATATCAACAGAGAAATACATATTCT
Source organism: Phyllotis vaccarum (assembly GCA_033318265.1). Classification (NCBI taxonomy): domain Eukaryota; kingdom Metazoa; phylum Chordata; class Mammalia; order Rodentia; family Cricetidae; genus Phyllotis; species Phyllotis vaccarum. The sequence continues at coordinate 31,682,559 of JARWLC010000010.1, read as the reverse complement.
AAAAGACACATTTCTTTTCTAAATATACTTTTATTACTTCCTCCATTTTTGAGATTCTCATACAAATTATATCACTTCCTCCTTACCATTTTTCACCCTCTAAACCCTCTCATATTCTAAAGAAGCCATAAAGAATCATATTATTAACTAGCTACCTAAAAATTATACATAATACATCAAGTATAGTTTAAATGAAATTGTCTTAGTTGTGCTGACAATGCTCTCCAAGGAGCCCAAGATCATCTAACAGTAAACATGAAAAGACCTCTTTTGAGTTGCTGGTCAGTTTCCAAGAGACTCACAGAGCATTACAGACTATTGCTAGCTACTGCTCTTAGTTGGCCACCAGAGGGAAAAGATAAATCCCTGTTGCTAAAAACACCATGCACCTCAGAGGAACTGACCTGAATGCCTCCTCACTGAGGACTGTCTTTTACAGTACCTGCAGACACCATGCAAGCTTCCAAAGGAAGCTATGACACATATGAACCACATCAATGACCAGCATGTCATGATAACCCTAAGGGTGCAGTAGTTGCAGACGTACCTTGGTGGCCACCACCAGCTCTCTAAAATATGTTTTAAACTGAGATATAATTATATCACTTTCTTCCTCCCATACCCTCTCTGAAACCTGTCTCCTAGGTACTTTCCCTGCACTTCTTCCCATTGCACCCAACACTCAAGTTGGTAGCTTCTTTTTTTGTTATTATTGAAACATACATATTTAGATATGCACAGTATATAAATACTACCTATTGAGTCCATTTTTTTGTTTGTGTGTGTTTGTGTGTGTGTGTGTGTGTGTGTGTGTGTGTGTGTGTGTGTGTGTGTGTGTGGTTTCAGGGCTGACCACTCTGGATTGGACAACTCATAAGAAGCCTCATCCCAGGAGGAGGCTATTCTCTTTCTCCCAGTGGTCATTAGTTGTCTGTAGTTCTTATGGGTGTACTCCACAAAATATCCCTCATCTATGTTAGTATGTCCATCAATACTGCCTTTAGTCCAATCTTATTTATACACTAATTTCTAGAAGAGACTGTTTCACAGAAGATGTCCTGGTATTCTGGTTTTTGCCATCTTGCTGCCTCCTCTTCATTTATGTTTCCTGAACCATAGATCCAGGAACTGAGATATAGATGTAACCACTGGGTGATGCAATCCATAGCAGCATTGTGCCCATTTACAGTTTTCTGCAGTGGTCCCTCTTGCTTCCTTGATGAAAGGTAGTAACTTCACTCATCTGTGAGGGAAAAAAATATGATTTAGGATGTAATAAGAAATTATACTGTCTAGCCAAGTGGCAGTGGTAGATTCTTTTCTAAAAAGGTCCATAACCTCATGGGTCAGTAGTTCGTTGACATCCTATTCACAATATCCAGGAAATAGAAACAACATCAATGTCTTTCAACATTATAAATGAGTAACAGAAGTGTAGTACATGCACTCAGCTGTAAAGAAAATAAAATCAGGGCTGGAGAGGTGGCTCAGCAGTTACAACATTGGTTGCTCTTCTAGAGGTCTGGGGTATAGTTCCCAGCAACTACATGGTGGCTCACAACCATCCATGATAGGATCTGATGCCCTCTTCTGGCATACAAGTATACATGCAGAGTACTCATACATTTTTTTTAAAGTTACTTTTTAATTATAAAAAGAAGAAAATCATAAAATTTTCAGGTAAACTGATGGGCCCATAAAAAATTATATTATATTGTGTGAGGCAATCCAATCCCAGAAAGACAAATGCCACATGTTCTCTCTAATTTGTGGATCCTAGTTCCAAATCCACTATCTGATTATCTATTATGAGGTAACCACAGAAACCAGAAAGTAAAAAGGAATCATAGGCGGGGGTGGGAAGAAGGGGTGAGGGGTAGGAGTATGGAGTGGGGGTGGGGATAGGCTTGAGAAGGAAATAGCGGGATTTAGGAATATGAAATCTGAGACAGAAAAATGGGCAAGGAGCTCCAATGGGTGAAGTGGAGAGAAGGCCAACTGGATGAAGAAGGACAAGGGATGAGGGACACCAAGGCTGTTTGATAAAGCCTTAAGATATTATATTATAGTTCCCTAAAACTACACACAATTCATGTCTGTACATTCTGCTGATAGGAGGGAGGGTAAAGCCACTGGGTTGACAAAGTTCTCCAACACAAACCATAGACCAACAAAAGCCTCAACACCAGATGTGGAGAACCTCTTTCTGAAGACTGGTAGGGGTAGTCCCAGTGGCTCCCTAAACAGTATAGACTATCAGTGCAGCCCTCAGCTGCCTCTCAGGGGCTGAGAGTGGGCTTCTATTGCTGAAGACACCACACATATAGGACACAGGACCATACGGTTTGACCTGAAAGCCTCCTTTCTACTGTGGTGATTTATATTTAATCAAACCAGTCAGGAATATGAGAGAACAGATCCACCCACAGTCAAGACAGGAGGGTCAGAGAGAGGTAACTCACGCCTTTAATCTTAGCATGGGAAAGACCGGGAGTGGTGATCCAAGCCTTTAATCCCATAATTCCAGAGAAAGAGATCTTTCTGTGTTTCTGTGAGTTCAAGGCTAACTATCAAAGAGTGGTAGCTCACATCTTTAATCTTAACATCAGTGTATGATGCAGAGTCAAACCCGGAAGTGAAATGACTGGCCTAAGAAGGTATTTAAGGTATAGGAAGACAGAGATTTACTCTGTAGAAGCGACAAGGAGCCAGGCTGAGGACTCTGGAAGATAGTTTTTACCTTGAGAAGCTGGCTGGGTGAGAATTGGCTGTGGTCTGTTTCCTCTCTCTCCTATCCAGCTCTGAGTTTTCATTAAATACAAACTAGAACTCATGTCTCATCCTACAATCTAGCTTCTGTAGCTCCAGAAAATACCACACAAACTGCCAAAGGAGGAAAGTAGTTAACAGTGCTACAGAGCTGTAACACCTACGAACCACGATAGTGTCCAGCAGCTTGGCAAGATGAACCCCATATCTATTACACTGCAGTCATGACGTATTAGTTATTTATTTTTCTAGTTTTCATAACACTTCCTTTAAAATCTTCACCAACTGAAACTATACTTTTATTCTTATCGTTTCCCACTTTGTAAGCTTACTATATTGGCGCTAAAATATGGAAATGTCCCAGGCTTCCCTAAGAGGATAAAATTATAATAATAATATGAAACAGTGCAAATGATATCACATTCTAGTGCTTAAGTCATCTCAAAAAAAGTAGTTAATAGTATTTTTCTAATCTATACATTTTAAAGTAATAATTTTTTTTATTTTAAGTGTATGGAGATTTTGCCTGCATATATGTCTATGTGCCACGTTCACGGCCATACCCTCAGCGGCCAGAAGTTTTGGAATTGGAGCCATTGTGAGCCGCCATGTGAGCGCGGTGAACCAAACCCAGATTCTCTGGAAGAAGAGTACGTACTCCTAACTGATGAGCCGTCTCTCTAGCCCCTGAACACTTCCACTCCCCTTTTATAATAGCACGGTGGTGTTTGGAGCCATATTCTGCTGTGCTTTTAATATCTCCTTCCTACACCGCTACCACTGAATCCTTATGGCCATACTGGTATAACTAAAATGGAAGGGAGGAGGAGGAGAAGGGGAGGGGGAAAGAGGGGAGGAGAAGGATGACGTGCAGCTTCTCCGTGGAGTGCCTGTTCACCTTGCACGCAGTCCTAAACTCAAGCCCTAGCCCAGCAAAACAAAATCAGAATTCAAATCGCACTCTGTCACTTAGCCTATTTATCTTCTTACATAGTAGGTAAATAGAGTACTTTTCTCATCATAGTTAGTAAGAAAATGTCACACAAATATAACAATGCTATTCGAGCGTATCCATACAAAAATAAAATGTTTGGGCATGCCTTTCCCCAACCTGCAGTGCTGCTGAATGACAAAAGCCCTTCCTTGAGCATCTGTATCACCCTGCTTCATGACCCTGCCTAGGACAGTGATGGATGGAGTCTACACTGCCAGACTGTATTCAGCTACATGGTCACCTGATCTCCACATCCACCCTGTGACTTCCCATATGAGCAGTTCCATGCCAAGAGAAGGGGAAGGGGTTAGAAAGGAGCATGCTTTGCCTGGGGGCATGCACAGGACAGAAAATGTTTTGTTTGTTCATTTGCTGTGATTTTTGCCATGCACTCATTTTTAATTTCTCTGTGGTTGAATTTCATGCTTTTCCTTTCTTGGTATTCAGAAGCCTTCACAGATCTTTAGGAATATTTTCCCATGGTCTAAGGGTTTAGATGGATGGTAGAATACAGGACCAGCATCACATGACACCATCACAGGACCAGCATGCTTGAGGCTCCAGATTTTGTTTCCAGTAATTAAAGGGGAAGCACAAAGAAAACCAATAAGTTGCTGGTATCTTAGAATGAACTGGATATTTTTTAACTGATGATACTTGTAAGGATTCCTGGCACATAGCAGCTATGTGGTAAACGTGATAATCTGATAACCCAACATCGTGCCAGGTGAGAGGATACTTCCTGGCATATACTGGCCACATGGTAAACCCAACGGTGCCCGCAGGTACAGAGGGCAAGCCCTGGGTGTGGCTATGTAAATCAGTGACCACTAATGCTCTTAAAAGGAGGCACCATGTGAAAGATGCTCTCTTTTCTGATTCTCTTCCCTTGTACTCACCTGGCAACTCCCCTGAATAAACTCTGGTGTGATACTGGTCATGTGTGTCTGTCCTCACGTGTGAAACCAACAATACTTATATATTGTGACACCCCCCCCCCATTAAGGACTGTTACAGTCTAAATGTGAAATGTTGCCTTATAGGTTCACTTGTTTGAACCACTTGAACTCAGCTGGTGGTACGCTTTGGAAAAAGTATGCACTTTCAAGAGGTGGACCCTCCACTATGTCTCTGGCAGACCTTGAGGTTTGATCCACTGCCTTTTTGCTCTGTTTCCTGAGTGTGGATACAAGGTGACCAGCCAGCTTCCTGCTGCCACCCAACGTATCCCCAGCCGTGATGGGGTGCAAGCAAAAATAACTCCTTCTCCCTTAACTTGGCTCTTGTGGGATATATAATCACAGCAACAAAACATAACCAAGACAAAGGTTGAATTAGGAGACCCTTCAAACAATTTCAAAAGGGCACAGCCTCACTCTTATTCTAGGTGATGTTCTGTGGAGAGAGCAAATACAGTCACTTTCTGTCTGTTCAGAAATCGAACCGCTCTAGTAACCTTATTGACCGGGAGTTCAACATGTAGCATAGGCTGACCTTGTGCTTGAGACCCCAGCCCAAGCGCCTAAATTCTAAGATTGCAAACCCAGTTCCAGCTCTATTTTCTTGGTTAGTGTCTATTTTAAATGTATTTATTTTTGTTTTCACATAAGAATAGATTGTATATTGAATATATCTCTTCCTTTTCTCCACCCTCTCTCGTCTCACTGATCCTCTGGAGCAGTGGTTCTCAACCTTCCTAATGCTGTGAACTTTAATGCAGCTCCTCACGTTGTGCTGACCCCAACCATAAAATATTTTTGTTGCTACTATAATTTTGCTACTGCTGTGAATTTTAATGCAGATATCTGTGTTTTCTAATGGTCTTAGGTGACCCCTATGAAAGGGTTGTTCAACCACCAGAGGTCATGACCCACAGACCTTGAGTCTAGGGTCTAGATAGTTTCTCTTCCCCTTCTATGCCGTGTAAGTATGATGGTTTTGTTTTGCTGGAATCTACAAATTAGAGGAAACCTACAATATTTGTCTTTCTAAGACTAACTTAATTTCCTTAATATAATTGTCTCCAGTAGCATTCATTTTCCTTCTAGAGCATTGTTCTTTGTGACTGGCAGAAATTCCATTCCATATATATACACCACATTTCCTTTATGTATGCCTCTACTGCTGTTGGCCATCTAAGTTGATTCTCCAGCTTTTTCTAATCACAACATTCTATTCCTTGGCCCCCATAGGCTTATAACAACATCACAATGCAAAAATGCATTTAGTTCAAATTCAAAAGGCCTCATAATCCATCATAGTCTCAACATTGTTTAAAAGTCCAAAGTTCAAAGTCTCTTCTGAGATTCATGCAATCCCTTAGCTGTAATCCCCTATAAAATCAATTTTTAAAAAAAACACAGATTACATACTTCCAAGATATAATGGCACAGGACATTACCATTCCAAAACATAGGGAGGGGAGCATAGTGAGAAAATACTGGACCAAAGCAAGCCCAAAAAACCAACTGAGCAAACTCTAAACTCTGCATCCCTGTGTCTGAGGTCAAAAAGCACTTCAGGTCTCCATTGCTTTTCAGCTGTGTTGACTACAACACTTCTTTATCTTAAGCTGGTTTGACTTGCTGTTAACAGCTCTCCTGAGCAGGCACCCCATAATTCTGGCATCTCTAACATCTCAGGTTCTCCAAGGAAATCTAAGCTTCAACTTTACCTCTATTGGCCTCTATCCAGGGATACCCCTGATACTTCCTTAGTCATGGAGAAAGATTCCAACATCCCTTTCTTCTGTCCTTCACACTAAATCCAGAGCCATATGGCCAAAGCTGACAAGTATTGCTGCTTGCTGCGGCTGGAACATGACTGCCCTGTTCAGTTATGTCTTCACCAGCTTTCTGGTTTTGATGGTTACCCTTACTGCTTAAGCTTAACTGTCCTGGGAGTTGCTCTATAGCCCATCCTACCTCAAATTCAGAGATCTGTCTGTCTCTGCCTTCCTTCTGTCCTGGGAGTAAGGACATACACACTACTCTACCACATCCAGCCCTGAGCTTTTCTTTAATTGCTTTTCACAGTTGGAGGTTTAGCTGGGTGAGGTCCTGAGGTGACCACTGCCTTTATTCCATTTCTTACCTGTGTAACTCCTTGAACACAGGATTTATCTATCTCATTCTGTGGTATTCCTTTTCTCCTCAGACGGTACATCTCATATTGTTTCCTGCTCAGCTTTCTCCTTTCCATTATAAATTTTCATTAGAGTTAACACTAATAACATAAGACAGAGTCTTATCACCACAATATCCCAATCCCTGGTACCAGCTTCTGTCTTCGTGAGGGTTTCTATTGCTGTGAGAAGACAGAATGATCACAGTAATTCTTATAAAAGAAAACATCGGGGCTGGCTTACGGTTCAGAGGTTTAGTCCCTTAATTATCATGGAGGGAAACATGGCAGTGTGCAGACAGACAGGGTGCTGGAGAAGGAGCTGAGAGTTCTACATCTTGATCAGCAGGCAGCAGGAAGATAATGCCACACTAGGCATTGTTTGAGTACCTGAAACCTCAAAGCCTGCCCAGTGACACACTTCCTCCAACAAGGCCACACTTCCTAATAGCGCCACTCCTTATGGGCCTATGTGGCCCATTTTTATTAAACCTACCATACTTAGTGTAAAACGTGTATGCTTATGTATGTACAAAACATACGCATCCATATATAATCAAACTGTTCACAGTATTCCTGTAAAGCTGTTTGTGTCTGATGATACAATTGTAGAAACTGAATCTCAGAAAGGTTAAATAACTTGCCCAAGGCCACACAGATGATGAGCACCATTTGGACTCATGCTCAAGCCTGTTTGACCTTAAAAGCCATCTTTTGGCTGCAGACTAGCTTGAGCCTCACCTTTGGTCTGGGATGGAATTTGGCAGCTTTTAATTGCCCACAGACGCCACATGTACTTTTCTATGAAAACAATGCTTAGTGACAAATGACCCTGAAGAAGAAATTGAAACACTAAAGAATAAATGTAGAGAAGTCATAGCTTTGAAATTTTTCCCATCATATTTCCTGAAAACAATTGTTCATGAAGATAAGGTGGCATTTCCAGTAAAACTGTGACAGTCCCAGAGATGCTGACTCACTCCAAGTGGAGTGTCATTCCTGGAACTGTGTCCTATATAAAGTGGCCTGTCAGAACTCCAGCAGACAGCAGGCCTCTCAGCTTGTGGCGCCTCTCCTCTGGCTTCCCTACAGCAGGACAATTCACAGGACACCTCTATCTGTCTGGTGCTCCACCACTGCCCTGTACTAGAGAAGCCAGCATTCTACAATTCATAACCTGCTATACATTGATACACTAACAGGGTATTTGTTTTCCCTTAAACAAACAAGGCTTGAAATTAATCACTTTTAATAATGTCTCCTTTATTATTATAGTATTTCTTTTGGATCATTTACCCTGCTCCATTTCTCAAAAGCCCCCCCTCATGTATTGGGGTGTGTGTTGTGGGGGTGTGTAGGGGTGTGAGGGTGGGTGTGGGGCGAGGTGAATAGACACATGTGCACATTCATGTGTGCGCTCCTAAGTGAGGAGGCCACAGCTCAACCTGAGAGGTCATTCCTTGGGAACTGTTCACCTTGGTTTGGGCTTGATATTTTTCATGTATGGTGGGCTGGCTGTCCATTAGAGGTAAGAAGTCATCCCACGGATCTGCATGTCTCTGCCAGCATTGTGACTAGACAAAGGCAAACACTTACCAGATGAGCCATCCCCGCCCCCCAGCCCATGAAATTCACTTTCATGGTTTTCCTTCTTTGCCATATAAAGCAGAGTGTAGCCAACTCTTTCTCCAGAGCTCTATGTCCACTCATCTCTATCCCTCTATGCTTTTTAGGTGCTCATTGCTTCTCTATTCTTTCTTCGTCCCTCCCTACTTCTCATCTTTCAAACCAAAGACTCAATTTATTCACTCAAAAGTCTCCTGCATATATCTATGAATCACTTTAAACAGATGTTTAAATTCCTTGTTTTATTTGATTTGTGCAATATTTGAGACCATTAAACCATCCCCTCCTTGAAACAGCTATATACACTGACTTCTTTGTTATCATTACGTCTGCAGTGAGGGGACAGCACCACAGCTCCATGCTGTCACCCTCAATGACCTGAGGTTTTCCCCTAATCTTTTAGAGACCTCAACGCAAACCATAGCCAGACTATTATTTTGACACAGAAAATAATTTCTGTCCCAGACCATTCAGATCAGAACTAGAGAATATTATTTTATTGGAAGGTTAGGGGGGAAAAAAGAGGCCTCCGAAAGGACACACTTTGAGTTGTAGAGAATGTGACTTACCCATGAACAAATATCATCTCCAAAAGGGAAAGTCTAAGAAAGTGAGACTGTGGGTGTGGGTGAGAGTTCCAAAGAATAGGGCATACCCAAGTGTTCTGAAGAGACACCATGACCAATGACCTTATAAAGGAAAACATTCACCTGGGGTGGCAACTTACAATTTAGAGGATCAGTCTATTATCATCAGGGCAGCATGCAGGCAGACATGGTGCTGGAGAAGGAGCTGAAAGTCCTACACCTTGAGCCACAAGCAATAGGAAGTGGTCTGAGATACCTGACATGGCTTGAGCCTGCCTTCACAGTCACACATTTCCTTCTTCCACACTTATTCCAACAAGGCCACCGCTGCTCCAACAAGGCCACACTTCCCATTAGTACCACTCCCTTTGGGGGGCCATTTACTTTCAAACCACCATAAGGTGTGTTCTCCTCAAGAGAGTCACAGTTAATTGCCCTAGCATTAACTCTATAAGCCATATTGGTGGTTCTTGAATTACATCATATTTTTTTTTATCTTGCTGGCTCATTAAATCTTAAAAGGTAATCAAGAAACTATTTTTTCTTCTCTCTCTAACTTTCTTTCTGTGTGTGTGTGTGTGTCTGTCTGTCTGTCTGTCTGTGTCTGTCTGTAAATCTTCCTATCTCTTTTTCTTTCTTAACATTTTTTATTTGTTATATATATGCCTGAGTGTATGATGTGCACCATGTACATGCAGATGCCTTTGAACTAAAATGACAAGTAGTTGTGAGCCACTGTGTGAATTCTAGGAACCAAACCCAGGTCTGCAAGTGTTTTAAATGCTCTTAACCATTGAGCTATCTCCCCAACCTCTTTTTCTCTCCCTTTGATGAGTGAGGCTATAGGGTGGCTCAGAAGATGCCTTGGGTATAATTGTACTCTGATAAAGGAAAACCAGGAGCCAAACGGATGGTACAAGGATTTTATTGCACGTCCTTTCCTTGCAAATGGGTTTCTGGTGATATCCCAAGAACATTGCAAATGTCCATCTGTGCAGAAGAACTGTGGCTGTTGTAACTAGAATTCCTCCTTCTCTTCTGGTGACAGGGCTTCGAGCACACTCTGGTGGGGGCCCCTCCCTCCCCTTTCTGCCCCCACATTTGGCCTGACTTTCCATTCTGCCACAATTCCCCAATTATGTTTTCAGTCCTCCCCGTTTTTAATGATGTCGCTCAGCCTTCTTCCTCCTGCACCTGAGAAGTTAGTTATAGACAGATCTGGCTTCCAGATATGAACTCTCCCACCTCCATAACTGACTCTATCCTTACTACTTCAAATGACCCCATTAGTCTGTATTTGTCAAATACTGAAATCACATTGAAGGCAAGATTTACACTAATTTTGATCTGGAGCATAGAAAATGACTGGCGTGTTTGCTAACTGCATTGAGTGTATATGTCTAAGTTTTCTTCTTTAGCCCCAGACAGCAAATATAAATGTACATGTTTATATGTATATAGTATATTTATATACATGCATGTATATATATATGCATCACTTTTTTGTATTGTTGTAAAAAAAAACCACAATGATTTAGAAGGAAGAGTTTATTGGGGGTTTATCTATCCAGAGAGATAAGAGTCAACCATCCTCATGGGAGAAAGCACTGAAGCAAGCCCAGGCATGTTAGCTGACCAGGGGACTGTTGACCACAGCATCTCTAACCACAGCATCTCTAAACACAGCATCAAGCAAAGAAAGCACACTGGAAGGAACACATGGCTTGTAAAAACTCCAACCCATCCCAGTGACACACTTCTTCTGGCACCAAATGATACCTCCTACAATTACTAAGCAATGTCACCAGCTGGGTATCAAGTATTCAGATTCCCAGAACGTAAAAGAACTCTCTTTCAAATTACCATGATGTATAAATAAGTAATCTTATTTTTGCTTTTAATTTTTTGTTTTATTTTTGAAGCAGCATTTCTCAGTGTACTAGGGAAATGTACTATGTACTCTAGTTCTCTAAAACTAGCTCTGTAGATCAGGCTGGCCTTGAACTCAGAGATCCACCTTTCTTTGTCTCTCAAGTGTTGGCATTCAAGGTGTGCACTACCATCACCCAGTATTGCACTTTGTTTTTTTTTACTTTTAATTAATTGAGAATGAATGTTCTGTCTGTTTGTATGTATATACATCACATGTATTGTCATGGAAGCCAGAAGAGGGAATTGTATCCGCTAGCACTACAGTTATAGATAGTTGTGAGCCTTAATGTGGGAATCAAACCCGAGTCCTCTAGAAGAGTAACTGGTGTTCTTGACCACTAAGCCATGTCTCCAGTCCTTGCCTTTTTAAAATTTTTTCAGTGTTGCAGTAGAAGCCACAAAAATTTCAAATCTCCTACATGGAAACTTCTGCTTGAGGGTTCTAATAAACAGCACTATGAAAATCCAGTTCCTTGAAAGATGTTTCCATAACTCTTCCCTATGATTGTTACTCATTACATCCATTTCTCCTCCATTCTTAAATTTTCCACCCATTCACACTGTTTACAACCTTAATTCATGGGTTGTATGAATCATGCTTCCCTTGTCCTTATGAGAAAGCAGACACCTTTCATGACAGGCTCACTCAAGATAAATACAATGACGTCTTAGTAACAGGATTTAGCTTGTCTTATAAGGACAACAGAATTCTAGGTCAAGAGCACCCTAGAATTTTATACACTCAACATGCAAGGTCACTGTTGCCAGATTTCTAGCCAATATATTGTTTATTTGACTAATTTAAAATTATTGCTGGCATCCCTCAGGCTCCTTAATAAACCCTCTAGTGCTAATTGAGATGAGTAAGAGATCTATATTGATAGTAGGTACCTGATTTAGAGTCTTCCAAATGCTAACTAGCCTCCCCTGGAGTATATGTTTCCAGTTAGGGTATTTTAAATATTAGCAAGTTGCCCCTGGAGGTGAGTGAGGCTAACTAAACACACATATGGATCATATTTTCCATGCTGAATGATTTTAATCTAAATTTCAGGCAATATAATGTCCTATTTTTCAGAGCCCCATATGCATGCCTAATTTGTCTACTGGGTAATTAAGCAGTGCAGAATGGATATATAACAAATGTCCCATCAGTGCACAAATGAGTGGCTTTACTTCTCTATTTGTTACAAGGACAAAGACACATGGTGGAGCTCAGAATCCATTCCATCTATCCAAGCTTCAACCTTCCATCTCTTTGAGAGTAGTTACCATTAGTGTCAGTCTTAGGAAGACACCTTCCTTGGAGTATAAACCCACACAAATACTACAGGTTAGCTTTCTTGGATGCCTCCATGCCACCTCCAAAAGACAATGTGAAGCTATCTGAAAGCTCTGGCAAGATCTACTCAAATCTTCATGAAAAGATCCCCTCAGGAGAAGCAGGTCCCCCCTCTCAGGCTTGCCAGTTGCCTTCGATCTCATTAATATTCTTAATTGTTCAAGTGGGGGCTGTGGTTGCCATGAACTTGTCAGAGATCAATTAAATCCCGAAAGTTTCTGAGGTGACATTCAGATCGGTGACAAGGAGAAAGGAAATCAATTTTCACCTTCAGTCTGCAGGTACCAACCAATCTCCTGGGGTGAGTGGTGAACTCTCATTTCAGACACAAAGGCAAAGATGGCCTCGCCTTTGGGGCCAGAGGCTGATTGCCGAGGTGCTGCCTGGAAGAATGGGAACCCCAGGGGTCTTGCCTTGCCATTAGGGACTCTGATACAAAAAGACCTCTTTATTCTGGAGTCAGAAAAAATAGAGGATGGAATTCCTATTTCACCAATCCTTGAAGTAAAATTACCCTCGCACATTTGGGCTTCAAACAGGGATAAGAGCAGCAGCCTTCATTATTCAGCCGATACGTGGTGGGAAGAAATGCTTTCTGAGGAAGAATGCCACTTCAGGGGAGGAAGAGGAGGAAAGATGAGTCAAGGTGGAGCAAAGTGAACCACCATTTAATCAGCAGCCATCCCTGACCTGTCAGACTCAGCTGCTGTAATTCCTCAATCGTTGGATTAAAGAAAAAAAAAGTAGATAATTAAACAAGCACTGGAGCATTGAGAGGCCTCACATTTCCAGGGTTTGCACTGCGAGCAAGCAGGATAGATGTGCTGTGCTTCTAATAAATTCTGTTTCCTAATTAGCAATCAGGGCTCATTTGTCAGTCATTCTACCCATAATGCATACAACTCTGGGACACAGGGCGGGGCAAGGCAAATACAGAAAATCAATTATGCTTATGTTTACATTCGCTTAAGGCTGGGGTGTTGCAAAAATTGCCTAAATATTATCCTTCTCCTTACAAAGGAGCTGGAAGGAAGGGGTAAGATTGCAATTCAATATAATGAATAAATCTCAGACTGTTTGGAGAAGGTACAAAGGCTGAATATTTATGAGACTGCTGATGGGTAATGCATTTCATGTGATCTGCAACTGTGAAAATAGAATTCCATTTTTAGAGCTCATAGGAACTAGTACATGTTCAAGAAATGGAGATCACTTATACCTATATGAAGTCCCACGTAAACGGTTCACAATTTCATCTTTTGTTCAATGGAGGTTGGAAGAATGGGAATTTACAGTCAGTCTCAGATAAACACAGCTTGCAAGTTCACATAAGACTGAGAAAAGAGATTGCACAAAACTTCCTCCTAGACTTCTGACAGTCAGTCTTCAACCAAGCACCTACCTTCTATCTTCAGCAATCCCAGAAACTCAGTCCTACTTGCCCAACCAGTGGCCTTGGGACTTCTAAGCCCATGAATGCCCGCCTCCTCTATTCATCTTCCCGAACCTCCGTGGCGATATTCTGCCTGTTTGCACAGTCCTTCCTCTTAATCATCCTGCTGTGTCTCCAGACCTCTCTCTTTTTCTGAGCTTTGCTGGCATGTATACTAAATACTATCGTTTTGTACCTTGGCTTGCACACTTTTTTGGATACTTGATGTTTTTAACCATCAAAGACACTAAATAGGCTTTATTTTCATAGCTCAGCATAAACGTTCATCAACACTTTTTACCCCGTTTTTTCCAAGTACAAATGAATGTATCGTAGCCCCACACCAACTCTTACGTGTACCCTCCCGGTTACTGTTGGAGGTTATGGCTTCTGAGATTGTCTCTAATAATTCACTTTGTGATGTTCATGTTCTTGAGAGTCACAACATCTCAGATGTGAGTTGGACCTAGTGACTTACTTTTAACAGCTACAACATTGTGACATGTGACTTCTAAGAAGAGGGTTTTGTTTTTTCTTAAAGGAATATTATATCATGTTTGTTTCTTGCATTTTTGAGGCAGTTTCCTGTGGTTCAGGTTGGCCTTGAACTCAGTAAGCAGCAAAGGATGACCTTGAATTCCTGATTCTTCTACCTCTACCTTCCGATTGTTTGAATTAAAGTTGCCCATCACTGCATGCAGTGAGACGTCACGCTGTGTATACCGTTTCTTAAATGTTTTACACAGATGACACCTTTTCACTTGAGAATATATACATGCCCCAGACATGCAGGCCCAAAAAACTAAGAATACAAATCAAACTTTTACTTTACTTTAAAAAAAAAAAAAAAAAAGAGAACTTTACATTTAAACCATTTAATTTTCTTATTTTTATTTTTAAGTGGGAGGGGACTGTGTGTGTGTGTGCGTGAGTATGGGTGATGAAGGACACAGGGCCTCATCCCTCTGGATATGGGAATCACAGGCAGTTGTGAGCCACCTGTCTTGGATGCTGGGAATCATCAAGTAGCACAGGCTCTTGGTGCAGAACCATTTCTCCAGACCAAACTGTAAACAGTTCTTTGAGGAATGTAATTTTACCATTTATTAAGCACGGTTGGAGAGATGGCTCGCAGTTAAGATCACACTTGTTGATCTTACAGAGGACCCAGGTTTTGTTTCTTAGCACCTACACGGTGTACAGATGGTTCCAGTTCCAGGTGACATCCTTTTTTCTAAGGGCTCTTGAATACAGGTGGTGCATGTACAGACATATATAGGCAAAACACTCAGACACATCAAATAAAATAAGTAACTTTTTAAATGTTCAATATGAAAGCAAATGTGTATTCTAATGATATGGACATGCTTGCTGAGTACTTGCTGCTTCAGGACATAAAGCATGATATGGACATGATGGACATGTTCACTGAGTATTTGCTAACTGTAGGATACACAGCATTGTAGTAAGAGATTTCTGGCCCGGACTTTCGGGCCTAACCTCAAGGTTTAGGACCTGCAGACCCACAGACCTGCAATCCCACAGTCCCACAGAGACACACAGATGCTTTCAATAGTTTTCAGCTGATCGGCCTAAGGCCCAGGCATATCACTTGCTAGCTTTTTACCCTTAAACTAACCCATGTTTCTTATCTTGTTCAGCCATGTGGCTGGGTACCTTTTCTTTAGAGCAGCATAGTTGTCCTCTGCTTCTTCCGGCTTCTCTCTAGCATTCTGCTCTGTGCTTCCGGTTCTCAAGAGTTTTCTTAGTCTGGTAGCCCCCACCACACTTCCTGCCTGCCTTTGGCCAATCAGCACTTTTTATTAAACCAGTGGGTGGGACAATTATTTACCATGAAACAACACAATCCCCTACACAGCATGATATGGATATGTGCTACTGCAGAACATTAAGCATCTTCATGGTTCTTCAGAGTTGATGGATACTTTGATTTTATAATAGTTAATGCCACTTTACATAAATGTGTAACATAAAATAACAACAGTCTTGAATCTGAACAAAGGTGTTTGGGCAGCATTTATGGGCATGATGTGACCTGATGGCATGCATAATGTCAAGTGTGCATGTCATGTGTTCAGAAGCAATGCAGCAGTTAATTCATGCAATACAGCACAGCAAGAGCTGCCAGAAATGATTTATTATAAATTTGATTTAAAATTAATTTTTTGGCTGTAGCATGCTCAGAAATTTTTTACTATTGTCAAATTTTTCATGACCCCCTGATCTTACGTCATTGCAACTCATGGTTAGGTGGGCCTTGGTATATAATGTGGAGATCTATTGTTTTCTATAGAGATTAAATAGCAAGACATATTGACTATATGTCTGTAGAGTAATAAAGAGGATTTGTTCATGCAGTTGTGAAATCTGAAGTCCCATAGTCAACTATCTGCAAACTGGAATGCAAAAGAGCTAATGGCACAGTTCCAATTTAGGTGCAGAAAAAGAAAAAGTGGCAAATGATGTAAACTTGGTCCAAGGACAAGAGACTAATGACTCAGCCAGTCAGGCAGAGGTAATTGAATCCATTTTTTGCTCTGTTTGGGTTGAGTTCAATGATACCCCCTTGCATTGTGGAAGGCAATATGTTTTGTTCACCCTCAAAGAGTAAATACTAATCTCTTCTCAGACAAAATAGCCCCCCAAAATACTTAGCCAAATATCTAGGAATCTTATGGTCTATTCAATACAAAAAGTTAAGCCAACATGTTTAGAGTTGCATGTCTGGATATAGCTGCATATAAAGATATCTGTAGTATACGCATTGAATATGTAATACACTTTGAAATTAAAAGTAAATGTGTAGGATGTGATACGACAAACCATCTTTTCTGTTTATAGCAGGACCCTGCCACCTTGACATTCCATCATGATGGACTGTGTTCTTGAACAATAAGCCCCTTTCCCCTTAAATTTCATTAGCATTTTATCATGGCAGCAAGAAAAGAAACCAAGACATGTGTTCAGCAGGAGCTAGAAGAAAGGTTCTGTCTTATTCAGGGTTCTATTGCTGTGAAGAGACACCATAGCCACAGCAACTCTTATAAAGCAAAGGATTTAATTGGGGCTTGCTGACATTTTCAGAGGTTTAGTCCATTGTCATCATGGCTGGGAACATGGCAGCATGCAGAGATGATACTGGAGAATCAGTTGAGAATTCTACATCTGGATCCACAGCCCGCAGGAAGAGAGGACCACTGGCTTGGCTTGGACCCTGGAAACCTCAAAGCTCACTCTCGGTGACACCACCCTTACTCCAAGGTCACACCTACTACAACAAAGCCACACCTCCTAATCCTTTTAAAAAGTATCACTCCCTGGTGACCAAGCATTCAAATCTACGAGTCCATGGGGCCGTTCTTCAAATCAACACAGAGTCAAAGTTGAGTTATTCTTTAACAGGGACAGAACTTCACTTCTGTAGAATGGAAAAGCTGTTTTACAAAAGTCCCCATATGTCAGGATGTTTACAATCATGACGGACACTCAGAAGACTACAGGAGATGGAAATGCCTGCTATAGTGTCACCATCATCACAACCTCACAGCATGTGCCTCTCCCCCACAATTGTAAGATGCTGCTGTGAACAACTCTACGGTACCACCAGTAGCCTGGAAAAGTGTAACACAGAATTGTATTAGATGATGGGAGATGACAGGGTTTGTGGGCAGTATATTTGCTATGCTGCGCTTTTATTATTATTATTTTAAAGTAGATTTCTAGCATTATTTTACAAGTCTACTGTTACCACCTCATATTTTACTGGGAGAAATCATATGCATTTCTTATTTACTGAGTCATTTGATTACATCAAAAGACAGTGTCAAGGGCTCTGTAGCTGAGAAAGCTTGCAGCACTTTCAAAGGACAGGAGTTTTGTTACTAGCACCCATGTCAGGAAGCTCAAAAACACCTGTAACTCCAGTTCCAGGAGAACTCAATACTTTCTTCTGACCACTGTATGTGTATGCACTCATGTGTACGTACACACACACACACACACACACACACACACACACATACACACATACACACATAAAAGTAAATATGTCAAAAAGAGAGATAGAAGACTATGTAAAGGGTGGAGGAGCAGCTCAATGGTAGAATGCCTTCCTAGCATGCATAAGGCCTTGGATTTTATCCTTATCATCACAATAAATTAATTGAGTAATATAAATGGTATTATTAAAATTTACACATATTCATTAAAACTGGCTCTCACATGACTGACACTTTGTACAAATTTTAAAAACTGTATAAAGTGTCATCCATGCAATTTGAATTAAATCACTCTAAGCCTGAGATATAGTTGAGTCTATCATGCATAAAAGCCGGGCTCTGTCCTCAGCACTGACTATGAATGGGCATGGTGGTTCATGTTTGTAATTGCAGCACCCAGGTGGAAGCAAGAGAATCAATCGGAAGATCAAGGTCAACCTCAGCTACATGTGATTTCTAGGTCAGCCTACAATATAGGACACCCAGTCTTTTTATTTTAATATAATTTTAGAATTACAAAGATGTCTTTAAAATAGTTTAGAGTTCATGTTCCTGTACACCATTTACTCAACTTCCAAAGTGTTACTTGCTAATAACTCTGGATAATAGCAAAACCAAGACTTTAGCATAGACCTTAACAATACCATTAAGGAAGCCTTATTTGAGTGCTATCCATTTCCACCCACCACTTATCTCTTCCCCAGGGTCCTACTAGGTATCGCAGCCAGCTTCTTACCCTTCTCCACACATCTGGAACATTTTCTCACATTATCCATCTTTCGCAGCCTGGGTGGAGCCTTGATCAGTTATTTCGGAGGATGTTCTTTATCATGAACTTATTTTGTGTTTTGCTGGCTTACATTGAGCCTCTGGGACAAGAATGCGGCATAAACTCTGCTTTCCTCAGGGCACATCAAGGGTAAATTAATTGAGTTCATAGCAATGGTGTGATAGCCTTGATCATTGGCTGAGCGGTACCTGCAAAGATCTCTTACATCATTAATGGCTGTCAAATGAGATCTACCCAGGAGGGTGGCTGCCTCTGCTCAGACAAGAAACAGCAGAGAACTGAGTAAAAGACGGGGTTTATGTAGCTTTTCTTAGTGAGTGGGGTGGGGCAGATCTTGCCAGGGTGGGGGTTGATAGTATTTCAAGTCCATAGTTTGAGATTTTTACTCTGAAGGTCGGGGACAGGATCCAGCCAGTGTTCTGTAGGTGACACTTCACTTTTGGAGATCCTCAGGGAGGGACCTGGACACTCATGCGCCTCGAGTGGTTTATATTTCCCCATTTTTTGCTTTTGTTTATTATTGATACAGGTTACAGAGAAGAGGGTAATGCTACCATTAGACTATTTCCTGATAATTGGGGGCATCAACATCCTTTTGGGTTAAATTAATCTTCACCATCAGGGTAAAATTAGAAGTCACAGGCCTCTGGCTCTATAGCTAGAAGCTGGTAATTCTGTAATAGCAACCGATTAAAAGCTTGGTTAGAATTCTTCTGAATGTGTTGTTGAAGAAATATCGATAAGAAGTTTATGAGGCGGGATCTGACCAGTAGGGTTAAGAACAAAAGGTGGTTAAGGAGGGTAGCACACAATTCCATATTGGACTGTCAAGAAGCTACTGGGCAGAGGCACTGAGCTCTTTCTTTGGTTTTTTGAAGTTCCCATCTGGCCTTGTCAGATCTTGTCTTTTACTATGCCTGACTGGTTGACATAGAAGCAAAACTCTACCCTGAGGAAGAGACAAAGACCACCTCTCTCTGCTGTTAACAAATCTAATGCTCCCTGATTTTGGAGCACTACATCTACCAGCAAGCATATTTGGCCTTGGGGTGTAAGGATGGTAGGAACCACCTGCTAGAGATCCTGGATGAACTAAAAGGAAAAATTGATGGTATATAGCTAGGAAAGTAGTTTTGCTGCTCCAGTGGTGACTCCAAAGGTTATACCCAGGACTGCTAGAAAGTGTATGGCCTGAACTGCTCATTTGTCATGTTGTGCTGTTATAACCTGGTGATGGGAATTGGTGAGGGTTCTTCATTGGGTACCACCCCTAGTTTTAGAAAAAGGAACACCAGGGCATAAGTCCCAGACCATCCAGCAGGTAGGCAGCTGTAAACCTGAGTGCCCCAGTGTGAACGGTTGGATATAGGGGCCAGATGGAAGTACTGAGGATTGGGGTATCCAGTGTGCCCACAAAGCATGTTCTTGTGGAGTTAAGAGCAGTCTGTGATACTGAAGACAGGGATGTGGGAGAGAAAGGGGATAGTAGTGATATCTGGATTAGCGCAATTAACAAGTGTCAAGGTGAGAGAGTTTAATAAGCGATTGGGAGAAGCCACAATGGTGGTCATCAGTTTGACCCAGGAGGGACACACAACCAGCATTCTCCAAAGTGGTCAGGCAGACTGATATGCTGATATGCAGACATTAAGGCCTGTAACAAGAGATGGTGTGACAGTGAGGTGGGACCAGTATCATCTAAAAGAGGTGATACTGAGGCTGTAAGGGTCTCTCGGGAGCCTTCAATCACTTCTTCTACCGTGCCTATACTTAGGGTTTGAGAGAGTGGAATGTGTGCCCTCTGTACTTTGATTGTGCCTGATGGGCAGCTGTGACAGGTGATATAGTAAAGTTTACCGATGAGCTCCGTCTCCCATCTAGTGAATCATGGGTCATTAATTAAAATATAAAAGATTTGGTCATCTTGCATAAAAGGTAGAATACCTTCGTGAACATGCATCATGTCTCACTGGACCAATAAGGGCAGCCACCATAGTCTCTGGACATTGTCAACAGTAATCTCTAGTTTGATCATAGAAAGAAAACATAGAGGATAGGTGATTTAGAAGTTGATTTAGGTGTTATAGGGACAAGCAACTTCTTTTGGCAACCAGCCAGTGAACACAGGAGTGGTGTGGTTGAGCCATTAAATACAGGTTTCCTAAACCTTTGAGAATATGACAATAGCATAGGGAAGAAAACTGAGACATTTTTATTACCTTAAATAACTTTCTTAGACCCTGAGAATTTACTGAAGCTTTCACTAGTAACCTCTCTTGGGCTCTGCTTAGGAGCTTCAGTCTTGCCGCACAATGCCAAGTCTCAGTTCCTCTTCAGGGACTCTTCATGTCTTTAAAACCAATGCCACCTAGGAGATACTTATAGTACAAAGTTCAGATACCGGGATGAGATACATTCTTGTATGAGTATCTGGAGGTGTAGCTTTAATTCCTTATTGATCAAGCATTGTTTTTTATAAGCCTAGAATAAACCATGTGTTTATTATTTTTGTTTCCAGTACAGGAATTATATTACAGAAATAAAGAAAATAAACATAGAGCTAAGCCCCGGTGTAGGAGAGATGAATAAGAAAGTTATATGAAACTAAATTGGCCTTTGACAGCCTGATACAGAGCAATTGCCAGACCCTATTAAGATGGACTATTGGTTAGAGGTGGAGGTCTCTTGGATGATAAACATCCATATGTAAGAACTGCCCTGGACAAGTGTAGTTAAGAAGAAGTGGAGGAGAGAGAACATTTAGATATAAAAGATTTTTCAGATCATTTCGTTGTGCAGTGACAGAAGTTGCCATTGAAAATCAAGCATGCCAATTTAAGCCATTGGAATGTGCTGAGGCCAAGATGTTTGTAGTAAAAAGGAAGGCTTTAATAAAATCTGAGTCCATAGAGGAAGAGAGGAAGGTTCAAAGTGAACTCTGAGGGAGTTTCTATAAGCTCCAAGTGGAAGCCTAGAGACAAGAGAGAAACCCAGGAGGGCATAGAGAAGCTGTGAGGGCTTCCTCGGTGGAGCTGAGAGACAAGGTCACAGAGGTCCAGACAGGCATAAGGAAGTTTCAGGGCTCAGCTGGCAGCTGCTAGTGGTGGAGATAAAAAGAAATAGGGAGATTCCAATAGTAAGGGAGGAGTCCGTGTCTTAGTTTCTAAAGAGTTGACAACAGAGTGGGAACCCTGAAGAATGGAGTGAGCTACAGGAGGCAGAGAGGGGATAGTTACCTAGTGGAGGGTGGGGGAGAGACAGTTTCCCATTCACTACCAAAGGTAAGCATTACAGTTTGGATGGAAAGTTCTCCTGGCAGTTGAGAGCCAAGGAATAACCACAAAGTCACACCACTCAACAAACCTCACATAAGATATTTATTGTGAGGGAAAGACCCAGAAGAGTGGCTGCCTCTACTCAGTGAAAAGCAGCAAAGAACCCAGCAGATGACAGGGCTTATATAGTTTTTCTTAGGGAATGGGGTGGGGCAGATCTTGCCAGAGTAGGGACTGGTGGGATTTCAAGTCCAAAGTTGGGGCTTTTTACTCTGTAGGGTAAAGGCAGGGTCATTAGGGCAGTGTTCTGTAGGTGGAATCTGACAGTCAGAGTCCTCAGGGACCTGGACACTGTCGCCTCCAGTGACTTACCTATACTTACAAAAGAAATCCAAGAAGTATTTTTCCCATCTTGCCTCTACTAACCTGACCATTCATTCCTTCCCATGCCTTTCCCACCTCTATTAATAATTAACATTTAGTTTCTTATCTTTGATTTTATGTCTCTTGCACAAATTTGTATTTCTTACATTTTTTGACCCATCTTTCTCACATGAAGTGTAACATGTTAGATATACTCTTTATGCTTTTATTAGTCTGTTTGCCATAGAAATTACTTCATTTCTGCCAAAGAAGACCTTGCCCACTGCTCTTTAAAGAAAATTGGCATTCCGTACAAGTCTTTCAACCATTGTCATATGCCTAGAAATTTAGGTTGCTCTCGATGTCTTACAATCACAAGTAACACTGTAACATTGAACTTTGCCATAACTGTTTCTTTCATTTTGAGAAAATCTTCTGAGTAGATTTCTAACAATGGCATGCAGGTAGATACGCACTGTGGTAAGTCTAACCAACTTGTTTTCTACTGCTTGTGATGGTTATTCATCTCCTCTGTCAACTTGACTGGATCTAGAGTTGTGAAAACATATCTCTGGGTGTATCTACAGAGTGTTTCTAGAACATTTAAGTGAATATGGGTGGAACACAAACCTGAATATGGACAACACCATCCTTTAGGTTGGGGTACTGATGCAAATATAAAGAAAAATAAAGCAAGCTGAACACCAATATTTATCCCTCTCCACTTCCTGACACACATGGCCAACTGCTCTATGCTCTGTCAGCTATGGCTCCTGTCTGAGTTAGGGTCCTATTGCTGTGAAGAGATATCATGATCATGGCAATTCTATATTATAATGTAATTCTTTATTGATTCTTTGGGACTTTCACATCATGCACCCCAATCCCACTCACCTTCTAGCCTCTACATATTCACCTCTCACTCCTGCAGCATTCCTTCAAGAGAAAACTCCCAAAAATAAAACTTAAAAACAAAACAAAACAAAAAACCCCCACCTCAATCCTCTGTCTTTCCTGCCTCTCCATCACTTCTTTATTCCTGCTAGTGGCATTAGGAGCTGCTGTGGTGTGTCATGAAGTATGCTCTTTTGTCCAATCAGCCCCCAAAATGAACTGGCAAATAAATGTTCATTGCAATGAGTCATGGGTCTGGTTCAAGGCCTCTGGCCTCTGGCACACCATCATCAGTGGACCCTCATAGAAACTCCTCTTAGACATCCTACTGTTGCCTCAAAATCATGGAGATCCTTCGGCTATCATTCTGTAGGACCAGTTCCTTCATGTAGCTCAGTAGGTCATAGATGGAGTAGGGTGGGCCAACCCAAGGCCCAGAATGTGGGCCTGGATGGTAACTGAGATAATCAGTCTACAATTCTGGGACTAATCCCCTTTAGAAGAGGGGCAGAGCCAGATCTCCTATGCCTATGCCATCAGGGCCAGCTCATCCATACCCATGAAGGGTGGGGCCAGATCTCCTGCTGCAATGTTTATCAAAAGGCAGGGCCTGCTATCCCAAGGACAGTGAAGAGTGGGGCTAGTTTAGCAAGGTGCTCAGATTTCGAGATGCATGGTTCCTTTGGCCCCTTGTAGTATCCAGGGCCATGGATATCAACATAGACTTCAGCTATAGCAGGACCATGAACCCAAATATGGCCCTTGGCAGCAGCTCAAGATGGGACATCATCATGGCCCCGTTGGCAACACAGATCATTCAGATTATTATGACTTTGGCAGCAACATGGCCCTCAGACATCAATATGGCCCCAGGTGACAGCACAGACCCCTGGCATCCACAGAGCCTTCAATGGTACCATGAACCATGAACATCAAAATAGGCCCTGGCTGTAGTAGGTCCATGGACCCAAAAATGACCTTAGGCAACAGCTCAGACCCAGACATCCTCATGGCCCTGGGTGGCAGCACAGGAGATCATGCCAGCTCTTATCAAGAAAAACATTTAATTGGGACTGTCTTCATCCATTATCAGCATGGTGGGAAGCATGGCAGCATGAGGCAGACACGGTGGTGGAGGAGTACCGTTACATCCACAGGCAGCAGGAAAAAACAATGAGACACTAGGCCTGGCTTGAGCTTCTGAGATCTCAAAGCTCAGCCCCTAGTGATGCACTTCCTCCAACAAAGGCACACCTACTCCAATAAGACCACACCTCCTAATAGTGTGACTCCCCATGAGCCTATGGAGACCATTTTCTTTCAAAACACCACAATACTCCATTAGAATGGTGGACTGTATCTCTTAAAACTGTGAGACAAAATACAACCTGTCTTCCTTCCTTCTTCCCTTTCTTCATTCTCTCCTTTCTCCATCCTTCCTCCTTCCTTCCTTTCTGTCTCCTTCCCTCCCTCTCTCCCTTCCTTCATCTTTTTTAAGTATTTTCTCATAGCAACAAAAGAAGATACTAACACAGAGGTGCTCCTACCTATCGCATGAATGAGACTCAGGGATAGATCTCTGAAGAAGTTGGAGATATTAGAGGGAATAAACACCACAATCAGATCTTACCCAGCTGTCTTCCAGCTTCCTCAGCCTCACTTCCCTTGGCTTGGTTTCTCCTCCTGTGTTTCTATCCTGTCTTAAGTACCCTTTTGTAAATTAAGGCGTGGCCCCACCACTGCCTGCTTGGAGCCTGGAATTCCTTCTATAATCTAAAGTGATCTCAACTCAGTTGGGATTAAGGGCGTAGGTCACAGCTCCCAGGATACTCCCCGTGCTGGGATTAAAGGTTTGACTCACCATTCTCTGATTCTCCTAGACTGACTGTGGTTAGAGCTCTGGAACTTCTGGAGCTTTTATTAACCCCCCACATAGACTGTGAGTAGATTCCCTCTGATATCTCCAAAACTTCTGAAACTTTTATTGAATCCCCACACCTACCAGAAACATAGGAGGAAGTGTTGTGCTCACAACATAACAGAACATACTGACATGCTTCCTAACTTCTACTTTTGAAGGATTGTAAGTGAATTCAAACAATTTTCATATGTTGAGGGCTAGCTGAGTATTTTATGCTTGCTCACATTTGGCCATGAAGTCTTGGTCCTTTGTCTCTATTTCTACAAGCCCTGTAGAGTTCTCTTCAGAAAATATGTCTGTGACAAATATTCTCTCCTAGTTGGTCACTTGTATTTTTATTCAGCTAGGAAAGACTTGTGAACATTTTCTTTTGTACTTACAATTCTCATTCTGTGCTTCTGCTGAGCCTGAGTTCCAATCTGACCAAATGAAGCCTTCCTTATAATTTTATCAGGTGAAAAAGAAGTGTACTTGTGTTTTCTCTCATGTTTACATTGCTCTTACCTCTTGAATTTAAATTTTTAATCTTTGGGGGATTTATTCTTGTGTGTGTAGACTGAGATGGAGTGAATTTGATTTAACCCTCTTCCAAATGGCCACTCTGTTTTCTGATATTTATGAAAATGCTCAGGGATCACAAACAAGATGCTAAATAAACTAATTTTTAAGTATATAAAAATGAGAATATGAGAACCGTTAACAGACAAAATAATTTTTTTTTAAAAAAAAAAAGTGCATTCCAAAAAGTAAACAGATGAAGCTGAACAAAGAAAGCCATGCTCTGGGATGTATACAGAGAAGGGGCATCTCCTAGGGGCTTTTCCACGGTGCTGGCCTTGTACATACCAGGTAAAGGAATGCCACTGAGCTCTACCTTTAATCACAGTGATTCTTAGAGACCTAATTTATTAAGGCGACATAACACGCTTAAATATGTACCAATTGCCATACCCTTTGTCTGGTTTTCTAATCTAAGAAAAATGCCATAACTCTCACCCGACAAAGGAGTCATGTTAGAAAATCACTCATTTATTTGTTTTTCTGGAGTTGTTTTACATTTCATCCTACAGAGCCAGAGGCAGAACCTGAAGCTTCAGCCCACCTCTATAGTAATATCCAGATATCCTGGACACATTTAGGTTCTTAGAAAAACAGCTGGATAGAGCACTGATCCAAATTCCTGGCTTTTCATCCTTTGCTGTGGGCTTCTTACATTTTTGCCAACTCATTTCCATTCTTCTAGAAAAGTCTCAAACACTGAAAAAAGTCATTTGTTTTCAAGGGAACAATTCTGATACTAAACTTTTTTTATCCTGAACAACTATGAGAACCCAGCAAAGTAGTTCCAGGCTACATTCCATAAGCCACTCAATTCCAAGTCAGTCCTGGGTGCTTCTGCGCCTCCCTCCTGCTAAAACATTGAGGGATGAATCGTTCGATTTCATAAACACATGGTGTTAGTTACAAACTAGATGATGAATCTTTCTATAAGTAGAATCAGTTTGATATTTAGGAAAGGTTCCAATACCCTGCTTTTAAGGTGTGCACAAGGTATATAGATTAAGTAGCTATAAAGATTTATCCACACCTCTTAGCTGTTGGGATCTGTGAGTCAGCCAGAGTTGTCACTTAATGTTTATGAAATGCTTTTCCCCCAGGGAGTTTCTTCACATTCATTATCTCATTAATCACCCAGCTATTCCCTTGGAGAAAGTAAAATGGGGAACGTGTATTCTATCAGCTCCCTGACTCCCAGGAGGAAATATTCAGACTATAAGAGAGAAAAAATGATTTTCTTGTCTGTAAAATTAGTCCTCTGGCTTAATCCACGCCTTTTGCCCTTGGTGCTTGGAAATGATGAGAGATTTGAGAGGTTCTTCACTCCTTAGGAAAAAATAATTGCATGTAGCTAGTCATGCAAACTATTAAAGAAATACTGCTATGAGAATCCTAACAAAAAGCTAAATTATGCTGTGTGGGAACCTATTACCATGGTGCCTCCAGATATATATTTCTGGTGAGTCACTGTTAGGATCAGAATGAACTATGCTGCCATAGGTTATACTTGAGCATGTTGACATATTCACTATACATACATAAAGATAGAATTAGTTGACACTCGGGATGCTATCTTTTCATATAAACTTAATCCTGTTAGAAATTATAAGAAGAAGAAAATGTACTGAGGACATTACACCCAAGAGATAGCACAGTAAGATTTGAAGTCAGTACATGAGACACCACCGTGTGTGTGTGTGTGTGTGTGTGTGTGTGTGTGTGTGTGTGTGTGTGTGTGTGTGCGCGCACATGCGTGTAACCTCAAGTGTTGTTTCTTGTGTGGCATTTTCCTAATTTGTCTGTTTATTTTGAAAAGGGACTTTTACAGGTTTGGATCCTACCAAGTAGGCTAGGATGGCTGGCCAATGAGCCTAGAATATCTGCTTCTCTCTGCCTCTCCAGAGCTGGGATTATATCTGCTTGCTGCTACACTGCCTTTTTGTTTTGGTTTTGGGTTTTTTATGTGAGTTCTGAGGCTCAAACTCACGTCTTCCTTTAGGCTATTACATTACCATTGAACTAATGCCTCAGCTCCAGGTGTTTAGAATTTTTAAATCCATGTTTTCTCCAACACAAGGAATATTCACCAGAAATGATGTTTCATCTTAATTACAATGAATCTCTCCATTCCCAACGAGGAGTTCTGGCATGAATCCATACTTGTTGGTTGTGCACTTACTTGGTTAAATACTATTTCAGGACAATGCTGGAGCTCAAGAGTCCCACATGAAAGAAGAAAGACAGTTCTTCTTCCCAGTTCTTCTTAGAGCAGCTGAAGACAAGCTAGGGCTGCTCATGGCCTTGAAGAAGCTATCATGGCTGTTTCTTAAATATTCAACAAGATAAATTATTATCACTACTCAATGGCATGAGCTTTGCCTTCTAAAAGATGTGACCCACTTATATCAGGAACAGTGTGTTGTATGTGGTTTCTGACCTGGACTTTCCGACCTAGCCTCCTGTCTCAGACTTTCCAGCTTAGACTGGTGGCCCGGACTTTCAGACCCACAGTCCCATAGTCCCACTGATACATACAGACACTTATATTAGTTGTATGCTTATTGACCTGGGACCCAGGCATTTAACTTGCTAGGTCTTTCTCTTAAACTAACCCATGATTCTTCTCCTGTTCAGCCATGTGGCTCGGTACCTTTTCTCAGAGCAGCATAGGTATCCTCCGCATCTACTTTTCTGGTGTGTTTGTGGCATCTCTGTGGCATTTCTTCTCTGTTCTTCTTGTTCCCAGAGTTTTCTTAGTCTGGTAGCCCCACCCATACTTCCTGTCTGCCTTTGGCCAATCAACGTTTTTATTAAACCAGTAGGTGGGACAATTATTCGCAATGTAACATAATCCCACTACAACAGTGGTTTTTATTTTTTGCAGCAATAGTGATTGAGCCCAAGGTGTGAGCACTCAGGCAAACACTGTGCCACTGAGCTACATCCCCATCTTCCTATGACAGAGTTGATTCTTTTACTATAACAATTTCCAGCCAATCTAAATCTCAGGAGACTGCCTAATGAGGCCTCTTCCAAAGTTAGGAGGGACCCTTAATTAGCTAAGTTGGCTGTGGGTGGGAAGCAGTGATGGAAGAGCTATGTGCTCACTACTAAATAAAATCAATCCTCATTGGGCCCTAGTACCTCCTCACTAAAGCAAACTTTGTGAAAATTATAAACCAAGAAATTCCAAACAAGATTCTCATCTGCCCACCTGGTCTAGAATGATGTAAACGTATACAACCTCTTTATTCTGGGCTTTGCTGTATGAAGCATTCTCTCCTCCAGACATTATCTCGACAGCCATAGGCAGAGACCATGCCTGGTCCAGATTAGGTAAACCTAGGTAGTAATCACATTACCCACTATTTAATCATGTGAAACACTTCTCTGTATTAATCCATTTGGGCTGTTGTGACAAATACATTATAGTGATTTATAAAGAAGAGAAATTGTAAGGTATGGTGGCACACACCTATAATCATAGCATTCAGTAGAATGAGGCAGCAGAGAAGAATTAGAAGTTCTGAGTTAACCTGAGCTACTTGTAGAGATTCTACAAAAACAAACAACGGCTTTTGGGCTGGAGAGATGGCTCAGCAATTAAGAGCGCTGACTGCTCTTTCAGAGGATCCAGGTTTGTTTCCCAGCACGCACATGGCTGCTTACAAACACCTGTAACTCCAACCACAGGGGATATAAGAACCTATCCTGGCCTCTGTGGACACCAGACACAAGCATGATAGACAGACATACTTCCAGGCAAAACACCCATATACAAAAAGTGCTTGTAGAGCAGGACTGAAGCCAAACTCAATCCCTAGCACCACATGAAGCCAGCATAGCAGCACGTGTGTGTTCCAAGCACTGGAAAGCTGGAGACAGAACATTCAGAAGTTCAGTGTCATCCTTGGCTACATGTGAAATGAAGGACAATCTGGGCTACATGAGACTCTGGAGAAAGAAAACTATCATGGGTTCTAGGAATCCAGGACCAAGGCTTCAGTAAGCTGGTATGGGATGGGGACTGCCCTCCATTTCGAACATGGTGCTTTGGGATAGACTATAGATCAGTTAGTTGTTAGAGTGTTAGTTTAGAATCCACAAAATTCTGGGATCCATTCTTAGCACTACACAAACCAAGCTTGGTGCCATATGCCTGGTAATCTCACCACTTGGGAGGTAGGGCGGAAGGATCAGAAATTCCGGGATCATCCTCAGCTACATAATAAATTAAAGGCCAGCTTGGGTGCATAAGGCCGTGTTTTATTTTTTAGTTAATTTCCTTATTGGCGAGGAGCACACACCATTCCATGCATGGAGAGGTCAGAGGACAACTTGAGTCAGGTCTCTTCTCCACCATGTGAGAACAGAAAGCAGGACTCAGTGGATGGGGCTTGGCTGTAGCTCCCTGATCTTCTGGGACATCTCATCAGCCTCAAGCCCTTCTTTAGAAAAAAAAAAAACTAGTGCCTTGCTGCTCTGTCATCTGGAGAGAACACTGTTCTTACATGGTGGAAGAGACCATGTGGGAAAGGCAGTTGTGGCCCCTGTTACAACACCAGGCTTGGCTTGAGGAGCCTGCCTATCACCCCACCTTCTCACACTTGTAACTTCTTTAACAGGGATTTCAAGAAACACATT
Organism: Phyllotis vaccarum; assembly: GCA_033318265.1. NCBI lineage: Eukaryota > Metazoa > Chordata > Mammalia > Rodentia > Cricetidae > Phyllotis > Phyllotis vaccarum. The sequence continues at coordinate 31,652,290 of JARWLC010000010.1, read as the reverse complement.
TAAACCAGTCCGCAGAGGACTGAGAGTTTGCAGCTGGGTTGGGTTGGGTTGGATTCCGGAAGACTGGAATGGAATCGAAAGAATTGAAAATGCCCTGGGTCTGATCCTCAGAACCATTGAGTGGCTTCTGGTATTCCTCCTAACCAAGTACTTCCCCTCTGTTCTGTATTATGTGGCTCCTAAAAAAATAAACCATGGCTTAATATGGAGATAGGCAGGTAGGTAGGTAGATAGATGATAGATAGATAGATAGATAGATAGATAGATAGATAGATAGATAGAGAGAGAGAGAGAGAGAGAGAGAGATAGATAGATAGATAGATAGATAGATAGATAGATAGATAGAGACAGAGAGATAGATATAGATGATACAGATACATCTCTACTCTGAAGAGATTGCTAGTGATTAGGGTTAGTCGCACTCTCCCTGACTTGTCAAGCAGTTGTGCATGGGTCATTTGCCACACACAGGTCAGTGATTCGAATGTCCACAAACCACTGTTGGAAAAGTCCTACATGACAGGTGACCTAAGTCTGGTCTATTGTCAGAAATTCTGGAAAAGTACAGAATTTCATTTAAAACTAAGAATCTTCAGAACTAGAGAGATGGCTCAGCAGTTAAACGCACTTGCCACTGCTCCTGAGAACCCTACTCCAGTTCCTAGTACCCACACTGGGCAGCTCACAATCACCTCTAACTCCAGCCCTCAGCTCCACAGGGACCATCATACACATGGCACACACTCACAAGGACACATACACATAAATAAAAATAAAATCTTCTGAAAATTATGAGAATTTTGAAGTTTTATTAAAACTATAAAGCTATTCCAACACTTGCTTTTGTCTTTGGATTACAACAGTTGGCAAAGGTAACTACAGCCTCTTTACAATGGAGCACACATTCTCCACTTTTCCGTCTCCAAGGAGAATCCTGCTTTCCTTACATCTGTTGCCTCTAGCAATTGTGTTGCTTACCCGGCCTCTATTGGCAACTAAGTTTACAAACACTGAGTTAAGTTTTTCCTTTATTCCAGTCATCTGTGGCCAGAACCAAGAAGCCAGGTGTCTGTAAGAGACAGTACCTCCCTGCTCCATCAGCAGGGAGCTTGGACAGGGAACCTTCAGCAGAAAAGCCGTGGGCACTGCAGGCATGCCAGGGCATCGCCGATCCATCACACTGACAAAGCAAGTACATGTTTATGAATATCAGTGTACATCATGTAAATAAAACGTTAGATTGTGTTCTTATAAAACAAAACAAAACAAAACAAAACAAATAGACCTAGGCATTTCCTCTTATTTGAATCTAATCTAGTTAGGAAATATTGCCTTGAAAACAAATTTAGGAGGTGGAAGAATAATCTATACATAGGTTTTTTATTGTTTTTAGGATGTTTCATTATTGTTTGAGTACTGCTTGTGTTGTTGTTGCTACTGTTGCTATTTTAAGACATGTTCTCTGTTCGCTATGGTGGGCTGCTTCACTCAGCCTTGATGCAAGGGGAGAAGCTCAGTCCTACCTCAGCTTGAGATACCACGCTTTGTGGACTCAAATGACTTTACCCCTTCTAAGGAATGCGGGGCGGGATAAGAAAAGAGGTGGGGGGGAATGGGGATAGGAGGGAAGGAAAACTGGTTGGTATGTAAAATTAATAAAGAAAAAATAAACAAATTCGAATGCCCACCCCCCCCCCCAAAAGAGATTTTTACTCTAGCCCTAGCTGGCCCTGAATTCATGGCCATCCTCCTGCCTCAGCCTTCCAGGTGATGGGATTACAGGCACTTAAAAACCCCAACAAATGTTTCAAAATTTAAAGACTTAAATGTGTATTTCAAATATTAGCTACATAATTATTACCTAATGAATGCTTTATTGATTATATTTGTGTGTGTATGTGTATGTGTGTATGCATATGTGTGTATGTGTGTATATGTATGCAGTGTATGTGTGTATGTATATGTGTGAGTATGTGTGTGTATTATGCATGTGCATGTGTGTATGTATGTGTGTTGCATGTGTATGTGTTTATGCATGTGTATGTGTGTATGTATGTGTGTTGCATGTGTATGTGTGTATGTGTTTATGCATGCGTATGTGTGTATGTGTGCATATGCACGTGTATATATGTGTATGTGTGCATGTGCATGTGTGTGTATATATGTGTATGTGTGTGTGTGTGTGTGTGCATGTTACATGCACATGAGAGTGCTGATGCATTCACATGGACAATGTGAAGGACAGAAGAGAATTTCTCATGTCTTCTCAAATTGCTCTCTGCCTTATTTCTTTGAGATGAGTTTCAAGTTTAGTTTGGCTTGGTGGCTAGAGAATTCTCGGGATCTGCCTGTCCACTCTCCTCCTCCAAGTTCCAACACACACACACACACACACACACACACACACACACACACACACACACACTCACGCAATGCTGGGGCTCAGACATGTACAGCAATTCCTGGCTTTTACATGGTGCTTAGAATTCAAACTCAGGTACTCAGCTTGGACAGTGTAGTGGTTTGAAGAAAATGGCCCTCACAGAGAGTAGCACTATTGGAAGGTGTGGATTTGTTGGAGTAGGTGTGGCTTTGTTAAAGGAAGTGTGTCACTGTGGTAGGGGTGGGCGTGGATTATGAGGTCTGCTGTGATCAAGCTATGCTCAGTGTGCCTCTCAGTTCACTTCCTGCTGCCTGCTGATCCAGATGTAGAACTGTCAGCTCCTTCTCCATATTTGCCTGCATGTTGCCATGTTTTACCCCATGAAGATAATGGACTAACCCTCTGAAACTGTAAACCATCCACAATTAAATGCTTTTCTTCATGAGAGTTGCTGTGGTTATGGTGTCTCTTCAGAGCAAACAGAAACCCTGAGACAGACAACAAGCTCTCTTATGGATATGTCTTCACACAAAACAGCACAGTATCCTGTAGAATGTATGCCCCTATTCAACACAATAAGTATACACTTTAACATCAATTAAAAACTATTGTGTGCTTAAGTTATGCAATGAATATAAGCATCGTTGGTTATATAAAATACAGAAACATAGAAGCTGGTTTAAATGATTAACCAAATAAACAAAGGTTAGTAATAAATAAAATACATGGAGATGGAGCAAAACAGCAGTGTGTGTGTGTGTGTGTGTGTGTGTGTGTGTGTGTGTGTGTGTGTGTGTGTGTCTGTGTCTGTGTCTGTGTCTGTGTGTGTGTCCATTCTTAGAACTATCCTGTCTTTTTAATGCTTGCTACCATGGAGTGAGATGGGTATAGATCATTAGGTTCAGTTAGTAGGGTACTTAACTGTGCGTGCAAGAGGCCCTGGGCTCAATCCCCAGAGCCACATAAACTGAGAGGGACCTGCAGAAGGCTGACCTGGGCTATCCTCTAGACATCTTCTGCTATTTTCATGAGATCAACTGTGCATACTTGTGATCAGCCATTAGAGTGTCAGTATTGCCTTCTAGAAGGAGGAGTGGGTCATTGAGCTCTGACATGAGTATCTATCCACTCCTCCTAGGCATTTGTATGCAATTCTGTCCCAACTGCATCTGGCCACAGGATCTTGGGAAGTGGCTAGAATACATAAGCTAGGAAAGACTAGTAGAAGGAGGCCTTCACCTCTGCAGCTATGGGAATGCCATCATCCATGCTGGTTGAAGACTTTCCAGTGAGGACACGTCTATCAGTAACCTCTCACCCATGTTCTGTATTAAAACCCAATAAACTCACTGGCTCCTTCAGTGAACTGGGATAGAATCACATATTGATTTATCTTTGGGACCTTAGTGGGAGGAGGCAGACATTGTTCACTTCTCCCCAGGGAAGAAATTTTAACATCAACCTTTATCTCAGAAACAAACAAACAAAATGTCAAACCTATGAATCAAACCAAAATGACAACAATTTCTATAAGCATAACTATTTAAGGACTGTTCATGGCTTCTCTTCTCTCTTCTCGAGGGGCCTAGCATACGTGTCCAATCAGAGAAGTTCCTTATTTATAAGTTCTTTGTGTCGTGCACTTCACTAGCTTCCTACTAAGATTTCGGATTTTTGCTCTGCGTTAATCACTTCCCTGAACCTTGGAAGTCAGCAACAGCTGGCCAGCCTAGGTTTTCCTTCATCCAGCTCATTGTTTGTTATGCTATATGCCAAATCCACTGGACAAATGGGAAGACCTTCAGAATGTCCAAACTCTCCCATAAATCCTTATCTGGAGCATTGTTACCTGCATCATCAGCCCATAAATCAGCTGATAAGCACCAAACTTGGCTTCAGCATCTCCAGATAGGATGTCTCGAAGGCTGCACATCTAAGTACAGAGACTGCAGTCATGACCTGAAGTTGGGAGGTAAAAAAATCCTGTGCTAGTATCTTCATACCTATCAACACAGAAGGACATCTGGAAGATTGGGCTATTATCAGAAGTACCTTGTTTGCAAGGGTTTCTTTTTTTTTTCCTGTGTACTGTTTTGATGACAGTAGAAAAGTAGCTCTTCATATAATCACTGATCACTGTCTTGCTCACCCAATCTTTTATAACCCAAATATCACCTAACAGGCAATTCCCTCTTCCACAGACCCTAAAAAGCACAAGTGTCTTTGAAGTAGTATACGCCAGCTCAGCTCCACATCCACTTCGGAGCTATGCTAGTCTGCCCTGCATGGCTCTTATGTGTCCATTCTGAAATGAGCATATTAGGGGTGAAATTTCATTACCGTTTAAAAATTGCTGTGCTGTTCAGCCGCCTTTGTCAATCACTTGCTTTGTTGGCTTGTATACTTCCTTCACAGGCTTTCCAGCACTCTTAGGAGACATTTGCATATAATAACGTGCAGAAACTGACAAGATAACATGGAACATGTTGAGGCCGTGTTTGCACAAGATTCAGGATTGTCAGAAGAAAAGCTGAGACTCCCCTGCAACACATTCTCAATTTTCACCCTTGAAGATGTGCACAAATGAACAGTTCCACTGCAATAGCGCAGATTTTCTTCCTAAGCAGCCTCCCTTGTACAGAATGAATATGGGGCAAAATCTGCAATTCCTGTTAAAACAAACATTTGCACAGTAAGTTCAGACAGCAAGGTATGCTGGTCATAATAGGAGAGAACAAGAAGACATAGTTCAATAGGAATTGGGGTTAACAATAAATATCCTCAAAATTGAGACAGTGACTTCAATTTAGGAGAGGGGCAGCTATCAATGTTTCTATTCTACCTCAAATAAATATGCACCGATATTATGAATTAAATGGGTAAAATAGAGGCAATAGTATAAAATGCCATCTGCCTGCACTAAGAGTGTCCACACTTGAAGCATTTAAGCACTTCAGGACGTTCCATCCACTTGTGCTACAAGACTTTATGAAAGCTGTAACAGAAGGCCAGTGCAATGGATCAGCACGCCAAGGCACTTGTCACCAAGGCTGACTTCCATCCCCAGGACCCACATGATAGAAAACTGATTCCCTCAGGCTGTCGCCAGACCTTGACACTAGAGATGTGTGGCATGCGTCCCCATTCTACCCTACCATACACAAATAAATAAATGTAATTTTCAAAAGTAACAGGATATTGAGAGAAGACTTTTTTTCTCACCCATTTTAGTAGAAGCTATCAGAAATGTGAAAGTCAAATATTAAAGGACACAGAGCATTTGCAAAGAAGATAGCAAAAAATCCAGTTTTCTAAGCTTTAACTACTTTATAAAAAGGCTTTATTTAAAGAACTGGTACTGGGTGGGCAAGGAGTTAAATATGAAATAACCAACGAAGACCTCAGCTGTAATTTGGCAGGAAACTATACTTCCTCACTGTCAGTATGGCCTTTGTGATTACAGCACCTCGAGGCTGCAAACAGCTCTTTCCCATTTATATCAGAAACTAAGACACAAAAGGACTTTCCCAGTGGCCACACATGTGCACTAATCTGACCCTGACTACATTTTATGCTAATTACATTGTTATTTTGGCCCAACTTCTTGTAGGTTTTCTGGAGAATCATGGGAAGAGATACTCTACAAGGGAAATCTGGTCCACCAAGATTTGGGAAGGAAAGGGGGTCACAATAATCCATGAATATGCTACCCACCTCATGAATATTCAGAACGACTAAGCTGCTCACTTTGGGACCGCCCATTCCAATCTCTCCTGGCTCTGCTCTACTTCACTAAGCAAATTTCTGCTTGCGTCGTATCTTTTGGCTGAGTTTTATTATAAGAAGACAAGAACCAAGACCCCCCACCCCCATTAAAAAGCCAAGAAGGAAAATGGGAAAGTCACTCAAGGTCACATACACCAGAAATCCCAGCATTCAGAAAGCTAAGAGGGAGAGTAGACGTTTAATGCCAACCTGTGAGGAAAACCTTTCTTAGATACACATACACACACACACACACACACACACACACACACACACACACACACACACACACACACACACACACATACACACACACACACACACATACACACACACACACAGAGAGAGAGAGAGAGAGAGAGAGAGAGAGAGAGAGAGAGAGAGAGAGAGAGAGAAAGAGAAAGAGAGAGAATTAGGAACCTTATTTCCCCACTGGGAAAAAGGAATGTTATTGTCTCCTTACCTTGTGTTTGAAGGATGGTTTTCAAGAGGGTTAGAAATTTGACATGATGGAATAAGAGCACTCACACCTCAGGCAGCCAAATCTAAAGAAAGCCAAAGCCCATCAGGAGCTGATGACACCTAAACCAACCGAAATGCCTGGTGTCGCTGGACAACTAAGTTGTGTCAGGAGTCGAGGAAGCAGGGGTAAAGGCAGAGAGCCAGTTTTAAGACCCAAAGGAAGCAAGATGTCAGAGCACATACTCCTCAACCACCCAACCTGCGGGAGGAGGTCAGAGTTCAAATGAAGTTCTGAGTGTTGATTATCTTTGTGAACTAAGCAGGAATGAAAAAAAAGGAGATTATTCTTGTCACTAAACATAAATGGAAAGATTTAATTTGTGGAGACTAATAAGAAAGCCAACAGTTAAATCTCTCACAGGAGTGGGAAGTCAACAGGGGTGAAATGGTTAGTGTCTGTGGTAGAGGGATGAAAAGAAAAACTGTAGATCTAGCCAGTGGAGCTCCAGTCAACATGTTACTATAACTTCCGCATGCTGCAAGCTGCCTGTTTGACTAGGGGAAAAGTTATGATGATTCTTCTTCTTTATTATTTCCCATGCATAGTGGTATAAATGAAAAATCACCCCATCCCACAGCTGTAGGCTTTGAACACTTGGCCTCCTGTTGGTGGCATTACCTGGGAAAGGTATGGGACTTTTAAGCTTGCTGGAGGCAGCTTCGGGGGTGGAATTTGAGAGTGTATAGCTTCATTCCACGTCTAGCATGCTCATAGTTTCCATTGTGCAGTTGGCCTATGACCTCTCAGCTTTTTGCTCTTTCCACCATGCCTCCCCGATCAAATGGACTCCTAGCCCTCCAGAACCTGGAGCCAAAACAAACTCTTCACTGCATGGCTTTTCAAAACAGCATAATGCTGAGTCTGTGGTATGATTAGTACTAATAACGCTCGCTCACGCAGGCCCCAAAAGAAAAACAGCAGATAAGACAAAAAAGAAATACAGTTTGAAGAGAAAAGGAACTTAATGTTCCAGTCAAGGCATGTGTTTAAAGAGAGGCTGAATTGTCAAGACCAGTGTCATTTAGAAGAGGCCTTCAGCTCCACACTAGATTAAAGGCAGGCATACCCTCAGGACAAGGAAGACCCCACCCAGCTGATTTGTGAAAGGAAACCAAGCTACACAACTATACATATATACAGAGGGCCAAAAGCAGTCCCATGCAGGCTCCTTAGTGGTTGGTTCAGTCTATGAGCCCAGGTTAGTTGATTCTGTGAGTGCTCTTGTGGTGTCCTTGGCCTCTCAGGCTCCTACAATCCTTTCTCCCCCATCTTCTCAAGGATTCCCCAGGCTCTATCTAATATTTACCTTGTGGCTCTACGTCTGTTTATATCAGTTGCTGGATGAAGCCTCTCTGAGGACAATTGGGATGGACACTAATCTGATCACAAGAGATGACCAGTTCAGGCTATGAACATGCTATTATAAGAGTTGTAAATTTACGGGGGATTCCCACATGCCAAGTCTTTACCTGACACCAAAATTCCCCCTCTTTCCAGTAGTCTCTTTTAGTCCTCTCCCTCTCAGTTCCCCCACAATCTCATCATTCACATTCCCAACCACCCTCAGTTCACTCATGAAATCTATTTCCCCTTTCCAGGGAAATCTGGATATCCACCCCATAAACCCTCCTTGTTACCTAGTCTCACTGAGGCTGTGGATTGTAACACAATTATCCCTTATTTCACAGCTAATGTCCACTTATGAGTGAGTACAAACCATGTTTGTCTTTCTCAGTCTGGGTTACGTCACTCAGGATGATTTTTCTAGTTCCATCCTTTTACCTTCAAATTTCTTGATGTCCTTGTTTTTAGCAGCTGAATTATACTCTGTTGTTTAAATGTACCACATTTTATTTACCCATTCTTCAGTTAAGGAACATCTAGGTTGTTTCCAGGTTCTGGGTATTAAAAATAAAGCTGCTATGAACATAATTGAGCAGGTGTCCTTGTGGTATGATTGAATATCCTTTATGTATATGCCCAAGAGTGGTATACCTGGGTCTTGTAGTAAATTAATTCCCAATTTTCTGAGGAATCACCATATTGATTTCCAAAGTGACTGTACAAGTTTGCACTTCCCCAAGTAGTGGAACTGCGTTCCCCTTACTCAACATCCTCTCCAACGTGAGCTATCCCTTGTATTTTTAATCTTAGCCATTCTGACAGGTATAAGATGGAATCTCAGAGTCATTTGAATTTTCATTTCCCTAATGGCTAGGAAAGTTGAACATCTCCCTAAGTATTTCTGGGCCATTTGAAAGTCTTTGTTGAGAATTCTATGTTTAGATCTCTACCCCATTTTTTAATCGGATTATTTGGTTTGTTGATACCTAGTTTCTTGAGTTCTTTATATATTTTGGAAATCAGCCCTCTGTCAGATGTGGGGTTTGTGAAGATATTTTTCCATTCTATATACAACCATTTTGTCCAATGGATGGTGTCCTTTGCCTTACAGAAACTTTTCAATTTCATGAGGTCTCATTTATTGACAATCTTAGTGGCTGCACTACTGGTGTTCTGTTTAGGAAGTTGTCTCCTGTGCCAAGACATTTGAGATTATTTATTTTCTTTTCTATTAGGTTCAATGTAATTGGATTTATGTTGAGGCCTTTGATCCACTTGAACTTATTTATGCAGGGTGATATATATGGATCTATTTACATTCTTCTACATGCCACCATCCAGTTATGCCAGCACCATTTATTGAAGATGCTTTCTTTTTCCACTATATAATTTTGGCTTCTTTGTCAAAAAATCAGTGTTCTATAAATATGTAAATTTACCTTTGGGTCTTTGATTCAATTTTATTGATCCAACTTAATGTTTTTATGGCAATACCATGTGGTTTTTTTATTACTATAGCTCTATAGTAGAGCCTGAAATGAGGGATAGTGATACCTCCAGAAGTTCTTTTATTGTACAGAATTTGTTTTAGCTATCCTGGGTTTTATATTTTTCCACATGAAATTGAATTTTATTCTTTCAAAATCTGTAAATATTTGTGTTGGATTTTAATGGGAGTTGCATTGAATCTGTAAATTGGTTTTGGAAAGATGGCCCTTTTTACCAATCCATGAGCATGAGAGATCTTTCATCTGTTATCTTCTTCAGTTTCTTTATTCAGAGACTTAAAGCTCTTGTCATACATGTCTTTGACTTGCTTGGTTAGAGTTAGCCTAAGATATGTTACATCATATTATATCATATTATGTTATGTTGTGTTATGTTATGTTATGTTGTGTTGTGCCACGTCGTGTCATATCAAATCATATCATATTATATCATATTATATTATTGTTGTTATGGTTTTTCAAGAAAGGGTTTCTCTGTGTAACTGCTGTGGCTGTCCTGGAACTTGCTCTGTAGATCAGACTGGCCTCAAACTCATAGAGACTTACCTGTCTCTGCCTCTCTGAGTGCTGGGATTAAAAGATGTGCTACCACTGCCTAACAATATTTTATATTATTTGAAGCTATTGTAAAGGGTATTAATTCTGATTTCTTTCTCAGCCCATTTATCATTTGTATATAGGAGGGCTAATGCATTATTTTAGTTAATCTTGTATTCAGCAGCCATTTAACTAAAAATGTTTAGCACTGTAGAGGTTTCCTGATAGAATTTGGGAGGATTGCTCATGTATGCGACATATCATCTAGCAAATTATGATACTTTGACTTCCTTTCAATTTGTATCCCCTTGATCTCCTTTTGTCTTATTGCTAGAAATATATTGAATAAATTTATATTGAATAGGAGAGGGTGGAAAACCTTGTCTTGTTCCTAGTTTTATTATAATTACTTTGAATTTCTCTGTGTAACATCTACTTCATGTTGGAAATCAGTTTGCTGTATATTGCCTTTATTGTATTTAGGTATGTCCTTTGTATCCCTGATTTTTCCAAAACCCTATGTTGTATTTTGTCAAAGACTTTTCATTGTCTAACAAGATGATCATGTGGGATTTTTTTTTCTTTCAGTTTATTTATATGATGATTTTCATTGACAGATTTTTGTATGTTGAATAATTCCTGCATCTCTGGGATGAAGCCTAAATGGTCATGGTAGATGATCTTTTTGATGTGTTCTTAGCTTCAGTTTGCCAGTATTTTAATATTTTTGCAATGTTTGTGAGTGAAATTGGTCTACATTTCTTTCTCTCTGTATCAAGGTGACTGTGGCTTCATAAAATGAATTTGGAAATGTTTCTTCTGTTTCTATTTTGTCGAATAATTTGAGGCATATTGGCATTAGGTCTCCTTTGAAAGCCTGGTAGAATTTTGTGCTCAAACTGTCTGGCCCTGGGCTTTTTTTTTTTTTTCCCTGACTGCTTTTATTTCCTCAGGAGTTAATGGCCTATTAAAATTGTTTATCTGATTTTGATTTAACTTTAGTAATTAGCATATATCAAGAAATTGTTCCATTTCTTCTATATTTTTCCAATTTTGTGGAGTACACGATTTTAAAGTATGACCTAATGATTCTTTGGATTTTCTTGGTGTTTGTTTTTATGTCCCTGTTTTTTGTTTCTGATTTTATTAATTTGGATATTCTTTCTGTTTTTTTTCAACAGCCTGGATAAGCATTTGTCTATCTTGTTGAATTTTTTCAAAGAACTCTTTGTTTCCTTGATTCTTTGAATTGTTTTCATTATTTCTATTTTATTGATTTCAGCCCTTAGTTTGATTGCCTCTTCTATCTACTCCCCCATCCTTTCTTGGTGTGTTTGCTTCATTTTGTTCTAGAACTTTCAGAACTTTTGATTTTTTTTAAATGAAGCCATCAGTACTATGAGCTTTCGTCTTAGCACTGCTTTTATTGTGTTCCTTAAGTTTGGGTATGTTTTGCATTCATTTTCATTGAATTCTAGGGAGTCTTTAATTTCTTTATTTCTTCCTTGACTCTGTGGTAACTCAGTAGAGTTGTTCAGTTTCTATGAGTTTGTAGGCCTTCTGTTGTGTCTGCTATTGTTGAAAATCCAGCTTTAATCCATGGTGGTCTGCTTGTTTTTTCTTGGCATTATTTTAGGTGTTTGCTGATTTCCTCTAATGTTTTGCCTTTTCCAGAACTTTAAATGATTTCTTTCATTTCTTCTTTAAGGACCTCTATCATCTTCAGGTAGTTGGTGTTAAAGGCATTTTCTTATGTTTCAGTTGTGCTGCGTTGCTCAGGTCTTGCTGTTGTAGGATAGCTGGGCTTTGGGAGTACCATATTGCCCTTGATTGTGTTCTTACACTAGCGTTTAGCCACCTGGATTTGGGTGATTGTTTTGTTTCTTGCTTTCTCTTTCCCTTCTAGTGTTCTGGCCTGGGCTTCCTAGATCCTGTGTGGTTTCTGGTAAAGCCAAAGACTTCTTACAAGGTAGTAGGCCTCGGTGTAGAGCTCAGGTTGGGGGTGCAGTCTGTGGTTATTGGACAGGCTCACAGAAGTTTAGTAGGCAGTGTCTTCCCTAGTCCCTAGGACTACTCTGACCTCTAAGAAAGTTGCAAAAGCTGTGAGCCCTTAGTGTAGAGCCCATGATGCATTTTTAACAAATGAACCCCTCTACAGTCACTGTGAATATCAAACTCACTCTTAGTTTCTTCTTACCATCCGACTCTTAAATTTTTATTTATTTGGGAGTGGGGGTACCTCAGCATACATGTGGAATTCAGAAGATGACTTTTAAGAATCAGTTCTCTCTTTCCATCATGTGGGCTCTTGGGATCAAATTCAGATCATCAGTCTTTATCCACTGAGCCATCTTGTCAGGAGCCCTCCCTCTCCCTAGTTTCTTTTACATTTTTGTAGTATATGTTTATTGAAGTCACTTTAAGGATTTTTTTTTTTTAAATATGGTGAGAAAACAAATACATTTATCACAAATGCCTATAGACCAACTTAAATTAACCCAAATGAAAATTAATCTTGAACATCATTTAGCTGTGTTCTCATGATTATGAAGGTCCCAGAGCCTTGCATTGCTTAAGGATATCAAAATGAACATCAATTATTATTGTGCTTTAAGTGTGATTAAGTCCACAGAGGAGTCTAATGAATGGTGACTCCGATAAAAGCTTGTTCTTTGTCGCTAGCCTGGGGTGAAATATGCTCTGAAATTACCACCTTTCATTTTTAAGTATTTCTAAGTTAATGCTCAATTTTGTCTGTCATTTGGTTTTAAAGGAACAAATATTCTTTCTTCCTGAAGATGCTGTTTAAAATATTTAATATTAGAGTTCAGTCAATAATACCTAAAGTTGACATTTACAACCAGAACTGTTTACAACCAGAACCGTGACCATTGAAAACAATGATCTCAGGGGGTGTGGATGTAGCTCAGCTGGTAGAGTGCTTCTGAAATAGACGAGGTTAAATCCCCAGAACAACATAAATTGGCTGTGATGCTGCATACCAGTCACTCAGAAGGCAGAGGCGGATGGATCAAGTTCAGAGCCATCCTTGTTAGTACAAGGGCTATACAGTCGTTCTGAGCTCATACGGCTACCAGTCATGAAGAAGACTAGTGAGCTGAGGCTCTTCCAGATGTTGCCACAAACCTGTCAGTTTTCACACTTTTTATAGGCAGACTGTAGTGGACCATTCCAAGACCGCCAAGCTACCACTTTCTTCTGCCTTCCTCCTTCCTTTGCATTATGTACGTTCATTATACAGGACAGTTACATATGGACATATCCATACAAGTTTTTATTGCACATTCTCCTTGTGCATTTGCTCTTGTCTCCATTTTCTTGGTCCTTACTTTTCCCACTACCCCCCCCACCTTGTTCCCTTAGACAGTTTCACTTCTATTCCACATACACACACACACAATTTGGTGCCTATAAAAAATATATGAGAAAAAAGAGAAAGCATCTATTTGTCTTCCTAAGGCAGGCTTAACTTGCTTAATATGATTATCTCTAGGTGTGACCATTTTCCTGCAAGCCACATAATTCAGTTCTCTATAGTGAGAAACTCCAACGTGTATACACATTTTCTTTATCCATTTGCTGGTCACCTAGGTTAGTTTCCATAACTTAGCTGTTGTGACTGGTTCTTCAGTAAATATTGATGTCCAAGTGTCTCTGTGATGTGTTGACTTGAGGTCCTCCTCCCATCTTTTGACCTAACACTCTGTCCCATAATGAAATCTTTACTGCTGGGACTCATGGGATGGCTGAGGATAAATGCACTTGCCACCAAGCCTGACAACCTGTCTTCAATGTCCAAGGACCCACAGTATAGAGAGCTGACACCCACAAGTTGTCCTCCTGACCTACACACACACACACACACACACACACACACACACACACACACACACACACACACAATCAACCATGATTTTTAAAAAGTTAAATCCCTATTCCTCCCAAGGCACATGCTGTGGAGACATCAGATTAAAACTTCTGAGAAAAAAGCGCCCCCAAAGGATATACTGAGGCATGTATCAAATGGAGCTGGTCTTCCTTTAAGCAGTGAAGTTGGTTCACTTTCCCTCCTGTAGGGTTTTCCTATGATGCCGCAGCAATTTAAAATGTTTGTTGAACGCCTAAGGTCTGTGAGGTTCTGTGCTAGAAGCTAGCTGTGTTTGTTTGATAAGTAAATTAGGTGAAGCTGGGACTAGGGGGTGCAAGTCAGTGGTAGAGCACTTGCCTCCGTGTATAATGACACTTTCTACACCAAAAAGAAACAATATATGATGTTGGAAGACATAAAAAAGAAACTAGCCCAGCCTGTGGGAAAGAGCAAGCAAACATGGCAGGCATCCTTGGGAGAGGGAACAGAGAAGAGAGGACTCATGTAGAGCACATCTATTGGAAATCAGCAGTCACGGCTCAAGGGAGGTAGGAAGGGCCTTACAATCTGTCAAGAACCTTCCTTCCAGCTTTAGGAGAGACTAAAAGATTTTAAGCAGGAAAATAGCACCCTCATTTTCTTTGACAAAGATTCTGGTTCTAAAAGATGACCAGGAAGACCATGAAGTGGGTAGTGTCCTGCCACTGGCACTTCTGAGCCTTTCAGATGTCACAGGTGTTGCTGATGCCAAGATAGAAGATGTACCTTAGGGATGTTTGAGCCTTTGAGGTGCTCAGAGTTGCTGGGTCTTTATGCAAGTACAACCTAGATCACAAAGGACTGAAATCATGCTCTTAAACTGTGGGTTTGAAGGCTGAGAGAGCTCTGCCTCTCTCCTTTTCACATATCTGGGAGAGTGTTCCACAGGGCTGGGCAGCAGTGGCTTGTGACGGTGGCCTGCCTAATAAAGCAGACTGTGTTGGCTTTTCTTCTTCTCTCTCCTCAGGTTGAACTAGGCAGATAAACCTGAGCAGAAGCCTTTGTTCCAGGTTCTGCTTTTGTGGGTCTCAGGTTAGAACTGAAAGCCACCATGCAGATCTAAGAGAGAGTTGTGCATGCCTCAAATAAAGCCTGGCAATGGACTACAGATGAGGAATAAATTCACTTACAAAATCCACATTAAGAATGTGGGACCAATGTGCTGGGAAGAAATGATGTAGAGATGAGCATACCTGAGAGGAGCTCAGGGTTTCTGGCTCAGGTGGTAGGGTGGATGCTGATGATGCCACAGTAAACCATATAAAATGGCAATGGGAAGGATTAGAGAATGTTGGTCTTACTTGCTGTTTATTATAAAGTCCATATACAAAATATAGACGGTGAGGATCTTTGAACATACAGTGTATTAAGTGTTAAATCACTCAAGGGCTTATATCCTGCATATAACCTCACATGTATAAACATACAAGTACAGTGTATGTTAAATGCAAAGAAATGAGGCCAAAGATATGTGATGTGTTTGGGCTGAAGCTTCAATGAACTAACTCAATGTCACTTACTAGTTAAGAAAGCCACTGTACCCTCAGAAGTGTGTGCAGTGCATGCTTTCTCATAAACAGTTCTATCAAAACTTTAAGGCAAACATACTCATAATGCAGCAAATAGTCATCTGGAAACTGATGATAAGAAAATGGGCAATGTACGTAGCCATGTTCTGGTATTGTACATAAAAAAAAACCTTCTTAAAAAGAAATTTTTGATGAATGATTTTAATTTTTGAAAGAGTAAAAGCTTAGAAATCCTTCACAAACATTTATAAAGAATATTTATGTAATCCCAAATATGCATCTACAGAGAAGAAATAAATTCTGTGCTGCAGTGTACTATCGACCAGCTCCCAACTCATGATACAGACTTACTATTAATTTTGAATGCTCAGCCTAGCTTAAGCATGTTTCTGGCTAGCTCTTATAATTAACCTGTTTCTTCTATCTACCTTTCTCCCAGGTCTTATTACCTTTCTTACTTCCAT
Organism: Phyllotis vaccarum; assembly: GCA_033318265.1. Classification (NCBI taxonomy): domain Eukaryota; kingdom Metazoa; phylum Chordata; class Mammalia; order Rodentia; family Cricetidae; genus Phyllotis; species Phyllotis vaccarum. The sequence continues at coordinate 31,636,309 of JARWLC010000010.1, read as the reverse complement.
ACATCTTACTTTCACTGCTTCTCTATGTCTGTCTGTCTGGCACCTGCCTGGCTTCTGGCCCCAGGTGCGTCCCTCATTCTCTCTTCTTTTCTCTCTTGTCCTTCCTTCTCTCTCGAGCCTAGATTTCTCCTCCTATTCATTCTCTCTGCCTAAACCTTTCTATCCTTTCTTCTGCCTAGCTATTGGCTATTCATCTTTTTATTAGACCAATCAGATGCCTTAGACAGGCAAGATGAAACAAATGCAACATATCTTTACATAATTAAACACACATCTTTGCATCATTAAGCAAATGCATCATAAACAAAAGTAACACACTTTTACACATTAAAGTAATATTCTGCAGCATAAACAAATATTTTTTGCCCAGTTAGGCTATTATTCCCACAACACTGCAGTGGCAACAGTCTTGGGGCAGGGGAGAAACAGAAATAGACACCTACACTGACTGTAGCAAGCAGTTGGGTCAGAGCAGGCCTTGGACCAGTAGGTTGACACTGTGTAAATGTAGAGCACATGAGATATATGCCCGGATATCATGGCAAGTCACTCCTGGAATAATATGTGAACACAAGATAAGAGCTTTTCATAATATCTTCCAGTTTGAGTGTTTGAAACTATTAAGCTAAATAAAACAATGAAGAGTAACAAGAAATTTCATATATGCAAGAAAGTACATATTGTATTGGGCTATTCTGTTTGAGTATTTTTATTGGATACAAAGAGATGGAGAAATAAATGGGATGGAGATGCATGACATGAAAGATACAAGGAATAAAAAAAGGGGGGGAGGAAAAGCAAAAAAAAAACCACACAGCTAGAGTTTCTGCCAGGCAAACAGTGAGCCTTTGAGCAGCTATTACAGTAAGTAGGGGAAAAAAAAACCTAAATAAAAATGTCTTCCACAGTGCAAACATCAGCATTCTAAAGTTCTAAGAAGGCTGAATGTAGTTCCTGGTCAGACAAACCTCTGATGTAACCACATGCTTTAGGTATGACTTTTACAGCAGAACAGGTAGGTAGAGCCAGCCACCAAAGGCTCGGGTAGAGGGCCATGCCACTTAGCAGTTTTAAAATTTATTCATGATAAATAGGTCACCAAAAGTTTAACAATGCACATAGGCTTAAAAAAGGGTAAGGAAAAATACATAAAGAAACTGTTTAGATAGTAGTAAAATAAAGTTTTTAAAAAGAGAAGTAAAACAATAATAAAAAGAACAAGCCACATAGAGATAGAAAATACACAGGGAGTCTGGATCCTGTATGTTATTGTGTTGATTTTGAATTTTTTTAATGTGGATAAGCAAACAACTGGTAGGAGACATGAGATTGTGAATTGCACTGCTAAACTGAACCATTCTAGACACTTTAGCAATGCCTTAACTTCAAAAAAGTCAAGAAATATATTTGAATGCTTTTGAGTTTTGTTCCCACAGGAGAAAAGAGGCTATAGAATCCTTCAGAAATCATATAAATCAGGTGTAGTCAGGGGAGACCTCCTGAATCCTGACAGATGATATCAGCAAAGGCTACTACTGGTCTTCCCAGGACTTGATCATTATCTCAAATTTTTGTAGGGGCCTTTTGGGTGGGGGGTCTTTTGTTAATTGGTGGGTTGTGGATGTTTGTTATAGTTTAACAGAATATAAAAATGTAGGATAAAATGACAATTGTTAATCTCAGATATTTTTCATAGGCATGGATTTTGGAATATTGATACAAATTTAAAGTTATTTTGTTCCTCTGTGTTTCTTATTCTGATGCTGATTGTACACCTGGGTAGCTGGCCCCTTTTTCTCTGGCTTCTTCCTCTTCTTCCAGATTTCTCCTATATATTTTCTCTGCATGCTATCCCTGTCTATTTTTTCTTTTGCCTTGCTATTGACCATTAGAAAGACAAAGGGGGGAAAAAAGAGCCCAAGAGAAGGCACAAGAAACAGAGACTCGTTCATTTGCATATTTGAGAATCCCATAAGAACACTAAGCTAGAAGCTGTAATATAGACAAAGAGGCTCTGGTGCAGACCCACACAGGCCATGTGAATGCTGCTTCAATCTCTGTGGGATCATATGAGTTTTGTTTAGTTAATTCAGAAAACCTTGTTCTCCTAGTGCCCTCCATCCCCTCTGGCTCTTACACATTTTTCACCTCTTCTTCTCTAGGGTTCCCTGAACTCTGAGAGAGATTTGATGGAAACATCCCATTTAGGACTGAATATTCCAAGGTCTCTCAGTCTCTGAAGTGTCCGGGTATCTGTATTTGGTTGAGAATTGTTTATTTAAGTTGTGTTTATGGTCCACAGCACACCCTTGCCAATTGTATCTCATTCCTTGCAGTATCTGAAAACCTTATTTTTAAAGTAGCATTACCTCATTTATGTAGTTTTATTTTCCAATAACATTGAATAACTTTTCATACATTAAATGCTCATTCCTGGTGTTTATATTGATTGAGCAAAAAGGGAACAGTCAAAAACAGCTTCATAGTAGCAGTATTTGCTTGGGTCAGCTCTGTTTGCTAGCAGTAAGCAGATTCACAGCCCCTATAAGAGAAGGCTCCTGATGGACAAAACTGTGTGGCTCTTTAAGAGGCCCTGCTACCAAACACTTAAGTGGAGTGAGCAGCAGGCTCAATTTAGTGAGTGTGGACTGTACAAGATTCCCCAGAGTTGGGGTGGTAAAAGGTTTCACGATATTAAATATTGCTTCCCAAAATTGGGAAGATAAGAGTGGCTCTGGTACCTCTGCCATGTTGAAAAACTGCCAGGGTGGGGGCAGAGTCAGCAGGCAAGGCAGAGCTGTATAGTCTAGAATTTTAAAAGCTCTTCTGGTTAGAAAACTATTAAGGATATACAATAAAACAGTTTCCGATTAAAAACAAAAAACAAAACAAAAAAAACCTCTAAATGGGTTCCAATGTGTGTAAAATGTACATAAGCTTCAGAGAGAAAAGAAAGAGGGTTTAGGAGGTGCCGAAATAAGAGAAATAGAGTATGAAAATTTAATCAGCTATGTAAAAATGGAAAATAGTCAGAGTCTGGGTTATGGTTATTATTGTGTTTTCTTTTAATTTTTTAATTGTTAATGAACTAACTGCAGAAAAACAATTGATTGCAAAGGGTGCTAGATTGAACAAACATATTTTAAAGGTATCTTGAGTTTGAAATTTGTGTTTAAGGATATGTTCTGCTTTTGTTTCCGCAGAAGATGAAAACTTGTGGATTGCTTCCAGATTCTTATGGGTTCATTAACCAAGACCACTTGAAAATTCTCTGATGGGAAGAGATGATCACATCAGCTTCAGGGCTGCAGACTAAGATGATCCAGCCTCAGGACCCTCAAAAGATTGCTAGTGCCCCTTAATCAGCAGGAAGTAGTAATAGAAAACTATTCCCAAATTCCCAAAATTTTACTCATAAATGTTCACTATTAATGGTTAATGGTCACAGTCAACTTTCTAAGAAAAGGAGGATTATGGCATATGAATGATTTTTTTAAAAGATAGATTACTGAATTTACTTTAACCCAAAAATCATCTATTAATCTCAAAATATTTTACAATGGTATGGATTTTAGTTTATTGATACAAATTTAAGGTCAATTTTGTTATGCTGTATGTATTTGCCTACTCTTGTTTAAGATGTGGTACTTATGTAATTCATTTAAGATTGTAATGTATAATTAAAATGCAGATTAATAGTCATCTATGATAACCAATCGTATAGACATGTCAGATTTTTTAGGTATACAAAGATATATTTCAATTAGGTAATCTCCAAATACTTCTAAGACCCATAGAATATGCCATTTAAAATATTTTAAGAACTTAAGACTTTTCTGGACAATGAGACAGGTCTGCTCCTGGCAGCAACAATCTACTTCAAGAGAATAATGGGCACCAAAGAAACTTCATGTGGAGTTTATTTTCTTTGTAGCAAAAGTTAGCCATTGGACAAGAAATTGTTCTTGTATTGACTGCTTGACAGTATGCTGTATAAACTGAACATACAGAACCCATAGGAAAGTGACCTCTGAACTTTGGCAGAACAAGGCAAGATGGTCCTTCAAGTTCCTGCTTTGAAAACTGCCAGACATTCTTCAGGACACAAGGAGAAGCGATTATATGCCAGAATGGGCAGAACAGTCCTTCAGATTTCCTGCTTCATTGAAGGATATGTCAGACTCTGGGCCTGTAGGCTGAAAATGGATGCCCCAACTTTACAAAGGAACTTTGGGCAACTGTCCAGGTAAACAGGTGTCATCTCTGTCATTTCTAGATTTTGGAAGTTGTTTGCACTTCCTGTTTATTTGGGTAGGTTTATATCCTTCTGTGGTCTTTAATGTAGTTGAAGATTAGTTATAGGTATAGTTTTTCTTAGTTATTTAAAAATGTATATACTAGATAAGAAACTTTAGATTCACAAGGATAAGGTAGATGCTACAATATTTTTTGTTAAATACAAAGACTAGATATTGTAACTGTAATTCTTGCTTGATAGCTGTTTTGTTATGTGTAATTTTGCTATGTTAAAATTGAAACCTTCCTTTTTCATTTGACAGAAAAGGGCAAGTGATATGAGAATGTCCTTCTGTATATTGTGAATAAAGAACTGTTTTGGCCCATGATCAGCACCATAGCAGTAGGCAGGAAATCGGAGCCTAGGTAGGAGAAGGAAGGCAGAGTTAGAAAGTCAAGTCAGCCACCCAAGATTCAGCATGTAAGGTAACACAGGTGAGCCATGGGTCACACAGGACAGAATAATGGAAATGGATTGAATTAATATGGAAGAGCAGCTAGCAATATGTCTAAGCCATAGGCCAAACAGTATGTAATTAATAAAAGCATATGAGTCATTTTGGGGGGAAAAGTAGCTGCAGGCAAGTACAGACCATGGGGCTAGTCGGGTACAATGCTTTTCTGGATTAAAATCATTAAGCTGTCATCACAGATGTTGCATGTATTTTTCAGTCTGCTTACCTTTTAGCTTTGCATGTGTGCGTACTTGTGCATATGTGTGAAGGCAGAGGTCATCACCAGGTTGTCATCTCGACTGTTTGCTACCTTATGTTTGATTCCTTTATTTATTTCTGGACCTCACCAACTTGGCTAGGGTGGCTAGGCAGTGAGCTCAGGCCAGCCTCCTCATTTAGAGTTATGCACCACCACACTGAGCTTTTAATGTGAGTGCTAGGGATCCAAACAGATCTCTGGCTTTAAGACAAGCACTTTATCAACTGAGTCATTTCCTCAGCCCCATCTGTTCCTTTTTATTATTAATTATTCAATATTCTTCTATCAACTTAGCTTTTTACTTTGAAAGTCTTTACTTTGTGATAATTTTTTCTCCTAGTTTGATGCCCTAATGCACACTATATATACCAAATATTTCTTCTATTTAGATAATATAAGTTTCTTTTGTGAAAGTGTGCTAATGAACTATCTAAAATTAAGTAGCCTTGTATATAATACAGAAACCCAGTTTGGTCATATGTAATTCTTTTATATAATACAAAATTTCATTTGCAGTATTTTGAAATTCTGCATGAATTCTTAAATAAGATTAGCCCTTAGGATGCTCAAAACTCCTCGGAATTCATAAATTCCATTTTTTATACAATTTGTATAAATTGTGTTGTCAGGAACTGAACCTAGAGCTTCACACCCCAGGCAAGATTGGCTGTAATTTGTTATAAAATATTAGAAAGAACTCACCACTGAATCCATTGTGCCTGATTTTTCTTACATGAAGATTCCTTTTCCTTGGTGTTTATGGGGGTTGTTTTCGATCTCTAATGCTAGCAAATTATATTTTCCTAAAACCACGTCTATGAATGTTAAGAGTAGTAACACTCTTAACACTGTAGTAACAAGTTCCAATTTGCTCACATCATCTAAAACCTGGACCTCTGTAGTAATGCCTTCCCATAATGACTTTAGGTTTGAATATATCTGTTTTAGCCCCACCCCCAAATGGCAAAAAATAACAGACTTTTAAAATTATTTACTGCCTTTGGAACTTCACAATTTATGACTACATGAACAAAGCTGAAGTACCAGTGCTAACACAGACCCCCATCACCTGTCAATCTAAGCAAAATGCCACAGTCCAGGAATCAGAGTGGACTGTGGACACTGAGATGAGATTTTCCAGGATATCCAGGTGAAACTATCCTGATGTGACCACAAGTGTTCTTATAAGAGGGAAAGCAATGTCAGGGCATGAGTATACACTGGAGTGGCACATCACAGCCAGGGAACAGCCAAAGCCTTGGAGATGGAAGAGCCTCTACTGACCTGGGGTTAGACCAACACTACACTGCTCATCTCCAAACTAAAGGAATTTGTGGAGGGGGAGGGACATTTTGTTTGGTAGATAAAAGGCCTAACTATATAGAATAGGCTAGACAGACTTACAATCCATCATCAGCCACTACATCTTAATGTGTCACCAACAAGAAACATTTGATATCAGCTTTGGTTCTGTAACAAATACTTTAAAAAGTAGAGTATAAGCACATGCTTGCAGTCCCAGCACTTGGGAGGTGGTGGTAAGAGGATCAGAAGTTTGAAGCTATACTGAGCTATAATGAGATCTAGTTTCAAAACACAACAAAAAGCAGAAATAGCTAGGGAATTGGCTAGTGAGAAGATACATGAATTATGCAAAAGCTTGTATTGTTTGCTATATGAGGTAATATATATGCTAACTGCTTGATTAATTCATCCTATAACATGTATTTCCAAATACCATATTGTATACCATAATATAAAAAACATTTATCAATTTTTAAAAAATGAGAAAGGGGAGGGTAAGAGTGTGAGGAAAAATTGATAATGTACAATACATACTTGTATAAAAAGTTTAATATCAAAGAAACAAAAAGTAAATAATAGGAGCAAAAGAAGATGGTTCAGAATTAAAGAGCACTGGCTACTCCTGCAGAGGACCCAGGTGCAACTCCCAGCATCAAAGAGCAGCTCACAGCTGTCTGTAACTCTAGTTCTAGGGGATCTGATGCTCTCTGGCCTCCATACATACCAGGCAATTAAGTTGGTGTACAGACATACATGTAGGCAAAACATGCATCCATTAAAATTTAAATAAATAGCACACTGAGAGGACCTCAACATTGCAATGGGAGAAAAAAAAAAAAACTACTTGTTAGAAATATAGATGCTGCCAGTAGTAGTGGTGTGTGCCTGAATCCTACTTAGCAGAAAGAGGAGTCCAAGTGCATTCAAGGCCATCCTGGGCTACATGAGACACTGTCTCAACAAAAGAAACCAACAAAAGGAAATGTGGATGTTAGTGATTCTACCAGTAAGAACTCAGACGTAAGGATCATAGCAGAAGGGCTGTATCCCAAGAAATGGCTGGTAGAAATACATGTTTGGTGTGTGCTGAGAAGTCTCTGGAAGAAATGGTGAGTTGCTAGAAACAAGGCAGAAAGTGGCAAGAAACTTGGTGAATTGTCCTGCTGTTGTGCAAAGTGAGTTTGGACATGATCAACTTGAATTCTGCACTGAGATTATGAAGCAAAGGTGCAGTCTGCTTTCCCCTGCTGCTTTTACACTGTGAATGGAAGACACAGACAGAGGAGAGGATGGGTTGAGCAGAAAGGAACAAGAACTTACAGAAAGTTCTCTGCCTTGCCAGATTGTAGGGGCGCTGCCTGTAGATCTGCGATCAACCAATGTGTGCACTGGGGAGAAGGCCACCTTTCACTAACTGCCTGGGAATGTTAGTGCAGTGGTTAATTTCATTTGTCAATTTGGTAGGATTAAGGAGTACCCAGATAGCTGGTTAAGCTTTTTTTGTTGTTGTTATGTCCATAAGGATATCTCTGGAAGATATTAGCAGCAAAATTAATAAACTAAGTAAAGAAGATTTGCCCTCATCAGTGTGAGAAGACAGTCAACTGATTGAGAGCCTAATTAGAACAGAGGAAGAACCAAGGCGCCATGTTTAGTCTGGGGCATCCATCTCTCTTGTCCCTGGATACAGGTACTGTATTCGCATACATCTGGACTCAATCCAATACTTCCATTCTGCAAACTTCAGACTTGGGCTGAATTATACCACCAGCCTCCAAGACCAAGGGAACCAATTCCTAGAAGAGTACTGTATGCATCTAAACTTTATGTAATATTGGCTCTGCTTCTGAGGAACTCCAGACCAATGTTTCCAGAGAAACAGAATTGTGAGGATGCGCTTTCTCTACTGGTACTAGGGTTTCTGGAGCTGGCTCTCTAAGCTGATTGGATTCAGAGACGGTGACTTGCTTTCTAGTAGCTTTGCTAGTATTATGTATTCCCTGTCAGCACTGGATACTCCCACCCACTCACAGAAGCTACACAACTCAGTAAAGGAAACTAGAGAATGACATGGTTAGTCACGCCAACTGTCACTGAATAGTGACAAGAAAACTGAGCAAGCTGAAGGGTTCTAATTCACAACTCATAAATGACCTCAAAGAATCTAGGCATGGCCCCAGGTAAAAGCTAACCAATTCAAAAGCAGGACTTACCCTGATGGGCTGGACTGGCATGGAGGATGGATACTACTAGTAAAGGGAGATTACAGATTCAAAGAATAGACTCTAAGTTGGAATGAGGACATATTGAAATGATGACAGAACTTGGAACACTGGATTCCTAAATTCTGATTGTTCTTTGCTAGTTCATCTTCACTGTCAGCCACAACTTTCTGTCTTCTGCTGGAATTATTCCAGAGTTATCTACATAAATGGTAATGGCCTTCGCCAAGTCAATGACCTGTACCCTGAGAATGCTTGAGTCTCCTCAGCCTTGATTTAAAACTCGGTTCAAGTATCCACTGAGCCTGAAAGATGAGATACACAGTGTATATCTAGCACATGCAAAGCTTTGTAGTTCACCCGCACCACATTAACAGGTGTCTTAGCACACATGTATAATCTCAGTGCTTCGGAAGTAGAGGGGTCAGCCTAAGCTACTTAGTCAGTTCAGGGTCATCCTGAACTTAAGGTCAATTAAAAAACAGACAAACAGTTTTTAAAGGCACAATGCCTAGTAACCTGTTGGAATTTCTAGAAGCAATGTTTCCATTTGCCTGTCAGCTCCCTGACTCAGAGCTGGATTATGTCACTGTACTGTCAGATAGGGCTCTATTAAAGCCTTCTGAGATCTGTGAAGAAATTAAGTATGTACTGACCAATCTCAACAGAAGCTGACCACCCAGAAAGTCAAATGACAGTCTCTTGTCTAAGTACTATGAGTTGTAAGATACATGTGTGAGCTCAAAGACTGTGAGAATAGGACTCTGCCAGAAATACAACAAAACCAAATGAAATGTTACAACTCTAATGTCACAAGCAGCAGACAGACCAGTACAAATACTGGATTACAAACGTATGCTAGCACTCATTACAACATAAAGGATTATTGGTAGTTTCCTGAGTATTGACCCAAACATTTTAACGGTGTCCGTTTTCATTAAGTTAGTACTGCAAGGTACATTCCATGAGATCCGCCAGTAAGTGCAACATACCAGGTCACTGTGGCATCTTCCTATCCTCTGCTTGGGCAAGAACCCAAGACATTTACACTCACACACTTGTGACCAGCTGAACAGCCTCCTAGTGACCACTGGATGTTTTATACCAACCAGAATCTCTAATGTTCTCCCTAGCTTTAGCTTTGTGAAAGTCACATGTTTTGCTCCTTCCTTACATTTCTTTCCTGGACCTCAACCACTTACTTAGGGTTTCCCTAAACAAAGATGCATATTGAAGGCTATCTTTACAGGAAAGCAACTACAGATTCCTTAAGTTGGTTGAAACTCCTTGAACCTAGTGGTGTGCCCACTTGTAAGACACTCTTCTAAGCATGAAACTATTGTCCACAATCATGCATGCTTCAAAATGGTGTTCTAGAAAACGCTCCACACATAGATAAAACTAACTTCCAGTACTATACAATGTAAGTGAACTTTTATTATCTAATCCAACATTAACAGGCAAAGCTTTGCAGTGCTCTGCCACCAAGAGTGGCAACATCTGGTGTGCAGGTCCTTTTTTTTTTTTTTTTTTTTTTTTTTGGTCAATGGATTTTGGGAAAAGAGTACATGTCAATGGATGGTACAATTTTTGAAAGTGTTACTAAATTCTCTGTATAAGGTTGTAGACACATTCTTTTGCTACTAGAAAAAAAATGGAGTAAGTTTTTCCTATTTTCACCGAAAGTAGTAAAAATATATTAAGATTTCAATAATGGTATATTTTACTTAATGAATGTTAGACTTTTAAATTTTTCTCTTGTGAGGTTGGTCCACTTACACTTCGAAGAATTACTTTCCATGATATCTTAAACATTTACTACTATTTTATACATTTTGCCTGCATGTACAGTCATGGAACAAATGTATACAGTGTCCCTCTAGGGTAGAAGAGGGCATACACGGAACTGGAGTTACAGTGTAACTTTTAACTGCTGAGTCAGCACTCCAGCCCCTCGCTTAATGTTTTTATTAAAAACGATGATGCTAGTCTATGATCCATTATGAGCTATTTGTATTTTGTGTGCATATGCCTGTGTTGTGTGTGTGATGCACACATCTGCAAACACAGAGGCCAGAACAGGACATCAGATATTATTTATATACCTTTTATTCTTGATAGATATTATTGTCTTAAAATGGGACTGTCACTGAACTGAAGCTTGCCTTTAGGCTAGGCTGGCTAGCCTGTGAGGTCCCAGAATCCATCTCTGCCTTTCAGGGCTGAGGTTATAGGCACATAGAACTATACCAGGATTTTTACAAGGGTTCTGAGGATACAAACTCAGATCCTCGTGCTTATAGACCAAGCAGTGTTACCCACCTAGGCATCTCTCAGGCCCCGAGCTACATGTATGTGTGTATGTATATACTTCTGTATTCATCTATTATTTTCTTGGCCAAGAGTCTATTTGCTTCATATATTACTCTTTCACACATTTTCTCCTATTTTAATTGTACTCTTACCTTCAGGTCAGGCCTTTTCTATTGTTTAAATAGTGTTACCTGCCCAAGGCTATTTCTGATGGCAGAAACATTTTTAGATTTGTGGGAGACGTTTAGTACTTATGTGAGGCATATGTACATATAAAAAGCCACCCACATTTCTAAGGTACCATCTCCAGGACAATCCACAGCCCCAGGCACCAGTTAGGAGTCAGTGATCAAATTCCTTAAAGTCATTACATCTTCCACATTGCTATTTTCCTCTTGCTTACACATCAGCATTATTCTTTGTTATATTTCACAGCAAATGTTTGGCATTGGGGCTAGGGACATACAGCTCAAGGGTAGAGTTAGCCTACTTAAGAGGAGGAAGTGGGTCTAACCTCCAACACTAAAATCAGACAAACAAGTTAGGGTGTCATCCACTGAGTCCATTTTAGTTCTGCTGACAAGTGGTCTTCACAACTTTTCTTAATAGTGGAAGAATCTTATTAATAAACCTTTGAAACATGGTGATGAATACATCTCTCTCCTTTAAACTGTCAACATAAATCCTATCAACAAATATCCTGATATTAAGCCACCCTTGCATTCTTGAAAGAATCTGATGCTCTAAATCTGTTAAAACAATTGTAAAGGCTTTTATAGTAATAATAAGAATAAGAAAATGTGTTACTTTCTCAATAAAGGAAAAAGTTGCTGACAATAATTCTTCATGATAAAAAATCTTAAATGAGAACATACCAATAATGCTCTACAGCACAGAGTTAGTGATAAGCCCCAGAGTTGCTTTTAAGTTAAAATTAACTATCTGTATACTATTTTTGGCTATAGACCCAATAGTTTCCAAGTTCATAACTTCTGCTATTTCTTCTCTCTGGAAAATTCAGGCTTTGGGGGCAGGGAAATACTTCCACCTCCAAAAAACAACAAACACCCTCATCCTACAAATAGCCAATTAAACAAATACTCAAAAACATTTGTGAAACATGAGAGTAAGTGAAATAGAAAACAGTCCAGAGACTAAGGAGACATTCACATTTGTCTATGAAAAGTTCCCTGAAGAAATTATGACAGGATACATAAAAAATGCTTGTGTCTTAGGCTATTTATTTACAAAGTTCTTGCTAATAACTGCTTTTAAAATATAGCAAAACAGTGTCATATACTAACCTGTAAAGTGACACACATGACATAGAAAAAAATCCATAGTCAATGAAACTATTAAAGCAGATTATTGAAAATTAAGTAACAAGGAGACTTAGAATACCTCCTTGAACGTATAGGAAATAATACACCTGGCCAAAGCAATCTGATCATTCTGTATTACTGACTCTAAGAAATACTACAGTAGAAAATTATGGCATATTTACAAAATACTTGACAATAAATTTCTAATCTCATATTTAATGGTATGATCACAGTAAAAAGTTGACCACACATTATATCTATGCATTTTACATCAGATTAGCAAAACTGAAAGCAACTTCAGAACCATATAAAAAACAGAAGCAATTCTTAACAGTTTACCCACGGTCTTCTCTTTTGAAATAAAATTCAACGCAGTAGTCAAAACTAAAGCAAGCTTTGACAGTGGCTAGAACAAAAAGATAAAATGAAAATAAAGTCTCTGAACAATTACAGTACATACCAATATCTGTCTTTGCAGCATATACAGTGTTTTGTAATCTTTCTGTCCTTACCTCAATTTGCAAAAACATTTCCAAACAATCTTAGTTCTATGGTAATATTGGTATATCTTTTAAAAATTCATGTGCTAGGTCTTTTATTTAAAAAACAAACAAAACCAAAAACTGCAAAGGAGCAGTTAAGCCCAAACAATACATGTGAATAAGCTCCAAGATTTTAATCAAGAGGTTTTTTTATTCAGTAAGCATTGGATTGCCATTTAGTCTCTACACAAATTGAGATATACAAATATGTACTTCCAAAAATTCATTCAAGGAACTATACAAATAGACAATAGTATTTTACACCCACCAATAAAGTTTACTGTATCAGTTTGCAAAGCTACTAATTATCATGAATAACTTAAGTTACTGGTCTTCTGATGTGAGAGTCAAACAGAGGTAAATTACATCAAAATAATTTTTTACATGGATTATCAAGAACAAAAAACGCATTGGTTAGTGTTACTTAACTTCTTTATGACTTTCACCGAGTGCTAATTAAGTACCATTTATGTCAGCATCTTATTGAAGTATGAGGTCCCGTGGTTAAGTTTCATATCAAGTGAGTTGTAGATCTACTTAATGTATGACTTTTCCGTTCAAAGAAAGAGGGAAGGCTGACAAGGGAGGGAGATGATGGAATACCCTGTGAAAAAGAAGACAAACAGACTTCAAATATTTCTCCTCAGAACTTGCAGCAGAGCACAGTGCTGAGCTTACAGTTCTCACCCTCTAACTAATTACCATGACAATCAGGACTCAGCTCCAAACGCTTTAAACATGAATCTTAAAAATCAGAGGAATGGAGTAGGAATAAAACACAATGGAAACTAGTTAGGGTTCTGAAACAAAGGCTAGATGACTGACTGATTTGCCTGATGTTAACTAACCAGAAGATGCTGGCTTAGTAGTTAATAGCATTGGTATCTTTCCTTGTGAGGCACCCATGGCTATAGGTTATAAGTGAAATTTTTTAAGTCAATTCAAAGATAAACACTTGAGAACCTTGTGTGCTGAACAGAGAACTTTGAGGAGCTGGGTCTCTCCTTCTGGGGACTGAACGTGGGTCCTCAGTTATGCCAGGAATCACCTTGCCTGCTAGTTCCTTCTTAACTGTTATCTTAAAAGGGTATACGCGTGCTAGTGTGTATGTGGGGAGTGGGGGGGGGGGGGGGGAGAGTTACCTGACTGGGTCCTGGGAACCAAACTTAGGTACTCTGAAAGAGCAGGAAATGTTCTTACCTGCTAAGCCCTCTCTCCAGACCCCTCTTAATTCTTAAAGCAAAATTAAGAAGAATAAAAATCACAACATGGAAATAACCTAAAATTAAGTAATTTATCCCTAAAGATTTCTATGTGACATGAACAACTCCTATGTATATATGTGTGCAATTTTATATGTGGCTATTTTTCTCCACATGAAACTGAACAAAACAGCAGCACTTTTGAGTAACAGTGATTATTCTTTCAAAGGTCAAAGTTAATCAGCATCAGAATCTTATAACCAGAAAAAATATGCAGAAGGTTATAAAACCCAAGTGGGTATAATCAAAATAAACTAAAAGTCTATTTTTTAAATGACTATCTAAATTCGGGGCCTATAAGATAACCGGCTCTATGTTTTCATCCAAAAAGGAATAAAATAAATAGTTTAAGAAGCAACAATAATAAAGTACCACCACTCAAGTGATAAAATCTAATAGCCCCAACAGCCAAACTCTGTGACTTCCTCTGGAAGAACTTTTTTGATTTACTAAACAAAAGCCATAAATTTAAGAATCTACACATTATAACACTCTACTTTAGATGACTGTTTTCTTAAGAAAGTGGAAACCACTTATTACAAACTTAATAAATTCTTTTGTAAAAACATTTTTATTTGGTGATATGCAAAAACTATTTAATCTAATTATTATAAATTCAAAGTAATAAACAAGTTATAAATTCAAAAGTCAAAACCTACATGAAGTGATTCAGTGGAAAATGTCTTTTTTTCCCCAAATATAAGTTTCAAGTAGCCAATAAACTCACACTGAACTTCACGAGGCTTTTTCCCATTACTGCTTGGCATGGTTCCTAATTCTTCACAAATGCCAAAGGTGACTTGGGAAGAACATTTTTTGAAATTTGAAAAACTTTTAAAAAAAGAATAGTTATTTCCTTCTAGTAATTCTGAAAAACTAGACAGGAGGCAGAATGCTGCATACATGGAGACCAAAATACTGAGGGTCCACAGCAGCGGAACTGAGTGCTTAATCCAATTACACTGCTGTGGAAGCACTATTGGTAATCTCCTAGAACAGAAGCAAACAACTGAGAGCAGGGAATTATGAACGATATTTTAGGTTCTTATGTATATTGTCTACATAAAACTATTCTACAAATAACAATTTTTCTACAATTCTAAAAATTAAGAAAACCTCATTTACCAAGATTTAAGGGCAATGATGTCTACTTTGGTTACAATCAAAGAGAGAGAATATTGGCCTTACATTAGCTCAACTGTGTTCACAGCAGCATTATTCATAATAGCCTGAATCTGGAAACAACCTAGATGGCCTCAACTGAAGAACAAATTTTTTAAAAATGTGGTTCATTTACACAATGGGGTGTTACATGGCCGTAGAAAAAAAATAATGACACCTTGAACAAATGAAGAGAACTTAAAAAAAAAAAAAATCATCCTGAGTGAGGTAACCCAGATCGAGAAAGACAAACACTTATGAGTGGATATTAAGACATAAAGCAAAGAATAACCAGGCTATAATCCACAACCCCTGAGTGGCCAGGTAACAAGGAGGAACCTAAGAGAGACATCCATGGATTCCCTGGGAAGGGGAAATAGAAAAAAATCTCCTGAGTAAATCAGAAGCGTGTGTGTTGTGGGGGAAGGGGAGGGAAGGGGAGGTGGAAGAGAACATGACGGAACAGGATGGTAGAATTGTGGATCAGACAGAGAGGGAGAGCAATGAAACAGGGAGTTGTTTCAGGGTGCTACGGGAAATTCTCAGGAATCTACAAGGATGACCCCAGCTAAGATTCCAAGCAATAGTATAGAGAGTACCTGAACTGGCCTTCCCCTGTAATCAAATTGATGACCACCCTAATTGTTATCACAAAACCTTCATTTGGCAACTGATGGAAGCAGATCAGAGATCCACAGCTAAGCACTAGGCCAAGCTCCCAGTCCAGTAAAAGAGAGTAAGGAGGGATTATATGAGCAAAGGTCATGATGGGGAAACCCACAGAGACAGCTGACCGAGCTACTGAAAGCTCACTGGCTCTGGACTTACAGCTGGGGAACCTGCATGGGACTGAACTAGGCTCTTTGAATGTGGATGACAGTTGTGTGGCTTGGGCAGTTTGTGGGGCCTCTGGCAATGAGACCAGGATTTATCCCTAGTGCATGAACTGGTTTTGTGGAGCCCATGTCCTGTAAAGGGATGTCTCTGGGGGGAGGGAGGGGGAGAGGATTGGACCTGCCTCAACTTGATAGGCCAGACTTTGCTGATTCACTAGGGGAGGTCTTATCTTCTCTGAGGCATAGGCCGGGGTGTGTGAGTGAGAGGAGAGAAGGAAGGAAGGAGAACTATGGTTGGCACGTAAAAGACAAACAAAAAAACAACAAAAAACCTTTAAATAAAAAAAAAAAGGCATGCAAATAAATAACACTAAAAAAAGAACAAAAAAACCTCATAATCTAACAAGTAAATACTTATTGGCATTCTATTTATTATTTTGCACACCTATATTTTTTGTTTTCTTTTTTCTATTCATTCATTCATTCATTCATTCATTCATTCATTTGATATTTCTTAAAGACAGGGCCTCATTCATGTAGGGCAAGCACACTTCGAAGTTGTTAGAGATCTAAGTAATCAAGGATGACCTTGGACTTCTGCTCCTACGTCCAGTCCACTGCATACTAGGGTTACATGTCTGCTTAGCATGGTGATGGGGACTGAACCCACAGTCTTGTGCATGTGAGACGAACACTTTTACCAAACGAACTATATCTCCAGCCTGACTTTGCATCTACTTGTAAATAAACTCATTTTTGGTTATAACTCTACCTTTAACTAGCTTTTAAAAATAACTTTATTACTCCATTCCTTACCTGCACTAGTTTTCTATGACACAGAACTAAGCACTCACTAATACTAGAGCACCCAGAGTGCCAGATCTGTTCATTTCACCTTCTCCATTACCTTCGGCCTACTTTACAGTGAAAGTGAAACAGATCTTTAATAAACCTCGCCACAAAATTATGTACTAGTACATAGCAAAACAAGGTTTTGAAGACTTGGGTTTCAGGGTTCACAGACTTAACTATTACACAAACAGACCCCTTGAATATGGAGCACACAGGACATGCACATGTGATTATATATATAATTCAGTTCTCTGACATAAGTATTATGGACCACTTGTTCATAAAAACTCAGAAGCTTGCTAAGTGATGTACAGCTAACAACTGACAAACACTTGATTCCCTTAACCTTAGTAGCTTGGGTTAATAATAATTTAATGAGAACACTTATATACTTTGGTGATGTGACACTGTTACAAATGTCTTCACTAATCATACTAACACTGTGAATGCAGATTGCTTAGGAACACTTAAGTATTTGCACATGATTTTAAATTCCATAGGCCCCTCTAAAGTTTAATTGTAGAGATCACATCCTACTTATCAAGCCAAATAAACCTCAGTCCAATGTTACTGAAACTTATCAAATTGAAGCATAACATTTATATTAATAAAGTGATAAGCCAGACCAAAGCATGCTTCTTTTCTTATGGAAATTAGAATGTCTCAATTCCAGTAAAACTCCATGTCTAATAAACCACATAATAGGTATGGATATAACTCACTAAAGGAGAATCTTGGCTAGATGTAGTAGTGGGACCTGCCCAGTACTTGGGAGGCAGAAGCAGGTGGAGCTCCTAGTTTGAAGCCAGCCTAGTCTACGTAGACCATACTGGAGGAAAATAAAAAATAAAAAGGATCTTTTCAGCTGCTTTTATCGCCTCCCTACACCTGAGTGAGTCCTTTAGCTTACTGGAGCAATACTCACTGCTAAGGATGATGTGCTGGACAGACGGCTCACAGCAACTTTGCCACTGCTGGGAGGGCTCCTTCCCTCAGAGCTATGGGATGATGAAAGAGCCATCCGCAGGGCTCTCTTCGGAGTTTTGGAAAAAGAGAATGCTCTTGTAACCTGAAGTTTAAAAAGATTTGTTTAGTTAGCTAGACAAACTTAAGAAGGTCCACACAAATTTCTGTACACAAAGAAAGCCTACTACATAATTTCCACAAATAGGATGTGGTAGAAGTCTCTTTGGCACGAGCAGTGAAAATCAAAGTATGCTCTAGCCTATTCCCTCTTGCACTTGGGAGCACTAAGCCCAATGGAAGGAAATAGCCTGAGACACAAGAAACGCAGGGGTTCTGTTGTATTGCTTCTTTTCTATTTTCTTTTTGTAGTCTTGGGATTCTACCCAGGATTTCTGTGTGCAAAACAAGCAACAACAAAAAGCCACTCATCACTAAGCTATAGCCTCAACTAAAACCAATGGTTTACTCTTATTCTGTCACTGTGTGGTTGTGCATTCCAAAGCCACTTGAACCACTTTCTTTACTGATAGAAAAGGAGTTCCTCTGAATCATGATCTAACTATTTTACCTCCTGTATGTTACGTGTGTTAAGTAATGTATCTGGTAGCATATACTAAGATAGTACTGAGCCTCCCTTTCAAAGGAAGACAAACAAACAATGTGGTGGTTTGAACAGAAATGGTTCTCATAGAGTCATGTACTTGAATGCTTGGAGAGTGGCACCATGTGGCCTTGGAGAAAGTGTGCCACTGTGGGAGGGGTTTTGAGATCTCAGATGCTCAAGTCATGCCCAGTGTGGGACACAGTTCACTTCCTGTGGCCTGCAGATGAGAATAGGACTCTCAGCACCATGTCTTCTTGCCTGCTGTCTTGCTTTCCACCATAATGATAATGGGCTAACCTCTGAAAACCGTAAGCCTGCCCCAATTAAACATTTCCTGGTGTCTCGTCACATCAATAAAAACCCTAAGACAAACTGCAAATATCCCCGGCTCTCTGAAACCTTTTTATTTTTTTTCTTTTCTTTCTTTTATTTTTTGTTTTTGAGACAAGGTTTCTCTTCATAACCCAGGTAGTCCTAGAACTCAGAAACCCATCTGCCTCTTCCTCCCAAGTTTTACAATTAAAGCATGCACAAGCAACAAGCACATTGAGCTAACTTCTACTCTTTAAAAGCCTCATTACCAATGCAACACAAATAGACTGTGTTTCCTGACTCAGTTATATGCTCTAGTTGAAAACTCTTTTTGGCATTATTTAAAATGAATGAACACATTTTCTATCTAAAACACCAACAGTACACTTCAACTGAAGTCTGATTCATACAATAGTCATTACAACCAGAATGCCAACAGCAAGTTGTAATATGACAAAGATGCCACTGAACTTTATAAAGCCAATCTGTGAGTCCCTTTCAAGTACTGTAAAACAGTTTTGTTGTGGACTATTGAGTGTGTGTGTGTGCGCGCATGTGTGTGTGTCTGCACGTGCACACAACCAAGTCACAGGGCAATGTTGTGGAATATTATTTTAACTGGGAAGGTGTGTTAATTTATTCATGTTGCAGAATATTACTTTATCTATGAAAAGGTGTGTTGCTTTTATTTATGTTGCATTTATTTAATTATGTAAAGATGTGTTGCTGTTTTACCTTGCAGGCCTAAGGCACCTGATTGGTCTAACAAACTGAACAGCCAGCCAATAGCTAGGCTATAGAGGGATAGGCAGGGCTGGCTGGCAGAGAGAAAACCTAGGAGAAGTGATCTAGGCTCCAGAGGAAGAGAAGAGAAGAGAGGTGAGAACTAGGGGGGAAGAGAAGTCTCCCTCTTTTCTCAAGGACTAACCAGGCGGTCGCCAACAAGAACAGAATAAGACCTACAGAATTAAAGGTAAAAAGCTCTGAGACAAAACGGAGATGAGAAGAAACAGGTTAAATTAAGTTATAAGAGCTAGTGGAACAAGCATAAGCTAAGGCTGAGCATTCATAATTGATAAGTCTCTGTCTCTGTCTCTTTATTTGGGAACTTGCTGGTGGCTCAAAAGAAAGCCTGTTACAGGCCTGATATATAAACAGGTACTTTCTAACTTATCTTTTTTAAAAAAGGTGGGATTTCTACTGACATAGAACTCACCAAATAAGCTATACTAGCTGACCATCAAACCCCAGGAATACCCGACTCTGCCTCCCCAGAACTAGGATTATAAACGGCTCAATGTTCAGCCTGTCTTTACAACAGCTCTAGACTGTTCTTATATTGGTGTTGAAGTCAATATTAGTTTAACTTAATGTGAAAAGCACATTTTAGAGTTATGTCCAGAATTCCCCCAGACTCACCTTTTTTGAAGTCTTTTTTATAGCTCTAGATGCTCTACTCAATGTACTATCCATATCTTTTGTATTTACTTCAAAAGATTCTGGATCAGCCACATACATAAGATTCTCCTGTTGAAAAAAAATATTTATTTTAAATTCAAAAACCAACTCTTTCTAAAAATCAAACCATTAAGCATAAATTGGTAAATTTATAAATGAAACTACTTAAGACTTGTGACATGGGCTGGGACATGGCTCAGTGGTAGCAGATCCTGGATGTGGTCCATGGTACACCCCATCCCACTACCCCTAAAACTGTAATGTGCTTAAACATACCTTCTAACCTGAAAATACTAACCTGAGGATAATGGAAAATAATTGAGTAAATGAATAGTTTACTGTGGACCACATAACTCAATAAACAGGATATGCATGATTTAAATGCTTACTAAACTCCTAAAACTAACGTTATAAATTTAGGAGAATTAATGCTTAAATATAGTCTGCCAAAAAACGATGACACATACACTTTCCCTGAGACACTGTCCCCCTGACTTTATTCCTCAATTTGTAAGACACCTCAATCAGAGACTCTGGCCTGCTATCTGAGTCCTGCAGTATCAGCAGCTAGGAATCAGTGTGCTTAACACTTTTCAAACTGTGTAAATAGTCTGTGTAAATATGAGCAAAGTGTTCTTTTCTAAGAAGAGGGTTCCCAGATTATAGTACATTCCCCAAGGACCACGAGCAAAAGTTAAGAACCATGGACCAAAATTAAAACAAGAGAAGCCTTTGTCTGAACATTGTCCAAGAATGGAGTCATGTGAGAAGAACTCTGAGTGCTATGAAAAAACTCCAAGAAAACAAGAGAAGGGTCTTGTGACCTCAGTTTCTTGTTCTTGGAATGTGTTTTGTGCTCCTCTCAGGTACAGTGGACAGGAATGAGTTTACTTCAGATTACTCATTACAGCTAGCTATTTGTTTACTTGTGTATATGCCTCTATGGAAAAACATGTTTTTGCCACATGATTATATGGTCTACTCACAGGACTCTGAGCCCTCAGAGTATAGAATAAAGTTGGCTATTGTAGCACCTCTAGTCTGCCTCATTCATCGGCTCCATCCTCCCAAGTCCTACCCCTCTAGAGAGGCAGACAGCCCTTCTCCAAGTAATTACAAATATTACTATGCAAATTATGTTTGAATTTTCAATGGTTAACTTTACACATTATTTCTATGAATGATTTTCAGTTGAAATTCATCAATCTAGACTAAGAAAAGGCAAATGACTTCATTCCTCAAGCACTGTGAAACCACCTATTAGCACCATCAGTTTGCAACTACTGAGATTATATACCATCTTGTGAAAGATATTTTTTCTGAAAGGTTTCTCCTATACAAAGTGGAGAAAATACGCAGCATGTCTAGTCCATAGTAACTGTAAGGAGAAAGCCAGATAGTGCTCAGGAAAACGGACCGAAACTCCAAGCTACAAACACAAAGTTTTAAACAGCACATCCTACAATTACAAATGGCTATTTAAAATAAAATGAAAACCAAACTATAAATGCCTTTTTACTCTCCACCATTATTAGCACCCAAATGGCCTTATTTTGCTAACACTACTTTAGTTTCTTCATTAAAGTAATCACATTTGGGGTTGGAGATGTAGCTCAGCTGCTAAACCATATTGTTCTGGCAGAAGACCAGAGTGCAGTCCTCAGCACCCACACTAGGAAGCTCACATGTCCCTGCAACTCCAGCTCCAAAAGATTCAGTGTACCCTTCTGTCACCCATGGATAGATATACATACCCCACATACATACACATAATTTTGAAAATAAAAAAATCAAAGAAACAAAGTCATTCTGCCTATTTCAGACTCACTTTTTCTAGTATATAATATATAGCACTTTTAGATGTCCATATCTTTAAGAAAGATACAATAAATTTACTTTTATTACTTATCTTGTTTTTGTCAGTAATTCCAATTTTTATTCTACATTTCTTATTAACATACATATACCTCATTTGTCAAACTCTATAACTTCTTTTCCCTACGTCCCTTCTGCTTAACAAGTACTTACATTTAAAAGAGGTAATGTATGCCACACACTTGTTTTAGAAATGGCTTCTCACTTTTTCATACTTAACTCATAATTTATGTGGCAAGGAATAGGATATACATTTAATTTTTAGATATTTAACTAATTTTCATAGTACCATGGGCTAATAACTATAGTTAAGGACCTGTATTAGTGTGGAGTCTTATTTCAAAAGTCTATTCTGGAGCTGAAGAAGTGGGCCAGCAATTAAGGTACTGGCTGCTTTTCCAGAGGACTCAAATATGATTCCAAAGAGCCAGCTGGCATATTGCAGGCATATGCAACTACAGTTCCTGGGGAGCCAATACCCTCTCTGGTCTCCTTATATACTTAATGCACGTGGTGCACAGACATACATACAGGCAAAACAACCATCTGTGGAAAATATTTTTATTTTATTTTAAATTTTTGTATTTACGCTTCCTATAGGTTCACATATAAACTTTTAAAACAGTGTGACAGTATTTTGATCACTATAGTTTTTGTTTTGTTTTGTTTTGTTTTGTTTTTTAAAGAAGTACGATTTAGGGCCAGTAAGATAATCCGTGGGTAAAGTCATCTGTCTGTGAGCCTGAAGTCTTAATTCAATCCCAGGGTCACGGTGGTGAAAAGAGCTGCTCCACAAGCTATCCATCCACTGGGCTTCCTTCACAAGAGCAGGAGCATACACATCCCACTCTCCAAATAAACAAACATCATTTTTAAAGCTTAAGTATAACTTAGTATTTCATATGGTAGTATAGCTACTAAATTTTCTAGATATCATTGGTTCTTTAAAAATCATCCTAGAGATCATTCTGTCAAATTCCAAAGTTCTCCATAGGACTTTAGAGACAGCAGAAATATGTAAACTAATTAAAGGTGAATCAACACCTCTGTATTAATGTTATCACTCAGGAATATCTTATCAAGGGCTCTCAATATTGCAGATTTCTGTTTCATTGTTTTTGTGCTAGATATTGAAAGCAGATCTTGGAAACGTGAGGCAAACATTCTACCCAATGATAATCCTAGCTAAACACAAACTTATTAAAATAATTTCCAAAAAGACTATCTCTACATATTTCATAACAAATTTTATTAGGAGAGGTCATTCATTTTCTATACTTTGTAGTTCTGATGCTCTCTTGCTATATACACAGCACCACAAATTGAGTGTACAGCTTAGTGATGTGCTGTTTCTCCATGGGAATGGACTGTCACAGCATCCACAGACCACATGAACTACAACGCTACTCTACAAAAGAATCTCACAGGATGAACCATCCTGATGTGTGGTCTGCTGCTGGCTAAAATAATGCCAGGGAAGACTCCTACATCCATCAACAAATACATAATGAAAAACCTGCTATTCTTTGATAAGGTCAAACATTTAAACATAATTTCTACTAAGTATGTTTTACTTTTTAACTACAAGTAATCTGTCAGTGTTCACTGACTTGTTCAACTTGTGACACTTTTGAAAACAGAAAACTGAAAAACCACAATGGACTGAACTAGAAAATTACTTGAACAGGGACTATCTAAAATGGCTGGCTAAAAACTTATGTGCTATAGATTCATCTATTTAAAGAAAAAAGAAAGAAAAAAACTGGAAACACAAAATATGAGAAACATCATAAATACCAATTTGTGAAATCATAGACAAAAACGCCTCTGTAGCTCTAATAAATGTACATTTTCAAAGAAAGCTTTACATCTGTTCTGTTGTTTCTGGAAAGACACAAGTATATCAAAACTACAGCTATGAAGAGACTAATGGGGCCAGGAAACAAGATAATTATTAGCATAGCAATACCTATTTTTAGTTGACTTGTTTTACTCTCTTCTGCAAATACTATTTTTTAACTTAAGAGAAAAAAACATAGCATAAATAAATAAATACATATTGTAACTAAAATTTACTTCTCGAATAAAATATTCAAGAATTAAAAAGTATCCATTTAGAATCTGAAGCCAAATTCCACCTTTGCTCAGTTTCTGTAAAATGTTTTTTACAATGAAGGCTTCTCTAATTTAAAACTCGGGGGTCTAGAGAAATGAATAGGCAGTAAAGAGCATTTGCTGGTCTTGCAAAGGACCCAGTCATGATGCCCAGCACCCACATGGCAACTTACAGCCATCTGTTAATTCTACTTGTGGGGGATCTGATGAACTCTACTGGCCTCCACAGGCACAGCACACACACAGTGCATATACATACATCCAGGCAAAACATTCAGACACACATAAAACTCCACCAAGTACTGTAAGTAAAAGGCTGTATTAGCAAGTTCGTGGTCCATTTTCCTATTGCTATAACTATTACTGAGCATATAACTGCCTAAGAACTAAGAAGGAGAAATGTAGTTTCATGGTTATTTTCTCAAAGAACAAATTCCTTCTGATTTGGAGAGGAAATAAACATAGGTTCTTTACAACTAGAGGGAAATACCCATATATTCCACTAGAGGGCAAAACAACAACAAAGACACAAGTAAAGTAGGGGGTACATCTGAGTATTCCCGGGTTTGTTACTTCTCACTAATAAGAACAACTCTTTCAAAAATAGCCTGTATAATTAAATCTTTTCCTCTGACTTCCACAAGTAAAATGTAAACAAAATTTAAAACAGAGCTCAACCTCATACTTTCTAACATAATTCTGAAAACATTGAGAGCTTAGCCAAAGTATTTAAAAGTAAAAGCAGCTGTGGATGGGCAGTTTTTCAATTAAAAAGATACAAGTTCTGAATCTAAGATTGGAATGCAGATGCTGGCCTTTCCTACTGAAGTATACAGTATCAACTGTAAATAAAAGGGAGCTACAGTTGGCGAGTTTACAAGTTTACTTATGAATGTTAATCCTCACACACAGAAATAACCTCACATTTCTCACAACTTAAGCCAATAAAAGCATCTCATTGACATGTGAGTCAAAGACCCTTCTGCCTTCCCTTTCCATCCTTAGGCTCACCTCCCTGGCCAGTTACTCTTCAAGTTCTCACAGGTGCAAAAAAATACCTTTATACTGTGAGTATAAGAAATAAATGAATTGCAGGTTTAAACTTGAGAAATATCCAATTTACCACATTATGCATACACAAATATTTCAAATAACATAGAAAAAGTCTAAATTCTGAAATACTTGGGATTTTAACATTTAGGATCCAAGAATTTTGAATAATGAATACTTACCCCAATAACTTGCAGAATATTTATACCAATCACATATTAATTTAATTATACACAATACTGGCTCGCAGTCAATATTCCCAAATATCCTATGTCAATTCTGCTTACAAGTTAAGAAAATATTCAGAGCTCTGCCTATCTTTGCCTACAAAGTGCTAGGACTAAAGGTATGTGCCACCACCAGGCATCAAGAAGGCTTGACTAAGAAGCTATAGGATTATCTGTCATTGTTCTTGGCTCTAGTTTCATATTTCTTAGAAGTTTTCTTTCATCCTGAAAGCTTTAGGTAAGTCATTTACAAGTGGTCACAATAAACTGAACAGTACATACAATAAAATAACATACGTATTGACTCGCTGATTCGGTAATCTCGCACACGGGAGACTAAGGCAAGAGGAATACGAGCCTGAGGACTCCCTGATCACAAACCAAAAGAGACTTCGACAACTTCAGTTATCCAGGATACCAGCAAATAAGAAACCCACTGACTCAAATAATTACAATTGCCTTTTTAAGAAATATTACGTGTATATTTATGTGCTTTGTATGTACATATTCAGAAACATACTTTCTTCAGCATAACAATATTCTCAAACAATACATTAACTGGGGGCTTTAAAAGTTTGGCTATGTGTGAAATCTCAAGTGCAGGAAAGAGCTCAATTGACACCACTGAATCTTTGAATGTATCAGCACAATTCTCAGGAAAAAATTTCAGCACACTGGAAAAATTCTGTATAAATCAGAACATAGGTAAATGTTTGCTGCCATCTTGTGGATAATTATACTTTCTAAAATTTCCTGCATTTGCTGCTTGATTATTTATCTTCCATCCAGTAAGTCAATAATAACATTTTTTTTTTAAATTTCCTTAGCATTGCATTTCAGTATTGTAGTTACACACCTTGAAAGGACTGTTTCCCAACATGCCATGTGCTTAACATCATTATAAGGTAAGGTCCTTCCATGGCAAGGTCCAAAGCAATCTTACTCCTACTACCAACACAAACTATCTATCACAGCAACAGATCCTATTTCTGCAGAGTAGGGGCTCTACCTAACAACCTGATGCTGCATGAAGATCTTCCAGGGGATCTTGAATGCATCCAAATCTACAGACTTCTGGCAATTCATTTACTTCCAGTCATCACACCCAGCTCTTCATTATAATCTGTCTGGTATAAGGGTAATTTTGTCTTAATGATGGTACTAATTTAAGAGTTGTGAAAAAACTAGATTGGCAACTTGTCTTGAAAGAAAAAGCAACATGCTACAAGCTTCCATTGTTTTCAATAAGACAGGAAAAAAATGCTGTTTTACTACCATCAAGCATCCCTAATCCAACAATATGAAGCCAAAGTGCTACAGAGCACAATGTGCACTCGGTTCAGGAGCAACTGATCTCAGATTTTCAGATCAGATATATTTGACCAACGTTTGCAAATATTCCACAACCCAAAAAACTTTGTCAAAGTGTGACACTTCTGGTCCCAAGGACTTAGCACCCTGCATGTACTAGGCATTCCTAAATCACCAATGGAATTATGAGGCAGGAAGCAAAGACTAGCTAAGATGGCGGAACAAGACGACACAGTGACAGGGAACAAGATCTTCCTCAGTGCTGAGGGGTGCCAGATGAGAAGAACACTGTGTCTACTTTTCACTTAACATAGATGCACTGAAGAAGCAGGGTGATTACTCTTCCCTCAACTTGAAGCAAAGTGGGACAATGCCTCTAGCCTAGGCAAGAATGAAGTCTGAGTTTTGGAATTGAAAGCCACCAGCAGTCACACCAAGGTGAAATCAGTGCTAAGCAAAGTCCCCAAAACAGGAACTAAACTGCTAGACCCATGTTGAGAGCAGCAGGAAGACTGCCTCTACTACAGGATGGTGAATGCTTCGTCTGAATCTAGAATCTCGAAGGCAGGCCTCCGGAGGGTCACGTGGCTAGGGTAACTGACAGGAGAAGACTGGGCTCCTGTGGGTGGCACTGTGCTGTACCCACTCTGGGATCTAAAAGCAATTTTTTTAAAGGAAAGTCAAGTTTCAAGAATATAGAGAAAAGATCCAACACTCAGCAGAGACACTTAGCAGTGACAGAAGCGGTTTAAAAAAAAAATAAATCACTGAGCAGAAAACATGCACTATGTTAAAGAGACAACAGAACGCATCAGTATTAGGCTAGTTCAAACAATAAAATGAAACACTGAGCTCAAAGGCAGAGTCAAAGGAAACCAGGAAAAAATAAGAGCAAGGAAAGCTTGCAGGGACTCTGGGACAGCTTCGAGCAACGACTTTCGGTGCTGTTGATCACAAAGGATTTGATTTGAAGCGGCTGGGGAGATGGCTTTCTGGTTACATACAAGCACTGGCTGCTCTTTCGATGGCCCTCAGTTTGATTCCCAGCATGGAGGCTCACAACCATCTGTGACTCCAGTTCCAGGGGATCCAAAGGCTTCTACAGGCACCAGGCCACAAACATACATGCAGACAAAATACCCACAAACACAGAACAGTCATTTTTTTTCTTTAATCTTAAAATATAAAGTTAGAAAACTACTTGCAAAACAGCTACATTAAGATTTTATGGATACAAAATTACTTTAATGTCAATATTTTAAATTCTACTATTAAAATCAAATGGTGTATTATAAGTCCCATAGCCTCACAGCAACCACAAGAGCTACAAAGTTAAAAGGGACCATCTGTGAGTCAGATTATTTCATATGCCTACATTTTTTAAGAACTTTCCCTAAACAACCTTATTTTTCTGTATATGAATAACACTCAAAGCTCTCTTCCATCCACAATAACTTGTCACTGGAAATGTAGAAAGCCTGACTGCACTGTGCTTGTTTACAGCTGCATTTAACACAGGTTTAAGAACTTACAGCATCTGCTTTACAAATGGTGTTGGCAACATGTCGGCAAAGCATCTTCAGCCAGTTTTCTTTTGGAAGCTCCTCTGATGTCATCTGGAAGCTGAGCAGTACGTTGGCCTGCTCTGTTGGTGGCCTCACCAATAAGGCAAAAGCGTTATGACAATCTAGGGTTCCAGAATAACCAATGAAGAGTGTTACTCTTTGGATGTTTAGAAATTTCATTTCCACAGACCACCAAAATCAGCTTTCTCTCCCCCCAACCCCTGCTTTTTCAACTAAAAAAGGATCATTACTGAAGTAAGTTCAAACACTCAGAAGAATTATAATCATATATACTATTTAAGTTATCAATAATAACCTCGAAACAAAGTATTCTTTGTGACATTTTTCAATGATAATCCAATAAAGCTATATATAATCTAAGATCTAGTATTTAAGTTTCAAAATTAAAATGGCACCAAGTGTTGGTATTAAAGTGAGCCGCCACACCCACCTTTCCCCAGACATGTATCCCTGTACCTGAGCAAGCCTAGCAGTCATTGTGGGCTATCTATTTCACATACATCTATTCTTTAATCTCTACCTTTTCTAAAAGAAAGCTGTGTGGTTGTCTGTTCCTCTGCACTCACATGCTAGATGTGTGCTATAGTGGACCATTTGTGGGAGTGAGTTCTTTTCTTCTAGCTTGAGGGAGCCAGGGATTGCACTCAGATCGGTGCTGGCAGCAAGCTCCTTTATACAGGAGCATCCTGTCCCCGCTCCCACAACTCCCTTCCCATGCAGGTCTTAAAGACATCCCTGAGTCTGGAGAGATCTTGTAGAGGACATACGTTCATTCCCAGCACCCACATGGTGGTTCAGCCACCTACACTCCCTCCAGTCTTGGGGATCTAGTGCCTTCCTTCGGCCTCTATGGGCACTACATAAACGGACTGATTAGACATGCAGACAAAACATCCACACACATTTTTTGTTAATAGAGAAAAAAAGAAAAGATACCCCTATATCCACCATTGGCAAGGGGAAAAGAGTATGGCCCGGAAGAAGACTGTGATCTATTTTGGATTCTGAAGAAGGATGAGTAAGTTTTGATGTGGGAATAAGACAAACTATGCACAACTATGGAAAAGTCCCTTGGTTATCAGAGAGAACATTTGCAGACTGAAACAATAAAAGCATCAAGCCTGTACCTAGAGATGGAGTTAAGAGAGAGGCACAAAAACAGCTACTTTAGGACACATTCTAGTTGAGCCACATGTAAAGAAAATCTATCCACTGGTAAAAGGAATGACAGTGTAAGGCTAAGCCTCAGTGAGGACAAGCTATTCTTATGAACACTTTCCCATGAGCTTACCTTCTGTTTCTCTTATATCCAGCACCTTCTTAATCTGTGAAAGAGGCATTAGATGAATATGCTTCAAAGAGGCTGGCGGTCGGGTTCGGTCATGAGGACTTCTAAAAGTACCGATAACCTTATGCCGTTTTCTTGCTATCTGATTGCAGAAGGAACGTCACAATAATTATTGTGATAAAACCAAAAGTTCACACATTTAAGAATAACAGCACTAATTACAAAAATCTATATGCAACTAATCTGATTAGCCATTCCAGTTACTATGCGATAAAAGCAAGAGACCGTGAGAAACAGCACACATGTAACCAGATGCTCATGTCCGTATTAGGGAGTTACCAATCAGAAAAACAGGCGGGGAGGGGGTGTGTAAGTCCCAAAGGCCCATAGAAGGGCTAGAAGGTAAGAACAAGAGAAAGCCCAGAGCCTCAGATGGGGACAGTCGTCCTGAGACAGCTGTCCTGGGTTAACTGTCGGTTAAAGGGGCACTTGAAATATATCCTGATGACACAGCAACACAGAGGAAGTATCAAGCAGTTCCTAGCCATGACTGATACACAATATTGTCAAAGCGAAGCCTAAGAAAGGTAATCAAACATACATTCAACACCTGAAATCCCAGCTCTAGGGAGGCTACTGCAGGAGAGAACTTTCAGTTCAAGGCCAGCTGAGCTACACAAGGAGACTGTCTCAAAAACTGGATGATAACAAAACACGCACACACACACAAACAATAGAAATTATAAAGGCAAAGTGTTGTATTAGGCTATAACTTTACCTTAACTGGATACTCATGCAAAAGGAAGAGATAGGTAACTGGAGAAGAGCAAACTCAGAAAGACTTGTGATTCGTGATATATTGAGATTTTGCCAAAAGAAAAGGTTTTTAAAAAAAATCTCTTTTGCAGTAAAACAGGTTTTTCTGAAAGGAATTAACAGAAGATAAGTGCAAATATTTACTTGAATTGAGACTGGTCATCATGAATAAGACAAATATGGTTAAAATATATTAGATGGTATAGAGCTAATGAGTAAGGTGAGCTAGTCAGTGTATCATATTTCTACTAAAGCAGACAAGGAAATATCTACCCTACATATCACATAAATAAACCAAATACTAACAGTCCACGTCACAAGCACAGTGAAAGTAAGCAGGAGATTCCTCTGAATTAGTATGTATGCTTTCCACTTGGCGAAACAAAATATACCATTTTAAAGTTTAGTTTTGAAAAAAAATCAGAGCATTAAAATTAATGACAAAACATGAATAAACCAAGAATTAAAAAATACCCAAAACCATAGATAAAATATTCAAATGGGAAATAAATCCTTAAATCTAGATTTAGTTTAACATTAATCATCTGTCATATTAAAGACACTATAGGTTTTACTAATATTTACCTGCTCCTAATATATAATAGTGACTGTTCTAAGCATTTATGTTATATACCATCAGAATATTAAAAATAACTATTTTATTTCAACTTTGCTAAGAGGTCTATTTTTTTCTTTCTTTCTGTTTTTTGTTTGTGTGTTTGAAACAAAGTTTCTTTCTGTAATCCAGGCTGCCTTGGAATTAGCTCTGGAGACCAGAAACCAGAGACCAGGCTGGCCACTGAGACTCACCTGCCTCTACCTCTGGAGTGCTGAGATTAAAGGCATGAACCACCACTTCCCAGCCGAGTTCTATTTTTCTTTAAGTGAGTTAAAGGATAAGGGTTTAGTCTGGCAGTTATGGTGCATACCTTTATCCATTTATTTTTTATTATTTGCATTACTTTAAGTGCCCCCCCTTCATTTTATAAAAAAATGTCTTTTTTATCCATGTATCCCCCTGCTCCCTCTTCCTTCCCTCCTCCCTAGCCTCCCTCCTCCCCATCCCTCCATCCCCTGCTCCAAAAGGCAAGAAGTCACAAGGATGTGCTCCTTGTGGTACATCCACTCCAGGCAAGTACGATTTCCTCATCCCAGACTGGGTTAGGTGTTCCTCTGTAGGGAATGGGATCCAAGATGCCAGCCCACACACAGGAACACAGTCTGATCCCACCCCTCGAGGCTCCACACACTGCCCAGGCCAATCCCAGCACTTCAGAGGCAAAGAGAGGCAGAAAGATCTCTGTGAGTTCAAGGCTGGCCTGATCAACAGAGCTAGTTCCAAGACAGCCAGGGCTATACAAGGAAACCCTGTCTTAAAAAACAAAAACCAAGAAAGGTGGGGAGGATTCCACCTAGGAGTTTGAATCTTGATGTCCAAATTTAATATGAGAACAGGCATAGTGACATATGACACATGCCAATAACCTCAGCACTTGAGAAACTTAGGTACTTCAAAGCAGCCTGGGAGACCTAGGAAGGTCCCATCTTAAAACCAAAGCACCCGGGCTGTGGGTGCACATAGCAGTACTGAATGAACTGAAGAGAAAGAAAGAGGCCAAAGGATTACATTACAAGGCCAGTGCTTACTAGGCTCAAAATAGACAATGAAAAGAAGAAACAGAAGCTTCTAGTCAAACAACTGAGAGCATCTAAAAGGATGTGCTGACTAGTTTTATGTCAACTTGACACAAGCTAGTCATGTGAGCAGAGGGAACCTCAACTGAGAAAATGCCTCCATAAGAGCAGGCTGTAGGCAAGCCCTGGAGGCATTTTCTTAATTTATGAATGATGTGCGAGGACCCAGCCCATTGTGGGTGGGGAGGGAGGGGGTGCCATCCCTGGGTTGGTGATTCTGGATGCTATTAAAAAGCAGGCTGAATAAGCTTTAAGAGCAAGCCCAGGAAGCAGCACCCTCCATGGCCTCTGTATTAGCTCCTGCCTCCAGGATCCTGCCCTTTTGAGTTCCTGTCCTGACTTCCTTCAGTAACAAATAATGTGCAATGTAAGCCAAACAAACCTTCCCACACACACACACCCGAGTTGGTGCTGTTCGTGGTGTTTCATCATGACAGGATTAACCCAGATGGAAACAGTGGAGAAGCACAAAGTCAGTGGACTCCTGAGGGTGATCAGGGGACAGAGCCTCAACAGGTACAGGGAAAAGGTAAGAGGGAAGGAAGTCAGTAAGCCAACTGTGGCTAAAATAGGAAGGTCACATAAAATTGAAAAACCAAAATCAAAATCACTGCTGTACTAGAAACAAAGATAAACTTCATACAAATTGTTAAGGAAATCCAAATAACCTGGAGACGTCAATAGGAAGAAGCTAAAGAAGTCATAATAGAAACAACCAAAAAGAAATAGTCCAACTATCCACAACTAAGGAATGTAGATTCAGGTTAAAAGCAGAGCAGGCTGAGGTTCTTACTGCAGGTGATTCAGGCAGTTCCCAAGCACCTGCATAACGGCCATCATTTTTTTTCACTCCAGTACATGGTCAACTGTGCATCACATTATCACTAACATTACCAGCCTAATAAAAGGATCACTCTGAGCCTCTAAGTACAGGACCCTTTAACAGAGGCGCATCCTCCTTGAGATTTTACTGCACCTATAGCTTCTCTATGCACACATGCCTTACACTCTAAGACTGGCCTGTGCTTATACTTTAGTAATATACATGATGTAAGAAGGCAGCTCTTTAAGAGAAGCAACACAGAAAAGGGATAAAAGAATAAACTTTAAAGAAAAAGAAAAGCCAACAGCCATTCTGGTGAGGGCAACAGAAAGTTACCAATTATAAATATGTCAAATGAGTTTCCTTGTTAACATTTTTTTTTTTTTTTTTTTACCAAATGAATGTCTCTTCATTTTTAAATAAAAGAAGCTGAATTCCTTTCTACCTGTGCTGGATAATTTTATATTAATTTGACACAAACTAAAGTCATCTGAGAGAGAGGAACCTGAATTAAGAAAATGCTTCTC
Organism: Phyllotis vaccarum; assembly: GCA_033318265.1. Classification (NCBI taxonomy): domain Eukaryota; kingdom Metazoa; phylum Chordata; class Mammalia; order Rodentia; family Cricetidae; genus Phyllotis; species Phyllotis vaccarum. The sequence continues at coordinate 31,602,831 of JARWLC010000010.1, read as the reverse complement.
TAAGATTGTATTGTAGGCAAGCACAGACCACAGAAGGCATTTCCTCAATTAGTGATGGATGTATGAGGGCCCAGCCCATGGAGGGTGGGGCCATCCATGAACTGGTAGTTTTGGGTTTTATAAGAAAGCAGGCTGAGCAAACCATGATGAACTAGCCAGTAAGCAGCAAGCCTCTATAGCTGCTGCCTCAGCTCCTGCCTCCAAGTTCCTGCTCTGCCTGACGAACAGTGAAGTGTAAGCCAAATAAACCCCATGCCTCCCCCAGCTGCTCTCTTCATGGTACTTTATTACTGTAACTGAGATATTTCCCGTGATTAAATAGGTTATTTTAAAAATACACGTTAAAGGGAAAAGAAGCTTAAAAAGTGCATACACTCAGTAATTTGCTTGTGGGGTGCTATGAGAAAAAAATACTGGCCACAGACAGGTTCAAGCTTTGAAATTAAAATTATTACAACTCAATAAAGCCTTCTAAATTTGAAGAATCCCATTTGGCACAGTGGCTCATGCTTGTCACCCCAGCACACAGAGGCTGAAGTGGAAGAACTGTCCGAAGTTCAGGCCCAGGCTACAGAATGAGACACTAGCAAAGTAGAAACCTAAGAAAGCAAGGGACTCACAATGCTAAGTTATCAAGTTAGCTCTCAACTGATTTCATTTTGGCGACAAACAAAAGGCTATTTATATTTTAATTAAAAAGAAACAAAAAACAATGATTTTTAGATTGTGAATAAATGTACAAATAAATACACATAAAAACAAAAGGCCTTTGAAACTCATGATCTAAGCATTTACCTGTAAGAAATTTTGGCTGAAGATTTGAAGTCTGGAAATTTACCAAACTTAATATTTGACTTTCTCCCCAAAAACATCATTCTCCTGTATAAAATCAGCAATTGGTCTTAATTTCTTTGAAAAATAACTGAACATACTTCAAATTTCTATACTGTACTCCAATCAAAGCTTGGTTTTAAATATTCAGAGAAATCGCTACACTGGGTGCAAATTTACCTCGAGACAGTCATTGAAGAGGAAGAGAGTGACCTGTTCTCCTCGGTCACAGGGGTGCTCGCCTAGAGAGACCGTCTCCACCCTCTGTACGAGGCTTCGATGAGAAGACAACAGATTAGCCTGTGAACATGGATACAAGTGCTTAAATGTTATGAAGTAACTTTTACAAGTGGTCATTCAAAAGTGGTGCTAAGACTGATACTGTATTTTCCGAGATGTTTCTACTCTTTTCATGTATATGTGTCTCTTTGAGTATGTACTGTGGTAATGGTACCCTCAGAACCCACGGAGGGCATTGGATCCCCTGTAGCTGGATTTTAAGCTGTGAGTCACAAGTATTGGGAACTGAATTCAGGTCCCTTTGAAGAGCAAGTGCTCTCAAGTACCGAGGTGTTTCTCCAGCTTCAGATCATTTGTATTGAACCTATAGAAGCCTTAGTAAAACAGTAACACTTACTGGACATCCATCCACTTCATAAACAACATCAAAAATTTGCTTCTGAGCTTCTGTTTTCCTCTTATCCTCATTGATATGTCTGAAAAATTCATGTTTACTTTGTGAAACTCTTAATAGACATAAAATCAGCACACAATCTATCATGACTTTCACGCAGGTACCTTAATTTTAAAATATGAATCAGATAAGCATTCCTTCAAAACATCTTGATATTAAAAAATATTTCATAGATCTTTCAGAAATGCCATGTTTCTTCACTGTGCACTTTCTAAAATACAGCTAGCTAGCTAATATTTGATATGAACAAAATTCTGAAGTTTGAAATATACGTTAGTTAACTCAAGGCACATGGTAGACATTTCACTGCAAAGAAAAAAAAACTACTACTTCTAGACAGAATGGTCAAAAGAGTCCCCTCTTGCCTTTTATTGATGTGCCCAAAGCTAAACATCCATCAATCAAAGACAAATCTCTTGAAATTAGAAAATACATAATGGTAAAAAGCTCAAGAATGCACTTACTGGACTAGACTCTTAGCCATTGTGTCTTCTTAGACATTCAAGACATTAGACGTGAGGAGTTTATGAATGCTCAAGGGAGGGGAATGTTCACTTATAGCTCACTGGTAAGAACTGCGGAAAGGTCTCCACTCATGGTAGAGTCCAGAACGCTGCTGTCAGCAGGAAACTCCATAGCAAGAAAGCTTCCATCTGGAGCTCACACCTGCTCAGCATCAGCAGGGAGCTTAGAAAATGTGAGTCATGAAGGAAAACGTGTATGGACTTAGGATCTTGTTCATCAGAATATTCATGAAAGGAAACTATGGATTTAAGGAATGTTTAAAGGCTTCTCTTCACTGCATGAAGTTTAACTAATATAGAAAATTCATTCAAGTAAAGAAACATAAAAAGTAATACTAGGAAAAAATATATATATACTGGCAAAAAGACCAAAGTTTATAGAAACAGATCTTTGTAAATCAGAATTTAATTGAAATCAGAAAATCTCCATGAACAAGATCATACACATGTGAATGACAGGAAAAGGCCTCTCAAGGGCTCAAGAAGAAAAGCTCTATTTGTGCATTAATGACTATTTCCAAACTTCTGCTCAATTACTGATTCTGTACATACAATTAATGTTAAATATTTCAATATCAGATGTTTGTTCAATATACTCTTATAATACCATTTTAACTACAGTCATACTACTGGAAGAGTAATTTAGGTATTATACAAAAGTTTGTTATTGATATTCTACTAGGTATGACAAAGATATCACTTCCAGTCTAAATCCAATAATAAAAACATGGAAACAGGACAGCAAGATGGATCTTTGGGTAAAAGCACTTACAACATGCAATCCTGGCAACCTTGAGTTCAATCCCCAAACCCATGTAAAAGTGGAAGAAGTAAATCAGCTCCACAGTTGTCCTTTGACCTCCACATGCTTACAGTGGAGCCCATGTGCGCGCGCTCGCGCTCTCTCTCTCTCTCTCTCTCTCTCTCTCTCTCTCTCTCTCTCTCTCTGAGCTCTCTTTCTGTTTCTCTCTCTCTCTCTCTGACACACAAACAAATTCAAATAGCATTTAAAGAAAAATATAAACTGCTTACGTCATTACTTCTTTTAGTGATCCAATAGCTTTTTCTAAAGTGCTTTTGTCAGGGTTTTCATCAGCTGTATGCTTCTTAAGATCTGTAAGAACATGCTTTTATTCATGACTTAAGTAAGTACAGTGCTTTTCCACCTCCAACTTAAAATTACATCAATCTTGATGATGGTTTATTTAACATTTATTTAATGTTTTTAAAGGTAACATCTAACCCTTAGATTGAAAAGTTTGTGGCCAGGAATGGCAGAGCAGATCTGTAATCCCTTAAGAGTTGGAGATAGAAAGACTGCGAAGGTTGAAACAAAATTTGACTGGACAGTGAAAGCCTGTCTCAAAACAACTAATAGCTGGATGTGTTCAGAGGTTAAACACTTGCTTAATATATGTAGGGTCCTGAGTTTATCACCTACTACAATGGTGCATGCCTAGAATCACAGCATTTGAGAGGCAGAGATGGAAAAATATTATTGTAGGCCACCTACTAATATGCCTAATTAGAGGTGCCACATTTGTGCTAATATCTAACAGCCCACCAACTGCCATAATTACATTTAACATAAAAATTATTGCTCAGCATAAAATGTGCTCAAGATATAATTTAAATAAGATAATTAAAACCTAATTTATATATGAAAATTCACTGTGAGTTCTAGGATAGCAGGTTAGTTAATAAAACAATGAGAGGCTGGAGGAGGCTCAGTGGTTATGAACACATACTGCAGAGGGCCTGAGTTCAGAACCCAGCAAGCACATTGGGCAGCTCACCCCTACAACCCAGCTCCATGGGATCTGATGCCCTCTTCTTTATTTTTTTTTTAAACAATCAACAAAATTTTAACTATCTTCTACCATTTATGTTTCCCAACTATTTTACTCATTAAATTTTCACTGATTGCTTTTAACATAGCTTTGTCTTCCAGTCACACTTGGAGACTCCTAGATTCCTCAAACTTTCTCTACAGTGCTGAATGATTCTGTTACTTACACACATGGGAACACATGGCCCCATCAAAGAGAGCATTTAGTGACTTTAAGAGCAAGCATTGTGCTATTGTACAGGTTCTCCAGTCCCCCACCCGGAGAAAGAGGGTAATAGATGTAAGTGCACCAGGCTGATGTCAAGTGCTGAGATTAAAGGCACCACTATATGTCTGGCTTTTCTCAGGTTCCTCATTATGTTCCCTATACCACACTTGACAGTCTTACCCAATCTAACATCATGTTAAACAAATGTTCATGTGGAACAACTCAAAAAGACTTAGAAGTTAATTTCAAACACAATTTTAACAGAAATGCTTAATGAGAGCCAGTCATTGGCTCACACTTATAATCCCAGCACTGATGTGGGAATGTCTTTCTGTATGCAGTGAATATTAATCTTTAAATAAAAGGAGCTGTTTTGGCCCATGACAGGCACCATAGAAAAAGTAGGAAAAGGAATCAGAATAGGTAGGAGAAGGGCGGAGTCAAGGACAGACCAACGCAGTGCTAAAAAAGAAGCATGTAAGGAGCACAAATGAGCCATGGGCCACGTGGCACGGCAGATTAATGAGAATGGGTTGAGTTAATATGAAGGAGCTAGCTAGCAATGTGCCCAAGCCATAGGCCAAACAGCATGAAATTAGTATAAGTGTGTGAGTCCTTTCAGGGGGCCTAAGCAGCAGCGGGCACCTAAGCAATCTGGGACAGCAAGTCTGTGAGTCTGCACCTCTGGCCAGCCGGGGCCAAGAAACCTCATTTTAACACAGTACTCACAGGCTGACTGGAGAAATGCCTTTCATTGAGGCTGTCCTAGGCTAACTAAGTCTCTGTCTCAAATAAATAAATAAATAATAAATACAATTAGGAAAGAGAAGTTAAGTATCTAATGAAATAACTTGCATACACAAATTTGATTTTTAAAAATTAGTTTAGAAAACCTAAAGGTTAGATTATTCAACATAATCTACACAATAGGGTAGGATTAAAGACCACAGAAATCATTCATATAGCAGCAGTTTCAACTACACAAGTAATCTGGAAGAGGGGGGAAAAAATCCCTTTTTTAGGTTAGCACTGTCATCTATACTAACCAAAACATTTTGTTGAAAAATAGATTAAACCAATAAGTTAGACTCCTAAGTTTCATACTTTTTTTTTAAATTAAAAACTAAAAACTGACACTACCCTATAAATACTGTTTTAGTCAACTGAGCATAAACGCACTTTTAGCCAGAAGTTAAATTTAATCATAAAAGCTGTGCAAGAAAATTCTATTGATACTTGCAGTTTTAAGTATTAGAATAAATAGATGTGGGTCTCAAGGTATACTGACAACCTGAGATTGAGTCATTAGAGTCAGGGTCACCTCATTTCTGACGGTTGGTCTGCTTGCCCTTCCCCAGGCTGTGATTACAGGGGTGCAGCACCAGGCTGGGCTTTTCAAGGTGCTGGGAATGAGACTTAGGGATTGTGCATACTAGGCAAACACTCTGCCACTGAACAACTTCCCCAACTCCAATCTAAGATTTCTTCTAAAATGTAAATATAAAGAACTTAAGAGGACTAGAAACTTGGGATATGAGTCCTTTCCTTGTGAAGTTTCTGTGGGAATTCTGTTATATTGACTAAATAGATTTAAGAACCATGACACGATGAAATATAAGGAACTTTTAAGAAGAAACCACTATTGCCAAAGTATCAGGTAAAACAGTATGTAACTTTAGAGACTGCTTTTCAAAATTAAATAATATCTACATACAAAACAAACTTTAAAGTTAAAACCTAATAAACTCTGAAAATGAAAATACTAACACTTCAAGAAAAAAAACAACAAAAACCTCACTGAAAACCCACTTGAAAAGTGGGACTACTATGTCAAAAATACCAAATCTTTGCAGACTGAAGATGGAGTTGTTGGTCCAGAGCCAACGTCATGCAGCACAAGGCTGCAGGTGGGAAGGCCCACACTGTATGAACCAGATGGTAATCACTGCATTCAGGAGACTGGAGGAGTCATCATCAGGAAGGGAGGAACAGAAAGGGGAGGGGAAGAGGAAGAGAAGGAAGAAGGAAGGCAGGGAGGAATTAAAAAAACAAAAAGCAAAAACCCAAGCTAACAAAAACACAGTAAGCCAAGTACCATTTAGAAGTAAAGCAACACTGGGTAGCCGCTGCACTGGCCGGATGAGAAGTTCCACCAGACTCTGCCGTCCACACTCTGGTTTAGCTTGATTTATCTAAAAAGCAGTAATTTATTATACACAAAAGCAGTTTAAGTTTTATGCAAAACTTGAAAAATTTCTTCACAAACATCCTTGTCATGAACAGAGAAGAGGAAGCAGCTGATGGCTCTGAAAGTAAAGGTACTTGCTACTACATCAGATGCCCAACTTCAAGCCCTAGAATCTACAGGGTCAAAGGTCAAGAACTTCTGACCTGCACATGCACAAGCACGGTGATGAACAGACAATAAAAGCAAACACACATAGGCCACATAGGAGGCATGCAAACAACATAAATCAATAAATGAATTAAAAATTAACGGAGAAGATATGGGCTGTTGATACTCTTTGGCAGATCACCATCATTCAATAGTTTTCCAAGGTCTAACATTCTGTCTTGGTCAGCAAAAGTCAACATGTTATAAAGAGTGTGCTCCTCTAGGCACCTGTAAACTCTCATAAAGACACACACATCACTCCTGAAAACAGTTCTAACCTACCGACTGCAGTGACACCATTGGATAAAGGAAAGCATTGATGGGAGAAAACAATATTAAAGGCAAGCACAGCATCAGGATATTATTTCATTTTAAAATAACCATATGGGCACCACACACCAGGCCCTAGGCTCAATCCCTATTGCTACAAAAATGCCAAACAAATCATATAATATCCCTATTCACTCAACTGCCTCTTGGCCCTACTGTATAAATACCAAATCTTCCAGGCCAGGTCTAAACATAATAGCCACCCACAAATACAACTGAAATTAAGACCAATATTAAGGTGTTGCTACATGAACAGAACTTTACTAACACTATAAATTATTCTTTCAAAATATTTTAATGAATTGTTTCATAAATGATTATCAGATTTTTGTATGAAACTTATATTACCTTGAGAAAAGCATGAAATCTGGGTTTCTGTTTTTCGCATTTAATAATTGTTTCCTTGCTCATTTCAAAGAAGTTTACAAATGGAGGGTAGGTTTTTACCAAATCTTTTGACTAGATACAAAAAAAAAAGGAAAAACAATGTTATGAATGTTACCCTATACAATGAATCTTTGGGACACAACAGGCAATTATAATCAGACTTATATGCAAAAGAAAAATTTTAAATAACTTTCCTCATAATTTCTGTCAAATACAGAAATTTGTTTTACAAACTGGTTGATGCTAACCACAATGGCCCACACCTTAGCACTCGAAAGCCAAAAAGATGGCCAACACAATGCACACTGGTCTCCTGGGAGTTCCAGGATGTCCTCAGCATTACACAGCTTGTGATTTCAGCTCAAAATCATTTTTTTCACAGTTATTCAAAATGTATCAATTGGTACATACAGCCTATGATTTAAAATAGCAAATAAACAAATACACATACACACACATATAAACACAGAGAGAGAGATGACACATCTTTAAAACATGACAAATATTTGAATATCAGAATTGGAATGCAGCTCAGTCAACAAAGTGCTTGCCTAGTATAAACAAAAACTTAGAAGTGGTCCCCAGCACCATATAAACTAGGTGTGATGAAACATACCTACCAGCTAGGCTGCAGAAAGAACAGGCACTCATCCGTAATCCCAACCTTAGAGATTCTAAGAAGAGCAGTTCCTAGTCACAGGACCTCATGACAATGAAAACATTTTTCTGAGCTTTGTTTTGTTTTGAGACAGAGTCATGCTTTGGATTCAAGCTAGCATAAAACTCATAGTAATCCTCCTGCCTCAGCCTCCAAGTGTTGGGATTATGGATATAAGCCACACACCTATTATCCAGGTGGACCCTGACACAGTGGACCTTCTTGCCTCAATTTCCTAAGAACTGGAAAAGGTGTATGTAACTATACTCTGGCTTTTATCTTTGATTTTGTTTGTTGAAGGATACACACACACACACACACACACACACACACACACACACACACACACACACACACACACACACACACACACACACAGCATAGAAAAACACTCTTAACACTGAGCTAGTCAACCCGTAGTCTTAAGTGGCTAGTTTCTTTCTCCCCTTCTATAATGTGGATGATCACAAAGCAAACACCCTAGCCTGAGCTAAACCCTCAGAAATGTGGTACTTTGTGGTTCTTAATTGAGGGAGAAAATTCAACAGGAACAGATATGAAAGGAAGGTATCAGCAGAGAGTGTGTGTGTGTGGGTGTGCTTCTAAGTCCTTTGGTTTGTGTTTTTCAAGACAGGGTCTCGTTATATAGGCCTGACTGTCCTGGAACTGGCTCTGTACATCAGGCCAGACTTGAACTCAGAGAGATCCACCTGCTTCTGCCTCCCAAGTGCTGAGTGTTGTGGAATGGTCTTCCTGTAGGCTGTGAATGTGTTGCTACCATTGGTTAATAAAAAAAGCTGCTATGGCCTATGGCAAGACAGGATACAGCCAGGTGGAAAATCCAAGAAAGAGACAAGGAGAAGAAAGGCAGGATCAAAGCAGATGCTGTGAGCCGCCATCAGGGAAACAAGATGTAATGGAATAAGAAGTGCCACACAGCCACATGGCAAAGCACAGATTAATAGAAATGGGTTAAGTTGTAAGAGCTAGTTAATAATGATCCTGAGCAATATGCCAAACAGTTTGTAATTAATATAAACCTGAGTGATTCTATAAGCGGCTCTTGGACCATGAGTGAGAGATTCATCTGGACCAGAGCCAGATTGGACAGAAAAACTTCCTTCTATAGCTAGTATTGGGGGTGGAGGGGGAGACACACACCAGCAATGCCTGGCACATGCAAAGATTAAAATCAAAACAAAAAAAAAAAAATCATGACTATATAACCATCTGGGGATAACAAAGAATGAGATAACTGGTGTTCTGATGATGATCTTGTATCGAGCTGGGCATACGGAAAACACGGTTCAAAAGTCAAGAACAATTCTAGCATATTTTTTATAACAACCATGTGAAATCTTTAAATGGCATTTTTATGTTTCCTTCTGTGCCACTCTGTAATGAGATACGACTAACTCTGAACTCTTTAACAGTCATGAAATTGTAAAACACTTACATATTTAAGAAAGATGTCACCAATGCTTTTGCCCTCATCCCAGTTAACAATAAGGTCTTCAAGATCATCCTGAAATAGAACAAATTGAAACATTAAAATGACAGCTCCTTATAACATTATATAACATTAATGAGATCTTTTGCTAGGGAAAAAAATCACTTTATGCAGTACCTTAATATTATACATAAACGTTTTTATCAACAAAGAATTAAATTTTGTCCTCAAAGAACATAACCTTTAGATTAACTAAAAAATATAGCCGGGAAGTAGTGGCACATGCTTTTAATCCTAGCACTCAGGAGGCAGACAAGCAGATCTCTGTGAGTTCAAGGCCAACCTGGACTACATACAGAGTGAGTTCCAGGACAGCCAGGGCTGTTATAGAGAAAGCCTATCTCAAAAAACAGGAAGGGAAAGAGGGGCGGAGGAAGGGGGGGGAAGGGGGGAGGAAGGGAGGGAGGGAGAGAGGGAGGGAAGGAGGGAGAGAGGGAGGGAAGGAAGGAAGGAAGGAAGGGAACACAAATAGCACTGTCAGGCAAGCCAATTCTCATTCCTAATATGACTAATAGCTCAATGCTTTGTTTTACTAACTATAAAGCTGATTGGTCTTATCAATTATGAATAAGCTACTTTTAATCCTGCTGCTGTAGCAACTAATTTAACACAAGTCATTAAAAATTATAACCTATAACAGGGTCAAGCAAATGTTCCTAGAAGGAACAGATGGTAAACATTCCAAGGCCATATGGTTTCTGTTACTAGTACTCAGTTCGGTAGAATGGAAGGAAACAAAGAGAGCTTACAGGTGGAGAGTGAAGAGACTGGAACATGGAGTCCTAAATGGGATGCTTCTATCAAAACTCTCCCCTCAGGGCTCAGAGATGTATGTGAAGGAGGAGGTGGAAACGCTGTGGATGACTGTAAGGAGCAAGACCTTCCAGACACAACAGGACTGAACACATCCAAAGTCACAGAAATTCCAGTAGGTATGCACAGCGTCTGCACATATTCAAGCCAGAAAAATCCCAGCACGGAGAAGAGAAACGGGTTCAAGTCGCCCTAACCAAGACTTTCTTTGGAACTGGTACCTCCTGGGAAATGAGAAATTAGTTTTCTGCACTAGACTGTCACTGGGTATATCAAGCTCCCTCCAGGACAGGCCTCACGCCCAGAAATAGTTAACACAGAACAGACTCCCCGTTTCTCTATTTGTGGGCTGTGTGGTGTGTTTGGTATATTGTTGTCTGTTGCTTTCACTTGTTTTCCTTATGTTTCTGAGACAATGAACATGAAGAGGTGGGGAGGGAGGTGGGGAGCATCTAGAAGTGGGGAAAGGAAATATGGCCAAAATATAATGTACAAAAAGTATAAAAATGAACAGGCTCTACTAGAAGACTCTTGATGAAAACAGGGTACTGGATGTACCCAATGAACCATAGTTGGCTAATCCTTGTTCCATAAAGTTGCTCAGTCATTCTAAAATATAACATAGCCATAAAAATCTGAATGGGGAGATGGCTCAAAGCTCTAGTGCACTTTTCGCTCTTTCAGAGAGCCAGGGTCAATCTCCAGCATCCACATCTCTAACTCCAAATACTAAGGGATCCAATGCCAACTTCTGACCTCTGTGGGCACCAAGCATGCATGTGGTGTGATACAAGCATGTAGGCAAAATATTTATCCACATATAATTAGTCTTAAAAAAAATTACTGAAGACATTTACAAATTTTAAGCCAAAAGTAGTGTCTTGTAATCACCACCTGAAAAAGGAGGGTCACTATGAGCCCAAAACAAGCTAAAAGTGAGATGTAAGGTTCACATACAAAACTTATTTATTGAGCTAGGTAGAAATATTTGAATGTTACAATAAGCATCCACAGTCCCCCAAAAGAATGCTATGGACCTCTCATGCACATTTACCTTTATCTTCATGTGTACATCAAAAATATCTGGGATGCTTCCAAAAATAGTCTTGATCTCCTCTGGTGCAAGAATAGGTCCACCACGCTGCCCCTCTTCTTCTAATGGCACCTGAAATAACTAAGGGGGAGGGGACCTGGGTTAGACAAACTGAGACAAAGCCTAAAATATAAACAGTGACAAGCAGTGACAGCAACATCAGAAACAGTCAAGAGAGAAATCGTTCCTAAATTTCAGTGTTTTCTCATACATTTATTTTCATTTATATAGCGATATACTCTGATATACAAATGTGGGGGCAGGGTTAAGTGCATTGGCTGCTGTTCCAGGGACCCATATTGTAGTTTACAACCTTCTGCAGCTCCAATCCCAGGGAATCCAATACACTCTTCCGGTTCCACCAGCACAGTAGTAAAACACCCATAAATATAAATAAATCTATTTTTAACAAAAGAAACCTAAAAAATTCATTATTAGAATTAGAGTAATTTCTACTTTCTTATTCAATTTGTAAGGAAGAAAGCAATAAGCTTTCTAAACACGTAACAGTAGCATAATACTAAATGTTTTAGAAATGAAAGCATAAAAGTTCTCAGTAACAAAGAAACTAGATTTCTAAATTTCATGAGAAAACCTGAACTCAGTCCTTTTATTGCTGTAGCTTTTTATATTATTATTGTGTGTGTGTGTGAGAGAGAGAGAGAGAAATATTTAGGAGGGAGATGAAAGGTGCATCAGTACACAGGGTCAGAGAAAAACTGTCAGAAGTTAATTTTCTCCTTCTACCAGGAGATGCTGAGATCAAGTTAAGGTCTTTCTAGGTAAGAATATGTTTTACTCATTAAGCCACCTCACTGGTCCTGTTATACCAATTACAAGGAGAAAAAGCCCTCATATAACGGATACACACAATAGACAGCACATCTTATTCATATGACCCAAAAATAAATCTAACACAAAACTTAAACTGAACATGGCACTGCACAACATTATCCCAGCATTTGAGAGACAGACATAGGAGGATTCTGTGACATCAAGCCTGTCTGCATAGCAAGTCCTAGGGCAGCCAGGAGTACATAGTGAGACCCTGTCCCAAAAGTTAAAGAAATTTAAAGAATGTATCATTTAGTTAAAAAAAAAAAAAAAAAAAAAAAAAAAGGTAAGCAATTGTGTATAAGTAAGATACACATGCTCAAAACCAGAACGCTGTGGGTTAAACCAAATACCAAAGTCAGACTCAACACATTACAAGTGAGTCATCCTAAATTACAGAAATCTGATCCTAAAAATATAACTAGAAATGAGGAGTTATTTCATACTAGAAAACAACATGACTTCAAGCTACACTATAGAGCTACAGTAATAAAAACAGCCTGGTGCTGGCACAAAAACAGACTTGTGATCAATGGAATCAAATCAAAGACCCCGACATTAATCCACACACCTATGAACACCTGATTTTTGACAAAGAGGCCAAAAATATTCAACGGAAAAAAGACAGTATCTTCAACAAATGGTGTTGGTATAACTGGATGGTAGTGTGTAGGAGAATGCAAATAGATCCCAACCTATCACCCTGCACAAAACTCAAATCCAAGAGGATAAAAGACCTCAACATAAACTCAGCTACACTGAGCTTGATAGAAAAGAAAGTGGGAAATACCCTCCAACGCACTGGCACAGGTGACAACTTCCTAAATATATCACCAGTAGCACAGAAACTAAGAACAACAATCAATAAGTGGGACCTCCTAAAACTGAGAAGCTTCTGTAAAGCAAAGGACACAGTCAATAAGACAAAACAACAGCCTACAGAATGGGAAAAGATCTTCACCAACCCTACATCTGACAGAGGACTGATCTCTAAAATATATAGAGAACTCACAAGAAACTAGAGCCCAAAATCCTAAATAACCCAGTTAAAAAATGGGGTTCAGAGCTAAAAAGGAAATTTTGAACAGATAAATTGCAAATGCCTGAAAAGTATTGAAAAAATTGCTCAACATCTTTAGTCATCAGAGAAATGCAAATCAAAACAACTTTGAGATACCACCTTACAAGTGTCAGAATGGTTAAATTCAACAACAAAGATGGCAGCCTATGCTGGAGAGAATGTGGAACAAGGGGAGCACTCCTCCACTGCTAGTGGGAGTGTAAACTTGTACAGCCACTCTGGAATGCAGTATGGGGGTTCCTTAGAAAACTGGGAATCAATCTCCCCACAGATCCAGCACTACCACTGTTGATCATATGTCCAAAGGATGCACATTCATGCCCCAAAGGCATTAGCTCAACTATGTTCACAGCAGCATTATTCATAATAGCAGGAACCTGGAAACAACCTAGATGCCCCTCAACTGAAGAATGGATTAACAAACTGTGGTACATCTACACAATGGAGTACTACTCAGCAGTACAAAACTTGGCAGGCAAATAGATGGATTTGGAGAATATCCTCCTGTGCGAGGTATCACAAGCCCAGAAAGATAGACATGGGATGTACTCACTCATAAGATTTTAGACAGAAAGCAAAGAATACACAAGCAGCAAACCAAAACCCCTGAACATCCTGGGATCAGAAGGAACTTAAGAGAGACATCCAGAGATTCCCCTAAGAAGAGAAAATAGAGAAGATCTTCTTAGCAAATTGGGATCATAACAGGTTGCAACTAAGAAAATGTGGGAACAAATCATGAGAGAAGATGGTTGAGTGAGAGGAGTAACAAAGAGGGAAAAAAAGAGATGGATATCTTGATAGAGGAATCCAATGTGGGGTTGGAAAGAGACTGGGTGCTAGGGAAACCTCCAAGACCTCACAGGATGTCCCTGGCTAGGTTTCCAAACAATAGTGGAGGAGGTGCCTGAACAGGACTTCCCCTATAATCAAATGAGTAAACACCCTAAGTGTCTTCACAGAACCTACATCCAATGAAGAATAGAGGTGGAAGCAGAGATCCATGGCTCAGCACTGGGCTGAGCTACTGATTCAGCTGAGAGCAGGAGAGGAGAGTCTGTATGAGCAGGGGGATAGGGATTATGAGGAAGGTTCCCACAGAGATGCCTAGCTGGAGCTCTAGAGGGAGTCACTGAATCAAGAACAGCCACTGGGGAACCATCAGAAAACGGAGCTAGGCTCTCCAAAGGTAGGCAACTGTCGATTGGCATGAGCAGTATGTGGAACCTCGAGGAGTGGGATCAGACTGTGTTCCTGTGCATGGGCTGGCACCTTGGGGCCCATTCCCTGCAGAGGAATACCTAACTCAGCCTTGACTTTGGGATGAGGAAATCGGACTTGCCTGAAGTGGATGTGCCACACAGAGCTTACCCACCTTGGGACTTCTTGCACCTTTGGGGAGGGGATGGGTGGATGGGGACAGGGGAGGCTGAAGGCTGACTGGGAGGGTTTGGGAGGAGGAAAGGGAGAGGGAGCAGAGGGATATATAGAAAAAATGACAGTTTTTTTATAAAAGAAATAATAAATTTTAAAAAGGAAAACAATATTCCAGATGGGGTGCTAGTGGAGAACTAAAACTCAAGAACTAAAAAATGAAAGCAAAGATCAAAGCCACTTGTGGTGGCGGCTCACACTAGCAATCCCAGCACTTGGAAATGAAGGCAGGAAGATCTGGAGGTCAAGGTCATCCTCCACTACACTCAAGTCTGAGCCAGCCTGGTTACATTAGACAGTGTCGGACAAAACCGGAAAGGAAATACACAGAACAAAAAGAGCTAAACAATTATCGAGCACTTGAAGAACAGTCTTTCAACAAATGATATTAGGACACCATTTGCTGTGGCCATAAATGAGTATCATCTTGAATTAAAACTCTGTTTACAAAAATTAACTCAAAATACATCATAGGCCTAAAAGTATAATCTAAATTCATGAAATTTCTAGGAAAAAATATTCGTGATTTAGTTTTAGATAGAATTCATAGATGTGACCTCAAAAACATGGGCTAGAAAAGAATAAACATTTAAAATTTTTAATTTTTCCTAAGAAGGAACTTAACAATTTTCTTATACACTAATAAAAAATTGAAAATCGCACATTTGACCAAAAAAAAACTAATATCGAAAATTACACACAAAGAATTCTCAAAACTCAGGCAAAAATGACCCAAAGTAAAAGCCTTGACAGTTATCTGTGCCCTAACATACAGTTGTGTTTTAACAAGAGAAGGAAGAAGCTAAAGAATCAAATGTTGGAGCTCAGCAGCTTAGACAGCAAAACTGTCAGACAAGTGGGGAGGGGCCATAAGGAAGGGGGGAGGGAAGGCCGTAGATACATTCTGGTTAAGTGACTCTGAAGAAAGGCAGCCTCAGGGTACACTGTGACTCCATGTGAGATACTCTAAGAGGACAGACACCAGGGAGATACTTGAAGACAGAATAGCTCCAACTCCTGGCTGTAGTCACACAAATCTAGGAACTGTGCACTTTCCAAGAAGTAAATAAAGTTACTAGTCAAGTGAGAACAGTGAGGACAGACTGTTCAGCTTTTAACACACATGACAAGAGCACAGAAGACAGAAAAGCTGAATCCAAGTCAAAGGGGGCGGCGGATGGCTGGGCGAGTAAAGATGCCACCAAGTCTCACAGTCCCTTCTACAGATCCACATGTTGGATGAAGATATGCCGCTCTTCAAGGTTGTCTCCTGACCTCCACATGCTGTGCACTCACAGCAATCCTCCAGCATTAGCCTCCAGGGGCCACTATGCCCAGTTAACTAAAACTCTTCTTAAGTAAACATGAAATTACTAGACTGGACGCACATTTCGTACCACTCTGCTTAGCACAGAAAGGACCGGCACCTGCACTCATGACAGAGTCTTTTCTCTACAGGCTGCACCACAGTGATGAGGATTGTGTGTGTTACTGCAGCTCTAACTGGCCCCATTCTCCTTAAGCTAAGTTATAGGACTTATGTTTCTTTATTGACACCAATTTCAAAATTTCTTAAATTTAGGAAAACACTACTATATCAAGCTGTGGTTTTCTTTACTTATGTATTTTTGTTTTTAGGAAGTAGTTTTCATCCTACTTACAAAAATGGGAGGGGTGCCTGTGTTTGGGAAACTATAAACTGTTGTGTAACTTAGAAGTTTTGAATTGGTGTGTTAATGGTGTGTAGACTGAATCTATGTCTCATGTATGTTGCATATGTACTTTCCCCCAGAGGTAATCCCCTGTCCCTGAAATGGTGACAATTTTTAATCTTCCTGTACTTTTTCCCTTTTTTCCATTCTCAGGAGTGTGTAAGCCTATCTGCATGTATGTGGCACATGGGTGTGCATGGACATGTATGTGGAAGCCCGAGGTTGATGTTGAGAATCATCTTTCATGGCTTTTCCACCTTTTGCATTGAAGCAGGTCCTCTTCATTCAAACCCAAAGGTAGCCACTAGTCATATTGCTCTGGGGGTTTCCATTAACTTCTCAAGCTGGAGTAAGTTGGCAGATAAGCCCAACCAGCATTTACAAGATTCTGGAGATCCAAATTCTAGGCCTCATGCTTGCACAGCAAGCACTTTATTTTAACCTGGGCATTCTCCCAAACCCTTCTTACTGTTCTCTATTATACACTCTATCTCTCCCTCCCCCCCCCCCCCCCGCGTGTGTGTGTGTGTGTGTGTGTGTGTGTGTGTGTGTGTGCGCGCGCATGCGCGCGCGTGTAAAATCATATCTCGACATTTTTCTCCATGAAATCTAGGACCCAGTTAGCAGTGTTTGCCTAACACATACAAGCAGAACACACAACTGGCAGGGGGTACACATCTATAGTCCTAGCACTTGAGGGTGGGAATAGAGGATCAGAACTCCAAGGCTTTCCTGAATACACAGCAAGTGTGAGCAGAGCCCGAGATACAGAAGATACTATATTGGGGGAGAATAAGTTGAAACTAAACCTACTAATTTTTCTGTTCTAAGACACGGTTAGAAACCTTCACAATATGCCAAATGATCTCTTCCACCACCCAAAACTACTTTAGATAAGATAAAAATATTCAGTTCTTGGCTTTGAGACCTTTAACTTCAGCTTGCTTATTCCTTATTATCTCTTGCACCCTAATCCCAATGCTATTAAGAGTCACTTAAAGCACTGTCCTTTTCATCAGAAGTACTACAGTTTTGGTCTGATGCTTGTGCCTGGATTTTGAGACAGGGTTTCACTACAGCCTATTGGTCTTGACCTCCCTGGCTCCACCTCCAGAGCACTGACACTACTGACGTGCCAATCTGGAATTATCATGACCAGCTCAAAGAACATTTAAATATAGATAAGCAAAGAATTAAGCATAGATGAGTAATGACGACTTCCCGTTTAATGGGTCACATCAAAGGACTGAAAAAATTACTGACATCAGTACTGTTCAGCTTCTCGGTAATTGTTTAGTCAATTTTCCACATACGTGCAGTATTAAAACAGAGCAATTTCTCTAGAACATAAATTTTAGAAAATTCTACAGTCCTAAATATATGGCAGTATCTTAACAATGAGAAGTTGTAAGAACCCAAATGCAGTCAGTCAATGTCAATCTAAACAAAAGTGAAGAGAACTGTGATATTACAAGGGTTTTAGGTACAACTGTCTGGTAGTAATTAACACAAGACACTGCCAAAGCCATAAGGTCACACTACAGCATTATAGCAAAGGCACTTCTGGGAGACCAACTGCAGAGCACTGACTGGAGCCAAGGGTTATTGTTAAGAGGTTGATACAAGGATAATAAGTCATCCTCCTGCCAGGGTGGCAAACACATCTGTTATCCAAGTCCTCAGGAGGCAGAGAAAATAAGATCCCAAGTTTGAGGTCAGCCTATGCTGTCTATTAAGTACCAGCTCGGCCAGAATTATACAGCAAGATTTATCTCGACCTCATACTTTACCAATACCACCCAGAAGAAAACCCATCACCCTTTCAAAGAACAAGATACAAAACCATGGAGGGGAAGCAAGACAGGGAGTTAGTTAGAACCTAATTTATACTCACTTGAATAATTGTGGCCAGTATATTGACATAATTACTCTCCGTCTGATAGAGTTCTTTTGCCACTTGCCACCTGGCTGACTGCTTTGGAGGAACAGGGGTAGAACTTCTAGAAGACTTGGTACATGACTTAGGTGCTTCTGAAAAGGAAGAGAGGAGTAACCGAGATATCAGAGGACAGACCCATCTCCTCCAGTGTTTGTTTGTTTGTTTTTCCAGACAGAGTTTTCTGTCTAACAGTCCTGGCTGTCCTGGAACTTTGTTTGAAGACCAGGCTGGCTTTGAACTCACAGAGATTCTCTTACCTCTGCTTCCCAAGTGCTGGGACTAACAGTGTGAGCCATGGCTTCTTCTGTCTCCCTGTCTTTCTATGCCTGCCTTAAATACTCTCTTAGCTCAGTTAAGGTGTGGCCCCACCACTGCCTGCCTGGGAGCCTGGAACTTCTTCTGTAAACTAAGATGACCTCAAACTCAGTTTGGATTAAGGGCATAGGTCACCACTCCCAAGATAGTCCCTGTGCTAGGATTAAAGGTGTGAGTTACCACTTTGTGGTCTTCCTAGACTGTGGGTAGATCCCTCTGACATTTCTGGCTGTTTTTATTATATTTGAAACTATCCTCACAAAAGGGGATACAGATATATAGAATATAAGGATAGATTATTGAATCTTCTTTTAAAAGGATTTACTAGCTTTAAATATTTTACATTGGATTGGATTTTTGTATATTGTATACAAACTGTGTATACTGAGATTAATTGTGTTACTGTACAGATATCTCTATGCTTGTTCAAGGCAGTATAATTACTCAGTTTATCTAACAATGTAATACAAGTTGCTAGTCCATGAAAGTTTTTATCATCAACTAATTAGAATATAAAGTAATGCAAGTTAGTGGTTAGACATTACATTCAAACAGTCATATCAGATATGTTTCAAGATCAAACAAATATATTTTAGATAAACAGGTCTTCTTCAAATACTTCAGAGATCCATAGGCATTTAAAATATTTTAAGAACTTAGACTTTTCTGGAAAGTAAGACAGGTCCGCTCCTGGCAGCACCAATCTACTTCAAGAGAAAAATGGGCATTGAAGAAACTCCATATGAAGTCTACTTTCTTTGCGGCAACGGTTAGTCATTGGACAAGAACCTGCTCTTATATTGACTGCTTGACAGTATGCTGTTTAAACTGGACATGCAGGTTCCATAGGAAAGAGACCTCTGAACTTTGGCAGAATAAGCCGAGATGGTCATTCAGGTTCCTGCTTTTCAGAGAAAACTGTCAGACATTCTTCAGGACTCGAGGAGAAACAACTGATGAACTGTACCAGAATGGGCAGAGCAGATTTCTTGCTTTACTAAAGTGAAAAGAGACTCTGTGCCTGTATGCTGAAGATGGATGCCCCCCCAACTTTATAAAGGAACTTTGGGTGATTGTCCAGGCAGATAGGTGTCATCTCTGTCCTTTCTAGATTTTGGAAGTTGCTTGCACTTCTGGTTTACTTGGGTAAATATTATTTCTTCTTGAGTCTCTGAGGTAGTTGAAGATGAGATAGTTATAGTTTTCTAGTGACAGTTTTAGAAAAGAAACTTTGAAATTAAAGTGTATAAGTTTAAGAGACATCAAAATAATAGTTTTTAGTTAGTAATAAAAGTTAGAAAGAAAGTGAATTAGGTATAATCCTTTGGACTCATCAAAATAGGATAATTAATGAAATATTTTCTTTGAATTGTTAATTGTTAATGGACTGGACATTACTCATTTATTGTTTGTATATATTATACTTAATTATTGTACCTAATATGGTTTTTCTTATGTTAGCTATAACCTTCTTTTTTTTTTTTTAATTTGACACAAATTGGAATATGTGGGGATATTTTCAAATATAAGGCCAGAAAAACAGTGACCAAAAAGGTCATTGACTCTGAGCTGAGGCTATAGCTCAATGGCAGAAAGCTTACCTGTATGTGTAAAACTCTGGTTCACTCTCAACACTCAGTAAAAACCTGACCGACACTTTACTAATAAATGACAACAGTCTTTAAATCTGCCAAGATCATTAAGTAGAAAGATTCCTAGATGAAAGAAAACTAAATGGTAAAATAATGTGTATCCTGGACGTATTCTAAACTAAAATATGAAATCCTGTTGTTGTTGTTTGGGAGGGAAGCTAGAACAGGACATGATTTTAAAAACTAGAGAAATCTACTACTAGAGTGGTTTTACTATTACTATTCTGTTATGTGGTTATTTAAGAAATGTCTCCAAAGGACGCTGACGGAGAACCATGACATCGTACACAGCATGAACTGCTACTTAATGGATTGCATTGAAAGGACAGGAGTGACAAGAAATGAGTTTATGGATCAATGTAGGTAATTCTTTCAGGTAAGTTAGTGTAAACGGGAAAAGGAAAATGGGACAATTAGTAGAGAATGCCATGAGGTCAAACCTTTTGTGTATCTGAAATCTAGAAAGTACTACATACCTACAGACTCAAGAGAACGACTAGTGATGCAAACAGGATTGTCATCTCCTGTCATCTCCACACAAGTGACATCACCCTCTTCTGACCTCACACCACCTGTTCATTCACCTATTCCTTTCCCCACAATAAATCTAACATTTCATAGAAATGTTCAGTGGTGTGGTGGTGCATCCCTATACCCCAGCACTTGAGAAGCAGGGTTCTCCAAGGTTTAAGACCAGCCTCAGCTACAAGAGATCTTGTCTAAAAGAAAGAAATAAAATATTTAAAATATCTGTCACTCTCCAGCTATTGAACTGGGCAAGCCATAACGTCCCTGTACTTCAGTTCAGTGGCCTGTAACTCAGACAGCACATATTACAAACACACAAAAGCATATAATAGACAACAGTCAACAAAAGCATTACTGTGCATAGTTGATTGATTGATGGGATTTGCTTTTGTTTTAGACTGAGTCTAAACATTGGCCAGTCTCCCTTGAACTCACCTTCTGGTCTTCAGCTGCCCAGTCCTGAAATTACAGGGGTGTAATCACCTTGCTCAGCTATGCTTACCTATCTAATGTCTATTTTCGCAACTAGAATAAAGATAATTGACAGAAAGCCTTCCCTAGCCATGACTGTAGTAGGGATTAAGTCCATTAGTCATTCCAGTGCACTCCACTTTGAAGACTAATTCTGAATTACCTCCATAGTGAATGCTTGAGTCAGGAGTGTTGGAGATATCGAGGAGAGAGCCAATAGAAAGAGAATGCTCAGCTGACGGCCGCTTACGGGGAGGGAAAGGGGAGAGGTCTGTCTCTCTGGAGAGCTGAGCCAGTGTCTCCCTGAGTCTTCGTCGTTTTCGGTTGCTGTTTGGAGTACTCAGAGAGAGCAGAGACACTGACTTCTTGAGCTCAGGAGTATTAGTCTGAAATCAAAAGCACAAAAGCTCATTGTATTAGGAAGGTTCTGACCAAGAAGGAACGTGAAAGACACATCTCCTCCAACAGGACTCCAACTTCTGTATAGTAATTCTTAGAACCTTATAGTCCACTAGACAGTTCAGAAGCTTCATAAGACAGAATGATCAAGACTCAGGTGACTATAACTGGCAGTCTAGCGCCTCTTTTTCCATAGCACCTTTTCCATGAATAAGTCTTTTAACTTGTTTACTAGCTACTCTTTATAGGGCATGATCTGGAGATGATGAGCTACACATTCTTTTCCTCATGTCTCAAGAATATAGCAGTGATGGAACTGAGTACACTTCAGAATTTCCTGGAAAACATCCCCAGTTCAAATAAGAGTTTGAAGAGTTACCTCAGTACATCTAATGTAGTTATCTAAAGTACATTTTAACCTTTATTGAAAATTTTACATCAAGAACTTGACTAAAGAACACAAGGAGTTAACTACATAGATTTTATAGAGGAAATAATAAGTTTAAAACATTCAATATAGCAATCAAAAATTATTTTCATCTTACTGAGGCAGGGTCTTGCTGTGTAGCTTGGACTCACCTGGTACCTCACTACATTGCCAAAGCTGGCCTCAAAGCTCACTGGAAACCTCTTCTGAAGCTTTCTTGGTAATGGGATTATGGTCATATACCATTCATCATACCTGCTTCTCCACACAAAATTACTAAAGCTCAAACTGAAGTAAATCTTCTTATAAATCTTTCTAGCATAGTCCTCTTTGTTGATAACTAACATGGAAACAAGATCTTTCTTGCTTATGCCCTACTAGGAAAATCATCTTAATAGTGACTCACAGTTCAGAGTGGTAAGTATGTGGTTTCTCAGGGTATTAAGAACTTCCAGTCTTCCTATATATTGAATTTTAACTATTGGTTTTCTTTCCCGTAAGTTCTTAAAAAGTCATTCTCGGCTCTTTCCTCTTTTGATGCTGTCTTCCTGCCCTCTCTTGTTCTATCTAATGTCCTTACCCGGTTAGCCTAGGATGCTGGCTCAACATTCGCTCGTCCTACTCAACCCTCAGAATGAGATGTTCTAAAACACAACATAACAAAGGTTATAACGCACCTTTGTTCTAGCAGAATTCTAAGTTTCTAAAGACAAGAGTGTTACTGTTGATAAAGGGATTGTCAACAATCAACAATCAGCAAAGAATAACTTGTGTTTCATTAAATGTCTTTGTTAGGGTTTCTATTGTTTTTGATAAATCATAATGACCAAAAGCAACTTGATGGACATAGGGCTTATTTCATATTAAAACTTACAGTCCATCCATCATCAAGGGAAGTCAGCACAGGAATCTGGAGGCAGGGACTGAAGCAGAGGCCATGGAGAAGTACTGCTTATTGGCTTGCACCTTATGGGTTGCTCGGCCTGTTTTCCTACAGCTTCCAGGACCACCAGCCCAAAGATTGCAGAGCCTACAGTGAAGTGGACCCTCCCACATCAGTCAAAAACTTATACCACAAGCTTGCCCGCAAGCCAATCTGGCAGAATTATCTTCTCAATTGAGGTTCCTTCTTCCCAAAAGACTCTAGCTGTGTCAAGCTGACGTAAAACTAGTCAGGACATTAAAAGAAGAGCCACTGCATTGCAGTTTCACTTAAATTTACATAGACTAAGAATACAGGTATTCAGCCACTTCTTCTAAACAGCTAGCTATCTGACATGTGTACCAATTATACCATGCTTTCCAAATATTCTGGATACAAAAGTTCAAGGACAGCTCAAGAGCAAAAACATACCTTTTCATATAAATACATAGTTTCTCCAGCACGAGCATCCATCTGTATGCTTCCCCAGAACCACTAGAGGAGAAAAAAATATTTAAATTAAATTTTAAATCTCCCTAAGCACAGAAGCTTAGGGAGATTTTTTATTAAATAATACTTTTATTAAAGTATTATTAAAGCCGACTAATTTCACTCTGGAGTTACTTGCCTCTTGCTTGACAACAAAAAGTTTCTTTGAGGGTTCAAATGGAAGCTCCTTTACTGTATTCTCTTCAACAATAAGGTGAGTGCACCTTTCATCCCCAACTGGTAAACAGCTACCTCCTAAAAGAACAGGAACACAGATAAACATAAATCAGCCAAATAACTGTTCTCCAAATCTCCATCTCGAAAACAGCTCTTAATTAGGAAGTAGTTAAACAAGCCTGAGGAAAACGTACAGAACTTTTATGTTATTAGTTTATAAGGACTTCAAGGATTTATTTCAACTCTGTTCAAGGGTCCACTCATGGCAGATAAGCCATGGTAGCAAAAACATAAGGTAGCTGGTGAAATTTCAGGAAGCAGAGGAATAAATGCATGTGCTTACTCTCTCCTTTGTGTGCACGAGACGGCACCCCAGTTAGAGTGGGTCTTCCACCTCCATCAGTCTAAGCTAGAAACTGCTTCAGATGTGCTCAGACATTAGACTCTGGACAACGTTGGCCACCACATACATCATGTTCTGTTACCTTGCATTTCAGTCATTTCTTCCATACTGCTTTTCTCTTCATCTGAAAATCCCAGGAAACTTAAAATGCAATCTTGAAATGGAGGAATTTTAAATTCATTTCTAAAGTCATCAACTGCTGCGCAGAAACATCTGAAAACCAAAATGTGCACTTGTAAAGCCAGCTTAATTTCCATCAGATGGGCATATGCATTAACACACTTATTGAAAACATTTTACATAAGGTCTGTTCACAACTGCAGTTGGTTTTGTCTGTTCTATTTGTCCTCTTAAAAAGAGGTTGTCTGGGCTGTTGCTTAGTAACATGCATATGCCCAGGAGGCTATTACATCTAGCCACATGTAATCACAGACAAGCTCTATGCCATGTCATTCAAATCCTGGCTATGTTTTTGAAATTTTATAATAGATATTCTCCAGTTTCACAAAATTTTACATAATGAAGTACCACATCATTGTGACTAATTGAGAATGAGTAATTGGAAAGCTATCAAAACAGGATAATAAATTTTAAGCACCAATTCCAACATATCAAAACATAAAGTAGAAAAACTGTAACATAATCCAAATACCTAAGAGCATTAAACTATTATCTAGTAAACTTTAGGAAGTTTATGATAATCAAAAAAATGTGTTTGTGTGTGTGACTATGAGAGCCACAATGTACACGTGGAAGTGGACAACTAGAAGCCCAATCGCCCCTGATTTGAGTCCTGGGAATCAAACACAGGTCAGCAGGTGGAGGAGCAAGCATCCTCCCGCACCAAAGCATCTGAATGTAAAGACACTTGCCACAAATGCCAAACGTCAGTCCCTAGAACTCACAGAAAAGTAGATGGAGGAAGCCAACTCCATAGTCATCCTCTGACCTCCAGATGTGTGCTGCAGCATACATACTGTCATACGTTCACACAAAATTATCTTAAAAGCAAAACCCAATGATAACAAATCTTTCAATTAACTGTACCATCACCTATTTTATTCCTTAAGCTGTCTAAAGATTAAATTTATTTTCTTCTGTATGATCTACAAATTTAGTTTTATCTTAAAAAGGGGAGGGGGTTAAAATCGCACATATTAAAAAAATAGTATGTTGGCTAGAGCTATGCCTCAGTGGTTAAGAACCCTGGCTGCTATTCCACAGGACCCAAGTTTGATTCCCAGGACCCACATGGTTAACTACAGTTCCAGAGGATCTGATGCCATCTTCTGGCTTCTTTAGGCACTGCACACATGTGGTGCAAAATTTAAAAAAAAAAAAGTGCATTCAAATACGTGCATGTGCGCGCACTCACAATCAATTTTTTAAATAAATAAGTAACATGGTTGAATTCACACAATAAATTATTAGATTCCTAAGCACTTACTGCTCATTCCGTCTTTCCCATGCTTTGTAAATCCATTCTGGCTTCATAATTGGAGTTCCCAGGCTCACAGCAACCTAAGAATATTAACATCAATCATAATGAGTTTCACTTTAAATAACTGTATCCAAGGAAGTACTTTTAAAGAAACAAACAAAACAACACAATAGTGCCAACCCATAGCGCAGATGTGGGTAAGCCAGCCCCAAAACTGAGCATGAGAGAGCTGTCATGAACCATCTGTCTTGTGGCAGCGTGAGTGCCGAAGAGCTGCCCTCCCTCATCAACATCTAGAGCAGGTAGGAAAGCTGTGGACATAAGAGCAGAATAGTCCCTGACCCCCACCAACTGCAACACTAGGGTGAGCACAACAGAGCCAACACTGTCACCGCAGAGCCAGCCTCCAAGTTGTGAGCCTGGGAGAGCTGTCCCCATTCCCATCTGTTTTGTTGAATGGCCTGTAGCAGGAAGGTGACCTATCTCTGGCCCCCACCAGCTCCAATACTCACCAGGCCCTATATCTCACCAGGAAAGCACAACAGAGCCAACTTTGTTAGCTCAAATGTACATGAGCCAGCCCTGAAACTGTAAGCATGGGAGAACTATCCCCATCACTCATGGCTTACAGTGGCATGGGTGGGGGAGTTGGCCCCTTAACTTTCTCCGACCCCACCCATCAACATCTGGGAGAGCCAATCCTGTTAGTGCAGGTATGGATGAGCCAGCTCAAGGTTGTAAGCATGGGACAGCTGTTTCATTTCACATCTGGAGGACCAACCTACAGCTGCCCAGGCCCTGACCCAAGGATATGTATGACTTGAACCGTCTCATCTTCCACCCATCTACGAACTGCTATACCATATGAAGGGACCTGACCTGCAGACTCAAAGCTGCAGAACGTCCACAACACAGGGCAACAACACGATATCCAGGAGGAACCCAAGGGAGGGCCCAGCATCCGTAGGGTAGTAGAGGACTGAACCCAGAGCAATGACTCTTTGCAATGAACACTTCCAAGTAAAGATATACAGAGGTTCAGGGTATGAGTCATGGTGCTACACAGCAACTTCCAAGGTGAGATTTTTAAGTTTTTCCTTCTTTAATTTTCTTTTCCTTTTTTTTTTAACCTCTTAAATTTTGTGTTATTTGGGGAGTGTGCAGGGGCAGAAGGTAGATATGAAGGGACAGGGAAATAAATGGGATCAAGATACATGATGGAAAAAACAAAAAACAAAAAACCAGGCTGTAGGGACGCCTGTAGGACATCTCCTTACTTAGTGATCAGTAACTATTGAAGGACCCAGCTTACCGTGGGTGGCACCACTTCTGGGCAGATGGGCCTGGGATGTTTAGAGCAGGCTGAGCAAGCCAATGAGCAGCATTCCCTCATGGCTCCTGCATTAATGTCTGCCTCTACGTTTCTACTTGAGTTCTGGCCCTGACTTTCTTTGGTGATGTGAAACTGTAAGCTGAAATAAACCTTTTACTCCCCACCCAACAAACAAACAACAAAAAAATGACCATGTCTTGGTTGGGAGAAAAATAAATACATTCTTATTTTAACTAGGTAATTTTCTTTTAATATACAGATAATTAACACATGCAAAGACACAGTATCATTTTATAAGGCTATGCTCTTATAAAGGCAACAGGAAATATCTGTTCTCACAGATCTTGACCTGCCTGTCACTACTGGTCATACAACATGGGCTTGCAAAATCCATCCACCAGTTCTCACCATCACACTTATCTTCCAACATCTAATTTGAGTTTCACTGCCCTCCAAGCCTAGCGGCCGATCTTATGACTTTCACTGCCCTCTGAGCCTAGGGCCCATCCTGACTTTCACTGCCCTCTGAGCCTAGGGCCCATCCTGACTTTCACTGCCCTCTGAACCTAGGGCCCATCCTGACTTTCACTGCCCTCTGAACCTAGGGCCCATCCTGACTTTCACTGCCCTCTGAACCTAGGGCCCATCCTGACTTTCACTGCCCTCTGAACCTAGGGCCCATCCTGACTTTCACTGCCCTCTGAGCCTAGGGCCCATCCTGACTTTCACTGCCCTCTGAGCCTAGCGGCCAATCTTTGAGTTCCACCTGCAATCAATCGAAAGCACACAACACAGGCAGAGCTCAACCCACCTATGCATATGCAGTGGAAGACCTTGGAGAGCTGCGTCTTCCGAGTCCTCTCTAACATGCACTAATAGGACAGGTGCACAGTGCTAGGAACGGAAGTCATCCCTCATACATGCCAAGCAAGCACTCTATACCTGAGCTTCATCCCAATCTGATCCTCAATAAAGGGAAGAACCAACAAAGAGTGATATTATTAAACCCACACCAAGCCAGGCAAGGCAAGGGAGATCATGCCTAAATTGAAGGAGTTGGACCGGGGAATCAGGACACTCAGAAGTTCAAAGCTAACATGGCCTACAAAACGATTTCTAGATGATCCTGAACTACAGTGTGAGACAAAGATTTCTAGAGGATCCTGAACTACAGTGTGACACAATGATTTCTAGAGGATCTTGAACTATAGTGTGAGACAATGATTTCTAGAGGATCCTGAACTATAGTGTGAGACAATGATTTCTAGAGGATCCTGAACTACAGTGTGACACAATGATTTCTAGAGGATCTTCAACTACAGTATGAGACCATTTTAAAACAAACATAAACAAAACACCATTACAGAGTAATACTGTACTGATAAAAACAAAGATACTAAGTTTACATACCCTGAATTTTTCTCCTTGTGTGCAATTTGCCACCAGATGTGTTACTTTGGAATTACATTCTTTTCTAATAACTCCACCCATATGATGAACTAATGTCACCAATTTGATCTCAAAAGAAAAAGTGAACAAAATTTTAGTTAATTTAAACACAAATATGTATTAATAACTCATTTAGCATAACTACTTTACAAAACTTATACAAATTTTTATGTTAAATTTTAAATAAAAAAAAAAATTTAAAGAGTACCTTGCTATTGCTACAAGTAAAACTATACAAAAACAATACACACAGCGTATTAAGTTAAACGAAAGTCTAATCTTGCCTAAGCACATAGATTTATTGTTTTCACTTATTCACCTTATTTTTTACAACATTGGGTATGAAAGCCATGTTGATATAGTGATTTCTTTTTTAGAGTTTATCTTTATGTGTATGTCTGTGAGTGTACAGACATTCAAGCAGGTATCTAGAGGCCAGAAGCAGGTGTCAGATCACTCAGAGCTGGCATTGGAGGCAGCTGTGAGCCACCTGACATGGGTGCTGGGAATCAAACTCCTGTCCGCTGAAGAACAGGAAGTGCTTTGAACCACTGAGCCACCCCTCCAATCCCAAACATATTGACTTTTAACACCAGGTTATAGAACATCAATATCTGCCCCACAAAATTACAGCAATATTTACAAGTTCCAACTTAGGAAATACTGTGAACCCAAAAAAGGTTCCTGTGATTTCTCTGTGGTGATAAGAATACTTATCATAAGCTTGGCTTATGTAACAATATCAATATCGTGCAACAAAAAACTTCAATTAACCAATGTAACTGACAATTAGCAGAAAAGTAAAATTTTCTATTAGTTTACATGCCAGCCATTGATTCTTTTTTTTTTTAAAACAAAGCTCTTAAGAATTTGCTTTAAAATTTAGATACTGATGGTCATAGCATTTTTCCTTCAAGACTTTTAAATGAACTCATGATACTTAAAAGAAATAAATGCATTTAAACGTGCATTACTAGAAAGTGTCTCTGAAGCTGCCTTATACTTACAAGCTCCTCCTTCTTCCTGAATCCAGTAAAGCACAGCACAAGGTTCAGCATGCTGGTACAATACAGCGGCCGACAAGAAAATGGCAAGGCCTGTGGAGGACAGAATTTTAGACCTATGGCTTCCTCTTTAGTTAGGATTTAAGAAACATTTCCTTGAGCTTAACGATTTCTCTTCTTGCCAAGTAATTTATCAACACCCAAGGTTTAGTTGAGTTTTCTCATATGCAGGAAGAAACAATGTAACAGAAGTCAAACACTAAATGCTACAATAATTATCTCCCCGCCAGGTGTGGTTGTACAGTCCTGTAATCAATCTCAGCATCAGGACAGGAGGATAAGTTCAAGACCATCCAGGAATACAAAAAAAAAACCTTACCTCAAAATGTAGCTGGGTATAGTGGCGCACTCCTATACCCAGACAGAGGCAGGTGGATCTCTGTGAGTTCAGTGCCAGCCCAGTCTACAAGGGGAATTCCAGGAGAACCAGGCCTGTTGCACAAAGACCTTATCTCCAAGAGAGGGAAAAAAGCACTTTGTTGGCAAGCCTGATGACCTGAACTTGAACCCTAAAACCACCATAATTAAGGAACCGAGTCCCCCAAGTAATCCTTGGGCACAAACGCACGTGTGCATGCACACATATACTGTTAAAAATTAGGGGAGAGACAAGTTAAAATAATTTTCCTAATTAAAATCTTATAACAAATATGATGCCAGTTTTAAGTGGAAAAAAAGAAAGGCTTCTGTGTACACATTTCTGAAAGCCAAACCTCTGCAAATGTCTCTTAAGGTATTACAGTGTAGTAAGACCATAAGCACATGCTTGTACATACAGTCCTCATTGTCTGACTTTCAATGGCCTTGGGTTTCGACTACTAAAAAATAAAGAAATACAGAAGAATAGCTCCTATTATCTTTTTGTGGAGGAGAGAGCCTTGTGTAGCCTAGAACCCATCACACAGTCAAGAATGCACTTGACTCCAGATCCTATTTTCACCAAGTGCTAGAATCACAGACATGAGCAACCACACCCAGCAACTATGAATAATGCTGTGTTACATATACACTCAACAACTAATAGAATTTTCTAAGTATAAATTCTCAGAAAATTCACTAGTAAAAGTGTATTCTTGGAAGGCTGTGATAAATGTGTGCGTCTTACCTCTGCCTTCCGTGCACAGTTGAATATAACCGGTGGTCCAACAATTCTGCAGTCATTCTTGCGTAAGTCAGTGAAGACAGAACTCTGGAAGTCAGTGACTACAAATACGTTCTCAAACTCTGGCAAATCCAAACCTCCAAATTCTTCCATTGAGTCCATCTTTATATAGGGCACTTTAATTTCCTACGTGGGTTTTTTTCATATGGTTATTACAAATAAAAATCATTCATAGGCCATGTAAACCACATGACTCTCTAAAAATGACTTCTGTTCTTTTTTGACATCTTTAATATTTGTAGAAACTTAAGTGTTAAAGTATGCAATTACCAATATACCATACAATAGTGAAAAAACTATTTTTCTAAATATACATCATTTATCTCCATCCACATTAAAACCTTACCAATGGATATTGTAAAGACATAAACTTTGGCTCTATGACTCAGGAGCCAATAAATCACCTAGCATGCACGCTAAGTTCCAAGTACTAAAATACTAGAAATTTTCCTTGCTGCTGTTGCAGTTTTAGTTTCTGATGAT
Organism: Phyllotis vaccarum; assembly: GCA_033318265.1. Lineage (NCBI taxonomy): Eukaryota > Metazoa > Chordata > Mammalia > Rodentia > Cricetidae > Phyllotis > Phyllotis vaccarum. The sequence goes on along the minus strand of JARWLC010000010.1, from coordinate 31,571,824 downwards.
AATGGGGACTGAACACAGAACTCTGAGCATGCTAGGCAAGCACTCTACAAATGAGCTAATGCCATAATTTTTCTGAGGCAAGATTTCATAAAGTTAAATCAGACTAGCCTGAACTTCTCTATAAAGCTTAGGGTGGCCTTGAGCCCTCAGCAACCTTCCTGATCTCAAACTGCTGGGTGATAAGATTAAAGGCATAAGTCACCAGGCCCTGCTTTAAAAAAAAAAAAAAGTACACATATTTTGATTCATTGCATTAGGTATATATCCACCATTTCTTATTCTGACCAGAAAAATGATAATGCACATACACTGCTATCTGCAAAAGAAAAAGAAAAAATACCATAAGCTATAAAATATCAGTTAATAAAAAGGATTCTGATTAACATCCTCATTTCAATACAGATGTTGCAAAGACAGATCATAAGGCAAACTGGTTACACAGGACAGATTTACAGTATACAATGGCAAGTATCTTACAATGATTAAAATAACAATTAACATACTGGAAGACCCTATTTCCTGTGTGAGAAGAACAGAACAAAGAATTCTGAATGGAGCCAGGTAGGAATGGCATTGCATTCCTTTAATCCCAGCATTCAGGAGGCTGAGGCAGGTGGATCTCAGGGAGTTCAAGGTCAGTCTGGTCAACAGAGTGAGTTCAGGACAGCCTCAACCACACAGAGAAATCCTGTCACAAAAAAATAATTCTGAATTGATCAATAAATTATTTGGGCTTTAATTTGAAAGACTGGAGTGATGGGCCAAATCAGCTATTCCTGAAGGTCTTATATTTGAACTCCTAACCCAAAATGAAGAGTGAGGCCTTACCACAGCATGCCTGTATGTGGGTAAGGAAGCTAAACGAGGTGCCTGACTGGCCCTCACCCAATCTGACTGGGGTGCTCATAAGCAATGTAACAGTACCAATTCACTACACAAAAACAAGGCTCTGAGGGATACAGCAAGGAAGCCAAGGGCAGGCCAGGAGGTTTCCAGGGACTCTAAACCTGCTGGCACCAATTCACATTAGTTCTCAAAACTGAGAAAATGAAGTTCTGTTGTTTAAGGTATCTAGTCTGTGATACTTTGTTCCAACAGCCTAGCAAACTAATGTAACTGAAGGCCAGTGAGTTAGCTCAGCAGTAAAATGCCTGCCTAGCATGACTGAGACCCTGGATTCAATCTGCCAAAATATACTGATTATTATTATGGAAATGGACTAGAAAATTAATTAGATATATTACAAATTCTGAGGCAAAATAATTGATGTCACTGCTTATTGGTATTAATAATTTAGAAAAACAAGAATTTAAACAAAATTAATGGAAAAAGATACTAAGACACGTAATGAAAATTATAACAAAGTCTCTAAAATTTGGATTTAGAATAGTTGCTATAGCTTTGGGTTTCAGGAACAATCCAATTCTAAAATAAGTATAAGCTACTTTCTACATTTCTAATTCAGAGTGCACAACACACCTCATGCCTGATTCCAATCCCCAGAGTGCAACAATTGAACTGAGGGAAGTGAAGCATGCCACATGCAATGAGATGCTTGACCTACCATATTAATAACACTTTTTATTAATTTTTCATCCGATTTTCCAGGACAACTTTCTTTTATCTTTATAACAGGGACTTCCATTATCTTAATAGTCTGTAGAAAAGAGACTTAAGTATAAGATTAAGAAAGATAGGAAAGTATTTACATGAGTGGGTGAAGAATACCTTTAGAAATGAACTAGAAACCCAAACTCCTTACCTTCACCACCTTTAGAAGCTCTTCTTGTTTCCCAGCTTCCTGGACCAATACCAGTCTTGTTTCAACTTGAGGCATTTCTTCTATAAAATGTAAAACGTTTCAACATGGTTATAGGGCACCAACAGCACATCAGTACTTCCTAGGCCTTCATCCTAGCTAGAAAGTCTTCTATCTCTGAGAAGAGCACAATATTCTCAGAGTTCTCTACAAAAATATTTGACTTTATATCACTGTTAAAAGAGATACATTGTAGGAAAAGGCATACAAAACAACAATGAAAAACTTCCTCCCAAAGAAGCTTATCAAGCATGACCCTTGTCCTTAAAGTACAGGAATCTTCAGGAAAGACCAGCTACAAAGCAGTGAAATACAAGCAGTTCCTCAATTACCATCAACAAATTCTAGACTAACAATGTTATAGCTAGACAGCCTCAATACGAAGAAAGCCGGTCAAAGTGGGGACTGAGGCATTAACTCAAATGGTGGTCAGAGAATGTAGACAGAGCTGACTTACTCAATACACATGCTCTAACTTAACTATTACATCAGTTACAAAAAATCAGTAGCTAGCACTTGAGGATTAAAGTAACAATTAGGGTGTTTTTAAAAGCAGGTAAAAGGCTTACCATCAACATTTGAAGTAGATGCCATACACAAGGTTTCCTTGGAAGTTTCAGTAACTTTAGAATCAAAAATCGAAGAATCTGCCAGACAAGTTACCTCAGTAGGAGATGTTAATACACTGTTGTCAGCCATTGTTTGTACTATTTATGAGGCTGTAAAGTAAAATGTGAAGTTTGAATACATGAAACAAACCTGGTCACTGAGCAACAAGCATTAGACAAATGGTTCTCATCCTTCCTAATGCTACCCCTTACTACATACATGCCTCATGTTGTGGCAGCTCCCACCAGAAAACTATTTCATTGCTACTTTAGAGCTGTAATTTTGCTACTGTTAGGAACTGCAACGTAAATATAGGATATGCAGGACATCTGATATGTGACCACCAAAGGGATCTTGGCCCACAGGTTGAGAACCACTGCTTTAGAAGCTGTATTTGTGTTAGGTAAAATTTATCAGCTGGGCCCGCATGTTCAGAGATGGTCATGCCTAGAATCAGCACCAAGGAGATGGAGGTAGAGAGATCAGGAATTCATCATCCCTGGCAACATGAATTCAAAGTCAATTTGGTGTACAAGAGACCCTGTCTCCAGGCCTCTCTGACCCTAAGTTTCCTCCTCTATAAAAGAAGGCTGCTCAGAACTAGTTTGTAGAAATACAGTAACAGATAAATAACAAAGTACATCAAAAGAGCACAGAGACTCCCACACAAGCACACAAAAAGTGATCATAAATATTTTTCTACCTTTCTTCTACATTTCTGTATTCAATCTATTCTTCTTCCAAAACGACTACACAACATCTACACTAACGTCATATTCACTCTTCACCCCTCTCTCACTGCCCAAAATGCCTATCAGTCTCAAGGTGTCAAACTCTATAAACCACAATGAATTTCTGAGTACCTTTCAAGTTCAAATTGCAATGTACTTAATAACTGCGTATTTAGTAATGATCAGCTCAACTTAGCATATCTTCTACTTCGATCACCACTCTTGACTCAATCTTGGATTGGACTCAATGGATTTCTCAGAACCTTTCATAGGTAAATGTACAGCTTACATATTATTGACATTTATATTAATTTCCAAACATCTCTAAGATCTGACAAGACAAATAAATATAAATTAGTACCAATATAAATCTGGACTATGAAAGAAAGCTCTCTTAGGACTTCTAAGAACTGAAAAATGAGGCAAAGGGAAGAAAGCTTAACAGAAGTGTGAAGCTTGAGTTTGTAGCTCAGTGGTAAAGTGCTTACTACAGACCCTGGGCTTTATACCCAACTTGGAGGAGGGGCCAATTTCTTAAATAAATATAACAAACAGTCTCATCTTACATCAGAGCTTATGACTCATCCACTTTTTCCCACGTCAGATTCATAAAGAGACTGCTCTAGATTCTTAGTAAAGAAACAGTTTAGACTGCATGCTTTGGAAAAATAGTAAGGTATAAATCTTCATTTATGGATGGTGATTCTAGGTAATACAAAATGTATACTCTACAGACCTACACACCGTTGTAAAAAACCATACACTTCAAAGTCAGACACCTATTTCCTGACTCAGCTCTGCATATGGCTTCAGTTTCCATATGAAGGAAGCATACATAGATTACTACTCAAATCCAGGTTGTGAGAGAAACAGAACAGGTATTTTGAAATGACAAATGACTATTCATATTTATACACTATTCACAACTTGGTATTGTTTACCATTTTATCCATGGCAATCATTACTCTAAACTTCTCTACAGAAGAACAATAGTTGTCTTTATTCAGAATCAATTATAAATTCCATAGTCTTTTTCCTGCAGCTCCAAAAATCATTGCTAGTGAAAATACAAGGCTCTAAGTCACTTAAAGAAATGTCACAACATGACTTCTATCACCATCCTGCTATCTACCCACAGATCAGTGTCTTGCTCAGCATCAGAGAAGTTTAAACCAGCAGTAGATGAGAACAAACATAGAAACCCACAGCCAGACATTATGCAGAGAGTGATACCTTGGAACATCCAGCCCTAAATGAGATGTTTCCATCAGAACAGGAGGGAGCGAGCAGAGGATGGAGGACACCACGGCAAGAGGACATAGGAACTCAAAGGCAGAGGCAGCATGCACAGGGCCTGCAAAGGTCCCAACCAAATGGGACACCAGCAGTTGATCCCAGAGGAGACAGTTGACATCATCTCCCATCCCTAACCGAGAAGCTATCTCCAATTAACAACCACTCAAAAAAAAAAAAAAAAAAAAAAAAAAAAAAGCGTTCTTCTGAGTCTCACTGTACACAAGCCACAAAGGCCAGGCTCCATAGCCAACACTAGCTGGGCAACTGAAAGCAAACTCTGGTATTTTTGTGGAAATATTTTGCATCATAATACTTTGGGCATATTTTTTGTTTTCATTTTGTGTTTTTATGGGTTTTCTACGTATGTCTCTTTCTGCTTGTGTATCTGCTTCTCATGATTTTTCTTTATATTTCCTTCTTATTTGTTTTTTTCTATTCTCTGTTTTTGTTTTTTTTCTTGTTTGTTTTCTAAAGAGACAGAGAAAGAAGCTGTGGAATTGGGTGGGTGGGGAGGTAGGGAGTTGGTAAAGGATCTAGAATATGTTTTTTAAAAAGAAAAAGTCCCCCCGGCCCAGGAGGCTAAGGCAAGAAGATTACTGTGAATTTGAGGCCAGTCTGGGTTACAGCATGAGACGCTGGGCCAGTTGTGGGGGTCCACACCTTTTATCCCAAAAGTCCTGAGTTCAATTACCAGCAACCACATGGTGGCTCACAACCATCTATAATGAGATCTGGTGCCCTCTTCTGGAATTCGGGCAAAACACTGTATACATAATAAATAAAATCTTTTAAATAAATAAATAAATAAAAGATCATTTGAGCAGCTCATGGAAGTGAAAGCAGGAGGATCAGATGAAACCTGATCTTAGAAAGGCCAGCAGTAGTAATCAATGAAATGGTTAGAAGAACTCAGTGCTTAATCCATATTAAATCTATATTAAAGCTTTCTCTGGGGCTAGAGAGATGGCTCAGCAATTAAACTGACTGCTCTTCCAGAAGATTCAGTTCACACACACACACACACACACACACACACACACACACACACACTGTCTGTAATCCAGGAACTCACACCCTCACACAGACATGTGCAGGCAAAACACCAATACACATAAAAAAAATTGTAATTAATTTTTTAAAACATTCCAAGTGTGCGTCATTAAAAAGAAAAAGATTAGTAGAAAGGATTTTGGATGCTTCCAATATAAGAAATGATAAAGGCTTTTAGTGGCATAAACATTACCCTGATCTGATTATTACACATTGTATAAATGTACTAAAATATTCCAGGGCTTGGAGTGTAGCTTAGCTGTAGACCATGGAAGAGGTTCTGGGTTTAACCTCTCAGCCCCAGAGAAAAAAAGAAACAAAATGCCACACATAACTACATATAACCATGTTTCAATGCACATATGCATGCACATATACATACGTATACATATACACACACACACACACGCATACACACACATACACACAGTTGTTTTTTGGTTTTGTTTTTTTAAAGACAGGGTTTCTTTGTGTAACCCCGGCTGACCTGGAACTCGATCTGTAGACCAGGCTGGCTGGCCCCAAACTCAGAGATCCACCTGCCCCTGCCTCCTGAGCATTTGGACTAAAGGTGTGCACCACCACTTCACGATGCACAATGCATTTTTAGAAATACTTTAATTTACATGACCCTCTTTATCTTAAAATGCTTAAATGCATGTCATTTATTTGAAAATTTACAGTAAAAAAAAAAGTTGCATGGTAAATTTAATGATATAACTAGCATCCAACAATCTGATTTTAAACTGAAATACACCAATCACATTTTTTTATATTCAGAGTCCAGAGACTTTTAGAAAAAAACACAACAGAATCAGTGGTCATAAAAACAAAACATCTCTGTCTCAGGATGTGGCTCCACAGTAGCATTCACGAAGTCTTCTTCCCCAGGTAACTCATAAACAAGGCATGGAGAATGTGCACCTGTAATCCGAGCACTCAGGTGGAAGCTAGCACATTAGAAGTTTAATGACACCCTTGGCTCCCCAGCACAGGCCTATGTGGGCTACCTGAGAACCTGTCTCACAACACATGAGCCTTTTTAAACAAAGTTATTTTAACTTTTATTTTAAACTAAGTTATCCAGGGTGAAGGGCCAAATTACAATAATAAATGTTATTAATAACTGTAACTAGCAGCTCTTATTTGCTTAGAACTTAATATTTTACAGGCACTGCCCTAAATCTTTTCCTTGCCATCCATTTAACCTTTGCAGTCATCCTAACAGACGAATCCTGTTTGTGGCTAAGGAAAGCTGCCCACAGGGAGACTCCTCCGAGCCCCGAGCCGGCTCTAACACCACTGATAGCGCTTCCTTAACCGCTAACCACACACATCTGTGGCCAGGAAGGGGCGGGGCCGCCAAGGTTTTACATTTAAAAATCGAAAATCGGAATACTGCAGGAATTCCAGAGGGAAACCACAAAGCAATCAGGGCAGCTCAGGGCTGCAGCGGGCGGTCACAATCCCGGTCCCAACTGCGCCCTACACCCCGGGAGTCGGGCAGCAGCACAGGTGGGAGGAGGGGGACCCAGACTCGGACCGAGGACCCCCTCCCGTCCCCCACTCACCCCGCAGTCCTCACCACGCTTAAATATCACGAATAACCACTCCGGCACCGTCCTTAGAGCTCCTCCTCACACGCTCACTGTCCCCACCGGCGCCGCCATGGCTCGAGGGAGGCCGCCACCGATTCAAAAATCCAGCCGCTCCGCCTAAGAGCCATGCCGATTGGCGCCCTCTGTTAACCTCGTTTTGATAGGCTGGAACCCCGAGGGGAGTGCTGATTGGTCACAGCCCAACGCCCGCCTCCAGGCGGTGCCGGTTGATTGGCTGTGCGTGGCTTTCAAATAAACTAAACGGCTGGAGCGTGTGAACGTCAGCGAATGCCCGGATGTGGCCGCGAGGGGGCGGGGCTCTGCAGCGCTTCCAGGGTAGCAGGTGTTTCTGTGGTTACAGCTTGTTTACTCTGTAAACACCCGGTTTTCGGAGGGCTAGCTCTTCCTCTACCAACTCCTCCAACTTCAAGAAAAGTACTAGGCACCCCAAGCTCTTCCCGCGCTTACTGTTTCCTAGATTTTATTTTTTAAGACAAGCTTGAGTCTGAGCAATTTTAAAATGTGTGAGATTTTAGAATCTCCTGAGGCAAGATTGCTTCAGGGTGGCTCCTCCCACCCCACCCCAAGTTTAAGAGAGTCTAGACAATAAGTGACTTTTTCCTGCGGCCATTGTTACAGTTCTGAAATGTGTTTCTATAATACAACCTCTTAAGAAAAATATACTTCTAGCTGAGTGTAGTGACCGCACCACTGGGGAGAACTAGGCTGGAGGTGGAGCGCAAGACCAGCCTAGGCTACACACGGTGACCCTGTCTCAAAACAATTGTTTTTTTAGTTAAAAACAAGCTACAAGTGATTGTTGACTTCAATGAAAAGGGAATGAATCTACCGCTATTCCCCCAAGTCTTCAGTAAAAGGTAGAAAAGTAAATTTATTTGATTTTTTTAGATTTGATGTGTCTGATTTTTTTGCTTGCATATATGTATTTTCCCCGATGCCCTTTGAGAACCTAATGCCCTTTAAGGTATGAAGGAGGAGACTGGGATGCCCTAGGACTGGAATTACAAAGGATTATAAATCACATGTGGGTGCTATGAATCAAACCTTAGTCCTTGGTAAGGGTAACTGCTTTTAACCAATAATCCAACTCTCCAGCCCCAAACTACATTTTTAAAAACAACACAACGTCTTTCTAGTTTTCTCAGACAACTTTAGCAGCTTAAAGTTTGTGATGCAATGCATAGAATGAGGAAAAGTCTATAATCATCATAGTTTGCTCTGCTTACCAATTATCTACGGTCTGCCTTGCACTAAAATTCTGTACCTACCGTTAGGAAGAAAAGAAAATTAGGCATTGAAATTGCCCTCTGGAGTGTGCTTGCATGCTTAAACTCGGGTGTGTCTGGCATTCCAAACATTCTAGTCACTGAAGTACTTCAAACTGGAAGTAGCTCTGCTTCCTTTGTGGGCTGACCTAGGGAAACATGCTTCCTAATCTGTTAAGGGAGGAAACAGGAGACCTGTGCTAGAAGGTCCTGCAATCTTCCCGGTGCTTGTACAGCCCTTTGATGAGACGCGAACAGGAGACTCTGCCCTCACTCCCCAAATAGGTGTTAACAGTAAGAAAGCCGTAGTAGGTGCTGGGGTAAAAACATGAATTAGATATAGATCCAGCCTGTCAGGACTTTAGTGGAGTCTGGTGATGCAGCACGTTTGTAATTACATCACCACTGTCTAAAAATATAAAGGAACCCAGAATAATAGATAACTGAAAAGGAACCCTAATATAGACAGTGTATGGGAAGCATTTTAGACAATTGTGGGTAGATTGCTACCAAACTGTACCTAGCAGAGTGTAGATCCTGGTAAAATAAACACAATCATTAATCTTTGAATCGTGTGTGTGTGTGTGTGTGTGTGTGTGTGTGTGTGTGTGTGTGTGTTGTGTGTCTGTGTGTGTTGTGTGTCTGGGTCTGTATGTGTCAGTGTGTGTCTGTGTGTGTCTGTGTGTGTCTGTGTGTGTCTGTGTGTCTGTGTGTCCCTTGGAGGTCAGAAGAAAACTTTCAAGAGTCAGTTCACCCTTTCCAGGGTGGGTTAGAAAAATCAAGCTCAGGTTCTCTGTAGCTTTGCAAGACAAGGGCTTTACACACTGAGCCATCTTGCTAGACTAAATCTTCGCAGTTTGAGAATGAAAAGGGCTGGGGCTAGTAGTTAAGAGTTCTTGTTGCTCTTGTAGAGGACCTGGGTTTGTTTCCCAGCACTCACATGGTGCCTCAAAACCACCCCTAACTCCAGTTCCAGGATCTTATGCTTCTTCTGATTGTTGTTGGCATCAGGCAGACAGATGGTATATGTACATGTTAGGATTCTGTTCAAGCCTCCGAAGCCATGCTCTGGCCTAAATTCTGACATCAAGCTCCATTTGAGAATTCTCTCTCTCTCTCTCTCTCTCTCTCATTCTCTCTCTCTCTCTCTCTCTCTCTCTCTCTCTCTCTCTCTCTCTCTCTCTCTCTCTCTCTCTCTCTCTCTCTCTCTCTCTCTCTCTCTTCTTTTGTAATAAAGTCTTTCTACATAGACCCTGCCTTAGGGTCCTGCCGTGTTCTGCCTGCTGCCACTGCTGCCTCCACCACATGGGGCATGAGATCTCTATAGCCATCTGCCAGTCACCTCCGGTAACACTCATATCATATCAGATCACAACAATACATAGATCAGCAAGACATCCATACACATAAAATAACATTGTTAAATATAAAAGTATGTTTAATGTGAAATACTTAAAAAAAAATGGTACATTGCTCTTTGATAAGCTATTTCCAAGCCAGACAAGGCTACATAGGGACTACCCTTTCTCAAAACAAAACAAAGAGAATTGTGTATATATGTACATATACTAATATATATGTGCATACTAGTAGGTTTTCTCTCTGCATCCCATAATAGGTTTCTCCCAATGATGCAGTAAGCCAGACCAAGTGGAATTGAAAAATTATAACAGGTTTATTAACAGGTTTATTTGAGCAAAGCAACTTCTGGGCTAGTTCTCCAGTCCCAGAGATGGAGGCTAGAGAAGCACCCACAAGAACAGCAGGGAGACTTTATAGGTTTCAAGTAAGGAGTGATGTCCTGTCCGCCACAAGCTGGGTTTGTACACAAGTATGATTAAAAGATGAGAACTTTAGTCTGGGACAAAGGGAGGAAGCTGCAGGAATTCAGAACTGGCTTTTAGAGCATTCCCTTTCTTCAGAGGCTGGCTGAGCAAGCGGGGTTTGGGGGGGGGCTTTCTGGATCCTGCAGCTGGAGGTTCCAACAGAATATATGCACACATACATATATATTTATGAAAAACACATAAGGGAAGATAGGCAAATATTTCATTATCTTGGCATATATCTATGTCCTATTTCCTACAACAGAGGCTAGGTGCCTGTGTGCAATTTTTTATTTTATGTGTATGGATGCTTTGCCAGCATGTATGTTCATGTAGCACAGTCACACCTGATGCCTACAGAGGCCAATCAGGTCCCCTGGAGACAGTTGTAAGATACCATGTGGACACTAGGGATCAAACCCAGGTCCTCTGACCCATCTCTCTAGCCCCAGGTATTTTTTTAATAGATTGGTGAGTTGCCAGTCATGAATACACCTCTTCTTTCCCCTATCACTTTATCAATTGTCCAAGCTGAAACTGAAGAACTTTCAGAGTACCCATTTACAACTATATACCACTGATGATACTAGCTCTTTACACTGATCAAAGCCATATTCTAAGAATTTATATTAAAATAGATCGGTAAGCTCAGACTGACTTCATTCTTTCCTCTCCCCATACCCATTTGATACAAAGCAGTGGTATATGTCCCAGCCTGGCCTCCTGCTCATTAAGAAACAGCAGAACCAACACCATCCTGAGAACAGGCCTCCATGGTAACTGGGAGCCGAACTTAAGCCCCCAAAATGTGCTGTGACAATAGAATCCAAAGCAAACATCCTGGACACAGTCAAACAGGAGGCATGGTAGTAAAATTTAACAACAGCCAGATGTCTCTGCAGACATCCCATATCTTGCCAATAAACCCTACCAGTCTTCTATAACCATTAGCAATTGCATGCCCATAGTCTCACCAATAGTTTTAGAAGAATACCTCACCCTATGTCTCTTTACCCAATCCTAGAATGCCAAGATGTACAGCTCCCTGCTTGTGGTTTTTCCCTATTTAAGCCCTTTGTAATCAGGGATCAGGGTATCCTCCTTCACTGGCTTGGAGAATTTGGGAAGAAGCCTTGCCTGGGCTCAAATAAAGAAACCTTTGTTTTTACATTGGAAAGTCGGTCCTGTGGTTTTGTTTGGGGATTTCATGATACTGGCTCAACATATGGGTGCTCATCCTGGATTCCCCCCACAGCCTTCTGGACCCTAACCCTGAAGGTTTTGGACTGATCGGTGATTCTATATTTCTTTCTTCTGTGAGTCTCTATATTTCTGTCTTCTGTTATCTCTGCCCATGACTTTCAAGTTCTGTAAGTTGGAGACATGGGCCCCTTACCCCTGAGAAATTTTGCTCTGAGGAAATAGGTGGAGCCAAAGCAATAGGCTGGGGGTTCAGATTGAAGAGGCTTGGAAGACATTCTAAATCTCATTATCTGTCTGGAAGGCGCAGAGAATCTCCCAGTTTTCACTGTTTTTGGAGACTCCAGTTTGTTGATTCTGTGCTCAAGATGCTGTTTGTCCTGTTGGGCCCTGTCATTGTCTTTGTATATAACTCTAACACTAGATGCTGATGGGGCAGGCTCCTTCCTCACCCTTAGACTTATGCCTAGCACACTGGAGTGACGTAAGGATACCTCTTATAATAAATACTCACAGGAGACCAATAGGCAACAAGTACCATAAGGGAAAGTTAAAAGAAACTTTGGAGAGTTCAAGTGGCTGTGAGACCATTAAGAGATAAACAGGTGGCATCTGCTCAGTTGGCCCGGAAGATTCAACCCAGCAGCTCGGAGCTCATGAGTTTCCACCCTTTCAGGGTTAAAAAAAAACATTTTTACAGGGGTAACCTAGACCACTTGCATGTCAGATGTTTGCAATGAAATTTATGATGTCAAAAAGACAGTTGTGAAATAGCAATGAAAAAATTACAATGGGGGGTTTCAATATTACATATGAAACTATATTAGAAAAGGTCAAAGCCCTGGGAAAGTTAAAAACCAGTGGCTTAGAAAATGTCTCTCCCTACTCAAGGTCTATCCAGGCTTAAGAATGTATTGTCTACATTCCTTGCCTTAGTTAAATTTGTTAAGTTTAAGCTATTTAGATGAACTGAGTCATATAAAAGGTTTTAATTTTGATACTAGGAAAAGCTTCAATTCAATATCATTATTTTTAGGGCTAAACTTGACAGAAATAAGTTGTAAAGCCCTAGTCTTATGAAAGCTGCTAACACATTAAAGGCTGTTAGCAAACACAAGTAGTCAACCACACTTAAATAATTAAAGTTCTTTAATTGTAGCTATGTTAAGTACTGATGTAATTAATTACAAGGATAAGCTTTATTTGGTTCCTTGTATATGTTTTCATGGTTGAGCTTACAAGTAACTAGAAACAAAGTTTGTCTATTCATATTTACTTGGACAGCCCTCATACTTCAGAATTATAGAATATAGCTTTAAAATGTTTATTTAAAAGCTTACTATATCAAAGCAGCCAATGAACTCATAACAAGTACCCCTAGACTGAGTTTGGACAAATTCCAGGGCTGTAACCCGAAAGCTCTGAAGTCCCTAGAGCCCCCCCCCCCCCAATGAAAAGCCTTGCCTCATACTGCTCAGGGTTACTCCTACTCTACCACAGCGTAGGATGGACAGAGTGACCAAGCTAGCTTGTCAATAAAGAGACTCTTTGCTATTGCATCGGACTGGTCACTTGGTGGTCCTTTGGGGGGTCTGGACTCTGGGCACAACACACTGTTGGTGTAATGGCAATTGTTTGTCTTAAGAGGTAGTATTGCTTAATACCATTTTAATGAAAGAAATTCATATATCCAAATGGCACACATAACAAATTAATATTACCTGTGTAGATACTATTGAACTGTAGGACTTGGTAAGTTCCCAGGTCAACCTTACAGGAAACACGGCAAGATAGTCTTCATAATTTAGATCACTCTACCATAAAGACACTTTTGGTTTTGAATAAGTAAGTGTAAGTGGCAGCAAGGGACAGAGCTTTATATCATGAGGTAAATAATAATTACAACATCTTTATTCCTTGGTTCTTTTCTTGTTTTTCCCCCATTATAGTCATAAAGCCAGCCTGATTCAGTAAAGGGAGCTTTGGAGGATGCAACAAAATAATGCTTGAGTCTGACTTGGAAATGTCAAGTCCTACCTCTGTAGCAAGTTTCTCAGCAAGGTTTAAATAGTACTTGATAATGTAATGTGTAGACAAAGCAAACTGAATCTAGTGGCCTACACTGAAAAACAGACTTGATGATGCATCCAGTGACGACTGGCAGGACTCCAAACACCTGTCCTCCTTATCTCCCCGGGTCCTCCTAACTTCCTTTAGAGACGGCATTGCTTTGTTCTAGTGATTGCCTGATCAGGGCTGAACACAAAACCAGATAAGAAAAAAAGCAGTAGGCTCCAGCTCGCTAGAGGGGAAGCCCAGAAGCCAAGATTTATGTGTATCATAGGACCCATCAACCTACCAATTCAGAAATTCTAGTTGTAAGCACCTCAAAGCTCAAGCAGCTAGATACTACTCCCCAGACTATCTAAGGGCAGTCTCTAGCCCCTCAAGGCCGAATAGTGGCCAGGAACCACTCTTTAAAAAAAAAAAAATCAACTACAAAAATCTTACCAGTCCCCGAGTTTGCCCCAAGATCAGGCAAGTAACCCTCTAATCCCAGGCCATCTTGAAAAGCCCTGTCTCCAGAATTCCTGTATAAGCCTGCCTCCTGCTCAGTTCTCTACTGCTTCTCCCCAGCAGAGGCATCTGCCCTCCTGGGTCTCTTCCAATAAATCTCTGTATGAAGCTTGTTGTTAGAGTGACTTCGTGATATTCCTTGGCTCCCAACTACCTTGGCACCTTTCCTCAAAGCAGTAACACCTCTATCAGAGGAGCCTTTCCTCTCAGAGCTGTAACACTAACACTAGTCATTTGCAGAAATTAAAGTGAAGAACCAGACCACAATTATAATCAGAACACAGCAAAAACCAAAGGGCTACAGTGACCAATATCTGGGATCCACTCATGATCTTCTGGGCTTAGGCAGCCCCATTTTTCTCCATCCACATCACATACAGCTCATCTCATAGCTCAAGTCAGCCTCGTTATAAGGGCCTGATGTCTTTGGTAGTCATCCCACCATTAACAACATAAAACCAGAACAACTGGGAGGCCTTACATATTGCTGAGATTATCTATCAGCCCAAAATGCAACCCTGGTCCTCAGTGAACCCCCTCTGTGTGGAGACCCCGAGGAAATACTCCAGAGATTTTGCTTCAACAACACTGGTCTCTTCTTTCCCTCCTTCCCTCCCTAGGGGGTGGAGCATGTTAGAGACTGGGTTTCTCTGTATAGTCCTGCCCTGGAAATTCTGTAGACCAGGCTGGCCCTGAATTTACAGAGATCCTTCTGCTTCTTCCTCTAGAGAGCTGGGATTAAAGGAATGCACCCCTCAACAACCCCCCCATCACCTCTGCCCATTTTTAACAGAAATTGGCTGTTCATATACACCTTCTCCACTACATTTTGCTACACAATCACAAAGCAAATGAGTAAAGATTACCCTTGTTTTTGTTTTGAGACAGGTTGCAATGAGTAGATTTGATGTGGGAATATCTTTCTGTATGCTGTGAATATCAATCTTTAAATAAAGGAGCTGTTTTGACCCTTGGTGAACACCGTAGCCAGAGACAGGAGCACATAGGTATGAGAAGGAGAGCAGAGTCAGAGAAAGATTGAGCCAGACGCCCAAAGAAGAACCATGTAAGGAACACAGGTGAGCCACGGTCCACATGGCAGGACAGATTAATGAGAATGGGTTGAGTTAAGATGAAGGAGCTAGCTAGCAATGTGCCTGAGCCATAAGCCAAACAGCATGAAGTTAATATAAGTGTCTGTGTGTTTCATTGGGACTTTGGGATTGCTGGTCCAGATAAGCAGCAGCAGGCGGGTCTGGACAGTGGGACTAGTCCAGGCCAGAAAACCTTATTGTAACATATGTTACCCTGGTTTTTTGTTTTTGTTTTGAGACAGAGACTCATATAACTCCCACTGGCCTTATTTACAAACACAGTTATATATAATGCCACACTAACTAAAGTTACAAAGAGTCATACCCTCTAAGAATTTCATTTAAAGCCATGGAGTTTCTGTCAATTCTTAACAAAAAACTATTACCAATTTACAATTAAATTGTCACACTTCCAAGTTGGTTATGCTATAGCATCTTCTAACCTGTCACCCTTTCCTGTAAAACAAGCTTTAGATACTATAATCAGAGTGAGCCAGAAGAAGCTGTTTTGCACACTTCAATAGTCGCTAATTAGTATATGAATCTTTGCTTTATTCATGTGAATCATTGGGCTACAAATCACTTGACACGAATTTGCAGGACTGCAAAAGCAGCCTGAGTGCTTCCGTGGACACTAGAATTGGCTCCCCTGGTAGAGCGAAAGGGCCCCAAGAAGAAGGAAAGCATTCTTTCAGATTGGGTAACTTGACTAGCAAAATGTTGGGTTGAGGGAGAAAACCTCACACAGTTCACTAGTCACATGTTTTGATTTTACCAAGGCCAACAACATGGAGGTAGGTCACACAAGGATAGCTAACTAGAAAGTGGCAAAAGCAAGATCAAGAGGCTTGTGTCTACTACTCTATTATCTTGCACACAAAAGCACCAATATCTTTACCCATAATATACATGTTTTACCTTTTGTTGTTGCTGGTTCTCATTGTTCTGCTTTTGAGACAGGTTTTCTTCATGTAGTTATGACTGTCCTGGAACTTGTTCTGTAGATCAGGGTAGCCTTGAACTCAGATAGTCACTTGTCTCTGCCTCCAGAGTGCTGGGATTAAAGGAGTGTGCCTCAACTGCCTGGCTATGTTTTACCTTTTTTTTTTAAAAAAAAAAAATGAGCTAAAGGAAGAAGAGAGCTGAAGAGACGATCTGTCATTCTTTGATTCAAGCAACAGGCACACACACGACACATGCTTACACGGACATACACATAAGTTAAAAACGGGCAGATGTGGTGACTTACATCTGTAACTATAAGACTCAGGAAGCACCAGGCAGTGGTGGTGCACACCTTTTATCCCAATGCTAGGGAGGCAGAGACAGACTGATCTCTGTGAGCTTGAGACCAGCATGGTCTACAAAGGGAGTTCCAGGATAGGCTCCAAAAGCTACAGAGAAACCCTGTCTTGAAACCCCCCCCCCCCCACAAAAAAGGACTCAGGAGACTGAAGCAGAAAGATTGCCATGAAGTCAACGCTAGTCTGAACTTCATAGTGAGTCCCAAGCCAACCTGGGCTACAAAGTGTGGCCTTGACGCTAATAAAAAAACAAAAATAATTACTCAGGAGGCCGAGGCAGGGGTATCTAGGAATTAAAGGGCAGCCTAGGCTATATAGTGAGTTCCAGACTATCTTGTACTACATATGACCCTATCTCAAACAAACAAATAAAACAACCAACTAAAAGTAAATGAATAAATAAATAAAGCACTTTCTATAGGAGCCTTACTAATTTACTCTTCAGTTTATTTTCCAGCACCTAATAACAGTCATTACCCATAGCCCATTCTCAAAATATATCTTAAGATTACTTTAAACATGCATAATGACCTGGCACAAGCCTAGTCATGTCTAGTATATCTTAGTATGTTTGTTTGATTTAAACTGTATCTGCTTATTACACGACAGCTTTACCCCCAGCCCTGTAGGGCTAAGGATTGAACCCAGTCTTGTGGACCTCTGCTAAGCAGGAGCTTACCATTGAGCTTATCTCCATTCATATTATCCTTCTCCTAAGTTCTAAAATTGCCTCAACAGTGTCAATACCTGCCCTTCTTTACCTGCTCCTCTATATCCAGTTCCCAACAGTGCGTATGTGTGTATGTGTGTGAACTTGTGCACTTATGTGTGTATTTGAGATGAGAGAGCCCTTGTGTTTGTTTGAGACAAGGTGTCCTAGACCAAAGGATAACCTTGATATTCGGATCCTCCTGCCTTTATTTCCCAAAAAGGTTACAGGTGTGGAACTGAGGCTGCAGGCATGCAGTGTCCTGTTTGTGAGTGCTGGGGATGAAACACAGAAAACTGAGTATGCTAGGTAAATAATCTATCAGCTCAATGGATCCCTAGCTCCCCATCCCTATCCCCTTAATTTCGATTTATCATTTATACTTCATTTTTAACTTTTCAAGGACTATCCTATGTATTCACATTCAGAATTCCCCATTCTCCAACTCCTAGCACCTTGAACATCTCTTTATGGTATTGGTAAAATGCTTGGAGAGATGCTTGTTTTGTTTCCTACAAATTCTATTTGGTCTTATAATAAACACCCAGAGGCAGATACTGGGGAAAAGCTGAAATATCAGAGAGACAGGGAACAAACCACAGCCACTTCTCACTCAGCCAACTCCTCAGGCTTGTCTCTACAAATCCTCTGACTTCATCCTCTCCACCCTCAGCCCAAAAGGATGTGGCAGGCAAAGCTGAGCTCCTCCTCCTTCTCCTCCTCCTTCCTCCTCCTCCTCCTCCTCCTCCTCCTCCTCCTCCCATCTCCTATCTCACTTCCTGGTTCAACCTTCCTAGAGCTAGGATTAAAGGTTCTATTAGGCCGTGACCTCACAGAGATCCAGAGAGATCTCTGCCTCCCAAGTGAGGGGATTAAAGGTCTAGGTCACCATTCTCTGACATGCATGGCTAGGCTCTGTGGGTGACTCTGTCCTCTGATATTCACACTATTTTTATTAAATATACAATATGTCACCACAGTTTCCTATCTTTGATACTTGAAAGGACACTGCTTCTCTGCTCATGGTTTTATCCACAGTGTCTTTAAGTATGCAAATAACAAAAATATTGAAATAACAAGGCTGTGAATTCACAACTTTTACACTTATTTACACTTATTTTACTATATGTTTGTAATCATATTGTTTCTTACTCGGTATAATGAATTTAGTGATGCATTCTCAGAATTAATGCAATTACATCAAGGTTAAAATAACTTGCATTTTAAACGACATTTGAGCACATTACCCCAAAACTGAGCCTCTTTATGAATAGAAGAGTGTTAATGTTAAACAGATTCAGTTAAGTCTTGCTAAAGTTTATACATCTAGGCAACAATTCATTTACCAAGATTTCAGTTGGATTATAGTCTTTCATACGTTATACACGGACACCTATAAACTGTTTTTCCGTGCTTCAACTGACTTATAAAGCATCACATATGAGACGTTCCAAAATGATGTGATCAGTTCAGTTTTGAGAGTGACTCAGGTTGGTTTCTTGCATGAGGTCAGACACACACTACCAGATGCCGCACTAGAGTTTATTCAAGGTAGTTGCTGAGCAGGTATGAGGAAGAGAAGCAGAAGAGGAAGAGAGAGAGAGAGACTTTCACATGGCAGCTCCTTTTAAGAGAATGGGTGGGCACAGATTTATGTAGCCATGCCCCTGACACATTGGGGCTTGGGAATAGTCACTTAGGCCAGTGTTTCCCTTGATGGCATCCAGGAGAAGGCCTGAACAGCCTCTGTGAGGCCAGGCAAGAGCAAGACCAGTGGCTAAGCTTGCCACACTTAAAGCATGAACCGAGAATTCTAGGTCTGCTTTGCCATGGGAGGAGGGAGGTGAAGGATCTGGTCGGATAGCTTTGGCCAGCAGGAGGTATCTTTTCTGGAGTGTTTTCTCATCTCTCCTATGATACACCATAAATCAGTGCTAAGACTTCTGCCTGTGGAGTCAGGGGTCCCTCTCAAGAGATGTAAGTTTAGCTCTGATGTCGGGGTACCTCTGGGTAAAAAATGGGTCATGAGAAGCTGCTTTCCCTCAGTGCTCTCGGGATCTAAGTTAGTATACTGTGAGAGTGCATTTGTGAGGCGTTTAAAAAACTGGGAGGGACTCTCCTGTTTATCTTGTACTCAATTGCAATTTTTCAAAATTGACAAACTTCAGAGCAGCTCTAAACAGACTTACCAGTAGCAGGTCACAAAATTGCCTCTGGCTAAGACCCTCCTTCGTGTATTGTAATTCTAATGGTGGTCTAGGTCTGGAACAGCCTCAGCTCCCAGAGGTGTGCTACATTTGTCTGATGAACCTCATCTGCTTGAGTTCTGGCCTGTTCCCAAACTCACCTTCACTCCGGAGCCCAATTTTTCTACCTGAGAAAGTTCTGACAAAGGAAACGGTTTAAACTTTCACTACCATATCTATGCCAGCCACTTCCTTCTCCTAGGGAGAACTAGATCAGGATCTTTGGGAGCACGAGACTGAGTGAGCAGAGGGGTAAATGTGGGCACCAGGTTTGGAGTTCCTGTGGAGGAAAAGGTTGGAGGAAGAACCTTGTTGTGTGGCTAGAAACAGATGGCGGAAGAACAGAAAGCCAGAAGAGAGTTTAGAGCTGAGACAGGGAAAGAGAGAAACTCTTTTCGTCTGCCCGTACACTTGTAAAAGTTAGCTCCCATAAAATATCAGTGTCCAATAAGCTGTTAGGCAGCTATTTTGAATTATGATCTAAAGGTTACTTAGGCCGTTTCTTTGTGCAAAAAATGGATACGCTTGGTGGTGTGTAGGTAAGGCAAAAAGGCTAAGTGGGTTGAGAGTCTCAAGAACGCATTCTAGAGACGAGGAGGGAGAGACATTTTCTGCTGACTCGTTCTCTATTATTGAGGTCCAGAGGAGAGGGATTCTACCACTAATCTGGGTCATCACTCAGCCAACAAGTGGTCGTGGGGAACAATGCTAGCTACCACTAAGTAATTCGTATCCTCTTAGCAGCAGGCATTAGGACAAAGCCCAAAACAACACTAGTCACCATGAGAGTGAGCATAAAAACCACATTAGCTATCACTAGGCACATGTCAGCACCTAGGATAGGTGTAGGGCAAAACCCGAACCAACGCTTGCCACCCCTAAAAACTCTTTAGTTCTCAGGGGCAGGTGTAAAAACCCAACGTTAAGACACCTCAGGCAATTGTCAGCACCTAGAGTAGGTGTTTGGGCAGAGCCCTGGGGACAGTGTCTGAGAACAGAATCCAGTGATCCAGGCTGGGCTTCAATAGCAGAGAAGGTCAGAAATGAGTGTCAGGCGAAAAGGAACAGCCATAACCAGTGAAGATAATGGTTGTGGGTAATCCTCTACAAGACTAGAGTCCTACCAGAAAGCTGGACAATCAATGGCCTTTTCCAAAGAAAATAGTTTGCATTTACACCGACTGAAAAGGGTGGACTTACCAATCAAGACAAGTGATGTTTGAACACACTGCAGTGGGGCAGATGGAAAGTGGCCTGGTAGTGAGCCCTGGATCATGTGCACCTAAGTCCAGAAGAGAGCCTATCCAGGTCATGGCACCAAAATATTGGTTTTGCACATGAGATCAGACACACGCTACCAGATGCCACACGAGAGTTTATTCAGGGGAGTTGCTGAGAGGGAGAGAAGCAGGACAGAAAGAGAAAGAAACTTTCACATGGTGGCTCCTTTTGAGAGGGGGTGGGCACAGATTTACATAGCCACACCTAGGAGCGTGCCCTCTGTATGTGTGTTCTGCAGCACCATGTTGGGTTTACCACTTGGGGGCTATATGCCAGGAATTCTTATCTCACCCGGTGTTATATTGGGTTTACCACATGGCTGCTATGTGCCGGGAATCCTTACAAGTCGATCTTTACAGAAAGTATTTTGTGATAATCTGATTGTTTTGGTTATTAGCCATATTGTGGTCACAATTCAAATGATTATGATAATGGAATTGCAAGTACAGCTAAAATAAAAATGGGGCCCTGGCATGGTGACACATAGCTGAAATCTTAGCACTCGGGAGATAGAGAAGGCAGCTAGCCTAGCTGGAATAGTGAGTTCCAGGCCATCTAAATAAATAAGGCACCTGTATCCGTTACTTTTTTTTATCACTGTGATAAAACACTGTGACCAACACAACTGATATCAGAGCGAGTTTATTTGGGCTATGGTTCCAGAGGGTGGAGTGTGGCAGCAGACAACAGACATGCGGAGCATCTGAGAGCTCAGATCTGGAACTGTAGGCAGGAAGCAGAGAGAGTGAACTGGGCATGCTCTGAGGCTTTGAAACTTCAAAGCCCATTCCCAGTGATGTATTTGCTCTAGCAAGGCCACACCTCCCAGCCCTCCCTAAACCAACTGGGAACCAAGGGCTCAAATATTAGACCCTATGAGGGACATTCTCATTCAAACCACTAGTGAAAAAATAGTGGTTATTTGGCCTTGATTACATAACTGTCTGATATAAGTGGATTTCAGATTGTATTTTAATGGAAATTCTATCAAATGTTTAAGCAATATCTAACTGCTCTTATATAAAATCAGCAAATAGAAGATGTGGGACCGCGTTTACTGTAGGAGATTAATGAACCACTACAAGATCTTGAGACAGGAAAGAAGCGGGTGGGGAGAAAGAGAAGTATCTTGGACACAGATAAAACATAAAAGTTAGAAAATTCCTGTGGATATCCATTATGAAAAATGATATGTGGGGATATGTTTCAAATTTAATAAAAACCAGTCTGAGATAACAGAGGGACCTATCCACAGTCAATCCATGAAGATCCGAGACTGCTAACTCATGCCTTTAATCCCAGAACAGGGAATATCTGGGAGTGGTGACCTACGTCCTTAATCCCAGCAGATCTGAGTTTGAGGTCATCTTAGTTTACAGAGAGAGTTCTAGGCTCCCAGGCAGGCAGTGGTGGGGCCATGCCTTTAATCTTAACCTGGATGTGAAACAACAGAGTGAAGAGAGTATTTAAGGCAGGCATAGAAAGATGGAGGCAGTAGAAGCTACTAGGAGTGAGGCTGAGGAAGCTGGAAGACAGCTGGGTGAGATCTGACTGTGGTGTTTACTCTCTTTGATATTTCAGCCTTCCCCTAAGATCTGGCTCTGAGTTTCCTTCATTGGTGCAACAATGATGGTTATTGTATTTAAAATCCTGTGAACTGTATTACATCATTCACATAATAAGGAAACAAGACACTATGATCATTGTAATAATTCATAAAATATGTAACCAAAACAAATGCCCTGTGGGGACAGCAAAAAGATTAGTGGTGTCAGATTAAAGGGAGCATGTGGGCAATTCCAGCACTCAGAGGCAGAGACCAGAGGATGGACACTTGAGGCCCACCTCACAGGACTAGACCCTGAAGCAGGAAGGTGATGGGGAGGGAGGAAGATCAAATCAGACCACTGATTTGATTGTTTTTATTCCCTGGAGGTTTATCTGTTTGCCAACTGACTAGGCTTCTCTTTGTTATACTTCTGATTGAACCTAGGGCCTCCCATGGGCTAGGCAAACACCCTCAAACCTGTATCACAAGGCCTGCCTGTAACTGACATGGGTTTCTCCAAGAACTGACCCTGCTCATGAGAACATTATTAAACCTTGTGGCAGAGAAAAGTGCAAAGGTGTGGCCTGGATGTAGGAACTCACAACACATCTGGAGTTCAGTGACAGTAGGATCCAGAAGGTTCAAATCCACAGTAACACAGTAACTGGTGTGCTGAAAGCCTTAACTAATGTACAAGGGACCAGGCACAGAATGGGAGATGCTGACAGGGACGTGTGGAAAAGTTTAGAAATCCCACACTGTGAACAACAGTGTAGTGCCTCAGTAAAAATCTAAGATGCAGGTAAGCCAACGGGGTGGATGAGATGGCATGCACTTGGGAGGCTGAGGCAGGGGAATCAGGAGTTTAAGGTCACGGGATCCTGTTTCAAGCCATTAACAAACAAAAATAGAAATAGCCAGGTAGTTTTTATGACCCTTCGCAGCAAATCATCACAACTAATTAGTTATTAGGCATTTACTTTCCAGGTCCTGTGGTAGGCACTAGGAATAAAACTATGATACACATCGATGTGATCTTACTCTAGTCTAAACAGACCTCATGGTTCCCAGTCCTTCTCAGACTTGCTAATGAAGTGACCCCCTTCCAAGAGAAGGGGCTAAGGTGTACACCACCATACCTAGGTGATGCTGTGCTGGAGCTAAGCCCAGCACTCCATGAATGCCAGGCAAGCACTCTACCATCTCCAGCCCCAGATCACCCTAATCCTATCACACTTCTTTCATTTTTGTACAACTGGAAAACGCAAAGCTTTGCATCTACACACAGTATCTGTGGTAGAGAGGTAGTTTTGGTTAATATGTGGAAAAAAGAAATGCTTCCCTAATGAGCACAAACGCAGAAGCTGTGCTGCTTGACACAGTTGCTGCTGTAGATGGGAGATGCTCCAGCTCATTATTTTCATCATTTTTACACCCAGTTGGACTTATTTTATGGGAGCTATTAAAATATTGGGCTATTTTCTCCTTCATTAAACATAATTTTCTTTAATTTTTCATTAACATTTTGCATGCTTCTTCCTTGAAGACTAAACAGAGCCATTACATATACTATTGTATAATTAAGATCATTATCAGTGATTTCAAATTACATTGTTTCATTGTTTCAAATTAAAATCCCTTTCCTGTTGGTGGTGGTGATTCTGTTGCTGTTCTTATCTTCAAGAAGGTGGATAACACAGGAGCTGACACATCACTACCTCTGAGACCGTGGGTGTGACATTATAAGCCCAACTGGGTGCCACTTTGATTTGGTTCTCTGTTGCTTTTCTTTTTGTCTTTTTTCTGGTTTCATGTAGCCCAGACCAGCTTTGAGTTCTTGCTGTGACCAAGAATGACCCCAAGTTCCCAAGTCTCCTGTCTCCACCTCCTCCCAAGTTCTGGAATTAGAGCTTGGCTTGTGGTGCATTTGAGACGAGTCTCACTGCATTGCCCTGCCAGTCCTGGAACTTGCTACCTAAATGAGATTAGCCTCAGATATATCCTGTTCTGCCCTGTGGGTACTGGGTTGACAGGCATGTACCACCATCCCTGGTGTATATTGATAGATCTTTTCATTTTCAAAACACTGTGAATGTATAGTGAGAATCGAGTAGGGTCACTATATCTAGGGTAGCGGTTTCATGTATTAGTGTTTGTTGAAGGTATCATCAAGATGTGTTCTATGACTTGTAGAGTTATCTTTCTGGTAGGGTTTTCCACCCATTGCACAGCTTTGGACATAAGGCTATCCGAGCACTCTGAGGTCTTGTATTATTGGGTACTGTAAACAGTCCATTATAAGGACTATGCTTGTGAGGGCGTAATGATTTTCTTCAGATAACATGTAGAACCAGAGAGGCTTTTGACCCGAGGATCCAACTTGTTGGATCCCAAACACATCCTTTATGTATAGCCAATAAATATGCTTCTGAACAGAGGTTCATGGTTCAGTTCTCAGAAACTGCTTCTCCCTGCTGCCAGAGAGCTAAGTTACATTCTGGGGCGACTTCTTCTTTGAACGACCCACACAACACAGAGCACCTGACATGAATATAGCCACTTTTGTCATGCCCTGATCCTTGAGAAACTGTTGGTGTCTTGGGAATCACCACTGCTGTACATCCGAGCTCTGCCCAAGAATGTTCACAATCTTTTAGCAGCTCTCCTTGAAAGCTGAAAGAACAAACATGGTAAGATACAATTTATTCACTTACTTATGCATTTGGTGTGTTTGCCTGTGTGTGTGTGAGTATGTGTGTGTGTTCATGTATGTATATGTGTCTGTGTGTGTCTGTGTGTCTGTCATGTATGTGTGTATGTTTGTATGTGTGTCTCTGTGTGTGTCTGTATGTGTGTATGTGTGTGTGTGCCTGTGTGTGTGTCTGTGTATGTGTTTGTATGTGTGTGTGTCTGTCTGTATCTGTGTGTGTCTGTGTGTGTGCATATGTGTGTGTATGTGTGTGTCTGTGTATGTGTGTCTGTGTGTGCATGTATGTGTCTGTGTGTGTGAGTGTATGTGTCTGTGTGTGTGAGTGTATGTGTCTGTGTGTGTGAGTGTGTTGTGTGTGTATGTGTGTGTGTTTGTGTCTGTATCTGTGTGTGTCTGTGTGTGTGCATATGTGTGTGTGCATATGTGTGTGTATGTGTGTGTTTGTATGTGTGTCTGTGTGTATGCGTGTGTGTGTGTGTGTGAGTGTGTTGTGTGTGCTCTGTGTCTGTGTATCTATGTGTGTGTATGCGCGTGCAGGATGTGGGAATCTGTTCCTTCCTTCCGCCGTGTGGACCTCTGGCATCCAGTTCAGGTTCTCAGGCTTGGTGACAGCACCCTCATGTGCTCAGCCATCTCACTGATCCACAAGCACATACTGTGCAAGGAAAGGAAGGTGAGAGCTCTGTGTTCCTGGGAAATCCTGAGATACCTTATAGTAGAAACCTCTGCATGTGAGATTTCAAATAAAACAAGACCAACAGAAAACGAGCAAGTAATAACAATAATAATAGTTATTGTTATTTTTAAAGCCATGAGGTGAGAGGAAGAGACGGGAGGGTCAAGAGTTCAAGGCCATGTGGTTGCACACAGCTTTAGCCACAATCTTCAGGGAGGCAGATCTCTGTCAGATTTATGGGCAGCCTGGTTAACATATCAAGTTCCAAGCCAGTCAAAGACACACAGTGAGACACTGCGTAAAGAAAGAAGAAAAAGAAAATTTCAAGGTTAGTCTAGTCTGTGTTGCAGTTTCTAAACCTGTCTGGGCTGCAATGATAACTTGTCTCAAAAAGAGGGGTGTGGGCAGTGAAGTAAAAGAAAGCGAAAAGAAAAAAATCTATAGGCATAATAAAATGCACTTATTTTAAAAATATACAAAACAGCAAGAAGGATAATCTTGTTTTGTGTTTTCTGAGATATGGTTTCATGTATCTCAGGCTAGCCTCCGACTATGTATCCAATGCTTGCCTTGGGGCCTTCATCCTCCTTCCTCTGCCTCCTGAGTTTTTGCCAACCACATATTTGCCAGCCACCACACTAGTCTCATAATTATTAAAATCATAAGCCTAATAGATTACCTTAGTTGTGCATGCTAGGTAAGGCTATAACCCCAGTGCTGGAGGAGGTCAGGGAAAAGGATTCTAAGTTTCAGGCTAGCCTGGGCTAAAATCTAAGAAAATAAAAAAATTTCAAATTTTATATATACATCTAACAAAATAAATTATAAAGCTATGTTTATGACAAGACTATTATATTTTTAAATTTCTACCTATCAATAAGATTGTTTACGTGCTGTTCACTGTTTCTGTGTGATTATCATTATTTGTGATTCCTGTTAGATGTTGCTTCCCTAGAATTATTAAAATGTTGATTACCTTTGGAGTCATGGTGCCAAATGAAAACGCACACATGAACAGTCAACACTAGCACACTGGGCCTGGAGGCTGCACACTGGGCCTGGAGGCTGCACACTGGGCCTGGCTCGCCTCCCAGAGCTGAGCGTCCAACTTGCATGGCCACATTTCTTCTTATGCTTATTTTTGCATTGAATGGTCTTAAGTAGAACTTAGATCTTTAATAAGGGTGGGATGGTAACAGGAACATTTTAACTTACATCAGGATCTTACAAAAATATGCAACATGGGGGTATTGGGACCTGCACCTACAACCCTAGCACCTGGGAGATGGATTTTCTCCCAGGAATGTCCAGTTCCAGCCTAGGTAGCAAGACCTTGTCTCAAACTAAGAATTTCAGCGTAAAGCTAGGAATGTAGCTCAGCAGTGGAATGCTTGCTCCGTGTTCAGGTGGCCTTTGTTTTGAAGAAAAAGTAAACCTCAGCATGTATAAAATCTAAACTTCAAAAGAAAATCTCTAAAATGAAATACTCCCTACACTTAAAAAGAAAGAAAGTAAGAAAATTCTTCTGTTCTCCATCCCAGAAGGTGTTATGCAGGCTGCCAAGAGTAAAGGCACCAATAGATTTACTCAGCACTGGATCCTGCAAGCCACAGTGCTGACTGGACAGGCAAGATGTGCTCACTGGTACAACAGTGGCCTAACTGTTAGGAGGTAACTAACTGTTCTCTGACTGGATTCAAGGCCTGCCCCAGAATATGGAGTTCATGTTTAGTACTGTGATCCTGGTCAAAACTCTGTGGCTGACGAGGTCATAGGTCCTAGGGCAAAATCTGCTATTATTATCTGGTCCAATGACCATGTTGCCACATTGCCTTCTAAATACTATGTCTATACCTATCAACATGGCTGTTCTAAGCCAGTTGTATAACTTGGTCTGTTTAAGGGGCCCAGGCAGTAGAATCAGGATCTATCCCTGGTGCATGAGCTGGCATTTTGGAGCCCATTACCTATGGTGGGATGCCTTGCACAGCCTTGATGCAGGGGGGAGGGGCTTGGTCATGCCTCAACTGAATGTACCAGGCTTTGAGGACTCCCCATGAGAGGCCTTACTTTTTCATGGGAGGGGATGGAGGTAGGTTGGGGGAGGGGAGCCTGAGGGGGTATCAGGAGGAGAGATGAGAGGGGCACCTGTGGTTGGTTTGTAAAATAAATTAAAAACTGTCTTAAATAGAAAAAATTAAAAGAGAGAGAGAGCTGGAGGAGGGCTATAAAATGTCTTCTGGACATAAAATTGCTACTGCGTGCACGGTAGTGTACACGCACACACACATACACACACACTAGCAGT
This sequence comes from Phyllotis vaccarum, assembly GCA_033318265.1. NCBI lineage: Eukaryota > Metazoa > Chordata > Mammalia > Rodentia > Cricetidae > Phyllotis > Phyllotis vaccarum. Next base: position 31,543,955 of record JARWLC010000010.1, on the reverse strand, counting down.
GTGGTTACTGACACAAGACTGGTGTGAGATCAACCCAGGCAGAATTCAGGCATAGATGGGGAAAGTGCTCTGCAGGCCCCATGCCTCTTTGAGGAGCTGGTAACAACTGACAGCTGCTGAAAGAGGGAGAAGCAACTGGTAAGTTCCAACTGATAGGTTTCCCCTGTCCAGTGGACAAGCCCACCACACCCATGCACCTCAGCCACACCCACCCACCTCAGCCACACCCTCACACCTCAGCCACACCCTCACACCTCAGCCACACCCACCCACCTCAGCCACACCCACCCACCTCAGCCACACCCTCACACCTCAGCCCCACCCACCTCAGCCACACCCTCACACCTCAGCCACACCCACCCATCTCAGCCACACCCTCACACCTCAGCCATACCATGCACCTAAGACTACACTAATTGGATTTGGTGGGTTACCAGGAAGAGGAGGAGGAGGAAAAAAGGAAGAGGAAGAAGATGTGAAGCTGAGAGGAGACATGGTAGGAAGGATTGGGGGAGAGAAAAGGGGGGGATAGATCAGAATTTACTGTATATGTGCGTCCAATTCTCAAGAATAAAGAAAAAGTATAGTCTTCCAAGGCAAGTCTTCTACTGATCCACAACTCTCAGATCTAAGACATGTTTAAGAAGGAAAACAAAGGAGCCAGGAGCTGTTTTCTGAGTCATGAAAACTCATAACCAACTCTCAGGCCGGACCTCCGGGCTGGCTCTTCTGTGGGCTATACATCAGCACTGATATTCCTGCCCTTTACTCTTCGTGTTTTCTCGCTTTCCGACTGTCAATGTCTTAGATATTCAAATCTCCACCTCTACTTCAGACCTCTCCTGATGTGCAAATCCATACACTGAACTGCCCACCAGAATCTCCCTTTGAAAATACAAGTTTTCAGAAGAAAGAAAATACAAGGTTTTAAACATTAGTTTCAAAAAGTTCAATAATTTTTTCCACAGACCTTCTTCTCTGTCATTGTCACTGCACAACTCTTACGAAAGAAAGCATTGAATTGGGGGCTGGCTTACAGTTTCAGGTGGTAAGTTCATAATCATCATGGTAGGGAGCATGGTAGCATGAAGGCAGATGCGGGAGCAGTAGCTGAAAGCTACACTTTCATCCTTAGGCAGAGACAAAGAGTCTGAACCTGCATAGGCCTTTGAAATGTCAAAGCCCACCCACCACCCGTGACAGATTTCCTCCAACAAAGTGATACCTCCTAGATCTTAATCCTTCCAAATATTGCCAACTCCTTAATGACTAAGCATTAAAAAATATGAACCTATGGAAGCCATTTTTATCCAAACCAACACACTCTCCTATAATTTTCTTCTCCATTTTGGTTTTGTTTGTTTGCTTTGATACAAGGTCTCATGTAGCCCAGGCTGGCTATAAACTATGTAGCAAATGACCTTGAATTTCAGCATCTGCTGGGATTACAGGTGTGTACCACAACACCTAGCTCCTCTCCTATGAGTACCATCTACCCAGTTGCCCATAATTCTGGAAACCTTGGACTCCTGGAATATTCTTTGTTATGGAATATTATTTTTAAGGTGTGATACATTTGTTTATGCTGTGGAACATCTGTTTAATGATGCAAAGATGAGCTGTGTTCTTTTATGTTTCATTTGTTTAACTCTGTGAAGCTGTGATACTTTGTCTGTCTAAAGCACCTGATGGTCTAATAAAGAGCTGCACAGCCAATGGCCAGGCAGAAGAAAGGGGCTGGCAGGCTGAGAGAATAAATAGAAGGAGAAATCTAGGAGGAAAAGGAGAAAGAACAGGAAGAGGAGGGTGCTTGGGGTCAGCCAACCAGCCAGCCACGGAGGAAGAGTGAAAGCAAGATATACAGAAAAAGAAAAAGCCGGGAGACAAAAGGTAGATGAGATCATTTAAGAAAAGCGGGCTAGAAACAAGTATATCGAGCTCCATAGAGACAAGTGAGCAAGTGAGAGGCTGACCCGCACTGGCTGATTCTGTGCCTCTCGGAGGAAAAAATCAAACTTGGGCAAAGGAGATCTTCAGAAGCTGTGAGGCAAAATGTCCTCATAGGCATTCTCTGCGCACACTTGCTGGGAGAGACACAAGGAGTGCTCAGAAAGGTGGAAGCGCATGTCTGCCAAAGCAAGGGGAAATTTGAAGACGTGGCGAAGGCTGACAAGGCTTGTTATGAAAGAGAAATGAACGTGCCCTCCCCCCAGCCCCAAGGGAAACCAAAATGAAGTTCAAGGACCCCAGCGCACCCAAGAGGCTTCCTTTTTCCCTCTTGTTCTGTTCGGAGTATTGCCCCCAAATCCAAGAACACTTTGGCTTATCCGTTGGTGATGCTGCAAGAAAACCAGGAGAGATGTGGAGCAACACGGCTGCAGATGACAAGCAGCCTGTGGAAGAAGGCTGCTGAGCCGAGGGAAAAAGACGAAAAGGATGTTGCCGCACCCAGACCTAAGGAAAACCCGATGTGTCGGAAAGAGGATGGTCAAAGATGGAAAGAGCAAGGAAGAAAGAGGAAGAGGAGGCTGAAAATGAGGAAGAGGAGCTAGAGCCAGGAGAGGATGAGAAAAGCAGCAAAGATGAAGAAGAGGATGATGATGAGTAAGTGGTTCTAGAGCAGTTCTTTCTTTGTCTATAAAATATTTAACCCCCACCTCTGTACACAACTCAATTTTTTAAAAGAAAAAAATTTACAATGTAAGGTTATGTAAGACTTGTTTTTAAACTGTACAGTGTCTTTTTTGGTATAGTTAACACACTACCGAGTGTGTCTTTAGATAGCCCTGTCCTGGAGGTATTTTCTGTAGCCACTAACCTTGCCTGCCACAGTCTGGGGTGTGAATTGGCATGGAAATTTATAGCAGGTTCTTGTTGGCACACAGAACAAATTCGTTATATATGGGATGGTGGTTTTTGGTTGTTGTTTTGGATTTTTTTTCTATCTTTAGTTGTCTCTGATGCAGCTTATACGAAGATAATTGTTCTGTTAACTGAATCACTCTGTAATTGAAAAAAAAAACGCAACTGTTTTGCTGACATTTTAAGTGCTTCTAAGTAAGTACAATTTTTTTATTGAAAAAAAAAAAAAAAAAAGAAAAGAAAGAAGCCAAGCTAATGCCAGGTGTTCATAAGAAATAATAAGCCTTCATGTGTGATTTATTTGGGAGCTGAATGGGAGGCCCCCCAAAAGAGTAAACAGCCGAAAGAATAACACCACAGAGCACTCACCAACAGTTCTTCCCTTTCCCCAACCTGTAACAACAATCCTGCACACCATACACTTCTCAAATCCATCCGGTAAGCTGGGTTCTTGTAGTCCATTCCCATAAGCCCTATTAGCAAGGATCTAAGGCTGCAGGGTCTCCAGAACAAAACGAGCCACAGCTATAAGACAAGACAGTGTCTCTAGAATCTAAGACGCACTAAATCAAAACAAAATAAAATCCGTCACATTTTCCAGAGTACCATCTTTTCTTCCTGCCAATTAGCAGGCACTCACTATGAGAGTTACATCTTGTGAGATACAAATCTGAAGGCAGTACCCGGTTTCTAACCCTCAAGACAATTTAATCTGTACAATTTGGCAAGCAAGGACCTCTTCCCTCCACTTCTATATGTCTTACCACACCTGTGGTAAGGGGGAAAGATCTGCCCAGAGTTTATTGGGCATTAGAGCACAAGAAGAAACTGCTTTCTAATGGAGGAAATTTAAGTGTGCTGTATTAGTCAGGATTCTCTAGAGGAACAGAACTGGTGTGTGTGTGTGTGTGTGTGTGTGTGTGTGTGTGTGTGTGTGTGTGTGTAGATACTCATGTATAATATATAATATATCACATATGATTTATTAGAGTGGTTTACAGGCTATGGTCCAGCTAGTCTGACAACAATAGCTGTATCTCAAACAGAATGTAAGAATTCAGTAGTTGTTCAGTCCAACAGGCTGAATGCCCGTGTCTTCGATGTATACCAGGATTCCAAAGAAGTAGGTTCTAATACAGTGAAGGGATGCCTCAGGAATATGACCTGTGAACTTGCCAATGACAATGCCTGACAGGAGAAGATGTGGTCCAGATTTTGGGTGGGTCTCTTGACCTCACATTGTCTGGATTTAAGGTGGGTCTTCCTATCTCCAAAGATCCAGTTCACTAAAACTCCCTTGCAGGTGTGCCCAGCTGCTTGTGGGTTTATTTTTATTTTACTTCAGATATAGTCAAGTTGACAGCCAAGAACAGCCATCACATGTGAATACCTTGGAACAAATAGTAACTTTACATCTACCAGGTTACCTTCCTCAAGTTAATGAACATTTCCGTCTATGAAAAACAACATGTACAAAGAATGATGCACTAGGTATTGTGGTGGAGGCCTGTAACCTCAGCATCCGTCTGTGCATATAAGCTAGAGGAAGACACTCCAGCCCTCAGCCTTATCCTGTGTCTTTGAGACAGTCTCCAACTGAACCTGGAACTAGCCTGGCATCCAGCAAGCCATTTTGTCTCCACTGCCTACACTGCCAAGGTTACAAGTATGTGGGGATATACCTGGGCTTTTTACGTGGGAGCTGTGGATCCAAACACAGATCTTTACATCTGACTGCATTTTCACCCAATGAGCCTTCTCTCCAGCTCCTAGCTGTTTTCTTTGGGTTTTTAAAAAGAGCATTTTTTCATTTGCAGGTTTTTTATGAGAAAGTTTATTTAGAATAGGTAGAGTGCAATTAGATCCTCATCTTATAACTCATATACACTCAATTCAAATGGACTAAGGATTTACATGTGGCAGCTGAACTCTTGACATAGCTGACGAGCACATAAGGGAGAGTGTCATGACATCTGTTTGGGAAACAAATATTGTGACATGAACCAAAAGGCACAGAAAAAGAAGAATATAAAAATGAGGTCTTATAAAGTCAAAGAGCATCCATATGGCAAAAATAATCACCAGAGTGCACGTGTAAGGCAAAGAATCAAAGAATATGTTTCAATCCATACATGGGACAAGAGGTAAATGTTTGGAACAACCTAAGTTGAAGGAGGAAGGGCTATGGAGAGGCATTTCTGATTAAAGAAGCAGAGTTTAAATCTCACAAATGGCTGAATGGCTGCTACTGAACACAGAAGATTTCTTGATGAAAACAGAGGCCTTTGAGAGCAGCTGTGGGATATAAATATGTCAGTGCTGTTATGGAGGCTTCTACTTACTTTTAAGTAGAGGAGGGCACTAAAGACAGCCCAAGAGAGTTTGGCTCCACATCTGCACCAACCCAGGCCTCCACAACCACTAAGAACTGAATCAGCATTAAAGAAACCTTGTGGCCTTCTTCTTTGGAATTTCAGTTTATAAGATAATCAAATGGTATTTGCTCAGAAAGCCTCTTGACCATCCAATATGATATTGTAACCAAGATAATCATATCCTTTAAGATAATTACAAGCTATGCTACATGCCTGACTTGGTACATTGCATTTACCTTTAAGAAAATAATTCTATCAATCTTACCATACCTTGGAACTCCCCATGCAGTCAACTTTTACAAGCTGAACAGGTAGCTTTAATCTTAAACTTCTACCCTATTTCTCCTGCATAACTTCTTCATGCCTCTGAATCAGAGCTGTGTACTGCGGGTAAGGGGTGGTATTTAGGCCAAGGCCACCACTGAAAGCAATAATTTGAAAGCAGTGAATGACCCACAGAAAATGTTGGAAGTGACACAGTTTGATAATATCTACTTGTGCCTTTGCTGGCTGTTCTGGGTAAGGAAGTTCAGAAAATCAATTTCTTAAAGAAGTAAACTCTTGTAATAGGTTAGGACAAAGTTCCTCCATCCTTGCCCATGCCCTATTTGATGTGCTGGTCAATAAATAGAGGGGATGTTCTTTTGTTAGGGGGACCAGGCTCACTCTTGGATAACATACTCAGGATGCAATCTCCTCTTTACAAGGTCCTGCCACAGCCAAGGATGAGCTTGAAATTCTGATCTGCCTTCTTGCTGAGTGCTGGACTTACAAGCATGTGCACACACATCTTGTTCTTGTAATGCAGAGGTGTAGTAAGAGGTTTCTGGCCTTGACTTTTGGGCGTAGCCTCAAGGTTTAGGCCGGCAGACCCACAGACCCGCAAAGACACCCCAATGTTTACAATAGTTTTAGGCTGATCAGCCTAAGGCATAGGCATATAACTTGCTAACTGTGTACCCTTCATCTAACCCATGACTCTTATCCTGTTCAGCCATGGGGCTCGGTACCTTTTCTCAGAGCAGCATTGTTGTCCTCTGCTTCTTCCTGCTTCTCTCTGGCCTGCTCTGTTCTGCCTGTTCGCAGAATTTTCTTAGTCTGATAGCCCCACCCACACTTCCTGTGTGCCTTTGGCCAATCAGCTCTTTTGCTGCATTACAGCAAGAGAACTTTATCCTCAGCTTGTATTCTCATTTCTTAGCTATGAGTGATAAAACACCATGAGCCCTGGGTACCCGGTCTGCTTAAATCCTAGCTCTCACCAGCTGGATGGCTAGGAGTAACTCGCCCTCCCTCCCTCCCTCCCTCCCTCCCTCCCTCCCTCCCTCCCTCCCTCCCTCCCTCCTTCCCTCCCTCCTTTCTTTTTTTCTTTTGTTTTTCTTCCTTCTTTTCTTTATTTTCCTTTTCCCTCCCTTCCCTCATTTTCCTCTCTTTCTCTGACAAGATCTCACTATGTAGAGCAGGCTGGCCTAAAGTTTACAGGAATCCTCCTGCCTCTGTCTCTCGAGTTCTGAGACTGGAAGTGTGTGCCACAATGCCTGTCTGTCTACTTTTCTCAATGTCTCTGTTTTCAGAGAAACACTAGGACTTTCCAGAATTTCTATGAAACTAAACAGATTAATCCTTTCCGAGTGCTTACCATAGAATTTAGCTCACAATAATCACTATATCAACTATTATTGTTGCTGTTATTTGGCTTCCCTTGTGTATTTTCCTTGCACTTCATAACCATTCCCTAATAATGAGATTTTAAAAAAAGTTAAAAAGAGCAAGTGTAGCTTGTTAGCAAAATGACAGTAACCGTTCTTGGAAAATTCAGATAAGAGGAAGAGGATTAGGTCACAACTACAGAAAAGGGCTAGCCTGGGCTCCGTGAAACTGTCTAAAATATCCAAAAAAATCACACACACATATGTATGTACACACACACACACACACACACACACACACACACACACACCACTTGCTACAGGTGGTGGCAATACCTGTAAACACAGTATTGTAGAGGCTGAAGTAAAATGATAGTTTTATGCTAGCCTGAAATCCTGTCTCAAGAGAAATCCAAGGATTAGGATGCAGTTCGGTGGTAAAGTGCTTGCCTGCCATGCGCAAAGCCCTGCTTCAGTCACAGAAGAGACTTTGTGGTCTTGTCTCCAGCTCTTCTAGTTCTTGGTGTGGGCTGGTATGATCTGTGGACCGAGAGCACTTAGTTTATCTTAATTAGTTTCACAAAAAAACTATCAAAAAGAAAATAGTAAAAAACAAAACCCCTTTCCAGCCTATGAAGGAAGCACCAAGAACTACCGCAGTTTTTAAACAACATTAACAAAACATACAGGGCTGGGGAGGCTGTAGCTAAGAGCACCAGACTTCAGTTTCCAGCACTCACGTCAAGCTGCTCACAATCACCTGTAACTCACCTCCAAGGGATCTGATGGGCTCTTCTGGCCTCCAAGGATACTTACTTTTGTGTGCATATTTCCACACAGAGATACAAACAACACATAATTAAATAAATATTTTAAAGGTGTATTATATATGTGAACACACATATATTATAATATGTGTTCTGCCTGCAGGCCAGAAAAGGGCACCAGATCTCACTATCTATCTATCTATCTATCTATCTATCTATCTATCTATCTATCTATCTATCACTGAGCCACCATGTGATTATTAGGAATTGAACTCAGAACCTCTGGAAGAACAGCCAGTGATCTCAACCTATGAGCAATCTCTTCAACCCACAGATGAATAAAAAATAAAATTTTTGCCTTACTTATTACATAGTGTTGAGGACTAAACCCAGGTTTGTGTAAGCCGGAAAAGCACCCTGTCATTGGATTGAACTCAGCAAGGTTTCACCCAGGCTGGGGTCACATTCCTGGTCCTCCTCAGTTGAGACTGGGAAAATGGGATTTAGAAGCTAAGACATGAGGCTAGCTTGTTGCTTGAGCTATGAGAGAGATTCTCTGTCTTTCCATCTGTGTTATGCCCCATTCCTTCCTGCCACTCCCCTGAGACAGTCTCACCTTGCAGCCCTGGCTAGCCTAGAACTCATATGTGGTCCAGGCTCCTCTCAAATGCACAGAGCACTAAGTGCTGGGACTAAAGTCGTGTGTCACCATGCACAACAACTCTCTTTTTGAACCCCTTCCTGAATGTATATTCCATTCCAAGTATTGTTATCTTTGGCAGTATTATCTCTATTTTGGGTCAGATGATTGGTTGATTGATTGATTGATTGATTGATTGATGGATGGATTGATTGATTATGTATACAACATTCTGCCTCTATGGAGGCCCACACACTACAAAGAGGGCATCAGATCACATTATAAGTGGCTGTGATCCACCATGTGGTTGCTGGGAATTGAACTCAGAACTTCTGGAAGAGCAGCCAGTGCTCTTAACCTTTGAGCCACCTCTCCAGCCCCTGGCTCAGATGATTTATATCTGATTTATATGCTCTGAAGTTACAAAATGCAATCATTCATGTTTCCTATTTGTTTATTCGCTTAATATTTTGGTTTTCTTGAGACAAGGTCTCTAATCTAGCCCAGGATGGCCTCAGACTTTTCATGTAGTTCAGGATGATCATGGCCTTAGTTCTCCTGTTCCTTCCTGTCAAAACAGGGTATGTGTGCTAAACCCAACTTATTATCTGTTTGTTTCTTCTGATACCGTTTCAAGTAGCTCAGGCTGGCCTGGAACCTCCTTGTGAACCTGCGTGAGAGGACATGGTATCTCATGCAGTCACACTCACAGCGCCCGCTAGGGGTTGCTGTGCGTCCGCCCGGGGCTACAGCACCAACGCGCTTCCTGCAACCTGGCGAGCCCGCAGCTCCTCGCAAGGACACCGCGGAGGGGGCACGTCCGCGCTCCCACTTCCTCCCGACGCAGCCTGTGATTGGCTCGCAGCCTTAAGAGGAACACGTGAAGCAGCGGCTGAGGTTGGCAGAAACTTACCGGCGTTCTCCGGGTAGCATCCTACCGTACTGCGGTCAGCTCCGGACAGCCTGGCCTTCGGACAATGAGGTCGTCATGCGTCCTACTGGCCGCGCTGCTGGCGCTGGCAGCCTACTACGTGTACATCCCACTGCCCGGCTCGGTGTCCGACCCCTGGAAGCTGATGCTGCTGGACGCCACTTTCCGCGGCGCGCAGCAAGTGGTGAGCAGAGCGAAAGGAATGTCCCGTGTCGCCCCTGCTTTCCTGAACCCCCATCGCTTGACCAGGTTGCCCTTGGGTCCATTGCGAATGTCACATTTGCATCCTAGCTCTGCATTAGGAATACCCCCAAGTCGCCGGTGTTGCCGTGAACGCGCATCCCCCCTCCCTGTCGCTTCTTCTCATCCCCCGGGCTCTGAGGGTGTCGTGTTTGCATCCTTGCAATGCGATGGGGACACCCAGTGTCACCCATGCTACCCGAGTGCACGCTTCCCCGGGACCTCTAGCCCGGTGGTGTTCGCATCCTTGAAATCCGCGAGCCTATATGCGTCTGGAAACGGGTGAAGTTCTCGCCTGGCGTTTTCGTGACAGCTGTTAACCCTTTCCTAGGTCTTAAACAGCGCCCCTGGTTCTTGGTTTTCAGTGTCCTGAGCCAAAGCCTTCACCATTTTAAAAACCACCCCGCCCCCACCTTCGTCGTTCCACCGGCAGGCAGAAGAAGAGTTGAATGGTTTAAGCGAAAGGGATTGTGATTTCATATAGCAAAAGCGGGCGCCCGCAGCTTCCCGATGGCCCCAGGCTTTAGCGCTCCGTTCTGGGGACAGCAGGCCACGAGGAACCACTCTGACCTTCGGTTCGCTCCCTAGCACCTCTAAGCTCAGCCCAAGAAAAGGAGGCCCGGAGGCTGGGAAGCCTGGAGGGCTGTGAATGTCCTTGTTTGCAGGCTCTGCTTTCTGTTTGCCCGGCAGCATTTGTTTTATGTCCTTCGGTGCCAGGGAGATAACCTTGGCCTTAGCTAAGGCGATCTGGCCCTCTTTAACCTGATAGGGTGCCATTTCTCTCCACTGTACCCTGCCCTTGTGGGTTGCTCCCCCCATGGGCCGGACCGTGTAAGTGGTTTATTCCATGGTAGGACGATTGTTTTTTTAGTATCAGAAGCAGTCTGCAGCCCAGGTTGAACCCCGTGAGAAGATAGTATTTTTGAGTAGGCTACATTATCCAGGTTCCACAACCAAGTCACCCTCTACCTCTGCCCAGTACTGAGCCTTAATACTTGTTTTTTTAAAAATTTATTTTATTTTTTGAGACAAGGTTTCTTTTTGTAACCCGGGCTATCCTGGAACTCTGTTCTGTAGACCAGGCTAGCCTGGAACTCAGAGTTCTGCCTGCCTCTGCCTTCTAGTGCTGGGCTTAAAGGTGTGAGCCACCACTACCCAGCTTTGGTTTTTTGTTTTTCTTTCTTTTTTAAGTATGTGAGCATGCATTACATTGTCTAATTTTTCATGTATGGGTGTTTTGCTTGCGTGTTTGTGTACCACATGGGTGCCATTGCCCACGGTGGCCAGAAGAGGGTGTTGGATCACTTGGGATTGTAGCTATAGAGGGTTGTGAGCCTCTAGGTAGGTGCTGGGAATGAATTCAGGGCCAGTGCTCTTAACCCAGAAGCGCCTGCTGGCTTTTGTTTGTTTTTGTAGACAGGGTCGCCGGAACTTGATGTGTAGCCCAGTCTAAACTTGAACTTCTGATCCTGCCTTTACATCCTAAATGCTGGAATTTCAGTTCTGGATCTCTCTCGTGGCTTTAACAGTGTTGACCTGTTGGAACAATGGTATTCTCTTCTCAGCAGGCAGACTAAGAAAGTCGGTCCTTCCTGGGAAGCCCTCATGATGTGAGTGTGCACCTTACAAGTAACACCTTTCAAAGGTTCTGGAGAATAAAGGGTATACTGGGCTGGGCTGGCCATCTTTAATAAGTCAGAATAAGGAAAGAAGAAAGCAGGAAGGTACTTCGTCTTCCTTTTTTTAAAGTCACTCAAACCCACCTCCTTATTACAGTAATACAGGAAAAGCCCAGGTTTGGAGAGAAGCTTTTCTTTTCTTTCCTTGTTCTGCGCCGTTGGCCTATGCCACCTTCCTCACTTCTTTCTTTTATCTGTGCCGGTGTTGGATTGTTGCAGTTATCCTGGAAGCTCATCAAATCTTTCCCCTTCTTTTAGGCTTTGTCATTTGTGCTTTTTGTAGCAGGGGCTAGCCTCGAACCCTTCACAGCTCCCCAGTGCTGGTACTACTTAAACACTCCTGCCACCTAGGTCATTCCCCTATACTGTGGTTACTCAGAATTCTGGTATTTTTAGCAGTTATTTTTGGGGGTTTCGGACCTGCCAGGCAGGCACTGTGCCGCTGTATTTCCAGCCAGTTAAGCAGTCTTTTCTTTGAGAAGTTCCCTGGTGATTTCAGTTGTGGCAAAGTGTGAAAACCATGGTCCTTCCAGCAGTGGTGGGGTAAAATGATTGCTTCACGTTCAAGGCCAACCTGGGGTATATTCTGATGTCTTCTGTCAAAAAAGAAAGAATCCCCTCAAATTATGATATAAATAAGATGCATGCTGTTATGGATAATATTTATTTTTTATATTACTTGAATATACTATGGATAATATATATCTTGTTCATTAACCTAGTTAACCAGGTAATCCAGCATGTATGATTAGGTTATCAGATTAGCTGGGTGATCTTCAATAGCCTAAAGCTGTGGATCATGAACCCCACAGGAATTACATCACATATCAAATATCCTGCATATCAGATATTTACACTACAATTCATATCAGTAGCAAACTTATGGCTAAGAAGTAGCAGTGGAGATAGTTTGATGGTTGAGGGTCAGCACATGAGATACTGTATTAAAGGGTGGAAGGAAGCATTGGGAAGGTTGAGAACCACTGGTCCAAGGGGATTAAAAAGCTAATGGGCAGACTTTGGTGTGATAGCAGAGCCATCGGACTGGACAGCAGAAACCACAGTGTTAATGTGGTTGTTAACTGCTGGAGGCCAGAAGACAGACAGGAGCCTTTTTCAAAATGCTACGTATGTAAGTGGGCTGGGGTTGTAGCTCAGCTGGTTGAGAGTTGGCCAAGCATAAATGAGGTTCAGTCCTTAGCACCGCATAAACCAAGTGTGGTCTGCGATTCCAACATTCTTATCTACAAAGCATGTCTGAGGCCAGCCTGGGCTGCATGTTAAAAAAAAAAAAAAAAAAAGGAAAAGATGGTGCATGTGAAACCATGGCTGTTGTGTTTCAGAGGTGAGCTCTGCTGGGGAGGACATACTAGACTCTGTTATGTCATGGCTGATAGAGGCAAAGCTGTAGCTAGAGATGCAGATATTTTACAGAATTGAGAACCCTCTGCTAGTTCAAATACATGTTTTTTTTTTGTACGAAATAGAGGAGCTTGGTGATGAGTCACACCTTTTTCCAGCACTGGGGAGGCAGAGGCAAACATCTCTGAGTCTGAGGCCAGCATGGTCTACAGACTGAGTTCCAGGACAGCCAAGCTAGGCAGAGAAATCCTGTCTTGGAAAAAACAGAGGAAAGAAGAGACATTCTGTGTTAAAGGAAAGGGCTGGAGACAGCTGAGTGCTAGAGAGACTATCTTGCACACACTAGTGCTTCAGTCTGATGCCCAGCAACCCTGCAATCATTTAAATGAATGAAAATTCAGGAACTGTGGAAGAGGGGTGGGGTGTAGCCCAGTGGTTGAGTGCTTGCCTTGTGAGACCTGGAGTTTGACGTAAACAGCAAAAAATTAAATTGTAGTCTACTCACATATTTGAGTACTATGCAGCTAGAATGTTTATATTGTAAAATAATGCGTAGCGATTGTTGGGGAGATGGCTCTGTCAGCAGAGCAAAATGAGGACCTGAGTTTGAATCCTCAATGTGCATGTAAAACCTGTATATAATATATTCCCAGCTCATGCCTATATGTCTGTATTCCCAGCAATGTAGAGGCAGAGGCAGGAAGATCCCTCGGGATTCCTGGCCATCTGCTCTAGCTAAGTGAGGTTCAGTGAGAGAGACCCATAATGTGTCAGTTATGAATCTTCCATGACATAATACTGAAGAAAGTTTACTGAAATGGTGTTTCTGCTGATTTCCTCTTCTTTTTGAACAGTCCACACCACCAGGCCACGACCTTTTATTTTATTTTATTTTTTATAGATTACCAAGCTTTTGGAGTAGTTTAGCAAAGCGGTTAAATATCTACTCACGTTTAGAGCTGTAATGTGGCCTCACCTAGGCTCTCCACAGCCCTTGCTCTGCTCTCCTGTTGTGTGGGTGTGACTGAAATTACAGCCTAGCTGGAAACCGGAGAGCTCCAGCATACCAACCTTTGTCATAAGTTTTGAACTGGAAATTATACCGATCTTAGGTAAATTTTAACTATAAGGATAGAAAGTGTTCATTTTGGCCTGTGCTTTGATGGGTTACAGTCCATGGGGCAGGGATGGGGATGGGAGCGGAGGCTGCTGCTCACACTGCATCTGTGGTCTGGAAGGAGATGGATGCTGGCGCCCTAATTTAACTTTAAGATATTATATTAGTAAATACGTTTTAGTGATTTTTCTTTTTTGAAACATTGTCTCACACTGGGCTGCTCTGAACTTTACTATGTCTTAGTGTGAGCTGGTTTTAATTCGTGATAACTCTCTGCCAGCCTCTGCTGGCTCCTATGCTTGGTAGGAAGCAAGTTTTGTTTTGTAAGTTTAAAAGTTTAATATTTATAAATTTAAAAATGTCACACGTGCTGAATGATAACAGTGCTGACATTCTGTGACCATTAAACCAGAGCTCACAGCATAGAACTTTTTTTGTACAGAGCATAAGATCCAATAGCAAGATTTGCAATTTGTCATAATTTTGTAGGTATAAGACACCACAGCAGGAAACGTGGGCTTAGAGCACACTTGAGGTCAGATCCCCACCCCCACTCCCGGCAGGTACATAGTGCAGACATGGTAAATTACTTCAGGCTAGGGAAGTTCGCCGCCACAACATAACTGGCAGCTCCTCATAGCTAAGAGGCCTTAAAGTGCAGACAGGACAAGAAATCCAAACCTTCCCACAGCGGGGAAGTTCTGGGAGCAGGTGACGAGCAGGCCACAGTGGGTCCAGGGAGCTGCCTAGGGCCAGGCATACATGTCCCACTCTGCGGGAGGGAATCACCACCACAGCTGAACACTTCAGTCTTTGCAGAGACGTCCGTATACACATCTATGGGACAGAAACATTTCTTTATCCATCTTCAAAAGTAGCAAAACAAATGTCCAATATTAATCTTCTATTTTGACCTGAACCAAATGTACTCTTTGGCTATATAAGTCATGGTTTCCCCTTATATCAACCAGGAACTTCACCATTCTTATGCCTAAGGAAAAATGAAGTTAAATTTGAACCGTGATCCTTTGAATCAACTTGAACTCAGCAAGATGTCTAAAGTGGAAACAAGTTTTGTATGCCACCTCCATACAGGCGGTGAAGAATACCGCTCCATGGAAGTTAGAGGGTTCAGTAACCATAGTGACGTGTAACTGATTCAGTTAGAATTCCTACAAACACAGGGCAGTGGAAGGGCTTCACCTTCTGGAGGTGCTGGATCGGAACTAGTCCTAACAGGCAAGCAGATGGAGTTGGGATCCGCAGACAGCACTTAGGAAATATTAAGATCAAATTGATTCATTTACCAGATATATAAGGCAATGGTTAACTAATTGACTCATCTTTTAATTATTAATTAATTTAAAAAATTAATTCTTAATTTTTTTTATCACTTCTGCATATATAACCCCGGCCCAGAGAAGCTGTCATTCTCTATGTGATCTTTTGTGAGACAGCCTATTCTGTTTCTTATAGGCAGCCTGAGCTTGATCTACATTTCTGTGAAGTATGGAAGTGTGGTTAATCATTCATTCTGAATTTTTTTTAAATGCAGTTTACTCTAAGAATAATGAACATGAGGCCGGGCCGGGATGTAAGTGAGCAGTAGAGTGCTTTCCTAGCTTGAGTAAGATCCGGATTCTATTCCTAGAGTACCAGAGGAGGAGAGGAGGGAGGGAGGGGGGGAGGGAGGAAGGGAGGGAGGGAGGGAGGGAGGGAGGGAGGGAGGGAGGGAGGGAGGGAGGGAGGGAGGGAGGGAGGGAGGGAAAGATGGATCTGGTTTTAGCTGCGTGTGGTGATATACCTGTATAATCACAGTGACTAGAAAGGTTGACTCAGGAGAATGACAAGTTTAAGGCAACTTAGTAAGATACCCCAAAATAATGACTTAAAAGTGAGGGGTGGTCGAGGAGAGATGGAGTAGAATGCACACCTAACAAACACAAAGCCTTGGGCTCAAACATAGTTTACAATAATAAATAAATGAATAACTGGCACGTATTTGTCTTAGCCTTCAATGAGACTGTTGAAATAATTGCTTATTCGTTTTTTCCTCCATTTTATACTTATAGAATGAAGACAAAGACCTGGTGTGATGTGGCACATATCTGTAGGCCCAATCTTGGGAATCTGAGGCAGGAGGATTAAGAATTCCAGGCAGCCTGAGCTGTGTCGAAATCGAACACAATGAAAGAATGAAGCTATAGGGCCTGGGAATGTCCTCAGTGGTTCAGCGCTTTCTACAATGCGTGAGGTTCTTGGTTCAGTCTCCAGCATCACAGACAGGGAGGAGAATGCCATTGAGTTGCCAAGTGGCAAGCCTGGCAGCATTCCCAGGACAATCTAAGATATGGCATATTATGAAATGGTAGCAATATATTTTTTTAGTGTTTCTAGAATAAAGTTAAAATCCTACCACCTGGATGTCATCATCTCAT
The DNA here is from genome assembly GCA_033318265.1 of Phyllotis vaccarum. NCBI lineage: Eukaryota > Metazoa > Chordata > Mammalia > Rodentia > Cricetidae > Phyllotis > Phyllotis vaccarum. Next base: position 31,527,895 of record JARWLC010000010.1, on the reverse strand, counting down.
ATAAATCTTACATTCAATGTATATGTATCATATATATTTTGTGTATAAATAGTGTATGCACATCTGCACATGTACATTTGAGCACTAGGGATTGAGCCCAGAACCTCATGCATACTAAGCATGTCCTCTATCATTGAACCACACACTCCTAGGCCTATTCAATAAAGAATTTTTTTTTTCTTTTTAGTGTATGTCTGTTGTATTATGGTTTCTCTGGGTCCCGGTTAGCCAGAGATCCGAGACACACAGACCTGCCGTGCCAGACCCCTCAGCTGCCCAGCCGCCAGGTCCCCAAAAATAACTCAGAGGCTTATATTAAGTCCATGCTGTTTGGCCTATGGCTCAGGCACATTGCTAGCTAGCTCTTACATCTTAAATCAACCCATTTCCATTAATATGTTGGCCACGTGGCTCGTGGCTCACCCGTGTCTCCTTACATGTTGCTCCTTGGGCGGCTTCCGCGCGGTCTGCTTCTAACTCCGCCCTGCTTCTCTTACCTAAGCTCTGATTTCTCCTCCTACCTATTCTACGTACCTGCCATGGCCCAAACCAGCTCCTTTATTTAAAGATACAGCACTCACAAATGCATTCCCACATATGTCTGTGGTGAGTGCATGTGTGTACGTGTATTCATATGTGTTTGGGCTCACATGGACAGGTGTGTGACTAAGTGAGGAAGCTAGAGGTTGACGTTACGGTTTTTTTAGAAGTCTTTTTTGTTTTGTGTGTATACATGTTTGTATATATGTTGTGTGTAGGTGTGCACATGCCATGGCATACACATGGGGGTCAAAGGACAACTCGCAGGACCCAGTTCTTTCCATCCACTGTGTGGAATCTGGGGGTCAAACTCCGGTCCCCTTATTCTGGTCTCTAGATCTCTAGCCAGCTCATGCTAAGGCTTGTTCTAGGAATTTCCTGTCCCTGCCTTCCAAGGTTGGAATCACTGGTTAACCACCATGCCACCATGCTCACTGGACATTTACCTGAGTTCTGGGGGGATCTAAACTCAAGTCCTCTTGCTTGCACATCAAGGGCTTAAACCCAATGAGCACCTCCCCCCAACCCTTAATAAATATTAACAGCTAAAAGTGGCAGAATGAACGGCAAACAGGTGATTGTATGTTGTGTACTTTCTATGGTGAGGTGCGAACAGATACCTGCTCATCCAGAATAAGGCACTGTGGTGCTCTGAAGGAAGACGGCTCCCATGGACTCAGGGGGACTGGCACTATTGGGAGCTGTGGCCTTGTTGGAGGAAGTGTGTCACTGGAGGTGGGCTTTGGGGTTTCAGAAGTTTAAGCCAGCCCAGTGTCTCTCTCTTCCTGCTGCCTGCTGATCCAAATGTAGAACTCTCAGCTCCTCTCCAGCACCATGTCTGCCATGCTTCTTGCTATGACAATAATGGACTAAACATCCGAACTGTAAGCCATCCTAATTAAATGCTTTTATTTATAAGAGTTGCCATGGTCAATGGTGTCTCTTCACAGCAATAGAATCCTAACTAAGACAGGCATAAATGATAAACCAAAGAAACCATTCCACCCAAGACTTGCCTAGTGAACCAGTGAATCTATGCATATGTTACAGGAGCATGTGTAATTCAAAGGCAGCTGTATCATGGAAAGGCCCACCACAGCAAGGATGATTGATGGTGCCCTGTATCTCCACCAGAGAAAGTCACATGTCTCCAGTGATTGTTTACATGTATTCCTTTGGGGTGAGAGTGTGTGAATTTTGTAACATTCATGAACTTTTAGGGCCCTATGAATTTTCTTCCTGGGTTCTTAGAAGCTTCTTTCCTGGAGTATTTCAATTAACATGATATAGCTACACAATAAACTTGAGTTGCCAGTTGAATAAGGTGTGATAGACCATCAGACAGTGACTGTCACAGGACTCAATGATAGAACATAGTTATAGATGTCGCTTTTATTGGCTCCTGCAATATCTTTGAAAAGGACATCAGACATAGACCTGGGTCAGGGCAGGGGGTGTACAACCCTACAATCCCAGCACTGTAAGGTGGAGCTGGAGGAGCAGGAGCCAAGACTGTAAGGGACCAATTAACAGAAAGTGGCTTTGGCTACCGGGGCTTCTTCCCTCTCCTTTGGTATCAATCTTTTAGCAGGGCTGACTGTTGATAATAACACTTACCGTCTATAAGTGCAGTTAGTGCCTGCTCTCTCTGATCCTGTGCTCTGTGCTTTGCATGGGATTCATTGTGTGTTACCAATAACAGTAACTTGCTCAGGATGACAGATGAGGGGGTGAGGCTGCCTTGCTCCTGTGCTCAGGCAGGGACAGGAAATTCCTAAATTCCTTAAATCATCATGCTAACTGGCTTTGCACAGGGGCCAGAAGAGAAAGGGCAAGTCAAGCACTTGCGAGAGAGGGCTGAAAGGGCATTTTAGCCAGAGCAACAGTGGATGAATGAAGGGCCTGAGGGGAGATGGTGATATAGTTGGGAACCTAAAAATGGCTTAGATCAGCTAGAGCCCTAAGAGTTCTAAGACAAGAGTGGGCTCAGAGGGAAGCATGAGCCGGGTCAGAGTGGGTTTTTGCGTGAGTTCAAGAAAGAAGGCAGGAAGTCGTGTGATCAAATCTGTATTTTACAGTAAAATCTTCAGCATTTTTTTTAGACTCTTATAGCCCAGGCTGGCCAAAAACTTGATGTAGCCACTGATGACCCTGAACTTTGGATCCTCTCGCTTCTCCACCCGTGTGCCATGAATACGTGCATGCACCATCCTGCCCTGTTCACTCCAGGGCTCCGCCACACTAGACAAACACTTTCCAAAGTAAGGTATCCTTCCAGAGCTCAGAAATGTGCTTGTTTGTTTTCTGGTTCTGATCTGTTGCCAGAGCCTCCCTCATACATACCAAGCAAGGGTTGCATTATGGAGCTACACCTCTAGGCCCTAGAAGAGTTGCTATTGGCAATGTAGAAACTGGAATTTCAAGCCAAATCCAAGGTAAAGAGTGTTATCCAGCAGAAAGCACTGAAGGGAGCTATGGTGAGCCCTGGGACAGCCTCGGACAGCTGCTTGAATGTGGCAGTGGCTCTGATGAGGAGAGTCTGCTGGTGGAGAAGGTGGGATCTTTTGAAAGCATTGCTGGGGTATGTTCAGATAGCTGTCAGTGTGCAGCTGGGTGTGCTGCCTCACTGGAAGGTGACCTGACTGTATGTGTGGATTTAAGGGCCACTGCAAATGGGTGTCTGTGTACAGGAGTTCAGGAGAAACTGGGGAATATTGTCTAGGGTATTTCTGGGATATATGCACAAGACCAGGACTTTCCCTGGGCTTGTGGCACACACCATTATCCCAACACATATGAAGCCAAGGCAGGAGGGTTGGGAGCCAACCTGAGCTACATGGTCTGAGGCTAGCCCGGGCTAAATACAGAGACCTTGTCTCAGAAAATCAGAAATAGCCAACCAGATGAACAAACATGGCTTTCATATACTTTGTGTAGCACTCTCAGATTTGTGTGGATTTTGCTTACACCTCATTTACTAGATTAAAGCATAGCCAAAGCGTTAACTTGTCATTGTGATTTCTTTTGTCAGTGGAGACGGGGAGGCTTGCTTGGGAGGCAGGGGAGAAGGGTCCTGACTCCTGGCTGCCTTCACTGCCTGGCATCCTGCCATTTTTTACCTTTTAAATTATCTCTGGATGCCTAGAACTGACCAACTAGCAAGGATGGCCTTGGCTTACGCCTGCTCCTCTGCTCCCATCAGCTATGCTAGGATTGTAATCGCAAGCATCATTGTTACCCCAACTTTTTGCAGTGCTGGGTGGTGAACCTAGCTTCCGGCTTGCTAGATGAACTACCATTGAGCTCCGTCCCCAGCTCCAAGGACACTTAAACAACAAACACCAAGTATTTATTATTGTGTGTGCCATTGAGCTTATGTAAGTCGGGGGTGGGGACTAACTGTAGGAAGTGGTTCTCCCCTTGCATCATATAGGTCCCAGGAGTCGGGGCCCAGGTTGTCAGATGCTTGGAAGCATCTTTACCAACTGAGCCATCTTGCTGTCCCATTCCTAGGCGAACCTAGATAGATGTTTGCATTACACTTACTGGACTTGTAGACCTTCGGCCCAGCTATAAATGTCCCTCATGCTCCACCGTAGTCCCCATTCACCAGTCCTCTGTGCCCGCCCCCCCCCCCCCCCCCCCCCCCGTCCTCTTGTCCCACGACTGTCTCACTGTGAACTGTGTTGTATATCCGTGTGCCTGAAACTTTCCCCTTGTCCTATACCTGAGAGGCCCTCCTACCTACCCTCTTGCTTTGGCCAATAGTCCATACCTCTTCAGCATCCATTGAAATTCATCTATACCAAGTCCCCAGCCTTCTCATTGGCCAGACACATTTTTCCTCTGGCTGTTTGTGGTTTTGACAGTCATTTAAGATAGAGACACTGGGGAGAGTTCCAGGTTCCTTTTTCCTTCAGTCTGTTGCCCTGAGTCAAGGATCTCACCTTAGTGTTCACGAGCTTGACTCTGAACTTGGCTAAAAGTGCCCCTTTGTTGCCTTTGCAGGCTTTTGTTTTCCTTTCTTTTTCTTTTTTTCTTTCTGTCTTTTTTCTTTTTTCTTTTTTTTTTTTTGTAAGCCTTGCTGTTTTCTGGGTTTCGAACTTCCTCATAATATTGTTAAAGATTTATGCTTGCTTGTGACTTTGGAATGAGTTAACTACAGGCTTTGACTAAAGAACAAGCTATAATTCTAAGCCATCCTCTTCAGAGACGGTTGATAAGCTTCCATCTTTACATGGGCGTGTCCTGGCCCTCTCTGTCTGAGGGCAGCTGTGGCTGGGTTGATATTCTGAGTTCCCTCTTCCTTTTCCTGTGTAATGAGACAGGGTCCCACTATATGTCCCCAAACGGCCTGAACTTGGCCTCCTCTGCTTCAGCCTCTCAAGTGTGTTAATTAGAGGCTTGTGTCACTACAGGCTGCTTGAATTTTTTTTTTTTTGAATGCTTACATTTTTTTTAAAAATTCCTTTTATTTTTGTTTATTTTGTGTTTGTGAGTGTGTGGGCACAAGTCTGTCGGCGCAAACACGGAGGTCAAAGGTCAACTTTTGGGAGTCAAGAGTGCAGGTGTCATGCTTAGCTGCATGTTCCTTTACCTGCTGAGCCACCTTGCTGATGCTTTTCAGTGTTTTAAAGTGCATTTTCGTGAAGGTGTTTAGCTTGCTACTTGTACTAGTTTTAGGGTGGGGTGTTTGCATGAGGATTCAGCATAATAACAGATCTATGTAGTGAATTATAAATATAATCACTTTGTAAAGTAGTGATGCCCTCATTCTACAAGAGAACAGAGGGCTGGAGTAGGGCACAGCGGCAGACTTACTTAACTTGCATGGGGTCCTGGGTTCAATTCCTGTCCTATGCTTGTGTGAAAAGTTCATAAACTTATTTACAGGCACATGACTGCTTAGCAGTGAGCAATGTCTACTGGCCTCCACAGTCCTTTCTCCTGTATTCAGAAGCCTCTGGTTCAGGTCCTCCCCACTTCTTCCACCACCCCAACTCTAAACTCTTTCCTGTCTTGTGACTGCACTACCCATGGATGAGCATAGTGTAACTTTTAAGCTTTTAAAGCTGACGCAGCATTGCATACCTCTAATCCTGGCACTAAGGAGGTATTGGCAGGTTAGGACCAGTATGGGCTACATGAAATCCTGTTTCAAAAAAGTTTTAAATATATGAATGGATACATTTTGTTTTGGAGAGTATAACTATTGTTAAAAGAAAAGCTTGCTACAAAGTAAATTGAACAGTTTGTTTGAGGAAACAGCAGAGGCTCAGAGCTCCACAGATCCCAGTCTGGTATGGGGCATGCATCTATCATGCCGCTGCCCTGGAGGCTGGGGCAGGAAGATTCAAGGATAGCCTGGGCTACAGAGCCACTTTCGAGTCCTCCAGAGGTATGCAGTCATCAACAATAAAACAAAGTATCTCATTGGCAAAGCTAGGGTTTTGTTTTTGTTTTGTTTGTTTTTCCTGGTTTAACAAGGACTAACCCATGATGTTAACAATTACTAAGATTATTTCAGCCAGGCAGTGGTGGTACACACTGTTAATCTCAGCACTCAGGAAGCAGAGGCAGGTGCATCTCTGAGTTCAAGGCCAGCTTGGTCTACAGAGCGAGTTTCAGGACAGCCAGGGCTACACAGAGAAACCCTGCCTCAAAAAAACAGACAAGAAAAAGATTATTCCACTATTTTCCATTCTTAAGCATATAACATTCCAACTCTTTCACAAAAATACAGGGTTACATTTGTGTTGAACAGTCCTGCTCATGTGGGATAAAGCACATTTCTAAGGCAGAGCTAATCTCAGGGTTACAAGTAAATGAGATACTTCTGCAGTGAGAGAATTTTCAACTGAAACCATATGAATGGGAAGACCGCTTCCCATACAACAGGAGATTATTTTGAAGACAAACCACACATCTTTTTATTGTTACGATAAAGAGGTATTAAAATTAAAAGCAAAAATTACAGAGTGCGACTTAACAAAATGCCTAAGGAGCATCAAAAGAAGTGAACATGGAACTTAGGTACAAAGCAGTCAGAAACACAGGAAGGATGAGGGGAGGGAGGGCAAGGCAGCTGCTCTGGCTTTGCCCTACTGGGATGAGTCAGGGGAATGTTCTTGGTTAGAGGTTAGTTGGTGGTTTCTGATTGGGTAACCTTAAATTTCCTTACTGTTCATGTTGAACTGGGTTTGGTTTGTTGAAGACCGAAGGTCAGCTCCAGGGACAGCTTGAGACTGATAGCCTTTTTATTTGCCTTCAGAGTGTGCAGAGAGTCTCATGGTTAGATAAGAATGGGAAGTACTATTAGATGGTTAATTTGTGTGAAAGTTCATTTTATGATCTAGATTCTCTTAAAAAAAATTTTTTTAAAGCTGAGTGTGGTAGTACCCACCTTTAATCTCAGTACTTGGGAAGCTGAGGAGGGCACATCTCTATAAATTTGGGGCCAGCCTGGACTATATAGAGAGTTCTAGGGCTTCATAGTGAGACCTTGTCTCAAAAAGAATTTACAAAGTAAATACATTCATAATATGTATACCTTGTGCTCAAGAAGTCCAGAAGAGGACGTTAGATCCTCCGGGACTGGAGTTAGAGATGCTTGTTAGCTACCATGTAGGTGCTTGGAATCAAACCCAGGTTTTTTGCAGTAGCAGCCAGTGCTCTTAACCACTGAGCCATCTCTCCAGCCCCTCTAAACTAATTTAACTGGCAGGTAATTATATAGATGCGCAGGGCATAGTGTATTTCAGTAAATGTATATATACATTGTATATTTTTAACATGCTTGTTCATCATCTCTAATGTTTATTATTTCTTGAGTCTGAGAACACTCTGCTCCAAGGGAGGCAGACAGAAGAGGATCAATTCTTGGCTTGCTAGCTTGCATCCTAGTTAAGAAAAATGGAAACCGAAGGTTCGGGAAGAAACTCTGGTTTACAAAGAGAGTTCCAGGACAGCCAGAGCTACAGAGAAACCATGTCTGAAAAAACAAACCAACAAAACTATCCCCCCGCCCCCCAAAAAGCAAAACAAAACAAAGAATCACGCATGTGTGGCCAACTAAATCTGTCTTCCTCTGCTAGAAGAATCTTAGAGGACAAGGGACATGTCTCTGAGCTCCCCCACTCATATACCCAGCTTTTAAAAGTGCTTGGTACAAGGAGAGACTTGTATATTGCCTAAATGAGTAAGTGGGTAAGAGGTCTGGAGTCCCACAGAAGCTGTGACCAAAGGACATAGTGTCAGCACTGTGCAGGAGGTCACATCCCTTTTTTCTGGTGGAGGCGGCATCCTAGCTGGCCAGACTTTGCTTCTGCCCTGCATATCTATTTCCTTTTCATGAAGAACCTAAAAGGAAGTGGGTAGGGTAAGTTGTCCACCGCTTCAGAAAATGTAAGCACAGAGATGACAGGGAAGAGAAACAGGAAGCTGTAACACTGTGTATCCGTCATCTCTAGTTAGGCCTGGTGGGACAAGTCTACAAACCCAACTACACCTGAGGCTGGGTCAGAAGGATTTCAAGTTCAAGGTCTGCCTGAGCAGACCTCAGAGCTAGCCTGGGCAACTTTGTGAGGCCCTGCCTCAAAACAAAAAGCAAGAAAAGGGAACTGGGAAATATAGGTTAGTGACAGCTTGTTTAGTATATGGGCTCGGTCCCCAGTACTACCCAGCTGACCAGCCAAACAAGAACAAAAGCTTTGTACTCAGACTCATGCAGGTGTTAAGTAGCTAAGGAGAATGTGAATTGGCTGGTTTCGGTTCTGCAACTTCTGAAGTCCATGTGGTGCTACGCTTTAGGAAGGCCAATGCCACTGTTTGTCAGGTGCCTTGTTTCAGGGGTGCTGCACCGAGGCCCATGTGCTATCGTGGATGCCATTGCTGGCTCAGGACACTGCTAAGCCGTGTCTGTCTGTAAATAGATCATTTCATCTCATTTCATGAGTCCACGAGAACATTGACCTCTTAAAATTAAACCTTATTCACGCACAAAGTTAAACCTTTAGTTGTAAACCTACAACTTGCAGAACTTTGGCTTCCCTGGATGTAAGTTACACCTTGACGTCTGCTTCTAGAGTGGTAAGATTGTTGGGGTAGAACTCAAGGGTTTATGCATGCTAGATAAGTACACTGCCAGCTTTGTGGGAACCCTTTGTTCCCATGTCTTAATATTCAAGGAGCAAAGCAAAGTCTTTGCACAACGTTGTAAAATTATACTTTAGTAAATAATGTGGAAGCTTAAGAGAGAAATGGCCCCCAGTGTGTGCTGCACTTGGTCTCCAGTTGGTGGCCATTTGGGGAGGTTTCAAAGGTATGATCATGCTGAAGGAAGCACGGGATTGGGTACTGTCTTTGAGAGTTTAAAGCCTCACTCTGCTTCCAGTTTGCCCTCTCAGCTTCCTGCATGTGTTTGAAGATGTGAACTCAGCTTTCTGCTACCTTCTGCCATGCTTCCCCAATGTGCTGGACCCTTATCTTTCTGTAACCATAGGCCAAACAAACACTTTCTTCTATAAGTTGCCCTGGTCATGGTATTTTATCACAACAGAGAAGTAATTAACATGGGTTAATTACTTCGAACTTGCTTGTGTTATCTGTTTTGGGTCATTGTCATCTTCTACCCATGCTTGGTTGTATAGTTCTGCATGTCCAGGGCACTCTTCTGGGCTGTCTCCTATCTACAGCTCTTTACCAACCTCCAGGACGAGTGTCAGAGGAAATACTGATGAACATTGTCTGTGACCCTTTGCACAGTTTGGTACGTCACTCACTCTCACACCATGTGATAAATGGCTTTCCCCCTCGTACTTAGTGGATACGAACATTAGTAGCATTTTGGGTGGCTGCTGAGGGAGAGACCATAGGCAGCCTGGATTTCTCTATAGACGTCAGTGTTGTTTCTTTTCAATAATTCTTTTGCATTTATTAATCTGTGGATGTGTATATGTCAGGAGTCTGCTTATGAGAACACCTCATTTTCTTGCTCTTCCCTTCCCCATATTTCAGACCCTGATTTTATGCCATGTGGGGAATGAACCCATAGCCTCTTAACATGCTAGGCAAGCATTCTGCCAATGGCATGCATCCTTAATAACTTTGATTTTCTTTTCTTTTTTTTTTTTTTATCAAAAGTTTTGTTATATTTAATTCAGGCTGGCCTTGGAATCCTGACCAGTTTTTTCTGTCTTCCCTCTTGGGTGCTTGGATTTCAAAGTTCAGGCTATCACGTGTGACTTTTAAGATTAATTAATTAATTAAATAGCTCAAGATAGGATTTTACTGTAGTCCTGGCTGGTCTTGAACTGACTATGTAGACCAGGCTAGCCCTGAAATCACAGAGATTCCCCCTGCTTCTGCCTTCTGAGTTCAGGGTTGAATTTGTGTACCACTATGCCCAGCTTTTTATTGTATTTTTAAACCTCAGCACACAAAGTAATGGGTGTCCTTATGGCATTTTTTTACATAGATGCCAATATTGCTGTTCTTCCGCCTCTGTCCCGGTTGGCCCCCTCTGCCTGCCATGCCGCCTGTTGCTGATCCCCCCCCCCCAAATCATTCCCTTTTCTGCTCTCGGTCACGTCTGTTCTATTCCAGCCAATTTCCTTAAGATTTCTTCCTTTCTGCTAATGATCATCCCCCTTCCACTTTCATGACAGACAGACACACAGACACACACAGTCATGCAGACATGCACACTCTCAGACACACAGGCGCACACCATTGAGGATTAAACTCAGGAACTTGCCCGTGCTAGACAAATATTGTACCACTAAGCTCTATCCCCAGCTCATGATTTCATGTTTTTAATAGCTGATTGTAAGATTCTATTGTGTACATTATACTGTCTTTTCTTCATTCATTTATCGGTCAATAGACACCCAAGCAGGTGAATACTGCAGTGATAAATGTGGGCATGTGGTATCTCTGTTAACTTCAAATCCTCTTGGTAGAGCGCCGGAAATGAATAATTGGGTCATATTGTGGTTCTGGTTTTACATTTTGTGGGAGCGCAATGCTAAGTCCCCTAGTGACTCCCCTTAGGGTAGGATTTCTTCTCTGCCTCTGCTGCATTCGATTTCATCATTTTGATGACACCCATTTTGACTGGGCAAGATACAATTGTGACAGTTTGAATTGACATTTCTCCGTGGCTAAGGATATTGCACTGTTCTTCAGATACTTACTCTCCGTGGATTTTGAGAACTGCCTATTTTGGAAAAGACACAAAAACTATTACAATCTTAAAAATTAAAACTCCATCAACAACAAAACATGGCTTATGTTAATAACTGGGAAGAAAAGGAAGGCACCGGAAAAACTATTATAATCTTGAAAAGAAAACGAGAACCGCTTTTTAGTTCATTAGTTTAATTAGGTGTGATTTGGGTTTGAGTGATTAGCTTTGTGGCTTTTAAAAATTACTTCACTTTCAGAGTGTATACACGTGCCGTGGCATGCATGTGGGGGACAGAGGACGGGGCCGTGGAGTCAGTTTCCCCATAAACCCTTCCTTGGGCCCCAGGGATTGAAGTCAGGGCATCAGGCTTGTATGACAAGTGACATTCGGGCCAGCTCGTCAGCTCTGCTTGCAATTCTTAATGTATTACAAATATTGTCCCTGGCTGATGGATAGTGGGCCAGCCTCCCTTCCTGTTTGGGGGCTGTATTCTCTCTGGTGATTGTTTCCTTTGCTGTGCAGAAACTTTTAAATTTCATGCACTTGTCAATCCCTGGAATTAGTTCCTTTGCTACTGGAGTCCTTTTCAGAAAACCCTTGCCTCTGCCTATATCTTAGAATGTTTTTTTCAACCTTTTCCTCAGGCAGCCTGAGAGTTTAGACCTTCCGTTAAGGTCTGTGATGCAGTTTGACTGGAGTTTTGAACACAGTGAATTCAGCTCCAGTTTCATTTGTTCCGTGCATATCCGTTTCCCAGCAGTGTGTGTAGAACAGGGTGTCTTTTCTCCACCTTGTGCAGCATGGGGATTGGTTGCATATGTGGGCTCTCAGGCCATTTCTATGGCTTCCGCTGGTTGAACCTGTATTGTACAAGTGTCTGCTGTGTGTCAAAGCTCTGTTCATTCTGCTTCCTTCCCATCACATAGCAAGGGGGCTCTGTTGGCCACACTTAGAGAGTGTGTGCTGGGCAGGTTCTCTCAGCCTCCTCGGACATCATCCCCTGAGGTGCCCAAAGATCCAGCTGGAAGGTAACACCGGCACCGGGAGTGTTGGGAGCAGTGCTGAGGCACAGCTGTGTGTTGAAATAACCACTGGCTTTCAGAATTCTATAGCTCTGCAGATAGCTGGCTCCCAAGGCCGGTCCTCCTGTTGGTCTCAGGCTCAAGATGACACCCCCACCTCTAGCACTGTCTTCTGAGCCCTTGAGTGACAGATGGTTTCTCCATTGCTGCCATGTCCACCAGAGGACTCACTGTCTCACCTGGATTTGAGGCTGTGAAAGCTGCTGCTTCTGAGGGAAAGACTGCCAGCCTCTTCTCCAGGACTGCCTGCCTGTTGCTCACCAAGGAGCCACAGGCCTGGGTCAGTTTGTGTTGGCTCGCTTCTCTTCAGCACAGTCCCTTTTTTCTCCACGCTTTGTAGCTTTTCTGTCACTACTTTCTGGTTAGCTTTGTCAGCTTGAGACAAACCTGTCTGGGAAGAGGACTGTCAGTTGAGGAATTCCCTCCATCCTGTGGGGGCGTTTGCTTGACAAATGATTGATGTGGGAGGGTCCAGCCCACTGTGGTCCTGAGAGGTATAAAAAAGGCCACGAGCCTGGAAGGAAGTCAGTAGACAGAATTCCTTCATGTCTCCCCCCCCCCTTCAGTTCTTGCCTCCAGGCTCTTCCCTTGAGCATCTGCTATGGCTTTTACTCCATGACGGACTATATAGCATAAAAGTTAAAACAAACCCTTTCCTCACAAGTACATTTGGTTAGGACAACTACTTTGTTAATACTGTCAGAACAGTCCAAGAATGGAGTCCCGTAAGATGCTGAGTGCTTGTGAGAAAGCTCTAGATAACAAGACAAGGGTCTTAGGAATTGTTCTCGGCATGTGTGTTCAAGCCCCCCTCCCCCCCAGTATGGGGACAGAAGTGAGTTCACTTCAGCTGTTGCTATTCATGCGCCTCTGTGGAAAGACATGTTTTTGCCACGTGTGGCTTGTCCTTGCGGCAGAACACCTTACCATGTGATTCTTCCTACCCTCAGAGGATAAACTGTATGGTGCTCTGAAGAAAACTGGCTATTGCGTGAGACTTCAGTCTGCTTCATTTTTAGGCTTCGCTCCCACATCATGCTGCCAAGTAGAGTGGTAAACAAATACCCAAAGCTCTTCCCCTTTCTGTCTTCGGAATAGTCCGTTCTTTCCTTAACTGGGTCACACGGAAGCAGCATGTAGTGCACATCTTCCCAATTTCCACTAAATCCCTTTCTGTATGTTACTTTTTCTTACCCTTGGTGGCGGGGTAGGTAGGAAATAAAGGAACCTTCATTTCTCTCACGTTAAGGTTTCTAGAGCCAACTGGAAAACTTCGGTGTAAAAGTAGGAAAGAGCACGGGAAGGCTCCCTGTGTGGTTAGGGGAAGGTGGAGAAGAGGTCCATGGGGCACCCCCACTGTAGAGGGCTGCACAGTTACCCCAGCTCATTCTCCGCTGAGCAGTCTCCAGGGCGGGTCTTCTGGGGACACTGGGTTTGGGGCTTATTTCTCTTGTTCATGTCTGTGAGACGAGTCCTCAGCTGGCTTTGTGTGTTTGTGGTACAGCAATTAGTAATGCGTAGAAGTTGTACAAGTTGACACCACAGCACAGCACTTTGGATTTAGGATCAGCTGCAATGAGTGTGAACCCCCCGTTCTGTACCTTTCCCAACAGGCATAGTTTCTGTGAACGTTTGTGTCTTTTCAGGTGAGAGGTGGGATGTCAGTGTTGAGAGATGGGCAGGATCCTGCAGAGGAGTGGCCATAATTCAGAAGTAGGTAAAGCTCTTCCATCTGCTTCACTAAAGCTTTGGCCCAGTTCCCTGTCCTGTAGAAACTGGGTCTCATTTGTAAAACAAATGTGCTGGACTAGGCAAGGCTTATCCAAGCTACCCCTTAAACCTTTTAGAATTAATTTTATATGTATCATCTGTGTGCCTGGTAGCTGCAGAGGCCAGAAGGGAGCTTGGGATATTTTGGAATTGGAGTTATTGAAGGTTGCGAGCCAGCACGCGGGTGCTGGGAACTGAGCCTGGGCTCTCGACAAGACAAGACAACAAGTGCTCTAACCACTGAGCCATGGCTTCAGTCCATCCCTCAGCTAGTTTCAAGAGAAGTTAGTAGATGAAAAAAAGATTAAACAGAGTTTAATAAAATCCTTTATTTTTCCCCACTTGGATTTTTTGATGTCTTTAGAAGGCTGAGCTGCTGTGAACGCAGAGGAGAACTACTTCCTGCATTGTGGGTCACAGGTCACAGGGTTCCCCACAGTTTGTTATCAGACACAGGCACAGTGACTGGCGCAGCCCCAGCAGACTCATCCATCCCCAGAATGCCCATGAAGGAAAGTAAGGGTGAAAAAGCAGGGTGAGGAGGAGGTTTGATTGATATGGCCTCATCGGGAAGAATGGGTCCATAGAGGGGCCTAGTGACCCTGAGTCCATATTATGGATGCTGATGTAATCTTAAGGCTTAAAGGGAAGAATTGGGGCATTGGGTAGAAAATACCATAATTAAACACCCATAATTTTCTCAGCTCTGATCTAGAAGAGTGGTCTGAAAATGTCCTTATCGCTTGAGGGGCAATGGGGTTGGGATAATTCTTAGGACATAGTTAATTCTGGTAGCAGAATGGGAACTTGGTAGTGAAGCTGAGAAGCAGCAGATGGAGGTCCTTATTTGTTGTCTATGTATTTATCTTCTATCATCTATATATCTATAAGGGCTGGAGAGACGGCTCAGTGAATAACATTGTATACTGCTCTTGCAGAAGACTGGAATTGGGTTTTTAATCACCCACATCAGGATGCTCACAATGGCTAGAAACTACAAGTCTAAAGGGTCCAACTTTATCTTCTGGCCCCCACGGGCGCTGTACTCAGCACACACACACACACACACACACACACACACACACACACACACACACACACACACACATACATACACACAAATATAAAAATGATCAAATAAAATCTATCTTTATACTCTGAAAAAATGGTCTCATGTAGTCCATCCATGCTGATCTATGGACTGTAAGTAGTTGAGTCTAGGTTTGAAAACCTGGTTCTCTTGCCTCCAATTCCTGTGTTTATCAATTACAGGTATACATCATCAAGCCTGGCATTTTGGCCCTTCATTAACGTTTCTGCACAGACCAGGTTAGAGCTCACAGAATCTTTCAGGGACATCTAAAAAGACTATGTGGTCAGTATTTGTGTTGAGTCTGTTTGTGCTGAAACAAAAATGTTGCCCTGGGACCAGGCAGCTCAGTTGGTGGAGCGCTTGCGCATGTGCACAAAGCCCTGACTTTGGTCCACAGCACACACAAACCATAGCAAAGGCCTAAACCCCAGCAAATGTTAGTAAAATGAGCCAATTTTAAATATTTACGTGTAGGTGTTATGTGGACCCTTCTTCCACGACTGTTTGTTGGCTGCGTATTGTAGTTTTGTGTTAGGGTGAAGGAGTGAAAAAATACTTTATAGTTTTCCTTCTGACTTGCATGGATGAGTACCCAGCTTCAAAACAAAACATCTAAAATATAGTGTGTGCATTATACGTAGGTCAGAGATTGGCTTTAGAGTCAGGACATTTTCCTCACTTAACCTGGAGCTTCCTTTGTCCCTGGGATCCTTCTAGCTCCGCTGTTCCTCCTGTACAGGGTGAGATCTAATCTCCAAAAAAGACAGAGTGGATGACAAACACATGGACCTTTTTGCTTCTCTTAGCCCATAAATTCCCCTCAGAAGGGATGATTAGTATATTGTTAATCACATTTGTTGTATAGATATTTTGATGTTGACTGAATATTCCCAGTATTAAACAGTTTACATTGTTGTGGTTGTGGGTGTAGAATAAATTCTTTTTTTAAAAGATTTATTTTTATTATGTGCATGTATGTGTGGGCATATATATCCATGGAGGTGAGAAGGCAGTATTGGATCCTCTGGAACTTGAGCTGCAGGTGGTTGGTTGTGAGCCACATGACAGGGGTGCCAAGAACGAAATGCGGGTCCTCAGGAAGAGCAGCCAGCTCTCTTAATGGCTGAGCTGTTGCTCCAGCCCCTAGACTACGCGTTCTCCAAGAGACGGTCAGTTGAATGATCTCAGTCTGTCTGACCCCTCCCCACCCCCACCCCCCACCCCCATGTCTGATATACTATAAATACTGAAGTGCTTAGGAGTGATCCAAACCCCGTCCAGTTGACACCTGTACCTCTGCACCTCAGCCTTGTGGGCTGGGCTTGCAGACCAGCCTGCCTCCAGAGGCTTCTAGCCAAGCTGTGGCTCAGTTGTTTGAATTTGAAGGCTTCCTGTTGCAGAGGCTTGGGCTTTTTGTTCTGATGCTGATTTATCAGGCTCCGTTATTGGTGACACCCTGGTCGTCATCGTGCCCCCCCCCCCCCCCCAGCACAGCTGAGCAGAGCTGCTGGTAGAAAGAATAAGTTGCCTGGAGGACACAACCCACTTTCTTTGTCCAGCCTGATTTTAAAATTTGCCCAATCTAATGTTGCTAAGCATGTGTGATGGATGAGGTGTGTCTTGGAGCGCTGGTTTGGGTAGTGGCTGCCTTCCAGCTCCCAATGACAATATTCAGAGTGATGAGTCAGAATCAGGTGAGCGGTTGAGTAAGATACTGTGCTGTAATCTGGTGCTGTAAGGTCTGCGCAAGGCAGTTAACATTTTAGCCTCGAATGAGCATCAGATAAGTGGGCTACTTACCTTTTCTCTTCATAAGATTTTCCGAGAACCCAGAAAGTGGACGCCAGGTGGCTTAAAGCTAAAGGGTTCATAATGCATTTAAAAAATATTTTATATAGAATGAATTAGTTGACTGTTGTCATTGTGGATGTACACAATGGACTGTCTTCATCCTCTGACTCTCAGCCATTAGTACATATCTATAAAAGTCATTTGCCTTGTATGTGTAGAGTTTGCTAGTCAGTTTTTAAAATATGGAGAGCCCTCAGTGTAAAACAGAAAATCATTTGCCGAAGATCTCACCTAATTGTCTGCTTCCTGAGCCTTACAGACAGCGGAAGATGGATCTAGCTTGTGCGGGGCTCTGTGGACCTAGTGTGTGAGACTGGGCAGGGGGCACGAGTGGGCAGGCATGGATCGCTTTGTGCCACAAGGGAGTTGGGAGGGTTTCGTTTGAAAGTTAGTTCTTTTATACTGCAGGTTGAGTCAGCTGCTGGAACAATGGAGCGAAACAGAAGCTACTTGTCCTGGCACCAGAAGAGGCGTTTTAGCTGCAGGATACAGCCTTGTGAACGTCTTTTGTTCCGAAGGCAGCAGAAAACATTTTTAAGTTTTTTTTTATTGGGGAGGGGCAAGAAAAACTTCAATAGATATTAAAAAACAATAAATGTTCAGAAAATGAAAACAAGGGCTCGTGGTTTAAATATCAGGCAAGCAAGCGTCTAGCGTGAGATGAGGTTGCCAGACCCACATTTGTGGTTTTGTTTGTTGTTTATCAAGCGGGCCGTGGCAGCATGTCCCTGTATGGGTCTCACTGCAGCCTAGTGAATCAGTGAGACACCATGTATTAAAAAAAATAAAAAGTGAAAAGACACCCAAAGTTGACTTCTGTTCTCCATATGCAGGAACTTATACAAACACACATTTGAACATAACACCCCACACACACGCACACACCTATACAGAAATAAAACAAAGAATGGATATAAACCCACAACATTGAAGGAAATATTTCCAAATAATGTGTTTGGAAAAGGGCTTACATTCAGAAAATACAAAGAACTCTTAAAACACAACAATAATCACATTAAAAGGGCCGACTGCATTAGCTATTGACACTACGGATTGAACAGGCTAGGCTCTGTTCTCTTACTGCTGAGCTACAGTCTTAGCCCTAGGAAAAAAACTGGGCTTCAGACCAGACCTTGTCCTCTTGATCTACTTAGATCTGGGATAAGTAGCAGGGAGGTCATCTCCAAAGTTGGTAAGGACTGGCCCTGATCACCCTGGCAACCTTGACTCAGCCACTGTCCATTTGTAATGGAAAAGGGTGATTTAATTAGTGGAGCCATACTGGGAAGAGGTCCAGTGACCTCCTTGTCCATTTTCAGGATCTTGACAAGAAGGTTTGACCTTTCAAGAGGGCGAGAGGTCTGCACAGCTCTGCAGTGTGGTCACAGTATGGTCCCTCTCCTGCCGGGTGTCTGGCAACCCAGACTGTAAAATCTCTTCCTGGGAGACAGGTTCCTCCTCAGGGGTGACATCAGGCTTCAGCCTTTCCTTCCCTCAAGGTAACATCCTTGAGGAAATTCCATTTCCTTGGGGACTGTACCAATATTTTGATAGTCTAGGGAGTGGTCCAAGTATGCCTTTAGACTAGCTTCATCCCTGCCAGTAGAAAAGAGCTTTTAATCTTGTTTGTTTGTGGTAGTTTTAAGCCTCCATTAAGTGCCATCCTCCGCCATAATGCTATTATTTTGATTTTCACATCTCTGTGTTTGGAAGGCAAGGAAAAGCAAGACATGCATAGGGTTGATAGTGTTACAGGGAGGGAGGGAGAAGGGCTGGAGGAGGGTGATGCTGGCTTCTTGGTTCTGACCAGTCCAGTCTGGAGCTATTTTTCCATTATGGTGGAGCCTGGGAAAGTCCTCTATCCCTTCCAAGATGTTTACATATCCGTTGTGATCCCAGTTTCATTGTAAGTGACTATGAGAGGCTGAGTGTTCCAGATGGCTTATGATGGATATCTACTTTTAAATGTGTTGTTTTTTTGAGAATAGATATACTTGTACAGTAGATAGCAATGACTTCACATTCTGGAGCCGGGATGCTTGGTTCCTTGGTTATCACCTGTGGCCACTTTTGCCTAAGCTTTCTCCATAGTAAGACAGGGATGAGAAGGCAGCACACGTGATCTGTTCCATTGGGTGACCTTTTAGAACACAGGAGGCTTTTGTAATTGAACTAGTACCTTAGCCATACGGAAGCTACCTAAATTGTGGTGGTAGAATTAAGCAAAGGAATGAACTGTGCACAGATAAGGAGCTGCAGAGCTAACTCTTTCTCTTAGCTTTCTCCCTGAGATGAAGCCACAACCCTAGAGCTGTTCCGGGAGAGAGACAGCATTTAGGGGGGAAAGTTTGAATGTGTTGGATCCCTCTTTCTTTGGCCTAGAGTCTCTTGGGGAGTTAAGGTAAGGTTCTCAGGTTTGCTTTGAAGCCTGTAATGAAATTCTTAGATATGTAGATTAACAATCTGAAATGAATTGAACAGTTCTATAATAGAGTGACCTCATGGGAGCCTTGTTTTTATAAAGCTATGATATTTAGAAGGCGGCTTTGTTTGCTTATTTATCTATTTTTGGAGACAACGTCTCATGTCTCAGGTTGGCCTTGAACTTGCTGTGTTCTGTTCTTCTGCCTCTACCTTCCCAATGCCAGGATCACAGGCTTGCACCTCACACCTTGTTATGCAGTGCTGCGGCTGTGGATCAAGCCCAGTTTTGTTAGGGAAGCATTTTAGCAGCTGAGGAACAGCTCTAGCCCCAGGTGGCTTAGTAATGTTCTCTACTGCTTTCCTGCGGAATCTATGCAGCTGAACCCCATATAGAACTTAGGGTCCAGCAGACTCTCAGTGTTGGAAGAAAAGGCTTTATTCGACAAAATAACACTGGACACAAGAACAGAGCAAGGGACGATGGAGGAATGGTTTGAAACCAGGTGGAGCCTCTACTAAAGGTCAGGAGCCTGAGTAGGTCTACCATCATTTGTGATGGGTGCTAATTCCCATAATCAGCATCCACACTACAGCCAGGCTCAAGTTCCTGCCTGCTGTTTACAAAGTCTCGGTAAAGTTATCAGCAGTTTCTGTGCTCTCAGGTGCTGAGCCTGCTTGCTTGCAAGGGGCACCCGCAAGTAAAACAGCAGGTGAAAGACAGTTACACAAAGGGTGAGGTGCTGAGAAATGAGATTGCTAGATAGGATGGGGCCAAGCTGGACCTCTTAGAACTCATACACAACCCCTGTCCCAGGAAACGGGGAGTTCACCAGGATGACGTCAACATTCAGGGTAGGGAACCCGCTGACACTGGATAACAGGTTACTAGGGAGAGTTTTATCTGCAGGTTAGTAGGCAAGCCCTGAGGATGCTCTTTACCTAGGCAGCTTGGGGTTTGTGGTGATAGCACCAGGTGCACAGGTCCATAAAGCCACTGACTAGTTTAAAAGGAAACAGAAATTGGTAAAAGGGAAGCATTTATAGTTTGGCCAAGCTGGGGAGAAAGACTCCCAGTTTCTCTCCACCTTCCTCATAGTAGATGCAGTGAGCACTCTATGCCAGAAATGTTGGGGGTGGAGGGGGGAGGGTGGCAGTATGCGTTTGTGTCTTTCTTCAATGTCAGAATGTATGGAATAACAAAAAACTCACAAGGTGCAGGCATCACTTAGCAACAGTTGCCAGTAGCCCTGCTTTCTCTGACAGCTGACTGAGGTAAGCACATCACAAGATCCAAAGATACAAAGATACAAAAAGAGTAAACATAAATTATCTATATCTATACATGTGATATACTTATGTGTATAGTTAGGTTACAGAATGGCTCCAGAGGGTTAAAGTGGTCTCAGCAGAATTCAAGAGTTTCAAAGCAACCCAAGGGGCAAAGTGGAGGAGCTAATAGAAATGCAGTGTTTGAGGGTGTGCACAACACTTGTAAGGCCCTGGAACCTCCTGGATATAGTCTTCAGTGTCAAGATTTGAGCTCTAAAGGCAAAGGGTAGGACTAGATCCAGATGAACGTATGTAGTAATGAATGGACAGCAGGACAGACAGGGCAGATGACAGACAGTTCTAAGGCCGTATCAGGGGCAGAGTCTGAGCTAAGTCCCAGGGAGAGTCAGGAGTTCTCTTGTTTCTTGGTTCATTGATATGCACACTGGCTGGTCAAATGGCAGAAGTCATCACCATTGCATATATGTATATTGCTTTCCCCTCTAGAGGGTCCAGTTGGAAAGTTACATCCTTTGCTCAAGCTAATGTCGGAGAATTCCTTAGACCTGGTGCATCTCACATGATTTAAATATGCTCATGTGATCCTATACCCTCAGTTCATCCCTATACATTTATAAAGGAACACTCCTCTCCCAGACATAGGTCCTTTATCAGTGTGTACCATATGGGAATGTCAGACAGATGGTGCCGTTCATATGTCCACCAAAGTGCACAGTCATCCTTCGCCTTAAAAGAGACTCAAATGCTGCCTGTAAATACAGTTTCAGGGCAAGACAGTCTGACAGACCACTATCTATCTGCACAGTATAGAGTGACTGTAGGCAGGTCACAGCCTTATCAACAACAATGTTACAGTTTATAGAAAAGAAAAGGTGAAGGTCTGGAAATAATGCACAACTTAACCATGAGACAAGTCATTGGGGACACTGTGAGATCACTTCCTGCGTGTGAGATCACTTTCTGCTGGACGTCAGACATCAGGGCTTTTTACACTTTTCTTTACCTCAGCGTGGCATTCTCTGGGGGCTGTGGTTTTAGGATCCCTGTTTCAATAGTTTGATAGCTGAGCAGAGAGTACAAGTGTTTCCCTGTGGAACATCTCCTGGCCAGGGCTCAGCCTATGTCATCAGGACAGTGAAAACAATATGAGAGTGACATTCAGAAAATGTTGGCAGGTAGAATAGAGATGAATTGATGGTTGCTTGGAAATCATGAGAAGGAAGGTGCTGAGCAAAAACTGGAGGTGTGTCTGATTAGAAGCTAGATGTAGGTCAGGTAATCCACCAAGAATGTAGTGAGTTACTGGTGTAGGGTGGAAATGTAAGAGTAGACCATGACAGCCAGTCATTCATCCATTCATTCATTCATTCATTCATTCATTCATTCATTCATTCATTCATTCATTCATTTTATCTATGTTTGTTTGTTTATTTATTTATTTGACACAGGGATCTCATTATGCAGCCCCAGATGTCCTTGAACTTGCTATGTAGATATGTGTGTTTTCTGGTGATCTCAGGTGACCCCTGTGAAAGGATCATCCAACCCCAGGTTGAGAACTGCTACATTAACACCTGAAGTTACTTATCTCTGTACTACCAAAATAGACCTGAAGAAAAGCAATTTAATTGAGGATTTGTTCTGGCCCATGGTTTTGTTGTTTTCTGTGGTTTGAGGATGCAGTCTTCCTGGTGGGGGGAAGACGGGAGGCAAGAGCCTGAGGCCTCACGTTTGAAGCAGAGTCAGATGAACATAAAGCTCAGCTCACTTTCTCTTTTCATTTTTCTGGTCTACTTGGAAACTCAGCCCATGGGAGTTGCTTCTCATAATCAGAGTGGGTCTTCCTTCCTCAATGTGCCTCTCTGTGAACAACCTCCGTACATCAGAAGTGGTCTCCAGATCATTGGAAATCCTGTCAGGTTGACAATAAATACTAATCGTCACAGGGTGCTAGGCATTGCTCCATTGTGGTCCATTGCCTTGTAAGGAAAGTACGAATTGTGAAGTTGAGTAAAATAAAGTAATGAACTCTGAGCTGTGTCTAATATCAACTCAGCCACTTAGGACTGAAAGTTTGTGCTAAGCCTAGCAAGGTGACTTAACAGCTTCAAAACACCAGCAAGCCTGATGCCCTGAGCTCAGCTCCTGCAACTCACAGAAGTAAAGAAATTTGTCCTCTGACCTTGTCTTATCAGGAATATTATTGCTGTGATGAAACACCATGACCAAAAGCAAGCTGGGGAGGAAAGGGTTGATTTTACTAACAGTTCCATATAACAGTTTATCATCAGAAGCAGTGAGGACAGAAACTCATACAGGGCAGGGGCTGATGCAGAGGCCATGGAGGGGGCGCTGCTTATAGGCTTGCTCCCCATGGCTTGCTCAGCATTTCTGTCTTTCTCTGTTTCCTTCTTCCTTCCCTTTATTCTTTTCTTATTTTTTTTTATTTCTTGTATATTCATGTTTTCCCTCATGTATGTCTGTGTGAAGGTATTGGATCCCCTGAAACTGGAGCTGCAGGTAGTTAGGAGCTGCCATGTGGGTGCTGGAAATTGAAATCGATTCTCTGAAAGAGCAGTCAGTGCTCTCAACCACTGAGCCACCTCTCCAACCCTCAGTCTGCTCTTTTAAAGACTCAGGACCACCAGCTCAGGGGTAGCACCACCCACAATGGGCTGGCCCTCCATCAATCAATTAAGAACAATACAGGCAGCTCAGTTTTATGGAGGCAGGTTTTTTTTTTTTTTTCTTTTTAAGGTTTACGTATTCATTTATTTTATGTATATGAGCACTCTGCCTTCATGCCTACCAGAAGAAGGTATCTGGTTGATCGTGTTGCAAATGGTTGCAAGCCACCATGTGGCGTCTGGGAATTTAACTCAGGACCGCTGGAAGAGCAAGAGCAGTCAAGTGCTATTAACCATTGAGCCATCTCTCCAGCTCTGGAGACATTTTCTTAATTGAGGTTCCCTCCCTTCATATGACACTAGTTTGTGTCAAATCGACATAAAACTATCCATAACAGAGGTTAAACAGTTCAGGGTTAGAGGGCACAGTGGTTAAGAATACTTTTTGCCCAGGACCTGGGTTCTGTTTCCAGAATTCAAGTTGGGTGCCTCACCAATGCATATAATTCCAGTTCTCAGACATCCACCATTCTTTTCTGGAATCCAAGGGCAGCTGCATGCACATGTATGTACACACACTCATACACATATACTGTTTTATACACATCATGTAAAATAAGTTTTAAAAATTCAAGACTCCTCTAGGAAACATAGTGAGATTCTGCTTTAAAACAGAGTAGTTTAATGTGTGTGTCTGGGGGGTTGTGTCATGGGGTTATTCTGTGGTAGAACACTTACCTAGTGTCTGAGAAGCCCTGAGATTAGCCTCTAGTACTACAATAAAATAAAACAGAATAAAAAAATAGAATTTTGGAGATACCATTATTTAAGAAAACTGAACTGGGCCGTAGTGACACATGTCTTTAATCCCAGCACTTGGGAAGCAGAGACAGGCAAATCTCTTGAGTTCCAGGCTAGCCTGGTCTACAGAGTGAGCCATGGCTACACAGTGAAACCCTGTCTTGGAAAAAACAAACAAAGAAACAAACAAAAGAAACCACCAAAGCAAAACAAAATCCCCTCTGGGCTGGAGATGAAGACAATCTGTTAGATACATACAGATGCACAAAGATAGGAGTTGGTCATAGGAGCCACATCTATAATCCCAGCATTTGGGAGGCTAAGACAGGAAGATCAGCTAGACCTTGTCTTAAACAAACAAACAAACAAACAAACAAAAAGAAATGGGGATGTGGCTCAGTTGGTAGCCACCTTACATAGAGTATAGGAGCAGGCCAGGGAATCCCTGGCACTTTAAAAACAAGGCATGGTATACCTTGCCTGTAACCCTAGCTTTTGGGAGATAGAGGCAGGAGGATCAGGAGTTCAAGACTATCATTGGTTACATGATAACTTCGAGGTCAGCTTGAGCTATATGAGACTCTGTCTCAAAAGAATCCCCAAGCGATAAATAAATAGGGTTTTGTGCCACAATAAACCAAAGCCTGGAGAAGTTGGAGGGGGGACGACTCAGGAGTGTGTTCTTAGATCCTTGACTGAGTAAGCTATTGGAATACTTAGTTCAGAGGTGCAATGCTGGAAGTCAGGATGTCGTAGGTTACATTGTGAGGGGAAGCTAAAGAAGTTATGGACAACTTTCAGAGAGAAAGAGAGAGAAAGCACGGAACTCATCAACTCTGCACTCATCTATCCATCCATCCATCCATGAATCCTTTCATCCACCCACCATCCATTTATCCATGCATGCACTCACCCATCATTCACACATATATATACATAAATATTACACATATATATATATACACACACATATACATGAATTCACCTACCCTCCATCCATTAACCCGTCCATCTGTTCATGCACTCATCCATCCATACAATCCATCCATCCATCCATGTATGAATCCACCCACCCACCCACCTGTCCATGTATCCTTGCATGCATCTATCCAGCTCTTTATCTGAGTGAAGACAGGAGATAGATAGTTCTTGAATGGGTAGGTAGCTATAGAAAGAGGCCCCGGACTGGAAAATGCTGGTCTCCAAATCCTTTCCATTTAATCTAAAATGGCCTATTTCCCAGTTCCTGTCTGAAAGAATCCCTCTTTTGGCAGTGTTTATTCCTATTCTGGGCACAGGCTTTTTTCTTCGTGAGTATTTCAGAACTTTCCCCCTCCCATCTGGTTCCTGCTATACTTACAAACCAACTGAACGAACAAAGTGCATCTTACCCATCCAATTAAAGACAAAAAGGGGGACCTGGTCCTGTTACACACTGTAAAAAATAGCATGTGAGGACTGCATTTGCTTAATAAGTCTTGGCTGTGTGCCCTGGATTGTGACAACCTCATCTTTAACTGACTGAGAAAGGGCCAGGGGAAAGGGTTGCTAACAGGCAGCATTATCTACCTACCTACCTATCTAATCATCTATATTTATCACCTATCTATCTCCATCTGTCTACCTATCTTTTACTTGGCTTGTACCCACGGGCCATTTAAATGGCATTGCTCTTCAAGGTTCTGTTCAAGATAGGGTTCTACTATGTATTCCAAACTCATGTTTGACTCTCTTGCTTTAGCACCCCAAATGATTTTCTCAGCATGGACATAGAATCCATTTTGCGGGTTCTTAGTATTGCATATAAAAGAATAAAGAAACGGGCAGAGGAGAGAGTTAGATAGAGACATTCTGGAGAGAGGCACCATGAGGACACCAGCTGTAGCTCTCAGCTGCACTAAAGGAAATGGAAAGGGGAGCAAGTACCATTTTCTGGGTTGGAA
Organism: Phyllotis vaccarum; assembly: GCA_033318265.1. Lineage (NCBI taxonomy): Eukaryota > Metazoa > Chordata > Mammalia > Rodentia > Cricetidae > Phyllotis > Phyllotis vaccarum. The sequence goes on along the minus strand of JARWLC010000010.1, from coordinate 31,502,288 downwards.
CTGAAAATGGAGCAGATCCAGCAAGCAAGGTTTGTAGCTGTCCTGAGGGCAGAGACTGACGATTGGGATGCAGATGAAGCACGATCCCTTGAGTTGGGGCTCTTTGAGGACTTTGACTGCATTCACACTCTCTGTTCCTTCTGAGTAAGGGTAGTAGTGTGCAAGGAGTTAAAATGTGAGACCTCTGCCCACAACCAGAAATACCCCTTCCCCCCTTCTTCTCTAGTCTGCAGTAGAGCTGTGGAAGTTGAGTGCTAACAAAAACCAAAATTAAATCTATACTTCAAATTGATCATTCCAGCCCTTGGGAGACAGAGGCAGGGAGATCTCTCTAAGTTCAAGACCAGCCTATTGTACAGAACAAGTTTCAGGACAGCCAGGGCTGCATAGAGAAACCTTGTCTCAACCCACTCTCTCCCCAAATCTATCCTTAAAGGTATATATACTTAGACATTACACTCTCAAAACAAAACCACCCCAGATAATAACTGTAGTAAAAGTCCACTTAAACCTTATAGTGTCTAGAAGCATAACCAGATTTTGATACAGAAAAATCATTCTTTGGTCTATATGTAGTGGGATTTAGGTGTTATTTAGAGAAGCTTAGAGACACAGCTTTGGGGTATCAAGACTGAATGGAGCATGACAAGACCCCATTGAGAACCCAGGGCATGCTGACCTTCCTTCTTGTTTATTCCTGCATTCTTGGGGAGCTGATCCATCCATTCATTGTAAGACGTTCCACTCTCCAAAAATTGTCTTAAGCTTTAACTTATATCATAAGTGTTTCTATAACCCCTCAATAAATATTAATTCTTTATGCAATATCTTACAAATAAATATTTCTACAATATCTAGCCCTCAATGTGGGGCCCAAACCTGTGACCCTGAGCCTGTATTTTGATAAAATTTCTACATAAGAGCAGAATGTGGAGGGGGAATTAAAAAGATGCTGGACAGAAAGAAATAGCCACACTAGGAAAGCTGAAGAACTGGTGACATAAAACCCAGACCATGAGACATGAGGAGTGAAGCAGGCCGTGAGCTGCGGTGGAGTCTTGAGAGCAGGGGGTTCATGGTGCAGGTCACTGAGATACCCAGTATGTGGCTGGAGCATTGGACAACAGGGTATCCTGAGCTCCTCTCCGTGGGGGTCCAAGAATACTTACAGCCTTACTATATTTTCTATTGCTGTGATAAAACGCCATGACCAAAGCAACCCTAACTGAACTACATCCTCAGGCCCAATCCTGTCTACAGGATAGCTGATTTATTTTGTTGAGGCAGGAACTCATATAACCCAGGCTGGTCTTGACCTCACTGTGTAGCTCACCCTTCAGGAGCACCTTGTACTCACCTGGTGTTGAGATTGTAGGCTGGCATTACCACCCCTGGTGTTAGAGTAACTGCTTTTTTTTTTTTTTTTTCCTTCTCTAATTTGTCAGTAATTCAAACATCACAGTTCTTTAGAAGCTTTTGGGGTTCTTTCTCTACTTTCACATCCCACCCCCTTGCCTTTTATCCTTCACAGTCTCTTCTCAGTGCCACTCCGCACCCCCAGCCACTGTTGTCAACAAAGCACACTACACTGTCTGTCTTTCAGAAACTCAGCTAATGTAGTGAATGCAAAGTAAGAAGCAGAAGTGTGTCTGAAAGGCCGAGGTAAACTGAGACACATGTAGGAACAGCATGGTACCTACTCTAACCTCTACAAATACAGTTAGTGCCAGTGTATCCCGCCAGATGGGTAGTTTTCACTGAGCAAGTCAAATGCTATTTTATAATTTGTCAAAGGATTTAAATTTAGGACTTAGGATCACACACACACACACACACACACACACACACACACACACACACACCATTCCCTCCATGCTCATATATTTGTTTCCTCATTTATTTATTTAAATTATTTCATTTAATTAAGTATTTGTGTACACATATGCTGGGACAGGCATGTGGAGGTCAAAGGGCAACTTGTAGGAATCACTTCCTCCTTCTTATGTGGATTCCAGGAATATATATAGAAATTGGATTATTTTGCCAATATTCACTTTCCTGTTGCTTATGGCAAATGGATATTCCCAAAATGCTGTTTGTTGTGAGCTCAGTCACCTCCTGCTCTTATTTCTCACGAATACTGGCTGGTGGCTTTATAATGCAATTCTTTTCAGCATTTTCTGGGTGGAGTGGGTAAACTTAAGTCAAGTGATTGTGACTCAGTACACACTCCAAAGAAAGTTAACTCTCATCTGTTCAGATAGCTTCCTGGGGTCAGTGACTCAGGAGCCTGCTGTCTGAAGTGGGGGGAGGGAGGGTGGACCAGGCAGTGGTGACTTGCTTGTAGCTGTTGTTAGATCCTGGTTTTACAATCTGTAATGAAGCACTGTACTGTCCAGCGGTGCTCTTTGCTGAAAATCTATGTATTTTTTTTGTTTGTTTATGTTTCTGTGTGTGTGTGTGTGTGTGTGTGTGTGTGTGTGTGTGTGTGTGTGTGTGTGTGTGTAGGGGGTGAGTACAGAGAGGGTGCATGCCAGAAGAGGGCATCTCATCCTGTTCTGCCCAGTCTCAGCGACCCCAGAAAGATCCCCAGAATCACACTGACTCTGAATGCAAATGCGACACAAGGATTATTACAACTGTACAGCTGAGCTCAGCTCCTGACTGTCACACAGTAGTGCCAGCGAAGGAATGTGTGCTCCCCCTCCTCTGAGGCAGGGTTTTAAAACAAAGATCAAACAAAGATCATAGAAATGCTGTATCAGGCTGGGAGGTGAGGAGCCCAGGGGAAGTTTCTTTAGTATTGCTGTTAGGTGCAGCTGCTGGCTGATTGGTTGTCTTAGGTGGGGGGAAAAGATACTTTATGGCTTGTCTAGAATGTTCTTTGATTACCCAGGACTTCGGGCACTTGGCCTTGGGTGCTTGGCCTTGGGGGTTTAGAAACGTCTCAAGATGGGAGACTAGAAACTTTTCAGCTCCCCAAATAGCAATCATGGACCAGTGTTCAGAAACTCATTCATCGTAGCCACTGGGGTGAATTGGGCTCTTTGCACCATGATCTGAACTGTCCCTAATCCGGACTTGATTATCTACTAGTCTGTTCAGAATGCATGAATTCTAATAGAAGAATTAGAATAACGAGGGGTTCCATCATGCTGGAAAGGAGAGTTGTGAGCCATGGTGATCGGGAGGACCAGCTTTCAAACCATCCCTGACTCTCTTCATGTTCTCTTTACTTTTAGCTAAGCCCTCCCGAACTCTGGCCAAGGTGTCTTTAATAACATCTGAGTGATCTACATAAAAGTAACATTCTTCCCCCAGGGCTGCACATAGCCCTCTGTTTCTTAAGAAAATGAGATCTAGCCTCCATGGATTCTGCAACATTATTTCTGCTAGGCTAGAGATTCCTGTAGGTGGGAAATGGCACTTTCTAATTTTTATGTCTTCATCTATAGACTGGCAGAGATTATTATAGTGCTGGGCTTGAGTCACAAGTAAGGTAATGCCTGTGCCTACTCCTGCATGGCTTGCCCCTAGCAGAATGCTTAGGTTAGGGCCGTTACTGGCTGTCTTTTGGCTCTATGGCTCCTCTCTGTTAACCCACTAAACTCTTTGTTTGAATGGTATATGAGGCACCAGTCTTATGAGGATGCAGAATCCTATCGGGTTGAGTATCATCAGCGTGTGAGCCCAGGGGGTCAGGCTGGTGAAGCAGGCCCACCACATGTCAGCAGGGGGCAGGAGGTAGCCAGTTAGGTTGGCTAGGGAAGTTGTTTTACTACAGTGTGGCCTTATCAGTTGGGAATGGACCCCACACAATGTCTTTGTCCACTGACCTGCTGCAAGGTCAGTGAATGCCTTGACCTCCATCTGCATTGGCTCTGGTATGCACTGATATTGTACATTCCTCATACAGCGACTCCTTCATAGGAAGGGGCCTGGGTATCATAGCATAACAAGCAGGCAACAGTCATTTCTGGTCTAGAGGCATTTAGGAGTAAAAAGGACTTAGCTACCAGGCCCAGGAGCAGGTCTCCTGATTGTTGAGCATCCGGGATAACTGGGAGACTTGTCTTTGGGAGGGACAAGGGAGGCTGTTCAGTTTTAGTGGGGGCCTGGAAGCCCAGAGACAGACTAGGCCTTGGAGGTAGGACTAGTAGTAAATTGGGGCCCAGAGGTTGGTGTTGAATAGGCTCGATTTTTAGTCTGAGGTAGAATGTCAGGCCTTAATCATAACCATCCTTATAGAACCTGAGCCTCCACGTTCTCCCCCTTAACCAACCCAAGAACTCTTGCACCCTTGTTGTGTGAACCTTAGGGTAAAGGAGTTGCACTGGTACTTCGTGCATTCTCCCTGACCTATCCACAGCCCTGCTGGGTTGAAGCTGACACCCATATAAGCTCCTAAGTGTCCTTTACAAAAGCCTTTTACTATTCCTGGGCCTGAGTGGTTTCTGGTGGCTGATATGAGATCCCATGATGAGCTAGGTCTCCATTAAGTGTTACCAGATGTCTCGTAACCCCATTCCTTACAAAAGAAATCAGCTGCTCCCCCACACCTGTTAGACTCTGATGGATCCCTCCAGCTCCCAGGGCACACATAGAGAGGAACACTTCTTAGGTGCCTCCGAAGGGATGGGTGGCTACAGCCTATCCAGTGCCCACCAACTCCCCCCGCCTTCCCTATCCCCGCAGAGGGACAGGGTAGTGATTCACAGCTTTCTTGGTCTTCACATTCAGGGAGGCCCTTGTCCAAGTCTCTGTCCGGAACATCCCGTGTACCAGTGGCTAAGTCACGTCAGTCTTTTCTGAGGTCCGGCCCCCAAGTACCCCGGGGAGCCTCGGCTGAGGCTAAAGGAATTTGGTCACTCTTCTCAGAGGTGATTATATATATCTCTCAGGTAGTGTCTTCAGATGAGGGCCCAGTCTCCTGGCTTAAACCCATGAGGGGTTGGGGCAGAGGCAGATTCATAAAGTGCCTGCAATCTGGGCCAGACAGTTCTTTGGAACACCCGAAGTTTCTGCAGGGCATCCAGCAGGTCCTGATCATCCATCTCAGCAATCAAGTTGGTTTGCAGGTTGGGTATCATGGGGGAAGGTGTCCAAACATTATTTCAAGGGGTGTGAGGCCTAGTTGATACGATGAGTTCTGGATGCAGAACAGGGCAAAGGGAAGGAGAGCCACCCAGTCTGTACCAGTCTCCAATGCTAATTTGGATCAGGTCTCTTGTATAATATCCAATTGATTCTCTCTACCTGCCCTGAGCTCTGAAGTCCCCGTGCAGGGCCCTTATCATTTCTTTGGCAGTTGTTATAGCAGCAACCCCCCCCCTACCTCCCATGAACCTGCGACCATTCTGGATATAACTGCTGACGTCGGTGAACCAGGTCACTTCAGCATCTGGGAGAACCTGGTCTCTCAGGTCTGGTCTGATTCCGTGAACTTGGGCGAGAGTGCCAGCACAGTTGTCTGGGTCCAGGCAGTAGTATTGCTGGATTTAGAGTAGCTGGCACAAGAAATGTTACACGTGCAGGATTTAGTAGTAATGCCTGATAATGTGTCACCAGGGCATTACTCATCCACCTGTCTTGTGGCTGCTTTAGCACCCCTTCCAATGCTTGCGGGGTAACCACTGTCAGACTTGGGCCAAGGGTTAATTTATCGGCGCCTTTGACCAGAAGGGCCACAGCTGCTATGATTCTGAGGCACAGAGGCCATCCAGCTGCCACAAGGACCCAGTTTCTTTAATAAGTATGCCACGGGCCTTTTCCACAGGCCTATGTTCTGGGTAAGCTCTCCCTTAGCTATACCTCATTTTTTATCCACAAATAGAGTGAAGGGTTTGGTTACATCCAACAGCCCCAGGGCTGGGGCTTCTAAGAGCTTATGTTTCAGAGTCTCAAAAGCCTTCCGTCTCTCTTCAGTCCGTTCAAATTCTTGCCCTCCTTTGGTTGCCTCATACAGAGATTTTGCAACCTCTGGGAAACCTGGGATCCAGAGGCAACAGAACCCCACAGTTCCCATTCTCACATCTGCTTAGCTGTCTTAGGGCTAGGAATTTTTAACACAGTCTCTTTTTATGCATCTGAGAGACATCGCTGCCCAGGTCTCCAAGAGTATTCAGCAGTCATTTGGTTCCTCACAGACAGCATTGTTGATCCTCTGCAGCTAATAACAAATCATCTACTGATTGCAGCAGGCTTACCTCGGGGATCTGGAGTCTGAAGTCTCCCAAGTCCTCATGGAGTGCTTCATCGAAGATGGTAGGAGAGTTTTTAAACCCCTGGGGCAGCCATGTCCTGGCTAGTTGTCAAGCCACTCGAAGGAGAAATGGGTTTGACTCTGCAGGGCTATGGCAGGCTGAGGAAGGCATTCTTTAAGTCCAATACAGAATCACACCAACTCTAAATGCAAATGCAAAACAAGGTTTATTACAGCTTGGGACAACTGAGCTCAGCTCCTGACTCACACAGCAGTGCCAGTGGAGGAGTGAGTGTCCCCCCTCTTCTGAGGCAGGGTTTTAAAACAAAGATCAAACAAAGACCATAGAAATGTTGTCATCAGGCTAGGAGGTGAGGAGCCCAGAGGAAGTTTCTTTACTATTGCTGTCAGTAGGGCAACTGCTGGCTGCTTGGTTGTCTTAGGAGTGGGGAGAAGATACTTTATGGCTGGGCTGGGATGTTCTTTGATTAACCAGGACCTTGGGCACTTGGCCTTGGGTGCTTGGCTTTGGGGTTTTAGAAACTTCTTAGGATGGGGGACTAGAAACTTTTCAGCTCCAGGCCTCAAGGTGGAGGGACTTTAGTTTCCACAATCCCTCACAGTGAGGGTTATGGGAAGTTACAGGATGCTATACTCTTTACTCATAAGTCATCTCTCCAACGCCCTCTGCTAACGATCTTGTAGAAGTTGAAAGAGAAGTATAAAGGTCTTTGCTGGGTAGGTGATTTAGGGTTCTTCTCTCACTGGAACTTCTATAGGCCTTAAAGCAGATGTCTGTTTTTGAGACGAGGTTTTACTATATAGCTCAGGCTAGTTAGGAGCTGTGTAGCCCAGGCTTGCTTCTCATGTGTAGGAGTCCTTCTGATTCCTGATAGGCTCACCCCAGTATACTCATCAGTTGGTTCCACAAAGTTGCTCTCTCAAGTGCTCATGACTTTCCCCAGTTTTAAAAAGACCAGGCACATCTAAACACAGAAACTTTAAAACACTTTAAAAATTAATGTAATATAATTTTTTTTCTTTCTTTCATTTACACTTCAGTATTGTTGACATTTTCTTGAGACTACAGTGTGTTTATTTGGAAAGTTAGACTGGTTTCAGAAAATAAACATGTTACAGTTACTTAGAAAACAGCAGTCAGGCCTGTGGTGCTGGCCTGAGAGTCTGGCTCCTCCAGAGTGGACTACAGAATGAGTTCAAGGCTAGCCTGGGCAATTTAGTGCAGCTCTGTCTCTGAAAGAGAGTTGTTTTTATTTGTTTATTTTTAAAAATTGGTTGTCTGGGAACCTCACATAATGCTCCGCAATCATGCTCACCTCCCAATCTTCCCATGTCTGCCACCCCTCCACTATGACCACAAAGCAGGGGAGGGAGGAAGAGAGAGAGAGAGTAAGCCAGGGGGTGGTGAGGGAGGAAAAAAGCAAATACATTTTGTGTTGTCCATGCACTAACCAGAGCATGGTCAAAATCCTAGTCTGGCCCCCTCCAGCCCTCAGAGAGAAGGACTTTCTCTGCTGCATCTACCTCAGAAGTCATCAACTGTGGCTGTGGAGGGGCGGGGCCAGTTCCCTGGCACTCACATACATTAGCGTGACTTTTGGCACACGGTCCTTGGCCGTATATGGACCCCAGGCCTACTCATGCTCCTTAGCAGCTGCACAGGCCATGGGTTTCACTATTGCTTACTCATGCTGCTCACATCAGGATGGTCTCCCGAGACAGCAAAGACCAAGTATATCACTAAGTCATCAGTCAGTGGCACATACTGAATATACCCACATGGATCTTAGGATGGTGGCCCAGGGCAGCATTATGGACCACAGATACCAACATGGTCACCAGTGGTATCGCAGAGCACGATGGTCCTGTGAGAAAATCCAATCCAGAAAGTGAACCTTCCCTCAGCTCTGGCCTCTGTCATTGCCCAGAGCTAGGGGGATCCCAAGGCAGGGTGACAGGTTCAGAGCTATGGTCTGTTTCTGTATGAGCTCCATCCTGTTATACCATCCCACCGACCCTCCTGGGCAACAACAGAATGTAGACCGCGGCCCTCTCTCTCATCTGTCATCCCCATCATGTCTCTAGTTCTGCTTCACTCCCTGTTTCACACACCACTTTGTCTCCCCTCTTTTCCACCTCTCCATCACATATTTGTTTAGCTCCTAGCCACCCACATTGGGAGATGGGGCAGCAGTTAGGGTCCAAAAAAGAGTTCCAAAAGGGACTGAAATGTGTTGTCAGGGCTAAGGCCGGGACTTGATGGTAGAGCACTTGTCTGGCATTTTCAAGGTCCTGGGTTTGATCCCCAGCACTGCTAAAAGAAATGATAAAGTCTGGGGGCATTTGCCTACCTTTAGAACAGAGAGGGTGTGGGAATGAGTGGGGGGTGGCAGGAGAGGGTGTAGGGGAGGGGAGAGGGGTAAAAGAGGAAAGACAGTTTGTTGTTATGTTCTAGGTGACCAGTGACCTCTCCAGCCCAGGAACAGTGGTTTGTAAGAACTGTTGCCAGTTTGTAAGAACTGTTTGTAAGAACCTGCAATATGGAGTAAATCAAAACAGCAAAATGGGCCAGGTTGTTGGTGCATGCCTCCTCTAATCCCAGTGCTCAGGTGGCAAAGGCAGGCCAATCTCTGTGACTAGGAGGCCAACCTGGTCTTCCATCACAGGTCTCAGGGCCTCCAGGGCCACACAGCGAGATGGCCCTCCCTCATGCTCCCCACTCCCACCTCTCAGCAGACAGGACAGTTAATACCACTCCCCTTTCTTCCCCACAACCCCACAGAGTAACCTGATGCATTCCCTGGGGCTGAGCCACCACCTGATCATACTCAATTTCATCATCGTCTCTTTTGGGAAGAGGAGCCCAAGGTCATCTCCGAATGTGAAGGTGACGGACACTGAGTTTGATGGGGTGGAAGTCCGAGTATTTGAAGGTGCTCCAAAACCCAATGAGCAACTGCGACGCAGTGTGGTCTTTATCCACGGAGGAGGCTGGGCCTTGGCAAGCGCAAGTAAGTCCCTGTCACCCTCAGGTGGTGGGGTCAATGTGCATGTGTGTGTGTGTACATGTGCGTGTGTGTGCATGTGTGTGGTATGTGTGTGTGTGTGTGTCTGTTGTGTATGTGTGTGTGTGTGTGTGTGTGTGTGTGTGTGTGTGTGTGTGTGTGAGAGAGAGAGAGAGAGAGAGAGACAGAGACTGTTTAAGAGAGACCCCTTAGGCTTGGTTTCTCCTGTCATTGTGCCTCATTTCATTTTATGGTATAGAAAGGTTTTGCTTATTGGTTCTTCCTTTTCTTTTATGTGTCTTTCCTCCTGCCTTTTTTCTCCCTCTCTCCCTCCCCTTTTCTTCCCGTCCCTCCCCTCTTGAAGGTAGTATATTGTGATGTGAGACGATGCTTTACCACTGAGCTACAGCCCAGCCCTTGGTTTACTTCTCAGTGCAGGCATATTGCTTTGTAAATATTTTCTCAGCTAGGAATGTAGCTAAGGCGGCAGAGTATTGTCCAGTGTGCATGAACTCCCTGGTTTGAGTCCCAGAAGCTCTCGGTTTGATCCTCAATGCTACATAAACCAGATATGCTATCAGAGTTGTAGTCTCAGGACTAGGGTTAGAGGCAGGAGAACCAGGTGCTCAGAGTCTTCTTCAGCTACATAGTAAGGTTGGTGCCAGCCGAGGCTAGAGACCCTGTCTCTAAAAATAATTAAAAGTCCTGTGACCTAAATCATAGACATATTGTGATCCATTGATACCATCTTTCTGTATCAAAATAAGGCAAACTTTTAGTGGGCCATATGAACTCTGATCAACTTTGTTTTGAAAACTTCTTTTTAGGAAATAGAGCGGGTGTTGCTTAATATACACTAATTCATCAGCATCAGTTTATGAAACCAAAGATTAAAATACCAAAAGTATGTAGCCATTAAAAAAAAAACAACAAAACAGCATTTCCAAGAGCAGTGGTGTTTCCTGTGGAGATGGACATCTCTCGTAAGCAGCTTGGGCTGGAAGCAGGCTGCTAGCAGGGCCTGGCTCAGAGCAGGGCTTCTGCCTCTGGGGATCATGATCTCCTTCATTATTCTCAGGCCAGAGCTTTGGGTATTCTCTGCACTGAAAAAGTAGTGCCAGGCTTGTGCCGTGGCCCAGCAGACACAGTGCTGGCCACCAAGCCTGATGACTGAGCTTCATCCGTGGGACTCACTCGTGAAGGGAGACAGCTCCCAGAAGTTGTCCTCTGATCTCTACATGTGCATCGTGGCACATGTCAGCCACCACATACACAGACACAAGGGAAAATGTAATCTTCACAGAATAGAAAGAAAAGCAACTCAAACTTGGCCTCTTCTTTTGTTAGATTATTATATAAATTGTAATGCAGAAAATATAAGAATGTACAGCTTTCTTTCACAAGTCCATCTCATTTATTCCGTCACTGGTTTATTCCCAATTTCAACAGACGCTCACTGAATATGTAAGTGTGTCTAATACTGTGCCGTTTAGTGCAGATCCTCACAGCTGTGGGCAGACCTGGACCTCAAGTCACTCTATTAGTTGCCTTTTCATTGCTATAACAAAATACCAAACAAGAAGCAACTTAAGGGAGGGGTTTATTAAGGCTCACATTCTGAGGGTCCATCCTGGCTGGAGGGTCATGGGCAGGACCATGAGGTGGACTGTTGCATTGCATCAACAGATAGCTGGCTTTTTTAGTCTGGGAGCTAGGCTCATGGCATAATGCCACCCACAGTCAGGATGGGTCTTCCTTCCCCAGTTAAAAAGCCTAGAAATTTGTCAGAGACATGCCCAGAGGTCCTGTTAAATTGACAACCAGTGTGAACCGTTGTAGTCACTCTCATGTGAGCAGAGAGCTAGAGCTGGGGCTGGTGAGCATGTACTCCTTGACCTGGTTCTAGGGCTACTCTGAAAGTCCATAAGGAAGGGGATATTAGGTCCTCTGCTGAGACGGTAAACCCTTTTTGTTTACTTGTTTGTTTGGAGACAGGGTCTCATGTGCTCTAGGCCAGCTTGCCTGTGTGACTGAAAATGACCTTAAACTGCTTCTCCTGCCTTCTCCTCTGAGTGCAGGGATTACATGTATGTGCCTCCTCCGTTAGTTCATGTGTGTGTGGGGGGGAAGGGGGGTCAAACCAAAGTCTCCTGTATGCTAGGCAAATGCTCTACCAACTGAGCTACATCCCTGTCTGATGAGATTTAAAATACCGAAGGAACGATGAAAAGGAATCAGTTACTGCCTGTTAAAATTACTTTTATTCCTGAAGACATTTGAGTTCCCTTTCAAGGAAATACTGAATCCACCTAAAATTCTACTTCTTTTGTGTTGGCTTAAAGAGACTACCGTGTTCTTCCCATCGCCGCTTTTCCTGAATCACAGCAAATGAGGATGTTAAGTGCACAGTCTTATAATTTGAAGAAGGAAGCTGTTAATTTGCTGTGATTTGCTCTGAAGGGGCTCTATTTGAAGAGCTTCGAAATCAGAATTAATTTGGTGCATTTCATATAGCCCATTTTGAAATAAATGCTTAATAAGTTAAAAACATATTCAAAACCCACCTAATACTAATTTCCTGTTAGTTATAGTAATTATACTTTATCAGAAAATAGATTTAAGTTTTACATTTGAATATGTCTCTTTTTTCTCACCGTTTCACCTTCCCTTCCTCCCCCTCCCCCCTCCTTCTCTTTTGTTTGTTGACATAGTCCTCTGTATCCCTAGGGAATCTCCATGCTAGCCTTGAAACTCCTTCCTCTCAGGTTCTGAGATTAGAAGCAAGATACCTACCTCACTCCTGTGCATTGTTAGTATTTGTTGCTCTTATTATCTTAATTTAAGAACAGTCTGCACTCAGAAATAGGCAAGCATGGACTGCCTGGATGGCCGCTCGTAGTGATTTTCTTTTCTTTTAGAAATCAGCTACTATGACCAGCTGTGCACAGTGATGGCCGAGGAGCTGAATGCCGTCATCGTGTCCATCGAGTGAGTAGCCGATGACCACAATCTAATTAAGTCATAATCTTATTAACATTTTTATTTTCGTATTTATATATGTGTGCTCGTGTCTGTGTGTGGGTTTGTGCACATGCGTGCTGGTGCCCACAGAAGCCGGAAGAGTTCTTCAGATCCCCTAGAGCTGGTAGCAGGTGTTAGTGAGCTTCCCAAAGAGCTAAGTGCTGGGTACGGAAGGCTGGTCCTTTGAAGGAGCAGCAAGCCCTCTCAAAAGCTGAACCACCTCTCCACCCTCCAATGGTCATAGTTTTTACTAAGAAGAAATTCTAAGTAACTGCTTAGGAACTTTGTAATAAAAACAAAATACAGTGTCAGACATTGGGATTACAGTTGTGTGTCACCTTGTCTATCTAGGTTTAATAACACATTGAATTACTTTATCTTAACTATTTGTTTGCTTCTGTCTCTCCTGTGGTCTGGTCTCCACTCAGCACTTCCTATTCGCTTGGCAAGTGCCTTCCTACTGACCTGTATTCCCAGGCATCTTTTATGGAGTTTTACAAACTTTTGGAAAAGAAATTAACTAGAGCTAGCAACTTGTAAGTTTGATAGTAACTTTTTAAAGCTAAAAGCAGTTGAGATTTTAAAGAGAATCTTGTTTACAATCAGCACTATTTTCTTTAAGTATGTTTCTGTAACCCTTAGTGTTATGCTCAACAAACCTTAGCCGAGTAACTATTAGTAAACCCTGTGGTAGAATAGTCTCTGTTGGCTCATTTATAAAATGTTTTCTTGAGCAACTATAAGGCATCTGAATAATTTGACATCCGTTGCCATGGTAACGACACATCTCATCTCTGTCTTGTGCCAGCATTGTCTCCATGCTGTCAGTCCCTTGTGTATCCCCACTCAGCCTTCCTTCAGGTTTCCCTGTCCCTGACGGCCCCATGGAAAACTCCAGCAGTTTTCCTTTGCTTTATTATATTTCTGAAGCCGTCTTCCATGTTTGACAGACCACACACTTGACCTCCTTGTGACATGTTTGCAATAGGAATTAATGCATGTGGGATGTTGGGGATTTGTTTTTATTACTGAATCAGTTGTGCTCAAAAACATCCAGCATAAACAGGGAATTCGTGTATGATCAATGTATAATGAGTGCATGAAGAGCCTAAATTTCTGAATTCTCATATAAATTACCCAGGGAAGTTTGGAGTGGTGGTTTATTATTTAATCCTAGTATTTGGCTAGAGACAAGTGAGTTACAATGAACTCAAGGCCAGTCTGGGCTGTAGCATAAGGCCCTTTGTCTCAAAAATAAACAAACAAAACCAACTAAGGCCACTGGCTCACTAGATAATGTTTTCTGTACAAGCATGAGGACCTGCCTTCAAATACCTGGCACACAGGACAACAAATCCAGGTGTGGTACTGCATGCTCAAATTCCAGCAATGGGGAGGAGACAGGAGGATCCTGGAGGTTTGCTAGTAAGCCAGTCTAACTGGATTGCTGAGTTCCCAGTTCACTAAATGACCTTATCTTAAGAAATTAGAGAGGAATAGAGAAAACAGCCAGTGTTGACCTCTGACCTCCTCATACCACACACATTCACAGGAGCATGAACTACACATTTACACATGTATATATACACACACACACACACACACACACACAGAGGTATATATTTTACCATTTTTTTTTTTCACACAAGAGGAAATCATCTCACGAGGTCAAATAGCTAAGTAGACACATAGACAGTATAGGGTGCTGACTCCACATTAGCTGTAGAGGACCATACTGATCACCAAGGCAAGAATACAAGAAGCTGCTAAAGCCAAAGGACCAGACCGGGAAGACACGGTCTGCTTATGTGACCCACACCCATCCAATTATCCCTTCACTCTGGCATCTTCCCACTAGGTGTAAGGGAATCTTTTCTGCTGTATAGTCTGTGTGAAGAGCTGCTGTCCCGAGGTACCAGGCAGCCCCACCCTGGGAACAGAAGCCTGGGCCACACAGTGGTACTGAGGAGGCTGCCACCTCAGATTTGGCTGCAGTTGCTTTGCACGTTTCTGAGGCTTCTCTGAACCTGCATGCACTGGGTCTTTCAGATCCTTAAGGACTCTTGGTGAAGTTCAGCAATGCAGGAATCATTCAATAAACTGTTTTCAGACCTGGGCCACTGGCCTTGGAGAAGGAGGTTACTCAAAGGCCCCGGGAAAGAAGGAAGTCGGGCTTGCTTCATTTGGCTGTGAGGATCTTGTTCACTGCAAAAAGTAGTGCCCTCTCCCCTCACAGTCTAAAAAAGAAACCTTGACCCAATAAATTAGTGAGATAAGTAATGAGAAGCAGGTGGTAGGCAGTGATTGAGGCACCTGGGGGCAAGACTATACTGTCTGAAGGGTCAGAAAAGGCACCTTTAAGAAAATGATATTTGGTAGCTCATGCCATGGCCTTTAATCCTAGCAGAGGCAGGAAGATCTCTGTGAGTCTGGTCTACAGAGCTCCAGGACAGGCTCCAAAGCCACACAGAAACCCTGTCTCAAAAAACAAGCAAACAAAAATTAATATTTGAGACTGGTGGTGTAGTATACTGCTTGCCCACATGCATGAAGCCCAGGTGTGGTCCCCAGCACTGTGTGGTGGTGTAAGTCTGGGGTGTTGGAAGGAGAGGGATCAGAAGTTCATTCTTGTCTATACAGTGAGTCTGAGGTCAGCCACTGCTTCATAAGACCCTGTCTTTAAGAAACAAAAGAACAAATAAACTTTTAAAAGGTGATGTCAGAACATAGCCCCTTAAGAGAAAATGGGACCCAGCTAGACAGAATACATGGTTATGGAAGCCTAGAGGGACAGAATGGCAGGGCTTTGGGAGAAAAAGTGAGAGAAAGCGAGTGTCAAGGACCTGGTCCCATCAAGGAAAACAAGATGAGGGCAGAGAATCCTGTGAGTCTCCGGGAACATGGTGGATGCTGGGTTCTCCCAGAGCCTCCCCTGGGCAGAGAGCCTGTTACAGCAGCACCTACCCCCTGGGGTGGGAAGTGGCATCATGGCTTTGCTTCTTGTGGACTGTGGTTTGGTGAAGATTATGCCCCTGGAAGCTGGCAGGCAAGGATTGGAGCGGCCTGGAAATGGAGTCACCTCATGTGATATAAGCACCAAAGGTTGGAATTCCAGATACAGTGTGTTGCCTGTGGTGGTCAGCCGGGGTCAGAGGATGTGCCTGATGGATAACTTACATAAAGGCCTTTAGTTTTGAAAAGTAGATAAATACAAGGCCTATTTCTTATTGCCTTCTCTAGAACTTTACAATTACCATATATTAATTGTACATTATGTATCTGATTAATGAAAAAGTGTCTTATATATAATTTACATGGCCATATTCTTATTTATATTACCTAGGACCATCTTATTTTGCATTTATAAAGTAGAGTATTTCCAACACACTGCTTTTAACCACTGTTTTGTTTAGTAAAGCATAATACAAAGACTGGAAGATATAAGGGACCAGAGAGATTCTTTTAAAGAAACAGTATGAGATAATTTTGTTAGCCAAAGGTTCTCTAAAGGAACGGGGGGGGGGGGGGGGGGGGTCGATAAAATGGATGTTTGTATGTACATATGTATGTATATGTGCATGAAAGTTTGTGTAAAGATGTACTAGAGTGCCTTATAGGCTGTAATTTGGGTAGGCTAATAGTGGCCATCCCAAAGTTAGCCATCATAATAATAATAATGCATAGTGTGATGGCTATTCTTGGTTGTCAATACACATAGGATGTTCTAAAATATTAAATTCTAGGATTTATCATATCACTCTCTTTTGATGTGGAAAACTTTAAAGTTTTTGCTTTTAATTAAATTAAATTTTTCTACATTTATGAACCATTTTCAAAACTGCTTTAAAAGCCACATGACTTTCTACCAGATGTGAGCTGAGGACTTGAAGTTTTGCAGAACTGTAGGTTCCTGTTGCAAATGTGGTCACAAAAGATGCTCATATGCTTGGGCTTTGATGATGGTCACCGGGGTATAAGGACTAAAGACTTCAGGCCATTGTTTTTATTGTCCATAAGGTTTTGAGTTACAGACTTCCAAAGGCGCATGTGCTTAAGTAGCTTTAGGTATAGACCACTTGAAAACCACGTGGTAACCCCACTGTTAAGTATGCCTCTCTTTGTTCTCTTCCTTTTGGAAGCCATGGTGAGATAGAATGCTCCAATGTGTGAGGCCTGAGTTTCAACCCCTACACACACACACACCACACACACACCACACACACACACACACACACACACACACACACACACACACACACACACACGCACGCATGCACGCACGCACGCACGCACAGGTTGACACATGGTCAACACATGCCTATGGAGCCACGTCTGCCCCAGCCAGCCCAAACAGCATCACAAAGTCTGATTCTGAGAGAAAGCCCTGTGGCTGCTAGAAAATAGATTGATTTTTCTTTCCTGAAACTAATAAATCATTCCTTTCAAACATTAGTTAGTATATGTTACCTCTGATCACTCAAATCAAAACCTAAAGGGGAAAAATGCCCAGGTCTTTCTCTTGCGGGTTAGAGCTTTTAGAATTTTAGGTGGGAGGGAATTGGTGCAAAGAACAGTTCATTTGGTAACCTGTTTGCTTTGCAAGAATGGAGGCCTAAGTTCCAACCCCAGAACTCACTTATTAAACATGTAAAAATCCAGATGTGTTGGTGATGGTGCAAATTTGTAATCCCTGTACGAGGGAGGTAGAGAAAAAAGATCCCGGACTCACGAGCCTGCTAGCCTTGTCTACTGGGTGAGTTTTAGGCCAATGAGAGACTGTCTCAAAAGTAAAGTGGATGACATCTTGAGGGATGCCAGCCAAGATTGACCTCTGGCCTCTATACACATATGCACACACATACTTGTACCCAGGAGACACGTGCACACGCACAGTTCTGTGTTACATCCATAGTCAACCTATGATTGAAAACCCCTATCAGCTGGTGAAGCCTGGTCCCATTACTTCAGGCCGAGCATGTGGCCCCCTCTTTAGCTTCTGAAACCATACTAAGAGAAAGCAAGAGGCTTGTGATTTCCTGGATTGCCTGAGCTCCTTTTGTACTGGTAGTTGAGTACCTTGGTTGAGGGTAAGGATGAGGTAGTTGAGGTAAACACCTGGAACTGGAGTCTCAGCCTTTACAGATATGTCTCATGAAGACATCTCCTTCTGCCAGTGTTGGAGACCAAATTTAGGACCTGATACATTCTAGGCAAGTATTCTACCACTGAGGCCTGACCACTTAAGCTAGGACCAGAGCTTTAGAAGGTTCACATTGTTGGAAAAGACTTCACTTCTGGACTCTGGCACTTGATCTCTAAGATTTTGCTGGAGCCTCCCAATCTCCACCTAATCTTTTAAATCAGTCTACTGAATCAAATACAACAGCCCTGTGTGTATTTGTGTGTTTGTGGCTGCATGCATACACGCATATAGAGGTCAAAGAACAGCTACAGTGCCCTTCCTCGGGAGCTTTTCTTTTTCTCCTGAGACAAGGTCTGTCACTGGCCTCAAACTCACCAAGTAGGCTACCCTGGCTGGCTCACCAGGAGGCCCAAGGAATCGATCAGTCTCTGCCCTTCCTGCACCTGATTTAGAAGCATACTACCATACCTGGCATGTTATATGGCTTCTGAGGATTAAACCAGTCCTTCCGTGTGCATTCACAGCAAGTGCTTTTCCCACTGAGCTATCTGCCTGCTTGCGACTGGATTTCATCTGTAGCTAAGGTTGCCTGTAGTCCACCATATAGATGAAGCTGACTGCATACCCATAGCAGTCTTCTTGTCTAAGACACCAAAGTGCTGGGGTTACAGATATGCACCTCCATACCTGCTTTATTGAAGGCTGTCAAGCCTTTTGCTCTGATCTCCACCCTCCCTTGCTAAAGTATTGGCGGTCAGCGTGTTACAGATGCTTCTTATTCTCAAGAGGCAAATGCTGAAACCAGAACCAGCAAGGAAGACCAGTCTCCAATGTTTATACATAACCACACTTCAAGAAGGAGAGGATAAACAGCTGGTGGTCTGTAGTCCTTCTGATGTCTGATCGAATTTCTTCCCTCCTCCCTCCCCCTTTTAAAGCAGGCTCTTATATATCCAAAGCTGGCTTTGAACTTGGGATACATTTAAGAATGATCTTGTACTTTGATGCCCCTGCCCAGACTTCTTGAGTTGCTGGATTTATAGGCATGTACCACCGTGCCTGGGTTTATGTAGTGATGGGGATGGAACCCAGTGCTTCCTGCATGGTGGGCAAACACTGTACCAACTGAACGCCATCCCAAAGTACACTGTAAGTTCCATTAGAAAAAAAAAAAAAGAACTTTGCTAAAGGAATACATAGATTGCCCCTCTGTGGTTATCTCTGTCTAATAGAGGGCATATGCTGGAAGATGTAGGTTCTCCAGACTTGGAGGGTGGTAGGGCTGGGAGTCCTCTAGAGTAATCTCTATCTAATAGAGGGCATATGCTGGAAGATGTAGGTTCTCCGGACTTGGAGGGTGGTAAGGCTGGGAGTCCTCTCTCTGTTGAATCAATAGGAAGATGATTTCATTCTGGATAGCCATACAACCTTTCACCTACCTGACACAGCCTGAATCAATCATTGTTCTTCAGACAGCAGGAGCAGGCTTCCAGGTTGTGCTGATTGTGAGAGACAATGTGTGTTTCAGCCTCGCTGGACACTAGTCCAGATTATCAGTCTTCTGTATTGCCTCCTGTCCCTGGGCAATGTAATACATTTTGAAGGAAGTGTTGTGGGCTGGCAGTAGAGTCCTGGTAATGCATAAAATTCTAGTTTCCACGATAACACACCGCTTAAACTGTGTCTGTAATTCTGGCATTCCAGCAGGAGGATTAGACGGTCAAGGTCATCCTCGGCTGCATAGTTTGAGGCTAGTCTGGGCTTCATGAGACATTGCCTTGGCAAAACAAAGGGTTAGCTCACAGGGCCAGTGCTCAGTCGAACTCTTCGACATATCACTCTGAACCCTTCTCTTCTTGAGAAATTTGGGTTGTCTGAGTTACAGCTTATTGTCAGACACCTTGGCGCTAAGAAAGGAAAGGGACTCAGAAAGCCATCAAAATAAATAAAATGGAAGGTAGGGGACTTTTGAGAAATTGATAGGGAAGGATCCTGGGGGTGGAGGGGACCAGTGTCCTGCTATGGAAACAGGAAGCAGCCTGAGGAGCGGGAAGCATGTGATGGGGTTCCAGTATTTCAGACCTGGTGCGACACTGGGATTTCTTGGGGGATTTTTCTTCTAAGATAAATGCAAGGTTTCTACCCACAGGAGTGGAGTTGGAAGATTGGGTGCTTTTGATAAACAACTTTAGGTGAAGTGAAGGCAGAATTCAGAAGGAGTGAGTGTGTGTGTGTGTGTGTGTGTGTGTGTGTGGTGTGTGTGTGTGTGTGTGTGATGACTTTACCATGTTTGAGTGTTTGTTTGTGTTTTGAGACACTGCCCTGCATATATAGCACTGGCTGACCTGTACTTGCTATATGGCTCAGCTGGCCTCCAACTTCAGGCCTTCCTCCTCACCAGCCTCCTTGGCACTGGAGTTATATACATGTGCAGATGACCACAGTGCTGGAGTTACATACATGTGCAGATGACCACAGTGCTGGAGTTACATGTGTGTGCAGATGATGACCACAGTGCTGGAGTTACATGTGTGTGCAGATGAACACAGTGCTGGAGTTACATGTGTGCAGATGACCACATCTGATGAGAAAGATAATGTGTTTTATTTTGGTTAAGCTTTTGGTTTGTTTATGTAGTAAGAGTTTTCTGGCCCGGACTTTCAGGCCTAGCCTCAAGGTTTAGACCCACAGACCCACAGAGACACACAGATGCTTACAATAGTTTTAGGCTCATCGGCCTAAGGCCCAGGCATATAACTTGCTAACTCTTTACCCTTAATCTAACCCATGACTCTTATCTTGTTCAGCCATGAGGCTCGGTACCTTTTCTCAGAGCAGCATAGTTGTCCTCTGCTTCTTCTGGCTTCTCTCTGGCATTCTGCTCTGTTCTTCCTGTTCCTAGAGTCTTCTTAGTCTGGTAGCCCCACCCACACTTCCTGTCTGCCTTTGGCCAATCAGCACTTTTTATTAAACTCATAGGTGGGGACAATTATTTACATTGGAACAACATAATCCCCTACATGTTTATGACTTGCAGCTCATGTTGGTAGTTAAGGCTCACCTTGAATTTGGTCTTCCTGCCTCTATAGACTGAGTACTAAGATGACAAGTATATGCCATGTCTTCTGACAAGGAAAAGAATATTGTTTTTAAAGATGAACTCTATTTTTATTGTATTTATTTTTATTTTGTGTGTTTTGGTGTTTTCCCTGTGTGTATGTCTGTGTGAGGGTGCTAGATCCTGGAGTTAACAGACACTTGTGAGCTGCCATGTGGGTGCTGGTAATTGAACTGGAGTCCTCTGGAAGAGCAGTCAGTGCTCTTAACTGCTGAGCCATCTCTCCAGCCCAGAAAAGAGTATTGCTAATGTGTAGTAATTTGTATTGGAAACATTGCTAATCCACAAAAATCCTAACAAATGTTCCGAGATACTGAAGACCTACTTTGATAATGTGAAGCTTCAATGTTGAGAAATTTGAAAACTGTAGATATATTTCAGAATGATAGTGTATTATTCAGTAATTCACACACACCCCCACACACACCTATGCCCGCAATCTCAGTAGAATCAGTTCTCAATCGTGCTTAGCAAATTCGATACTAGTTTGCCTGGGTTACATGAAACCTTGTGTCCTAAAGGGGGAGGGGCAGAGAGAGGGAGGAAAGGAAGCTAGCTAATAAGATATGTAAATGCATAAACAAATGGAGAACGTGGTAAAATATGTAGAAAATAAAATAAAAAGACTAAATATAAAGGACTGAAGAAGCATTGCGTGCAGGAAATAACATGAGTCATGGAGGGTAATTAATTTTCTAGTTCTAACTGTCATGGGTTATTTTATTTTAGTGGTAGATAAGTGCATAAAAGTATATTTAATACTGGAAGTGTAAATCAAATGTGGATTCAGAATGGCTAGATGTCTGGACTTCTGGTCTGAATAATTTCAGTGTGGTGGTGCGTGTGCTGACTGTATTAATCCAGGCCTTTTATTTTTAATGTAAAACTATTTTTCTAATACTTTTGAGGGTCAAAATTTGCAGCCTGAGCTGCAGACAGCTCCATCTCTTGCTATGTCCTTGTCCTTTCTCTCTTGGGTCTCACACATGCTGGGTGAAGCACTATTCCACTGAGCTGCATATCCAGGCTTCTTTTCTGTTTTATATTATGAGATAGGGTCTTCTGAAACCATCCAAGTTGGCTTTGAACTTGGCACTCACTCCAGTCTTAAGGAGATGGTATTATGAGCTTGTGCCAGTAGGCCAGGCTGTGTACTTTCTTTAGGTAAACCACTCATGAATTTCCTTCTGATTCTGTAAGTTTCTGAGTCTATAAATAAATTCCCAATTTTGTTGGATTTCTCAGGTAAATTTTAGATACTTTGAACTGACTTATTTAACAGTGTTTTCAGTATATTCATTCTCTGGTCTACAAAAAATAGTATCTTTTCTTACTGAGTAAAACTAATGGATGCTTTCAGCTAAAGTAACAATGCCAGGCACATAAGTGGTCCACACTTAATCCCAGTGCTTGGGAGGCAGAGATAGGCAGTGATCTTGGTGTGATCCAAGCCAGCTAGGACTACACAAATAGCCCTTGTCTTTAAGTAAAAGATTGCACAGAGATTAAATGAGAGGTTAGCGTGTAAACTTGTGTGAGGACAGGGGACTGGCAATTGAGAGTCTCACATATGCTAGGTGACTGCTTTTTCACTCAAAGGGAGCCTTACTAAGTTTGACAGTCTCATCTTGAACTCTCAATCTTCCTCCCCAGCCTCTGATGGTTGGATCACAGGCGGGTACCACCAGGCTGTACTAGACTGTGGATCTGCAGTGGTACCATAGATGTTTAGCATGAGGATCTGTTTTCAAAATTGTTTGCCCTGTTAGCTCAGCAAGTTATTAACCAACAGGATTAATCAGTAGGTACCAGTTTCCCAGATTTTATTTTACTTTCTGCCACCCAAAGACTCTGAGACCTTTGTAAAGCAGTGCTGAAAATTCAGCTTAATGCATGTGCATATCCTGGTGCAAATGTGTGCTGACCTCCTGTGCAACTAGGAATATTGTTTGTCATTATATAGTGACCATGCTGTCTGGTCTCGAATCAGCCTGGCATACACACTGAAGTTATCAGAGAGGAGGGAACCTTAATTGAAAATGCCTCCATAAGAGTGCATTTTCTCAATTAGTGATTGATGGGTGAGGGCCCAGCCCACTGTGAGTAGTACCATCCCTGGGCTGGTGGCCCTTCGTTATATAAGAAAGCAGACTGAATAAGCCATGTGGAAAAAGCCAGTAAGCAGCGCCCCTCCATGGACTCTGCATCAGCCCCTGCTTCCAGTCCTGCTCTGCTTGCGTAAACCCTCTCCTTCCCAGCTTGCTTTTTGATCACTGTGTTTCATCACCGCAATAGATAGAAACCATAACTAAGATGGAGATGAAATGAAAAAAAGATTATTTTAATGTCTTGACTCCTGAGGTGCATCTGGTTCTTTTGCTTGTTTGTTTTATTTTGGTTTGGGTTTGGCTTCTGGTTTTTTCCAAGTCACAAATTTCATGGAAGAACAGGGATAAATACAATCTTGAGATATGTCGCCACCTAGTGGAATAAATGGTGTAACCTCATTCATGTCCATGGATACTTAGTTGATTCCCCCCCTGCCCTTCTTCTATTTTTTGTTTTATGGCAAGGTCACACTGAGTCTCCTAGGTGGGACTTGAACTCACCGAGTAACTCAGCAGGCCTTTTGAATTTGCCCTGGAAGGAAGGAAGCAAGTGGAATTACAGTCAGATTTTCCAGTTAAAGCTCAAAGGATCAGTAAAATTAAGCTCAGGAGGGAGCTAGAGACCGAGGTGTGAAGACTAAACTGTAGATATACATGGTAATGATGTTGAGCGTGACGCTTGTCAAGGTCAGGATTCTGCCCACAGAATGAGCCCAGCTAGGACTCCAAGCAGTAGTGGAGATGGAGCCTAAATTGGCCTTCCCCTATAATCAAGTGAATGACCACCCTAATTGCCATTATAGAACCTTCATTCAGCAGCTTATGGAGGCAGAAGCAGAGATCCATAGCTAAACATCTGGTAGAGCTACTGGTCCAGCTGAAGAGTGAGGAGAGATTGCATGAGCGGAGGGATCAGGATTGTGATGGAGAGACCATGGAGTAGGCTGTCCTGAGCTATTGGGAGCTCACAGACTCTGAAATAACAGCCGAGGAAACCCTCTGAATGTAGATGACAATCGAAAGGCGTGGGCAGTTTGTGGAGCCTCTTGCAGTTGGACCAGAGTTTATTCCTGGTGCATGAACTGGCATCTCAGAGCCCATTCCATACAGAGGAACACCTGACCCAGCCTTGATACTGGAGGGAGGGACTTGGACCTACCTCAACTGGATATGCCAGGCTGAACTGACTCACCTTGGGAGTCCTTGCCCTCCCTGGGGAATGGGTGGGGGATGGGGTGGGGAGAGGTTGGGGGGAGGGGGACAAGGAGAGGGAGCAGTGGTGGTGGGTGTGGGAAAAAATTGATTAAAAAAAAAGATCAGGGTTCTGACACATTCTACAGAATAAGATGAAAAGGAAAAGCGTGCTTGTAAAGCGTGCTCTAGGAGAAGCCCCCAAATGTCCCAGAGGCTCTGGACAAGGCTCTGTGCTGACTTATTTTCCCATTTCCAGTTAAAAATGGCGTTGTACCCGTGTTCCAGCAAGTACGCGCATCCCTTGGGTTTAATGGCAGGCTGGCACAAGCCTCTTCAGTAAAGACAGCTATATTTATTTTGTTGTATTTATCAAATGAATTGTGGTACACATGAGACAAGTGAATTGAAATGCTCTTTAGTTAGTTTTTAACCCAGAGCTGCCATGAGTGGCACGTAGATGTTGGGAAATAAGCCCCTCAGACTATGAATCCACCATGTCTTAATAAAGAGTGCCTGCACATTACCTGAGGTAGTGAGTTTGAGATCTAAAGGCTGTTTTTATGGTGGATTGCTTGTTTTTGACATAGGATCTTGCTATGTAACCCAGGCTGGCCTCAACCTGTAGGGGTCAAAGAGGTCCTTGGGGCTTACTGATGCACCAGGGGAACCAGAAGTGATAAACACACAGGAATGTCTCTTAAAAGAAAGAGATGTATAACCAGACTTCCTCCAGAAAGGCTGAGAATGGATGTGGTTAATAGCCTGGTGACCTTTGTTCTGTCTGTATGACTGAGACCAGATCCTACCCCAGGCCCTTAAGATGTCACACAAAGTCAGTCTTTAAGGAAGCGGTCATTTGTACTCTATGTAGTCACAAAGTTTCAATGTGTCATCCCTTAAGTTTTATTGTGCACATGGTAGTGAGTTAATTATCAATAGGAAACTTTTTTTTCCAAACTGTGCTGTACTTCAGTAGTCCTAAAATAAACTGATCAGTGTCAGTCTCTTGCGGTGTGAGCTAACAACAGCTACTGAGTAGTGTTAAGGGAGGCTTCCTTCTCGCCTCACACAGTTCAACACTCTGCTGACCTTTGTGGTCACGGAACTACACACACACACACACACACACACACACACACACACACACACACACACACACATCAAACTCCCAGTTCTCCTCCATCAGCCCCTGGGATTATAGGTGTTCACTCCCATCCTGCATCAGCCTCCTGTGGGATTATAGGTGTCCAACCCCTCATGATTGGTGTCCCAGATTCTGTTGCTGTGATAAAACATGACCAAAAGCAACATGGCAGCTGGGGCAGGGGTGAGGAGGCGGAAGTGGGGGGCATTATTTGGCTTACATCCTGGTTCCAGGCCATATTGAGGGGAGTCAGGGTGGAGACCAGGGGAGGAAATGAACTTCTCAGAAGCCACAAACCACTGTCTCACTCCCTCTGGATGGTCTTCAGCCTGCTCTCATAACAACTGCCCAGGGTGGCAACATCCACAGTGTGCTGGACCCTGTTACATACATCAACAAACATGAAAATGCCTCACAGATGTAGATGTGTTCAGTCCTATCTGATGGAGGCAATTCCCCAATTGAGACTCCCTCAGTTAAGTCTGGGCTGTGTCAAGTTAACAGCTGAACCTAACCAAGAGAGCCAGCTTGTGCATTTTTTAAAAGACTCTTATTAGTACCAAGTTACTAACTCCATCTACTTTATGAGAAAATAAATGATACATATTTATTTTAATTTTTGTCTATTTCTGGTTTTTAAAAATTCCATTTTTTCTCTGTAAATGTTGCGTGGCCTTTAAAGCATGTTGACATCCTAAAGTGAACTCTTCTTTTGGCTTCCCAGATACAGGCTAGTTCCACAAGTCTACTTTCCGGAGCAAATCTATGATGTCATCCGTGCCACAAGATACTTCCTGCAGCCAGAAGTCTTAGACAAGTACAAGGTGGATCCTAGCCGAGTAGGTGTTTCTGGGGACAGTGCTGGCGGAAATTTGGCTGCTGCCCTGGGACAACAGGTAACTACACTGCCTGGGGGACTTGGTGACAGCACCTACAGGGAGAGGTGAGCGTGCCCTGCAGACTCTCACACTCTTCACACTAGATGCTGGGCTGCTCACCTCTAGCACGCTCATGTGACTGCCCTGGGCACTTCCTCACAAGGCTTTTTGAAGTGGACACTGAGGAGTGTCTCTGAACAGGCTCAGGGAGATGTGTGGACATAAAATAGCCCTCCTAACTGGTACTGTTTGACTTTGCAAAATGGGATATTTGGGCTTAAATTTCAGTTCCTATGATTGTTTTTTTAGAGTCTTAGGAAAAATGAAAATGCTAAGCTGTTTCTCAAAGTTTTATTTATTATTATTATTTGATGTTTTTGTTTTGTTTTTTGAGATAGGGTATTATCTAGTCATGGTTAGTCTCAGATTCTCTATGTAATGGATGGCCTCCTGCCTCCAGGTCCCAAGTGTTGAGATTACAGGTCTGTACCACCATTCCCAATTTATATTACTTGTGGTTTTGAGACAGTGTCTTGCTATGTAGCCCAGGCTAGCCTAGAACTTCTGATTCTTTTGCCTTAGCCATCTGGAGTTCTGGGGTTATAGATGCACACCACCATGTCTGGCTCATAGGCTTCAAAGTTAGAATTTTAGCTCCACCTTGGGGAGATGTAAGTCCATAACTATGTCCCTTTGTTCTATGGGTCTTGGAAATGTGAATAATGTCATTTAACTGCAGGAGTGTTAGAAGGACTTAGTGAGACCACAAGCACCCAGTTCTTACATGCATCTTACCGGGAGATGGGATTCTAAAGCTAAGTGCACAGTTACTGTGCTCCATCTTCTTTTGAGATGTTGCATATCCATATGTGGAATTTCAAATGCTGGGATCGCGAAATGGGACAAAATGGAGAGTTACAGTGAGCTGAGGTTGCTGCAATGAGAAATCATATCCCTTCCACTTCAAGCTCACTCTGGGCACCTGCTCGTTGCTTGCTGGCCTGTATGAACTCACTGTCCCAGCATAGAGACTGGCTGCTCGCCAGGAGCACCTGTAAACTCTGGGGTCCCGCCATCCCTGAGTGTACTCTCTATCCTTCTCTAAAAGACGAAGATTTATGATTCTCTTCCTACTCCAGAAGCCATTGCATTTGTGGTCTTACAGGGAATAAAAAGTTAAGTAAGGCCCACAATTTACTCATATGTAATACGCAACAAGGTATGTAAGTACTAAAAGGTAGAAACAAGTAGAGTGTTATCGGGGCTTAGAGACCTCGGAGTCACATAACAGTGAATTCATCCAAAACTATATAAACAAAACTATGAGTCACAAACAATATATATTCCTTAGGAATTGTCCAGCAGCTTAGCAGGGCATAGTGACATACAGTGTTTTATTTTAGTTCTTAAAAAACCAGCCATTTATTTAAAACATTCTGTAAGCTGCTTTCTGTAAAAGGATGCAAGCAAATGAAATACTGTTCCTTCTATTCTAGTTTACTTACATTGCTGACCTAAAAAATAAACTCAAGCTGCAGGCCTTAATCTACCCGGTCCTCCAGGCTTTGGATTTCAACACACCTTCCTACCAGCAGAATGTGAACACTCCAATCCTGCCACGCCACGTCATGGTGAAGTACTGGGTGGACTATTTCAGAGGCAACTACGACTTTGTTCAGGCCATGATTGTGAACAATCACACATCGCTCGATGTGGAAAGGGCCGCAGCCCTCAGGGCCCGCCTCAACTGGACAGCTTTGTTGCCCTCATCCCTCAAAAAAAACTACAAACCTGTCATGCAGACCACGGGTGATGGCAGGATCATCCAGGAGATCCCTCAGCTACTGGACGCCGCTTCCTCCCCTCTCATCGCCGACCAGGAAGTGCTTCAGGACCTCCCGAAGACTTACATCCTCACCTGTGAGCATGATGTCCTGCGGGATGATGGGGTCATGTACGCCAAGCGCTTGGAGAGTGCAGGTGTGAACGTGACCTGGGAGCATTTTACGGATGGCTTTCATGGCTGTATAATTTTCACAAGCTGGCCGACCAACTTCGCTGTGGGAATCCGGACTAGGAATAGCTACATCAAATGGCTGGATCAAAACCTGTGACCAAGGACACTCCTCAGATGCACGAAGCTCTCTTTGCTTCGGAAAGACCCGCACTTTTCAGTCACCTGCGCTTCTTTGTTTGTCATGACTTTGTCATACACTGGAATATGTATTCTGCAGACCTTCTAATAATATACATTTTAAAAGGGACTCTAACTAGTTTAAAGCATCTGAATTTGGTTCACAAATGGACCATTTTCTCTATTCTGCCAGAGTCCAAGTGATCATGGTTTGAGGAGCTAGAAATAGCCCTAGGTCTGCCTCCATTGTGTTCTTTTGACAAGACATTTTTTCCAGCTGTGGCTGAGGTAATAATTTCTGAGGAACTAAAAAAATGTGAGCTTTCCTTCAGTTCCCTCAGAGGGTTGGCTCAAGGCTCAGAGAAGGGTCTGGGTGATACTCTGAGGCCAGCTCTGGGGACTGCATGTCCTGCCCTTCGGCAATGGTTGTGTTTCCTGTAACAGGATTTCTAACAAGACGCATTTTTTTTTTTTTTCTCAAAAGCTTTTCTTCTCTAAGAGTGTTAATGTTCTGAGCAAGATACTGTAAATTCAGTGTGGCTAAATGAGACATGAAAGTTACTTTCGACTCCTATTCTGAGAAAACAAGAAACCGCATATACTGAATTATTTATCCAGGAAAATCTTTTTAAATGTAAAATAAGTTTCCTCCTATGAAATAAGTAAAGACAGAAAAATGAAACAGTCATAGATTACTAAGAGTTGTGTGCATATAGTTGGGATTAGTGAGGGAATAAATTATGCTTAATAGCACCTTAAATTATGAGAAATACCTTTAGAAGATCTAGTCCATTTTTGGAAGAAGGGCTAGTCCATTCTTGAAAACTCAACTTTTTCACCTGTAGCTGAAAATTAGGCAATTTTGGTATAGTGTATTGTTTGTTTTTTAAGTTATTTAATGTCAATATATATAGCTAGACAGAATTTTTCTGAAAGACATCTATTATTAAAAAAAAATTAAGATAAAAGATATTTTTAAAAGAAAACTACCATAGAGTTATATCCACATATAATTTTGTGAGGAGCTAGATAATAATAGTATAAGAATCAGATTCTTTGATGTTTATATGCATATGCAAAATAGAATAATTAGAAACTTTTTCACCTATACAGACATCCAGGGAATGCTGGTTGGCCATCCTAATCCAAAATCTGAACTATCTCCAAATCCAGGATTTTGAGTCTGGTCTGTGGTACAAATGGAAGATTTCAGACCATGGAAGTCTGTTTTGTGTATAAAATGATCAAACCTATTGTGTGTAGTTATCCTCAGGCAGATCGGGTATGTGAAAAGCACACGTGAATGCCTCAGTTAGATTTGGGTCCCATTCTCAAGATGTTTTGTTATATATATGCAAATATCCCAAAGTCTAGAAAAACTATAATTCCAAAAACACTCTGGTCCCACGCTTTACAGATGAACGATACCCAACCTGTAGTTTAATTGCTTAGATCAGACAGACACATAAGGCCAAGAGAGCCCTCATGGGAATCCCTCTGGGGAAAGGGCAGACACCAGACTGCCCATTCTCCTGAGTTAGGTCTAGAAGTTCTATCTGCCCAGCCTTACCTTCAGATACGGTCTTCACTGCCAGTGTGGGCATCTTGGGCATAGTAAAGGATCCCAGATTAGATCTGGGTTGGACACCTAGCCCTCCTCTCTGTCACCCACCTTCTGCCCACAGTCCATGTTACATTTACGGACTGTACAGAGAACTCGCAGCCAGAACAGAACCTTCCCCTCTGTGAAGGATGGGCATTTCCAGTTCTCAGCAAAGATAAATGAAAATGTCCACACTGACTTTTCACTTGTCGGAAAAGCTACTAGCATCTTTATATGTAAAACACATGGAACTGTGTGTGTTTGTGTGTGCTGCGAGTATGAAAATACTCTCATAGATGAGCTTGCTGATTTGCTCATCACTGGTACTGGTCTCTTTTCTGTCTAAAATTTGAGGGCAGAATTAACTGATCTTTGAGATCACTTCTAACATCAGTCTTTTCTATGGTAATTTTTGATAGGTCATAAATTCTGAATATACTGAAATACAACACTGATTTTACTTATAAATAGATTTTTAGAAATTGGCCATATAGCACCAGTGCCTCGACAAGATTATCATTGTTCATATTTAGGATATAAATTGATGCCCATCTTTAACTGAGATTATGGGGCGGGGGAATCACAGGGTATTTTTAAAACCTGAGATTTTAGTTCTTATTTGAGTGACAGCCATCTTCTCAAGGTGCTGGGCATGGAATCCAGGGCCTTAAATGTTCAGCAAGTTCTTTACCCCTGAGCTACACCTGGAGCTTCATTATTATTTTCTTCCACACCATTACAATGTCTAAATATATATTTTGACTTTACCACTAAGGAAGAGGAAAGTGTAATATATTCACAGAGTTCCTTAAAATGGCGTTTTCTTCCCAAGCTATGAGCTAAACTATGCAGACATCACAAAATAAATGTTGATGAGAAGGGAATGAAGGGGACAAATGGACCACGCACTGTATCTGACGGAATACTTGAGGCTTTATTCTTATAGGTATGTTGCACTCCACAACCTGGTCTCTTTTTCAATGTAAGATAGCTTTGTTTTCCTGTTTTATGAAAAAGTTCCACGTTGGAATACCAAGATCTCTGAAATCAGAATATCAACAAATGAAGGAAAACCTCGAGGTGCTGCGAAGTTCATTTGTGAGGACTTGAAGACCTGAATAATGATGGGGAATGGAATATTTTATGCATGGCGTTTTAACCTTTGACTTTTTTGCCCATTTCCCACTGCAAAGGGGAAGAAGGCAGATCTTATGGAAAGTTTTAGGAACAAACACATTTTATGGACTGAAAATCCAGTATGGCACTGGGAAAGTTTATTTATGTTTGGAATCTTGTTTGGAAATAAAACGGGTCCGCCTGGAAGCATGCCTCTGTCCCTTTCCCTGCCTACACTCTGTGGTTCTGACTGGAGTCGCTGAGCCCTTTTTTATATCCATGTCCAGCCAAAACCTTCTACCCCTAGGTTAACTCTGTCTTTGTGTCACAGATAAGTGATTCTGTAACCTCCCTGATGACACTAATTTCCTGTCTGGAAACTGTATTTCCCATCCTAGTGAAATGTGCTGTGGACTGGCCCGTGTCTGTGATGCCTCATGTCTGTCCTTAGTGCTGATATTAGAGAAGGTGAGTATGGGCTTAAACCATCTCAGCCAGAGAAGTATCAGTAGTGAAAACAGGTGCTCAAGCTGATTCTGTTGTCCCATTTCATACTTAATTATTATGCTTAGTTCATGTAAATATTGTCATAATCATTCTATTGCTGTGAAGAGACACCGTGACCAAGGCCACCATTATAAAGCCAAGTGGGGGCTTGATCACAATTTCAGAGCTTAGTGTAGTATCATCATGCCAGGAGGCATCACATTCTACTTTCCTATGGCTTGTGGCCATATCCTAATGTGAAATACATTCAGTCCAACTTTAAGAGTCCCCATAGTGTTTTAGTCTCTTCTGAGACTCAAGGCAATCTCTTAACTATAACCGTATGGAAAAGCAAAAAGCAAATCACATACTTCCAACATACAGTGGCACAGAATATACATTACCATTCCAAAAAAAAAAAAAAAAAAAAGAGGAAAAGCAGCATAGTGAGGAAATGCTGAACTAAAGCGAGACCGAACACCAGTCAGGAAAACTCTAACCTACATCTCCATGTCTGATGTCAATGCATTCTTCAGATCTCCAATGCCTTTCAGCTGTGTTGACTGCAACATACTTTTCTCTCTTGGGCTGGTTTCACACCCTGTTCACAGTTTACCTTCACAGGTGTAAATGGAAGGCAGATTATATGAAAAGTTTTAGGAACAAAGACATTTTATGGGCTGAAAACCCCAGTACAGCACTGGGAAGGTTTTTTCTGTTTGGAATCCCACACTCTGGCATTGTCAACATCTTAAGGTCTCCAAGGTAATCCAGGCTTCACCTACACAGCTTGACTCAGTGACCTCTCTAGGCCTCTATGCAGGAACACCGCTGACACATGCCTGGCCTTAGTAGCTTTCCTTAGTCACAGAAGAAAATTCCATAACCCCTTCTATGTATTCTGGACTCTAAAGTCAGAACCATGTGTCTGAGGCTGCCACACACTGCTGCTTGCTGGAGCTGGGACGTGGCCTTCCTGTTCAATTACACTTATACCAGCATCCTGCTGCTCATGCCCCCCACTGCTTACTCTCTTTAATTCCTCTTCCCAAGTTGGAGGCCTAGGTGGGGTCTTTCTCCGAGGTCACCACTTCCTTATTTCAGTCGGCATCAGGCTTTTCTTTCCATCTCTTTATGCACTGAACTTGGCTCCATTACACTTCTTGTTGCTCATTTCCTCAAACTGTACATTTTCTGTTTCCCTTTGTCCATCTTGCTCCTTTCCATGATTGATCTGCATAAGACTGACCACTAATAACCACCTGACATGGTCAATACTAGGGTGTCTTGAAATCTCCTCTGCCAATGTCATTAATTCAAAACTTTATGGATATTTGTCACAAGGGCCAAGCTCTATTTTTCTCCAAGTCTCTAAGCCAGTTATTAATACTCTTCCCCTCTAAAACGTCTTGAGCTCAGCCATCACCTACCTTTTTCTCAGCACCATTGTCTTCCATGTTCTTACTAGGATGGTCCCATAAGTCCTACTTAAGTGTTCAACTACTTTTCTAGTCCAAAGTCCCAATGTCTTCCATGTTCCTAGCAAGGTCAGGCCCACTTCAGGTACCAACCTCTGACTTAGACACTGTTGTATTGCTGTGAGGAGACGCCATGACCAAGGCAACTATTATAAGACAAAGTATTTAACTGGGTGCTTGCCTGAAGTTTCAGGGGTTCAATTCATTATCATCATGGTGGGGCATGCAGGTATATACAAGTAGTGGCTGAAAGCTATGTTTTTATTCATAGGTGGAGAGAGACTCTGGGTTTGGCATTGGGCTTTGAATCTTCATGGCCCACCCCAGTAACATATTTCTTTCAACACAGTCATACCTCTTAATCCTTCTAATCCTTTCAAATAGTGCCGCTCTCTGGTGACCAAATATATGAGTCTATGGGGGCCATTCTTACATAAACATCAACAAATATAAGAATTTAGAAAACTTTTTATTTCTGGACCACATTGTTTGTGTTGGTATCATACAAATGGTCACATACCACTTAACACCTGTCTGTAGTACTCACTGTGCTGAGGTAAGGCAGGAAGATCATGGGTTTGAGAGTCTAGCACACATATAATAAGGCCCACACAGTGTAAAAATTATACTTTCTGATTGATTTATAGCTATTGTCTCCCTATCCTATATATATATATATAAAAAAAAAACCCTCTGCTGTGTATTTTGTTGGAAAGATGGTAGTGAGGGACTAGGTATACTAAGGAGCTAATAGAGTGTCTGTCTGACATCACACAAGGGATGCCAGAGGGCTGATAGAGTGCCTGTCTGACATCACACAAGGGATGCCAGAGGGCTGATAGAGTGCCTGTCTGACATCACACAAGGGATGCTAGGGGGCTGGTAGAGTACCTGTCTAACCTCACACAAAGCTCTAGACCACATAAACCATCAATGTAGTATGGTGAAACCTGTATTCTTAGCACTTGGAATCCAAGCAAGATGATCAGAAATTCAAGGTATTATGACTCTCAGTGTTTCTCCTAGAAGTAACAAGTTAGTGTCAAATGCTATCTGAAATCCTGCTTCAGAAAAATAAAAAGAAGAGACTTATCTACAAAACAAAAATATTTCAACAAAATACA
This sequence comes from Phyllotis vaccarum, assembly GCA_033318265.1. Taxonomy (NCBI): domain Eukaryota; kingdom Metazoa; phylum Chordata; class Mammalia; order Rodentia; family Cricetidae; genus Phyllotis; species Phyllotis vaccarum. The sequence continues at coordinate 31,468,513 of JARWLC010000010.1, read as the reverse complement.
CACGTGCATTGAAAACCACCTAGCCTTTCTTCTTTGTAAGTGTTGGGGCCTCGTGCATCCTAGGCAAGTGCTGGCCTTCTGTACTACATCCCCAGCCCAGAGCACCAACCTGAGGCCTGTCAATGAGGACAGGGTTCCCTGAAAAGAGTTAATGAGCATGAGGGATTTAGCTTGGGGTTTTGTGATAGGCCCTCCACCACACCAGCTTCAAACTCTATGCACGTGTCTCCTCTAAGGCAGTCCGTGTCTCCACAGCACCATGCAATTTCATTTCATGCCTCTCCTCTGTTTTACAAAATCCTGTTTCAACGGTTACCACATACCCACTTACCCAAATCTGAATTTTTAAATTTTTCTTTTCTTCTTCTTTTTTTTAATAATGAGCATAATGCTGCACATTTTTAATGCCAGCATTCAGGAAGTAGAGGCAAATGGATCTCTGTGAATTCAAGACCAAAGTTGGTCTATATAGCAAGTCCCCAACCAACCAGGACCATGTAGGAAGATGAGACCCTGTCTCAAAACGAAATGTGGGTCTCAGGTATTGAACTGAGGTCGGCAAGTTTAGCATCAAGTGCTTCTTCTACCCAATGGGCCATCTTGCTGATCCCTTCCATTTAAAAATTAGTTCTTTGAGAAATTTAAAGGGTAAGCCAGGTGCTGTTGCCCAAGCTTTAAATCTCAGCAGAGGCAGGTGGATCTCAGTGAGTTCAAGCCCAGCCTGGCCTACAGAGTGAGTTCCAGGATGGCCAGGACCACACGGAAAAACCCTGTCTTGGAAAACAAAAACAATTTAAAAAAAAATGTGTTCATATATCCTAGGCTGGTCTCAGACTCATCGTGAGGATTACCCTGAACTTCTTCTGATCCTCTTGCTTATCGCTTCTGCTAGGGTCATACCATGTTTATGCTGTTCTGGGGCTTCCTGCGTGCTGGGAAAGTGTTCAGCCACCTGACTGACCCATGTCCCTCTTCTCCACTTCTGCTGTATCTTAAAGCAGAGTTTCGCTTGCTGTCCCATCCTAACTCAAATGCCCTGTGCGGGAGCTCAAGCTAGCCTAAAACCTCCTGTGTGCTCCTCCAGTTGCTATAGTTACAGGCATGCGTTATCATGCTTGGTTGATGGGACTTTTTCACACAGATGTCTTCTTTCTACCCACTGCTCTAAATCTTATTCCATGACAAAAACAAAACTAAACTAAAGCCCTCAATAAATGTTAAAATAAAATAAAATAAAAACATCTCCAGTAGATGCCAGCAGAGGGCGCCAGTGAAAGTCAGTGATGTTAGCCATATCATAATACACTGTTTTCCTTAAAATTGAAAAAAAAAAAAAAAAAAATTCCCAGTAGCTTTCTTTTATTATGAATAAGAAACCATGTCGTATTTTGTCACAGAATAAATTAGGTATGTTTTTGCAGTTGAGAAAATTTTAAATTCCCCGGAGTACCTGAAAGAAAATGAATTTTCCAAACAAACCAAAAGGACTCACACTAACCCTTTGTTCGAACATGACTCATCTGTCTGCTCATCAAAGGGCTTCATATTTTCAATTCTTTTTATTATGCCCATGTTTCTATTCAAGGTAGATATATTTGCTATCCACTTGGAGAAAAATGGAGTTCTACATTTTGACAGCCTATTCATTGTAGCAGTTTGCTGCATGGTCAGCAGACCCCACCCAGTGCATCCTGGTTCTTTAGGGTGAAGAATCTGCTCTGGAAATAGAAGATGAGGCAAGGCTGCCTGGTCTTTGAGAGTCAAAACACCAGGTTGGTTCCAATGAAACTTAGCAGGGATATCTGTGAGATGGCCATATTTTTTTAAAAAAATAGATATAGTATGTTCCAGGGTTAAAGAGAAAGGCTTGGCTCTCAGCTCACATGGAACAGAGGACATGGCATTAACTAACATGTGGGGGACAGATCAAGATGTCCGTCTGTCAGCCTAGGTCCATGGGCACAGTCATACCTGTATTTTGCTGGGCAGGATGCAGCAACGGCAGCCATGAACTCAGCAGCAGTAGAGGCTTGCGCTGGCACTGGAAGGAATGAGCCTTTCAGAAGTCAGGCAAGCATGGCAGTGCTCTGCCCCTTGCTGCTGGACTATTTACTGCAATAGACAAAAAGAGATGAAGCATCATTAGCTTGTGCCCACTGGTGCCCTCACCAATGGACACTTCTAATCCAGTGGTCACCGAAGGCCCTGGGTAGACTAAATGAGTCATGAACAGAACCAAAATCATGAGTGTAGGAAAGGGCAGGGCAAGGAGAGGGTTGGTTGGATAGGAAGGCGTGTCGGGTGGGGTAATCAGAATGCATTATAAACACATGTGAAATTGCCAAACAACAAAATTATCAAAAATTATTTTTAAAGGTATACGTATCTTTGCCTCATACCTACACCTTAGAAAAGACAGGTTATACTTAAACAAACAAAAGCCCCCAATGATTCACTTAGCATGCACATGCTCCTGGGCTCCGTGCTCAGCGTTATAAAACCAGAAATACTGCAGTGAAATGGAGCACATGAGCAGTAGGTCACAGTAAGAAGACGGACACCCTGAAAATTCACACATACAGAAAGACATCTGGGATCTCCAGCACTGATGTTAAGGCAAGAGAGGACTGGCTTCTGCAAGCTGTCCTCTGACTTCCATACACGTACTGTGGTGTAGTAAGGAGTTTCTGGCCTGGCATTTCTGGCCTAGCCTTGAGGTTCAGACCTGCTTTGCAGCCCCACTGTGAATATCATTGGTTAATAAAGGAATTGTTTTGGCCTATGGCAAAGCATCTTAGAAGTACGTGGGAAATCAAGTGTAGACAGTCAGAGCTGCTGCCAAGGAGGAAGATTGATATGGGAATGTCTTTCTGTATGCTGTGAATATCAATCTTTAAATAAAGGAGCTGTTTTGGCCCATGACAAGCACTATAGAAAAAGTAAGAGGAGAAATCAGAGCATAGGTAGGAGAAGCAGGGCAGAGTCAGGGAGATCGAGCAAGCCACCCAAGGAGCAACATGTAAAGAACACAAGTGAGCAACATGTAAGGAACACAGGTGAGCCACAAGTCACGTGGCAGACAGATTAATAGAAATGGGTTGATTTAAGATGTAAGAAATGTGCCTGAGCCATAGGCCAAACAGCATAAAGTTAATATAAATGTCTGAGTCATTTCTGGGGGCCTGAGCAGCAGCAGGGTCTGGCAAGCAGGTCTGTGGGTCTGGGCCTCTGGCTGCCCAGGACCAAGAAACCTCATTGCAACAGAAGATAGGTAGGAATTCAGGTGAACCACGAGCCACGTGGCAGACAAATTAATGGAAATGGGTTGAGTTAAGACACAAGAGCTAGCTAGCAATGTGCCTGAGCCATAGGCCAAATAGTGTGAAATTCGTATAAGACTTTTTGTGATTATTTGGAACTGAGCAGCTGTAGGTGGCCTATTTGGGGACAGCTGGGCCCGATCTTGGGGCTAGTCTCGGCCAAAACCTTATACTACACTGTGCCACATACATGAGTAGTAAAAAAATCGGCAACTGATTTCTTTTGTATATTGGAAAGGATTAATCCCACCTGGCATGCACTTTGCACCTTTCTAAAAATATTTCAATAAATTGTTGTTTATTATTTAACATTTTTAAAATGAGAAAGTAAAGCCAAGTTATTCATAAGTAGTACTATATATAGGGTCAGCAAAATGACTCAAAATACTCTTTTATTTTTCTTTAATTATGCCATAGTTTCCTTTCAAAAGCAAACCCTTACAAGGAACAGACATGTATGCTGACAAGGCAAAGTGGGGGGGCTTGTCAGGCACAAATGAAATTGCATATTCAAGATCAAGCACATGGGACAAAAACAAGATGCCAGGCAGCTGTCGTTAGACAGTTTGGTGCAAAAAGTTTGAAGAAGCCAGGCTAGGGGTTAGTGAGGCTCAGAATTCAAGAACACTGTGTCTATTCCCAGCACCTATGGATAGGTGCTATGAGCAATCATATGGGTCCTCTTGAAGAGCAGCCAGTGCTCTTAACAAGTGGGCTATCTCTCTATACCTACCCCCAAGCCAGTATTTCATAAATGCCACTCTGCATATGTGAATTGGTCCAGGATCTTGTCGGGTTGCAGATTTCTGTTCAGAAGGTCAAGGTAGAGATGATCTTCTCTAGCACGTATACAACTTCACACACGTATACAACTAGTGTTCATGGGAAGGTAGCAAAAGATGTGTAGAAATTCTCTAAGAAATTACCAGTGGCTTGTTAACATTTTTGGTGTAGAAAGAGGATAAATATTGTAATTTTTTAAGTAGAAAAACACATGTACAACTCAGAATGAATTTGGAACAAATTGTGCCGTTTCTCTGCAATGTCTAAACAATGTTTAAAACATAAATGACAATAACAGGAAATGTTTCTGGTGTTGACCAAGAGCTTGTCTACACCACAGGGACCAGGTGTGAGAGTGTATACCTGTTATCCCAGCTCTTGGGGGAATGGAGACAGGAGGCCAGAAGTTCAGGGCTACCCTCAACTGTCTGTGAGTTTGACGCCAGCCTTGCCTACGTGAGATCCTGTCTCAGAAACAAATAGGCTAGTAGTTTATTTTTAGTTACTGTTTTTATCCATCTGAGCCAAGATAATGGACATAGATATTGCACTAGAACTATAGCTATTATTTCTGCTAAGTGCCATTAACATTGACCATTGCTTTTATTTTTTAGGAGCAATTGCTCCTGCAACATAAGTGAGCTACTTTGCTTCTGTGAAATGGAACAACATCCACTTTCTTTCATTATCTGTCCTGAAAAAGTTATCAGGCACAAGATTTAGCCACTAGACCTTACGCATCCATGTCTTGCTTCCAGATCACCCATAACCCTTCTGCACGTGGCTATGGACCAGGAAGTCTGACCCATGCAGATGCCATGAAGGTTCAGCATGGGGGAGGCACAGGCAGAAGGATGGGGTGGTTCCTCATTGTTGGCCCATCAAGGGACCCAGCTGATGTCAAGAAAGAGGAACTTCTCTTTCCGTGCTTACGAGGCCCATCTGAAAGTTCCCTGCACTACTAAACCTAGCACTATAGTGTGTGTGTGTATGTTATGTGTGTGTATGCATGAGTGTATGTTATGTGTGTGCATGTATGTGTTATGTGTGCATGTGCGTGTGTGCATGTGTGTGTATATGTGTGTGTTATAACAAGGCCCTATATTTAAACAACTTATTCTTGGTATCCATAGAGGGTTCCTGGAGTTATAACTCTCAAATTTGTCTTCACTGAGCCTGCACAATTTGCAGTCTCTATTGGGTTTCCTGACTGGCACCTCCCACGGATGTGGCTACTCATTAATCCTGTCTAGCACATTGTCATCCTCTGCACTGTCTTGTTCCTTCAACTTGGTGGGGCAATGGGAGATTTCCAGTGACTTCACTTCTTTAATGTAGCTGAGAGGAATAGTTGATTTAAATAACCTAAAATGTATTATTGTTTAGATGTGTGCATGATATGGGGTGTGTGTGTGTGTGTGTGTATGTGTGTGTGTGTGTGTGTGTGTGTGTGTGTGTGTAGGTCAAAGGACAACATGGAGGAGCTGGTTCTCCTTCAACCATTTTGTGGGTTCCAGGGATTGAACTCGGGTCAGCTGGCTAGTGTGGTAGGTGCTTACTACACCATCTTGGACCTGCATTAGTTGATTTTAAAGATTGTTCCTCTTCTTCACCTAATAGGATAGAGTGACAACCCCACATCCACCACCTGGGCAGACACTGGAAGAAAGGCTAGTGTCCACCAACTTGACACAAGCTAGAGTCATTTCCGAGGAGGGAAGCTCAGTTGAGACAGCACCTCCATCAGATTGGCCTGCAGGCAAGTCTGTGACACATTTTTAAATTAATAATTAATATGGGAGGACCCGGCCCACTGTGAGCAGTGCCATCCTGGGCAGATGTCCCTGGAGGACCCAGCCCACTGTGAGCAGTGCCATCCTGGGAAGGCAGCTCTGGAGGACCCAGCCCACTGTGGGCAACATCATCCCAGGCAGGTGACCCCTCAGGCTGACTGTGGGCATTTCAAGCCCAGGCAGATGGCCACGAATGGATATGAAGTCATACTGAGCAAGACAGAGGGAACAAGCCAGTGACCAGCTTTCCTCCAGTTACTGTCCTGACTTCCCTTAGTGACAGGCTGTGAACTGTAAAATAATGGTTAACATTATAAACTAGACAGAATCTAGATTACCTCAAAGATAAACTCCCGGATATGTCTGTGTGTCTTTTCAGATTGAGTTAATAGAGTAGAAAGACTAATCTTGCACCATCCCATGGCCTGGGGTCTCGGCTGAATACAAATGAGAAATTGAGCTGGGCACCAGCATTCTTTACTCTTCCTGACTGCAAGGAGATGTGAGCAGCTGCCTCATTCATGCCCTGCTTCCACGACTTCCTGCCAGTTGGACGGAACCCTCGGACTGTGAGCTGAGACAAACCATCCTTCCTTAAACAGATTTTGCCATAAGGAAAGCAAGCCAAGCTTTAATAATGACACAAATCAATCTTGTTGAGAGAACACAAAAAGAGGGGGCCTGGGCAGAAGGGAAATGGTATAAAAACAGGAGATGGAGTTCACCATCAGATAGCATGCCCTGCTTCGAGACTTCCATCACCCACATGGATTCTATGATTCTTCCCCAGGATTCATTTGTAGGGTTGAGACTATGGACAGGTCGGTTGTAGTCAAGCTTAAATATTTTGTTCCAGTTCTGCTGAGCAGGAGCAGAATAAGAAAATAATGAACAATGTTCTCTCTGCCCTCATGGTCGATGTTTGTTCTTTTCATTGAGGTCATAATAAATTTGTGTCCCAAACAGCACATAAAGTTCTATGTAGACAAATTAAAGTGACCTCTAAGCCCTAATGACATGGTTGCTTTTATTTTTTTCCAGTTCTGAAATTAGTATGACCTAATAGAGAAAGATTGCAGCAAACCAGAAGGAACAAGGTCACCACTGATGGAGTAATGCGCCCTATGTCCTCCCTGCCTTGACTGCCATGTTTGGCGCAGCAGAAATGCAGTGGAGGTGTAGGACGCCTCCATAGACGGAGGAACATGGCACATGGAACACCAATGTCACAGTGTGCTTTAATTGTCATCAAAAATTGTAGCTACACTTCAATGACATTATGAACCACTAAACATACACACCGATGTGATGGAGTACTCATAGTCCCAATATACTGAAAGGTGCTGTAGGAGGGGCCACAGATCCAAGGTCTCTCTCTACTGCATATGGAGTTTAAGAACATCCAGATCCTGTCTCAAAAACAAAACCAAATGAAACAATATGACATGTCAGCTACTCTGAACCATTTTCTATTCATAAACTGTTTTCTATGTTACCTCAAATTCTAAGTGCAAAATATTGTCTTTTTTGGAAAAATACTACATAAAATCCAGAGGGAAACATTAACAAAAAGAAAGAGGATATATTGAATGCTCATATTTGTGACAGTCATATCACAAATATTTTCTTTAATAATCTTAAATCCTTTGTACTTTATGAGTCAGAAAATTAGGAAGTTATTAGTTATTCGAGATCACATATGTTTTGATTGTGATTCTTCAGAGAAATAGAATAGATGCATTTTCTGTACAAATGTATTTTAAGATATGTATATATTTATTTTAAATTTGTTGATTTTATTCATCGTATGTTTTCTGTGTATGCATATGTCCCTTGCATTTGGATTTCCAAAGAGGCCAGTAGAGGGCACACGATCACTTGGAATTGAAGCTCGTGGTGGTTGTAACTCACCAGACATGGGGGTACTGAGGCCTGAGCTCAGGTAGTTTGGGGCAGCAGCAAGTACTGTGGCCCTGAAACACTCCACAAGGCCTCAAAAGCCACGTATATAATGTATGTGGGGCTGGTGATGTAGTGAGCTTGGTGATGGACTTGATGGTTTTATGTCAATCCCTCAATCTCAATCAGGATATCATCTCCTACATGCTTTCTATCTGTGCACTTTGACAGACATGCACATGCGCGCACACACACACATACACACTACCTAAATGAAATTTAAATTTTACAAAAGAATATATAATTTACAGTATAATGTATTAAGTAACAAAATATGATAAAAAGAACTAAAAATGTGGTTTGAGGAAACAGGGTATCACATACTATAGCTTAAATTGGCCCGGAACTGCTGTCCACACTATCAGCAATCCTCCTGCCTCTGCCCCCCAGGTTCTAAGGTTACAGGTATTTGCCACCGTGCCTGATTAATACAATGATATCCCAAAGAATTAGCTCACAGTGTGATGGGTTCTGAGAAGCCTCAAGGCCTGCAATCGGTGGCCTTGTGCCTCTGAGCCGAAGGGCAGATGACACTGAGGTCACAACTCAGAGACACTTACATCGAGAGACTGAATTTTCTGCATTTTGCTCTGGTCAGGACTTTAAGAGATGAAATGAGGCTTCCACTTTTAGTGAAGGCAATATGATTTGTTCTGTCCGCATGATCAAATGTTAGTCTTCCAAAAATTTGCCATAGACAAATCCACAATAACATTTGACCAAACACCTGGGCGTGTGTCTTAGTTAAGGCTTTATTGCTGTGAAGAGACACTATGACCACAGCATCTCTTATAATGGAAAATATTAAATTGGGGATAGATTACAGGCTCATAGGTTTGGTCTATTATCATTATGATGGAAATTGTAGAGCTGTATAGTCAGACATGGTGCCAGAGAGGGATCCTACATGTGGATTGGCAGGCAGCAGGAAGAGAGAGACTTTGGGACTGGATTGATCATTTAAAATCTCAGTGACCACTCCAATGACATATCCCAACAAGGCCACACCTCCTAATAGTGCCACTCGCTGGTGACCAAGCATTTAAATCTATAAGCTAACGGGGGGGGGGGGGGCATTCCTATGCGAACCACCACAGCACACCATGTCACAGCCAGCTTAGTATGGGTGGTGACAATCTGACCATTACCTTTACCGGATCTTGAAGCATTTAGAGAAGAAACCTCCACGTGTATTTGTGAGGGAGTTTCTAAATTGAGGATCCTAGTTTTTGTCAAGAGACAAAACAAACAAACCTAACCAGGCCATCCATCCTGAATATGGTCTGTACCACCCATGGGTGGGGGCACAGACTAAATGGGAAAAAAGCATCCATTTCTCTCTTTTCTGATTGTTGACGATGCAATGTGAGTATCTGCCTAAGCTTCTGCCTGGGTGGCTCCCAACATAGGGAATTGTGCCCTTATACTGGGAACCACAAACAGCCTTCCCTTGGGTTGTTTTCTGTCAGTTACTCTGTTACCACGATGACAAGTTACTAATACGATATGTAAAATCAACATAACAGCTAAAGTGGCTGAGCTAAGCGCCGAAGCCTCCCAAATACCTGTCACTGCCTCATAGCTGAGTTCTGATATAAAGCTCTGAATTGAAGAGCTACACTGGGTGTTTTGAGCAGTGGCAGGGACCTTAACCACTGAGCCACTTCCCCAGGCCCCTGTAATCTCAGCACAGCCAGGGATAGGACGATGCATAGTTTGAGGTTAGCTTGGCCTACATAGTAAGACCCTATCTTAAGCCCCCTTCCCTTTACCCACCAAAAGAATTAATGTTTACATTTGAAGTTTTACATTGCTTGGCAACGGAATTTTCAGTCCATGTTTGCTTTTTATATTTTGTTATATACATTTATATTTACTCTGTAACTCACAGTAATATTTATACATCATGCACTCATGTGTAATGATACAGACTTTGTATATAACTTGCATACAGGCATCTGAATTCCAAGAATAAACCTATGGAGTATCTCTATTAGCCCAGGTAGCTTGCTTCATATGCCCCTACTAGAATAACTGGTGTGATACCTGGTTTGTCTGTTGTTAAATATTGTGTGAGCCATGTATTATGTAGCTCCAGGGTCTGGTTTCTTTACCACTTGGCACATATCAGGAGTTTGTTCGTTACTTCCATAGGGGAGTCTATTGTGTACTCCTCTGTAATTTACCCATCCTTGAACTTCAGCACCTCCAGGTTATGCAATGCTGGGGATCTACCATAGGGCTTCTGGTGTGCTGGGCAAGCACTCCACTGACGGGGCTACAACTCCAGCCTGCTGGCCGCTGTTCCTGATGCATGTGTTTGCTTTCTGTTCTGGGAAGGTCCATGTTCAACCTTTGACTTGGTGTCTGCGGTGAGGCTGGACTTTTTATCTAGCTCTTCTGATCTTCAGGAGTCTCTCAGCTTCATCTATTGCCTAAGTCTTGCAGGCCATGTGTTACTTTTACATGAAAACAAACCCATGTCTTATGAGCACTCTTGTGCTTCTGTTTGGGTGGGTATAAGAACTTGCAGTAGTAGGCCCTTGTGCAAAGGGACATATTCAAAGACCCAATGTGGATGCCTGAAGCCACCAGCAGTCCAATCCCACATACATTATTTTTCCTGTAGTACTTATCTGTAACAGAATTTAGTTCATGAGTTGAGCATAACAGGGGCCTATCAGAGATAAGATGCGATAATCGTGTGTATAGTTTCCTGTGAACACACACCACAGGTCAGTGATCAACACCAGGTGTTTTTAATCACTCTCCACCTTATTCTTATTTATGTTTAAATACTTTTATTTTTGTGAATGTGTAGGTTTGTGTGGAAGTATACCATGTATGTTCAGGTGTCCTCAGAGACAAGGAAGAGAATTCAGATCCCTGGAGCTGTAGTTCAGCTGGTTATCAGTCACTTAGCTTCTCTGGCAAGAGAAGCACCTGCCCATGTGCACACTTGTGCACACATATACTCATGTGCACACACACACACACACACACACACACACAGCAAAGAATGAGTGTCTCATGCAATTCACCGTGTAGAATTTAATTTTAAGATATTTTTGTTGTTGACCTATGAAATATGGTCCCAAGTATAAAAGGATTAAGTAACTTTGGCCCTGTGGTGGTACCATTTATCCTTGGCTCCTGGCAGGTCTGTAGAGATGGAATTATCCACACTCCATCTCAGGCGTCTCACTTCAGAGAGTGTAACATCACACAGAACAGCTAAGAAATCCGAAAGGTCATGGCGGCTGTGCTAAATCCACATCTGTGCTTTTCAGGTCAGAAGGCCTCCCAGGACCTCAAAGCCCACATGAGTTCTTAAACTCTGTACCTATGCTCTTTGAACAAGACACTGTTATCTTCCTACTCACCCTCCCTAGGGAAGGAGACACTACCTGCATTGGCAGCAGCCTCATGTCTACACAGAACATGTGGCAAAGCTCCTTCCAATGCGTTTTGTGTGTGTCTCTCCGATATCAGAACCTCTCAGATTTCTGACAGTACTTTGCAAATAGCCCTAAGGTCTTATGTCCATGAGCATGCTGCAACAGAAATGGGCCAGTTTGTTAAGATAAGGCACGCTGTCAGGGGAGAAAGCAGTTGAGAGCAAAGTAAGAATTTAGTAGCTCAAACTACCTCACCATACCAAAAAACGATTGGGATTGTATGTCACATAATGCTAATGGTTGGCTATACACAATGCAGGTGTTTTGGCTCATTTGCATGTTATGACTTTTCTAGGGCTGCCCTATCTATTAAGCATAGTTCTATATTCCAGTTTATATCTTCCAAGGCTCATTAGCATCTTAAATCTCCATCAAAACTGTAATTGTGTGGTGTGTGTACATTTGTGCACCATGTTCATTCCAGATGCCTATAGAGGCCAGAAGAGGACATAGGGGATTCTCCAGAGCAGAACTTGACAGTTTTAAGCTGCCTGATATGGGTGCTGGGAACCTAACTTGGGTACTCTGTAAGAGCAACAAGTGCTTTTAGGCGCTAAGCTCACGAGTGTGCGTTATAATATTATAGTGAACCATGGAGTATCGAAGCATCTGTACCAGTGGGGGTTTCCAGCCTTGACCAACTGTTTTTCTCATGTGCTAAATTTCCAGCCTTTGTGTAACCCTCCCTGACATTCTCTTGTTTCACTTTGTACTCCACTAGAAGCAGGTAGAGAAGCTGAAGCTCAAAAGGCTAAAGTGGCCTTTCCAAGGACTCAGTGCTCAGAAGCTGCACTGCTGTGCCTGGACTTCAGTGAGGGAAACAGAGCCATAAGGGCCAGTTTTGGTTTACACAGCACTACACTGATAATAACGTTCAGCTTAGGCCAAGATGGCTAGTGATGGACATGTGGGTATGAGCCAAAAAAGGGGGAGGGGTTGGGAGGAGGAGCAACTGTTTGAGGATGTCTGGGAACCCAAAAGTAAACACTGATAAAATCTGTTATATTGTATAACTACTTTGGCAGAATGCCACTTTTATGCAATTCTTCACAAATCTGGTCTTGGGGGGGGGGGGGTCAAAGCCTTTTCCTCTAGCCGTTCAGCGTTGACAGCCTGTCTCTGTGTGCTGGTCTGTAGATTCACGTGCGGCTTGTATGCCGATCTGCAGCATGCGTGCCTATGTCTACCTGTGTGCAGGCTGTGTGTCAGCATGCGCCTGGGGCCTGCCTTGTCTGCTCTCTAGCAGCTCATCCAGGCGAGTAACACTGGCACCTCCTCTCTGAAAGGGGGTCTGATAACACCAGCAAGAGGCAGCCGTTCTCCCCTTGAAGCCCAAAGGAAGTTCAGGAACTCTGCACCACTAAGAAAAGCCATAAAAACATCCCTTGGGATTCTCTTTTCTCATCCAGGATGCAATCATCAGAATTGCTGGTGGATGACTGTGAGAACACAGAGCCTGTACAAATTAACTATAGGTGGGTTATTTTCTATTCATTGGTATTGCTGGTATTACTTTGGATTTTTTTTCTTTTTGAATTAACTACTTACTGCCATCTCTGTCATTGGAAGATCACAACTTCAGCAATAATACAGGGAGTGGCAGCAGCGGGGACCGGGAACAGAAATATAGCTTCCCAAGGCTGCTTCCTCCTCTCTCCTCTGGACTTCACAGCAGAAAAGAATTTCAGGAAGAGCCACAGGAAGCAGACTATCTGTCGGAGGATATTTTAAAACACAGATTGAAGCACAGGGGTAAACATAAAGGGTGCTCAAGGTAAGGAAGTGTATGCTGGGGTGGGGTGGGGGTTTCCCAGGGTGCTTCCGCTTAAGCTTCATGGTATCATGGTGAGGGTTTCAACTGTTGTGAAGAGACCCCATGACCATGGCAACTCTTACAAAAAAAAAAATCATTTAACTGTGGTGGCCTGCTTACAGTTCAGAGGTTCAGCACATTGTCTTCATGGCAGAACATGATGGTGTGTGGAGGCAGACGTGAGTGCTGGAGAAGTAGCTGTTACATGCTGACTGAGTCACAGTGAGAAAAGCTTGAACAAAAGAGATCCCATAGCCCACCCCCACAGTGACACACTTCCTCCAACGAGGCCACACCTCTTAGTGGCTATGGCGGCCAGTTACATTCAAACTACGATGGTCATTCTCAACTTATATCTCCAAAGATTGCAAAGACCCTTTGATTTTCTTTTCCCCTCTTTTTGTTTTGAAATTCTACTTTATTTTCTTGTGCATGTGTCTGCTGTATGTGTGCACATTGTGTACGTATAGGGAACGGCCCACGGTGGTCAGAAGAGCATTGGATTGCTGGAGTTACAGATGGTCATGAGCCGCCACATGGGTGCTGGGAACCTAAGCACAGTCCTCTGCGAGAGCAGATAGTGCTCATATTGGCAATTCATTTCTCCAGCCCCTTTCCTCTTTTTAAATAAATAAGATTATGATGTGACAAGCTACCTAGGGATTGTAGTCTGATAAAAAAATATGGATCAGAAGAGCTGAACATGAAGTTTAAAGCACATCTTTTAATGTACATGGATGGGGGTTCTTATGAGATTCCTAGAAAGCAACAGGCTTACAGTTTTAAGAATGGTTCATTGCTATTTTAATATTCTTTTAAAAAAAGATTTATTTACTTATTATGTATACAGTGTTCTGACTGCATGTGTGTCTGCACACCAGAAGAGGCCACCAGATCTCATTATAAATGGTTATGAGCCATCATGCGGTTCCTGGGAATTGAACTCAGAACCTCTGGAAGAACACTCTGTGATGGGTCCTCTGAGCCATTTTTCCAGCCCTGTTTTAATATTCTTATTTGAAAATATCTATCCATAAGAGGAATATTGTCTCTATGTAAACAACAGCAATTGTTTTAATTATATTTGAATTCTTCATTCTCATCTGGTGAGAGATTTTAGCCAAACTCCAGAATGGGGAGCCTCTTTTAACGCGATTCCTTCACTGTCCCATAAATTCTCACCTTTGTTGAGGTTTGAATGGCAAATTCCTGGTGAGCTCACCTATTGGAATACTTGGACCCGAATCAATGGCACTGTTTGTTAAATTGTGCAGCCTTTAAAAGGTGCAGGCTTGCAGGAGAAAGTGCATGGCAGGGCAGCCTTGGTGAGTTTACAGTCTCACTCCACTTCTGTGTCTGTCTGTTTCTTGTGTGTGGTTGAGATAAAATCTCACCACTTCTTATTCCATTATGAACAGCTAATGCTGTGCAATTATAAACCAAAATAAACCCTTCTTTAAGGTGCCTTTGGTCAGAATTTCCTTACTGCATCACAAGAGTAATGGATACATAGCCTTCCTATCCCGGCTCAACAAGACTTGGGAAGTCTGCTAGATTGGGACCCAAAGAATTATCAGCGCACCTCACCCTTGCCTGGCTTGTTCTAATTATCCCTTAGCCTGACTGGACTCATTTTTCTCCTTCTTTTTTATTGTTTCTTTCACCAGGACACAGGCTCCATGTCACTGATGACAGCAGAGAGCAACGTTAATGACCCAACAGTTACAAGACAAGAAAAGTGTAAAGAACAATGCTACAAAGGCCAAGTCTGACCTAGCTGTATTGGGCTTCAATTGTTTTTATAATTTCATATATGTGAACAAAGCATTATGATCATATCCAACCCAAATCCCCTCCTACTCCACCGGGACCCCCCCCCCCAATACTGCTGGTTTCCACTTTCTTGCCTTCCTCTTCCGCCTCTTCTTCTTTTTCCTATAATTAAAGCTACCCTTGTAATCAGGGCACTTGTAATCCACCAGATCATCTACCAGAGGCCACACCCCTGAAGAAAAATTCCTTCCCCCCAAGCACCCATCCATTGCCAATAGCTCCTCATCTAGGTGCAGAGATGCTTCAGCCTCTCTTCCGGTCATGCTGGAATGTTGACTAGCTCGCTCTTGTGAAGATAACCACAGCCACTATGAGTACACGGTGCAATACCCTGCTGTGTCCAGAAGACGTTTCACAGTACTCCGTCTATGTTACTGCTCATATTCTTTCTGCTCCCTCTTCAGTGGCGTTTCCTGAGCTTTGGTGGGGTTAATGTCAACGTCCTGTTTAGGGATGAGCACTCAGTAATTAACTTACCTTCAGCATGGCCAGTTATGAGTCTCTGCACTGACTTACCCACTGCAGAAGAAAACAACTCTGACCAAGATTAAGAGCAGCACTGGTCACAGCTATAAACATTAAATATTTGGAAGGAAGTTTGGCAACATGCCCATATAGCAAAACAAAAACCTACAGGATCCTTATGTTAGGACCTATGTCTTAGTTAGTGTTCTATTGCTGTGAAGAGGCACTGTGACCATGGTGACTCTTTATAAATAAAAACATTTAATTGGGGGGTTGCTTACAGTTCAGAGGTTTAGTCTATTATCATGGCGGGAAGTGTGGCAGCAGACAGACCTGGTGCTGGAGAATAGCTAGAGCTCTACATCTGGATTAGCAGGCAGCAGGAAGAGAGAGACACTGGGCCTGGTTTGAGTATTTGAAATCCCAAAGTGCAACCCCTGTGACAAGAAGGCCACACCTCCTAATCTCTGTCAAGTAACACCACTCCCTAACGACAAATATTCAAACCTATGAGCCTATGAGGGCTCTTCCATAGCTTTCCCAGCTTGGGGGTTTTGATTAGGTTTACAGAATCTGGTATGAATTCCTTCCTGTGAAATAAGTCTCACTTTCAACTAAAAACTGGTTAAATGCCCCAGTGACAGTCATGGCCCAATGGTCACAGCCTGGATGGTGTCTTTCCTCACTATGGAAGTTCGTCAGCAGGGGGTAGTTTGCAGGGCAATTCCAGATCAGTTTTTCTGTCTTCTGTGACCGAAGAGCTTCATGTCTTCAGCGATAAGGTCTCATCATCTAAAATTTAGTCTTCTTGTTTTTGTTTCTGACTGCTTTTTCTCTTCTTTATGATTTTTTTCTTTTTATACTAAGCGGGCCTTAGCTCACTTAGATAATTATAATTAGTTGAATATAATAATTTACTTAGAGCTGTGGATACAGCTCACTGCATGTGTTAGTGGGAAAGTGCATGACCTCAACAATACACACAACGAAACAATATATGCACTTATTATTTTGGACTCAGTTCAAGACGTATCTACAACACACTCCACCCAGTTTCCTGAAAATTGTAAGCAAGCTAATTTTATGCCAGCTAAAATTTTAATCTCAAGGCTGGAGAGATTAACTTAGTGGTTAAGAGTATTTGCTGCTTTTCTGGCTCCTTCAAGCATGAATACATACACACATAAGGTACGCACACACATTTTATCTATTTCCTAAAAGATTAAAAACCTACATTAATCTCTAAGAAGTTTCAGTGCCCAGCCCAACTCCTGCAGAATTTGTAATACTTCATCGCCTGGGGAGAAAGGAAAAGCGGCTAACAGTGCTGTAGTGGACACCGAGCACCATCTCCTTCCCAGGGTCCTGGAGGGAAGAGGCTGGACTGGGAAAGAGGATGAACCCTTTCCTAGCTGCTCCCTCAGCCACTAGCAAGGTCACTTTCTAATTGAAAGCTCTGTCTGCCTTGTTGGGCTGGAGGCTTCAGGACCCCCCCCCCCACCCCCCCCCTATTCCTTCACCCGCCCCTTCCAGCCCCAAACCATTGTTAGCAGAAATTCCTGCCAGAAGCCCGCGCTTACAAACACCAGACATGGCGGATGAATTCCAAAATGACCACCGGACCTGCTGAACCCTAAACCAAGCCACCCAGCCAGCATTCCAATACCTTCCCAAGCATGTCACTGCCTCCCACCTCTCTCCTACAAAGAGCACTTAATTAATCCAGTCCAGCTGCTGATGATATTTTAATCAATGTTTCTTGTGACAAACACAAAAAGGTGTTTTTTCCTAGGCTCAGACTTACATTCTTCCCCTCCTTTCTTTCTCTCTGATTTTTTGCAGCCTGGTTGGTCTGACTTGATTCAGAAGTTTTTTTGCATAGCCCAGGCTAGCCTCTTGCTTCCACTACTCAATCTCTGGGATTATGGGTATGTGTCTCATGCATAGAAAATAATTCTTTTCCTCCCCCTCTTCCGTTTCTCCTACTGTCTCCTTTTTGGAGGGACGGGGTGGGGGGGGGGCACACTTACTTTGTAGCCTAGTCTGTCCTTGAACCCATGGCAATCTTTCTGGACCAGCCTCCTTAATATTGGTGTGTGTGTGTGTGTGTGTGTGTGTGTGTGTGTGTGTGTGTGTGTGTGTGATTTCTTCTCTTTCGTCCACTCATTTCTTCAGAAATTTGTCTTTCCAAAGGTTGTTACTATTCTGCACTTGGGAGACAAATCTAAGCTCACAAAAACATCCTGCTTCTGTCTTGTTTCATCTGTTTTCCTGACAAAAGAAGAAAAAAAGATTACCCATTAGGAGAAAAGATGCAAGTTAAACATGCACTGACAACACGTGTAAGCATTTCTAGAATATTCTTATCCTGGAGTTAGGAAGAAGAAAAACTTATGTATGGGTGTGCCTGCACCCGCCAGTGTGGCTCGTCTCGGGTATTTCCTGTTTAGTTTGAGAAGGGTCAACATCTAAACCAAGAAAAGCTAGCAACAGTCCTTGGAGCTGCCCTTACCACGCTTCTCAGGCTCCTACAAAACCTGGGCCTTTTAGGAAGGTTGTTTTTCACTGGGGTGTGCTGCCAGTGTACGTTTCTGCACTGATTTTCCCGCCGAATTCCAACTTGGAATCACATCCCAGAACTAGCCTCCTTTCCCGGTATCCTTCAGTTTCAGGTTTGTGTGGGTTTCACTTTCATCTCTCTGCATAAATGAAAAGCAGTTAGTGATTAACTCTGAACCACCCAGAATGAATCGGCATCAAGGAAAGAAATAAAACCACTTCCCTTGAAGTCATTTAGCCAAAATGGAGCCGGGATTTGACTCCTCTGTCTCATGCCCCCAGTGTCATCTGTTCTCTGTTGTGTGAATCAGAACCATCACCGGCCTGAAGAAGGGAATCTATCCCTGTGTCCTGCCTCTGTCCAGGCGTGACTGTCTGAAGGTGTCTGCCCCCAACCAAGGTCTCTGTGTTCCCATTTATTGAACAGCATAGACAGCATCACATAAAGAAGAAATGGGGTACTTCGCAGAATTCTTTCACAGAGTTTTACAGGGGATTAAGTCACTGTCTCCAACTGACCTAGACAATAAACATTACCAATATCCATAAATGTTGCATTCAACCTTTATGGTGGATTTTAGGAAGTGGCTTTCAACTTCTGTATTTGTAGCTTTTAGCAAAGGATACACATGCGTTTTCTGGGACAGGGTCATGGAAGAGAAAATAATTTAAATTACATTAATGCATTACTTTAGGCTGTAAGTGTTGACTACCTGGGAAATGCCAGTCAAATAAGACTTTTTTTCTCTTAAAGGCAGATTAGATGAGCAGGCTGAGTTCACAGGAGAGCAGCCTTATGTCTTAAGTGACCTCGGGTTATATTATTAACTCTGGCTGTGTGGTCCAGCAAAGGTTTCAGTCCCTTACAATGTATGAAATATTTTTCATCATAATGCATCACCACATTTCTTCTTTCATTGGGATGATAGACATTTAGAGATAGAAAGACCCCCACTTTCTCGTGTTACACATTCAGAAAATTAAGACAGAGGCTGGACTGTGATCAGACTTCCAGTTCAAGTCTTAGTACTGCATAAACCAAGCATGAAAGCACATGACTCTGATATTGGGTTATAGGTGTGTGTGGCCATGAGTCACTTTGGTGTAGATGTAAAATAAAATCCCATTGCCTTTTTGTTTATGTTTTCATTTTGTGAGGATCAAGTTCTGGTTCTATAGCCCAGGCTGGCCTATGAATCCTCTTGCTTTAAGATTCAGCACAGGGCTGCACCACTGTGCCTGACTCTGTCATCATTATTTGGTTAAAGCTTACAGTTATAACTATATTTGAAGCACTCTGGAAGTCAGTGGCAGTAAGAAAAAAATGAACAAGATCATTCAAAAGGCAACTTAGGAACCAGTGAGATGGCTCTGTGGGTGAAGCACGTGTTTCCAAGCCTGAGGACCTGAGTTCAATTCTTGGAACGCTCAAGGTGGAAGAAAAGTGACTTCCACAGCTGTCCTCTGACCTCAACACATGATGTGGTGACTTGAGTGCACCTATAGATATGCATGTGTGGGCCAATGCATACGTGTGTGTGTGTGCGCGCACACGCGCGCATGTGCGCGTGCACAAATACACATATACACAGAAATAAAACAAATGTAAATAATAACAAAACAAAGGGCAAAATTAAAGCAGTATCTTTGACGGAGAGGCTTTAAACACCTGACCAAATGAAGCAGAAATACTAAGGGAGGAAACAAAAAACCAAATCCAAGAAAAATAGTTTAAAAAAAATGAAAACATAAAATACTTAACAAGCCCAGTGTAGTGGCACCTGCCTATGACTCCCAGCACTTGGGAGCTGAAGCAAAAGAATCCCTTGAGACTGACCCAGCATTGGGAGGCAGGAGCAGGTCAGTCTCTGTGAGGCTGAGGTCCTCATGGTCTATGTGGTGAGTTCAGTCCAGCTGGGGCTACCCTTCTCCCATCTTCCTCACATCCCCATCCTCCTGATGCTGGCTCTCTCCATATGTGTCTACGTGACATCAGTATTCTTAAGTCATATTCTGCCATGTAAGTCATTCCTTTGACAATAGAAGTCCAGCTGGTATTTCATTCATTAGAGTTACTACCAGCAGCTATCAGGATGTTATTTTATTTCAGGATTTCCTTGCAAGCCTCTGGTGCTCCAAGACTGACCTGGCAGATGCACCTTAATAAATGCTGAGAGCTGGGAGTAGATAGAGGTATCTATGAGGAGGATGCTTAGGATGGTAAACATCTGTCTAATGTTACAGTCAGAGAACTCATGTCATTGTACACAGTTGTTGAACATAAAATCCAGTGTAAAATTTCATATGTGTTAACAACTAGTACGCTGAAATTCCTTTTTTGCTTAGAATGAAGCCCAAAGTAAAGAAAGGGGGGATTAAGTGTACACAGCTGGGCTGAGTTTCAGGCATAGTGAGCAGGTGTGGTCAAAAGTCCTTTGAATTTTCTCCATCCTTGATGACCTTCCAAGACGTTCCCCTGATCCATATAGCTAACATGTCGCATAGGCAGAGAAGCCAGACACTGGTATAAACTGAGGGAAATGTTTTCATTTTGGTTAATTTGTTGAGGACTGAATAAAAATAGTCTATTTCATATGGTAACTTACGAGGTGTCTGGAATAAAAAGGGCAATGTTCCATAAATAGTATCCACATTCTTCATTATACTGGTAATTTAAAGATGAACCCCTGTATAATATAATTCCACTCTATAGTCAACCTTGCAATATCTGAAGTGGGGGAGATGTTGAACCATGAACTACTAAGCTACACAAGTCTTTACCTTTGAGAATGTTTGCCCTACTTTGAGATAGGAAGTATTATATTATTATGTAAAATTAATTACTTTATTGTTTTCTTCCCGGTCAGATTATTTGCCAACCAAAATTAGTTAGCAGACCTTTGTTCTCAGTGTGATGATATCTGAGGAGAAGTAGTTAATTTCCTTGCCAAGAGCCAACACGTGAAGTTTTGTTTTTAAATTTTAATTTTTTTATTATTTCTCTCTCTCTTTCTCTGAACTAACAGGCATGGCTATTGTTAGGATTTTGTGTGGATTTGGTTTGGCATGAATTTACCCAGTTATCTGGCGGTGGATTTTTATGGATGTAGGGAGCCCATGGGGAAGGCAGGAGATAGCAGGAGACACTTTACAGCTGTTTGATTAACAGAAAGGTTATGATCGCAGGGAAGGAAAGAGGAAAGAGGAGAAAGAGAGAGAGGTGGAAAGGGGAGCTCCAGAGAGAGAGAGATTGAGATTCAGAGGTGGGAATCTTGCTTTAAATGGGACTTGACATCAGAGCTCAGAGAAGGGGGTGGCTTTAGAGACTAACACCTATGCCATAGCACACGTGCAGAGGCCAGAAGACAACTTTCAGGGCTCAGTTTCCTGTTTCCTATTTCCACTGTAGAATCTGAGGACTGAACTCAGATCATCAGGTTTTTGAGGCAAGTACTTCTACTCAGCCATCTCACCAGCCCAGAGCTTTCATTTTAATTTTTTTAAATACAAACTTTGAGGCCTAGAAAATCGATATATTTAAACTTTTTAAAAAGGCGTCAAGACTTTTATGAACAAAAATGTTGTCTGTTAAATGTCAGAGAGAGGGTGGAGTAGCTTATGGGTTTAAGAGGCTCCTGAGTTAAGACCAACCTGGTCACATAGTGAAACTGTCTTAGAATAGAAGTCGGGATGAGATGAAGACATCCTAAGATAAGCAATGGGGGGCTCATTATCACAAAACCTTCCTAAAAGGAAAACTGGAGAAAACGCTACAGGCAGGAAGGAGCAAAGCCTACACAATACATAAAGGGTATGGAGAAATGAAAGTCTCAGAAATGTGACTTCAGGCACCATTAGAAAAGCTACTCTCAAGGCTGAAGAGATGGACCAATGGGTAAGCACTGGCGGCTCTTGCAGGGGACCTCAGTTTGATTGCCAGCACCTACACAGCATCCCACAACCACCCAGTTCATGGGAATTCACTGCTTTCTTCTGGCCTTTGCAGGCACTAGACACATAAGTGGTGCATAGACATACATGTAGGTAAAACACTCATACACATATAATAATAGTTTTTAAATTTAAATAAAAAACCTACTCTTCCTGTAGTGGTAGATTGCAATGCTATGCTTTAATTTTCATGATTTAAGAGATTTTGTTTTTGTTTTTAAATGGCAACTAGGCAGATGAGGTGCTGGAGGTCTTTGATATTAGCACCTTGGAGGCAGATTTCTGTGAATTCAAGACTATCCTTGTCTACACAATGAGTTCTAGGACAGCCAGGGCTACATATAGAGACCCTGTGTCTTAGTTACTGTTCAATTTCTGTGACAAAATACCCTGACCAAGCAACTTATAAAAGAAGGAATTTATTTTGGCCTCATGGTTCTAGAGGGTTAGAGTCCATGACAATCATGTGGGAAAACATGGCAGCATGTAGGCTGCCCACGGTGTTAAAACAGTACTTTTGAAAAACTCAAAGTGAAATACCTCTTTCAATAAGGCCACACCTTCTTGTTATTCCCAAACAGTTCCAGCGATCAGGGATCAAGCAGTCAAACATGAGCCTACATGGGGTATCCTCACTCAAACCTACACCTTGTCGCAGTAAATAAACAAATTAAAAGTAGCAGCTCTTAGAGCCACTCTGTATTGAACAGCCACTGCTAAATGTTGAAACATCCCTAGAGTTCAAAGCAGCCAATGAATTTGTACCTCTAGCCCGAGCATGGACCAATCCCAAGACTGTAACTCCAAAGCTCTGAAACCCCTAGAGCACCCCCACAATAAAAACCCTTGCTTCAAGCTCCTTAGGGTGGCTCCTACTCCACCACTGTGTAGGATGCGCCAATGACCCAAGCTAGCTTGTAAATAAAGAGACTCTTTGCTGTTCCATTGGACCAGTCTCTTGGTAGTCTCTTTGGAGGTCTGGACTCTATGTACAACAGAAGGAGATTCTATTCAGATGTTTTAGTTACTTTGTTGGTGTTGTACTCATGTCCAGGGACTCTCAAAGACCAGGGAGCTGGATTCCATTGTAAACACAATGGGTCAGTTTATTCTTTTTGAACAGCTTCAAACAAACCCAGGTCAAAACCCTTTGTTCCAGAGCAGCAGAGAATTTTGGCCACAAGCCCAGAGGTGAGGGGGGTTTTAAAGAAAAGCATATGTAAGAAAGGTACTACATGTCTTGGCATTTCAGGATTGGGTATGGGGTACAGTAACTATTGGCTACACTTGCGAACTCAAGCCCTGAATCTGCTGGCTGAATTTTCGGCTCAAAACTTTAATCTATTGGCTGTCAAGTCTGTTCCTGAGATTCTTCTCAAATTCTTAGATCTAGGCCGTGCCCTCAGGTATAGCTCACCATCTTTCACTGAAATAAAGTTTTCTAAAGATAAATCTATGCCTTCACATTAGCTGCAACCCATTATGCCAGATCAAGTATGGCATTTCCCACTTATGGCATAGTATCATTGCTCACACAGTTTCAGATTGGGGAATAGTTAAGATTTCAGAGTTTTAGATTGGGGACATTCAATCCATATTGAAGCAATTCGGGTCTATAATTCTATGCTTTGAAATAATTTTGGAAATAATTGAAGCAACATGAGGGAATAGTGCTATCCTCTTCTATCTGTGTTTCATCCTCTCACTGAGCCTAATCAACACAATCCCTCACACCAGCCCAGAGCCTAGACAGTCCTTCACAGATGTCCCTGCAGGTTTGTCTCCTAGGTGTTTTCAGAACCTGTCAAGATGACAACTAAGACTAATCATCCATCACACTAGGCCTGGAACAAGATGCTACATGTATCTTTAGCACTCATCAACCCAAAGGTCACAGGTCACCACATAGGTGTGTGTCTACTCTTGCAGTGAGTTGTGTTTAGTGTTTTGCTTATGAACCTTGGAAGCTTCATGGTTGATGGTCAGGAATAGCCCGTGTTGGTCTGTTTTTCTAGTTGTTATTGGTTTGGTAGAGGGGCCTTTATCATGTCAATTTACATAAATGACAAATATTTTGTCTTTTGACTAGGCTAGGTTCTTGTTTGCTTATTTTGTTTTGAGATATAGTCTGCTTCCAGACTTTTCTGGAGAATTCAAGATGACCCTCCACTCCTACATTTCTTGGAGCTAAAGTTACCAGGTGTGTGCTACCATCCTTGCTAGCACAGAGGTAGATTTTGCTATAGATCTTGTCCCAACATTGGCATCTTGATTTAATTTTGTTTTGTCTGAAGTTTTGCTGAGGTCACTGGATATGGTCCAGAAATCTGAAGCTGTAACATAGCATGTAGAAGGGGAGTTGGCAGCAGCCTATGTGGCTGGCTGCACTGCAGCCAATTTTGTCCATCAGATTGGGTCTGATGGACTTACACTCATGGGTCCTGCTTTGACAATGTTGAGAGCAGAGAATACTGTCATCCAGCAGAGTGTGGCTTTGGGTTGATCTGTCAGTGAATCAGACAATGTCCCATGGAGGAAATGGGGGAACCTCCTTTGGGAGAGGCCTTCAGTTTGTAGTAGTAGTAGTGAGGGACCTTCTACTTGTGGGGTTTCTGCGAACTAAGTGCTTACTGACTCATTAAGATATGTAACACTATGAAGCCTAAGTTATAGTCTTGTGTACTGTTTCTGTTTAATGATAGAAATTGATTTAATGACAGTTTGAATTGACCCAGTTGAAAAGAGGCAGGTTAGGTCTTGACATCAATGATAGCTCACTTGTGTTTTCTGTCCTTATCAATGTCTGGTGTCAGGACAATCACTGCTGTTTAAAGACAGGCATTTATTTGATTAGTGCTACCAGGAATGGTGCCACCCAACACCAGTGGTTCCTCTCCCTGTTACCAGGGATGGAATTGGCAAATATTGTTGAGATTTTTAAGTTTAAGAGAACCAAGGAGGGATGGGGATGCAGCAGTCAGTAGGGCAGCTGCCTACCAGACATAAAGCCCTGGTCCAATCCCGATGCTGAACAACGTTTGGTACAGTAGCATATGCTTAGTTACATATTGAATCTGAGTTCAGGCTGGCTATATGAGATGAGACATTGTCTCAAAAGTAAATGAATAAGACTGAGGGCCTCCAAGAAGTACACAGGTAGGATGTTATACTTTTTCTGGGATTCTTCTTTCTTAATATGGGCTGAGCAGGGTTGAGACAGGGCTCACCTAGATTAGGATAGCCTTGAACTCACTATATCTTGAAGGCTGCTCTTGGGCACTGGATACTCCTGCGCTTTCTCCCACCACCCCCCAACCCCCGACCAAGTACTGAGGATTTTCAGGTGTGTGCCACTACACACACAGCTGTGCACCACACACAGCTGTGCCATCACACAGAGCTGCGACATCACACACAACTGTGTGCCACACACATCTGTGCATCACCACACACAGTTGTGGCACCACACACAGTTGTGGCACCACACACAGTTGTGCACCTCACATATCTATGTCACCACACACAGCTGTTTCCCCTACACAACTGTACCACCACACTCAGCTGTGCCACCACACACACAGCTGTGCCACCTCACACATCTGTGTAGCCACACATAACTGCAGTGTACACATCTGTCACCACACACAGCTGTGCATGTCTTCCTTTGTAGCTTCATTTAGGGATGGGGAGGTAGGCAGAGGAAGAAGGAATGCCTAGCACTGGAATGTGCCACCATCAGTAGCCAGACGGTCTCAGTGGGTAAATTGCTGTCATTCTAGAGCTTAGGAGCCTGTTGATCACGGATTTTTCCTTAATTTTCTTAGTTTGTTACAGCATATCTCTGACCTAAATTCTTCTTTTCAAAAGTTATTTGTAGGGCTGGTCTTGACTTTTATCGGAATTAATGATCTAGCCAGTTGAGGTAACTGCCTGGAACACATTGTCCCTCAAATCATGATTTTATCTAAGCCAATCACATGCTGTTATTTATATAGTTCGGACAGGGGACCTATGTTGGGAGTTCACTCTTCTGCTGGTCCAAACCTATGGAAGGGAAGCTCAGTTGTCCTTATACCTCCCAGCCACATGAAGGAAAATTAATCTTCTTATTAAAGTTGAAAATACATTCTTTTAAAATCAATATTTAAAATTTCTTTTACATACCAACCCCAGTTTCCCCTTCTTCCTCCCTTTAGTTCCCTCCCCAACCTCCACCACTACCTCCCCCCACCACACACTCCTCAGAAAGGGTAAGGCATCCCATGGGAGTCAATGAAGCATAGCATATCAAGTTTAAGAGGACCGAGCTCCTCCAGCCAGCATCAAGGCTGAGCAAAGTATCCCACCATAAGGAACAGGTTCCCAAAAGCCAGCTTATACTCCAGGAACAGATCCTGGCCCCACTGCTAGGGTCCACAAACAGACCAAGATACACAGCTGTCACCCACATGCAGAGGGTCTAGGTCGGTCCCATACAGGCTCCCTAGCTGTTGGTCTAGAGTCCCTGAGGTCCCGAGAGAAGCTAGGGTCAGCTGTCTCTTTGGGTTTCCCCACTGTGATCTTGAAACCCATTACCTCTGCTTATATAGTCCCATATCCCTTTCTTCACCTAGATTCCAGGAGCTCTGCCCGGTGCTTAGCTATGGATCTCTTCATCTATTTCTATCAGTTACTTATGAAGGTCCTGTGATAACAGTCAGGTCATCAATTGGATTATAGGAGAAGGCCAGTTCAGGTACCCACTCCACTATTGCTAGTAGTCTTAATGGGGGTCATCCATAGGGATTACTGGGAGTTTCCCTGGTACTGGGTTTTTCCCTAATCCCATAATGGCTCCTTCTAACAAGATACTTCCCTTGTTTCTCTTCCTCTCCTTCCCTCCCCCAACTCAGGTATCCAGATCCCTCATGTTCCCATCCCAATCTCCCTCTACCCCCTTCTTGCTTCCAGTTTATCTAGGAGATCCCATTTATTTCCCCTTCCCAGGGCAATCCACGCAGCCATCTTAGGGTCTTCTTTGTTATCTACCCTCTCTAGGGTTTTGGACTGCAGCCTGCTTATCCTTTGCTTTACAAATAAAATCCACTTATGAATAAGTAAATACTTCATCTTTCTGGGCCTGGGTTACCTCACTCAGGATATTTTCTAGGTCCATTCATTTGTCTGCAAATTTCATGATGTCATTGTTATTTATTGCTGAGTAATACCTCATTGTGTAAATATTCCACATTTTCTTTTTTCATTCTTTGGTTGAGGGACATCTAGGTTGTTTCCAGGTTCTGGATATTACAAATAGTTCTGCTATGAACATAGTTAAGCAAGTGTATAATTGAGTACACTTGGGTATATGCCCAAGAGTGGTATCACTGGGTCTTAACATAGATTGATTCCCAATTTTTGGAGAAACCAATTTCCAAAGTGGCTGTACAAATTTGCCCTTGTACAAGCCACCAACAGTGGAGGAGTGTTCCCCTTTCTCCACATCCTCTCCAACATAAACTGTCATCAGTGTTTCTGATCTTAGCATTCTGATAGGTGTAAGGTGATATCTCAGAGTTGTTTTGATTTGCATTTCCCTGATGATTAAGGATGCTGAGCAATTGTTTACATGTTTTTTGGCTATTTGAGATTCTTCTGTTGGGAATTCTCTATTTAGCTCTGTATGCCATTTTTAATTGGACTATTAGGTATTTTAATGTCTAGTTTCTTAAGTTCTTTATACATTTTAGAAATCAACCCTCTGTCAGATGTGGGGTTGGTAAAGATATTTTCCCACTTTTCAGGCTGCTGATTTGTTTTATTGACCATGGCCTTTGCCTTACAGAAGCTTTTCAGTTTCAGGAGTAACCATTTATTAATTGTCAAACTCAGTGTCTGTGCTACTAGTGCTATATTTAGAAAGTGGTCTCCTGTGCCAGTGCGTCTTTTGCTAAATTTCAGAAGTTGCTCACTCATACTTTCAGCTTACTCAAATAATTTATTTTCCTTCTCAAGTCTTTAATAAAATTAAAAATTAAATATCTTTAATTATAATCATTTCCTATATCAACTTAAAAACTTTTAAGTGCTAAGTTCATATTAATCAAAATAGACAACTTTAAAGTAATCTTTATATCTTGCTACACACCAATATTCTAGACATTTAATATACATTTCATGCTTGTTATTCTTGTTCATAGTTTATAATTGTTTCAATTATACAGAGTTTTATAAATAAGTTTAAAACTTTCATTATTAAGATAAAAAGGGAAGATGTAGTGGGAATCAACTGCATCACCTTGACCTAGAGGGGCGGCCTCTTGGCCAGTGTAGGTATGAGATTCACCTACGATCTTTGAAGCTGTAACTTAAGTCGTGGCTAGAATCAGCTTCTGTCTGCACTGCTCTCTCTGCTTCCCCACCACCTAAGGAAGACCCATTCCATTCAGGTGAATAGATCATTCCAGCCTTCACAACTTTTATTTCTGTTATTAGTTGCTATTGGCCCCTTTAATAAATATTAACCAACCTATCAATCTATTACCTGTGATTAATATCCAGCTACATATGCTGAGGTCTTTGATCCATTTGCACTTGGGTATTGAGCATGGTGATAGATATGGATCTATTTGCATTCTTCTACATGGTGACATCCAGTTAGGCCAGGACTGTTTGATGAAGACGTTTCTTTTTCCATTGTAGAATTTTGGCTTTCTTGTCAAAAATCAGGTGTTCATAGGCGTATGGATTTATGTCAGGGTCTTCAATTCAATTCCATTGATCTATGGGTCTGTTTTAATGCCAATGCCTAGCTATTTTTATATTAAGATAGCTCTATTAGCTTGAAGTTAGGGATGGTGATGCCTCTAGAAGTTGCTTTATTTACAGGCTAGTTTTAGCTATCTTGAGTTTTTGTTTTTCCATGTAAAGTTGAACATAGAGGTCTGTGAAGAATTATGTTTGGATTTTGGTGGGGATTGCATTGAATTTGTAGATTGCTTTTGGTAACTTTGCCTTTTTTTTTTTTAAAATCTATGTTGTTCCTACCTATTAAAAACATGAGTGATCTTTCCATTTTCTGATATCTTCTTTAGTTTCTTTCTTCAAAGACTTAAAGTTTTTGTCATACAGGTCTTTCACTTTTTTGGTTAGCGTTACCCTGAGAATTTTATGTTACTTGTGGCTATTGTAAAGAATATTGTTTCTCTGATTTCTTTCTTAGCCTATTTATCATTTGCATATACAAGAGCACTGATTTGTGATTTAATCTTGTCTCCTACTACATTACTGAAGGTGTTTACCAGCTGTAGGAGTTCCCTGGTAGAATTTTTAAGGTCACTGATCTATACTATCATATCATCGGCAAATAGCAAAGGTGTGACTTCTTCCTTTTCAAATTGTATCCCCTTGATCTCCTTTTGTCATCTTATTGCTCTAGATAGAACTCTGAGTGCGATATTGAATAGATATGGACAGAGTGGACAGCCTTGTCTTGTTCATGATTTTGTTGGAATTGCTTTGAGTTTCTCTCCATTTAATTTGATTTGGGCTGTTGGCATGCTATAAATTGCCTTTATTGTGTTTGGGTATGTTCCCTGTATCCCTGATCTCTCCAAGACCTTCATCATGAAGGGGTGATGGACTTTGTCAAAGGCTTTTCCAGCATCTAATGGGATAATCATGTGGTTTTTTTCTTTTAGTTTGTTTATATGGTGGATGACATTGACAGATTTTCTTATGTTGAACCATCCCTGAATCTCTGGGATGAAGCCTACTTGATCATAGTGGATGATTTTTTTTTTTTTTTTGATGTGTTCTTGGATTCAGTTGGCCAGTATTTTATTGAGTATTTTTGCATTGATATTCACAAGGGAGAATTATTTGTAATTCTCTTTCTTTGTTGCATCTTTGTGTGGTTTGGGTATCAGGATAAGTGTAAACTCACTAAAAAGTGTTTGGCATTATTTCTTCTGTTTCTATTGTGTGGAACAACTTGAGGATTATGGGTATTAGCTCTCCTTTGGAATTCTGGTAGAATTCTGCATTGAAACCATCTAGCCCTGGACACTTTTTGTTTTGTTTTGTTGCTCAGGAGACTTATAATGACTGCTTCTTGGGTTATAGTTCTATTTAAATTATTTATCTGGTCTTGATTTAATTTTGGTAAGTGGTACCTACCCAGAAATTCTCCATTTCTTTTAGATTTTCCAATTTTGAGGCATAAGGGTTTTTGAAGTATGACCTAATAATTCTCTGGATTTCCTCAGTCACTGTTGTGATGTCCCCATTTTCATTTTGGATTCATTCATTCTCTCTCTCTCTCTCTCTCTCTCTCTCTCTCTCTCTCTCTCTCTCTCTCTCTCTCTCTCTGCCTTTTGGTTGGTTTGGATATGGGTTTGTCTATCTTGTTGATTTTCTCAAAGAAATAACTCTTTGTTGCACTAATTCTATGCATTGTTCTCTTTGTTTCAATTTTACTGATTTGGGGCCTCAGTTTGATTATTTCCTGTCCTCTACTCTTCCTTTCCTTCTTTCTGTTCTAGAACTTTCAGGTGTACTGTTAAGTTGCTAGTTTGGGATTTCTCTGCATTCCTTATGTAGGTGCTTAGTGCTATGAATTTTCTCTTAGCACTGCTTTTGTAATGTCCCATGAGTTCGGGTCTGTTGTGCATTCATTTCATTGAATTCTAGCAAGCCTTTGAATTCTTTCCTTATTTCTTCCTTGACCCAGTGGTGATTCAGTTGAGTGTTGTTCAGCTTCAGTGAGTTTGCAGGCTTGTATTGCTATTGAATTTTAACTTTAAACCATGGTGGTCCAATAGAATCCAAGGACTTATTCCAAGTTTTTGTATATGTAGAGATTTGCTTTGTGACTTAGTCTGTGGTCAATTTTAGAGAAGGTTCCACAAGCATTTGAGAAGAAGGTATATTCTTTTGTGTTTGGGTAAAATGTTCAGTTAAGTCCATTTGAGTCACAACATCTTTTAGTTCCCTCAATTCCCTGTTCAGTTTCTGTCCCTTGGTGAGAGTGGGGTGTTGAAATGTCCCACTATTAGTGTGTGGGGTTCCATGTGTGACTTAAGCTTTAGTAGTGTTTCCTTTACAAATGTGGGTGTCCTTGTATTAGGAGCATAAATGTCCAGAACTGAGATTTCTTTTTGATATATTTTTCATGTGATGGATATAAAATGTCCTTCTTCATATGTTTTGATTGATTTTAGTTTGAAGTCTATTTTGTTAGATATTCGGATGGCTACACCAGCTTGTTTTCTTAGGCCCATTTGATTGGAAAATCTTTTCTCCAACCCTTTACTCTTAGGTAATGTCTGTATTTGAAGCTGAGGTATGTCTTATAAGGATGCATCTTGTTTTTATATCCATTCTGTTAGTTGTGTCTTTTTATAGGTGAATTGAGTCCATTGATATCAAGAGATATTAATGACTAGCGATTGTTAATTCCTGTTGATTTTTGGCTTTGTTGTTAGTGTTGATAATGTGTGTGTGTGTGTGTGTGTGCTTTTTCCTTCTTTGGAACTTGCTGGTGTGAGATTATCCACTGCCCATGTTTTCATGGGTGCAGCTAACTTTGTTGGGTTGGATTTTTTTTCTAGTACTTTCTGTAGGGCTGGATTTATGAGTAGGTGCTGTTATATCTGGCTTGTCATCTAATATCTTCTTTCTCCATCTATGGTGATTGGAGGGTTTGCTGGGTATAATAGTCTGGGCTGGCATCTGTGGTCTCTTAGTGTCTGCAAAACATTTGTCCAGGGCTACTCTCAGAGTCTCCACTGAGAAATCAGGTATAATTCTGATTGGTCTGCCTTTATCTGCTCTTTGGCCTTTTTCCTTAGCAGCTCTTAATAGCTCCCTTTATTTTGTATGTTTTCAAGTCTTAAGCTGTTTTCTTCACCTCTTCTTCTTCTTCTTTTTTTTTTCTCTTGGCTTTCTTTAGGGGATTTATTGATTTCTTCCGAAGTTTTGTCTTTTCTTTGACTTCTTTAAGGGAAGTTTTCATTTCCTCTTTGAGAGCCTCGATTATCTTTATAAAGTTATTTTGAAGGTTGCTTTCTCCTGCTTCATCTGCATTAGTGTGTTCAAGTGTTGCCGTTGTAGAACCACTAGGTTCTGGTGGTACCGTATTTTTCTTTATGTTGTTGAATATATATATTCTCACACTGGCATTTACTCATCTGGGTTTGGGGTAGTTATAGGAACAGGTGTTGACTCTTGTGATGTCTTTGCTGGATTGGTCTTTTGTTCCTCTGTTTTCTTTTGGCTTGAACGGTCAAGGGCTCTGGTGATTGACTGGTTGCCAGGTTGAGTAGGGTTGTCTCAGCTGAGATTTGTGGGGAGCTGGGTGCCTAGATCCAGCATATTGTCCAGTTCTTCTGGCTGCTGTGGGCTTTACTTGTACCTATGGGGTCTGTTATTCCAACTGGTATAGGTCTTGCCTGTGTCTGGTCTTCCAACTGGTGTGGGTGGTGGTTGTACATAAATGGATCTACTAATTTCAGGAGAGGGCTGTTCACAGGAAGGCTGTTCTTCCTCCAAATTGTGTAAGTGGTGCTTGTGCCTCTAGAAGCTGCTGATTTTGCCTAGGATGGTTGGGCAGGAGGAGGATGATGGGTTCAGTGGGTTTGGGCATCAGAGTGGGTCTCTGTAACCTCAGAGTTCAATGGGTGGTGGCGATGGTGGGGCTGCTGCTGCTGGCCTGCTGCCGGGGCTGCAAATTAATGTTGACCAATTTTCCTTAACAAAATGAAGAACAAAACATTGACTGGTCAATGGAAAACTGTGAAATCTCTTTTTGCTTGTACACACATATGAAAGATCTGGGTAAAGAGGTACTATAGATGTGAGTTAGTGCTGGTTTGCTATAACTTTCACATCCTCGACACATCCCTTATACACTAGAGCAGACTTTTCAAATTGGGAAATGGAGGTGACTGGAGAGATGACTCAGGGTCAAGAGTCCTTGCTGCTGCTCTTTCAGAGGACCAAAGCAATTCCCACAACTCACATTGTTTGGCTCACAACAACCTGTAATTTCAATTACAGGTGATCTGACTGTTGTACCCATGTCAAGGGACACCCCCCCCCCTTCACAAAGACCACCAGGAACCTTGATTGAACTGCAAACACACGAGGGTCAGTTTATTCTTTAGGACAAGTTTAAACAAACCCGGGCCAAAACATTTTGTTCTGGCCCAGTGTAGGATTTTGACCATGAACCCAGAGGTGAGGGGGTTTTTAAAGAAAAGCATACGTAAGTGGGGTGCTATATGTCTTGGCATTTCAGGATTTGGTAAAGAGTATGTAGTACAGTAACTATTGGCTATACTTTTATTGCTAACTCAAGCCCTGAATCTACTGGCTGAACTTTTGGTGCAAAACTAAGTTTTGGTTGTCGGGTGCATTTTTGAGATTCTTCTCAGATTCTTAGACCTGGGCCCTCCCCTCAGGCATCAAGTGGTCTTTTCCTGAAATAAAGTTTTGTAATGATAAATCCATGCCTTCACATTTCCCCCTCTGACTGGTTTCTGCAAGTTCCAATCATGAGACTCTTGTGTTTCTATTTCCATCCATGTCTGACTCCAAGGGGTCTATGGACTACCTAAGGCCCCAGTCTCAGCAGGCAAAATCATCAGTAGGAGCCACAGTACCACTTCAAGGGGGTTGTCTGGATCTTCCCATCCTTCCCTCCAGAAATCTTCTTTGAGTGTGAAGGGGTCCGCTGGCCTGGTATGGGAATGGTGGATCCAGGGTGCTATCCCACCAACCTTGACAGCTGTGAGCATGGTCAGCACAATGATGTAGGATCCCTTCCACCTGGGTTCCAATGACCCTAGACAATGTCTCTTAACATGGACATTTGAAATCTGTTGGGTTCAGGGGAAACACCAGATTCATAGAAGGCCCTGAGCTTGGGCCACACTTCCTTGTGGGCCCATCGGCCCCTCCTGTAACATTAAGAAAAATCTTGATCATCTAGTTCTGCCAGAAAATCCACCTGGAGGTTGGGGACAATGGAGGAGGGGATGCCAGACATAATTTCAAATGAGGTTAGCCTCATCTGATAAGGGGAGCTCCTGGTCCTATATAAAGCAAAGGGAGCCACCCCGTCTGCACCAGTCTCCAAGATAAATTTAGATAGGGTCTCTTTTAGAGTATGGTTTATCCTGTCTACTTGCCCTAAACTATGGGGTCTGTATGTACAATGCAAGTTCCAATAACTACGCAGAAAGGTGGCTAAACTCTGCCTTAACTGGGACACAAAAGCTGGCCCATTGCCTGACCCTGTCATGGTTGGAAGTTCATGGGCCAAGAAAGTAACTTCTTTGCCACCACCTGCGCCATTTCATGTTTGGTGGGAAGTGACTGCCCATCCTTAAAAAAAAGTGTCTAAAAAGACTAGCAGATACCTGTAACCATACTTGCCAGGTTTTATCTCAGTGAAGTCCACTTCCCAGTAGTCTCCAGGCTTCTTCCCCAAGTTGAGGCCCGGGGTTTTCAGGGTTAGCAACAGTATTGGTGAGCTGACAGCTTTGCAGTTGATGACAATGTTTACAATAAGGTCCTGCATTCTCAGTGTCCCCATTTGAGGGGATCAATGGATCTTGGTAAGCAGTCTCTTTCCCAGAGACTAAGACAAAATGATTTTACTGTCTGCAGCTCTCTACCACCCATGTGTACACTGGGTCATGGGGAGGGTCTTGGTCCAGGAAAGATCTTCCTTAGCATACCTAGAACTCTCTGGTAGATTAGGTGCCCCAGGGTCCACCAACACATGTGCAAAAACTACATCAGTCTGGAGTGCTACCTGCCTGGTGATTCTGTCCACTAGACTGTTGTCCCTGAGGACAGGCCCATCCCTCTCTGGTGCCCTATGCAATGGACAATGGTCAGTTTCTTGGGTAACCATGGAGCTTTAGGGAGGGCCAGGATCTCACCTTTATTTTTGATTCTTTTTCTTTCTGAAGTTGTCAGACTCTTCTTTGTATATTGCCCCATGTACACGTGCCACGTGGAAGTGTAGTGGCTGTTAGTGTGGATGCTACCCTTCCACCCTTGCTTCAGTTCTAATGCCTTAGTTAGGGCTATCAGCTCCACCCTTTGGGCAGACGTCCCAGGTGGCATCAGCTCTGTAGTGGCAACTGCTGCTCCCACATACCTTTGGTCATCCTGCATGAAACTAATGTCATCAGTATACCAGGAAACCTCTGCATTGGGCAACAGGATGTCCCGCAAAGTCTAGCCTAATGCTGCTGGGCACATTATGTGCAGTTGGGCCAAGATCCCAGAGCAGTTATGCAGTGGTGATTCTAGGTCTGGATCAAGTATATGGAGCAGTAGAGTGGCTGGATTCAGAGTTGAGGGCACCTGGAAAATTATTCTGGTCAGGGTTAAGCAACAAGAGTCTGATGATGAGTCATTCTGGCATTGCTCAGCCATCAATTAGGGGGCTACTTGAGAACTCCTTCAAATGCATGGGGGTGGTCCCAAAGTCAACTTGTCAGCACCTTTGACCAGTTGGGCCAAAGCCGCTATTATGCAGAGGCAAAGTGGCCATCCAAACTCTCTCACCTGCCTAGCAGTAGTGAGTGTAGGAATCCCAAGTTTTGACTTTTTCCCTGTGTCCAAAAACCACACTGCCCTTCATTCATGATGTACCCCAGGCATGTTACCTGCTGCTTGCAGATTTGGACCTTCTTGACTGGGACACAATACCCTAGATCCCCCCAAGATTCGCAATAACTGCTCAATCCCAGCCGGGCAGGTCTCTCGATCTGCAGCTGCAATCAGCAGGACATATTGATACTGCAACAGACTGATTTCTGGGTTTTGTATCCAGTATTCATTCATGGTCCTCATGCAAAACTTCAGAAAAGAGTTTTGGAATCCAAGGGCATCTCTGGGTGTTTCATCTTCCTCTCCAGCCACCAGCCATCTAAGCTGCTCCCCGGTGCTCTTTCAATTTCACAGCAGTGGCCAGTAGCACACTGGTGCTATGCTGATTCCCTCACCACTCTCTTTTAATTTTTTTTTTCTTTTGCATTATCCCTTTCATTGTGTACTTCCTGAGCCACTTTTATTTAAATCTCCAATGTTCTCAATGAAAGCCAAAGTCATTACAGCAGCATTTTCCTGGGCCTCAGGATCGTAGGGCATATACCTCCTGGAGGCGTCCTGTATGTGTTCTAGGAATGCTGCTGTACCCTCATCCACTCTCTGCCCTATGCTACAGACCCTACTCAAATTCACAGGCCACCTGGCAGCCACTTTGAGACCTGCCAATTGAGTCTGTCGATAAACTAGTAGGCTCACCTTACCTTCAGCCATATTCCCATCTCACACCAAGTGAATTAGGGAGAAGGTCGCATCTGTGAGAACTTGGTTGGCTGTGGACTCTCTTGTGGGCCCCAAACCAGCTTTTGAGCCTGGGTCTGTGCCGATCTCTCTTCTCTGTCATAAGGGGACCTGCGAAAGTTGCACACAGTCATCCCATGTGGAGACAGCTACACCAGGATTGGGGGCATATGGAGGGGTAGGGAGATGCCATCCTCTATGCTGCCTCCTTGAAGGATCTCTGGCCTGGCAGCCAAAGGGGTCTTGGAGAGTGAGCCCCTCTCTGTAGCTGCCAGGACCTTAACTTGTTGGGGCAAGAATGGTTTAGTCCAAGAAGGGGGGTCCTCTACTTAATCTCTCCAGACCACTATGCAGGGCACTTGGTCATTGAGTACTGGCCATTCTGATCTGCAAACGGTGGCAAGTTTAGACTTTTTAATCATGACCAAAAGATTATGAGCACATGCATTAACATCCCAGTAATGAGTTAAGAATAAGTCCAGAGGAGAAGAAATCGCCTGCCTCATGGTGTTCTTCATAATCAATGTGGCACCTGCGCCACCATGATGAACCGCAAGTCAGGCAAGGGCCTGGAGAAAGACACAAAAGACATGGGTCACTCTTGAATGAGGAATGCCATTTACTGAAGCTTGGGGGAAGCCTTATAAACCGGGGTTGTTTTTCTCACCTTGAGTAACCTTAGTAGCTCACAGGCAACACCTGGCCTGGATCAACTTCTTTGTTCTCTGCTAACTTCCTGATTCCCTAATCGCAGCATCTATTTGGGCAATGTTCCAAAAATGGAACGGATCAACTGGTTCCAGTAAATACAGCAGGCCATAAATAGTGCTAAACCATGGGGGCTGCAGGGGGCAACCTCCACAATCAAGAACACAAATACAGAGAAACACACCACAGAAGATTGAGGGCACTAACATCTTGGCAATGGGTTAAGAGTAAATCCAGAGATAAGCCCAAAGAAGAAATTGTCCCATGGCATTCATTACAAAAATATGGGGCACCCACTGTGTCCCCACCACGCTGTTCTGGAACTTCTTCCAGCCCTACAGATCCGAGGCTCTCTGACCTCAGCAAGTACAGGGCGTTTATTGCATCCCCGCCCTTTGTGACCACCCCAGTGCATCCACTCTTAACTTGGTCTGGCCACTATTATCAATTTGAGTGCACTCCAGAAATGATGCACCCTAGAAACGACACTAAACACAAACAAACAGACATGATACTAAACATAGATAGAGCAAGGCAGATGGCAGAAAATAATCAAAGACACTTACCAGTCAGACATCAGACAGACACCACTCAGAGACAAACCTTCCTGTCCAGAGTCCATGGGGGTTATGGGGTTCATGGCCCATGCACCAAATATTGTACCTGTGTTGAGGGACCCCCAAAGACCACCAGGGAGCTGGATTCTGTTGTAAACACATTTATTCTTTTGGACAGGTTCACATGAATCTGGGCTGAAATTTGTTCCAGTGCAGTGGAGGATTTTGGCTATGAGCCCAGAGGGGTTTTTTTTTTTTTTTTTTTTTTTTTTTTTTTTTTTTTTTAAGAGAAGCATATATAAGTGAGGTGCTATACATCTTGGCATTTCAAGATTGGGTAAAGGGGTACGGGGTACAGTAACTATTGATATACTTTTGGAGTGAACCCAAGCCCTGAATCTACTGGCTGAACTTTTTGGTGTAAAACTAAGTTTTGAATCTATTGGCTCTCAGGTGAATTTTTGAAATTCTTCCCAGATTCTTAGACCTGGTCCCTGCACTCAGGCATTAAATGGTCTTTTCCGGAAAATAAAGTTTTGTAAAGATAAATTCATACTTTCACACTGATGCCCTCTTCTGACATCCATGGGCACCCCTACAGACAAACACGTACCCTGTCAGGAGCTGGTTCACTAGCCAAGGGTCAACTAAAGAATTCCCTCCTTTGTCACTCTTTAGATTTGGACAGCATTCTTTAGATTAAGACAGTCCTTGGAAGAAACTACTAGGAAACACACTGACCTTGGCTCCTAACTGCCTAACACTAAGCCAAAGTTTGCCCCCTCACTAGCCCTCCCTTCTCCCTGCACCTGCAGCCCTGCAAAAGCATATATAAACAGCCTGGAAATAATAAAGATTGACCATTCGAACAGTTTTACATCCTGTGGTCATTCTTTGCGTCTCCTGTTTCCCTATCATTCTTGCCCTACAGGTGACCGGGACCCCGATGAAGTCCCGCTGGTCGGGACAGTACTCACACACATACACATAAATAAAAACATATATATGTGAGATACATACACAGAGAGAGAGAGAGGGAGATAGGGAGAGAGAGAGGGGGAGAGTACATATACTTCATATATATGTATGTGTCCAGGTATATATACTCAAATAAATAGACATATATATGAAGAAAACTGGGAAGTAATGGGTTACAAGATTTCAACCTCCCTGGATTCTTAAAGCAATTATCTTCTTTTATGTAATTGAAATGTAGTATAACACCAGTTTGGATTTCCTGTGACTTGGGTAGTTTGGGTGGTTCTTAAAAGAAAATACACCCCATGATGACCTAAATAGATGCACTGGGACCAGTGGTATGTTCTGTTTACAAGAGGTCTTCACAGTGGGAGCCCAAGTGGCCAGCCTGGTACAAGTGCCAAAGGAACTGGTTACATTACATATCAGCGTGGATTCTGAATTTCTGAGGCACCACTGACACTCTATATTACCCACAGTAGAGTTTCTTGAGCACCTGTGTCCAAGATAGCCACAAAATTTTACACATCACATCTTTATACTGCTATCCATTTATATTGAAATGTAGGCCATTAGTCCCCAGTAGAGGTCTAAACCACAGTCTACCCCTAGGCTGTCTTCTTAAAAAAAATTGTTGGGGCCAAAATAATGGAATTGTTTTCTCCCCTAGTGGCCTTTGTAATGACAGTAGCAGGTATCTTTGCCTTTGTATTTTTCCAGGATGTTGGTGTGGATGTAGAGTCAGAGACCTGTCATCAAGATCATCCCAGCCAAAGGACCTTCCTGCTGCTACTTGCGTGTGTCTGACTAAGCATTTCCCCTTCACTTTTAGGGTAGTTCTTGAGTTCAGTTTAGGATCCTTAGTTGTGGGAAAATCCTGCTATTGTGGATCACTATGTAATCACCAGGCCCTTTCATGGATCCAGAGCCTAGCCTGGGATCTTATGTTTGCATTATTATTCTTATAGTATGTAGTGCGTGCCATAGCACATGAGTGGAGGTCAGAGGACAACTTCCGGTGTTGGTCTTCATCTTCCTTGTTTGAGACAGGGTCTCCTATGATTTACCGCATAGGCTATGATAGTTTTCCCCAGATTCCGTTTCACCAAAGAAGCAGAATTACAGATACGTTACTCACTTTATGTTGGTT
This sequence comes from Phyllotis vaccarum, assembly GCA_033318265.1. Taxonomy (NCBI): domain Eukaryota; kingdom Metazoa; phylum Chordata; class Mammalia; order Rodentia; family Cricetidae; genus Phyllotis; species Phyllotis vaccarum. Next base: position 31,428,840 of record JARWLC010000010.1, on the reverse strand, counting down.
CTGGGTACTTAAACTCAGGTCCTCATGCTTATGTGGCACTCTACCAATTGAGCTGTCTCTCCTTCCCCCTCTTTATAGGAATAATGTTTAGTTTCATTTTATATGTGTATGCATGCCTATGTACCATGTGCGTGCTTAGTGCCAGCTGAGGCCAGAAGAGAGCCTGGAGCACTGGACACAGAGCTTGAATTACAGATGGTTGTGAGACACCATGTGGGGGCTGGGAATTGAATCTGGGTTCTCTGAGCCATGTGTTAAGTTCCCAACACACACACACACACACACACACACACACACACACACTTAGAAAAATAAGACATGATTGAATGCATACTGTGCTAGCTTGAACTTGTTATGTAGCTAAGAATGATCTGAACTTTTCATCATCCTGTCTCTACCTCCTAAGTGCTGGGATGATAGTCATGTGCTTCTGTGTTTGGTTTGTGTAGTGATGGTGATAGGGGTCACACTCAGTGCTCTGTGCATGCTAAGCAAGCACACTACCTGAGTAGTGGGGAAACATTTAAATGAGACAAAGGCTTGCCATCTCATTCCAAGAATGGCTCCAACTTTAACATTCCGAAGAGTAGAAAAAGGAGCACACCCCATGGAAAAGGAAGACTCTTTTTTTCCTCTGGATTATGTGTGGTGGTGGCTGCGGCGGCGGGGGGGGGGGGGGGGGGGGGGGGGGGATGGTAGACGCGGAAGAGAATAATTACCTGAGGTTCTGTAATGTCCAGAGTGCACTGTGAAGAAAGCCTCCATTTTTCTCAGACTGATGGTCTCAGTACATTAATCCAAGCACTGCCCTTTGGGCAAATTCCTTAGAGAGTTTTAAACTTAGAGAGTTTTAGTTTCTCAGAGAGATATAGAGAGCCCTGTAGTATAATACTTGAGATTAGATTAAAATGAAATTCACTGCGCATAAGTCTTATCAAGGCTGGTGTGGAAGGAAAGTTAATGACCACGGAAGCGGCTCTTGTCATGCTGTCGGTAGATCTTGGTGAACGAGTAGGGAAGGTGAATATTTACAATTTCCATTTTAGATGTAATTGCCTCCAAGACCACACACATCAGGCTGCCTCCAGTTAGCGGTTAGTGGTTCGTTATTTTCCTGCATAGGACCGACAGCTCCAGTTTTGTCTTCTGCTTTGGTGCCTCACATGTAAATGCATCTGCAGTCTTGTTTACATTTCTCAGAGACAACCACCCGGCTCCAAGATGACTAAGAGGAAGGCTATAATAGCCTCTGCTTCATATCAGCTCAACTCTCTGGTTCTCTTATCTCTTAGCAGCACAAAAGGTGACCCCAGTGGAAATGCAAAACAAAGCCATAAGTCATCAGAGGAAGAGGCGATAAACTACCCCCATCTAAACTCGGGGGCATTTCTGTCAGATAGGCTGACATATTTCTTTTACCTAGAGCAACCTTTGCTCTGATTGGTGACCGCAAAAACATATATGATTCATCTCACCGACAATATGTGACTCTGAAATCTTCTATGATATTCAGTTTTCATCTCTCTCCTTTTGTTAAAAAATATTTATTTATTATGTATATAGTGTTCTGCCTAAATGTATTGCTGTGCCCAGAGTCCAGATGCCCAAAAGACCACAAGAGACTGGCCCAATGCAACAGTAAAGAGTCTCTTTATTGACAAGCTAGCTGGGGTCACTTACATCATGGAGTAGGAGGGACCCTGAGCAGCAGGAGGCAAGGGTTTGACTGGGGTTCTAAAGGCTTCAGAGCTGTGAGGTTACAGTCCTGGTATTGGTCTATTGCTATTCTTAAGACCCTGGAGTTCTGATCTTGAGTACAATCAGTTTTGTATAGAAATAATTTTAAGGCTGTATAATATCTCTTTGGTTCTGCATAAAAAACTCAAGTGTACATTTTACTAGTATGTCAAAGGGCAGTATAGGTAGTCATTTTGTCTCTTATGTCAGAAAGTTTCCTTTTAACTCAGCATTTCAACATATTATGGGCAGGGAACAGAGGAAACATAATCTCTTCTGTAACTGCTCCAAGCTGGCACTGGGGCTTGTTGTCAGGTTAAAAGGCTGTGCACTGGGGAATTTGTCTGAAGAGTGTAGTTATCTGACGCCGTTGTGAAGACAGAAACAACCCACATTCTCTGAACTGGTCCACATGAGCTTTTGGCAAGTCCAGAGCTTGTATTCTTTTGAACAGATTGTATATTCCAGTCAAGTGGAAATCTGTTGAGACACGTTAAGTCTAGGAACAAAAGTTAAAATTTATGAACATACTTATAACTTTTAGGCCCAGAGTCTTAATAATTGGGAAGGGCAGGAGTCCCAAAACATGGAGAGAAAAGTACCATCCTCAGGAATAGATAGGTGGGGAAAGCTTAGGCTGTACTTATCTGGAGTCCTTTTGACCTCTGTGAATGGGATCCAAATGTTATGATTCTCTGAAGCTCATACTAACTTTTATTTTATAAAAAGACATAATGGTTTTAGATACATTATATTAACAATCTCTCAGGAGACCTAGTAGCTTTAGAAAAAGCAAGGCTTTATTGTACACACACACACACACACACACACACACACACACACACACACACACACACACCTTGAACTTGCAAGCTAGCTATTGCCTTGCAGAAGAATCTGGTTGTCTGATGCTGCCAAGCTAACAAAGCTATAGTTAGTCTAGCTGTAAATACTTGCAGAGATCTGAGAAGGATAAATTATACCTCAGTGCAGACTGAGCAGCTTCTGAATCTTCTACAAACGACAGACACCAGTCCAAACCCAGTTAGCTATACCCAGGACTCCACATAGTTGGAGGCAGAAGTATCAGAACAGCATCAATCTTTAGGTACAAGGCCCATAAGGTGAGAGATTTTCCCATGGTATAGAGGGACATAGAGGAGAAGAGTGACCTTACTTTGTCTAGGCAAAAGGGTGCAGTCTGAACCAGGTCCTGGTGGCAGGCATTGCACTAGGGCATCTTGCCCAGGTCAGCACCACCACAATCCAGAAGGAGACATCCTGGTGCCCTGTAATCTTTGGAGATCTTGTGTCACTGTTAGAATCTGAGAATCTCTGTCTGATATTATAAGCTTTTAAAGAAACATTTTAAATGCCATATTCTTCAGCTCTCTGAAGTATGAAGGCTGCCCAGGTATATCTGAATAGACAAACTTTGTTTCTAGTTACTTATAAGATCAACCCTGAAAACATATACAAGGGACTAAATAAAGCTCATCCCTGTAATTAATTACATCATTACTTAGCATGGCTACAATTAAAGAACTTTGATTATTTATAAGAATGATTGACTACTTGTGTTTCCTAATAGCCTTTAATATGTTAGCAGCTTTAATAAGTCTAGAACTTTATGATTTATTCCTCTCAGGTTAGCCCTAAAAATAGTGATATTAAGTTGAAACTTTTCCTATTATCAAAAATAAAATCTTTTATATCTAAATAGCTTAAGCTTAATAGAGTTAGCTAAGACAAAGAGTCTAGACATACATTCCTAAGCCTGAATAGACCTTGAATAGGGAGAGACATTTTCTAAGCCACTGGTTTTTAACTTTCCCAGTGCTTTGATCTTTTTAAAAATATAGTTCCTTATGTAATAGTGAATTCCTCATTATAAATTTTTCTCATTGCTACTTCGCAACTGCAGTTTTGCCATTGTTATAAATATCAGTGTAAACATCTGACATGCAAGTGGTCCTAGGTTACCCCTGTTTAAAAAAAAAATCTTTTTAACCTCAGAAGGGGGTAAACCCATGGGCTCTGGCCCTTCTTGTTTTTAAAACCATTATCACCTTGCTGACTCAATTCTAAAGTTTACCTGTCAGAGCAAGGTACAACTTTAATATCTTATTAACAAGCATTGTTTTCAAACTAAAATACTTGAGGTTTGCTATTTCATCAGTCTAGAAGAAGATACAATGAACAAAAAGCTTATTAGGACTAAGAAATGTACTCTTCAACCTAGAGACATCTTTGTAAACAATAGTTGTATTGACATATATACAGAGTTGGATCCAAGTTACATACATACATACAGAGTTAAAGTTAGCTTACATTCACACAGAGTTAAATCTTAGTCATACACATGCCTATATAACCATATATATATATATAATAAACATTTTGCAGTGATGAATCATCAGCTATTTTTAAAATGAAGAAAATCAAACAGAATTAACCCAATTTGGATAAACTTTTAACTTATCTTACAGTTCCTTTTAAAATTTAGTACCTGCAGTTATGATAAACCACAGCAAACATAGTCCACATCACCTCTAACCTTCTACAACATTCTGTATACTTTCAATCTGTCCCTCTGATTCGTCAGGCATCTTGACTTCAGACAAATTTCTTTCCTTTCCCTTTATTATTCCAGTCTTCTGCCTTCTCTCTCATTTTCTGGACAACACAAAAACTTTTACCAAAGTCTTTCTTGTGGTTTCCTTCAGTAGTCTAGAAAATATCATACAGCTACAATATTTTAAATAAGAACAGAAGCATGCATACACTGTAGCAACATACTTTCAACATGAAGCATCTGAAACTAGCAGTAGTTTTTTAATTTTATCTTAACCAATAATAATTTGTAAACAACTTCTCTAAAAGATGACAGATATTTATGACCCATTGGATCTGAATGATCAAAGCAGCCCTGACTACAGTGTTGTAACACAGCCTATGGTAGCTCAGCAACCATAGGCAGTGACTCTCTACCCTTAGAGTCAAACATTGGGCAGGTTTGGTGGTTAGCCCCCCAGGGCAGGTCATGGGAACCCTACCCTCGAGCATGGGTGAGGAAGGCAAGCATCATAGGGATAAAAAGTTAACCCTAGCAAATATGGCTGCCAGACATGCGGCTGATGATTCCTACCCAACCTGCCACAATAGAAACTGGTATGCATGTTCTGGGGGAGCAGAACGTCAAAGTGTGGAGGCCCAGAACATTTCTATTGCTCTGCATGGGGATGTGAGTCTAGTGCTTCCGGATGGTCTATGAATTTCTCTATAAGCTCTGACCTGATCTGGCTCGCAAATGGATGACACCAGGTGAATCAAACATTACCATTACTTCTACTAATGAAGGAAAAAGCTCATCTTAGAGAAAATCCTGGGGGCTGAGACTGTATGTCCCAGCAGGTGAAGATCTAACAATAATGTTTTCCCTCAGGACTGTAGCCTATCCTCTTAGAACTACCCCTACGGGGCCCAATAATGTCCTTAACCCTCCACCTAACCCCATGCTTCATTCCCCCCTCACTTCTAAAAAAGCAACAGTTAGACCAAGTTTTACAGTCTCCCCCACATGGACCCCAACAGAACGCTGAGACACCCCCTTTTACTCTTTTGTCCAGAAATCGTTCCTGCTTCTAAATACCTCTCGACCTGACCTTGTTAAATCTTGCTGTTTGTGTTATGATACCCAGCCCCCCACTTCTATGCTATCTTAAGAACCTATTCCTTGTCTATTGAACCCCATGCATGTAGATGGCAATCAAAAGCTGTGTTAACTCTGCAACAAATAGAAGGGCTGGGAATTTGTATAAGAAAAATCTCCCCCGTATCAGACTTATGACATCAGTTACTCAGAGACAAGATACTTGATTCCCCATAATGACACCTGGTGGGCCTGCTCCAGTGGTCTGAGCAGTTAACTGTATTTCAATGCAGGTGCTCAATAAGACACAGGGCTTCTGGATTCTGGTTTGCTAGTCCCCAGACTCCTATATCACTCTGAGAGAGAGCTACTCCTTATACCTTTTGGTCACAGCTGAGTAAAATGAGAACTAATCTCAGCCTTATTTTAAGTATCCTTCTGGGTGCCAGCCTGGTAGGACTGGAGACAGGGGCAGCTTCCCTCATTACTCAGCAGCAGCATGATGCCTCCCTAAGATTGTCCATTGATAAAGATATAAAAAAAATTAAAAATTCCATACCTGTAGTAGTGAGGTTTCTGGCCCCAGATGGCCTGAGGTCCTGACCCACAGACCTGCAGCCCCAGACCCCTTAGCCGCCTGCCACTGCTCAGGCCCCAAAAATGATTCAGACGCTTATATAAAGTTCATGCTGTTTGGCCTATGGCTCAGACACATTGCTAGCTTGCTCTTACATCTTAAATGAACCCATTCTCATTAGTCTGTCTGCCACGTGGCCTGTGGCTCACCCGTGTTCCTTACATGTTGCTGCTTTGGGCTTGGTCTGTCTCTGACTCCGCCCTTCCTTTCCTACCTATTCTGATTCCCCACCTATTTCTTCTATAGTGCTGTCATGGGCCAAAACAGTTCCTTTATTTAAAGATTGATATTCACAGCATAGAGAAAGACATTCCTACATCACATATCCAACTTACAAGAGTCCCTCAGTGCTCTGGCAAAAGTAGTTATGCAAAACAGGAGAGGCTTAGACTTCCTTTTTCTCTCCAGAAAAAAAAGGGGGTCTATGCACTGCTTTTGGAGAAGAAGTGTTACTTCTATGTAGATCATTCAAGAATAGTCAAACAGACCATGGCCAAAATACGGGAAGGGCTATTTAAAAAGAGGCAAGAACTAAAAGCCAACCAGAGCTGGTTTGAGTCATGGTATTCAAGGTTCACCTGGTTTACCACCCTGATGTCTGAAATTATAAGCCCATTAATTATCTTGTTACTCCTGCTTACCTTTGGGCCATGTGTTCTTAAAGGTTAGTCCAATTCATGAAGCAGCGACTGGGCACTATCCAGCTGATGGTGCAAAGGGGTCACACAGCAAGAGGCACTGAGAATTCAAGGTACACCTTCACTGAGATGGAAACCCCTGATTCTTATGAACTATTAACCAGGGATCCATAATTAGCTCCCGGTACAAAAGAAGGAGGGAGATGAGGAATCACAAGTTCCTCCATCTTAGAGTCAGCAGCCATGTTAGCAAACAGGTCAAGGAAAGCTCAGGCTAAATGCCCTTTCAGTTCTGAGAAACTTGTATTGCACACTCAATAAACCTTGTGTTTGCATTTTGGATTCCTCGGACTCCAGTGATCTCTCTGGGGGTTGTTCTCTGGGCAGAACAATTGCTTACACTCATGGCCAGAGAGAAAGGGAGCAAAGAAGACAGGAGGCAGCCATATTTCCATCCTTTCCAGTGGCACCTGCCTCTTTAAAATGAAACACAGAAACAGATATTTATGAAAGTACGAGGCAAGGGTTTTTATTTGGGGGAGGGCTCTAGGGGCTTCAGAGATTCGGGGTTACAGTCCAGAGATTGGTCCAAGCTCGGGCTAGAGGTACCTGTAATGAATTCATTGGCTGCTTAGAATTCTAGGGGTGTTTCAACATTTAGCAGTGGTCCTTAAGGTTTACCTGTACCTGGAGACTATCTGTTCTCTTGTAAGTGTCCTTTTCCCGAGAAGGAAATGTTTAGAATTTGAGGTATTTCCACTCAGGTGCTGGCTCCTCCCTGGATGGTGTCTGTTCGTGCCCTTCCCCGTACCATGGGGTACTGCCAGCAAGAGGCTGCTGTCCTTCTGGCTTTCATTAAGCCTGTCATGGCATTTGTGTGGTCAAGTTGCTCTGGGCCTTATAGTATGTCTACATACCAGAAGAGAGTGAAGAACCAAACCACCTCCATTTTAAGCAAGCCCCTAACCTTATCTTGAAACAGCCTGATTTTCAAATTCTCCTTCCAGAGACCCAGAAGTACATAGCCAAGATGTTTGGAGGGCCATCTGGTAGCAGCCAACACAGGAGATAGCACCAAAGAAGAAACACCTGACATTCCAAACATTCCCTTCCTGGGAAGGGGACAGATAGTCTCCAGGTATACCTGCTGAGCCATGGATTGGTATAGGGAAATGACATCTGTTAAATGTTAGAACATCCCTAGAATTAAAGCAGCCAATGCATCCATAACAGGTATCCCTAGCCTGAGCTTGGTCCAATCCCAGGACTGAAACCCAGCTCTGAAGCCCCTAGAGCCCCCCCCCCCCCCAATAAAACCCTTTCCTGGTCCTGCTTAGGGTCACTTCTGCTCTACCATTGTGTTAGACGGACCAAGTGACCCAAGCTAGCTTGTCAATAAAGAGACTCTTTGCTGGTGGCCTTTTTGAGGGTCTGGACTCTGGGCCCAACAAGAGTACCAGATATCTGTTATCAGATGCTGGGAATTGAACTCCGGACCTCTGAAAGAACAGTCAGTGCTCCTAACCTCCACGACGTCTCTCCAGCCCCAGCACTCACTTTTCTAATTGCAGCTTTACCCTTCCCAGACTGTTCCTTTATGTCTTCAACTTTTCAATACCCTTTTCAAAACAATGTAGGGGGAGGGAGTGCAGAGATGTGTGAATTCTGGGGGTTTGCTGGCCTTCCAGTCTTGTCAAATCTTTGAGTTAAAAGTTCAGTGAGAGACCCTATCTCAAAACCTGTATCCAAATATAAGAAGGGGAGCAACAGAAGAAGGCATTTCATTTCGATCTCTGTCCTCCATGTACAAAGCACCTGTACACACACACACACACACACACACACACACACACACACACACACACACACACACACACTATGCAGAATTATTTATTTTTCTTTGGTGTTGTGAACATATTTTTCTAATTTGTTTTCCAGTGCTGTGAACAAACACCATGGGGAGTGTGTAGGGAAGGAGTGAGTTCAAAGTAGGAACTTCAATCAAGACCACAGAGGAGCACTTATTGGCTCTCTCAGAGCTTGCTGCTTCCTTATACAACCCAGGAACCATCTGACCAGGGATAGAACTTCCCACAGTGGGCTTGGCCCTCCCACTTCAGTCACTAATAGAGAAGGACACTGCCCAGATTTGCCTACAGGCTAATCTGATGGAAGCTTTTTCTCAGTTGAGGTTTTCTCTTTCCACAGGACCATAGCCAGTGTCAAGTTGACAATAAACTAACCAATACAGCATTGTATATTAGAGACATGATCTGGAATATTTGTCTTTTCACAATAACAGTATTTATAAGTCAGTTTACAAACTATATTAGTTTTATTGGCTGCAATTTACCAAGTAGTGCCTATTTCTCTTGATAGCTATGTTGTTGGTTAGTTTTGTTTTGGAGGGGGGAGGCGCTATCCACTTCCCAAATAAATCACACATGGAGGCTTATTCTTACTTATAAATGCCTGGCCTTAGCTTGGCTTGCTTCTTATCAGCTTTTTTTTTTTTTTTTTTTTTTTAACTTATCCCATCTATCTTTTGCCTCTGGACTTTTTATCTTCTGTAAATCTTATTTTCACTCTTATTCTGTGGCAGGCTGTGTGGCTGTGTGGCTGTGTGGCTGTGTGGCTGTGTGGCTCAGTGACTGGCCCCTAGCATACCTATCACCTTGTTTTCTTGCTTTTTTTTTCTCCTCCAGATTTCTCCTTCTATTTATCCTCTCTGCCTGCCAGCCCTGCATTCCTTTCTCCTGCCTTGCTACTGGTCGTTCAGCTCATTATCAGACCATCAGGTGTCTAATAAAGATGAGCACAATAACAAGGCTTCATAGAGTTTAACAAATGCAACATAAACATAAGTAGCACACCTTAAGATAATATTCTACAACATAGCCAGCTGAAGCAAATATAGTTTTATTTATTACTTTCTTAATTATTATTTATTTATATGTGAGTGTACACATATGCCCGAGCACACATGGAGGGCACAGAACAACTTTCAGTTCTCCTATGGGGGTAGGTCTGGGGATTTATCTGAGTCAGTAAATGCCTTTACCCACTGGGCCATATCGCCACCTCTGGGAGCCTGATTACTATCAGTAAGTCTTAGAAATTGTACCACACATCAGAGTAAAGGCTGCATCTATGGACATTCCAGAAGAGCAGCTAAAGGTTGCTGGGGCTGGAGCAGAGCTGAACAGATGAAAAGAGGACATAGCAGTGACTAGACAAGAATGTTTTTCTTTCTATCATTTAAGTCACTAAAATCCTACATGAGGTTCATACATTTTTCTTTTTATATTTTAATTAAAAAGTAAATTATGTTTGTATGTGTTACTATTTGTGAGTCTATGCACCTGTGAGTGCAGATCCACCTGAAGCCAAAAGAGGGCACTGGATCCCTGGAGCTGGAGCTACAGGCTGCTGGGGGCCTGTGGATGCAGGTACTGGGAACTGAACTCACATCCTTTGTAGGACCAGCACGAGCTCTTAATTACCGAGCCATTTCTCGCCCCAGCAACTTCACTTTAAAATGTTAATACATATTTTAACTTGAACTTATTTAAGTTTCTTAGGGAAAAATTTTTAGATTTCAATTAAAATGTGTGAAGCAATATATTGATGTATAGAATTCTTTTAAGGGTTCAATGAGCAGAATTTTGTTGTGGTGGTTGTTTATTTTTGAGACAGTCTCACTAAGTAGCTCTGGCTGGCCTGGAACCTGCTCTGTAGACTGGCCTCAAACTCACAGAGAACTGCCTGCCTCTGCCTCCTGAGTGCTGGTATGAAATGCATGCACCACCATGACTTGCTAAGCAGGATGATTTTAAAACAGGATGTTTCAGTCTGACGATGTGCAGTTACTGGCTCAACGGCTCAATTCTTGTACCTTCACAGATTAAAAGAAACAGGAAATACTTGCTTTACATTAGCAGCAGTAAAGACCAATGAGATAATTTTTTATTTCTAACAAAAGATATGCATAGCTTAGAGTGAATAATTAATTTAAAAAATTATTTTCAATGTTGCATATATGCATGCCTATGTGTAATTATGTATATATATGAGTGCAGTTGCCCTTGGAGGCCAGAAAAGGACATCAGATCACCTGGAATTGAAGTTATAGGCAGTTGTGAGCCACCCAACGTGCATTCTAGCAACCGAACTTATGTCCTTATCAAGAGCATACACACCCTTAATTTCCAAGTCACTTCTCTCCACCACCACCATGTTCCCTACTTATGTGTATAAGAGTGTATGTGTATCTTTGTGCATGTGTGTGTGTGTGTGTGTGTGTGTGTGTGTGTGTGTGTGTGTGTGTGTGCACATGAGGGCACAAAGACATTTCAAGATAAAATAAAGGTAGATGAGAGGAGAAACTGGAAAATGTATGTGGAACTGAGGCTGGAGGGGCTGCCAGAAGTCTGCTTCTCTCTCTCTTTTCATTTTACTAGGGCTTTGAAACCTTCCCCAATCTAACACTGTTAGTTCGTATTTGCTTCTTCTTAACTTAGAGTCTTGTGTTTTCTCCCCCTACATTTCCTATAATTGATTTGTCAAGGTTACAACGGGAAGTACTGCTCAAGGGCAGTCCCGGGAAAGCCTGCAAAACAGGAAGCTCTTCCCCAGCGGAGGCCCCTCCCAGCGCTTTCTACTCAGGATAACTCAGACTTGATGTCCTGATAAACTACAACTGAAACCTAAATTAAAAACGGAACAAAAAAACTGCCCAAGTTCCTATTTTACTTTTCAAAGCTAATCCTTTCTTAAACTAGTGTGGTATAATGGAGTTTTCTCCAGCCATAAAGAAAAATAAATTTCTATTGTTTGTGGAAAATAGATGTATCTGGAGATTATGCTTTGGAAAATAAGCACCTCAGAAGACAAATATTGCATTTTTCTCTCCTATAGGAAACACACATGCATATACACTCACACTCCTGCACATGCACAGACAAGACACCTGCATGAAACAAGAAGGGGTATCACTGGGAAAAAGAAAGGGTCAGTGAGAAATCTCAGTGGCATCAGAGAGGGCAGTTGCTGGGAGGAAGGCTATGTCAAAGCATACTTTGCCATTATCCTAGCCTAGACTCAGACACACCCCCCCCATTGTCACAGCCCCCTAACCCATCTCTGCTTGGCACTCTCCACACCTGCCCCAGGTTCCATCTTCACATAACAGCAACAGGCATAAAAACCACGATGGAATCATCCTTTCCTTGCTTGAGAATCTCCAATGGCTTGTGTTAAGTTGGAAAGCCTAGATTCTGCACATTTGGCTCTTCCCTGCTCTCTGGTCTCCCTCTGCTTCCGCTCCATTGACCTTGCTGTGCTTCTGTGGTGCTGAGCTCAGCAACTTCAGAGTCTTTGCATTCTGTGGCTTGGCTAGGCATGCTGTGCCTGAGATATTCATTCTGTGGGCATCTTCATGCAAAAAGTACACCTGCCTGGTTATTCTCCACCGTGTTCTGGGCCTGGTTATTTTCCTGTCACTGATATACTGAGTAGTAGGGTGCTTGAGATGATGGCCAGACTGTGAGCCAGCCCTGCATTCCTACCGAAGGTAATGTTTTAAAAATCTTAAAGAGGATCTGAATAATAAATTGTTTTCTAAAAAAATTATATTTTAATGCTTTTATTATCTTAATATTTGTATGTACATAGTAAAACAAAATATGCACATACAAAGATGTAACAACGAGACACATTATTTTGCCTGATAAATTGATGCCATAATTTTTTAACTGAAAAAATAAGACAGGTAAACAAAACAGGTGTGATTTTACCCTCTTCCCCTTTGTCCATGAGGAGAGTTCAGTAGAGTAACTATACTGGTACTGGAATCTTCCATCCTGGGATGCAACACCCTCTCTACAGCTGCCTCTTCTTCCTCTTGAGCTCATGGCAACCACCTCTCTACATCGTATTGCTTTAAATCCCGTGTTTAAGTGGAATCAGGGTATTTGTCTTCCACACCTAACCTCACCCCATCCCAAAGCTTCATCCAGGTCATGGCATGTGGCAGGGTTGTCTTCCTATCTTCCTTCTATTTTTAAGATTTATTTTATTTTTGTCTATGTTTGTGTGCTCTGTATGTGGAAGCCAGAAGAGGGTGTTCAGGTTCCCGGAACTGGAGGTGTGAGCTGCTGCATGACAGTACAAGAAACCCAAATTCCAGTCCTCTGGAAGACAGCAAGTGCTCTTAAGTCCTAAACTATCTCTGAAGCCCCTCTTCTTAAAGACTGAATAATATTCCACTGTACATATGTTTCTTATCTTCTCTATCCATAGCTCTATCAATGAAGACCTACAGGAGTATGTAGTGAGTTTCAAAAGATGTACTGCAAGTGCTTCGGAGTGTTCTCTCTCTCTCTTTGTCTCTTTCTCTCTCTGTATGTGTGTGTGTGTGTGTATGTATGTATGTATGTATGTATGTATGTATGCATGTATGTATGTATGCCTGTTAACGTGTGTGTTCACGTGTAGGGGGCAATGTGGGGATCAGAGGCGTTAATTGTCTCCCTCTACTATGTGGGATCTTGGTGGCAAGCACCCTTATTTGCTGAGTCCTCAGAGGGAATTTTATAGGAACCCTACATAGTGCTAGCCCAGAGGAAGCCACTAGCCTGCACTTTTGCTGTGTTCCCTCAGATTAGAGCCAACAAATGTTTGTTGACAATGATTTTACTAACTTTCTGGGAATTTGACTGAATCCTCCTGCTAAAATTATTATATTTACCTCTGGGACATTTCTGTGAAAGACACATTAGGCACACAAAGCCACAGAACTTGGACTTTGTCAAGTCGACATAAACAGGTGACCTTTACCCGCAAATATCTGTTTTTGAAGCAGTATTCTGCCTGACCCCTGACTTTATTACCGGGAAGAGGTCAGTGTGTGGGAGGAGGGACACGTCTTATCTCAATTCAGCCTCAATAGCAGGGACACCAACTAGTCAATTTCTAGAATATTCCAGAGACATTTCTCAGCTCAAAGTGCTCATTAAAACACTCACTGGTTGAGCTGTTTTTATTTTTGTTTTGATTCATTGGCTCTATAAATGACAGTTATACTGACATAACAAAGAAATGTTATATACATATATATTTTCTTTTACCATTTTGCTCAAGGCAGAGCTAAGAGGCTAGCAGGACTACAAATCTGTGACTAATTCCCAGGCAGGTGCACCGGATACATTCTTAGTAAGTTTGCTCATTTCCTCTGACCATTCTTCCTTGCTGTAAGTAACATAATCAGAGAAATAAATACATAACTGGCTATGCATTTAAGAGAAGCCATTCTCTCCCTTAACTTTCTAGAATTATTTTTTTCAGCTATTTCCCATTTATAGATTTTATGTTCTCCAACCAACACTGCCTAATGTTTTTTTTTTTTTTCCTTTTGGTTTTTATTCTGACTAATAGGATTGAACCCAGGACTTCCTGACTGCTAGGCAAACACTCAACCATTAGGCTGTAACTCCAACCCTCTTACCCAAGCCTTTTTTTTTTCTTTTGAGACAGGGTCTCACTGTGTGGTCCTAATTGACCTGTAACCAGCTTTGGAGACCAGGCTGGTCTTGAACACACAGAGCTTCTCTGCCTCCCTAGTGTTGGGATTCAAGGCATGTATCACCACATCTATCTAATGTTTTTAAAGGGTGATTTTTGTTGCAATCAAACCCCTGAGATCACTTGGCTCTTGTAGAGGACTATTTTTATTCTCTTGCTATGTTGTAGTGCTGGAGATTAATTAAATTCAGGGCTTCATGTAAACCGGGCAGGTGTCTCCACCTGACCTTTATTCTCAGCCCCTGTCTGTTTTTAAGGCAATAAAAGATGTGATGTGAGTGAAGCGGAACAACTCACAGTGCTGTTGCTTTTAAGGTTAAAAGAAATAAATGCCAGACCAAGCTGTACACATCTAATACAAACATTCATCTGTGTATGTATATGTACTGTGCTTTGAACATGAAATGGCCCCTGCAGGATCATGTGCTTGAATATTTGGTGTTCAGCAGGGCAGACTCTGTAGGAGGCAGAGCCTTACAGGAGGAAGCAGGTTACTGGTGGTAGGTTTGAGGTTTTGTAGCCTGGTCTCATTTCTTTCTTTCTTGACCTCCTGTGTGCAGGTGACATGTGATCAGTCTGCTTCTTGACTACCAGGCTGGACTTAGGCTTCTGCTGACTGGCCTTCCCTACACTAATGGACTTTACATCCTCTGGAATTGTAAGCTAGAACAAATGCTTTCTGCCCAAAGCTTCTGGTTGTGAAAGTATTCTGTCACAGTAACAGAAAGTAAGGAATACAGTGTGGCTTGCATAGCTTTGTTCTAGAGACTGATGGTGCCCATGCTTTCCATTAACAAAATACATTGTTGTTATTTAGTGAAATGGGATTTTACTCTCCCAGTGAGCTGTTTCTGAACTATGTAGCTCAGGCTAGCTTTGAACTTGCCACAGTCCCAAGGACTGAGATTACGGGTGTGTGTCATCATATCCAGCTCAAACCTCTGTGTTATTTGAACAGTCCATTTCTTCTACAATAAGTACCAGGCAATCAGGAATCAACTAGACATCCCAGTATTCAGAGTAGGATTAACAAGAACACCCAATAACAAAATGCACAGGAAACAAAAGACTAGGGCTTTGCCACCATTCCTACAGGTACAAGACAAGACATGCCTTCACAAAAGAATGGTAAGTGTCTAAAGTGCTCTATTTCAATGGACCATACACCTTCCCTGCTTTCAATTTACCAGAGAGAGCTTGTTACCATAGTTACCCATTTCCTTATTCAGTCAGAATGTCATAAAAAATAATGCCTAATGTTTATACCAAGCCAATTAGAAAGCTGTAGGATATTTTTCAAGGCTTTCATATGTTTATTAAAAATACTTCAAGTTGTAGGGTTTTTTGAGCTAACCATAACACAGTATTTAAATCCACGACTTCTGGAGTTTATGTGGCTAGCTAACCACCTAAGCTTTCCTTTGTCTTTGGGACTACAGGCCAAGTCTATATTAAATTATTAAATAAATTAGAAATATCAACATGTTTTCATAGTGAACTGTCAGGAGCCTCATTAGCCAAGACTCAAGTAAAGAATTCCCTCCCTTCTCCTTACACCTACAGCCCTGCAAAAGCATATATAAGCAGCCTGGAAATAATAAAGATTGACCACTCAAACAGCAATTTCAGTCCAGTGGTCCTTCTTCATGTCTCCTATTCCTCCCATTCCTGCCCTACAGGTGACCAGGACCCCGTTGAAGTCATGCGGGTTAGGACACAGTAAATTACCTGTCTTTCATTTGTAAAACACCATGTTAAGTGAAACTAACTAGATTTGAGGAACATATTTAGTGTTGCCCATATGCATATTGATAAAGGGTCATCCACTGGCTCATAGGCAACCTACCAGTAGTCACACAGATCTAAGACTTCTTAAAATCTAATGTTAGGGAGGCAAGATGACTTAGCAGATAAAGGAGCTTGCTGCCAAGTCTAACATCCTGAGTTCAGTTCTTTAGTTCCACATGGTAGAAAGAGAAAGCCAACACCCCAGAGTTATCCTCTGACTTCCACATATCTATCATGACACTCACACACATACATACACAAATATATAATACACACAATACATACATACCCATATAAATATATACACATACATATACACACACATTCACACACATACATATAAACACATACACACATTCACACGCACACACATACAGAGACAAAGACTTGAGAACTCAACGTCTTCCACTCTCTGTGGCAACTGAGCCCAAGGCACCACGTGTGCTAGGTAGGCATCCTGCCAGTGAGCTCTTTCTTTGGGAACACAATTTTGCTATTTAACCAGCGCTTGCTGGTATCAAACTTATCCTCCTGCCTCAGCTCCCTTCAATGTCTCTGTCATAGTAAGCTGCCATTGCTGATGGAAGTGTACCATGTTTCTTCTCCTCTTCCTCCTTCTTCTCCTCCTCATCCTCTTCCTTCTCCTCCTTTTTTTAATAGTCAAATGTAAGTCTTTATTCCAACTGGCTGGGACTAAACTCAGGTATTTGGATGTAAGTGTAGTCCTAAAATTTAGAGCAGGAGGCTTTGTTTGTGTGTGTGTGGTGACATATTGCTTTATTTTCAGCAATCTCGAGGCAGAGGCAGTGGATCTCTGTGAGTTAAAGAATAGCCTGGTCCACAAAGTGAGTTCCAGAACAGCCAGGGCTACATATAGAAACCCTGTCTTGAAAAAACAGACAGAGTGGAGATGCTGAAGGCCAACACGTCCATCATTTATGAGTCTATATAATATACTTTTCCTCACTTCACCTCATCTTGTCTTCATGAGAGCAATTAACTGGATTTACTGTTACTATCTTTATCTTACAGACAGAAACACGGCTCTGGAGAGAGTAGACTTTTGTCCCAAGGACAGTTCTAGGATAACTCAGCTTAGTTTAGGATGCTGAATCTGCCAGCCACTGAGTAGAGGAACTGCAGCTAAAATGCTGCCCATATACAATCTCCGTCCATGTGACCTATTTAGCAACTTGGTATTTTATCCACAATGTTATCCAAGCTTTATTCAACTTCCTGCTTTGTAACCTTATGAAATGAGCCACTTCATCATTACTGAGTCAGGAATCCTGAAGTTCTCGGAGGGAACTCATCAGGAAAACATGCCAACTAATGAAGAAACTGAATTTTCATTTTTAAAAAGCCTGTGTGTTGAAGTAAGTCTGGATTTGCTTGTATCTTTTAACATTTGCTCCAGGGGCTATTATGTGGTTTTGTCTTCTGGAGTGGAGTGTGGAATCAGTTCCATTGGATTTCTCTGCAGTTGGATTGGATGTTGATGCTCAGGGTAACACCGTACGGTTTCTCTGGTTCACAGTATAGTCCTTGGGAAACGATATCAAAGCTAGTCACCCCACAATATAGTGAGTGGGGCTTTAGAGACATACGGCTTTTGTTTTGTTTTTTTTTTTTTCTGTCTCTGTCATGAGCTTGAGCAGGTTTGTGGGAATGCCAGAAGCCTTTCCTCAGGCATCATTACCTTGCTCATGCACTCGTCTTGCTACCTTTCAGATTCCACTAGTCCTGATGGGAATCACATTTCTCCCGGAAAAGCATCCCTTTGAAAAGTTTTCCTCCATGGAGCGAGTTCTGGCCATCTAGGAAGCACAGGAAGGACCAGCTTCTCACTCAACTGTTCAGCCACAGAGCCAACCTTGGGGTGGACATTCAGTGTTTGACCTCCATAGTCAGCTCTCTTTATCTGCAACTAAAGGGCCGATGACAAGTTTGTGAAAGGCTCAGATAGAAGCAAAGTGACTTTTCTCTGGAGCAAATTGTGTGTGTGTTGTGATTGCAAAAACAATGCAAAATTAGCATAGCCAATTAAAAAATATTCACACAACTCTGCATATATATTATAAATATATAAATTCATAGTTCTGCACTTAGGCAATAAATGTGAATCAAGTTACTACACAAATCTATATCCAATTAGCATTGCAAAGACATTTTATTCACTGTTCTGTTGTACCATTTTTCTCTCTAGCTGATTTCTCTCATCGTGATTTTTTTTTTCACTCCAATTCTTCACCCTATAATTCTATTATCCATGAATCTGGCTTATAAATTCTGTCCAATCTATGTAATGTATTTGCTCCATGGGCACTGAAGTAGTTGAATGTAATCAGTTTTATGCACTTCAGTCTGATATCTTTCTATTATTGAGTTCTTGGGTTATTTTTATATTTTAATTTTGTAGACAAAGATACAATGAATATTTTGCACATAAATCTCTCTGCAAAAGTAATTGTTTTCTTGGGATGAATTTCTAGTAGTTGGAACTACTGGCCCAACAAGAACGGACATTTTTATGGCTTTGATGCATGATGCCAATTTTCCTCTGGATAACACTGACTTGCAGTCTCTTTCAAGTCCAACTATAGATTTTACTCAGTTATTCTGTTCAGCCAACATTAGTGTTAACACCATAAAAATCATGCAACTTTTATTACCTTTTTAGTGAAGTATTCAGTTTATACTTCATAAAGCATTATTTTGTATGTGAACAGTTTTACTAAGTCCTTAACTAACATAGGTGCAAGAATAACATGTGATCCAGTCACCATGGGGGATGGAATATAGCAAAGGAGGGATACGGAGACACAGTGTGGGTGCATGTGTGCAGGACTATGCTTGTACACTGTATGAGGGCATCCTGAAATCCACTCTTCTAAAGGCAATGGTTGAATGTCAAAGAAAGATGGCATTCCTCCTAAAGCACCAAGTTCTAAAAGCATTAAAGAAAATAACATAAATCAGCCACAATGGGTGATAAACTTGGTTGAAAATTTGGCTCTCTAGAGACTAGGTAACAGGGAGAGGATGGCTTTTATGGGGGATCACTCAGGTCTCTTCCTGGGAAGGGAAAATAGAAGAAATTTGTGAGTCTATTGGGGGCAGATGGAGTCAGGAACATGAGTGATTAGGCTGTGGGTAAGTGGAGGGGGAGAGAGCTGACAGAAAGTGATGGGAGCCATCTCAGGTTGAATGGACACAAGTCTCCCAGGACCCCAGCTTATACTCCTATCAATAGGGGATACATAGCCTGAACTTGTCTCCTGTAACCTGATTGGTGTCTGGTCCAGTTGTCATCAGAAAGGTGTCAGCCAGCAGAGCAGAGACCCACAGCCAAACAGTAGGCAGAGCTCAGGGATCCTGTGGAGGGTAAGGAAAAAAGAAGTGGAGGAGCCAAAGTGGTCAAGGACCCCAGGGGGAGGCCCATACAACCAACTAATGGGCTCATAGGGGCTCACAGAGACTGCATTGACAACCAGGGAGCCTTCATGAGACTGACCTAGGTCCTCTGCATATATGTGACAGTTGTATAGCTTGGTATTCTTGTGGGACTTCTATCAGTGGGAACAGGGCCTATCTGACTCTTTTACTGGCTTTTGGGACCCTATTCTTCAAACTAGGTTGCCTTCCCAGCCTTAATATGTGGGGAGGTGCTCAGTCTAACTGCAGCTTGATATGCCCTGTTTTGTTGATACTAATGGGGAAGGATGGGAGGGAAGGTTGAGGCTGGGATGTAAAATAGATAGTTGAATAAAAAATTAATTGATTAAAAACAAACAAACAACAACAAAACATTTGGAAATTAAAGTGAGTGTCATGGTGGAATATGATTGTCAAAGTGTTAGTTTGGAGAAATTTAATAAAAGGTTAAATGATCAAGCAGGGTATATAATGCAAATTCTGTACATGTGCATGTGTACACAAGTATAGTACCTCTCACCCCATCAATTTCTTAGCATAGACTTCAATGAGCATAAAATAATTCTTGATAGAAATATACCCGAGACTAAAAATATTCCATGTAATATACTTGATAACCATTGTTTCTGACTTTTACATTTCTCTGTCTCATTAATTCTTCTAAGATATATATATGATATTATAATGTATAATAATATAATATATATAAAATTACAGTAAGACTAAGCACATTCCCACATATTAAGGTTGGCTAGGAGACCCAGTATCAGAAGTCAGGTCCCAAAGCCAGTAAAAGAGCCAGAGCCAGAGACCCTGTTCCCACTCTTAGGAATCCCACAAGAGGACCAAGCCACACAATTGTCTCTGGAAGGTCCTATGAGCCCAGGTTAGTTGACTGTATATACCTTAAGGGCCTCTCTTTTGAGCTTCCCTAACTGGTCAGTCAGATTATGTGTAATGTTGCTGTGGGATTATGTTCTGGTACATTGTAAATATTTGTCCTTCCTATTGATTTAATAAAACACTTACTGGCCATAAGGCAGACAGGAAGTGTGGGCGGGGATACCAGACTAAGAAAACTCTGGGAAGAGGAAGAATAGAGCAGAGACACCAGCAGACGCAGAGAAAAAAAGACCAGAATGCTGCTCTGAGAAAAGGTACCAAGCCTTTGGCTAAACAGGATAAGAATAGTGGATTGAGTTAAGATCCAAGAGCTAGCTAGGAATATGCCTGAGCCATAGGCCAATCAGCATTAAATTAATATAAGACTTTATGTGGTTATTTGGGGCTAAATGGCAGCCGGGCTGTGAGCAGGTCCAAACCTCAGGGCTAGGCCTGAAAGGCAGGGCCAGAAACTCTTACAACAGTATATTGTCTTGTGAGTATATTTTCCACATTGCTTACTCAGGCTTTGCCTGGGTCTTTGTTTATCTAGGGCAATGGTCAGCAGCTTTCTCTGTCTGTTGCTTGGCACTGCCTCCATGTCAAGTGCTTGAGCGGTGTTAAGAAAATGGTAGAAATACATTCAGATTCTTCAATATTGTGACCAAACAATGACCCTGGACAACTTAGAGGAAAAGAGCCACTGGATATGTTAGGATAAAAAGGCCAGGGATCTAAACTTCAGATCAGAAGTATGGGGCACAACTGTAATCCCAGAGCCTAGGAGGCCAAGGACTGTAGTAAGTGAAGGTTACATAGTAAGCTCCTGTCTTAAAACAAAACAAGCAAATACAAAGTCACACACATGTAAAAAGCAAAAAACAAAACAAACAAAATGAAGAAAACTATTTTCAACAATCTTACTAGGAAGCAAGGGAAGCACCCCAAAGCCAAGAGTTTAAATAGGGATGTTGTTGCCATGGTTACCCCTAGCTAATCAACTGTGTTCTCACTGTTGCTGAGCTGCTGAACTCTCCCAACACTGGTTTCTGGGATCTTTACTCCATAGCTTTAGGATTTACTAATCCTCTCCTCCTTTGGCTTCTATAACAGGAATTGAACCCAACCTCTCAGTGTTGTTGGAATCTTCTCAAGTAAGAATATCTCTAGGTAGGGAGCCAAACAAAAACCGTAGTACACATGATGAATAGTAATGGCAGAGCACCATTCCTGCACAGGCAAGTTGATGGATGAGATCATGTCACCCTGAAAGGCTGGGTAAGGATTTGTCTTTTCTGCCCTGTTGTGTCAATCAACATGACTGCCCAACAGTTAGACCACCAAAAAGGTATTCCACAGAACATTATCTTAGACCACCAAAAAGGTATTCCACAGAACATTATCTTGGACCACCAAAAAGGTATTCCACAGAACATTATCTCAGACCAAGGGACCCAGACACAGAATAAGAAATGAGCAGCTAAAATGATGCAGAACCCCTGGACCTATCACATTATTACATGCTGCACCCACCACCATCCCTGAGCCAACATTGATGGAGTGATGGTGCTGGTAGATACTGCTTCTGCCTCCTCCTTCTCTTCCCTCCCGCCTCTCCTTTCTCTTCCTCCTCCTTTTTTGCTCCTTCAGGCAGGGTCTTATGTAGTCCAAGTTGGCCTCAGATTCTACATGTAGCAGAGATGGCAGTTTAAACTGGCAACTTGACAGGGCCTCTGAGAAGGTTTATATAGAATTATCTTAGTTATATCAGTTGACGTAAGACCCGTCCACTGTGAGTGGCACCATTCCCTGGACAGTCATAATCATGCTTTGCAAGCAAATATGTACCCTACTGCAGAATTAGCAGGAACTAGTTTAGTTTCATCATGTGTAAAGTTTTACCTGAAATAGAAATTTACCCAAATGGATACAATTCTAAAAGTAATAGGCATAAAATAAGGCATTCCATATTATGTCATTAAAAAATTAATGTTAATATAGTTTCATTCACTCACTCTTCTTTTACAGTACTAAGGGCTGAATCTAGGGCCTTGATCATGCTAAGTAAGCACCCTACCACTGACCTTCACCCTCAGCCTTAAGGAGTCTTTACTTAAAAAATACACACACAGCAAAAACTTGGCATGTTTACTCTTTTATAGGCAACATGATTTTCTTCCACTGAATTTGGAAGTAAATGGATCATTTTGTCTTCAGAGAATACATCTTTCAGTAGTGGTATAATCTTCCTATTGTGAAAGAGAATTTTACTATAACTAGATCTTTCTCAGCACTGAACACTAGAAAAGATTAACTTTTACAATTAATGTGCTATATTTTGGGGGATATTTTCATTATATTCCAGTATTAAAACAGCAAGGGCTGGAGAGATGGCTCAGCAGTTACTTGCTGCTCCTTTAGAGGATTGGAGGTGGGTTCTCAGCATCCATGTTAAGTGGTTCATAACCACCTCCAGATGGATCTAACACCCTCTTCAGACCTCCAAGGGCAGCCACATACATATAGCACACACACAACACACACACACACACACACACACAGAGAGAGAGAGAGAGAGAGAGAGAGAGAGAGAGAGAGAGAGAGAGAGAGAGAGAGAGAGATTAAAATAAATAAATAATAAACAGGATAGAAAGCAACATTCTTTTCAAAGGGATATTTTTGTTGTTATTGTTTCAAGACAGGGTTTCTCTGCGTAGCCCTGGCTGTCCTAGAACCTGCTCTATAGATCAGGGTAGCCTTGAACTCTGAGATCCCCCTGCCTCTGCCTCTTGAATGCTGGGATTAAAGGCATGTGCCACCACTGCCTGGTGGGATGTGTTCTGTTTTTGACCAGAATTGTTGAGAAGAGAAGCCACACTCATTTGTTACAGAAACAAAGTCAGAGCCATGTGATAGCTTTCTGAAGTTCCTCAAACTTTTGCTTTGAAGGCCCCTCATTTCAAATAAAAATTAATGATTATATTTTATGACTGCAGTGCTTAAATAAGTATAATCTGGGCTGAAATAATTATTGTATACTTATCATTTTATGCTCATTTTCTTATAAATCTAAGAGAAATTAAAATGAAAATATATCTAAGGACCCTGAAAAGTTTTATGAGTGATAGGTATTTGGATTACTGTGCCTAATTAGGTAAGATGACCCTGAAAAGGTAGTGAACAGTGAGCATGCCCTAAACCCTGTCAGATATCATGTTTAGTCAGTTCTGGTCATTGTCATAATTAATGTTCCTACAACTTAAATGACAATAATATTAATATTATTCCCTCTTCAAAGATGAAATAGACTAGAGCCTATTGAAGTCATGGAGGACGTTAAACAGAGCCTAGAATCAAATTCAGTGGGTGGTGACTCTACAGCCTAAGAAATTCATTACTATATCATATGGCTCCATATGTTCTAAATCAAACCTGAGTCAAGCAGGCTATAAACATTATCCCAACATGTTCACCAATTAAAAACACAGACAACAACAAAACACAGGTGACAGCCAAGTGTAGCCAGGAGTTCTCCTGTGTCCTGTGCTACTTGGTCCCAAATAAACACAGAAGCTTATACTAATTACAAACTGTTTGGTTGGCCTATGGCTCAGGCTTCTTGATAGCTACCTCTTTCATCTTAATTGAACACATTTATATTAATCTGTGTTTTGCACATGGCTCATGACTTACCTGTGTTCCATTACACCTTGCATCCCTGGCAGCTGGCAGTATCTTCCCTGATTCTGCCTTTATTTTTCTCTCTCTATGCTTGGATTTCTCACCTGGATGTAAGCTGTCTTACCATAGGCCAAAATACCTTCTTTATTAACCAATGGAAGCAACATATACTCACAGCAAACAGAAAGACATCTCACATCAACCAGGAATACCAGCACTGCAGGTGGCTCCAAGGAGATGTCTTTATTGAGAGAAAAAGTAAAGTTGATAGATTTTTTTCTTTAATCCTGGGAATTAAGTTCAGGTACTTGGCCATGCTAGGCAAGCACTCTATTGATACACCCCCTAGAATGGATTTTTTTTTTAAGCTAGAATTGTTAGCCAGGGTCTCGTGTAACTCAGACTGTCTTTGGACTCTCTGTGTAGCTGGATGATGCTGAGTCCTAACAGTTCCCTTAGGGGAGGGTATGAGCAGTCAAGGAGCAAATGACATAGGCCTTGGGAGTCAAGAAAAAAAGCAAACAGCAGACTCATTTATTCAACAATGGGGAGAGCCTTATATACCCTCCTCCCAGCATATAGATTGTCTCTCATTGGCTGGGCACAGTTAGGAGATCTGACAGCATGATCAAGGCAAACTCCGGATGATCAAGAACTCTGGACAGCACCAGTTACTTGGCCCTCAGGAAGACTCCAGGTTGACGCATAAGGAAGTGTGTTATGTGTATGCCATGGTAACTGGTTTGAGCTGAGGATGACTCTGAGGTTTGGATCCTTCTGTCTCTGCCTTCTGAGTGATGGGGTTCCAAGTTGATCCACATGGTTCCAGGTTTATGCAATAAGGAGATCATGCCTGGGCTTTAGGCTTGGTGCATAAGCACTCTACCCATTGAGCCACAACTTCAACCCTCCTTAGAGATTTTGTTAGGTTAAATTCTCTGTGGACAATGAAGAGTTGCTACTTATGGTCCTTAGGTAAGCCTTCACGTCATTGTTTGCAGAGCAATAACCCTGAGAAGTTACAGAGCCTGAACACTTCACAGTGGCACTGGCCTCTCTATAGAAGAGCTATCATATAGGGAAAAGTCAGTGAGAGTCTAAAAAAGGGACAAGAAAGTGCAAGGCACATATAATATTGTGTAGTAAGAAATTTCTGGCCTGTGTAGCCTGTTATCCAGACCTACAGACCTGAAGTCCCACAGAAACACATATATGCTTATATTAATTTCATGATAATTGACCTATGGCTCAGACATATTGCTAGCTAGCTCTTTCATCTTATCTCAATCTATTTCCATTAATCTGTTTAGCCATGTGGCCTGGTGTCTTTTCTCAGAGCAGCATGGTTGTCTTCTTTCCTCTCCATCTCTCTTGGCATCTCTGCTGGTGTCTCTTTGGCATCTCTACTTTGTTCCCAGAGTTTTCTTAGTCTGGTAGCCCAGCCCACACTTCCTGTCTGCCTTCTGACCAATCAGCTTTTTATCAAACCGGTAGGAGAGACAAATATTGATAATGTACCAGAACATATTCTCACAGCATATCCCCCTTTTTAAAAAACAAGAACCCCAAATCTAATTTCCATTGTGTACTTTTTTTCACCATTATCTAAAACAACTTGTAACCAACATTGTAAACAAAGACAAACATCCATAATCCATTTTTTGGGAATGTGGGCATAGTTCTCTAGGCTACTTCCTGTTTAATGGAGGCACTGGTAATCTTATGGGGACCCAAAGAAAAATTTAGGATTATGGACAAGTCTGTAGTGGAGTAGCCTGTAAGGCTGGGTCATCACAGCCAGTTGTCTCCTTAAAGCTGTTTTTGACGCAGAGCAACAGAGGTGCTCTGAAATGCTGAATCATCTGGGCCATCCATTTCCATCTGAGACTTTTCCTTGATCAAGCCTTATTTCCTTTAACCAGGAAAACTCCACAGTCTCTCATTTTCTGTGGAAATAAAAAGAAGACTTTTTCTCCAAAGTAGCATTTTTTATTTAAATTTTAAAGTCAACTCATTTACAAAATATATAAATTGGATTAATCCAGTAACATTTTTAATCAAATGTTTTTAGCAGTCTTAAGTACTTCATTTTCAGTCAAAAAACTTAAAGACAAGACTATAATATACAGTGTCTAGACACTCTGTATTTTCCATATTTATGTGGTTTATTACTATTTCTTTATTCTATTTCTTTTTTAAGGACTTTATCCTTTTTCCTTTCTCTCTCAAGCCAATATATATATATTTAACATACTCTAAACCATTTAAAGATTTTTTGAATCTGTCTCTACTTTATATCTCTTATCTTTTTCTGTTTCTGACCACACCTTTGCTTGGCTAGGATGCCTGACTCCACTCAGCTTCCTCTATTTCTTTCAGTTTCTGACCACACCTTTAATATGTCAAAGACTTCACTAAGGTTAATGACATCACTAGGGAGATTGGCTGGCTCCACCCAACTCATAGTCTAGCTTCAGAGTTTATCCTTTTAGCAGAGCTACTGGTAGAACCCACAATTACCATTCTGAGGAATTTTAGGGTCCATATAATCACCAAGTAAAGCACTGCTGTCTGCTGCTCATAAACTCCATTTAAGTATTTGGCAGCCAGGCTTCTTAAAAGACTCACAAGTGTTTTGTCAGTAACACTGAGTCAGGAAGCCTCTCTTAAAAGAGCTGTGCACCTCTGCTTCCCTCCAGCAAGGAGGGCTTTTCCAAGAAAATGCTGCTGCTACTAAGAAACAGCATTTGACTCTGTTCCCTTTGTAAGCTTGTTGCTTACATCGAGGCTCCTGAGACACTTGAGGAACAGACCATATTGCGGCTTAAGCTGTACTCCAAAAGTCTGCCATTTTACAGCTCAAGTCCACATGTCCCACCAGGGTGTCTCTGTACCACAGCTCACATAAGAGACAACTCGGAAGCTGTTTTTGGCTCTGATTCTGTGCTCTAGAACCCCTTTTAAGCTTTCTAAGGCTTTATGTGGGTGTACATGCCCCACGTTGGGATGCCAGTATAAACTAACAGAACGGTGATCTTACCTGCAGTGAAAAGGGTCAGAAACATAATTAGAGGATGAACAAACAAGTGATCTGGAGTCCTCCCAGAGAGCTCTCAGAATGATTAACCTCACTCCGATCAGACTGAGTGACCTCCATTAGCCAGATAATGGGGGCACAAACAGGTTGTGCCTTTATTTCCTGGGCAATTACTCAGGCCACTTCCTCCTGACAGGACTAGCAATGACCTGAAAGCTTTTAAGGCACCAGTCAGCAAGGAACAACAACCCTTCAAAATAATTTTGTTCTCATATTTTCTTATGAGGAAAAATATCTCAAAGATGAGGGCCTACTCCATAGTAGAGGCAGGAGTTTCTGAGCTTCCCCTCCAGCAAGAGAGAAAATGGAATTGCTCAATGGTTCCTTCAGCTGGATTTCCTCTTTCAAATATCTACTATCGAGGAGAGTTGTAGTACCTGGTCCAGACAAGTGAACAAATGACAGATGGGTGGCATTTGGGTGGGGTGAGTCTGTAATCTGGACCAAGATGAGCTGATGCACCAGAGACAGTCAGGGTTCGCAGTTGGATGCAGCATGTCAGCTGGTCAGATAGCAGGTTGCAGGGGATTTTCAGCATCATGAAGTTAGAGTCCAAGTGAGGGTCTCTCCTGGATCCTTAGACTGCAATGGTTGGCAAGTCCCCAAGGCTGTTTTTTCCTGATATGGTTTTAATGTACCCATGTGCTCACTTGGCCCCAATCTCTTTTGAGAAGTTCAGAGGCAACACTTTTTACCTTTTAGGAGTAAGTTGTCAATCTGTGGTGATGAACAGAAGATACACTGTTATATTTACGACAAAGAGCAGAGTCATCCTACCCTCTCCCAGACTAGAGCCACATGCTGCTTATAAGATGAATTCACTGAAGAGAAGACACAGCCCGAGAACAACTGTTATTCAGTCTGCAGTGGATTAGGGCAAGCCCGGCCTAGTTTCAACATTTATTCTTAGGAATAAGAATTCTAGCAGTTTCTAACATTGCCCTGGAGATGACTAGAGAGAAGATGTATACAGTTCTCACAGGCCCTGAACACAGTTGGGAGAGTGATGTTGGAATGTCTTTCTGTATGCTATGAATATCATTTTTTAAATAAAGGAACTATTTTGGTCCTTGGGGAGCACCATAGAATAAGTAGGTGGGGAATCAAGCATAGGTAGGAGAAGGAGAGCAGAGTCAGGAGAGATCCAGCAGGTGCCCAAGGAAGCAACATGTAAGCAACACAGGTGAGCCACTGGCCATGTGGCAGACAAAATAATGGAAATGGGTTAAGATGTAAGAGCTCACTAGCAATGTGCCTAAGCCATTGGCCAAACAGCATGAAATTAATATAAACATCTGTGTGTTTCTTTAGGACTTTGGGATTGCTGGTCCCAGATAAGCAACAACGGCGGCAGGCGGGTCTGAAATGTGCAACTAGGCAGGCCAGAAACCCTCTGTAACAGGAGCGTCGTCTGGATTTCTCGCATCTGTATTACCACAGACCAGGATATCTGGGACCCAAGCTACTATGGCTTGATGCCGTCTTGAAGCTGGAATCCTATCAGAATGCTTCCTTCCCCAGGGCTAGCTGACAGAGCTGCTAATTCCACCATGTTGGCATGGTTTGTAGCAGCACCATGATGTAACAAAGAGCCCCAACCCTGGCTTTCTCCCCCAGAACACACATGGCCTTGCTCAGAATTGAGTCTGACACATCCAGTGACCTCTGTGCACCTGCACCTGGCTGAAAGCTACCTAAATGTCAACTTATTTCCCCTCCCCCCAAGAGTTCTCCTTGTGGTATTCCTGCTGTTCTAAGCATCTAGGCACATACTCAGATCCTGCTCATATCCAGCAGGGCCAGCCCCACTCACCTACTAAGCATTTCACATAGACATCTGTCCCTCTTTGCCCGTGTATACCTGGTTTTAGTGAATCAATCAGCCGAGAGCAGCTTGGCTAGGGTTCATGGGTTCCCTCTGTTTTCTGCTTTTCTTTTTCCATTCCCAATATGTGTGATATGCCTATGTATGTAATATGTTTACATTGAGGGCACATGTGTGTGGGGGGAGTGCATGTGTACATGTGTGTGTGTGAAGGTCCTAGGCTGCTGTCAAGAACCATTCTTGTTCACTCTTCCAGCTTACTCACTGAGGCAAGATCTCACAGTCAAACCCAGTGTGCACAGATATGGCTAATCTCTCTAGCCAGCTTTCTCTGAGGAGCCCCTGTTTTCATCATCTGGGGCTTGAGTTTCAGGGGCAACGGTGCCAAGTTAGCTTGTATGTGGATTCTGAGGGTATGAACTCCAATACTCACACTTGGAGCAATCTCTCTGAACTCAAGTTTTCCCTTTCTGAAAAAGACTTTACATCTTCATTTCTGCAGGACAGTTTGCTAGGCAACAGTTCCTGGCTGGAATTTTGTTTTTGCGTCAGTACTACTGATATCTTTTGGCCTTTTAGTTTCCTTCTGAAAAATCTACTAGTAGTGTAATGAAGGTTCTATTATATGTGATTTGGTATTTTTCTTTTTACATTTGGAATTCTCTGTCTTTGATACTTTGATTATAACGTGCTTTGGAAATAGTCTTGACTTGAGTCTAACAGGAGTCTTTGGCTTTCATGGATCTGGTTATCACTACCATTCTTGGTTCTTAGGAAGTTTTCAAATCCTATTTTTTAAATTTACTTTCTATGACTCTCTCCATTTCTTTTTCCCTTGGAACTGATATAAAGGTATTATTTGTTTACTGATGCCCCATGGGTCCTGTAGACTTTCTTCATTCATTTTCATCCCACCCAGTTTTCCTCTTAGTAGGTAAAATAAAAGGACTGCATTTAAGTTCAAAAATGCACACGTCTGCCTGGTGCAGCCTGTCCAGTGTTTGTATCTAGATTGCCTCCCCCAACCAGAGCCCCATGTGTGAAGGGCTTAGTTCCCAGCTCACAGCCCCAAGGAGAGGTGAGGGAACCTCTAGGACTTGGGGACTAGTGGGAAGTGTTAGGTCACCAGGGATTCCCTGTTTGCTTCTTCTCTGTTTCACACCCTGGCCATGAAGTGAGTGGCTCTGGTCCTCCTTGCACCTTTTCCTTACCTGCTGTCACACCCGGGCAGAATCAGCAAGAACATTCAGTCATGGAGATCTTCAAAGCCGGAAGCCAAGAAAACCTTTTTTTCTTTAAGTTCATCATCTGAGGTATTGACAGTAGGAACATAAAGCCACACAAGTTTCTGGAGAACCTTAATGCGATTCCATACAGAAAACCTCACAGTTTAGTATTGTTAATTTTATGGCAACTGGGGAAAAGAAAGGAGAAGGGTGAGAAATATGGAAGGAAAAGCATATGGTCCTGACTTTCAGATATGACAGCACATCCCAACTTCTAGTTTCTGCTGCACAACTTTAAAGTGAGCAGCCTGAAGATGAGGCTACATCATGGAAGAAGAGCACCAGACCACTGGAACCCAAATCTAGATGGCACGGGAGTCCCAGGCTTACCACTTGCCGTGTGCCTGGACTCGTATGTGAGCAATCACTTGCCTTGCTACTTTCTTGTGATTGGCTAAACTTTTATTCTGTGATTTAGATGACGTAAAAAGACCAGCAAAAACAATAGCCTGATATGATACTCACTGTGCTGGTTTGCTAACACTGATCCGAAGCCAATACGTCCGGCAGATATCTCACAACACATTATATGTTTCCATGTGCTGTTGTGCTGCAGGAATACATGTACAGTTTCACAGCTTTTCCTAGGAGCAGCTCAGTGATTCTGGAAGGGGTTAGCTGGCTAGTTCAACAGAGATGATACGGACACAGAGGCTACACAATGACACTTCACACCAGTGCATGTCCACAATGACGCTAGGATCATATTGAAGGTCATTACTAGTTTTTTTTGTGTCCTTTGCTTTTCTTTAGACCATGAATGGAAGCTGTTAGCATGAATTTGCAGTAGATACAAAATACACGCATAACATTAAGCAAAATAAATTTCCTAGCAGTACATCTTTATATATTGGAAACAGTATCTGTGCTAATTATATTTTAACTTGAAGGATCAAGGAGAGAACATTAGGTCTGAGGTGTGAAGGCACTCAAGTAGCCAAGCTTCCTTGTCCTTTTGTACTTTTCTCAGACTATGCAATGTCTTGAGAAGATTCCTCAGGGAAAAAAGGCCAACCTCAACATTAATGCATTCTAGGAGGTATCAATGAGGAAACAAATTGCATAGTGAGACTTCATGTTTTCAAATAAATCATCTTATCTTTGCCTTCTTATAGAACATGTTTTTTAGTTTATTACAAGAGAACCACCCTGAACTACTGTAGTATGAGGTTTCTGGCCAGGACTTTCGGGCCTTGCCTCAAGGTTTAGGAGCCGCTGACCGACAGTCCCGCAGTCCCACAGAGACACAAAGATGTTTTCATTAATTTGAGGCTGATTGACCTAAGGCTCAGGCATATCACTTGCTAGCTCTCTACCCTTCATCTAACCCATGACTCATCCTGTTCAGCCATGAGGCTCGGTACCTTTTCTTTAGAGCTGCATGGTTGTCCTCTGCTTCCTGCAGCTTCTCTCTGGTGCTCTGCCTGGCATTCTGCTCTCAGAGATTTTCCTAGTCTGGTAGCCCCGCCTACACTTCCTGCCTGCCTTTGGCCAATCAGCTCTTTTTATTAAACCAGTGGGTGGGACAATTATTTACCATGAAACAACACAATACCCCTACAAACTACTAACATTTGCGCTTTCAAATAAAGTCCAATACTTCACTGGCCCAGTCTGTGAGGTCATTAGAGGTCAGTGATGCCATCCATGCCAGTCCTTGGCATCACTCTTGCTAGTACGAACACAGCATGCTAGGTATGCCTCTGGGGATCTTTAATAGTTATTTTCAAAAATGGGAATGTTTCTGTTACTCTCATGAATTTATGAGTCACAAATCACCCCCACCTCTTCTTTGCTACCCACGGAATTTCCTTGAACTACTTACCACACAACTCATTTTCCATGTTGGATTCTCCTTATCTTATGAAGCACTGTTGTGCTTACCACCAAAGCAACTAAAAATATCAAATATTCATTTCTGTCTTTCCTTGAACCCAGGATCGTGTCGATCAGGGGCAGAAACACATGAAGTCAAAACTAGCAGCGTACTATGAAGGCTCATGAGTCTCATGATGAAGTAGGTACTGGAGGAGATTCTGCTGCAGGGTTGGGTTGGCCAGTAGCACTACGTTTGGTTTCCAGAGAAAGCAGTATGAGTGAATCCATAGGGGACACCGAAGGTCTAGTGTAGTGGTTCCTGTGATGTACGTGCCGAGATGTTGTGTAGAAATCTATGTTCTTTGTCTCTTCCCTCCCTACCAAGATTACAGAACCCTCTTCCATAACTTGTCTCTGTTTCCATTTGTTTGCATGCTCTTCATTGACTGACACTGAAATTCCAACTGAGATTTTGCTGAAACTGTCATTTATAAAGATATAGTGCTCACTGTAGCTCACTGTGGAACTTTCCCTTGCCACCTGTACATCTTGTCTCTGCTTCATAAGCTCCTTCAAAATTTACATTTAAGAGGCACCCTTAGGTACAGAATGAACAGTATCGTCTACTGAAGGGAATCCATGCACAATGAAACAAGTAAGAGTTTTCCTAAAAATCCCTCATTGGTGACCTCTCTGCAGATGACACTGACTTGCCAGGAGAAGAGCCTGAAGACTGCAGAGCACCTCGTGTCTACTCAGCATCTGTGGTGACAGGGAGCCAGGCTCTGTGCCAGGAACTGCCTCCAGCAGATGTGACAACCGTGTTGTCATCTCATACCATTTACACGCCTATAACAGAGTATCCAGGGAAAGTACATAGAGCACAGACTACGCTAACAGGTCTCTGCTCTGATTCTGTAGCTGACTTACAACTAGTTCTACCTTTGCACAGTACGTGGGCTCAAGTCTAAATACAGATGGCATGAAACCACCCTCTAGACGCTAATGTCCTTCTGTACCACCCTATCCTTCTACCAAGCATTCCCAACATGAATATACTTGCTGGCATCACAGGATCAATTAAATACGATGGGAGCCAGTGAGTGAAATGGGATTGTTTCTCAAAACATGAAGCTGAATGCTTTGGAAAGACTGGATAGAGAAACTATGTAGAAAGTCATAGATAGTGTATAGACACCTGTTTGTAATCCCAGAGTTAGGGAAGCTGAGTAGAAGATTGGAAGTATGAGCCTAGCCTGTGGTACATAGTGAGACTCTGCTTCAAGAACATGAACTAAAAGGAAAATGATGTGTGGATGTGTGTGCTTTTCTCCTCATCTATTCCCTTGTGAAAAAGTCTTTCCCTGAACTCAGGACTCATTTTCTCAGGTGATCTGGGAGCAGCAAGCCCCAGAAATCCTCCTAACTAGCCTGCCTGGAGCTGGAGTTATAGGCAGGGTCTGGATACCTAACTTGTTACATGGGTGCCTTGGAACTGGGGTTGTAGACACGGGCGAGATGCCTAACTTATTATGTGGGTGCTGAGATCTGAACTTTAGTCTTCATGGTTGCACAGCAAGCATTCTAAATGTCTGAGTCATTTCTCCAGCCCTATCTTTTTTTTAAAAAAAAAAAAAAAAAAAACTATGAACATTCCCAGTATTGTATGTCTTGAACTGAACAAGCTCTGGAATGTGTCCACCATCCATCCAAGTGGTTTTCTGTGTGAATATGTATGACCTCCACATAAATTCCCTATGCTTTCTTCATTAGAAAGGGGCATTGTTATGGAAACAAATCCCATCCCATTCTTACTTATAGCAGGCAATGGACTCTTGTGTCTTTGTCATGCCTTTTTGGCTTTACATGGACCAAGATACAAATCCATTACATTTGGTGACAGAAGCCAGACACTTGTGACATGTGTAGGCACAGAGCTAGTTCAAGGGCAGCCAGGGCTACACAGAGAAATGCTGTCTTGAAAAACAAAACCAAGTTCTGATAAGGATGCTCTCTAGAATTGGTGGCTTCTGGTGGGTTCGGGTGGAGAAGGATTCAGTTTTCTTTAAGGGTCTGGCCACTGGAAGTTTGATCATGCTCCAGTGAGTATATGGGCGACACAAATTGGAGTTCCATTTTCTGGGGGTGGTGGTGACAAGGGTGGAGGAAAGACCTGGAAGGATAGGGAAGTAAGCATGATCGGGGCGCATCATGTGAAGTTCCCAAATACTCAATGAAAAAATCATGTCAAGAAATTCCAGCATAGAAGGAGGCCAGGGCTCCTGAAGTCCCAACCCTATCAGAAAAGCTATTGGCAGTTGGTGCCTGCTGAGGAGGGAAAAGTACTCTCTTTGGGGTTGTGGTTGTTGCCTGATTGCTTATGACCCAGTGGATGGCCAAACACTCATGTGCATATCAGTAACACTAACTGGACTCACGGGGTTATTAATAAAAAAATAAAAGGGGATATAAATCTGGAAGGGAGGTGATGGGGCACTAGAGAAAGCGGGAGAGAGGCAGTGGTGGTATATGGCTTGCTTTCCTGGCTGTGCTAAAACACTGACCAAAACTAGCTTGAGGGGAAAATAATTTATGTGGCTTATGAGCCAAAGTTCATCTTTGAGGAAAAGCCAAAACGGGAACTGAAGTAGAGACCATGGAAGGATGTTGCTTATTGGCTTGCATCCCTAGCTTGCTCAGCTTTCTTTCTTATACAGCCCAGGCTCACTGCCTGGGAATGGTACTGCCCACAGTGGCCTGAGTCCTTCTGTGTCAATTAGCAAACAAGAAAATATCAGATATTCCCAGAGGCTGGTCCAATGAAACTAGTTCTTTATATGAGGTTTCATCTTTTCAGGGATGTCAAATTGACAACCAAAATTGACTACGTCATTGTGCAAACTGTCAAGAATAGGACATATTATTATTATTAT
This sequence comes from Phyllotis vaccarum, assembly GCA_033318265.1. Lineage (NCBI taxonomy): Eukaryota > Metazoa > Chordata > Mammalia > Rodentia > Cricetidae > Phyllotis > Phyllotis vaccarum. Next base: position 31,393,850 of record JARWLC010000010.1, on the reverse strand, counting down.
TATTATTATTATTATTATTATTATTATTAAAAACAAAAATATGACTATTAACATATAAGCAAAGGAATTATACTATTTGGTTTGTTATTTTTACATGTCACAAAGGTTACTCTTGATTTCCTTTCAATAATTAAAAAGTGTAAAAATCAAAGGCAAAATACTTTAAACTCCTAAGATTAAAAAGCAGTGATGGTGGGGCCTGGGAAGATGGCTCAGTTGGTAAAGTGTTTGTTGTGTGAGCCTGTATCTCCAGCGCTCACAGGTGGGCCTCGTGGAATGTGGCTGTAATCCAGTACTGGGGAGGCAGAAACAGGAAGATCCCCAAGGTGAACTTCAGGTTCAGTGAGGAACTGTCTCAAAAACACCTGGAAACTTAATTATAACACCACAATGGAGAGGTAGTACGCAAAGGCTCTAAAAATCATGCCTCACTGGTCTCCACTAAGCTTAGCCTTCCTGCCTGTGTTGTACAAACAGCCTGTTAGCAGAGGTAGATACTGAGCACTTGAGGTATGGTTAGGATGGCTAAGGAACTAATTTTTTAGTTTTATTCAATTAAAAAATCTGGAGAGAGCTATGTAATTCTAGGTTCACTTTGAACTTGCTATGTAGCCTCTGATGACCCTTAACTTCTGATCCTCCAAGTTCAATTTTAATTTAAACATTCATATCTGATGTAATTGCTCAAAGCTTTTGGAATATGCCACAACTAAGGAATGAAAATCAAAAGTCTAAATGCAGATGAAGTATTTCAGATGAAGAATTAGTGTCAAGATTGACATACACTGAAGTATGAAATAAAAGCACACATATATATTCCTGTTTTATTTTTTGTATTTATTTTGTAATTCTTGGGATTAAACCCAGGTTCTCATGCTCCATTACCAACCCTCATGATATAAAAAATATATATCGGTTATATGCTGACAGTCATACTATTTTGAATATATTTAATTGCATAATTAATATGATTAATGCCACTTGTTTCTGGTTGTCCTTCTGTGACCATGGCGTTTATTGGGTCTTTTCATCCATTGTAGGCTATGGAGAATGCTCTTATTTTAAATATGTCTGTGTAAAGGCTTGGGCATACCACAGAGTGTGTGTGGAGATTGGTTTTTGGAATCGATTCTCTCCTTCTACTGTGGGTTTCAGGGGTGAATCTCAGGTTGGTAGTTGCTCAGCCAACTCTACAGCCCCTGTTTTTGGTTTGGGAGTGGGTACAACCCCTCTAATTCACTCCGAAGCTTTTTTTTTTTTTTTAATTTTATACCTACTGTCCTAGGCTGGTGAGCAGGCTGTGGCTCTGCCCTCTTAGTCTGTATTTACTAGGCACCTCCTGAAAAGCCAGTCATGACTCACTTCATCCTCTTGAAAACACTTTTTCTCCAGTGTCAAAGCCTGGGACTTGAGTCTGGCATAGTGTCACCAGGACTGGAAGGGCAGAAACCTGACTCCAGTTAGACCTAGCACCACTGTGTTTTGCTTGAAACCCAAGCCACAGAAGTTTCTTATTGGGTGACACCAGTCCCATGCTGCCTGGGAATCATGGCTTTGTCATTAAGTAGCCACCAAAGGAAACATTCTGTGAGGCAGACAACATCTTCAGACAAGAGAGAATTTGAGACATGTCACAGTGGATCCTTCTTTGCTCCCCATAATGGGATGCCAGCCTGAAGAATGTTGAATAGTGCCTAGAACTTGACACTGTTGCTGGAAGCTGTGTCTGTGCTGGGCTCACAGTCACAGCCCACTAGTGGGCAGGGATCTGGACAATTTTTAAGAGTATCTCCGTTCGCTGATACAATCTCCACTTGACTTGCTCCGAGTGCCTGCCACAAACTAAGTTTCACTTTTGTTCTCAACAATAGAAAAAAAAAAAAAAACTACATGCAACTCTGGGCTGTTCAGTTACCTTCTGCTGGGATGCACTGCTGCTCTAGGGAAGTCAGACTCTGTCAGGATCATGCCCTCCATGGGGACTCCGAAAGACTACAGTTTCTGTCAGCACTTCAGGACGATGGTGATCTGCACAGTGCTCTTGCACATGTTCCTGCAAGCCCTGTCTGTGGCTGTGACTTACCTGTACTTCACTAAGGAGATGAAACAGGTTAGGAGCAATGGGGTTCCAGCAGCAACTGCCTCTCCTTCGTCTCTCAGCTTGCTACTCTCTGAAACCTTAGCCGTGGATTAAAACGTGCTCTTTCCAATTGCAGCCTCTAACTACTAATGGGTGGGGGGGGGGCTTTAAAAAATTCCAAGTTTGGAAGATTTCCAAGCAAGTATAGTAAAGAACAGGCTCCAAAGCTACCGGTAGATGCAACAGCCCTCCTGAGGAATTTTGTATCAGCTTCCAACAGTGTCCGTACTTTATCATGTTAGCATTGTTACCATGAACAAGTGCTTTCTGGGAAAGGTTCTAGAGTTCCCTGTTTGTGTGTGAGAAAGAGGGAGTGAAGGAGGAAGAGGGAAAGAAAGGGAGAGAGGAAGAGAGGGAGAAGCATGTGATGTGGAGGTCAGAGGTCAATGTCAGGTGCCTTCCTCAGCTACTTTTCTGAGAGAGGGTCTCTCACTGAACCTTGACCTCCTGACCTGGCCAGGTGAGTCTGCCAGCAAGACCCAGGGATCTTTCTGGTTTTGCCTCTCCAGTCCTGGGTTCTCGAGCTCTAACGGGGACCATCTTACTTACACAGCAAGCCTTAGGTGGCTGAGCTGCCCTGTCCCCTAGACCCCTGCTCTGGAGCTGCCTGCACCTTGTACTGGGGGAGTGATGTAGATTGCCATTTCTGTCTGAGTGCCCCACAGACAAGTAATCTTCTCATGTTGACCAGTTGTGAGTCTGTGTAATAACATACAAGGAAGTGTAACTGATGAGAAATGAGAACTGTAATAATAGCCTATAGACATAAAATATGTATTTAGATAACAGTTTGATGCAATGTTTATTTATCAATATAGCAGTAGGTGTTTCCATGTGGCCTGGCCTATGATCTCCTTGACCATGAGTTCTTTGCTAGATTTATATTTCCAGGCATAGGTTTCCTCCTGTGAAATGAGACTTACCTCTAATAAGGAAGAAGCCATTTCCCCATAACACTCGGGCCACGATTGCACCCAATTGTTGGCAGATCTTGCTGGGCCAATTGTTATTGTAGCTTGTAGGATTTACAACTGGATAAAACTGGTGACACTTTTCTCTCCTGGCAACCTGCATGACAGTCGGGTGCTACTGTATTCAGTACCTGCTTGAATTCTTCACGTGCTGTGACCATGTGTGTGGTATCTTCAGCAAGTGGGTCTCAGGACAAGTGTTGGTTAGCATCAAGGACAATAGCTGTTTCTGTTGTTTCTGCTTTAACACCTTCCTTTTCGATGTTTTAAGGAAGTGAGTGAAAAGTTCTCACACAGACAAGTCAGACTTTTTGAAAAGCTGGTAGGTAGAAGAGTGTGTATTGGGACTAAAACCAGAACAGATGTTTGAAATATCACATTTTTCTGTCTAACAGAGCTCAGCCCACTAGAGCGTAGGGTGGCTGTTAATCAGATCTTTGAAATATGTTTTGGGGCCTCATTCAGTGAAGTGTTTTCTGTGTAAGTGTGAGAACTAGAGTTTGATCCCAATTACCCAGCATGCACCTGTAATCTCAGTGCTGGGCAGAGAGCATAGGAAAGTCTCTGGAGTGTGCTGGCTTGATGGATGTAGTCTGATTGTTCCAATTCTAGGTCCCAAGAAAAGACCCTGGAAGTGACTCTCAGGAGTACACACTTTTGTTTTATTTATTTTTTCTTAAATAAATATGTTTTGGTTTTAGGCCCATGAAGTTTCCTGAATTGAGTGAGGATACAGTGGTCTGGCTTTCAGTCCAATCATCCCTTGGATATAGGCGTGTCTTGACTAATGCTTTATAATAAGGAAGTTATCAGAATTTTACTGCATGAGAAAGCAGTTGGACTTTTTGCCAAGTAGAAACCATACAAATACAGGCATGTGTGCACAGGACAAGAGACAGTGCCTTTTAGCCTGTCAGTCATATAAATCCCCTAAGACCAGGAACATAAAACCAATGAGACTAACCCACTTGGCTTTAGGCTTCTCATACCCACTTTGAGTAACGTGTATTCTAGAGAACTGAGAACTGGAAGGACCTATGTGTGAGCACCCACTTCCTTGTCCAGATCCTGACACAGAAGTGAATTAGCAAGGCTCAGACAGGACTTTGGAGCCAGGGTAGGGCTAGTGCCTAGGGCTATGGATTCCAGGTATGGCTCTTTCCTCCCCACCAAGGGGTGCACAGAGTCTGAACATCTGCACTTTGTGTGCCCAAGATATTCTGCTATATCCGACTTCATGTCTTATTTGAAAGCGTGAGGCCAAGGGAGAGTCTCAGGGAAATTGAAGTTGCAAAATTCACAGAGTAGTCATGGTCTGTTGATGCAATGCAGTTTGTGCCCTAGGGAATATGAATTTGATTAATCCCAATCAGCTGGAAAATTTTCAAAGTGAATGAAGCAGACCCTCCTCTTCTTTGGAAATAATTTTGAAAATTATCTTATAAAGATATCTTTATTATAGGGCATGCTTATAAGTGTCTTCCCGCCCCCTCCCATGTATGCAAATATACCTGTGCATATGACTTTAGGCCAAAGGACAACCTCTGTTGTCATTTCTTGGCACCATTCACCCTCTTTTCTTTCCTCCTTTTTGGCTTTTTGAGACAGGGTCTCGGATTAATTTGGAACTCACCCAGTAGTTTCTAAGTGGCCAACCCCGGGAATCCACCTATCTCCTCCTCTCCAGCACTGGGACTCCAGGCCTGACTTTCTTTGCCTCAGGTCACAGGTCTCATGGTTGTCTGACAAGCACTGTGCTGACTGAGCCATTTCCCCATCCTACATTTGTGTGCTTCTTTCTTTTAAAAAAATCTTTATTTTTACTTATTTATTTACATGTGCTGTGTGGAGGGGCACATGTTGCATCCTGTGAGAGTATCAGAGGACAACTTGGAAAAATTAGTTCTCTCCTTCTACCTTGTACATCCTGGGGATTGAACTCAGGTCATCAGGCTCGTTGACAAATACTTTGGTCCTTTGAGGCAACTTGATGGCTCCACATCTGTATATCTCTGAGGGGTAAACAACGCTATACCTATAATCATTGTTTAGCTCTAAGTTTACATAAAAGATTGGAGCATGGCTAGGTTTACTAATTTGTGGCAGCACGCCGTTTGTTGACTTTACGACATAAACAGAGTGAGTCTGTCTCTTTGCGCATGCGCATTACAAGTTTGCCGCCTTTTTAGATTGACCAGGTCCTCCGCTCCACTTCCGCAGCTATCTGATTGCAAAATTAAGGTTTTCAAAATTCTGACCCCCCAAATTATAGCAATTTCTAAAAAGTTTAGGATCTCTTCATTTAAGCATGTTTCCTGGGGCAGACAGGATGCGGTGAAGTAAGGTTGCAGAGGAGACGGACAGCAAATGTCATTGTTAGTCATTCAGTATCCCCTGTCAGCCTGCAGGTGCTGATGGTAAAATGGGAGGGGTGGGGGCTGAGGTTCCTTCTCTGAGTTTCTTTTCTGCAGAAATAATTATTTATGCATAAACTATCTAGTAAGACCAAAAAGACTTCCAATTGTGATTTCTAGAGGGTAGGATAAAGTGGTCTCCCGTCTTCAATTTTTCTAAATTTTATATATTTTCTGTGGTGGATGCTATAAAAAAAATATCTAAGCTGTTGCATATGGTTTTCATAGATGTTTGCAGTGCTTAGAGCCCAGGAACTCAGGCAAGCAAGGCAAGAACTCTGCCTCTGAGCTACGCCCTTCAAATTCAAGGATTGCCACTTCCATATAATCTTAAAAGAAATCCACAGAATTGCACATATCATCTGATCACAAGGGTGGACACAGAGGGTCGAGCAGAGGCTAGGTGGATGTGGAACTGTAATTTTCAATATGGTATTTTGTCTCAGATTATTATTAGTTGAGAGAGAATTTGCATTGACCTTAACTAGAGTGTTCTTTACTCTTCCATGTTTTTTGAATAAATCTAGGCTTGCCTAAGTTTTTATTTTATTTTATTTGGTTTTTCGAAACAGGGTTTCACTGTGAAACAGTCCTGGCTGTGCTGGAACTCACTCTGTAGACCAGGCTGGCCTTGAACTCTGAGTGCTGGGATTAAAGTCCTGTAGCACCATTGCCTGGCTTTTATTTTATTTTTATTGCTACCTTTGAGTCACTCCACCAGCTTCATTGCCATTTGTGTAAAAATTTAACAGTATTAACTTGTATATATTCACCCAGACCCTGACTCAGTCAAGATTTCTCCTCTTACCTCTTGAAAACATTTCTGGAAAATCCCAGAAGGTATTCTGGACAGCAGCCACCTGTTTGCTGTGGGCTGGGCTGAGCCTCCCTCCTCCCTCCCTGCCCCTAGGCTGGGTTGACTCCCACCTCCTCCCCCCCACCCCCACACACTTGGTCCTTCTTACCCTCCACCTCAGTTATAAGGACAGGTACTACCTTGTCTGAATAAGTATCACCACAGCACCTCCTTGCTGCCCTGGGGGCTTAACCTTCCAGGCTCTTAAGCCTTTCTGGTTGAGGTAACCCATTGCTTGGAAAGAAAGAAACAAAGCCAGTAGTAGGCATTAGTGTTCCAAGAGGCCATGCAGGCAGATCTCTGAAACTGCTTCTCTGCTTTATACAGTGGATGAATGATCTATTTTAAGGCATGTAGAAGTAATTTGTTAACTCAGGGTTGTATTCTTGCTTAGAGGTACATTGCTGAGTATAGAACTATGTGATTTGGGGCAGAACCTCTTATAAATAATTAAATCTGTTTTGATGAGATGGCGTGGGCTGGAAGTATAGCTCAGACGGTAGAATGCTTGCCTAGCAAGTACAAAGCTCTGCTTCAAGCCACAGCACCATATAAAAATAAGGAGAATTGTCAAATGCTAGTAATCCCAGAGCTCTGGAGGTAGAGATCAGAGGACCAGAGAGTCAAGGTAATCCTTGGTTACTTAGGAAGTGGAGGCTAGTTTGGTCTATATAAATTGGTCTCAAGCAATCACTCAATCAGCAGTATGGGCTGTTAAATTTACCACCACCCCTAACTGTTGTCTCCCGAATAAGTGCCATTCTGGCCCTTATGGCCCATCCTCCTCCCCAAAGGACTAAAACCTTATGTTAATAGGGGGGAAAAGGAAAAACATGCTTTCCTGTGCTACAAATCTCCTTATCGCTGCCACCTGCTGAGTGCTAGTCTTTTGGGATCTTCCAAGACCTTGGGTGTGCCCGGATGAGGGGGCAGGGTGTGAGAGAGTTAAGAAGGAAACAGAGAGTTGGGGGAGGGCTGGGACACAGGGAGAGAAGCCTGGGACAAGCAAAAGCTGGAGACAAGCATGTAGTAGAGTTAGTAGAGTCTGTGTGAGTGTGAATGGGAGCAGAAGGAAACCAACATGGCGGGAAGCTAGAGGGGAAAAGGCTAGGCGAGATGCATGGCAGGAGAGAACCATGGCAGGGGGAGAAACAGGTCTAAGATATAAGATGTACTGAATAAAGCTTGGGTCTCTCATTGTGATCCTGAATGATGGAACCTAAACGACTCCTGAGTGCAGATTATTTAACCTCGACGCCCCTCGCCTGGACAAGACTTGAACCCCAAGAAACCGGACGCGGTACCTAAGTTTGCAGAACACCAAGTTTAAATAATAGATTAAAATTATTTATGTTTAGGTCAGGCATGGTGGGGCATGCCTTTAGGCCATCACTCAAGATGCAGAGGCAGGTGGGTGGATCTCTGTGAATTTGGGTCCAGCTTGTCTACATAGTAAGTTCCAGACCAGGCTACATAGTGAAACCCCGTCTTAAAAAAGAAATCCAGTTACAGGCAAATCAGGAGATGTTTTTAATAAGACCACATGTTCTCCTGACAGGTTAGAACCCAGGGTCAGTCACACTTGCTACCTGAGGTAATCAGAAGCGTGTGTAAGTGAGAGAGAGCAAGAGAAACAACACACAGCTGCTGGGGATGGGCATTGAAGGGCACCAAAAGTCAGGGCGTCTGGCTCTTCCTTGCTACCACATCCAGCTGCTTAGGTAATATCAGTGGATAATGGCAGTGTGCCCACTTTCATTTAAAGCACAGAATACTCATAGTGCCCAAACTCCTGTCAATTTTCTACACTTTTTGTTCTTAAACTTCCAGGTGGATAAAAGGCAAAAAGGATGTGTTCATCACAGTTATATCCTCTCTCTACCAGCTGCAGGACAAATACTCCAGAAGTGGAATGTTTTGCTTGTTAAAGGACGGCGAAGATTCCTGGGGCTCTACTGATGAAGAGATCAGACACTGTTTACAATTTAGGAGGCAACTGTATCAGCTCATTGAAGAGGTAAGCGTGCCGCAGGACGGTGAAGTTAGAGGAAAAAGAATTTTCAGGCCTTCAGGCTGGAAGTCTGCATTTCACAAATAAAGAAACCAAGTCTTAGAGGGTGCAAGTGATTTCCCCCCAACATGGTGCAGTACCTGATAGTAGACAGCAGGAAAAGCCCTGACTGACTTTAGCCAGCTGGGAACACACACACAGAAAGCATGTGCTCAAGGCTGCTCAGTGTTTTCATTTACTTGTATTCAGAGGAAAAGAAGGCAGGTGATGTTTTCTGTTCCTCGCACATTGATCTCTAGAATTACATGCGCATTTATGTAAGAGCAATAATACTTGGAAAATTGGAGGTGAGGTTATCTCAATTCATTGTCAACAAATGACAAGTTAGAAAATGCATCTGTTGGTACAGGTTGCTCTACTGGGATCTCTGGCAGAAAGCTCAGGTTGGCTAACAGTTCATTTTACTGAATGTGGTTATCTGATTTTACTTTTAGATTAAGTCCGATCAATTTCTTCTCTGCCTGCCTCCTTCTTAGGAAGCGAGAATTTACAAATATTTGCCCTCTGCCTTTTTGAGAAGGTCAGATACATGGAGGCGCCAATATTAAAAATACTCTGCAAACTAGGAAGTTCCACACATGACATAATCAACTAAGGATATGTGGGAATTCCCAGTGTGGGAGGAGGCTGTATGCTGGACAACCTTGGGACTATTGTTTGCTCTCTGGAAATAGTGCTGTCCAGATGATTAGAGTTTCCGTGGGTGACTTGAGTGATGTGCACAGTAGAATTCAGACATCACCTGAAATGTGGCTTCTAAGTCAAATCAACTGGTCTTCCTTCCACCTGGGTATTTTGTGAGCACTCCCAGGCTGAGTGTCATTGCCAACAGTTGTGAGAAACAGCGGGGAAGGTGACTGACTGTACAGGAGGTTTAGGAAAAGTTCAGACTTTGGACAGATCTGGAGGAACCTCAGACATAGGACTTCCAAAGCCCTTGCCTTGAATTCACTGGGCAAACAGGAAGAGATATTTGAACTTATCTAGAGGCTGGGGTATTAGCAGGCACAATGTCTAGAGGCTGGGTGTTAGTGGGCACAAGGTCTGGAAGCTGGGGTGTTAGTGGGCACAATGCCTGGAAGCTGGGGTGTTAGTGGGCACAAGGTCTAGAGGCTGAGGTGTTAGTGGGCACAATGCCTGGAGACTGGGGAATTAGTGGGAACACTGTCTAGAGGTTGGGATGTTAGTGGGTACAATGTCTGGAGACTGGAGTGTTAGTGGGCACAAGGTCTGGAGGCTAGGTTGTTAGTGGGCACATTGTCTGGAGGTTGGGGTGTTAGGGGGCACATTGTCTAGAGGCTGGAGTGTTAGTGGGCACATTGTCTAGAGGCTGGGGTGTTAGTGGGCACATTGTCTGGATACTGGGGTGTTAGTGAGCACAAGGTCTGGAGGAGACTGGAGTGTTAGTGGGCACAAGGTCTGGAGGAGGCTGGGGTGTTAGTGGGCACAAGGTCTGGAGGAGGCTGGGGTGTTAGCTGAAACAAGGGCCACCATAGAGAAGTTGTAAGGAAATGGTGATGATGAATTTTCCCATGTTGATTTCTACTAATTCCCTCTCATCCTCCCACTCACCGTGGAGTAGAGAGAGCCGGGGAGGGAGAGGACATAGGGTGGCAGATGTGAGTATGGAAGAAGGAGTCTATATTCTGATTAGGTATGACAAGCCTTGTATTTCCTGTAGACATCTGCTTAGTTTTGAGAACAGCATCTCACGGAATTCTGAGAACAGCTCCCAAGGAAGAAATCACTGTTATACTTTTAAAAACATTTTCAAACATAAAAAGCCACTGCCGGTCAGATCAGTTAAGTTACCTAAGCCTTCTTAAAGAGCTGTAGGGCAAAGTATAGACTCTTGGTCTTCTGGCCTGGTTATTCTTGTAGAATAACCCTTTCTCTGCTTATCTATCCCCCCCTTCTACTCCTCCCCTGTACCTGTCCCTCCTCCTTCCTTGCTACCAGTCCTAGAATAAGAGAGAGAAAGAAATGGAAAGGAGAGAGTGGCATTCCAATGCACCTTTACTTCTTACCTCTTCTTGGGAGCCTGTGGGACCAGCTCCGGTGAACGCTCACATCTTGGGGGGGGGGCAAAGCAAAGGGAGAGACAGAGCTTCTACTTTCTGGCACAGCCACATGGCCAATGTGTTTCTGACATTTTCAGTGATACATAAGCATCAAGAGTGTCAAGGGATGAATGAGGAATCAGAAGTCATGACTTAAACCAGGCTCTGCTCCCCAAATAGAAAGAGTGGGTGGTCCCCTTAGAGTGGTTCTCTCCACTGGTTACCCACAAAGGAAGGAGGGTGTCCTGAGATGTCTAACAAGATATGAGACTTTGGTATCATTTCTTTGGGCATAAACTTAACATTACCAAAAGTAAAGATAACATGATGGTGCCACGTTAGACATTCATAGAGTGAGCATGTCCGTGGGCATCTGTCCCTTCCTTGGGCCTTGCTTATATTCTATGGTTCAGATCTATCATTTCCAGCTGTCTATCTGTCTGTCTCTCTTACACACACACACACACACACTCCACACAGAGGAAAGGGCGTGGTTATCATCAGCTTCATGGATGGCTATGACTGACCTAAGCAGTAGCTGTGCACTTCCTTCCCAGCAGCTCCAATTGTCCATCAGAACTTTCAGACTGTCTTTTGGTCATGGTATTCTCCCAGAGATACATAGGCTTGGGTTAAAAAAAAAGTTCTATACTGGTATCATTGTATAAATATCCTGTCCCATATCAGAAAGTCTAGAAGCATGTGTATTCTGTTCATTTATAGGGGCATTAACAAGCTTTATTTAATGCTATTTGTAGGTGGCTTTGAGGACCTTTGAGGAAACCACTTCTGCAGTTTCAGGTAGTAATATTTCATTGTTATTTTTACTTGCTATTGTAAAAACTCTGCAGTCTCTCCTTGCTCCCATGCACACATATTAATTATGATCCCTATGCCCACTGTCTTAACCTATTTATTGATTTTTCTTTTTATCTCTTTGTACCAAGGTCTCGAAAGTTTAGGACTGACTTTGTGGACTACTCATGGTCAGAACTTCATTCTTTCTATCTTATTTTTTCCCATATGAAGTTTCTTTTTATTATAATTTCTTCATTTACTGTCTTGCTTTCTACTATGCTATAAATAAGCCATATTAAGTATTATTTAGAACTGGGCAGGAAGTAGATAAAATCCTCCAAAAATTACTCATCTTTCTGCCTCTGACCACAGTGTCTTTCTTCACCGAAGCCTCTCACTGTGTCACCTCTTCCCCGAACTATCTACTGACCCATGATCTCAGCTGTGCTTTCCACCGGAGACCACATGCTCACCACCCTGCTAATGGCCAGCAGACCACATCGTATGCTCGCCCAGGCTGGTTTATCTAACCTTCCATCAGGCTCCCCCTTTCCTGACCAGGGCTCTCTCACTGCTCTATGGTTCTTCTGCTCACAAATTTCTCTTCTTGGAACATTTCTAAGTTAGTTCCCCTGCACCTTGTCATTTCTATCTCGCTTCCCTGATTTTGTCATTGTTTTACATACAATTTTATCCACGTATCATCTTCTCTTCCACCTCGTTGAAATAACTGTGAAGAAAGTTGCCAAATTTTAATGGCGTTCTTCACAGCATAGAAAAGATGATCTTAAAATTTATATTGAAGCATGTAAGATCCCAGAGTGCCCAAGTGTTGCTGAGCATAAAGAATAATACTGGCAGAGATTTCTGCTTACACCACAAAACAGCATGATACTCATGCAAAAACAGGCATGTAGCTCATTGAAATAGAACAAAGAAAGGAAGCAGCCATAACCCACAGAGCTACAGATACTTGATTTTTAACAAATATCAAAGAGAGGAAACACCACAGTCACATCTCACCCAGCTGTCTTCCAGCTTCCTCAGCCTCACTCCTCCTGGCTTTTACTGTCCCATCTGTCTTCCTACTCCTGCCTTAAATACCTTCACCCAGTTGTTTCACATCCAGATTAAGATTAAAGGCATGGGCTACTACTATTTGGTAGTTAGCCTCGAACTCACAGAAACACAGAAAGATCTCTGTCTCTGGAGTTATGGGATTAAAGGCATGTCGCCACAATACACTTTGGATAAGAGTCTCTTCACCAAACAATGTGCATATCTACGCACAGAAGAATGGAGCTAGATGGCTTAGAATTCATGGAAGACCTTGATGTAAGACTTGAAATTCTGAAACCATCAGAGAAAAGAAGGTACAGACATGGGTACTGACTTTCTGAAAAGGACACCAGTCACACAGATGCCCTCAACTGACAAAAGGACTTCATGAAATTAAAGCTCGTCTGTAGTGCAAAGATATAGTTTGTTGAAGGGACAGACAACTTACAAACTGAGAAGAAATCTTTGCTAGCTACACATATGACAGAGGGATATCTAGAATTCACACACACACACACACACACACACACACACACTTAGAGCACAGAACAAGAATTCACATAACCTGATCACTAATTGAGCAGACAGTTCTCAAAAGATGAACCACAGTTTCCAGTAACACAGTAAATAAATATTCAGCCTCACCAGCCATCAGAGAAATGCAAACACTGATATTTCCTTTCGCCCCAGTCAAAATGGCAGCTAGCATCAAGTGAACAAGTCACAGCAAGTGGTGGACAAGGGGAACCCTATACACTGCTGGTGGACATGAAGACTCATTCAGCCAACATGGAAGCAAGTATAGTGGTCCTCAAAGCCCTAAGAGCTACTCCTCCACATAAGCGGCATTTATGCAAAGGACACCACAGGGACATTCACATGTCTAGCTCTATTTAGAGTAGGCAAATGTGGCCCCAGTCTAGGAATGCCATGATGGAGGAATGGAAGGTAAAATGTCAGAAAATGGCATTTTTTCAAATGAATAAAGCTACATCATTTTTTGGGAAATGGATACAAGCAGTGCTATTAAATGAAGGAAGCCCATCCCACAAAGACAATTACTACATGCCTTCTCTTATGTGTAGGTGATAAATTTTATATAAATGTGCATGTATATAAGACATGGAAACAAAAGTAAAGCTATCTATGGAATGAAGGAACTAACAGGTGATAGGGAGTAGGGAGAAGGGGTGGGGACCTACACAATGTATACATTTTGTGTGTTTGTGTATGGAAATGTTCTTGTGGAACACAAACCATTGTACCATGAAAAATGAGTATGCAAAATAAGAAAATTAAAGGTTAAGGATCTTAAATGCAAGCTGGGCTTGATTATTAAATATTTAAAAGCAAAGTTCTAAAAGGCAGGTGCAGGCAAATTATAAATTATATAACGGGTGAGTGGTAAATGGACATATCAAGACAGCTGAGCATTCTGAAACTAATTGACTCTGCACCTCCACATCACATTTAGTCTTTATATCCCCCAACATGCAATTACTTGTAGCATGAATTCTAGTTTTTATTAAATGAAAACTCAGAGCCAGATATCCAGGGGAGGGGGGAGAGCTAGTATATCAGAGAGAAGAAACATACCACAGTCAAATCTCACCCAGCCAACTTCTCAAGGTAAAAGCTGTCTTCCAGAGTCCTCAGCCTGGCTCCTTGTTGCTTCTACAAAATAAGTCTTTGTCTTCCTATGCCTGCCTTAAATATTCTCACAATTGTTTCACTTCCCAGTTCAACTCTGCATCATATCCTAGAATTAAGATTAAAGGCGGCACCCAGGTAGTTAGCCTTGAACTCACAGAAACACAGAAAGATCTCTCTCTCTCTCTCTCTCTCTCTCTCTCTCTCTCTCTCTCTCTGGAGTTATGGGATTAAAGGCGTAGGTCACCACTCCCAGTCTCTCCCCTGCTGGGATTAAAGGCATGAGTTACCACTCTCCGACCCCCCTGGCTTGACTGTGCCTGGATCTGTTCTCTGATATTTCCGACTGGTTTTTATTAAATATATAATATATCACCACAGTTACTGTTAGGAATTCCCAGATAATGTGCCTGCCTCAGCAGCTATGCTGACATTGGAATGATGCAGAGATTACCATGGCTTTTGCTGGAGCATCACACACATGTTTGGGAAATGTTCTATAATTTTAAGAATTCTGAAATCCGTAAGAAAGAAGCATAACAGCTGGCCTCTCAGCAGAAGCCCTGAAGGCCAGGTCAGGGCTGATACTTTCAAGTCCTGAAGTACAGCTACTACCAACCAAGAGCAGTATCTAGGGCCAACAAGATGGTTCTTCTGGTAAGTGTACTGACGATCTGAATTGGATCCCCAGGATATATGGGATGAACCAGTTGCAAAAGTTGTCCTCAGACCTCCACATCCCACATGCATTCTGCAGCATAAACACACACACACACACACACACACACACACACACACACACACACACACACGCACAAACTTATGTAATACTTAAGAGACTACTATATCCATCAATGTTGTCCTTTGAAATCAAAGAGAAGCTGAGCACTCACAGTACCTGTGAGGTAGAGTCATGAGGATCAGGAGTTCAAAGCTAACCTCAGATACAAAGAAAATTTGAGGCCACCTTAAACTATATGAGACCCTGTCTCAAGAGAAAGTTGGAGAGATGGCTCACAGGTAGGAGTGCTTGCTGTGAAAACATGAGGATCTGAGCTCACTCACATACAAAGCTGGGCATGACCACACATATGCCTGCGTCTATTAGCTCTATAGGGAAAGAAATGGACAATACCAGGAAGGCTTTGGGCTCCAAAGTGGAGAATTAGACAGAGCAAGACACCTGTCATCCTCCACTGACCTCTGCACATGGGTGCATGGTATATATAACCTCCATGTGTACAAGCACAACACACAGAGAGACACACACAGAAAAATAAAGATCTTCCATAATCTCATCTCCCCAGTCATCTTGGGTATCATAAAAATAATATAACAAGCACTGAGGGTGCCAGGGAGAGCCTTCTATAATCCGTTGGTAGGAATGGAAATGGAAATTTGTTCATCTACTGTGGACATGAGGGTAGAGGGTCCTCAAAAAATCTAAAAATAGATCTTAAGCACAACCCAACTGTTACAGTAGGGTTTCCTGGCCCAGGGCGGCCAGAGGCCCAAACTCACTGACCTGCTGCGCCAGACCCCTTAGCGGCCCACTGCTGCTCAGGCCCCCAGAAATGATTCAGACACTTATATTAAGTTCATGCTGTTTGGTCTATGGCTTAGGCACATTGCTAGCTTGCTCTTACATCTTAACTCAACCAATTCTCATTAATCGACACATGGCCCATGGCTCACCTATGGTCCTTAAATGCTTCTTCTTTGATGGCTGGCTTGGTCTGTCTCTGATTCCAACCTTCCTTTCCTACCTATTCTAATTTCCCTCCTACTTTTTCTATGGTGCCTGTCATGGGCCAAAACAGCTCCTTTATTTAAAGATTGATATTCACAGCATACAGAAAGACATTCCCACATCACCCAACTGTACCATTCCTTGAAATATGCCCAAAGGACTTAAATCTGTCTACAGTAGCGATCCCTGCACACTGATGTTCACTTCTGTATTCCCTATAGTCAAGTCACAGAAGCAACCTAGATACACATCAGTGGGAGGACAAAGAAAATTGTTACATACACACAGAGTGCTCTTCCACACAAAGAACAGACTTATGTCATTTGCAGGAAAATGGATCAGTCTGGAGACTATGTGTGAAGCAAAAACAAAACAAATTAAGGAAAAAATAAACAGTTTTCTCCCCCCATGTGTGGAAACTAGTTTGGCAGGGAGAGGGAGAGACAGAGCGAGAGACAGAGAGAGACAAAGAGAGAGACAGAGAGGGGTGAAAAAAGGAAGGGAAACCATCTGGGAAGAAAGGAGCAATGGGAAGGGGCGACGATGGCGGGCATGAGGCATGGGCATAATCAAAGTATGTTTTGTACGTGTGAAATTGTCATAATGATATTGGAAGTGTGGAGCCCAGTGGCTCTCAGGTATGCAGAGCTTCGAGAGGGAGGGGGAGAAGGCAACGGAGATGAGCAAGGTCAGGAGTAGAGAGGCTCCAGCAGAGCTGGGAGGAGCAAGCCGAGCTGAACCAAGTTGGGAGAGTCATCCAGGATGAACTAAAGGGCTTCCGAAGCATTCGTGCTGGCTGTATCTCTGGCTCGCCATCTTTTTCTACCTGCCCTTGGTTTTCTTCGGGTACCTCTCTCCAGCCCTGACTCTACTGAGATGTCAAGAATGTGGTTTCTGGAGCGAACCCTGAAAACCACTACAGTCTTTTTGGATAGAGAGAGTGTTTCCAGCCTTCAAGTTCTAAACTGCTAGCTTTTCCGTTTAAACCCTTGACTGCCGTAAAATAGTAACATGTGTTTCAAAGCTGCTTTTAATTGTTTATTAATATGACTGTAGCCAGATGACACATATTTTAAATAATGCCCATAGCTCCAGTACTTAAGGAAACTCTCTGGGGAACTTACACATCCAACAGATTTTGGACCCCTCACTACTAGCCAGGTATAGTAAAAACAATAGAAACATAAAATTCCGTCATTGTGAAGCTTTATTTTTTTAATATTAGGCGAGCCTACTCTACGGCGTGAGTTCCAGGAAAGCCAGGGCTGCATATAGAAATTCTGTATCAAAAAACCAAACACCAACAAGACCCAAACAAAAAGAGCTATTTTTAAAAAAAATTATGTTCTAAGTTTGCGTAGCAAGCATTTACTCAGAGTGGCCACAGTCCCAAAGCAGCTACTGTAAAACTTTGGAAGCTGTTCCTTTGGGTCTTAATACTTTGGTGGTTGGAAACTTGTTCCTGTGGATTTAGTGCTATTCGGTATCTGAGAGTCCTAAAATATTCAGGGGGAGTTTGGGTCATAAGATTCGGTAAGCTGCTAACACCATGTCTCAGGAGATGGTTGCTCTTGCGGATGTGTTTTTGTGGGAAGTGTGATTAAAGCATCTACATTAAAACACAGGACTGGGATAATGCTGGGTTCACCAGACCATGTGACTCATTTTGTGCTGTTTACTAATAAATTTGCACTGTTTTCTCTAGTAAGCATTAAGTTATATCACTGAAAATAGGTGTCATAATGAAACTCATTACTTTATACAACTAATCTACGCCAATAAAAAGACATGGAAGTGGAAGGGGAATTGTTCGCAAAGCGGGATCCGCAGGAAGAGTGGGGGGAACCAGAAGGTAGGGGAGCAGATATGATCAAAAGACAAAATGTTACAGTGAAACACATTGTTTTGTGTATACCTAACAAAGTGATAGAAAAGGGAAATGTCTCTGCCTGGTTTGTAGGCCTCTGGGATCTGGGCGAATGGAGCTGCAGAAAGCTAAGTATCCATCAACCATTCCCACATCCCCAGCAGATCTTCTCTGCAGTGACTCTAGCCATCTATCCATCCCAGCGCCCACCCTCTATCCATCTATTCTCGCCACCTTGCTCTTTCAAAACCACATGTAGTTTATCAAGTTCCTAGAAAGCTCTCACAAGATTTTTGCTTCAAGAAGAAAACTTGTCTTCCTAAAATAACAAGAACAATATTAATTGTGGTTTATAACCACAAGTAGAAATTATTTCTCCTTTTTTTTTTTTTTTTTTTTTTTTTTGTTCACTACCTAGCTTTAAATTTTTATTGCCTGGTTTTGCTTCCCGAGCTTCCAACCTGGGAGAAGAACCAGTGCTTTCAACTTTGAAATTTGTCTAGCCGCCCCCAGCTTCTTTCTTCTATCCATCAAGCCGGACCTTGGCATAAGTCAGCCTGAAACACGTGCATCTCTTTGTACCTTAAAATCTTCTGGCCTTACCTTTCTCGGCCAGCCGCGATACTTGGGGGGGGGGGGGGACGGGACTCAGACCTACCTCAACTGCATATGCCAGATCAAAGTGACTCACTTAGGATTCCTTGCCCTCTCTGGGGAATGGATGAGGGGATGGGGTAGGGAAAGGATGGGAAAGGACTAGGAGAAGGGGAGGGGGGAGCAGTGGTGGGTATGGGAAAAAATTAAAAATTTAAACTTAAAATTTAATTTCGTTTTTTGTTTTCTTCAAGTCATACCTGAACAACTAACTCTCTGGCCTGTCTTTTGCTCCAGGCCTCTGATTTAGCTCTCTGGAAATTCCTGCAGATTCCGCTTATCTGTGCACCTCTGTTTCTTGATTATTTGTGACCTTTCTCCTTATCCATAGAAAGGTACCTGGGCCAGATATGGTGGGCACTTCGACTTACAGGAAAAAAAATTACTAAAAAGATCTTATCACCATCTATCTCCTCAGCAACCCTCCCCTGACCTTTAATCTCCAGCAAATAAATAGGTCTCTGGGTCCCTCCTCTGATTACATGTTACCTCTTACCTCTACTTCTCATAGGTAATATTTTATTTTCTGACTGGTATCTCACATAAAATGTAGCAAGCTACTGGAGGACTCAGTGGAATCCATGGTTAATCTATATGGCTCTGCAGAGTGTGGTATAATTTCTTGTCCTTGCCAATATTGGCTTGTTGATAAAATATAATTTATCTGAGCCAAATCTAAGTAGAAATGGAGTTTTGAAGCTAAGATATAAAATATGATTGTATAGAATTTATATTGTGTATATGCAGGTGTGTGTTACTGTTTGGAGAAGTCAGAAGACGCTGACACGGATCCTTTTCTGCCTATTCCCTTTAGATACGTCTCTCATAGAGAGAGCCTTGTCTGGCTGGCAGCCAGACAACCCTAGTAACCATCTGTCTCCGTTCTCTCCCCACTGCTCTCAACACAGGATACAGGCATGTGGGGGTGACTGGGTCTTTAGGTGGATGCTGAGAACCCAAACTCAGATCCTGATGTTTGCCTAGCACTGGAGTTACAGAGAGTTGTGAGCCACCATGTGGGTGGTGGGCTCAAACCCAGGTCAGTGGTTTTCATGCTGAGCCAGCTTTCCAGAGCCACTATATGGGCTGTTTTATGAAACTATAGGATCAGTTTGGGGAGGCCCTGTGCTCAGGACACCTGGTTGGACACAGCTGTAAGCAGGGTGGTATATTTGAGACCTAATTTGACAAGTGCTGTTGTTTCTCTGTCTTGTGTTTTAGAAAAGCAGCTGAGCATTCCTTTCTCACCCAGAGCTGGAAAACCTCGGAGAGTGGCAGCTCACATTACCGGGATTGGTCGGAAAAGCAACTCAGCCTTAATTCCAAGTGAGATCATGAGGGCTGGGGCTGGCATCGGAGTGGGGGGGGGGGGGGGGCGTGAGGCCATGGAATTGTTCCAAGTAGTTTATTTTTAACTTGTAACTGTGAGTACTCAATAACTATCCAGTATCAGATGACTGTTTTGAGAAACACAGGAGCTTGGTAACTCCTGCACCATAGCTGGCCTTAGAAAAAGTATGCTAGAGAAAACATTGTTCCCAGACTCCCTTTGGGCCTCTTCACTGCTGCAGCTGCTTTTCCTGGGTTTCCTCCCCCTGCCCCTTCCCCCAACATGCTTTCCTTTTGCTCCTTTCCCTGTAACAGTGGTAATGGAGACTAGGCTGGCTTTAAACTCCACAGCCTTCTGTCTCAGGCCCCCAAGGGCTGGGATGGTAGACACCACTATACCCAGCACCTCACTCTCCATTTGTATCCACTCAAATCTTCCTTCTCCTCAGAAGTTTAAATCTACAACATTTATTTTCACCACAGGCCCTAGGACCTCCCACCACAGGGAACTGCCAATTTTTGGTGGGTGTAGTATAGCTGGCAAATGAGGTATTGAAAGGTGAGGCCCTCACAGCAAGGCAAAATGATACAGGAGCTTCTCAACTGTGATTACAAAGCCTTTGTAATCTATGTCAGATTGTGAGGGTAAGGGATTGGTGCTGGATCGACATCGTGTGTAAGCTCAGTGACCGTGCTGACTGTGCCAGAAGCTCAGGATCTCCTCACTTGACTCTTCCTACCCATAACTACTACTCTTATTTCCACATAGTCTCCAAGGATGGAAAGACCTTGGGCCAGAAGATAGAAACCTGGGAGTCATCAAGGAAAGGGCATTCATTCCTCAACTATGTGCTTCTGAGAAACGGAGAGCTGGTCATCCAGGAACAGGGCCTTTATTACATCTATTCCCAGACATACTTCCGGTTTCAAGAGGCTGAAGACACTTCCAAGACTGTCTTGAAGGGTAGAGGGAAAAACAAGCAAATGGTGCAGTACATCTACAAATACACCAGCTATCCAGACCCCATAATGCTGATGAAGAGTGCCAGAAACAGTTGTTGGTCCAGAGATGCAGAATATGGACTGTATTCCATCTATCAAGGGGGATTGTTTGAGCTTAAAGAAAATGACAGGATTTTTGTTTCTGTGACAAATGAGCATTTGGTGGATCTGGACCAAGAAGCCAGTTTTTTTGGAGCCTTTTTAATTAACTAAATGACCTGCAAAAACCAGACACAGCTCTAAAATGCTGGGTCATCTAGGTTGACGTCTGTGGTTCATGCTGTCACCAGATACCATATGGAAGTCCAAGCTTCATGCTTCTGTTGACTGTAAAGGGTAAGGAAGCTACTTCTGCAGTGATGTCAATGACCAGATGCTAGTCCATGAAAGTTTTTATTTCCAATTAATTAGAATATAAAGCAATGCAAGTTAACAGTTTGACATTATATTCAGACATAGTCATGTTAGATATGTTTTCAAGATCAAACAAATATATTTTAGATGAACAGGTCTTCTTCAAACACTTCAGAGATCCATAGAATATGGCATTTAAAATATTTTTAGAACTTAAAGACTTTTCTGGACAATGTCTCACTGTCCCTGCACTGATTGCTTGACAGTATGCTGTTTAAACTGGACATGTAGGTTCCCTCGGAAAGTGACCTTTGAACTTTGACAGAACAAGCTGAGGTGGTCCTTCAGGTTCCTGCTTTTCAGAGAAAACTCTTAGAGACAGCCCGTGGACGGTGTGAGGCCAGTAGTGGCCCCTGGAGCCCTGGCCTGGGTCTTCTCGGAGTCGGGTTGCTTGGGAATGCAGTCCAAAGCAGTGGTAAACTCCATCTAAGGCTAAATACCGGCACGAGACCGATAACCAAGAAGTACCTTAAGGGAAAGTTAAAAAGAACTTTGAAGAGAGTCTTCAATCTTCAGGACACAAGGAGAAATGGCTGAACTACCCCAAAAGTGACAGCAGATTTCCTGCTTCATTGAGATGAAAAAAGACTCAGGGCCTGTAGACTGAAGATGGATGCCCCAACTTTATAAAGGAATTTTGGGTGACTGTCCAGGCAGATAGGTGTCATCTCTGTCATTTCTAGTTTTTGGAAGTTGCTTGCACTTCCTGTTTACTTGGATAAATACTATTTCCTTCTTGGGTCTCTGAGGTAGTTGAAGATGAGATAGTTACAGTTTTCTAATGACAGTTTTAGAAAAGAAACTTTGAAGTTAAAGTTTATAAGTTTAAGAGACTTCAAAATAATAGCGTTTAGTTAGAGAGGAAATGAATTAGGTATAATCCTTTGGACTCATCAAAATAGGATAATTAATGTAATATTTTCTTTGAATTGTCAATTGTTAATGGACTGGACATTACTCATTTATTGTTTGTATATATTGTATATAGTTATTGTACCTATTGTATATGGTTTTTCTTATGTTAGCTATCACCCTTTTTTTTTTTTTTTAATTTGACGCAAAAGGGGATATGTGGGGATTCAATAAAAGCTTCAGAAGTTCCAGAGCTCTAACCACAGTCAGTCTAGGAAAATCAGAGAGTGGTGATTCACACCTTTAATCCCAGCACAGGGAGTATCTTGGGAGTGGAGACCTATGTCCTTAATCCCAACTGAGTTCAAGGTCATTTTAGATTATAGAAGGAATTCCAGGCTCCCAAGCAGGCAGTGGTGGGGCCATGCCTTAATTTACCAAGAGAGTATTTAAAATTTTAGGCAGGCATAGAGTGGGGGGAAGCCAAGGGAAGCCAGGCTGAGGAAGCTGGAAGACAGCTGGGTAGGATCTGACTGTGTTGTTTATTCTAATATCTCCCAAACTTCTGAAACTTTTATTGAATCCCCACAACCTGACTCACAGCCTGAGAGATATAGAACCTCTACCCTGCCACCCTACTCCACCCACAAAAAGAAACAGTCTAGACAGGAAGCCATTGAAGAGAACTCTTAAAAACTTCAATTAAAGATGATGCAGTGCAGCTCCTCAGGTCTGTTGGCTACTTTTGGAATGTGGGTAGGGAAGGAGAAAGTTTTCTTTAAGAAGCTGGCCACTGGGAGTTTGGTCATGCTCCAGTGAGCATAGAAATAACGTAAATTAGACTTCGGAGGTTAGGGGGGATTTACAAGAGTAGAGGCAGGTCTTGGAGGACTGGGAAATGAGTGTGATTGGGATTTATGTGAAACTTCCAAATAATCAATAAAATTGTTATTTTGTTGGTGGAAAAAAATCACAGAATCTCTCACCTAAAGCGTTAGGAGATTTTGTGGTGTGTGTGTGTGTGTGTGTGTGTGTGTGTGTGTGTGTGTGTGTGTATATGTATGTGTGTGTGTGTATAAGAGAGAGACAGAGAGAGACTGTTTTTTATGTTAACTTTTCATGTGGTTCTCAAATGTGAACTCTGGGTAACAACATTATGTTCCATCATCATATAAAATAAATGTATTTATGGTCTCAAAACTCATAAGTCACAGGTTGGACACCACTGAAATTTAATGTATGGCTCAAGAAAACGTCTTTACCCAAGAAAGTTCCCAGATGCAAGACCATGTATACATTCTTTTATAAAATCGTTTCCTTTATTTTGTGAGATTATAACATCATTTTCCAAACTTCCCATATATCTTTCCTTACTCTTTTTCAAATTCATTGCCTCTTTTTCATTAATTCCTGTTACTACACACACACACACACACACACACACGAACACACACACACACACATGCACAGTACAATTCTCAATTCCCTCAGTCTTTTTAGCATTGTTTGGGCTGACATTGATCTGAACAAGGACAATGACAAACGTGCTAGCGAGATGGGGCAAGTACAGGAAGCCTCAACTCAACACTAAGAGCTACAAGGAAGTAAGGAATCCAGAGAGTGAGAGAAATAGACTCCTGTAGGGAAGAGCACAACAGTTGGATCCATTCTTGAGAAACACATCAAAGCTGCAGGGTGGACCAGTCTCCAGAAGTCGTAGTTTTATGATTAATAAAACACACTCCTGGGCATTTCTCGTGATGGCATTTCTGGAGAGGATTAAGTCTTGAGGGTTTTGTTTACTACACAGACTCAACCTTTGAATAGCCTGTGGGAAGTACTGAAGCTGTGGACAATGGGCCTAGATGGAACAAGTTGGCCAATGGGGGAACATCCTTGAAGATGTAGCTTGCCCGAAGAGCTTAAGAAAACTCCAGGCAATGAATGAGGGTAGTCCAAAGAAGAGGCCAGTGAAGCCATTGAAGCAGGGTTTCCCCAACCTGCAGGAGATTCAGATTTTGCCTCCACATGCCCTGGGTGGCAGATGGAGAGTTGGAGGAGGGTTGCCCATCTGTGTCAATCTTACTTTGATGCCTCCCTCCTTGAGCCTCTCAGTTTCCTTTGCTTGTTTGTGTGGAGACAGGGTATCACGTATTCCAAGCTGGCCTCAAACCAACATGTAAGCAAGGGTGATCTTTAACGGTGTGACCTCCTGCTTCTAGGATATGTTGAGATTATAGACACTTGTCCCCCTGCCCAGTCTATGCAAAGCGGGGCTTCTTGTACACCTGACAACTAAAGGGAGCAGGCAAAATCATCTGCCATTTGAACTTCAGACTCCATTTTATGTGAAGGATGAAATAAAGTTCAAGTTTCCAAGCCCCAGGGGAGCCGAGAACTTTCCAGTGGCTGACCAACCTCCTCCCTAAACCATAAAATAGTCATTATTTATTTCCTTAGAAACATTATTAATGTGGGATGTCTCTATGCTGTGAATAAAGGATTGTTTTGGCCATGGTAGGCACCATAGAAGTAGGTGGGGAAATCAGAGCATAGATAGGAGAAGGAGGGTGGAGTTGAATGAGACATGAACCAGCCACCCAAAGAAGCAACATGTAAAGTAACACAGGTGAGACACGGGCCACATGGCAGTACAGATTAATGGAAATGGGTTTAATTAAGATGAAGAGCTAACAGTATGCTTGAGCCATAGGCCAAACAGCATGAAACTAATAGAAGCTTCTGTGTGTTTCTTTGGGACTTTGGGGTGTCTGATCCAGATAAGTAGTGGCAGCAGGCCCAAACCGTGGGACTAGGCAGGCCAGAAACCTCTTGTTACACATTACAGCTATTTTTAACATCAGAAGGAATAAATGAGTCTGACTGGTAGCATTGTATATTGGTTGACAACGATGGGACATTCAAGGAAGCCCCTAATCTCTAAATCCTGATTGGCGAAAATTGTAACTGTAACTTGTCAACGAATGCTTGTGAGTTTTATGCTTATAAACCCCACTTCTGCCCCTGCTCAAGGCTGTCAGAGAAAGCAAACTCCAGAGTCCTTGTCCTGAAGCCCCGATCCATCAGTGGCTGCTCATGTGGTGATTTATTAAAATCTTTAGAACCCCTAAGCGTTGTCTCTCTTTTTCTTCATGGTGGTAACAGGCTAGATGTAACACGTGACTACTGAGCTGTCCATCTCCATTCTTTCCTTTTCTGAATGGAAATGTTTGCTTTGTGCCCCTATAATTTAGAAGTATGCAACACTTAGATGTTGTGGAATATTAATTTAAGATGTGTTACATTTGTTTATGCTGTGGAATATTTGCTTAATGATACAGAGATGTGTTGTATTCATTTATGTTGCATTTATTTGACTTCGTAAAGCTGTGTTACTGCATCTGTCTGAAACACCTGATTAGTCTAATAAAGAGCTGAATGGCTGGTAAAGGATAGAGTAAAGCGGAATGGCTGCCAGGCAGAGAGGATAAACAGGAGGAGAAGCAAGGAGAAGAGGACACCAGGGGCCAGCCACCCAGCCACCCAGCCACCTAGTCATATAGCCAGCCACGGAGCCACACAGCCACTCAGCTACCCAGCCACCCAGTCATACAACCACCCAGCCACCCAGCCACACAGCCACATAGCCACACAGTCACCCAACCACACAACCACCCAACTACACAGCCACACAGCCACACAGCCACTAAGCTACTTAGCCACACAATCACACAGCCACACAGACACACAGCCAGCCATAGAGTAGAAAGAAAAAACAAAACAAAACATAGAATAAAGAAAGTTAAAAAGCCCAGAGGCAAAACATGGCTAAAGAGAAACAGAATAATTAAAGTTAGAAAAGTTGGCTTTAGAAACAAGCTAAGGCCGAGTATTCATATGTAAGAAGTCTCTGTGTATGTATTTGGGGATTGGGTGGCAGGCTCCCAAAGAGTAAAAAGAAAGAAAGAAAGAGAGAGAGACAGAGAGAGAGAAAGAGAGAAAGAAAGAGAGAAAGAAAGAATAACCAACTGCATTCAGGTAAATATTTTCCTTGATCTCAGGAGCAAGTTTGAACTAGCTTTAACATGTCCGTACTGCCCAGAAGGCAGCTGTCACCAGTCTCCTGGCTCTTAAGTCTTCCACACCCTCTCCCAACATGTTTCCTGAACCTTAGGTGTAGGGACATGGTACAAACAGTATTTTTAAGGTTTCTGTGCCTGGAGTTTCACTACAGTCACACAAAGCTGACTAAAACCAAACAGTAAACCCCAAACTAACCCATCTGATGTGTTTTTAATGAAATAGGGCTTTTTTGTTTTTGTATTTTTAGCCTATTTAGGTACCAGAGAGATGGCCCAGATGTAAAGAGCACTGGTTGCTCTTTCAGGGAACCCAGGTTCAATTCTAAGCCCCGACAAGATAGCTAACAACCTTAACTCTAGTTCCAGGCTTCTGCAGCCACACGGCCACACAGCCACCCTGTCCTGGCTTCTGCATGTGATGCCCAGACAGATGATCAGACAAAACCCATACAAATAAAATGAGTATGTTTTTGTTTTCTAAAGCTTATCTGAATTTAAGGTGATGGACAGTTGTCACTTCTGGCAGCCTTTTTTCACAACTCCAGTCAAGCCCTCACAAACTAACAGAAGGAGTTCACACCTCCCTTTTAAGTTTGCCTCGTCTCGCTAGAATATAAGCATCGGAATGGCAAAGTACAGTTTTACCTACAACTATACCCTTGTACTTAGCAAAGTACTTGTGGATAATGATTGTCTACATGAGATATATTAGTGTTATTTGATAAATTAACAATAGAATTAATAAGTAGCCACATAGGTAAAGTTAACGAGAAATAATAATGGAGAAAATTGGAAAACTCGAGGTGAAAGGTAAAGGCACTTGCCAAAAATCCTGCAACCTAAGTCTGATGGCTGTGACTTCCATAGTGGAAGGAGGGATCTCATTCCTGCAAGCTGTCCGCTGACCTCCACACGTGTGCACCCCCACCCCACCCCACTCCACACTCCACAGATGAAAGTTGAAGGGAGAGAATAAAGGCAAGGAAAAAAAAACAGGAAAGGGGAATATAATAAAATACATTTTCTTTCAAATGTCATGCCAGCCTGAACTATGTGCACACACATGTGAATAGTATAAAAGCAGAAAAGGGTCTATTTGGTGGGGAGAAGGGGACCGGTGAGGGGAGGGGACAGAACAGGAAAGGGGAGGTCACTGTACAATGATATGTATGAAGGTGTCATAAGAAATCCATTACTATGCACATTAACTAAAATTATTGAACAATAATATAATATAAGCAGGACATAGAAAAATGGTTTAAAGCAATAAAAGCACTGAACCTTGCACATTGAATGACCAGACCCTAACACCTTATCACCATATTGTTTCTGTCATCTGTAACTACAAACCAAATGACAATGAACTTCCTCATTGGTCCTTATGTTTTAAGTTCTAAATAGGGATTATTGAGCCAATTTAACTTTGGGAGGAGGCAGAGGTGAGAACTAAACCCAGGGTCTTGCTCCCAATAGGAATGTGCCCTAACACTGAGTGACACTCCAGCATTAATGTTTTATGTGGCAGAAACAACTGGACACTCTTTTAATTCCTAGTCCACAAATCTCCACCGAAGGGAAAATTCACAGCATTCTCTCTTTTTGACAGGCTGGCAAATGAAATGGTCTCTGATTTCTAATTTTTGTGTTAACACAGACATTCTTTGTTGTTATATCCATATGTTCCACAAACTCTGGTCCCCAGGGTCACTCTACAAGAGTCTCCTGGGAAGTATTTTATAAGCTCATGCCTGGTTCCAACGAGAAACCAACAGGAATCTTGGAGTGGTGCCCAGGGATCTTTCGTGTGTGCATTTTAATTTCCTCAAGTAATTAGCAGGCAGCCTGCAGGACACATATTTACCAAGATGTCAAATGTTGTAATCTAGAAATTAAATATTTAAAAATGCATCATACCCAGGCACTCGTGACTAGATGTTCAAAGATTTAATTTATGCGCAACATTAAACTCCAGGCTTGTTTAAAGAAGCATGCCTACATATTCTTTCTATGCTAAAATTTAAAGCCTAGGAAGTAGGAAGCACCAGTCAAGAGAATATTCCAGGATAATGACTTTCTGGACAATTTTGAGTCCTTCTTAAAAGTCACGAATACTTACTTGTTTGAAAAGGAAATACATTCAGAAGGAGGGGGCAGAAACTGTCCGTTCCTTGTTGAGGTCCAGCCCAGCAAACCTTCCTGACTTGAAGAAACACAAAACTTTATTGCTGGCTTAATTAGACTGCAGGACCATTCAAGCACATTTTAAATGACAATTATCTTAGAGGAGGGGTCAGTTCTGCAATTTTGGAAAAATGTCTAGACAGAAGTTTTTTCTCCACTCTTCAGACCACAAGAGGCCACCTTATTGTCGCATGCCATGAGTGCCACCAGGTGGCGAGGATCCCTTTTTCTTTAAGGTATCAATTTCTTCAAGGATGTGAGTATAAATGTAGTCAAATGCTCAGGTTTAGGCGGCTTACCTTTGGACCATAGGCAGTTGGAGTTACAGACAAGAAATAAGCTTGTGTACCCTGATGGAGCTCCATGAGAGGCTGGGTCTCTGAGGGACAAGGTGGAGCTTCCGAGGGTAAGACTGCAGCCTCCAGAGGTTTTGTTTGGTTTGGTTTGGTTTTTCAAGGTAAAATTTCTCTGTATAGCCCTGGAACTTTCTCTGTAGATTGCCTGCCTGGGATAGACATGCACCACCCCACCTTGTTCTAACTGTTTTTATGAGTTCTAGGTTATACTGGTCTTTCTTTTAAAAGCTCCTAGAAAGTCATACTGGTGTAAACACAGATGATGTGATCTATTTATAATAGATATGGAGGCAGAAACAAATCCTGATTCTTTACATTTTATGAAAAAAATCAATGCACAAACTCCCAAGATCACAAAAAATAACCTTAGATTTTGCATAATGATATTTTGAAGAGAGTTTCACCACAGTCTTCCTGCAAGAGTAGGTTTAGGTTCTGTATTAAGAATTTGAGGTGTTTTCTTGTTTGCCTGTTTGTTTTTCAGTGAAACGGAATTTAAGTCAACTTTTCTAGATCTCCTTTGCTCCCAAGAGCCCGGTGAATGAAGAGACCTGACAACTTGGTTTGTGCTCTGTCCCCTTTATTGTAGATTGGCACTGCCTACTCTATTCCTTTAAGACAGGGTCTCCCTTTACAGCTGGCATTACTGGCAGTCAGCAGAGCCTGAGATTCCGCAACACCGTTTCTGCAGTGCTGGGATACAGGCACCTGTGGCTGTTCCAGCTCTGCATGCGGATGCTGGAGATGTGATCTCAAGGTTCTCAGGCTCACGTCACAAGTACTCTTTCCCACAGGCCATCTCCCAGTCAGGTAACTGCTACTGTTTTTGACACACCAATTCAGTTCTGCAATTTTCTTGCAAATTTTATCTTAACTGTTTACTACACTATACATTTTAGCATCTAACACTCTTCATTATGGATGTCAGAAATTTTGTATTTGTTCTTGAAATGGAGGTTTAAATAGATATTTTCAGTTGTGAAACATGGAAATCTTAAAGAATTTTTTCTTTTCTTTTTTACTTTTTTAACTTTCAAAATAATAGCAATGAAACTAGAAAGTACATCGACTATGTTGATTATTTCAAACATATTGATGCCTTTGTATGGACTGGAAAATGTTAAAAATGTATAAATCCTGAAACACACACACCACAGACTCTCTCTCTCTCTCTCTCTCTCTCTCTCTCTCTCTCTCTCTCTCTCTCTCTCTCTCTCTCTCACACACACACACACACACACACACACACACACCACAGACTCACAGTGTTCCTGTCAATTTCATCTTAGTAGAAACAGAAGTTGAGGCACACACTATACTCTCTCCTTCCTCGCTCCCTTAGCTATGTACAGCTGCCCTGAAAGTATATTCGCTTTTTTTTGTCTGACAAAACTGATGCTTCCAACTTCTATTGGCTTATATTCTCCTCTTACAGTCTTTTTTTTTTTTATTTTACTGTCAATTGTTCTGAATTATATAGCACTGAGCCACGCTTTCTCATCAATCTGAGGGTCTCTGTATTTGATCAGTGAATCTAACCCGTTTCACTTGTGAAAACTGTTAAACAGGAGCTCATTTAAGTATCTTGGCTTCTTGTTTAGCCCTCATTGTATACCATTTCCTCATTCTCCAGTTCAGTAGGGTAATTCTTCTCAGTTATTCTGTAGGATAATCTTAAGTCTGTGGGATAATACTAACGCTTTTAAGGTAATGTCTTACTTAACTTCCTGTTGCTGTAATAAAAATACCCTGACAATCACAATTTAAGGGAGGAAGAGTTTGGCTTTACAGTCCCAGGTTACAGCCCACATGGCAGGGAAGACACAGAGGAAGATTTTGAGGACTGGTCACATGACATCAGTAACTACCAAATTCCAATTCACTTTATTTTTTATACAATCCAGGATCCTGAGCACAGGAAATGGTGCCACCTGTATGATCAGGTCTTCCCATACAAATGAATATAATTAAGATAGTCCCTCCCAGTCATTCTCAGAGGCCTTTCTCCAAGATGATTCTAGATCATTCCAAGTTGATAATTAAAGTGAACACTGGTAACTTTATAATTTAAGATATGTTTTTAATATCAGATAATTCTATTTTACAAGACCAATAGTTACATTCATTTCTCCATCTAAATTTAAAAGTTATTAATCTTTGGATCTTGGACTCTTATCCACCAACCCCAAATAAAATGAAAGTTAAGCAAATTTCTTCTTTCTCACTGCAGCATCACCATATTGCTATTTAAACCATCAGTTTCTGCTGCTGATGTGGCCATTGAGACACTGATTACTTAGGTTTTAATGCATGAGTTCGTCCTTATGCATGCATAAGTCAAAGCAATGGATTGATCCATTGTCCTGATTTTATACTATCACTAATGGGTTAGCACTGCAGATTTCCGTCACTGAATTCAGAAGGAACGAACCCATGTGACAGATCTTTTGAGCCCACCTCTCATCTGTGAGCACCTGAGCAACCTCCAACAGGAGGAGGGCACCTCTTGCCTCCTTGTTGATCTATGAACATGATTCACATCACCAATCTCTTTACACCCTGAGGCAGGGCAGTCAGTACTGACGCGGGACCAGATTAGGAGGCGGGATGGTGTTAGCTTCTATCTTATTTGAAATTGTGAATCTAGTCTAAGTTCTTCACAGGCTTATTAGTAGACTCAAGAGAGAACTATATGTCCAAGTTCTTAAAAACAACTTACTATACGAATGTCCTATGCATTATAGAGAGGTACTTCTTTTCCTCTTAAATTTTAAATGGGTAAGAAATTTGGAGAGAAGAAAACATTAGCTATTTCATTATAGCAGTTTTGAACTATTTTCAGCTGGTAGACTTTAAGGTGAGAGTCATATTCAGGACTAAAATATTAGAAAAGCTTCTACACTTCTTTCCCTATTTAGAATTGTAATTTGATTTTTTTTTTAAAAAAACAAAACTGACTAAAGCATATAATGCATAAAGGACTGGGGTGAACACATATTCCTCTTCTGTGTTCATTGATAACAAACTCCAAAGGGAAAATTGCTACACGTATTACTTGTACTTGAACATGAACACAGAGCACAGACTTTATTAAGATGATAACTAAGACCTTCCCCTCCTTATTATGTTATCTTTTCTAGAACAGGTTGTCTTTAAAACTAGGAAGAGGCTTCTGAAGAGATAGTGCACTCATGCTATCTTAGTCACTGTCCTTGTTGCTATGACAGGACACCCACCAAGAAAAGCAAACAGGAAAGGAAGGGCTGACTTTGGCGGCAAGTTTGAGGATAGAGTCCATCATGGAGAGGAAGACGTGGAGGCTCCTGGTTGACCAGTTGTCACATTGTTTCCAGCAAGAGGAGAGTGACAAACACTCCTATCCAACTCCCCCCCTTTTTTGTTCTATTCAGTCTGGGATTTCAGCCTATGACATGGTGCCACCCCCACCTACGGTGGATCATTCCACCTCAGTTAACTTAATCTAGGAAAATATCTCCGCTGTTCTTAGAGATTTGTTTCCATGTTGGTTTTCAATTCTGTCAAATTGCAAAGATTGATCATGACAGTAATAATAAAAAATTCTATTTAACTTTAAACATACACATACATATATACATGTACATATATACATATATGTATAGATCACAATTCTTTGGGAATTTTTGCACCATGCACTCCAATCCTGCTCACCTCCCATGTCTACCCCTCACTCCTGCAGCATCCTCCCCCAAGAAAAAACCCTCAAATTGATTAAAAATGAAACAAAACAATTTTTAAAAAGCTACCTGGCTCCTCTCTCTGCCTTTGTCATCTCTCCAAGAGGTCTTCATTTGTGCGGGTGGCACTGGGAGCCAAGGTATGTCATACATAAACCCTTCTGTTTAATTAGCCTCCCTTGTAAATGTTCACTGCAATGAGTCATTAGTTTAGTTAAAGGCCTCTGGCACACCATCATCACTGGATCCTCACTGAAACACCTCTCAGATGTCCTGCTATTGTCCTAAGTCATGGGGATCTTGTTGCTATTGTTCTACAAGATTAGTCCCTTCAAACCCAAAGCCCAGGGAGAGGGTCTGGGTGGTAGCTGGTCTGGTCAGTTTGGGCCACTGGGAGAGCCAGGGGGCAGAACCAGTTCTCCTAGGCCCATGTCATCAAAGCCAGTTTTCCCACCTTGTAGTGAGGGGTGGAGCCAGATTTCCTATAAGGGGTGGAGCCAGTCTTCTGCTTCAGTGTCCACTGAGGGGCAGGGCCAGCTATCCCAGAGCCAGTGCAAGGCAGGGCCAGCTCTGCACAGACCTCATATTTCAACATGCATGGTTCCTATGAACACAGGCCGAGGACATCAACACAGACCCCAGCTTCAGGAGAACCATGGACCTAGACAAGGCACTTGGCAAATCTCAGGTCTGAATGTCACTATGGCTCCATGGCAGCACAGGCCACCCAGATCAGTATGGCCCTGGGGGCAGCATGGCCCTTGGAATACAACATAGTCTCAGGTGGCTGACCAAGACCCTGGGCATTCATACAGACCTTGGTGGTGGTAACAGGAGCCACGCAAAAATATAGGCTTATTTATGTGCTCTCCTCATACTAAGGAATAAACCAAATAATTAGACGTACTATATTGTCCAATTTTCTATAAATTATTACTAAATAAACAGTATTTGTTGGGAAATTATGGAAGATGTCAGTGTTTGTTGGGAAATTATGAAAGATGACTTTCTACATTCTTCACACTTAATGAGATAATGAATACATCATTCTTGGTAATAATATAATAGAAAATCACAATAATTTTCCATATAATAATGTTACAGGTAATATAAATATAATAGGTATGTATTATGGATAATATAGTTATAATTATTTAGGGGCCTGAAAGCTACATTCTAACAAAAAAAAAAAAACCAATTAGCTGACCTTCTTTAATAAAGGAACATTTTTATTTGGAAATAGAATCTCTTTATGTGGCTGAGGCTGGACATGAATTCACAATAATCAACCCCCCTGCTTCTGCTGTTAAGTACTGGAATTAAACGTGTGCGCCACCATATCCAGCCTAATTCTGCTTTTTTAAAGAACTCTAGATGCTGCTCTTTATGGAATTAAAAAAATCATCATCATTATTACTACTATTATTATTGATAAGCTTGAGTCAATACCCTGCTTTCTTTATGGTTTCCAGAACTGGACTCAGGTTGTCAGGCATGCACAGCAAGTACCTTTGCTCACTGAGCCCCATCATTGAAGACTTTTTTTTTTAACATACTAATTTTTAAAATATTTTTTGTCTGTAAAAATGAGACACAAAGAATGAGCTTTTTTTACTCCTAGAAGTGGTTCTGCAGTTTTACTTAAATCAGACTAAATCAATTTCGTGGGAAGTGGGCATTGAAATAAAATCTCATGGAACCCAGTCTGTGCTCCAGCTCCTAATCCCTCTGCTGTGAATTCCTAAGGGTCAGGACTGTGAATATGCACCATCATGCCTGATATTTTTAATAATCCGTGGCTCAAGTTTTAAACTAATTGATTCAACAATCTGTAGCTAATTTATGTGGTTGTATAAACCATCTGCCTTTACCCATTAATTGTGTCTATACCTTAAAAATCAGTCTGGAGCCAATGGGTCTCCTGTAAGATTCTGTAGTTAGTCCACTGTGTACATGGTATGTGGAGAGTGATAGTTACTAGAGATGTTAGGGTCAAGTCTCCCCCACCCTAAGAAGCTAGAACCACTTACCCTTCCTTTATAGCCATGTAAGGAAGCACTAGAGAAAGTAGATTTATCCAATGTGGCCACTTTGAGAAAAGGAACAGGTGTTCATCTTTGAGGCCCAGAAAGAAGGTTTAATTTAGAGAGCAAGAATTATGCATGACTATGCAATCCTGGTCAAGCTGAGGTTCTGACCACCATGGCTATCTAAATTCCAGAGTCTCCTGTAATGGCAGATAGTCAGAAAGTATGAACTTCCTTCCCCAAAGACAAGCTCCTCCTCTGACTAATGCCAGGCTCCAGATTCTTCCTTTTCTCAAAATGGGCTTCTTGGGAAATCCCACTGTCTTGGGGTTCATTTTCTCTATCATCTGACTGCCAAAGGGTAAGAGGTAGTGTCCTTTCAGAATGTTTTCATTCCTGCCAAGACTTAAAAGTTCAGAAGTATAGTCATCATGCTGTTTCTCCTTAACCTGCTCAGACAGGCGGTGGGCCCGAGTACAGTCAGCTCATAGCAGATTAGGAGTAAGTGTTCAGTTGGTGTTATTCCAGCATACCCAGCAGAAAGTCTAATTCAATTGGCACTAATAGCAGAGAAAGTCCAAGGTAGAGCAACTGGTTTCCTTAGTTGGGGCTCCATGCCAGGGTCTCTTCATTTCCCATACACTGTGCCCTGTCTCTTGGCTTTGATGGCAGGACCTGACAACTGCTTCCAGCCCTTCTCTACACAAAAAGCTTTTTGTGAAGAAGAAAAACTTCCCAAACAGTTGCAACTCAGAATTATAGATAATTCCATCCCTAACCTTTAATTGACAAGAAGAATAGCATAGAAATTGGCTTAGATGAATCAAGATGACCCTCCCTTGGGCAGAGGAAGGAGTTAAGCATTTCCAAAAGTGTTGTCCCAGTTGCATTCCCAATGCATCAACTAGTGTTCTCCACTCATACACCCCAGAGCCTACACCAAGAATGATACTCTTTACTCTTTGGCTGCACCTTACCACCTCAGTTAGAGTGACCACAGTCCCACAGACACACCCACGAGCCAAGCCGATATAGGCACTCTCACTGGGACTCTTCCCAGAAGTTTCTAGGTCACATCAAGCTGTCAATTAAAACTAACCATCACAAATGTGTGCTGTCTCAATAAAGATCAAACTCGTACTCTGGCTCCAGGAAATATACGTGGATGGAGTCCCTGCTGGACAGTGCTCCACAAGTTAAAGGGGAGCCGAAGAGGAAGCGGGTCCCGAAGTCCAAAAGCACTTCCAGTCATCTTCTTTTAGAAAGCAATCAGCTTAAGAACAGTGGTCCCCTGAATTGCTATGGCAGCTTCAAGCCCTGATACATTTTCAAGGAAAGATTAAATAGGACTATGATGTCTCTTAAAAGAGACAGGAAACTCTACCTGGAAGGCACAGTGCTTCTGTATTATATTTGTAACTCAAAGCAATTTTGGAGAAAATATAACTAATTGAAGCAACTGGATGCGCCTAGCTTCAATTCACAGAAGCTCCATCTCTGCTGGTAGGACAATTCATCATTAGTCACAGGAAATCCAGAGAGAGAATTGCTTCCAGTATGGTTGACTCAGCTCCTCCATCTCTTGCCCCTACCTTAACTCAGAATTGGCTCCTGTCACCACAACCATTCGAGATGATGCCCTCAAAGGGGTGTGTCACCAGCCCGTAAGAGGAGGACAGCCCTAACAGGCTCCTCATTGAACTTCAAGTCTTGTTTCTCAGGCCAGAGGCAAGTCACACATTCATTCTTGAGCCGTTTTTTGCGTAGACAGTAATTTAGTGAGCACCCATGGGAGAGTTCTGATTAAGGTTTGTTACTGTGACTGCTGTGACCATTTCCTCTTCTCTCAAAACTCAGGTCATTGAGATCAGGTGTTACATTCTAATATTCTAGCACCTTAAAATTGTGTTCATACAAGTATATATTGTTTGTTCAGTGAGCACCCTTTCCTCACTTCCCCCTTCCCATAGTCCCCATTGTTCCCTTCACACACACACACACACACATGGGGGGGGGGGGTAGTCCTCAGTACTCACTTCTCTTATGTACCCTTTAATTGCCTTCTAAAAACAGGTCAACAGGTCTTTTGACTTTAGTATTATTGGAAGCAGCCAGTCCCATATCTATTAGTATTGTGTAATTAGATATTTTCTACCTATTCTCTGTGTAAGGATTCCTGGCCCATAGCAGCCATGTGGTTAATCCAACATGGCACTGGCAGAGCATGACCAGTGCAAAGGGCAAAGGGCATGCACCTAGGTGTGGCTACGTAAATCTGTGCCCACCTGCACACTTAAAAGGAGACACCTCATGAAAGTGGTGCTTCTCTCCCCTAGTATTCACTCGGCAACTCCTTGGAATGAACTCTCGTGGTACATCTGGTAGTGTGTGTCTGATCTCATGTATGAAACCAACATTTTGGTGTGGTGAATTGGATAGGCTCTCTCCTGGGCTTAGGTGCACAAAGGCCAGGAGATCCTGATCCCGGGCCACTACCAGGCCACCTTACATCTGCCCCACTGCAGCATGTTCATGTTCGAACACCACCAGCCTCAACTGGTATGTCTTCTCTTTCCAGTTGGTGTAAACACGAACTATTGTCTCCAGAAAAGACCATTGATCATCGACTTTCCAGTAGGACTCTACTCTTGCAGAGAACCACCCCCAGCCACAATCTTCACTGGTTATGGCTGTTCCTTCTTGTTCGACATTCATTTTTAGCCTTCCCTGCTATTGAAGCCCAGCTCACATCCTTGGATCCTGCTTCCAGGGCTCTTCCCGAATGCCTACCCTCGGTGCTGATGAGTTCCTATCAGTAGCTAGCATTGGATGCCCACCTTAGGTGCTGATGAGTGCCTGTGATAGCTTAGCGTTGGGTTTTACACCCACCCCTGAGAACTAAAGTGTTTTTAGGGGTGGTAAGTGTTGGTTTGGGCTTTGATTTGACACCTATCATAGGTGCTGAAGAGCATCTAGTGATAGCTAGTGTGGTTTTTATGCCCACCTTTCTGGTGGCTGGTGTTGTTTGGGCTTTGTCCTAACGCCTACCCTAAGAGCTGACAAGTATACTTAGCAGTAACTAGTGTTGTTCCCCCTGGGACCACTCGTTGTCTGGGTGACGACTCATATTTAGCTGTGGAACCCCTCCCCTCTTGGCCTCAATAACAGAGAATGAGTCAGTAGAAAATGTCCCTCCATCCTCACCTCTAGGATGCATTCTTGACACTCTTGAGCCGCTAGCTTTTTGCCTTACCTAGACAGCACCAAGCTTATCTGTTATTTCACAAAGAAATGGCTTAAGCACTCCTTAGATAATAACTCAAAATAGCTACCTAACAGCTCTCTGGACCCCAATATTTTACTGTAGTTAACTTTTGCAAGCATACGGGCAGATGGAAAAATTTCCCTATCTTTTTTCATATCTCAGCTCTAAACTTCCTCTTCTGGCCTACTATTCATTCCCCACCTGTTTCTAGCCACACAACTAGATACTTCTCTGGAACCTCCACCTTTCAAATCTCAACTATCACCTGCAACTCTTCTGGCTTCTTCCTTTCCAGGAACCTGGTGCCTACATTCACCCCATCAGTCACTCGCTCTCAGGCTCTTAAGGATCTTGATCCAGTTTTCCCTCTGCAGGAAGTGGCTGGCATAGATGGGACAGTGAAAGTTTATACCCTGTTTCCTCTTTCAGAACTTTCTCAGGTGGCAAAAAAAATTGGGGTCTAGAGCCAAGGCTAACTTGGGAACAGGCCAGAACTCATGCAGATGAGGTTCATCAGACAAATGTAGCAACCCCCAGGAGCCAAGGCTGTCCCAGATGTAAACCATCATTAGAATTACAATACACCAAGGTGGGTCTTAGCCAGAGACAATTTTGTGACCTGTTTACTGGTAAGTCTGCGTAGAGCTGCTCTGAAGCCTGACAATTTTGAAAAATTGTAAGAGATAGTACAGGATAAATAGGAGAGTCCCTCCCAGTTTTTTAAACACCTCACAAATGCACTCTCATAGTATACTAACTTAGATCCTGAGAGCACTGAGGGAAAGCAGCTTCTCATGACTCATTTTTTTTTACCCAGAGATACCCTGTCATCAGAGCTAAACTTACATCTCTTGAGAAGGGACCCCTGACTTCACAGCAGAAGTCTTAGAGCTGGCTTTTAAGGTGTACCACAGAAGAGATGAGAAAACACGCCAAAAAAGATACCTCGTGCTGGTAAAAGCTATCTGACCAGCTCCTGCACATCCTCCCACGGCAGAGACCTAGCTAGACCTTCTGGTGCATGCTTTAAGTGTGGCCAGCTTGGCCACTAATCTTGTCCTTGCCCAGCTTCACAGAGGCTGTTCAGGCCTTTTCCTGGGTACCATCACTGGTCTAAGTAACTGTTCCCAAGCCCCACATGGCAGGGGTACATTACACACAGACTACTCCCCAGCTGATCTCCTAGGCCTGGCCATGGGCAGTTGATGTTGCCAGGGCTTCCCTAACCCGACCACTGCCATCATGAAAAGGGAGCCTCAGGCAGTCTATCTCCTTCCTAGAGGACACCTCCAGCCACCTCTTCTGGAGAATGGAAAAACCCAGAAACCATCTTACCATCAGAAAACAGTTGACTGCTCCCCCCCCCCCCCGCCCCCAGGACTAGAGAAAAGGAACCAGAAGCCATTTTAACCTTGGCAATGGATAAACAAAAAACACAAGACATTTTAACCTCTTCCCATCCCCAGACTTAGCAGAGATCCACAAACTTTATTGTGCAATTGGAGTTCCCCAGAAAGAAGAAACTCAAAAACAGCTACCTAAAAGTTTATTTAAAGTATGGACAAAGCCTAACTTAAGGTTATACACATCCCAATTTCAAACCTTTCTCTCCCTCTTTTTTCTCTTCTCTTGATGTGACCTCCAGATCCTGTAATAGCAGAGGACCCTCACTATATGTCACTTCCCAAGGTTCTCTTACTAACTCAGTTTTTTCCCCAAGCTCCAGAAATCAGAATTCATAGTCCCATGCCTTAAACTCACCTGGACTGCAGGAATGAGCCACAAACTCCAGAAGACCGACTACCAGAAGATACAGCTCTCATCTTCTAAAAAGACAAACTTTGCCCCTAAGATAGCTTGAAGCATCCTGAAGAGATCCATCGACCCTGTTCAGGACCAATCCATATACCCCTGCCCCTGCCCCCTGAAACATGGCTTTGTTTTTATAATAAACAAAGGGTGAGATAAGAATTCCATGTAGCCCCCATGTGGTAATCCCAATATGGTGTCTGCAAGACATGTCACATACGGAGGGCACACCCCTAGGCTTGGCTATGTAAATCTGTGAGATGGCACATGAAAGTCTCTCTTATCTTCTGCTTCTCTCCCTAGTATCCATTCGGCAACTTCCCTGAATAAACTCTAGTGTGGCATCTGGTAGTATGTGTCTGATCTCACGTGAGAAACCAACACTCTGGAGCAAACTGAGGAAACCTTGTCTCTAAAGGAGGGGATGCCTACAGGAAGTCCAGACACTTTTCTTTCTCAGCAGATTCATGCTGCCTATACAGCGCTCCAGGAAGTGCAGGGCCCAGCACAGTTAGAACAGACATCCATAAGACTTATTGGTACCACTTTCCAGTGCCACCTTCAGTAACCTCCATGGTAACCTCTGTGGTGCTGTGAAATTGGCCAATGTGTATGGAGTAGTCACAAAACAAAATAATGTTTTTCGTCCTTTGAAGACCCAGTTAAATGTTTATCAGCACATCATGGCTTCAGTGATTACTAATATCTTGCATAGGTGTTCTATTGCTTAACTACATAAGAGACAACATCTGTACAGTGCCAGGGCATAGTCAAAATATGTCTGGGACTTGAAATGAATTTTTAGTCTGAAATGGTCAATCCAAGGAATCCATCTTTCTGTGAAGTAACCCAACTTATGTTTCAAATGCTATCTAGCTTTTGGATGATCTAAGTTTCTTTTAGAGGTAAAATATTCATCTCAGGTTATAGCTAAAACTACAAGCATATTATGTTACTTGTGAAAAGCACCTATGTATGAATAAGGCAGGAGCATATCCATCAGTATACAAGACTCCAGGGTTTTGAATTCTCATATGGTTTTGGGGATGGGGAACAGTGTTTCCAGAGATCTCAGGAGAACGTTGGTGCTTGGAGAGGCTTCTTCATTTCAGAAGTGAATTTATATACATATACATATACACATACACATACACATACACATACATATACATATAGTTAGTTAGTTAGTCTATTAATTCTATAAGTCCCAGATAATGATGATTTAAAGCAATATTGACCCCAGGCTAGAGTTTATAGAGTGCTTGTCTAGAGTTCATGAAGCTCTGGGTTTGACCCTCAGTCTTGCAGAAATAAGGTGCAATGCCTATAACCACAGCACTTGGGAAGTGGAGGCAGGAGAATCAAAGTTCAAGATCATCTTTTCTACCTAGGGACTTTAAGGCCAGCCTGGGCTATGTGAGATCCTCTCTCAGTAAAATAAAATAGCATAAATACAGATGACAGTGAGATTTTTTTTTAAAGTTTAGTTTTTTGGAGCCTTTCTGTAGTAAGTAGGCAGAGAACTTCCTTAGCTGTGATGACCAAGTAAGGGACTGAACTAGGACACCTCAGCCGGGGGATGGAGATAAGAGACAGATGTTAGGGGTGTTAGGAGGCCCAAGATTTGCTTTAGAAATATGAAGGCTTGCCAATGACAAGGTGTTTTCCAGGAACAGCAATGCAACAGGTGATGTGGACCAGACGGTTTGTCTGTATGCATATGCTGTACTACCCCTTCTGTTCTTCCCCTCTAGTCTTCCCCAAGGACTGGTCCGTGATTTACCTGTAGTGATTAAGCCTTCCCCAATGACTGGCCTATGATTTTCACAGAGGAAAGTTCTGGTTTCTAAAGTACTTGGTCTGATTTTATGGAATAACATGTTTTGAGACAACTTATCAATCTAATGCGGAATAATATTTTACACAATAAAATGGAATTACTCAAGCAGTCATAGATATGTGAAATTCTTTATCCATTGTGATAAATAGCTGCTGATTTTTAGAAAAATCTGACAGTCATCACTCTTAAAAGGATGAGTACATCTCAATTGTAATGAGATTCATGAGACTAAAAATATTTCATAATACTTTCATTAAATTTAATATATATTTCCAATCTATATCTAAGTCATCTGGGGGTACATTGTCTACATTTGTGAAGAAACTTACATTTACAAGTCTTTTCGATTTAAAAACAACCCACTTTCCATAGTGCCTCATTGCCAGAGATGAAAACACTGTCTAACTTCATAACTCCTCGACTTCCCTAAAAATACCAATGTAGTACTTTCTCAGACACCTCAAATTTCAAAGACCCAAACATACTACAAGTGATGAATATAAAAGAATAATGTCTCTGCTGCAGATTAGTTTCTCAGGACACCAACTGTTGAAGGCATCTGCTAAGTGGGAGTTTTAATTGAATGGAATGTGTTGTGACTCTATCAGCGAGGCTCATTGTCTCTGCACCATCTGTTGGGCAGTCTGAATTGCCTCGCCTATGTAGACAGATGTAATGACCGTATCCACTTAACTGAAATACCACTTTTGACCAACTTCCTTTCTTTGTATTTGTGCGTGTGTGTTTGAAGTCATTAGGAGATAAATCGATGAGGAAAAAATACGATCCCAAACACCAAAAGAACCCAATGACAAAACAGTCGATTTTTAAAAAATGGACAGAGAACATGAAAATCCTCTCAAAAACATATAAACAACTAATAAGCATTTGAGTAGATCCTCAATGTCACTAGGCATCATGGAAATGCAAATTAAGAGCAGTGTGGTACCATCTTACACCTGTTTGGATAGCTGTTGTTTGGAGAAAACCCAAACAATGGCAAGTATTGGAGAGGTTGTGGGGAAACTTGAGCCTTAGACACTGCTGTTAGGGATATAAAGTTGTTCACCCGGAAAAACTGCATGCTGGGTCCTCAATTTTTTTTTTAATTTTAAACATAATTCTTTATTGATTTTTTTTTTTTTTAAATTTTACACCACGCATCCCAATCCTCACCTCCTAGTCCTTCCATATATACCCCTTACTTGCCCGGTATGTCCCCCAAATTAATTAAAAACAAACAAAAAAACCACACCTTGCTCCTCCATCTGCCCAACACCTCTTCATTGGTCCAGGTGGTGTTAGGAGCTTCGGTAGATCACACTGTATACCCATTTTGTCTAATCAGCCGCACACATAAAATGTTCGTTGCAATGAATCACTGGTTCAAGGCCTCTGGTTTCTGGTACATTATCATCACTGAGTGCTCATGGAAATCCCTTTCAGATATCCTGTTTTTGCCCTAAGTCAGGAAGATCCTGTTGTTATTGTTCCAGAGGACCGGTCCCTTCACACACTTCAGCAAGTCACAGATGGCATAGATGTTAGGGTGGGCTAACCCAAGGATGTGGGCCTGGGTAATCGCTGAGCTGGTGGGCCATTGAGACTGCTCTTTTAGGTGAAAGGCAGAGCCAGGGGTAGACTCAGGCCATCAGGGTCATCTTCCCTGTGATGAGGGGTGGGGCTATCTCTTCCAAGTGCTGGGGTCAGCTCTACCATTTGGGGTTGGCACCAGCTCTCCAGCTGCAGTGCTCAGGAACAGGCAGGCCCACCCATCCTGGGGCTAGTGAGGGATCGGACTGGCTGAATATGGCCCTCAGATTTCAACACACATGATTCCTATGACCGTCTGTGGTAATGCAAGCCATGAACATCAGACT
The DNA here is from genome assembly GCA_033318265.1 of Phyllotis vaccarum. NCBI lineage: Eukaryota > Metazoa > Chordata > Mammalia > Rodentia > Cricetidae > Phyllotis > Phyllotis vaccarum. The sequence continues at coordinate 31,350,807 of JARWLC010000010.1, read as the reverse complement.
AGACTCTGGCTGCCGTTGGGCCACAATCCCAGACATGGAATACAGCAGAAACATCCCAGGTCAGCCAGGTGTGGCTGCGAAGGCCACTCAGATTGGCATGGCCCTTGTGGCAGTGGGGTTTTTGGACACTAACATGGCCATAAGTGGTGGCCCAGACCCCTGGCATTGACATTGCCTTCGATGGGATCAGCAGTCATAGTCAATAACACAGACCTTGGCTGTAATAGGGTCGGGGACCAAGACATGGCCTTTGGTATTAGCCCCTGCCCAGATGACACCATGACTCCAACAGCAACACAGCCCTCGGACACCAACACGACCACAAAATGTGCACCGTGAGCTATGGACATCACAGACCTGATTGTGATAGGCCCATAGACAGAGATATGATCCCAAGTAGCAGACCAGGTACAGATATCACCATGGCCCCAGGCAGCAGCATAGGCCACCCAGATTACCAAGGCCTCAGCAGAAGTGTTGCTCCAGGAGACCAGCATGAATTCAGGTCATCCTTGGCCTTCAGAGGTTACTGAAGCCACAGACATCAACACAGACCCTGGATGCTGCAGACCATGGACCCAGAAATTATCATGTCCCGCTGTGGCAGCACAGGAACAACATGGAGGGAGGCATCAAGGCTCTTGGACAACAAAATAGCTACAGGTGGCAGCCCACACCCCGGGCATCCCCATGGCCTCAGTGGCAACACGGGTCATAAATGTCAACATATGGAGACAGATATGGCCATAGGTAGCAGCCCAGGCAGACATTACCCTGCTCCCTGGCAGCAACCATCAGCCCATTCCTGATAGCCTTTACTTCTTCAAGAGATTTTTTTTTTTTTTTAAATCATTTGGTTCAGCAGTTCCACGTCTCAGTGCAAAATGGAAAGAATTTGAAGCAAGGACCAGAACAGATACTTGTAACACACTACTCACAATACCAAAGGAAGAAACAACCCACCATCTACTGACAGGTGAATGCATACCAGGATAAATGACCCAATATGCTTCTAGTTACACGTAGTATGTCACATTATACTGATCAATATAGTGTTGTGCCTAAGTTCATGCTTATAAATACTTATACTATTTTAATATGTTATTGTCTTTACTATTCAGCAGTGGTCAAGAGTACTTACTTTTTCTTCTGCATAATTAATTTTTAATAGTAAGGATTATTTTTAGATTGTACACGTTTTCAAGTAGAGCGTGACAATTTAATGTCTGAATGCAATGTGGAATTGTCAGCTCCATTTTTCTCTGCATAATTCTCAAGTCCAGTGACCCAGACCATGTGTGCCTGTGTGGGAGGCTGGTGTGCCACCACTATCTCCAGACTAAGACTTTGCTTGAGCATCACAGTACTGGACCAGTGTAAACTCCTCTTCAGAATGAGGAGTCAAGTTTATCACTTGTCCTTTGCTTGTTTTGTTTTTTAAAACATATATTTTCATTTATTCTTTGAAAATTTTAATACATTCATACAATGTATTTTTATCATAACCTCCCTCTAACCCCACATCCAGCACCCTCTAGATTTTCCCCCTCCCCCAACACATCTTCCTACCAACTTCACAGTCTTTTCTTTCCATTTTTATCCCCAAAGATATTTTAATGATCATAAAATTTCTACCTAATATTTAACTGGTAAGAATATGTACTATCTGACCTCCTATGTTGTGGGAATTCCACCTCCTCTGAACTGTGACAGGAGATCCTGTCTCAGACAGAGAAGAGCCTAAGCCTCTGTTCTCCAGGCTCCTTGCAGCTGGAGGAGAGATATCTTTCCTGTACATACAAGACATCTACTCTAGAATGTGTCCGGGTCAGCCAGGTTGTCCATCAGTGTGGCCAGTGCTGATGCCATGTCAAACGGACTCCAGGGACTCATGTGGACCACAGTGTTCCCTCATGCTCCCTCATTTACAATGTGGGCTTTCTAATCTTTCTGGAAACCCCACAAGTTGCCCTCTATTATTTCAATTAACTGGTCTATATTTATTTGTGTGTCACATGTAGCTTAACTGGGCATTGAGTTCCTGATCCTTCGCCTCTACCTTACAAATGCTGGGATTATGGATAGTGCCAGCTCTTGGGGTACAACAGTAAATACATTCCTCTTTGGATATATCAGGCTATGTCCTGTGCGATGCCCTTGGCTCAACATACCCCTCAGGAAATGGGCCGAACGCTCCACCTAGTGTCCTAGGTGTGTAGGAGCTGTCTAAGCCACAATATCTCTATTGCTTTAGCATAGTTAGTCATACCTCTATCGAGGTTTCTGAGTCTAGAGCCATTAAGGCTTGAGCCGAAACTGTTTTGTTTCTCTGACTTTGGATTCTGAACCTGCAAACCGTCTAGAGAAGAATGACTAGTCCTCTGCAAAAGGCTAGGTCAAACATATCCACCCCCACCCACTTTCTGGAGTAGGGGAAGGCTGAGGGAATTTATGGAGTAAGCTCTCTGGTCAGCGACAGGTCTAGCCGAGTGGAATTGGCCTGGACGATCGCCACCTGCAGGTCACGAAGGGTCTGTTCAAACTTAGACGACCAATTCTGTAAGAAAATTGAGAAAGGCTTTTCGAAAGATTAGTTGTCTTTGTAAAGTTTTTATATTGAATAGAGGTTATGCATAAGCCAGCAAGTTATTGCTCACACCTCAACTGTGCCATTTACTGGGGTGGACAATTTGTTAACCGCCTGTGCAGTCTGCACTATTTTTGAAAGTGCACCAGCTGAGGCAGTCACTGAGGCCCCCATGGCAGCTGTGACAACGATCTCTACAATAACAGCAGAGATTCTAAAATCTCTTTTTTGTCTAAATAGCTGCGAGCTACTGGGGAACCACGGTGGTATGGGCACAAATCGTGGCATGTGGGCCGCTGCTGCAAAGAAATAAAGCTGAGCATCTCAGCATAAGGCATAAAGGCAATTATCAAATTTGTATCTCAATTTATCTATAATTTTTGAAGCAATGTTAACAATCTAAATAACTGGTGGTTAAATTGGGAGAAAATGAAAATATTTTAGGCGTGGCCCAACCTATATTTCTGGATTGGCAACTGTTACATGGTAAAATTGAATTTTTATCTGGCCTGCCTAAGCAAAAGGGAGCCAATTTTGGTTTTATCAAACTCTGTTTCTTTTGTCAGGCTGCCGAGAAAATTTTTTTAGTAATATATCTGAACTATTTTTAACTAAAACATAAACTTCCCTTTAACCCCAAACTTCTATTTTCTTTAAAGCTATGTCTAAATCTTTATACATCACCGGCATTGGCAGAGGGAAGGTGGGCATTATCTTCTACCGCTGTCACCAAACACATCAACTGGAGAAGGTGAAGGCTCTTCCTCTTGCAATATTTTCCTGGTGAGGCGCTCTGGGATCCAAACTGGATTTTTTTCATCCTGTGGAAAAACACAGACAGCTCCCCGGGATCTTACTAAAATAGGATCCGGGTCTTTCTATTTATATTCCCCCTTTTTGTTTTAACAAATAGGATTTTAAGGTCTGATGTGCACGTTTAATAATGCCTTGTCCTTGAGGGTTGTATGGTAACCCGGTAAGGTGTGTCATTTGCATTTGTGCACAAAATTGGGCGAATTTTTGGGAGCTGTAAGCTGGCCCATTATCAGTCTTGAGGTAAGCTGGTTTGCCCCAGGCGCTCTATGCCTCTAAGCAATGTTGAATAACATGTATGGTCTTTTCTCTTGTAAGTGGTGTGGCATGAATAATACCTGAACATGTATCAATAGAAACATGTACAAATTGAAGCTTTCCAAAGGATGGAACATGTGTCACATCCATCTGCCATATTTGTAATGGTGAAATGCCTCTTGGGTTAACCCCAACAGTTTTAGCAGGGAGGAATTGACAGCAGTTTTGACACTGTGTCACGATTTCGCGAGCTTGTTGTCTAGTAAGTGAGAAACGCTTGCGTAAAGTCTCTGCTGTAACATGAAATTTTGTATGAAAATCTTTTGCAGCTTGCAACGGATTAGCAAAGGCAGCAGCGACCAGGCGTGTAGCTTGGTCAGCCAAATTATTTCCTTTGCTCATAGGACCCAGGAGTCCCGAATGTGCCCGTATATGGGTAATATAGAAGGGTTCACGGCGTTGCAGCAAACAGTCTTGTATGGTACAAAACAGGGCAGACACTGTACTAGAAGGATTAATAACACCGGCCGTTTTAAGTAACTGAAGGGCATTTACCACATAACGGGAATCAGACACAATATTAAGCGGACAATCAAACTTTTGTAAAACTTCTAACACAATTAGACATTCAACAATCTGGGGTGATTTTTGACCAAAATCTTTAAAAAATGTCTGTGAATTTATAATATAAGCACCCCTTTTATTTCCTGAGCCATCTGTATATACAGTTAAGCCATCTTTTAAAGGCACTGAGGAAGTAACACGTGGATATATCACAGGGTGATAAGCCACAAACTGTAACAAAGGATGTTTAGGATAATGATTATCAATTTTTCTAGGAAACATCAAACAAAGGCTTTAAATCTGCAGTGGGAATTTTCAAAAAAGGTCTAAGCCAATTAATATATTCTATGGAGAAGTGGAGGGCTTAAAAATATGTTTTCTAGCAAGCTGTTCTGCAACAGGCTCAATCACTGCCTTAAGCTTGTCAGAGGTCAGTGGCCACTGAGGAACCCATACCGGCACCTCTGTTTTTTAAGGTATGGGTCGTGCTGCCTCAGTGGCACCTAAGAAAAACCTAGGCCCTGTCTTTGCCTATGAATCTTGGGCGTGGTTTGTCTTTGTCTCAACCGCCCTAGGCCCTGTCTTTCCTCATATCTCGAGGAGCCAAACTTTAAATTTAAATTTTCAAGTTCCCGTACCGCGTACGAGGTGGGGGGACCAGGCTTTAGTTTCTGGTTCCCCAACGCCCCCAAATTTTTTATCGTACCGGGGGGTCCTTTTTCCTTATCGAGTATTCCTAACTCCCCCATAATTACTTCACCGGGGGGTCCTTTTCTCTTATGAAGTAGTTTCTGGTTTTTCAATTCCCCCATATTTACCGGGTCCTTTTTCCTTGTATTATGGCGCGCGCCTAACCTCACACTGCGCTCGGTTTCTGACATGCTGTCCTGAACTCTTCCTATCACGCCTCGCCCTTCAGCTATCAGATCTTTACAGGCTTTATCTTTTAAAATCAACAGCACTGCCAAGACAAGCCTCAAGGCCTCAAAAAATCTTTTTAAAAGTCCCAAACCAAAGTTCAGTTCAGACATACCTCTCCGAGCAACCTGTCTGCAGTTCTGAATCCACCTCGTCTCCGAGGGCGGTGCAAACGATGTTTAAATTCCCGGGTTTCGGCACCAAATGTCCCGCGCCTATTTCTCGCCAGCAAGGAAAGACGCGGTACACACATAGGATCCTTCTGCAGTACAGCTTTAATGGATCTTGGGGGAGAGCATTTAGCTTACGGAAAATGGAGGGGAGGGCAGAGAGAGGAGAGAGAGAGTGAGGGAGATGGAGGCCGCGCGGCGACAGGCCCCGGCGGGGAAAGAGAAAGCGAAAGGGAGGGAGAGAGCTAGGCCCCGGCATGGCCCGGGCCGAGCCGCCCGCCGCGCGGCCTAGAGCCTGCGCCCGGGAGCCGTGCCGGCGTCCGTGTGCACGGCGGGGCGGAGAGAGAGAAAAGGACCACGAGGTAGGAAGCACCCGGTTTTATGTCGACCAAATGGCCCCTGCTTTAGACGTATCATCTTCCTATAGGTTGCAGTCCAGTATCCCACATGACGCCACGGAAGAGGCTGAGAAACCAGTCTCGCGAGAGCACGCATGCGTTCTCTACTGACTCAGGCGGGTTGGCCAGCACCAGATAATAGCGCCACCTTGAGGAGCTGGAGCCAGCGGCCTCCAACAAACCCAGGCTGGAGAGATGGCTCAGCAGTTAAGAGCACTGGCTATTCTTCCAGAAAGCCCGGGTTCAATTCCTAGTGCTCACACGGCAGCTCACAACTGTCTATAACTCCAGTTCCAGAGGATCTGACACCTTCACACCAATGTCCATAAAGTTAAGTAAACTAAAAAGCATAACAGAACTATTGGCAGCTTTGGAGGGTTGTATTTTAATAAATTTTCATTTCCTTTAGTCACGGACAGGCATCAAATGAAAATTGGAACAACTGACCAACTAAATAAAGTAACATAGTGTGTGGGCCTCACAATGTCCTGAGTGACAAACGGTACAATTCAGTGAAGGCTAATGCAGGGCAGGTGGTAATCCCAGGAAGCATGAGCGAGACTGTTTGAAGAACTATTTATTGGTAATTGATTATATAAAGAATAAATATTTATTAAAGGGTTACATAAACACTCACTGATATAAAATTGAACTTTACTGCAATTTTTGGAGAATTGATTGCCCCACGTAGCAAGTGTGCCAATCCTGTCCCTGAGAACGCAGGAGCAAACTGCAAGGAAGGGCAGCATTCCACCAGGTCCTCAGTGGGGGCTGGCCATGCCCCATCTAGAGTCCTGAGACCTCAAGGCTGTGCCTCTAGGTCTCTTTTAATAATGTCTGAATCCCACCACATCTCCCCCCCCTTTTGTCTTACTAAGAACATTTTAAACTAAGTACAAGACTATACATAACAGAAATAATTATAAGGTAATGTCTACAAGAGGAAAAGGCGATAATATAAACAAGGTCAAACTATAACAACAAACATAAGGCATATCTTAAATGTCTAGACTATTGGTAAATGGCAATATATAGAGATTATTTTAAAGTTGTTTATCTTGAATAATATGAATCTGAATATAATATGAATAATATAATATGAATATCTGAATGTTCTAACTATCTAGTTAACTATCTAGTCTTTAACCTTCTTAAAGACCTGAGAAGAAAAATATATAACTTGAATAAGCTGGAAGCACAAGAGAGCAGCTTTCAAGATTTAGTAGAGGAAAGACAATCAGCTGTGTCTGGACAGTCATTTACAGGGTTTTTTTGTAAAGTTGGAGCATTTATATTTTGGCCATAGGCTTAGGACATCTGACAGATCGTTTTAGAAGCAGGGTATTTTGATAAAACTGTTTTATCTTGTCTTGGTAGGTTTTAGTAGTCTTTATTTTTTATCTCGTTCACCTGAATTGGAAAGCATGTTTATTGTCAGCAGTCGAGGCAAGAGCAGGTTTTTGTCCAATAGGCCAAGGAAGACAAACTTTGTGGAGTGTCTTGTTGCACAAATGAAGGAAACCGCAGGGCCAGATCTCTGGGAAAGGTGGGAGATATCAGAAAGTAAACACCACAGTCAGATCTCACCCTGCTGTCTTCCAGCTTCCTCAGGCTTGCTCCTCCTGGCCTCTTCTGCCTGCTCTGTCTTTCTATATCTGCCTTAAATACTTTCTTCGCTCAGTTAAGGCGTGGCACCACACTGCTTGCCTGGGAGCCTGGAACTCTTTCTGTAAACTAAAATAACCTCAAACTAAGATTTGATTGGATTAAGGGTGTAGGTCACCACTCCCAGATATTCCCAGTGCCGGAATTAAAGGTGTGAGTTAGCCCTGTCTGATCCTCCTAGACTGACTGTGGGTAGATTCCTCTGATATCTCTGACTGTTTTTATTATATTTGAAACATATCCCCACAGTGTCTTTGATGCCTAATACCATCTCAGGAAAGGAACAGTGATGTCTAGTGTTTCTTATGGCTAAATTTTGAATAACAAAACATTAAATGCCATATTTTTTTTAGGTCTATGAAGTGATTGAAGGCTCTTGCCTATCTGGTATATTTTATTATATTTCTGAGAAACTTAAGCAATATGACTGTTATATAGCAAACCTAATAAACTGTGATTTGAAACTCTTACTATCTTAAAGACTAAAGCTTACTTTATAAAAATAGACAATCTATAAGTGGGTATACAGTTTTTGAACAATGACTTTAAGTATGATAATCATATAAACATTAAACTGAGGTAATACAGTGTAAAATGATGACAGTATTTTAAATATACATCATTATACAAAATATTTCAACAGGGGCATATAAAACATCTTAAATGGAAATAGAATATATATATTATGCCTAGTATAATTAAAGAGAGGTCAAAGTTGCATAGTGGAAATGACAACAATATGTTTAATATGTATTGATTTGCAAAATATTTTAAACAGAGTTAGAAGCACAATGTAAAATATGGCAATTATATATTTAATTTTGTATCAATATATACATTATTTTAGACATAAAATAATTTTAGATTTGAATTTATATTAATATATAAATTCTTATATAAAATAGTTTTATATTTATATCAATATATAAGTATCTATATTAGTGTAAATTGTTTATGGCTCATATTTTGCCAATAATTGTTTATAGGTAGATTTAATAATTTATATATATGTATTAAAAGACATGCTAATATTAGCCTATTAGCTGTGTCTTTGCTGACAGACTTTTGCTTGGCCGCAGTAAAAGCTTCAGGGTGGGAAGAGGGAAGGGGGTTTCAACAGCTCTAAGACATAGGCTGTTGAGAAATGATGTCACCCAGAAAGCACGAAACAGCACATCCAACATATTTTGCTGGATAGAAAATATCTCTTTTCTATAGAGATAGATTTTAATCTATTTTGGGACAGATAGGCTCTAAAACTAAAGTTGTTTGGGACCACGTAGAAGGCCTCTGGTGGTGAGCAGAGGCTAGGCCCAGCCTAGCACCAAGTTCTGAAAACTCCCATGTTGGCACCAGATATTGGAAGAATTATTTATTGGCAATTGATTATATGAAGGATTAATATTTATTAAGGGTTATATAAACACTTACTGTTATGAAATTGAACTTTAAGGCAATTTGGAGAGTTGACTGTCCTGTGTAGTGATAGTGCCAATCCTCTCCCTGAGAATGCAGCCTGCCACCAGGTCCTCAATGGGGACTGGCTATACCCCATCCAGGGTCCTGAGAACCCCCAAGACTACGCCTCTAGTTCTCTCTCAATAACACCTGAATCCCACCACATGAGACAGTGGCATAGAAGTGAAGGCTGACTGGGACATAGAAAGCTTCTTCGTGGAAATGGGTGTCATGGCAGAACAGGATCAATGACTAAGTGGTTGAGCAATGGGGCAGGGGTACTGGACTTCTCAAACAGAGGAAATGGCTTTGTTCCAGTGCCAAGAACTTTTCAAGAAATTAAATGACCAGCATGCTATCCATAAACAAGCCGATAAATATAACTAAGACCATGTCAGTGGTTTCATCTCCTATAGGGAACCTTAAGATTTAAGATTCTTTCTTTCTTACAAGAGTAATACAGAGCCACAGAGTGTTCTTGGGTTGAGTGAGGCCTGACAGGATCAAATTCATTCTGCCTGCCATATGTAGAAGAAAAAAAAAACTGCTAGAGTTCAAAGTGAATGTAGGGCCCTAGAGAAGTATTGGTGTTAGCTGTGGTTAGGAGAAAAGAAGGTGAGTTAGGCAATTTTGAGTGTTTATAGGGCTTCAGTCAGCACGTATTGGTAATATGTTAGATGTGGGTATTAAAAGAGGAAGTAGGTACAAAAGATGAGCCCTTCATTTTGGCTTGCCCATCTGAATGGATATTGCTGTCACAGTGGCAGGGAGACATCATAGTTCAGCTTTGGGTCCTGTGATTTTATACCTTATACAGATTAATAGATTAATTTGGGAAATGTTGTTGTGTGAGTGTCTTTGGGATACACAAACAATGATAGTTTTTGTATTATTGGAACTTAGAAGAGCTCTAAAATACTCATGGATATGTGTAAGGAATTCTAAGATGTAGTTGGGATCACCTACTAAGACATGAGCCAGGGAAGAGAAGAGAATAGGAAAATAACTCTAGCAGATAAGGGCATGCTCAGTGTTTAATGGCTGCTCAGCAGGAATGAAGATCTGAGTTCAATACTCAGCACTGAGAAGCTGTCTAAGCATTTGACTAGCCTAGGTGACCATTAGCAGATGAATAAGGAAATGTGGTACATAAACAAAATATAATTTTATGCCACTCTAAAGAAAAGTGAAATGATGATATTTGTATAAGAATGCATAGGAAGGAAAGCTATTATGTTTTGAAATTAAGACAGACACAGAAAGGGAAAAAAGCCCCCACAGAACCTAGATTTAGATATGTTTGTGTTATTTATTTACACAGGAGATGTGAGGTCATAGAACTTGAAAGCATGAGAGGACAGGGAGAAAATTAAGGGAAAGAATAATAAGTAATAATAATAAAAAGTAATAATAAGCAGAGGATGGACTGCGAGGAAATAAATAGCCTGAGTAGGAACAGGTACATGAAGGAAGAGAAGAAAGTATACTGACATCTATGAAGATATCGCCACAAAGCCCATTTGTTTGCCTACTGGGGAGGTTCACATTCACTGTCAAGGATAAGAAATCACCTAGAAGACAAACCTCCAGGCACACCTCTGAGGGCCTGTCTAGCCTCCGAGTGTGTGTGAGGAACTGTATTGATTAGGTTAGTTGAGATGAGAAGATATATTCTCAAGGTAGGTGTCACTATTTCTAACTTGTGGAGTACTGGGATGAGAAAAAGGTAAATATTTTTTTCTGCTTCCTGATTGTGGCTGTGAGTTGACCAGCAGCTTCAAACTCCTACTTTCTTGGTTTCCCTATCATGATGGACTGTATTCTTAAACTGTGAGCCCATAAACCCCCCCCCCTTTTACATTAAGCTTCTTTTCCCCATCACGGTATTATATCACAGGGACAAGAAAAGAAACTAAGCCTCTAACATGAAGAAGGAAAAGAAGGAAGAGGAGGGAAGATGGAGGAGGAAGAGGAGGAGAAGGAGGGGTTTGAGGAGGAGGAAAGAAACAAAGGGAGCCAGAGGGCTCTGCAGTTAAGATTGCATGCTGTTCTTGAAGAGGGACCAGGGTTTAGCAGCTCCAAGGGATCCAGTGCCCTCTTCAGGACTCTGTAGACATCTACGCTCACACATCCACGTACTTTACATATGTTGTGTGATAGTTTAATTGTGTTCTGACAAATAAAGCTTTCTTGGAGTTAGTGGGTGAAGCTAGGCACTAGCTGACCACAGAGGTTTGGAGAACTGTACAGAGAGGAGACAGGAAGCAGTAAAGCAGGGCTGAGAGAAGGTCTCTACCCTTTTGGATGGCGAAACAAGAGAGGTAAGAAGCATCTGGTGACTGCTTCCAGTTCTCTGATCAAGTTCTTTCTCCAATACTTGATTTCTGATTTTTTTTGTTGTTGTTGATAAAGGTTAATTAAATTAATGGTTTATCTAGCACTCAATATGGGCACAAATTCATGAAATAGCCACTTGCACTTGTCTGTCAGAGCTGCACCTACTGGAGTGACCAAACCACTGGCTTTTTCTTTTTTCCCCAAAGCCATCTGAGTAAGTCTGGGATTTTTCTGTTGTTACAACAACCTCGACAAGCCCCAAAGTCCACAGGTATCTGTGCTCCAAATGCTGCCAGTGATAGCTCCTCACCATAGCCCATTCCTACCCTCAGGCAGCTCTGTGCTTCCACTTCCCACTGGTCACACATGCTGCTTCCATACATTTCCCCATGTCTGCATTTCAGAAGGATGGCTCTTTGGCTCCTTTTCCCCCTGTCAGTTTTGGGATTTTCCTGGACCCACCTCAGGATCTTGACACATGATAAATGGTAGCTGTCTTCAGCCAGGCTGTATGCCATCTGTGTTCTCCACCCAGACATGCTACATAGCAACAGTCAGCCTTACACTTCACTGTTATCATCAGGAGATTTGGAGTGATACCATGGAATTCTTAAAGTGGAGAACTAGTTGAGAGAGAGAGTTTTCTTCCACATTAAAAAATAGGAAACACTATTATGATGGAGCAAATTAGGTCTCTGTAGAATTACACATGGATGGTTTAAAAAAATAGAACAGGAGATACTAATTTAGCTGTGATTTATGCAATGTCAATTGTAAACATTATTGGTTTAGTAATTTTTGTTTTAATATCAAAAAAGCTGGTTGATATAAGTGCCAAAATACAGGCCTTAGAAAAAGTTGTTAAAGAAAATATTGCAATTTTGACTAATAAGCCTTAGAAAAACTTATTAAAACAAATAATAGAGATATTCAGACCAAGACAGGGGAATTTAAAGGAGAACCAACCTCACCATTGCATTAGAAAATTAGAGAGAAACAGCCCAAGGTTATCAAAAATGACCTTAATTTATCCAGTACCATCAGAAAAAAATGCCAAATGTCAGGTATCCCCAAAGCTGTGTAAGAACAGGCTTGATTTGTGTGTATATATTAAATTTGAAAAGATTCAAGGAAGCAATAGTCTCATATGATATGCATTCTCCTTTTGTAAGGCAGGTGTTAAATTCATGGTCAACTAGTAACAGAATTGTTCCACAAGACTGGAAATACGTGGTTACACCAAGCAGTATTGGAACCTGGTCCTCAATTACAGTGGAGGACCTGGTAGAGGGATGAGACTAAGAGTGCTGAATAATGATGTTGGGCAAGAGGTATGGAAATTTCTCAAGACCACCTTTATGGAGATGGCGATTATGCTGATGTATAAAGATAGTCTATATATGATAACCACACTTTGGCTCTATAGCATGCAGCGGCCTTGAATGCTTGGAAAAGAGTTGAAGAAGTTAGCAAGAAAACTGAGTCATTTACTAAAGTTACTCAGGGACCAAAAGAAACCTTCACTGATTTTTTTTTTTTTTTTTTTTTTTTTTACAAAAATTGACTTCAGCTGTAAATAGGATGATACCAAATCCAGAAGCTAGACAAATAAGATCTGAATCTTTGCTTTTGAAATGCTAGCTCACAATTCAAAAGGGGAATTGGGCCTTTAAAGGCAAGATCAGTGCCCATAGAGGAATGGATCTGAGATAGAGTCAATATTGACTCTCATAACCATCATAATGTTTATAAAGGAGAGATGATTTCCAAAGACTTGAAGAAAAATCAAAATGTCAGACGTTTTAATTGCATGCAGTAAACAAGGTCACCTACAAAGGTACTGTAGGCCGAGCATTCCTAGAAACAGTGTATTTTTCTAGGAATAATCCAAACAGAAAGCCCCTGTCTTCTGGAGTATGATGAAGACGAGACAAAAACTCAAGATTGAACCAATAAATGCAGATCAACAAGGAACAGAGAAGGTAACCCTTTGCTTTCATGAAATGTCTTAGGGAGCTTCTCACAAGCCCCAAGTCAAATCTTGTTCAATTGCTCCCTGTCACCCTGGGGGTAAATTCTCCCAGTGCAATGAAAGGACCTAATGCCTATTGAAAAAAGAAACACACACACACACACACTTCTCTGGATGATAGAACACCTTGAGAATAAATATAAAATAAAAATTTCAGGAGAAGTCATAAAATAAGTACTATAAAGTTTATATTTGAACAAGGGAGACCTCTTGATTAGAGAGAGGCAATAGTTTATCAAACAGTCTAACCCTTCAATCTAAACTAACTTATAAGACTAATATATGCATTTCATTTGATCTGATATAACTTGCTATAATGGAGACTCCCCAAAGTTAGGATTGGGAAAAGGTTTTTTTTGTTTGTTTTTTTTTTGTTTTGTTTTGTTTTTTGTCTTTTCAAGAGACTGAAGGCATCCAGCCTAGGAATCTGAAAACCACTGGACAAATGAAGTATCTGAAGAAAAAGGACAAATCATCCAGGGAATTTGTCCCAAGAAAAGAGCAATTTGGCCTATTGCTATAGCATATTTCCAACAGAGTAAAATTCTGAAAATCTTTCCAAAGTCTGTTCTTGCTGTTCTCTACAGACATATAATGCAAATGGTTCTTTTGTTGACCCAATTTAGTTAAAAATTAAAGCTGACTTTGAAGTTGGAGGACGGCTATCACTTTCTCTAAACCCAAGCATGCTTGTTACACAGAAAATTTTAAATTTCTGTTTTATGTCAAAAGAGTCACCTGATATGGGACAGAAGAAAAACCAAAATTAAGGGACTGTTATATTTCCACTAATCTCATAATTCTTTGATTTGATTTTGACTCTTTAAAACTTTTCTTAAGATATAAATATCTCAAAATTTATAAGAATAATGTATATTTTTAATCTTTTGGAAAAGATGTTAATGATCATATAGAGTACTACTAATTCTAGAAAAAAGTTTCATCTACTTTTCCTGTACATGATTTTGGGAATGAATCTCTATCAGGTAACCAGGAATTAAGTTTTTTTACTCTGGATGCACATAACAAATAATGGTCTTATAACCTCTTTAAGATCTGATGCATATGACATTTAAAATGTTTACGTTTTCTGCAGTGATTCATGACCATGCCTAACAGTGACCTTTGAAGTTTCCAAAATGTGGATGAAGTTTCCAAAGATGATTCAGCCAGGGCTAAGGCAATGCCAGTTAGCTGACAAACACTAAAGATCAGCTTTGGACTACAACTGCACAGGATGATTTCAAGGTCGCTAGCAGAGATGGACCAGCCTCACAAGTACTCTAGCCAGGATGTGAGAAAAGCCCTGATTTTTCCATTGCACAGGGATTAAACAACAAATTATACACCTAGCTTTCCCTGAACTTGATAGTTACCCTATTTTTTCAGGGTCCCCTAAAGGCGGCATCACCTCCAGACAGTAGGAAGTAATTTTAAGAACATGATACCCACATTCCCAAGATATAAGGTGGTGGTTTTGGTTGTTCAGTAGGTTATGAATATTTGTCATCATTTAGGAAGGTTGGTTGCAAGTTGTTATTGTTAATGGTCAGGAAAAAACTGAACAAAGGAGGGGGATCTTGTTCTGAAAAATGGGGGTGGATATAGGAATGATAGGGTAAAAAGGTAGGTTATTGAATCTATTTTTAAACCAATAAAGCAACTACTATTCTTAAATATTTTACATTGGTGTATATTTTTGTATATTAGTACAAATTTGAGGTTATTTTTGTTATACTGTATATATACATATATTTCTACTCTTGTTTAAGATATTTTTATATATTGATACAAAGTTAAGGCTATTTTTGTTAGAACATATTGTACATCCATTTCTATACTGTTCAATGTATTGTACCTATACAGCTCGTTTAACAATGTAATGTAAATTTCTAGTTCTTGAAAATAATTATTATAAACTATTCAGGAAAATGCAAAAATGCAGGTTAGTAGTTAGTTGCCTATTACAGTCGCATTGTAGCCATGTTAGGTATGTTTTCAAGGTCAAACAAACATATTTTAGATAGGCAGGTATGTTGCAGTGGGGTTTCTTAGTCCCAGGCAGCCAGAGGCCCAGACCCTGCCGCTCCAGACCCCTTAGCCGCCAGCCGCTGCTGCTCAGGCACCTAGAAATGACTCAGACGCTTATATTAACTTCATGCTGTTTGACCTATGGATTAGTCACATTGCTAGCTTGCTCTTACATCTTAACTCAACCCATTTCCATTAATCTGTCTGCCACGTGGCCAGTGGCTTACCTGTGTTCCTTACATGTTGCTCCTTTGGGCTTCAGCTCGGTCTGCCTCTGACTCCGCCCTTCCTTTCCTACCTATGCTCTGATTTCTCCTCCTACTTCTTCTATGGTGCCTGTCATGGCCCAAAACAACTCCTTTATTTAAAGATTGATATTCACAGCATACAGAAAGGCATTCCCACATCACAGGTAGTCTTCAAACACTTCAGAGATCTACAAAATATGGCATTTAAGATGTTTTAATAAAGTAAGCTTTTTTATGCCAGTGAGTCATGTCTGCTTCTGACAGAATCAATCAACTTCAGAGAAGATGACGGGCATCAAAGAAACTCCATATGGACTTTATTTTATTTGTGGCAAAAGTTATCCACTGAGCTGTCCCAGGCTAGATTGACTTTCGCCAGTCCACCTTCAAAATTAAAGAACTGTATGTTCTCTAAAAGTCCAATATATGAACAAGATGTTTCAAAAGAGAAAAGAGAGAGAAGGGCAAATAGCAAAGGCATAATTCAACAAAACTTCCTAGTATGAAAGGACATTACTTGAACGTCAAAGGGCATCAAACAACACAAATGGGAACAGAATTGACTCGGAGGTTCACCTGGAGATGCACAGACTATCAGAATCAAATTTCCCCACCTCGGCGTCTTTCCTCAGCTCCTTACCTTCCCCGTGTTCTCTCCTCCATACTCCAATTCAAACTCAACGGCCTCTCCTCTGGCCTCCAGTTTAAATTCAGTGGGCAAAACTTTTAGCTATCCCCTTGGATAGAGCCTTCATGTTTATGCTTCTCTTATACTTTGTTGACTGTTCTGAGCAAAATGATAAACCATTACACATGTTCCTTCTATTCTATTTCCACACCTGTACAGCTGCACATAAAAACAAGGAAACATTCCTACCAACTGATGCAATTTTAAATTCATGATCACTAACTTCAGGTGGGCCTTTCCACTGCCTAATAATAATCACCTGCCTTCCCCCCTCTATTTTACAGTGTTTTTATTCTCCAAATTCTATGACACAGCCTCAGCTTTCTATATTGCTAAGGAAACAGAAGCCACCAGAGAGAATTCCCACAAACTTAATGTGTTACTTCTGCAGTGATCCTATACCTGTGCCCACAGAGCCCATCTTGTTCTATGCCTTAGGCCTCATCACCCTGCTCTGTGGGACTACTACTGCAGCCATCTCCATCTGTCAAATCATCAATTTCTGCTACAGCTCCATACCCTTCTGTAGTTACTACTCCACTATTGACTCTGCCTAGTCTTCAAACTGTCTGGTTCTATTCTCATTTAAAAGGTTAAATTCTAGCATGCCACCATGATTATCAGTAACTACCTCCACGTAGCTGTGAAGATTACCATTACTGACCCATAGCAGGATCTAGTCTTACTTCAGGTGGGCTTTCTTCTACAGAGCAATCAGATATCATTCAATCTTCTCTTGTTATACCATCAGTTAGATCGGGTATGATTTCGCTATCCTGTCTGTGCTGTGCTTAAGCACATCACAGTCTCTTGGCACTGGTTCCTCTTCACTGGCTGATGGTCCCCTTCGTCTGAACTTTAGGTGTGAGCAGGCTTCAAATCTCAAGGCCTCTGGGTCCCCGTTTTTTCCCGGTCTTACCCATTTTCTGGTCATTTAAATTGGCATCCTGATATACATATCCACAGCTGACCACTCCCTGGTTCAGTCTCTAGCTTTAACCTCCATACCAGTATATCCAGCTGCCTCCACAAGCTCTTTTCTAAGACTCTAATTTAATATCTCTGAAATTAAGCTCTCTCCCACTTTCCGTATTAGAGTTTGTCTTTTGTTGCAAAGGCTAAAAGACACACACAGCTGGGACCTATACAGCACATCGGTTCTACCCTTCAGAAGTGCAAATGTTAGTGGTTTTCTTCATCCCTTCCATGACACAATCCTGAAGTAAGTCATTGATGCCTCTTATCACCATATTTTGCCTCAACTTTTAAAACTGCTTCTTTAAGAAGCCTTCATACCTCTACCCCTCCCATCTCTCTAAGTGACCACCAGAATTATAATGCTACAGTGTAAGTCAGATCATGCATCATTCCTGTTACTGTTCAGAAACTTTCCACATCAATAAAGGAAAATAAACTCACAGCTATGACCATCAAAGCCCACTGAGTCCCATCACCTCTCTTGTCTCAGCTCCTTGCCATTCTCCACTGAGGCTGCATTGGATTCCTTTCTCCTTTCCATCACATTCTTCCATATCGTCAGGCTTTATCTAAGAAGCAGAAGTGCTTACTAGTGATAATATGGAAAAGGAAACACAATTTTGGTGTTCAGCTTTATGAGGCTGAGGTCATTGTCATACAATCCAAACTACAAATAAACGGCTTTGCTTTTTTACATGATGTTAACTGTAAAGTCAACAGGGTAGGGAGTTCCAAAGAACAGACAGGTAGAAAGTGTAGGATCCGGAATATAATGTGGAGATTCCAATGAGGGGCTGAAGTCAATGGTAGATCAGGGTCTTTTTTTTTTTTTCCAGAATACATGGTGCTCTCACATCCCTCCCGACTCTGGCCTCAGGCTATAGAAGCTGGTGCCCTTCCTCTTTGAGCCAAATGTGGGTCTGGCTCGGCAGCCAGAGGAACTGAAGGAGGTCCTCTCACAGGACCTGCTTGTTGCCTCAATGCAGACAGCCCCACAGTTCTTTGATAACTGCATATATCACCAACCTCAAGAACCTTCTAAGTAAAAATGGATGTTACTCCTAGGAGATTGGAACAGGAAGACTGTGAAGCCAGTATGGGCAATATGTATGTCACGGGGACATGGAAGGGGGCTGGAATTCTTTAGGGAAAATGATATTTAAACCACAATTCTGTAGCCATTACAAACTTTTTAAACCACCCTGTTCATACAATTAAGGAATAGCAGGAGTCTGAGAGTCTTGGCTGGTGCTCAGAGTTTGGCCTTCATGAATGAAGCAGAATTTTTTAAAGGAGGCCCAAAGAATTAACTCTCTTGCCCCCTTTTCTGCTATTGAGGGCACAGCAAGAGCTGACATCACCTGATATCAAATTGTCCTTGGTATAGAAATTCAGAGCATCCAAAACTGTGAGAAATGAATTTCTGTTATCTGTAAAGCCGCCTTGTCTGTGGTTCTCTGTTAGCACATTCCATGAAGACAAAGATGCTTTAAAGACAAACAAGCAGACGCCTGACTCCACACACTGTTGCCGTAAAGGAGAGACACAGAGAGTCTCGAAATTTGATCTTCTATATGCTTAGCTTGGGAAATTGTTGAGGAGTGTGTTCTTCCTTACAGAAGGCAAAGAAAAAAAGACTCAAAGCAAAAGAAATATATCAGTAAAATTGCTGTTCAAAGGAAGTGCCTAAGCTAAGAGAGTATTTGTAAAGAGAGGAGAATGTGGTTGTCCTCCCAAAATAGCACATTTGTTCATACATTTATTCTCTCCCCCCCTCTCTCTGTGAGTGTGTGTGTGTGTGTGAGTCTGTGTACCATGTGCATGTGCTAGGGCACACAAGTGGAAGTCTGATGTGGGATGTCTTTCTGTGGGCTGTGAATATTCTTTAATAAGAGAACTGTCTTGGCCGCCTATGACAGGCATCTTAGAAGTAGGCAGAAAATCAGAGCATAGTTGGGGAAGGAGGGTGGAGTCAAAGGAATCATGATCCAGCCACCCAAGAATCAACATGTAAAGTAACACAGGTGAGCTATGGGCCACATAGAAAGACAGATTAATGAAAATGGATTAAATTAAGATGCAGGAGCTTGCTAACAATATGCTTGAGCCAGAGGCCAGCAGAAAGCTATTAATATAAGCATCTGAGTCGTTTGGGGGCACCTACGCTGCAGCGGGCAGATCTGGACCTTAGGACTAGGCCGGGCCAGAAACTTCCTATTATAGAAGTCAGAGGACAATTTCTGTGAGCTAATCTCTCCTTCCATCATGTGGGGCCCAACAATTAAATTCAAATTATCAGGTTCATGTTTTTACCCACTGAGCCATATCACTGACCTCATACATCAAATTCTTAATGTAACTTGAGGAATACACAGAAGTGAGTTCACTAATATTACTGAATTACCTAGAAATCAGGATAACAATCTAAGGAGGTTGTTTTAATATCAAAGAAAATAAAAAGTATTCCAAGAAAGGAAAATGTTACCATTTTATACTATGTAATCTAGATATACTGAAATTTACAATGACATAAAATGTTAAGGGAGACTCTGGCCTGAGTTTACAATACCGCTGCATTGGAACACGATGAAAGAGAAGACGTGTGCCTGTATATGTGTGTGTGCCCCTTCACATGGAGATGCACGGATCAAGAATACAAAAGAAGCTGGGCAGTGGTGGCTCACTTTTAACCCCAGCACTTGGCATGCAGAGGCAGGCAGATCTCTGTTTGAGGCTAGCCTGGTCTACAGAGAAAGTTCCAGGACAGCCAGGGGTCCACATTGAGAAACTCTGTCTTGAAACACCCCCCCCAAAGGCAAAATAACTAAAACTTCTTTTATTCTCATTTACATCTGTCAATAGATAATAATGACTAAATTAGTCTCATAATAGTTTAATCCAATATATCTATACGAAATTATAAACCTATTCATATTTTAAATATTTAATCTTTAATGTTTGTTTGTGTGTGTGGCTGTGAGTGTGCACATGTATGTGAGCGCCCATGGAAGCCAGAAGAGGGCTCTGGAGTTTGAGTCACAAGTGGTTGGTTGTGAGCCACCTAACTTGGGTGATGATGATCAGACTTAGGTCCCCTGTAAGAGCAGCAGGTGCTCTCAGCTGCAGCACCATCTCTTCAGTCTGTGTGTAGCTTTCAGTGGGTAACTACTAATAGAAAATTATGGTTGTTAATCAAAGTGAGCATAGTGGTTAACCTTCATGGTCCATTTACAGGACTTATCGTCACCCAAGAGACACACTTCTGGTCATGTCCGTAAGGCTCTTTCCAGAGAGGTTGATCTGAGTCTGAGAGACCTGTCCTGTGTGGATGAAGGACATCTCCATTTCCGACTGCGGAAAAGAGGAAAGCTAAGCCAGTCTGCATTTGCCTCTTCGCCCTTAGTTGCGGGTTTCTTTTGGTCCCTCTCCCAGTGCGTTCCTTGAGGCAGGATCTGTAAATCAAACCTTGAGCTCACAAAATGGCTGCTCTCTTAGTCACCTTGCTTTGGAGCTCCTGCGCCCACCTTTGGAAGCTGAAATTGAAGGCTGGCTGCCATGCCCACCTTGAATTTACTTGGGATCTGTGAAATCCGCACTTAGTCTTCATGCTTGCAAGTGCTAAAACCACCAAGCCATCTCCCCGGTCTCCAATGCTGAATTTTTAAGAAATATGTTACTCCTCTGATTAGAGAATCATAAATATTTTTAAATGAATTTCTAAACTGTGTAATCATTCAAAATAGTTGCTGATAATGATACATCTTATTTGTTAAATAAGAACACTGTTTTGGATACTAGGAATAATTTTACCTATAAATATAACTTTGTATTGATGTACTTGATATTAAATTTAGATTCTTATAGCTTCCTGGTCTGGAAAGAGAGATGTGTGTTTTCTACTCTAAAATATGTGCATGAGATTATTTAAATGAGGCCCTAAGACATGGTAAAAAGAGAATAAAAGGCCAAGCCAAGTGTGTTAGTACATTATGTCCAAAGCTTGAATCAAACATTAAAGCAAATGATGTATTTTATGAGAGACACAACACTTAAATTTCCTGGGTTCTCTTCTGTGTCCCATGTTTAAACATGTAATTTAAATGAAAGATACATTTAATCAAATTGGTAAATGTTTATTTTGGGCGCTCCATCACCTTCACACACTTAGATCTCATGGGTCATGAAAATTTCACAAAATATTGTTGCTTCCAAATCATTTGTAGTTTGGCAGAGGGAAACATTGCAACAAATGAAATTTATTTTTTCCTACTTTAGAAGCCCTGGGGGAATCTTATGCCTGTTAGATACATGCCCTGTCACAGCATGGAGATCTGGTATACATCTGTTGTGAATGGCCAGTCCCTCCAGGTAGGCACCAGGAATAGACCTGTAAGGCCCCCTCCCCAAGAAGTAGAGTTAACAGCAGCGCGTTGCAAGTAAGCCTCCCTAAGACATATTAACAAGACAGTAAAGATTAACTCCGTAAGATGCTTGAGATAAAGACAAGGGAATGTAGTCAGGTAACTTTCACAATATATGTCAACAGGGCAGAGGGGGGGAAGGGAGGAGAAGCAGTTACTTAGCTATGGGATCAGGCCCAGCCTGATCAGGGAAAGAATTCCAAAAAGAAGATAAAGAACAAAAGAAACAGCAGGCCTGGGGGCGGGTGATAACCAGGTTGCTTGGTCAGGCCGGATGGCAACCTGGGGGCCCTCACCCCTCACCCCTCAACGGGCGATTTCATTCAAACCAGCCAATGGAAACTTTGTAACTTCACCTTTGCCTCTGTACGCACGTTTTTTTTTTCCTAAACCCTATAAAAAGGCCCCGAACAAAGGGCTGGGCGCGCCAACCATCCCAAATGGCTCGGTAGCCCGCAGGTCCTGCGTTATTCAATAAACCTCGTGCTGTTTGCAGCTGATCTGTGGCTCGGTCCTCCTTGGGTCATGGGGTCTCCTTCCGAGGAAAGGTCCGTTTCGGGGGTCCTTAACCCCCGGGGGTCTTTCAGACCAAAGTACAAGTTCACCAAAGTCAAAGGATTTATTGGACTGGCATACAGAACATGAATGAGGTCACACTTACATGAGTAAGTGACCCCCAAACAGTTCACTGCCAAGCCCCACCCCACCACACATGACAGCCTCAGACGCTGCATCACAGATCCCACCTTTAATCAACCTTTTACTCTGTATTCCAGTGGGGATAGTAGCTGGAATCCCAGGTGAGGGTCTCCTAAATTCAGTAGGAGGGTCAATAATTTCATCACCATCACCATTGCTATAGACCTGGTCCCACTGTCTTGTTCTGCTCCAGTTGCCATGGCTGCAAGAAACTCCAAGATAGTATCTTGTTATGCTTACAGAAGAGTCCATACAACAAGATCCTTGTCCCTCAGAGATATGTGGTTCGCTAATGCAATATAGGTGAGAGATTTGATTTAGATCTTAAGAATATCATCTTCTCCTTCCTGTTAGGTCTTAGAATTTATTTGGATGATTAGATCTCCTAATATCACCCTTGAAGCCATGAAGCAACCTTGATGTTGGGAAGTCACTCTTGTAGGCTGGCAGAACAAAGAAATCGCAAGTTCTTAGTATCAGTTGGGAATATGCTATATTCTGACTGATAAATTTTGTTTTGTTTCTGTCTCTTTTTAGACTGCTTGGGTGTTTGCTTGTAGAGGTCAGCCTGTAGTCCCTAGGGCTTTCTTAGCACAGTTTAGTGACCTGCAGTGTTTACAGGAACCAATTGATCCATTTCCATTACAAGGAACTACACCCAAGCAGGTGCTGGGATTTAGGAATGAGGAAGTGAGCAGAGGACAAAAAAGTCAGCTAAGGTCAGGTGTTGCTTGTGAGTGGAAAGTGGGGGGGGGGGGGGTGTTACTCAAGGTAAAAAGGCAACCTACAGTATATAAGGCTTTCCCTGAGCTCCAGTAAATGGCATTCTTGGTTCAAGAGTGACCTGCTGGTGTTTATTTTTCAATCTGTAGGCCTTTACTTGGTGAAGTTCACTCTGTGACACTGGCGTTTACATTTGCTCAATCCTACTCCTTATTAATATGGGAAATATGATAAATGAATGGAAAGGTTAAAAATTAAAGATAACTGGTACTGAAGAGATAGCTCAGCAGTTCAAAGCGCTTGCTGCTGCCCTCAAAGAAGACCCGAGTTTGGTTCCTGCGGCTCACACTGGACAGCTCATAACTGTCTGCAACTCCTACTACAGGAGATCCTCTTCTGGCTTCTGAAGGCACCTGCGTAGTTACACACACACACACACTCCTAAATAGGAATAAAATAAATGTTTAAAATAGAATTAACATTTTTGCATGAGTGCAAACACATATGAACATGTGAATGAAGGTCAGAGGTCATTTCTCAGGTTTCACACATGGGATTTTTTTTTTTTTTTTTTTTTTGAGACAAAGTTTCTCATTGACCTGAAAGTTGCCAATTCAGCTGGGTTGGCTGGCCAGTGAGGCCTGGAAGAGCTGCATGTCTCTATAGTTCCAATGCTGGGATTACAAATGTAAGAATTTATGCCTGCCTTTTAAAAAGTGACCACTAGGCATCAAACTTGGGTCCTCGTTCTTGCAAGGCAAGCATTTTACTGACTGAACTATTTCCCCAGTCTGTAATTAGCAATTAGTGGAAGAAATGCCACCCAGTGAGAACAAACAGTTCATTGAATGCGTAAATCCTGCAGAAGTAATGTGTAGAGCCCAAGGGCTGAGTCTGGGCTCTGACAACACATATAGAAATTTGATTTATGCCAAAAATCCCACCTCTAATTAACAAAGGTAACAAAAAAAAATGAGTGTTTAAGTAAATATCGTTGAAAAAACTGGATAGTCAGTAGGGAAAAAATAAACCTGGTTATATCTGACACACTATATACCAAGATAAACTGCAAATAGATTCAGAAATGCAAGTGTCAAAAATAAAACATCAGAATGATAGACTTAAACAGATAGATTTCTCTATGAGCCGCCAAGGAAAAGAGTATTCACACATGTGGGTACAACTGCGACATCACGCTGAACGTGATGGAACAGGCTCAGGACAAATGCATGCCAATAAAGAGGGAAAGACTATAAGCAGAACTGAGATAATAAAGCAAATAAAAAATTGAGAAAATATTTTTAATATCCGCATTTCCAAGAAGCTCCTCTCAACACAAGGCTCTTAAAAATTCAACCAAAAAGAACAATAGCCCCATGGGAAAACAGGCTGACATCATCACCCAGGGACTCACATGATAACCAGTAAATTTCTCTCAAATATATGAAATTATGTTCAGTCCCATTCAAAATGAAAGAATACACATTTAAAACATAGTGAAAACCATGCTCCATCACCAGCAAACTGGCAAAAGTTCAAGGGTTGACATTTCTGTCCTCATATCCACTGCAAGCGAAGATGCGGTCTGATAGAAGCCCTCAGGAGAAATGGAGAGATGCACTCTACAGCTGGAGCTAGTTTGCTTTTAGCCTGTGATCCATCAGTTTCCCTCCTCAGAATATAATGTGGGGTTCTGCCTGTTGCTTTATGCTGAATTTGCTAAAGTGTTTTCAATGCTCACATTCAGCCCTCGGACACCTCATGTTTTACCTGGCCTTATTTGTGCAATTTGAAAGATGGCGTGCTAACGCTTGTCATTATTGTTAAATTAAATTCTTACTTTTAATGTCATTTTAATATATCCATACATATACGCACTATCATAGGCAGCAGTAAAAGATTATCAATGCGCACAGCACGCTCCCATACTCACACACATGTGCATAGACACCCATCAGTGCTCACACAGTAATAATTGAAATAAAATTTTAAAAAGACAATGTTGGAGCCAGAAGTAAATTCACAGAGGAAGCCCTGTAACTTTCTGTAGATGGAAGCCAACAAACCTTTCAAAAAGAATATTAACATGAGAGATTCTAGGATATATTATTAAGATTGAAATTACAGCAGAAAGGCTACTGTATATTGTATATAATCACCCCTTGTCCACAGTGATTATTTTTAAGACTTCATATAACCGAAATTTGGAGATGCTCAAATCTTTCACAAATCAGCACAGGGTCTGCACGTAATGTATGTGTACCCTTTTGTACACAGTAATTTCTATGTTATTTACAAAATTGAATACTATACAAATATTTACTATACAAAGTTGTGTTGGGAACTCTGACATGAAAAAAACAGCATGCATGCTCATTACAATTATATTTTAAAGAATTGATTGAATCTACCCATATAAAACCCACACATGTAATTTTTTTATGTACACACACACCCAAATATCTAGGCAAAAAGAAAAAACTACACTTGGGTAAATTTTATTTATTTCATTTTTTCATTGAAATTTTTGCTAGTTTATGAGTGTAGTCTACAAATCACCTGTGATAAGGCTCTGAGTGTATACAAAATGTAATGATTGAATTAGGGTAATGCACATTTTCATCTCTTCAAACATGAATTATTCCTATGCTTGGGAAATTTTGTCTTTTTCTAGTTATTTTAAAACATATGCTGATGACATGGTTCAAAGAGGAACAGCCTGACCACATTGTTCAGTTCCTGGAATCCTTGGTGGAAGGAACCAAGTCCTGAAAGTTGGCCTCTGACCTCCGCATGCACCATGGCATGTGCACGCCTGCACTCATACACACAATCCTACAGTCACACACAGAGAATAAGACCTACAATTAAAATAAAATACATTATAGGCTGTTGCAGCCAACAGTGAAGCTGTTTCTCTGATCTGTTTTCTGGCCCTCCCCTCCCTGTACTGTCCCAGGTTCCACTGATCACTTTCCTATGCTGTCCTATGAGAGCAGCTCCAGTTACTAAAAATGTGTAAGAATGTGCAGCATTTTAATTTTCTGTGCCCAGTTGATTTCACTTAACATAATGACCTCTAGTTCTATCAATCTTGCTGCAAATAAAAACACATAACCCTTTTTGTGGATGAGTAATATTCTATCGTGTATTTATTTATACCACATTTTTCTTATATATTCAACAGTTGGTGGATACCTTGCGTTGATTGATTTTATATATTCAGTGTTATGAATAGAATGATAAATAAGAATACAGGGAGTACAAATAGATCTGATATAATTATTTCATTTGTTAGGCTGTTTTTATTCACTTATTACTGCTGTGTGTCAGCAGTGGAAATTCTGGGTTAAATGGTAGCTATGTTTTCAGATTGTGTATGTGTGTGAGTGAGATGTTTGTACACGATGTGTGTGCATGTCACACACACGTGTGTGCGCCTTTGTGCACATAGAATCTAAAAGAGGGCATTTGCTTGTTTCCCTCTATCACTATCCCTGAAATGCTTTTGAGTCAGGGTCTCTTCCTTAACCTGGAACTACATTTGGCTAGTGGCTAGTGAGTCTGGTAGTCCTGTCCCCATCCTCTTTTTGAGGATCACAGGTGTGAACAGGGTCACGCTGAGCTTGTATGTGGTCCTTATCTCCCAAACTCCCTCCCTTAGGTATATGCAGGAAATGTGTCTGTTCATGGAACCATTTTTTGTTTATTTTTATGGAGTCTCCACACTGTTTCCCATTATAGCTGTACTAATCTATGTGTCCACCAACAGTACACAAGTTCCTTTTTCCCACACCCTTTCCTTGCTAGCATTTCCCATAATTAATGTTTGGATGAAAGCTGTCTTACCTGCTGTGATACCGTACCTCATGGTGTTGATTTGCAAGGACTAGAATCAGCAGTACTGGGCATATTTTTCTTTTAAAAATGTCTGCCATCTGTAGTCCATTTGATTGGATTGTTTGGTGGGGTTCTTTGACAGGAGTTTTTAGTGTTACTTCTACATTCTAGATAATAATTCTTTGTATGTGAACTCATGTGGGAACCCATGTTTCCTCTCATTCTTTAGACTCTTCCTATCCCATATTTCTTTAATATGAAGCGTCTTTCTTTAGTAGAATTTCATCTATTTTCATTTTTCTAGTCTGCTTTATTTGTTTGGGGGGGGTCTCATCTATTAGTTCTATGCCTAAACTGATGTGCAACAGCTTTTTAGTTTCAGATTGAATGCATTTTGAGTTGATTTTGTGGATAGAAGAGGTTGGGATCAATTTTGTCTTCTGCAAATGTATGTCAAGTGTTGTGACTCCCAGAAATGATGCTATACTGTTATTTCTCCACTCTATGTCCCTGGATAGTTTCTTCATTTTGTGCCATTGGTCTGGTGTCAGTGCTTGGACTGCTATGGTTTTGTAGTATTTCTGTGTAACTTTTGTTTTTATTTTGAGATACTGGGAGTCAACCCAGAGCCTTGTGCATGCTAGACAAGCTCTCTACCACTGATTACACCCACAGTCCCCAGAGTGCAATCTAAAGTCTGGTGTCATTATGTCTTCAGCTTTATTTATTTATTGCATTTTGCTGTCTGTTTCACCTCAAGATTTTCTTTCTTTCTTTCTTTTTTTTTAATTATATTCTGGGTCTTCACAGTGCTTAGGCATAAAAAAAGTTGGTTGCTTTATTAGGGAGTATGAGAAAAACATTTTTCTGAATATGTTTTATTTTAAAGTTCTACATTTAAATCATGCTATGATGCTATGTTTAAAGATCCAGATGAGAGGCTGGAGAAATAGCTCAGCAGTTAAGAGCTCCAGTTGCTCTTCCAGAGGACTATTCACAAAACCCACATGGTGGCTCATAACCGCCTCTAGCTCCAGTTCCAGGGCCTCTCACTCCCTCTTTTGGCCTAAATTGGCATTGCATGCACGTGCTGCACAGACATACAAGCAGATAAAATACCTATACACTTGATGTTAATCTAATAAATAATTTTAAAATTCTTTTGAATTATATAAATGTATTATGTATTTGAAGACAAAGTTTAAAGTAGTACCTGATAAGCTTGAAAATAACTGAAAGGTACATTATATACTAAATTAGTAAGGTGATTGATAGCACATACAAAAGTATTAACCCATGTAACTTTAGAGCACAGTAATTGCACACCCATGGGGTATATTTATTATAAGGACAAAAGAGAGTTTCAAGAAAATCCCAAGCTTCATTATCAAATTTATTAGTAGTGATTCCAATGCTATTAGATTAAAATAGATTAATGAGTATTATATTAATAAATTAAATAATCATGTTCATGCTGTTAGGAACAAAGCTGTTAAATGTAAATACACAAAGAAATTAAATACCTAATTGCAAATTGAACTAGAAGTGTCTACAAAAACATGGCATTCACACCTCTTGTTTAAATGATTTAAAACTTACAGAGAAGTTGTAAGAAAATACAAGTAAAATTAATTCTACCATTAATTAATCTAGTGTGTGTAGATTGTATATTTGTATGGTATATTCACATGCGTGTGCAGGTTTATGCATATGCCTCTGTGTGTGCTGCCTAGTGAGCTCCTGAGACTGACTGTATCCATCCTCCAAACTTGGGTGGGTTATAGACATGTGCAGAAGTTCTTGGTTTCCTACATGGTTACCAGGGGTTTAAACTCAGGTCTCCGGAGTTGCCCAGCAATCACTCTTACTCACTGAGCCATCTTCTCAGCCCCAGATTCAACTTCCATTAACATTTTGCAGCTTAATGCCTTATCATTTGTTCTATCTAACCACAAATGGACACACACAGACACACATACATACATACACAGACATATGCACACACAAACATAGTGTTGTGTGCACACACAATTTTTCTTAAACAACTGATTGTAAGTTGCATATATCAAAGTTGAATGTGTACTTCTACATGTCAAGTTATTCTTTTCCATAGAGCTCAGAAACTTGGTGTTAATCTAATAATTCTATTTGTTCTACTACTCATATTTACATGTCAGTTGGCACAAGAATGTCCTCTCAGGTAATTTTGATTCTGTGGTAAACAAAGAGCAGTGTTTAGTCATTATGCTGCCAGAGCCTGAATATTTTCTGATTCACAGTGATGAGCAAGAATGATCAGTTCCTCCCATGAATTGTTTTGTGTCTACCATTCATGAAACCCTGGGCTTTCACTTTACATCCGCATATATAACAACACAGTCTTTGAGGAATTGCTAAATCAATTACATCTTATTTGGAGTTTGATGCTTCCTTGTGATTACATTTAAGATGTTTGCATTCCTGGCTAGAATATGAAATAAACATAAATGCACATGTGTATTTATATGCTTCTCTGCAGAAAGTGCTAGGCTCCAGGGGCAATAGCAATGACTCTTCTTACCCCCATAGGGTCCCTCCCCCATACTCCACTCCCCACCATAAGTACCAGAGAGTTTTTGAGCTCCCTTTATTTTACCATCCAAAGTAAAAACTTTACAAGGTGAGCTTCTGACTTCTGATGCTCCACAGCACAACACAGTTCTCAAAATCCGAGCCATGTAAGAAAGACTCTGAACCAATGTGAAGGAGAACCCATTGGAATAGATCTCATGTCAAAAGAAAATACTTTCAACTTCTTACTACTCACTTATTATAGGGATCCAAGGCCCAAAACATTAGCCCTTTCCCCATCCCAGCACAATTGTATAAGGTACTGTTGGAGGTCAAACCTGCTTTGTGCTCTTTTTCTGAAAAGTTGATCAACTTTTGATTTTCTGAAAGAACTCAGCTTCTTCAAGATCCAGTTCAGATGTCTGATCCCCTAGAAATATTTTCTCAAACACAGTTTAACACAATTCTCTTTATTACAGGCTCATTGTAGATGCCTCCTAAATACATCTATCAATACTGTCCTTGGATGGCTTGCCTCACTGTGTTTTCATATCTAAACTAGAGGTTTATACATGCAAAAACTGCCTGGGTTGTGTCTATTTTGTTATTAGTGATATTTGATATGCATCTAAGACAGTGCAATGTAGGTAATCATTGTACAGAAATGGATCAATTTTAATAAAACTTTCTGCTGCTCCTTGTTAACACAATAGATTTATTATATTTTATAATTTTTGTATGTTACCCATTTTTACATCTATAGATTTATTTATTATTTATCTGTGCCATGTGGAGTCACTCACATGCAGTCAGATAACAACTTACCACAGTATGTTCTCTCACCATTCCTGGGTCCAAGGCTGGTCTAGTCATAAGCTTTGGAGGCTCTTTTAATGATGAACTGTCTTACGGGCTTTGCTTTTGTCAGTATTTAGATGAATTCTAAATCACGTTGGTCCTAAGTCTTTAATGCTATAGTCCAACTAAATCATGATGTAAACTATGAGTCAAACCATACAACCTCTCTTTCACTGTGAATCTCTTATAAACATGTGCATGCATCCAGTTTCTTTTCTTATGAACTTGTATGTCAACAGTTTAGGTATTAAGAGAAGGTGGTAAGCTACCTAGCAAAGATAGGTCATATCACACCCCGGTGTGCAAAAATCTCTCAGTTGTAATTAATAGATTATTTTTTCCAGGGGTAGAGGAACACGGTTGGGTTGGGGCTTAACGGCTGATCTGTATTTTGGTGGGTGGTCTCCCTTCCTCCTCACTGAGGCTGCAGTACTAAGTAAGCTGTTGGAAAAGCTTGAGATGGAGATAGCTGGGCCCAAGCGCTGGCCGAGGTGCTGAAAAGGTTCCAGCAACCAGAGGGGCTTTTATGCTCTCAAAAGGTCTTCTCATTCATTCATTCATTCATTCATTCATTCATTTATTCATTCATTAATTTATTTATTCATTCATTTATTCATTCATTCATTCACTTATTCATTCATTCATTCATTCATTCATTCATTTATTTATTTTTAGGTGTAGGTTCCCGGATCTGGACAGCAGATGCAGGTCAGAAGATCCTGTAAGGATCCCCAAGGTTCACTCCCAGCACATGGGACTCTCCCCCTCACCAGCAACCACGAAGCAACACAGGCCTTATTAATTTATTGAATGGTTCATGAATCTCTAAAGCTTGACTTCCACTCACAATGATCCTCATGCTGTCTATAATTTTACAAAGAAACAGCAGCAAACTAAAGTTCCAGAGGTTGGAGATCTTTCCAGAAAAAGAAAACCACAGCTTCTTAATATCTGATCTCACCAAATGATACCTCGATTTGCGCCAGCCTCGCAGCACTGGCTGTTTCTATTCCTGAATCTGTCACCTTCTTTCCCCTGTGCCTTGCTCTGTGACATTCCCTTCCTGCTCCTTTACATCTGATAAAGGTGATGCTTATTATGCCTATCCAGCATGCCTCTTCCCCGCACTCAGTCAGAGGGCTGGGATTTGGGGCCAGGGCTTTCGCACACATGTGGAGTGAACCAGCTCCGTTCTTCTGTGACCTTAGACTAGGGAACATGCCTCCGGTTTTTAAAATCCTGGAGAAGACGAAGAGGTTCTTCCCAGGTGCGCACTGCCTCTTCTGATTTGAATACAAGTAGCTTCCATTTCCTCTCTACCTTTCTTTCTCCCCTGAGAGACAGGCTCCTTTTTTCTCTCCACCCAAAGCATAACCAATTTGACCCCCTGTGGAGGAAGGGCTTGATCGGGTTGTTGAAGGCTTCCTTCATCTCTACTCCACTATTGTCTCCTCCATCCTTCACTACTCTACCCAAATGACCTGTCCTTCCCGGCCACCCTAGCGCCCAAGAGTGGAGAGAGGAGTCCTCACACTCTCGCTTTGCAGCGCCTGCCTTCTGCAGAGCCCACGCACTAGGACGCTGTAGGGAGGATGATAAGCGGCTAGGGTGAGATCTCCAGGGCCAGGCAGTGCTGCTGTCTCTGCTCCCGTGAAAGGGTGACAGGTAAGTGACTGCGCGGTCTGAGGCTGGTTTGGAAGACAATGACTGTGGGAAGAGAGTGGGAAGGGGGAGAAAAGAGAGATGGGCAGGGAGGGAGACAGCCAGCGAGGAAGGGAGGGAAAGTGGGAGAGGCGCGGTGGGGCACTTTCTTCCTTTCACCTCCATCCCAGCTTCTCCCTAAGCTTCCCATTCTCTTTTCTCTCAAGCACCCCTCCTGCACCCCCGCGGCGGGCGCTCATTTCCCTCTCGCACTCTCCCGCGCATAAGGACCGCATCGGGGGGACCAGATCTCCGGCGAGGTTGCGACCCCAAGCCTAGCAGCATGTGGAATGCGACGCCCAGCGAGGAGCCAGAGCCTAACGTCACTCTGGACCTGGACTGGGACGCTTCCCCGGGCAACGACTCGCTAACAGACGAGCTGCTGCCCTTGTTCCCCGCGCCGCTGCTGGCGGGCGTCACTGCCACCTGCGTGGCGCTCTTTGTGGTGGGCATCTCGGGCAACCTGCTCACCATGCTGGTGGTGTCCCGCTTCCGCGAGCTGCGCACCACCACCAACCTCTACCTGTCCAGCATGGCCTTCTCCGACCTGCTCATCTTCCTGTGCATGCCGCTGGACCTCGTCCGCCTCTGGCAGTACCGGCCCTGGAACTTTGGCGACCTGCTCTGCAAACTCTTCCAGTTCGTCAGCGAGAGCTGCACCTACGCCACGGTCCTCACCATCACCGCGCTGAGCGTCGAGCGCTACTTCGCCATCTGCTTTCCGCTGCGGGCCAAGGTGGTGGTCACCAAGGGCCGCGTGAAGCTGGTCATTCTTGTCATCTGGGCTGTGGCCTTCTGCAGCGCGGGGCCCATCTTCGTGCTGGTGGGCGTGGAGCACGAGAACGGGACCGACCCTCGGGACACCAACGAGTGCCGCGCCACCGAGTTCGCGGTGCGCTCCGGGCTGCTCACGGTCATGGTGTGGGTGTCCAGCGTCTTCTTCTTCTTACCGGTCTTCTGCCTCACCGTCCTCTACAGTCTCATCGGGAGGAAGCTGTGGCGGAGGCGCGGCGACGCCGCGGTGGGCTCCTCGCTCAGGGACCAGAATCATAAGCAGACGGTGAAGATGCTTGGTGAGTCCTGTGCCAGGCAGCCTTTCTTCCTCCCCTGCCCTTCTCCAGGACACTCTATTTTTTTTTTTTTTTTTTTTTGTTTCTCGCTATCTCTGTGCCCTCATGCCTCTCAAGTCTCTCTCTGCCCCTCCTCAGTTCCCTTTCTTCCTCTGTCTCCTCCTGCATCTTCTCCACGAAAAAGCTTCTCAACGTTGGCAATTCCTTTAAATAAATGTTACTCGGGAAACTTGCTTTAAGATGAAAATATCTCATCACCTTTTTTTGACATCCTTAAGAATTAAAGGTAAGGCTCAGCTTCCTGCCTCATATAGAATTTGTGCTATCAAAGCAGCATTACAACAAGCAGGTAGGCATCAGATTTAGAATTTACTCCGTGGTAAATTTAACCAAAAGACTGGACCGCTCTGTTAAAGACTTTTTATGGGTGTATTTGTTTGCTTTCAATGTTGGGATTTGTTTCTTTCTCAGGTAATCACATGAACTCTGTTTACTCAACCTATGTAACGGTTTGTAAGGAGTGCCTGAGCCTCTTTCTGCTGTTCCCCTCATTACCTGTCTCCTCATTAGCGTACACCTTAGTCATTCCTCAGGAACCCCTGGGTACAGGGTCACAGCTGGGTGTACTGAATGGTTACTGCATAGAATCCACCTCTTAAAGGTGCGTGCTTGGTGCAGTGTTCTTACTCAACAGGAACATCTGATCTCACTTCCTCAAGGCATTTATGTCTATTGGCACTCAATACTTCTTGGTTTTTGCAAGATGATTTCCTATTTGCCATTTTATTATTCTCGAATTTTGCATATCAAAACAATAGAGATTACCCCAAGCATGTCAAATTGTTTCCCAGACCAGGATTGCCTTGATAAGTGGGATAGACTATCAGTAGGTCTCCTGTGTCCTCCATGGGACTGCAAGTCCACACTCACTAGAGATAAGGCCACAAGGCTGCTATGGCATACCAGCTCTTCTTATGTAACTTAGTCCTAAGGAGAAGTTACTAAGTCCCTCCAGCTTTGTAAGCTACTGATTTCTCCATTGGTATCTGGATGCCAATGACCATTGTCTTCTTTCATGGCAATTTTTGGACCATTAAAGTGGTACAAGGACCAGAGCATTATTTTTCTTTAATTTCTAAATTTTCAAAGTGTAATCTAAAAATTTTAGAATTCTTGAAGAAAGTATCTATTTTACATGTAGAAAATGAAGCCTTGGTGTGTAATAATTAACACCTGGTTTAACAACCCTTAAACTGTATTTATATCTGTTATAAATGATATAGAATTGTTGTCTCAGTGATTACTAATTCAAATTGCATATTCAGCCCTCTGTGAAACTTACTTAAAAATCTGGGTCCAGTAGTCCACAAAACATAACAAAATCCCATCCTAAAAGGGGGGGGGGCAGAAAGAATAAAGAAGGTACTTTTCCCCTTCTGTTACCTAAATAATGTAATTGAATGTGTCTAAAGCATAGCCAAGGAATCTTCACTTTTAAACATGCCCAAGAGGGTGCTGAGGCTGTTGCTTAGTGGTAAAGTGCTTACAAGACATGCTTAACCCTGGCAGGAAGGGGGGGAAGTGCCCTTGGAATTCTGACCCATTGCTGTGGTTGAATACAAACACCTTGCTGCGTTTATATTTGTGTTCTATGTAATGCGCATAAACAGAGGGTAATCATCAAGTAGTTGTTTAGCTGAGTCAGTCTCTCAAGTCAACCTCAAAATCTCGAGTAGTTATCAGGTAGGAAGACTTGGGAAGATGGCGGAGATCGTTCAGGTGTTGTCTGACAGACTCATGGAATGTAAAAGTGTCAGGGCAGACAAGGGCCGAGCAGCATTTATGTGAATAGCAGGATGTCATGTTTCCCACATTAAGAGCAATATGCGGTGTTTGTCCGTGGGCAAGGCATGGAAAAACAAAGCCCAGACTTGAAAATGCAAAGTGATGTGTGACATGCCTCACACTGACTGTCTCTCCTGCTCTGTCTTCAGCTGTTGTGGTGTTCGCTTTTATCCTCTGCTGGCTGCCCTTCCACGTAGGAAGATACCTGTTTTCCAAGTCCTTCGAGCCTGGCTCTCTGGAGATTGCTCAGATTAGCCAGTACTGCAATCTTGTGTCATTTGTCCTGTTCTACCTCAGCGCAGCCATCAACCCCATTCTGTACAACATCATGTCCAAGAAGTACCGGGTGGCCGTGTTCAGACTGCTGGGCTTTGAATCTTTCTCCCAGAGAAAGCTCTCCACTCTGAAGGATGAAAGCTCTCGGGCCTGGACAAAGTCGAGCATCAACACATGACGGCACATCGCAGTACCCAGTCATCGCTTACGACTCCACGCCAGAAGCCATAGCCAAGCAGAACTTGGGAGGAAGCAGAGAGTCAGTTTAGGATTAGAGATAAATGGATCTGGAAGCAATTGGGGGTGGGGAGGAAAGGCAGACCGTGGGGTCTGTGCGGTTTGATTTGATGGTGCACTCACCAGAGTGCGCATGAGCCATATGCACATTTGTGTCTGTGATTTTGCTTGGAGTTACTGACAGCTTTGCCACTCAGGAGGAGACACAGAACGGGCAATGGCTTTCCTTCTTGGCGGATAAACACTAAACTCCATTTGCTTTCCTCATCATAATAAAAATGAAATAACATTACAAACCACTTAAGACATGACTTTTCAAAGTTATAAATCTCCACAAAATTCACCCAAAACCCCATAATGTAAGGCACATATGTAATCAACATGAAAGGATTGAGAAATTCCCATCCCCCACAGTAATTCTGAAACCTCGTATGTCCCTTACACATGCATCCCATTTGAAGTTGAATAGTAATATTTGATGTTTCATTAGTAATAGTTGATGCATTTAATTTGATTATGGAAAATTAGATCCAATCGCTTAAATGCCATGAGTAACTTAAATGCTTTTGAGTAACATGGTTTACCATTTTTCAAATTTCAAAGTTAATTAAAATAAGCGATTCAGTTCTTCAGTTGTAATAGGTACATTCCAAGTGTTCAACAGACAGATGTGGCTAGCAGTTATCATACCAATAAGACACTCCAGAGTACACGAAACATAATTATTAATCTCATATAAAATGTATAAAAATAAGCGCCTTTTCCTTTCAAATGTTTAATAGTATATTAGTATAGCAGAGTTTTAGAGTAACAAATGCTAAGGTCCCACCTAGTGTATTTTCTTCATGGTGAGAGAGAGCAGAGTACATCTTAAAGTTAAGTCACATGTTTTTAAGTTAAGCTTAATTGTGTGCATCAATTAAGGACGTGAAATATTATAAAAACTATAGACCTTTTTCTTTGACTTAATATATAAGCCAATCATAAGTCTTTCATTAGGGGATAGGTAGTTATTATTTATTCTGGCCAGCTTATAGTATACTAAAGAAAATCAAAAAGTTTCAAATGGTGAAGGCAGGCTCATAATTTCCTTAACATTTATGCCTATTTCTATTCAAAACTTTTAAAAATTCATTTATTTCAGTTTGCCCTTGCCATGTTCTACCTCCCAGGTGATCTTGCTACCACACCTCACTGCTTAGTGACAGACACAAAGTTTCATTCTTTGTCATGATGATGGATAGGTACAACTTCCAATAAATATTGTGTATTTTTGGCTATAAAGGTTAAGTTTTCATTCACTTAACCTTTATAAAGACACTACTTTCTATCTGTTCAACTGGATGATCTAAATCTATCAGCTCGAAATGACTGCTTCCATTCTTCAGCGGTCAAGTGTGCAGCCCCTGCAGAGAAGACAGGTTTAAGGAGGTGACTGTCTAGCACTTAAAAGGAAAGGTTATTATGCTGAAGTAATGAAGTGCCTACTTGCTTTGGAAACATGAAAACACAAGCATAATTAGAATTACTTTAAAAGAAATATTTCTGAAACTCGTGTGAACATGAAACTTACTCGAAACACCCAATGTTACCAAGTTGACTCTTCAGTTAATCCTTAGGAGAGCGTCAGCAAGCATGCTGATGCACCCAGTTCCATGAGAGAGTAATTAGTGTGTGTTGCATCTGCCTTCTCAATTGTGCCCAGTAAATAAAAAAGAAGGATTTTGAAAAAAAAATGTTTTCAAAAATAATGTTTATCACTATTTTGGTGAGAAACACAGCTAACTTCTGATTAGTTGCTTAATTTCTTCAGTGGTCCCATCTCTGTGCTCCATGCCCATAGTCCTGAACACACATCTGGGAACAGACTTCAGAGCACGCGCCACTCTGCTTCTCACACGTTAACCTGGGAAGTGAAACGGTGCATTTAGAGAAAAAAATATCTAATTTGTCTTTGTCCAATCGTTACTTTCTTATATTTCTTGCAAGCTCTTTGTTATTACACTCTGTGTATCATTTAAGATTCAAGGCAAAAGAAATCATACTGAAGAAAATTGTGTGGGAAAGTTTACCACATACCAGGTATGTGCCTGCTATGTTCTGAGCTCTTAGAAATTAACAAGCCAAAGATATTTTTTGTATTCTTAGTGATCTCACAACCATCTGTGTGTTGTGTTGCTATGGATAATGGATAAAGATATTTGAATTATGAAGTAGATATTTCTAATAGGCAAATATCAAATGTCCCAATCACAGAGTTGCAATGGGCCATTCATCCCACTGGGGTGTTATATTCTTAACTCCAAATATGTTTGAACGGGCTGTGACTCCAGTATTTGTAAACAGAGCTAATATGTCTCCTAGTGGGAATTACTGAGGGCATTCAGAACGAAAAAAAAGCCAACTTCTCTTTTATAGACTGTATTTGCATTGTCCTGGTTACCCAGCAGTCAGGTTTCTGACACAACTTAGGTAGTATCAAAGTCAGGGTCCCAGTCTTCAGTATAGGAAAAAACTGTTATATGAACAGGAGCTTTGTAAAAATTACTCTAAACAGCCATGCCCATCAATTATTTTAAACTGGAAATTCTTGTTGGATGTGGTGGTGCGTACTCATAACCTCAGCATTGGAAAGCTGAGGCAGGAAGACTACCACTAACTAGTTCAGGGTCTGCCAGAATTGGCTAGTGCGTTCCATCCCAGCCTGGGATGCAGAGTGAGACCCCCATCTCAAACACAAACAAATAGTAATGTTAAAAGTCTGTGATGAGGAAGTTGAGAAACACTTTATCCCAGCCTCCACCTCGGACCTTCTGTCTGCAGAGAGGCTGAGCAGACCCAAGTCTAGTTTTCTTCATGAAAATACCGTTAACTCCTAAGATGGTTGCAAGTTTGGGTTCAACATGAATAGTTTTAGCTTATCTTGTCTTTTTCATTTATCCACATACTTGAATTTAATATTCTTTAAAAGAAAAACTGTGAGATTTTGTGCAAGACTGGTGCCTACACTCTTTTGTCTTTTAAAGAACAGTGTGCATCTCTTTAAAATATTGTTAGAATTTTGCAAAAATATTGTTTAAAAATGTTCTTGTCACCAGTGTAAGATAATAGAGTCATTCTTTGCACAAAGGACTGCCAGATACTCTCAAACTGTCAAAAAAAATCTCAAATAAACAAAAAACAAA
The DNA here is from genome assembly GCA_033318265.1 of Phyllotis vaccarum. Classification (NCBI taxonomy): domain Eukaryota; kingdom Metazoa; phylum Chordata; class Mammalia; order Rodentia; family Cricetidae; genus Phyllotis; species Phyllotis vaccarum. The sequence goes on along the minus strand of JARWLC010000010.1, from coordinate 31,312,257 downwards.
CAAACAAAAACATCCCAAGCCCCCTCTACCTTTAGAAAACATTCTTCATGAAGATGGCCAGAAGGTTCTGCCAAAATATTCACAAATGTCCTCTCTTGTCCCCCATCCCCAGACACAGAGAGCACAGGGGGAAAACAGCTTGAAATATTTCCATGGTTTTAACAATTCAAATCCAAATTATATATGTAGCTCAATCCATAAAAATACTTATACTCTTTACATTTAATGTTGTGGATTTAATGTACTAGAAAATATCTGTTTGTGTGAATACCGCTAACACTGCAGCACCATCGCTAAAATATGGTGTCCTAGGCACTGCTGTACTTGGTCTATGTGTGTCACCATAGTGTCTCAGAAATGTCATTGGGGATATTTTAGCTTCTTCTCTTCAAAGGTTTTTGTACATGTTAACTAAGATTTTGCTGTAGCTCTCATATACCTGTTTCACAGAATCTGTAATCCCTTTTCTTGGGTATAATAACCAAAAGCTGCTTAATAAATATACCTTTAAAGCATGAAGTCTGTTTGTTAACAGTTATGGGTTACTCTCCTGATGGCTGGTCTCGGTCTGTTTTGTCCTTTGCATTACTAAGATGGCAACTGTAAGGAGCTATCTGTTTCTCTCAGGGTTTCAGTGTTTAATAAGAAGGTTTGGCCCCAATTTGTGGAAACATTCAGAAGAGTGATGGACCTTGTGAAGGACTGCAATTCCACACTCATCAGACTCTTCTAGCCTGTCTCCAAAGCCATGTGCCATGTGCAGTGTGGACATGTGAGCCAAAGGCTCAAGCTCTTACAATGACAGAGCCCCAAGGCTCTTTCACTCAGGAGCTACTCACTCATGTTGGTCAAAGGCTGAATGTCTACCAGCCAGGCACTGGATTCCAGACAGACAAATCTTCAGAGGCAGAAAATAGCCTAAATTAAAGAACTCATCAATATCATAATTTTTCTCTTACTAATTAAAAGGTATTGGCATAATTTGCTAACCCGACAGTGACCATCCTGAGTTTGTGTCTTTTCCCAGAACAGATTCTAGGGGATGATTGACAAGTTTTAAGCATCCTTTGCTTGCTGTATCATAACCCATGACTTCATAACTAATTTCCTTCAAGGAGTCACAAAATGCATAACAAACCAGTACACAACTCCTAGAACAACTTGAGATTCTGCGCAGCAAGCTTCCAAATTGTGTATATCCTCTGATTTCTCATCAACATATAATTGTGGAGAAACATACAAATTCATCTGTAGAATAAGCAGACAGTGGTGAATGCATCCAAGGACCTGCAAAGCCAACCTGTCTGCAAATAGGAATCAATAATTTAGAGCAATCATGATGCCATCATTTATAAGACACCATGCTAAAGGCCTGAAATTAATTTTTTTATAAATTCCCTAACATACACAGGAAGAATTCTTCTCCTATCCCTACCAGGAGAAAGAGAGGCAGGAAGAGGAAGTGGTGAAGGGAGGGGGGGGGGGAGAGAAGGCTGAGATTAATATTGAAGGAGGTGTGACTGTAGCCAACAAGACAAGAAAAGCTTTGACACACTGTCAGAAATAGCAGTGTATCAAATCTGAAATTCCATTGCAGGTTGGTAAGGCTGAGCCCCCTTACTTCCTCCATATCATTTTATTTCAACTGACTTTTATTTATGGATATATGTGTGTGGACGTGGGTATATGCACTCAAGTGCAGGTTCCCAGGGAAGCTAGAAGAGTGTGTCAGATCCCCTAGAGCTGGATTACAGGTAGCTGTGTGCTATCTCTGCATGCTGGGAACTGAACCCACGTACTCTGAAAGGTCAAAAAACGCTCTCCAGCACCTCATTTCTACCTCACAGACACGAAAAGCAACCAAGCAGAAATGATACTGTAAAATAATTTTCATGCTGAGTAAGGGCGTTGTCTTATCTTGAAGAAAAATGTTTGTAGAGCAGAGGGGCTGAAAATATACTGACATGCGAATGGTTTCTGTGAGATTTGGTGAAGTTTTTTCCATGGTTGCCAACATTTCTTTATATTTTTTTCCATCATGAATTCAGGGATTTTAAAATTAAATTCGGGGCTATGTGTACTGGCTACTTTTTTTTGTCAACTTGACATAAGCTAGGGTCATCTGAGGAAAAGAATCTTAGTTAAGGAAACTATCTCCAGAGGATTGGCCTGTAGGCAAATTTGTAGGGTACTTTCTTGATTGATAATTGATGTGGAGGGGCCTAGATCCTTGTGGGGAGGCCACCTGAGCTGGTGGTCCTGGGTTCTAGAAGAAAGATGGCTGAGCAAGTCAGTAAGCATCTCCCCTCCATGGCCTCTGCATCAGTTCCCGCTTCCAGGTTGTCACCTTGAGTTCCTGCCCTGCCTGTCTCAATGATGGACTATGATGTGGAAATATAAGAAAAATGAACCTGGGGAAGGAGGGGGAACAGCACTGGATATGTTAAAGAAAACTTTTAAATAAAAAAAAAAAACTCTTGTGCTGGGCAGTTTTATGTCAACTTGATAGGATCTAGAGTCATAGGAGAGGAATTTCAAGAAAGAAAATGCCTCCATAAGATCTAGCCTCAGACAAACGTGTAGAGCATTTCATTAATTAGTGGTTGGTAGGAAAGGCCCAGCCCACTGTGGATGGTGTCACCCTTGACTGGTGGTCTGGGATTGTGTAAGAAGCAGAAGGGAAAAGCTCCTGCCTCAGGTTCCTGCCCTGACTCCTCCAGTGATGAACAGTGATGAACGTGGTCGTGGCGTTTCATCCCAGCAATAGACTGAGGGAAGAATTCAGTGGGTGAGAGGCTGGCTGTGAAGACCCAAGTTACCTCCCCAGCACCCACTGAGAAGCCAGCCATGGACACATGTGTGTAACAAAAACAAAGACAAACAGATCCTATGAGCTCACTGATCAGCCAAGCTAGTCCAGAACAGCAAGTGCCGCTGTCAGTGAGAGACCCTATCTCAAAAATACTCGGAAAGGATAGAGGACACTCAGCATCCTCTTCTGCCCCTCCCCCTCCCAACACACACACACACACACACACACACACACACACACATATATATATACATGCACACACAAAATACACACACACATACATACACACACATAATACACATACATACATATACACACATATATACATATACACACACATACACATACATACACATCTACACACATATACATACACACACATATATACACACATACATACACACATACATACATACATACACACATGCACATACATGCACATACATACACCTGCACATACACTTACACATAAACACACATACACATACATACATGCACATACATGCACATATACACATGCACATACACACACCTGCACATACGCTTACACATATACACATGCACATACACACACCTGCACTTGCACTTACACTTACACATATACACATACACAGGCACATACACACACACATACATGCACATACACATGCACACACACTACTAATTCTTGTTTTAGTTAGCATACAAAGTAATAGCCATGACGGTGACATTCTCCTTTATACCAATCATCATACTTATGCTTTACTGGTTCCCAACATAACTGCAAAGAAGCAATGACAAATGATAAAGTGAGTCATTGTACTGTAGAGATGGGCATCTCTCCCCTGCTCCTGGCCCTCCCTGCTGGATCTCAGCCTCAGACACCTTCTAGGACTCTGAGGTGCCTGATTTCAGTGAGGAGCCAGGCCCAGGAAAGGATTTTCTATTCCCATCTCAATCACAGAGCTTTGGACACTGCAGTATTCTCAGTAAAATCCCAGCTGCTTCCTAAATGGAAGACAGCCAGCTTCATTTCATCCCAGATCTCCTGATAGAAATGTACAACTCCAGCAAGGTCCATAACCTTCTGCTACTCACAGAAGCAATGGTCACTTTTCAGGTACCCACTACACAGTCACGGTTACTATTTCTTCACCTAGCCAAGGACAAGGTATCCCCATTTGAGCCCTGTCTCTGTCGATGCTCTGGATTTTCGACTGACTCCAACCAGGGCTTTGCAACAACTTCATTGATGATTTGTGGAACTTGAGAGAGGCAAGTGAAAGCAGCTAAAAACTCAGCCAGGCATGGTAACTGTTATGGCTGAGATATTGACCACATGCTGGCAAGTTTGCCAAACCGCAGCAGATACAGGAGGTGAGACAGAGGGCTCCCTGGGGCTCCCTGACTCACCAGCCTAGACTAACCAGCAAGCTCCAGGCCAACGAGTGAGCCTGTCTCAACAAGCAAGGTGGATGTCACCTGAAGAACACCTAGGACTGACCTCTGACCTACACACACACACACACACATGAGAGGGGGTGCACATGTACTTGCATATAGATCATACAGATATACCTTGCATAAATCATTTGCATCTTCTCCCAGTATACAGTTACCTTTATTTCTGGTTGAAAATATAATTTTCGGCTCGGGGGGATGTGGAAGAAGATGAACTTTGTGAACATCCTGGATCTTTGGCAGCATATCTTTATGCACATCTTCCTGCTCACTACCAAGGCCAGATCGATGCTGTAGAACCTGTCTTGAACAACAGTTTCTTCCACTTGCAGTCTGACCTTTAGAAATAAGCTAGACTTCGCATTAACTTTGACACCAAACAGTTGATTTTATGTACAGCTTCACTACTGACCAATCAGCCACATGACACCAGACTTTCCATGCCCACGGTTTCTTGAGGGCACAGTGAGAATATCAAAAGCATCTTCTTTTTGCCATTGTTATCAGGGTTAAACATCTTAATCCAAAAATCTAGTTGAGTCCATGCCGACTCTTTCCAAACACTATTAGGTTGTCTCCAATACACTATTTCCAGTTTGGTGTTTTGCTCTGTTTTGAGACAGTCTCATTGTAGCCCATGTTGCTTCAAAACTCAGCCCCCTACATTCTGAGACTATAGTAGTGAACTGTCATGTGATCCAGTTTGGAATCTTGATTTTCTTTGTAGAGGATCAAAACTCTAAGCCATGTGTGAAGTAGCCTGAATGCAGAATTCTCCTGTGGGTTTGAGGCCTTCCTCATCCCATTGTTGACAACAACTTCACCTCCAGCTGTCAGTGAACTATTCACTGGTGTGTATTTGTGGACTCTTTCCAAAGAATTCAACATAATTTTGAGATAAATTGAATTTTGTATTACAATTGTATTTATCATACAATTTAAGTAAGTAGTTACAATAATGAGTATAGCTTGGCTCACACAAGCCGGTGAATCAGAAGTGTTTAGGCATGTCATGTTACAGAGTGGGCTTGTGACATATGGCCTAGTTTGGCCTGAACATCTGACAGAGTCTCCAGGATGCTGAACAGAAAGTGTTGAACACCAGTGATCTCCTGCAGAGTACTTCTCATTCCTATGTACGAACACTTAAGACAGAATTGTTGGTCTCTTGAAACAGAATAAATCCAAGTCCATCACAAACTATTCTATACTTTATAAATGCTGAAAGAGGAGTATAAAGCTTCTCAATATAAATGCTGCTTAGCCTGATTCAGTTATTAATGTTGCATACATGCCTCACATTATGATGCAGCACCCCCATTCCTATGTATAATTCTTATATCTCCCTAAAAAATGGTACCAAGTAAAATTGCTAAAAATAATAAATAGGGTGTTGGAATGTAGCTCAGTTGTTAGATTGTTTGCCTAGCTTGAAAAATGCCCTGGATTTGGTACCCAGTACCCTATCAATATGCTTTGCTCCTCACTTGTAATCCCAGCACTGGGTGGTAGAGGCCAGCAGACAGAAGCTCAAGGTCATTATGGAGTACATATTAGGTTTGAGGCCAGCTTGAATTTAAAATACAGACTTGGAAGTCATCCATTATAGGCCCATTTACCTACATTTTTCTTACTTCAAAACTATATTTTTTTCACACTTTACAAAAATCAGCAAACGACTTACACAATACTAGGTAATTTATTTGGCTTCCCACCTCAAGGAAGTAAAATCTTTGCCCTCATGGAACTAATACTGTGTAGAGGCAAAATATCAGCACCAAAACACGGGAAGGGGCTCAAGAGGAATGACACAGAACAAACCAAAGGGCTATGGCACTCAGTTAAATATAGAACCAGGGCTCACATGGTCAGAAACCAGTTGGCATATCCTAACTCCTCGCCAGAGTGGAAGACATCTTCCTCCTTCTGATTGGGGTTAGGGTCTGTAAGAGCATTAGTGGAGAATTACTAGACCATTTTATAGGTGAAGCTGAGGAGACAAATTTTGAATTTTCCAAAGCTATAATAGCTAGGGATTGTGGTGTATCAGACTTAAGTACATCTATTGTTCTTGGTGCTTTGACTATCCTGTTTCTCTGTTGCAAACAGAGCAGCTTAAGGTAGACACCAAAATAAAAGTTGCTGGACATGCAAACTCAGGCTATCAGAAGGCATGTCCATCCTCTATGACACTTGGGGAGATTATTTAAAAGGCAGAGTGTGTGAGAACATGAACAGGCATTTGAGCTAATTATCCCTCTCTGGCAAAACACAGAGATAAATCTTTCAATACCACTTGACTGAGACTTGGAGGTGAGATGTGAGAAAAGCTGAGGGTGTTAAAATTTTGTGTAGACAGTCCTGCCAGATTGAAAAAGAGCTGCAAGCGTGCTCTTGACATCATTAATTGAAGATAGAGTATTATGGAACTAAAACAGTGTCCAAGATGCAATCTTGGCCCTTTAGCTAACAGTGGACAGAAACAAAGACACAAGATATCTTAATGTGATATTCTATGGTGGGAATGCTGAGAATTTAGTCATGGTACAGGGGAGGAGAGCTGTTAGACTAAGAAAGACCATCTAAAGAGAATACAAGTTGTGTCTTTACATAAAAAATAATCATCTGATTTTGTAAGTGAAGTCTTAATGAGGTAGTTAAACTCTGAGGACGAAGGAGATAGAAGCAGAAAAGAAGGAACAGCACACACAGGGGTTCTGAGACACATGTCTGGTCTGGACAGTTGCAAGTACAAGGGTCAATCTATGGTAGTGACAGAGCAGATGTTCAAGCAGTCCATGAATATGATAGGAGGTCTTATGGTGCTACGTGAAGAGAATTCTTTTCCTCCATCATTACCACCACCAACAACACTGTCACCACCACCACCATCATCATCATTACCACCATCACCACCATCATCATTACCACCATCACCACCATCAACATCACCACCACTATCATCACCACCATCACCACCATCATCATCATTACCACCACCACCATCATCATCATTACCACCATCACCACCATCATCATTACCACCATCACCACCATCATCATCACCACCACTATCATCACCACCACCACTATCATCACCACCATCACCACGATCACCATCATTACCACTACCACTACCATCATTACTACCACTGTCACCACCACATCCATGACCATCACCACCCCCACAACCATCACCACCATCATCATCATTACCACCACCACATACATGACCATCACCACCACCACAACCATCATCACCACCACCACCATCATCATTACCACCACAAACATCATTACCACCACTACCATCATTACTACCACTACCATCATTACTACCATTGTCACCACCACATCCATGACCATCACCACCACCACAACCATCATTACCACCACTACCATCATTACTACCATTGTCACCACCACATCCATGACCATCACCACCACAACCATCATCAGCACCACTGTCAACACCATCACCATCACCAATGTCACTGCTATCATCACCAACATATTAGTGATGTCTTCTCTGAATGATGGAGTGTTTCTTAATGGTTTCCAAGCCTTAGCAGTTCTCAATTAAGACACTACTTTTATGATTATTAATTCCAACCTCTTCTTTAGGAAAACATTTATGAAGCAGTGTTGGCAGTGGCTGGCTCCCAGGGCCATCTTTCCCTAACAGAGTTGTTACAAAGTAAAGATTTCAATTTAGTCTCAGGAGCCACGAGCAAGTCTCAGCTATCAGATAAAGCTAACTGTTATCTGTGAACTCAGTGGCTCCTGTGAGGACTTGTTATCATATCTTGTGCCCTCTATCTTTTTCTATCCTTCTATCTGTCCCAAACAGCTTCCAGATATGTAACCTTAATAGGAGGACAGATGTAGGGGAGTGTGAGGAACTGGCCATTTTCCACGGCACTTCTGACAGCTAAAAAGAAATCAGTGCTGGGAGCAAAAATCCCAGGGTGAGAGAAGCAGCCAAGATAAGACACAGAATAGTAAGAAACGATGGTTACTGAGCATAACACATTTTAAGCACTAGACAGACTGTGTCCAGCCTTTCGGTAGTAAGACATACACTGTTAGTCACAAATGTGTTATGGCCACATTCATAGCTATCCTGGGATGCAGGGAGATTTGGACATGCCTGAGTGGCTAGAACCTTGAGGCAGGTTAGCAGACTGACTTGTCTTCTGTTTCCAGACACTTTCCTTCCACTGCATACTAGCTACTGCCTGTGTGATTCACCGGGGCTTTGCCAGAAAGAGCTCTTCTGAATGTTTGCATTTCAGTGTCCCATTCTGAGACCACAACTTTCTCTCACTCCTTCCACACAGAAGTTCTTCAGTCTCTTTACTTCTTCCCTATGGGCCAAGTCTCCTCTCAGCTGTAGGGTGGTAGAGGGGAGGAACATGCTAGCTCTTTGCAGTCACTAAGGGGTCTCCAGTCTCAATTATGGAGAATCTATCCTGCCCAATCACTTACCAAGGATCTGTGTCATCATGCTCTTACCTTGGGTGCTAGGATCTCCGTGAAGAACTAGAGGGAAGAGAATACACATTGTAGCAGAACTTTCTTGTTCTCCACGTAATGAACTCTAATATTTCCGAGGCCTCGGTCTATATACTTGCATTGTACTTTATAAAGGGAATAAAATATGACCCTCTGAGCTTATTGCTACTATGAAAAAAAAAAGCCACAGGGAGCTGATAATGCTACCTTATTCTCTCTTGTTTAGGAGCAGTGTCTCTGAAAATACACCTTCTGAGACCAAGAGCATCTGGGAAGGATTGTATACAGCTGGGGTGTATATTCAGAAGGCTGTTACTAGTGGAACTCTTAGATGATGTTCTAATGACTCTCCCTGACTTCTAGGGAGGACCATCAACAGAACAGATCTTCTTGAAGGTCTCCTATAAATAATCAATGCGGCTCTAGCTAAAATGGCAATGGCTACCTTAGACCTATAGAACAGTGTTCCACAAGGAGGTTCTGCCCTTTTCTCTTTTGAATTCCTATAATTGGCCCTCTGTCTCCTGACAGTCCCTCTTTTTCACAGGGTCTACCATCACTACTCAGGATTTGCCACCACAAGACATTTTTTTAATAGCCTGCTGTGGACTGCGTTCTGAATGTGACAAACCACCCCCATTAAGTATAAAGTGCTAAGGTTCAATGTCATAGCATTTAGAAATATGAGTAAAGATCAGACAAGGTCATGAGGATGGGACTCACATGGTAGGATTAATACCATTGATAAGAGGAGAGGCTGGCAAGATAACTTAGTGATTAAAGGCACCTGTTGCTAAGCCTGATAACTTGAGTTAGATCCCTGGGATCTACATGGTAGGAGAAGACTGATTCCTGTATGTTGTCCTCCGACTGCTTGATAATGTGTGTGTGCATGTGTGAACACACACATACACAAAATAAATGTACTGGTAGCCGGTCACACTGACACTGAGGTCTGGGCCTCATATTTCTGTGGTTTGACCCAGTCAGCCTTGTTACTAAGGTACATCAGCAGAAGCTTGCAAGTGTACCCAAATACTCTGATTTCCACCCTAGTTCTCAGTTTCTTTTATAGACAAACCAGGTGACATATGTGGTCCCCTCTTTCACTCCACACACATAAAATTCCCCCAATAATGTAGAATAAAAATATCATGAAAGAAAAAATGCAAGTCAATCATACTGGCCGTCAAAGTGCTTTGACTGGTGTGGTCTGTCCAGTGAAGAAAGCTAATTTATACAAATAATTGCTCAATAGTTATTTCATTGTAATGCAATTGTGTGCCATAATAGAGAAGAGCTAGGTGAATATTGAGAAACTCTTACATTTACCCACTGTGCTGACTAGTTTTATGTCAACTTGACACAAGCTAGAGTCATGTGAGCAGAAGGAACCTCAACTGAGAAAATGCCGCTATAAGATCAGGCGGTAGGCAAGCCCTGTAGGCATTTTCTTAATTAGTAATTGACCAGGGAGGGCCCAACCCAATGTGGGTGATGCCATTCCTGGGCTGGTGTTCCTGGGTTCTATAAGAAAGCAGGCTGAGTAAGCCATCAGAAGAAAGCCAGTAAACAGCACCCTCCATGGCCTCTGTATCAGCTTCTGCCTCCTGCTTGAGTTCCTGGCCTGCTTGAGTTCCATGAACAGGAATGAACAGCAATGTGGAAGTTTGCCAAACAAATCCTTCCCTCCTGAAGCTTTTGGTCATGGTATTTCATTACAGCAACAGGCATCCTAACTAGAACATGAAGCTTGTTTAAAGTACAAAACAGAAGAGGGTGTCCTTTGAGTAGGGACACTCTGCCACAATGTGAATGCTGAGTGACTGAGTGAAGAATGCTATTCCAGAGCTGACCTACAGCCATTGAGTTGGAAGGGAATGGATTTCTCAGTTACTGAGACATATCAGGAGGCTAGAGCAAGGTGGGAACGGCCCAATGTGGGCAGAAATGGGCAGAGCCCCAAAAGATAATGCCATCAACATTGGTCCTTGCTCTCTCTCTCTCTCTCTCTCTCTCTCTCTCTCTCTCTCTCTCTCTCTCTCTCTCTATGATCTCACTACTTTCAGGCCTGGACCTCACTATTTAGAGCAGAATGACCTCAAATTTACAGAGATTCCCCTGCCTCTGCTCCCCAAGTGCTGGAATTAAAATAGATGTGTGCAGGGGAATCTCTGTAGATCAGTGTCTGAGAACAGGAGTCAGGAGCTAACATTTGCATAGAAAGGCTACAGTCCATCTGCCAATGGGGTGGAGTGGAAGAGAAAGCAGCAGATGATAAAAAAAAAAAAAAAAAAAGCCTCATCAACAATAATTAAGGGCTTCTCAAGGGATGTCTCTGAAACAGCAAAACCATAATGTCTGACCAGAAGGTTGGGCAAAGGAAGTAATTTAGCAGCCTGTGCTCACGTACATGAGTCCCCAGGATGAAAAGTGACAAGTCTCAGCACTGCTGAAGACAAAAGGATCAGAGAGGATTCCTCCTCACATCAGGGCCTCTGAATCCATCTTGTGTTGGTATCAATGAGACCCTGGCTTCCTGAGCGATTCTTACTGATCTTTCCCATGACAGTCACCCTGGGAATCACAACAGCAGATGCTGGTGAAGTTTATGCCCAGTTATTAAGCCTCTCCACCAATGAACCAATCCAAATCAGACCACATCAAACCGAATTAAAAAAAAAAATAAGCTCACATTTAATGAGTAAAATGTTCCCAGATGATTTTCTGGGCCCCAGAGAGGAGACATAGAAGAGAGACCAAAAATCCACGCGTCTGCTTTCTGGAGGGCAGTTTGAATAGTACCCTGTAGGAGTTGTCTTGAGCATCTTTAGAGAGGAGCCTCCATTTGGAGGCCATTTTGAGGTGAGGCAGAGTTTGGAGAGAGTGAGAGATGAGGGAGGAGCTGAGGTAGAGCTTCCACCAGAGCAGGTGGTACACAAATTGCAATTAAAAAGTGGAAGCTTTTTCCCCTCTGTTTTCTGGGCCTCCATCAATCAGCAAGTGAGCTTTAAGGCTCAGAGCAGTGGTTCTCAGCCTTCTTAATGTTACATCTCTTTAATACAGTGTCTCGTGCTGTGTTGACCTCTGACCATAAAATTATTTTCATTGCTACATGATGATAATTTTGCTACTGTTATGAATAATATCTGTGTTTTCCAATGGTCTTAGGTGACCCCTGTGAAAGAGTGGTCTGACTCCAAGGAGGTCATAGTCCATGGGTTGAGAATAGTTGCTCTAGAGTCCTAGTTGGTTTAAACACTTCTATTGGGAGCCTGCGGAAAGGAAGGTGCATATTGAAGAACCAGAGACGCATCTCCATTTTGAGCAAAAGTCCCTGAACCCTAGCTTGAAACAGGCCTGAGTTCTGCTGAGTACAAAGTACAAAATGGGAGATAGCCTAAGGGCTATCTGATAGCATCTAATTAACAATGGAATGTCCCAGCAATGGAGATAGCCTAGGGACATTTGATAGCCATGGAATGTCCCAATCCGAGATATTCTATAGAGGAAGGTTTGACATACAATCAGCTAAGATAACTGAGGAATTCTGGAAATCCACCCCCCACACTAGCTAATCAGATTTGTATCCATACTAAGACCCCTAATTGATTATAACCTTGTGGATTTTTGCCTTTAAAACCCAGCATGCAGAGGAGCAGGTAACTCCTCCGGCTACTGCCATGCCTGTGTGCTGGACAAGGTCCTTGTCACAGCTTGTACTTCAATAAACCTTTCTTTCTGCATTTGGGAGAGTTCGCGTCCCCGGTGGTCTCTTCAGGGGTCTCATAGCCAGGGCACAACACGTATCTTGCTTATTCAGAGAGAACATTATCATCCTTATATACCATACCTATTATAATAAGGCATGGAGAAAGCATCCTCTAGGCTCTGAAGCAGTGTGAAGTCACACAGTACTCAACATCTACTGTCATCTTAAAGCAGTGGTTACCTGGGTACTAAAGAATGCTGAGACTCAAGGCTGTGTGCATTCACATCTGCTCAAGTGACTTGCTCCTCTGATTCTCCTGAACTCCTAGATCTGAACTCTGACTTAGTACCGCGTAGACACAGCACTTCATTCTTTTGCTCATTCACTCATTCATTCTATAAACATGTAGTAAGCAGTGAATACTAACCTAAATAAATATGAAGTTGTGAGCAAATTTTTCTGCTTTTATAGCATTTACATTGTGCTGGGAAAGGCAATACATATTGTGGAGGTCAGCCTGCAGCCCCCAGGGCTTAGCACTATTTAGAACTAATTAATCCGTTTCCATTCTTGGAACATTGCCCATGCAAGTGCTGCAATTAAGGAATCAGAAAGTTAGCATAGAACAAAGAAGCTGACTAAGGTCAGGTGTTGCTTGTGAGCTGCAGAAGTTACTCAAGGTCAAAGGGCTACCCCAGTATTATAAGGCTTCACCCGACTCCAATGAATGGTATTCTTCTTTAAGAGTGGCAAGCATCTGTCTGTCTTTCAATCTCCAGGCCTTTGCTCGAAGAAGCTCACTCAGGTGACACAGGCATCACAACATATCAACCAGTTACATTACTTTGAAGGTTCTGTGACCATTTTTCTAGATATTTATGTCTATATACATTGCCCTTCCACACAAACGTTTATATCAATGAAGTTGTACATTTGCCTGTTTCAATTCAAGAAGTTATTAAGAAAACATCCCCGGGGTCTGAGTTCTATCAGAAATTAAGCTAATGCTAAGAATATTTGTCTTGCAAATTCATTGGCTAAAATGAACTTAACCTTCTCTGATAAGCATTTATAATATTTTCTCTCCTCTTCTTTTTTCCCAACCTGAGAAAGCTTTCAGTTGTAAATAGATATTCGCATGCCCTCAAGCTCACTTGCTTTATGTATGTGTTCAAGTATAAGGAAAACTCTGCAAAGGAACCCAACCCTTATTTACCATTGGTGGGAAGATAAACTTGTATAGCCTCAGTGGGAAATCAGTGTGGAGGTTCCTCAAAAAGCTAAAAGTGCAGCCATCATATGACCCAGCCTGATCACTACTTGGAATATTCCAAAGAACTTCATCATTTTGTTGGGCAATACCTGCACTTGTGCGTGTGTTGTGACTATAGAGTGGTGGGGAAGTAGGACAATCCTAGGTGTCCATCATCTGATGAGTCAATAATGAAAATACAAGATATTTACATAATGGAACTTTTGGAGCCGTAAAGAAAAGTTAAATCATATTTGCTATAAAATAGGTCCAAATGGAAATCATTATAGTAAAAGAAATAAGACAATTCTAATGACAAATACTGAGTACCTTCCCTTAGATATGGAACCGAGGTTTAAAATTATATGTTTGTGTTTTTACTTATACACATGTAGGTCATGAGTCTAGAAAGGAAATAAGAAGGGAAGTGGAGATACCAAGGGATGAGTGAAATAGAGCGGGTAGTAGACCAACGTAATATGCAAGGACTAAGCAGGAAGCAAGGGAACAGTGTGGAAGGAAAGCCAGAAGGAGGGAATAAGATCCAAGTGTAATCACTCACCTGTGTGGAGAGTCACTGTTGAGAGCCATCACCTTATATACTAGCCTACAAAAAGTTTGGAAGTTTCTCAAAAATAAAAATAGAACTACCATACACTCCGGCTATTTAAACACAGGCCATCTATCCAAAGAACTCCACACCTTATTATAAAGATATTCACACCCCTATGTTTACTGCTGCTTTAGTCACTGTGGTGAGAAACTGGGATCAACCTGGGTGCCCAACAGATGAGAAATGAAAATTTGATATCTATGTGTATGAATACTATTCAGCTCCACAAAGAAATGCAATCACAAAATTTTTAGAAAAATGGATGGACTTAGAATGTATAATATTAAGTGTAGTCACACAATTGCAGAACAGCAACAGCAACAGAGTGCAGGGTCTCCCTCATGTGTAAAACACAGTCCATAGTATGGAGATAAATGTGCGTGTGGATACTGACTGACATGTAGAAAAAAAGAACAAGAAAGGCTGAGTAGAAGATGAGGAAGGACTGGGTAACAGGCAGGAGGCCATGAAAGAGGAGAGACAGCTAGTTGTTTCTCTTGTTTTAACTCCCATGGTAGCAGGGAGCATATAAAATATAGTTGATAATGAAAGTGTGAAATCCGATAGGAAAGTCCACAACTTCCATCACACATGGCTATTCTGACTCACATTCATGGGGATGTCCAGACTTCGGATCTGGTCACTTTCAGTGTGTGATGCTTTTTATTTCCAACTTTTTTTAATAATAAAGTTGATATAAGATGTCTATATGCTGTGAATAAAGGGTTGTTTTGGCCCATGACAGGCACCATAACAGTAGGCAGGAAATTGGAGTATAGGTAGGAGAAGGAGGGTGGAGTCAGAGAGATAGGAGAGAGCTGCCTAAGGAAGCAACATGTAGAGGAACACAGGTGAGCCGCAGGCCATGTGGCAGGACAGATTAATGGAAATGGGTTGAATTAATAATATGAAAGAGCTAGCTAACTAGCAATATGCCTAAGACATAGACTAAACAGCATGAAATTAATGTAAGTTTTTGAGTCATTTTGGGGGAGGGGGGGTGGAAGCAGCTGCAGACAGATCTGGATCATGGGGCTAGTTGGGCCAAAAGCTTCCTGTTAGATAAAGTTTTTACCCCCTTGGCTGGCCTGAAACTTTCTATGTTGACCAGGATGCCCTCGAACTCACAGAAGTCCACCTGCCTGTTTGTTCAGAATACTGCGATTAAGGGTATGTGCCACCATACATAGCCTAATAAAGGTAATTTTGAAAAATAATAGAACAAAAAGCTTTCTCTAAATACACACCACTCTGATAAAAGGGTTTTGATATTTGACCTCAAAAAATTTAGGTCAAAAAAAGAACAGGAGACAGGGAGGGAGACGGAGGCAGGAGGATCAGACATTTAAGGTCATTTCATCTACACAATAGCATGAGTGTGTGTGGTGCTGGGGCACAAGCTCAGGGCTGTGTGTATGCTAGGCAAGTACTTTAGCTCTGATCTAGGACCCCAGACCTTAACCAACACAGTAGACAACAATGTTCAGACATAGAGTTTACATTGTATTAAGTGCTGCAAACAATCTTGAATATACATGGGTTATAACGCAGACTGCACCACTCTATATGAGGGAACTGGGTATCTTCTCAAGTCCTGGGACCAATTCTGTTGAGACATCATAGTATAGATTGATACACATATCAAGGTATCACTTTGTCCAATATGCAGTTATAACTCATAAATATCCTATTTACAAATAGAAAAAGAACACCCTGGGGAAAATATCTGCTTCTACACCCTTGTTGTGCTTAGGGTCTTCAATCTATAGACCTGAATACAGTAGAATTCAAGCCACAGGAGTGGAAAGTTGCCGTGAAAAGCCTTGGAGGAGGCTATGGACAGCCGCGCAGTGGGCTTGAGGAGGAATTGAGATAGACAATGGAGTTTATAATGCAGACCATGTTTCCTGGACACAGCCTTCCATGGGAGGGAATTAGTTTTTATCAATTACTCTTTTGTCCTTACTGGAGAGCCTAGACAATAATTTGCATGTGAGTTTCCTGGGTGTTAATAAGTGCAGCAGTCAGGTCTTGGGTGGGTCTAACAAGCTATTTGAGACTATGGATCGTGGATAATTTGGGAGCAGGAGGTGTGACCCTTTCCTCCTCCATAGCTCCTTGTATCAACATGTTCTCTTCACCTCTTCAAGTCTTCTGTTTCCATTTAAGCCGCTTCAGTCTCTGGGTCAATTTGTGTCTATATGTCCTTCCCAGAAGCCGATTTATGACAGTACCATCTTCTCCAACTATGGGCTTCAATCACTGCCTCACATCAGCATCGCCTCAAGACACAGTGAAAGTCTTTGATGCCAAACTAACTGCAATTTCTGAAGGTCAAGCCCAGACATGAGTATTTAGCATGACCCAGTGATTTTTTTATGCAGTCAAAAGCACTGATTCTAGATGAGTCACCAATTCTAGCGGAAGTATTTCACACTGAACTTCTTTGAAGTTACAAGTACTATTGTACAGCTGATCTATTTTAATTCTCATTTAGATGCTGAGACTACATCAGATATTTATTGAGAAAAAATTAAATTACTGGAAAATCTGCATGCCAACAGGTATAAAAGGCCTTATAGTGTATGAAGTACCATTGAATTGTATAGTTTGAAATAATTTTGTTAATTCTACTTTGATAGAAACACAAAAGGAAAAAAATACTACTTTTCTTAGGAGATAGTTCAAATTGTCTTTAAATGAAGCAGGTAGACAACACGTCATAGAGTATTTGGCTGTGTTGAGTAAGAAGAAACTCTTCCAATCAAAAAACCACTTTAAACCAGACATAAATATTTGACTTAAGAGCAAACATGTGATTTGGGCTGATTACATACTCTTTTGATATTGAATTAATAAAACTCAGAAACCAAGATAACTTGGTATTCTGAACACTAGACATTTAAGATCACATTCAGTCTATCGGGGTGGAGTTAAAAAATTAAGCCATTCATAAACCAAATTATAGTGTGCCGAAATTATGACTACATACAACAACAAAAGATGAGTTCACATAAGAATCACATGCATAACCAGAAGGAAAGGTGATTCATAAGTACACACCCAAGCCAGGTGTGAAGCACACCTGGAATCCCAGTCACTGAGAGGTAGAGACAGGACAGCGAGAGTTCAATTCCAGCATGGGCCACATAGCCAGACTCTGGTTAATCTCAGCACTTGGGAGGCAGAGGAAGGTGGATCTCTGTGAGATAAAGGCCAGCCAGACCACATAGCAAATCCCAAGATAACCATGATTACAGAAACTTTCAGAGTTAATTTTACCATATTCTCTCCTCTCCCAACAGATCTCTTCTTGGTATGCTCAAAGTCAAAGGATGGCAATTCCTCTACAGAGTCTAGCCTGCCCCTTTCAATTCCTCGCTGGACCTCAGCTTCCAGGAGCCTTAATATTAAGTAGAATGGAGGGGCACCATTCATTCCTTCATTATTTGTCGTGTTTTTATTTCACTGGACACATGTCAGCTATTACTTCCTAATATTCCATTACAACCCAATTTCCCCAACTCCCTGGTAAACACTATGCTACAATTTTCTGGATAATTTCTCTTTTGTTGTGCATGTTTGACTTGACTACAAGGATGTACACCTATGTGATCAGAGATTCTCCTCCTTAATTGTTTTTTGTACTAAGAATGGTGCTTTGTACAATGGAAGTCCTTCACCTGTGCTCGTGAAGTGATAAGTGATTGAAGGAACATTTGACATCATGATTTTTTTTTTTTTAAAAAAAAAGACAGAGTCTTATATATCCCAAGCTTGTTTTAAGTTACAAATTTAGTCAAGGATGACTTTGAACTTACCATTCTTTATCTTCTGTACAGGCTTGCATCATCATGCCTCATATTATTTTTAAGTGGTACTGAGGATTGAACCTAGAGTCTCATGCATACTGAATAGGCACTCTCCCAACAGCACTACACATCTCTGCCATGATTCTTAGACAGTTAAACTGTGCTAGAAGTATTTCTGGTGGCCTGAGTACACAGATTACAACTGCCTGTAATGCTTGCCTGTCTCTGTTGTAACCAAAATCTCATAAAGAACGAGTCTCTAGTTTCATCTCTTAATTAAAAATTGAGCATCGCTACCAACGTCATCATTTTCACAGCGGTGTCACACTTCCTCTCTGTCCCACAATGACCTGGTGAATCAGAGTACCTCCTTACAGTGAGAGTGAAACCCAGCAAGCTCTGTAAGGCAAGGGGACTGATGGAGGGTTCTACAGATGCGTAACTGGGGAACCAGGATTAGAATCTGGGATTAGAGCTTAGTTGTTATGAAAGATGCTCATCATCACCTTGGGATCAGTTTTACTGAGTTAGAAGCAGGTTATTTGTGTGTGAGGGGGGAACTCCAGGCAGGGGAATAAATGTAGAAGCAAGAACCAATGGCAAGGGGAGAGCTGCTGTTACTGCCATGCCCTTCCTCTGACTCCATCCACCATGAAGGAAGCAAAAGACTCCCCTATAATTCAGTGCAGTGCTGCAGTTCAGATTCACCCAAATTCATAAAGCCTGATACTCTTCCCTCAATCCAAGAGCCTCTGTTAGAACAAAACAAGTTGAGGGGGCATTCTCTGCCAACCTGGACCTCAACATTTAGTAAAGATAGTAATTAGATGCACAAAAATTATCATGCAAGAATGCGTGTTCATATATAAATTAACTACTGAGTGTCATTAGCTACTGAATGTCCACTATGTTCTAGGTAGTGTTCTGAGTACAGAATAGTGACCAGAAACCTTTGTTTCATCCCTTGCTTGTGGTACTTTTTTATTGGAAAGAATAAAGACACATATGATGGATCAGATCATTGTACATGGTAAACATAGCAACACTTGCCTGTAATCCTAGCACTTGGTAGGTAGAAGCACAGAGAACTGAGCATTTGAGGCCAACCTGGGCTACACACTACCCTATAGCCCAGGCTGGCCTTAAACTCTAGGTCCTCCTGCCTCAGCCTTCTACATGGTGGCATTACAAGGTATGTATTATCATGCCTGGCTTCAGGGAAATAGGTCCTGTTGAAACAAAAAATGACTAGATGACAGAATACAAGCAAAGCTATTTGACTATGATAAGTTTAAGGTGAAATCATAAATTGCTTACAAGGAAGTTTGAGAAATCCACAAAAGCATGGAAATTGATTGAGTGGAAGTACAAACCCGCCTCTTCCCAGACCCAACCGCCTAAACCCACCATGCAGCAGCTCATCCCTTAAAGCTCCCATCCCAGACTCCCACCCCTGAAAAAGCCCAATAAAAGTCAATTCCTCCTTTGGGTGCTCAAGACCATATTTACAGGTTACTGAAGGCCCAGAAGCCATCTCCCCCAACTTTCGAAGTGTCACCCGGGATTGCTTTGCTCTGTTCATTAAACCTAGATTTATTAATTTCATTTGATTGGCTTATTGCATCAGTGGCCAAGGGAACCCGGCAACTGGAAATTTTTAAGATTTACCAGAAATTAAATAAAACATTCTTAAAGAAACAATGGCTAGAAGAAGAGATCAGAATAATCTAGAATGTACCTGGAATTTGAGTGAAAATAAGAACACAATTTATGAAACAATTCAATTTGTACAGGGGCTGTACTCTGTTGTAATGAAATTGAATTAGGAATCAATTGCATAAAACTATACAGAAATCTATCTGAGTAACTCACAGTTCAAAGAAGTCAAGAGGAAAAGCACCAAGTATCTTAAACTAAATACAAATCAAGGCACATGGGACGCAAGAGAGATGATGGTTCAGTGATTAAGAGCACTTGCTCTTGCAGAGGACCTGCTCAATGTGGGGCCCAGAAAAACTTGACCATACAGCGATGTGGAGCCCAGAACAGGTTTTCTACACAGTTGCCATGACAGGCTTAATAAAACACTAGCCAGATAGCAAGCCCGAGTCTCTTACTGGCAGTACCTGGTAGTTCCAGGAAAAGCCATAAGTGGATACCACTCAGGGAGGGGCTAGTATCTAAGGAGAAATATCTGCTATTTCAAAAATTCCAATTGTTAGATAATCCTTGAGCCTAGCACACCTTGTCAAAATACCTCTAGACAAATGTCAGCCAATCAGGGTCCTGATCCCTGAAAATCCCCTCAGTCCAACCTCTACTATGGTAAAATAAACAAAAAACAAAAAAAACCAAAAAACCCTATTCCAACCAGGCTTGGTGCTCTCTGATCTTGGACAGGCAGGGAGACCAAGCTTAAGCTTGAATAAAGGCTCTTTGCTTTTACATATGGGGTTCGATCTCTGTGGTGGTCTTTTATGGGTCTCCTCCAATCTGGCCATAACACTCAAAACCATGTATAACTCCAATTCCAGGGGTTCCTTTGACCTCCATGGGCACTAGGCACACATGTAGTACAAAGACATACATTCAGAAAAAAAAAGCCTATGTACATAAATAAAAATGGATAAATGATGTGGGAATGCCTTTCTGTATGCTGTGAATATCAGTCTTTAAATAAAGGAGCTGTTTTGGCCCATGACAGGCACCATAGAAAAAGTAGGAGGGGAAATCAGAGCTTAGGTAGGAGAAGCAGGGCGGAGTCAGACAGACTGAGCCAGCTGCCCAAGAAGAAAGATGTAAGGAACACAGGTGAGCCACGGGCCACGTGGCAGACAGATTAATAGAAATGGGTTGATTTAAGATGTAAGAGCTAGCTAGCAATGTGCCTGAGCCATAGGCCAAACAGCATGAAGTTAATATAAGCGTCTGAGTCATTTCTGGGGCCTGAGCAGCGGTGGCGGCTAAGGGGTCTGGCGTGGCAGTTCTGTGGGTCTGGACCTCTGGCTGCCCAGGACCAGAAACCTTATTGCAACAGATACATCATTAATAAAAACTCAAGATACCTTTAAAGTTTCTGGGGTGCCATTATATTAGGAAACACAAAGGCAATAAAATTCATAGGCTAGACATTCAAATTCTAAGTCATAATCTCTGCTTTAGAAACTAGAGCAAAGGCCAAATGAAATCCATATAGAAGAAATAATACAGAGAATTATGAAACAGAAGTCAGAAAAATGATAAACTGTGAGAAAAATAAAGCCACTGAAAAGCTCCTAGCCATACTGATTAGAAGAAAAGGAACCCAGAGAATAAATTACCAATGTTATGCAGGAGAGAGGTGGCATCGTTACAGCTTATATAATTATTAATGGGTAATAACAAGAAATTATGAATGTCTTGATTCCTGTAACCTCAACTTGGATACATGAGACAAGCTCTTGAAAAACACTCCATTAAAGGTGACTAGACAAGGAATAGACAGGACAGACATATTTACTTAAAAAAAAAAAACTATAGTTAAAAGCTATTTTTTAAAAGAAATGTGCAGATTCAATACTTTTAACTTAAATAATAGTTAACAAATATCATTTTTACACAGTTTCTCTCAAGAGAACAAAATAATTCTTAGCTCTTAAGTCTGTATTACTCAATTCTAATGCCAGGCATACATATATATATATATATCTTAAGAGAGAACAAAACCCCTACATCTCAGTATCTATCATTAACATTACCTCCAAATTCTGTTTTTAGCAAGTTGAATCCAATAAAACTTTTTTGCAACCAGATGGTACCTGTCTGAAGGAATGCAAAGTCACATTGACTTTAAAAGTTTAGAACAAAACTCTGGGTTGGGTGTGATGGCACACACCTTTAATCCCAGTAAATCTTTGTGAGTTTGAGGTAAGTCTGGCCTATATTGTGAGTCCCAGGCCAACTGGAATTACATAGTGAAATCCTTCCTAAAAAATAAACAAACAAACAAACAAAAAAACAACTTCATGGTCATCTTAACACAGATTAAGCAAACAAAGAAATAAATAAAGCCTATCAGCCTGTCTTTCAAAAACCTATGTATAACTTTACAGATTTTGATGAAATATTGATGATTAGTATTAGAACGGGGCCAGGGCTATCTACTCTCTCACATCTTTAGAAAGAGGTTCTCAAAAACCAACCACCCTCTCCACTATTGCTTGGAGTCTTATCTGGGGTCATCCTTGTAGATTCCAGGTGTCTCCCTAACCCCCAAATGGCTCCTTCTCTCAAGATACTGGTTTCTTTGCTCTCCCTCTCTGTCCCTCCCCCAACTAGACCATCCCATTTCCTCATGTTCTCTTCCCACCTCCCCTTTATACCCCCCCATGCTCCCAATTTACTCAGGAGATCTTATCTATTTCCCCTTACCAGGGGGATCCATGGATGTCTCTCTTAGGGTCCTCTGGGGTTGTGGATTGTAGCCTGGTTATCCTTTGCTTTACATCTAATGTCCACTTATGAGTGAGCACATACCATGTTTGTCTTTCTGGGTCTGTGTTACCTCACTCAGGATGATTATTTTTTTCTAGTTCCATCCATTTGTCTGCAAATTTCAAGATGTCTATTTTTGAAAAGGCCTTCCTCTGTGATCAAACTGATGCCCACCCTTTTTTGTCATCATAGAACCTTCATCCAACAACTGATGGAAGCAGATGCAGAGATCCACAGCTAAGGACTGGGTGGAGTTCCAGTCCAGTCAAAGAGAGGGAGGAGGGATTATCATCAGCAAAGGTGTCAAGATCTTGATAAAGGAACCCACAGAGACAGCTGACCTGAGCTACTGGGAGCTCACTGACTGTGGACTGAATAGCTAGGGAACCTGCATGAGACCAAACTGGGCCACCTGAAAGTGGTTGACAGTTGTGTGACTTGAGCAGTTGGTGAGGCCTCTGGCAGTGGGACCAGGATTTATCCCTAGTGCATGAACTGGCTTTTTGGAGTCCGTTCCCTATAAAGAGATACCTTGCTCAGCCTTAATACAGAGTGGAGGGGCTTACTCCTGCCTCAACTTGATATAACAGACTTGTTGACTCCCCATAGGAGGTCTTTCCCTCTCTGAGGAATGGATGGGGAGGGGACTTAGGTGGTGAGTGGGAGAAGGGGAAGGAGGTAGGAAGGGAGGGGGAATTATAGTTGGAATGTAAAGCTAAAAAAAAAAAAAAAAAAACTTTAAATAAATTTAAAAAAACCAACCAAACAAACAAACAAACATACCATTACTGGTCAAGAAAAAGAATGTGTTCAGATTTGGGAATATAAATCACATGTTAGAGAAGTCCTCTGGCTATGTCATGGAGGATAAATGGAAGCTTGAAGGGGCCTCTGCTCCTCCACTCCTGCATGATATATGAAGTCTGTGTGCACTATTTCACAGGCACGGCTCAGAGAGCTTTACATGCCCCAGCTCACAACTGACATCTGATATTCTCACATATCTCTACCATTGTAATTAGAATCTGGAAATAGACATTAAACATTTATTAGGATTATAATTGTCAGCTAATATGATAAGTGAACTTTATTGAAATACTAACATTTTGCCAGAAAACTTATTGTCATACTCAAAACTGTAGGACCAGATTTTTCATTTGGTCAGTTTCCCCAAATTGACCAGGGCTCTAAGAGCAAACTTTATAAAGTAAGAAAAAGAATCTAAAACGTGGGTTTATCTCTAAAAATCATCCCATCAGCAATCATGAGATAATAGCATGCAACTCTCAGGACTGTAGGAATGGGTTTTGTCTCCTTCCATTTGCCACAATGACTGTGTGTACCCTGGATGTTTGCTCTCTGCTATCACGATCCACAGATGGACACACACCTCCCTACCTTCTACCATTACTATTTTCTATAGCTGAAAGTTTTCCTGTGTCCTGAAGCTACTTGGTCCCAAATAAACACACAGAAGCTTATATTAATTACAAACTATGTGGTCTATGGCTCAGGCTTCTTGCTAGCTAGTTGTTGCATGTTAATTCAACCCATTTCTATGTTTTTCCAAGTGGCTCGAGGCCACCTGTGTTCCATTACAGCTTTCTCTCCTGACAGTTGGCACCATCTGCTCCAACCCCACCTTTCTTCTCCCTCCCTCTCTCTTGGATTTCCCTCCTGGCTGTGAACTGTCTTACCATAGGCCAAACAGCTTTTATTTATTTATTTTGTTTTTAATTAACTAATGGTAAGGACACATATTCACAGCATACAAAAAGATATCCCACATTAATTTTCCGCAACACAACATATGCCTTGTCCTGCTAGGGTGTACAGTTCCTTCATCTAAACCCAAAGGAATCATCAGAGGGTTTTCAACCATTCCCATGCTTCAGTGGCTTGCTAGGATAAAACATGAAAGTTTGGTCATTTGTTTTCCAACTCAGGTGGTTTTCAGTGCCGATCCTCTAAATGATAGCACAGGGATGCTGCTTTCTGAGAGCCACTGCTTTTCCAGAACTTTCCTCATCTTAGCCAGCATCAACCAGAGAGATTCAATAAGTTTATACAACAAACTTCATTGCCAGGCCTGGCAGGACCCATCATGTCTTAACACCTCCAAGTGGCCAGTCACAGACTTCTGGCTACTTGCAATGTAGTCAGAAAGCTGTAGCAGGACTGGTGTGCTCTACCTTCCCTGAGGCATCTTCTCAAGTAACACTTAGCAAGGACAGAGCAGTGTGACTCCATGCCCGGGTCTTTCACTATCACCCAGTTCTTCTAAATCCTAGAATTCTAGAAGTAAAATAGGAAGTTTGATAAACAGCCACCAAGAACACTTTGGGAGGATTGAAATTAAGAACGAGACTGGTCTTGACGTAAGTGAGCTGAGCGTGTTAACCTTTCTTCCAGAATCCATACTGTGACATTCTATCCCCAGACCTTCAGCCAGGAAAATAAACATCATTCATAAAATCTGAGATTTACAACTGTCAGACACTCCCTGAGATCTGCTCTGCTGATGGTCATCACACGGTGTAAGTTCGCTATCTTGTAAACTATCTCATGCCTCTGCTAGCCCATCTGTGAATCCACTATTCTGTTCCTCTTAGGACACTAAGGAAAGCCGAGGACAGGAGAAGGGGAAGTGAAAGAATAAACTGGAGGATGTGGAGAGGAGCTGGATGCTGTGCCTGACTTGCCAAGGCCATTTCCCTGGCCTCTAGTGACTCTTGGGGTCACCAGACCCTCATGTCTTCAGGAGAAACACTTCAGGAAACACACCTTGTCTGCCCACATCAAGCTGCCAAAGAGGGCTTTCTGTGGGTGAGCTGTGAAAGAAGATTTTATGAAAACTGAGCCAATCACTGATGCCAAGATAAGGATTTAGGTCAGCGTCATTGCAAAATATATATATATATATATATATCTAGTAATGAAATAGTGTTGAGATTGTGGAGCCTTTGAGCACCTGGCTATTGTTCCTCCCAATAAGAACTTGTCCAGACTGGACTCTAGTCAATGACAAAGGGAGACAAGCAAGCACTGTGTGTTACAAATGACATTTAAATGCCATGTGTGGCTCAAGAATAGCCTTGTTTATTAGTTCAACAATAACAACAGTGCAGTCCTTTAGTCAGGAAGAAAACACCCAGCAGGCCCAGGCTTCTTGAGCTTGGAGTGGCTTAGGTTTCAATTCAGATGTGGTTTGCCACTTTGCTGAATGGTGCTAATGAAACACAGGGTGCCACTGCTTGACATTTAATTTGTTTCATGGTGCCTAGTGTGTTCTGCTGTCTGTTGTCACATGGCTTTCTGGGTGAGTAGGGCCTTTGTATTTAAGGAGGTCACAGTGGGACAGAGCACAGAAGGTATGGAAGGTTTAGCTCTGAATACCGAAACTTTGAATTTTATTCACAAGTTTCTAAATGTAACAGGCTGTTTGTGCTATCAATGTCTATTGGAGTTTGGGATCCTTTAAGCTTAATATGGCTTTGAAAAAATCCTAGAGCGCAGTGCAGAGACTCACACCTGATACCCTCTTCTGGAACTCTCTCTCCCTCTCTCCCTCTCTCCCTCTCTCTCTCTCTCTCTCTCTCTCTCTCTCTCTCACACACACACACACACACACACACATGAAGGAGGGAGGGGGAGGGAAGGAATGAGGGAGGGGCAGAGAAAGAGACAGAGATACAGAGAGAGACAAAGACATATAAGTAAAAAAAACATAAATAAAGCTAATCTGCTAGGTAACACAGCTTTCATGAATCCTGGCTTATTCTTTTAAAATATTATTCATCTTTATTATGTGTACCTGAGTGTGTATGGGTATATGAGTTCACATCAGTACAGTTGCCTCTAGAGTCCAGAGGCATCAGATCTCCCTGGAGCTGTAGTAAGCGGTAGTTGTGAACTGCTTGACATGGATGCTGTGGGGTAAACTCAGATCTGTACACCCAGCCACCTTCCCAGCTGAGCCTATACCTGCTGTGCCATCTCTCCAGCCCTTGGGCATTTCTTCTCTGTTGCTATGAGGCTATTTTGCAAACATTTGCTGTGATTGAGCTGAGCTGGGTAGGGTCTTTCTGAGGCCTGCAATCAGATTTCTTAAGCTGGTTAAGAAAGCTCAACTTGGTTGAACTAGAGGTGGGAATAAATGTGCAGCCATGTTTAGGCTTTACTTCTTCATGGTGGCCTTGAGTATGACAAAATTCCCATGTGACAGCTATCTCGAGGTAAAGAACTATTTATTCAACAGAATACATGGCATTCTATGACAGTCCCCAAAACAACATGGAGATATTTTGGACACATTCTATTTCTTAAAGCAGTTACTGCTTCACCTAGAATGAAGGGTAGGGATATTTGACCATCCTTTGAGAAGAGAGTGGGAGGCCACATTGGTCAGGGTAGGATAGGAAATGTATCACAGCCATCTTTGGGAAGTGTAGGCCAGAGTGATCTTGAGAAAATGACTTCTCTGGCTAGCTCAGCTCTTAAAGGCTAGGTTCACAACCAAAACGCCAAGAGGAAATGAGTTCTCTGGAGCTCACTTTCCTGTCTCTAAAATGAGAAGAATCATGCTATAAAAGATTGTTATGACATATGAAATCATGTTCACCAGAGGTGTGGTTCTATGGCAACCCAACAAGTATCTTAATAATTGTTTGTTATTAACAGTCCTAGGTCTTAAGCAGCCTGCTTTTGTTTCTACTTTATAGGCATCACATGCAAAATCATGTCAGATCTGTTTGTGATCTTCAAACTATAAATGTCTTGGACTCCTCTCCTTCATGTCTTTTGAGGTACTGTTTTGTTTTTTTTTTTCCTCTTAGGGTCTAACCTCTGATAATGATAAACCCCTCACTAAGTCCTGGCCACTCACTCGAACATGATTCCTCTTCACACTGCTTGCTAGCCTCATCTTTGCCGAAGGCAATCAGCTCCTGGCTTATTGGCACACCATCAAAGACTGCTCAGCCCTTTCCAGGACATCTTTCCCTGCACTTAAACACTGTCCTTTCTCCCCAAACTCTCCATCTCCTAGCTCCTCAAAGTCTTTTGCTATTCAGGGATGACTCAACAACTCATTCTTCCTTCCCCTCTGTGAAAGAACAGAGGTCCTACTAAGCACAGCATTTCTCATCGCTCTACCAATTCTTGCTTAGTAGCCATTCTTTTATCTGTTTCTTAGGCTAAGTCCTTCAGCTGTTCACCAGTTCCCACTTATTCCATTTTCTGTGGACCTACAGTCACATGAACCGAACCATCTCCTGTATCTTCAACTGCCTCAAGAGTCTACCAAATGCCTGTGCCTTTCCTAGTTTACTGTCTAAACAACCAACCACACCTTCTCTTCAATCTTACCTTCTTCTACAGCTACTGTTTTTTTATTTTCTCATGTAGGAAACATCCATGGGAGGAATGCCCATGAGGGTACCTTCAGAGAGATTTAACTCAGGAGAGAAAGGCCTACTCTGAATGTGGCAAGTACCACCATGTAGGCTGGGATCCCAGAAGGCATAGAAGGGGAAAGGGAAGGACAGAGAATGCTAGCATCTCTTTCTTTGCTTCTTGGTCTACTGTGACCAGGGGCCTTTATCACATATGTCTGTTGCTATGGCCTCTATCATGCCAGACTAAACCCCTTCGATCATGAGACAAAATAAACCTTCCCTCCATTGAATAGTTTCTGCCAGACAATGTGGTCACAGAAGTGGAAAAGTATCTAGTATATTCTCTACTTTATCGTAGAGAGGTAATAAGTACCGATGGGTTTATGATCCATTAATACTTTTCTTAGATCACCTTATAGTACGTTTTGGATATATTTCCATCAGGTAAAAATGGTCTAATTTTCTGATTTTTTTCAAGACATACATA
Organism: Phyllotis vaccarum; assembly: GCA_033318265.1. Taxonomy (NCBI): domain Eukaryota; kingdom Metazoa; phylum Chordata; class Mammalia; order Rodentia; family Cricetidae; genus Phyllotis; species Phyllotis vaccarum. The sequence continues at coordinate 31,283,745 of JARWLC010000010.1, read as the reverse complement.
CCTGAAATTAACCCCTTAAACATGTTACAAGTCTCTTGGTTCTCATCTTCAGGAAAGAACTCAGTCACGGGACACAAACAGCTTTAGCTAAGCTATTTGGCAAGCACAGAAAAGCAAAGCACATACTCAAAGGGAGATTCTGTAGCTTCTCTGAGAGGGTTGTACTGTGCACTTAAGAGCAGTTTAATGGGTATTTATGAAATGGGAGAAATATTCCCGGGTTAAGGAGCCTCCCTTTTCCTCCAGAATCACGATGGGCTGGATTCCTCTCTTCAAGCATTTTCTCCCATGATCCTTGGAAAACTCTATAATGGAGCAGAATTGAAGCTACAATGTGCATAATTTGATAATGAAGTCAGCATTGTCCGAAGATGCAGATGCTTCATTAGTGCAAATGTGTGATAGTTGGGAAAGTGTCCTAACACCTCAATTTCTGATATGGAGGGAACAACCAAACTATGGCTTCAAGGATTTTAACCAAGAGAGGCATTCTGACCAGCAGAGGCACAGCCACCAAAGCAGAGATGTTTCTTTTCTTGGTTATGTCTTACTCTGTGTCTATTTGGTATCACACAAGTATGTTGTAGAATATCCCTTTACATACTATAATTGGTTTAATAAAAACACGAAGGGTCATTAGCTAAGCAGGAAGATGTTAGGTAGGACTTCTGAGGACAGACAGCTCTAGGAAGAAGCAAATAGCCCAGGTGATCTAGCCTCTCAGAATGCTTCTGTTGCAGTTTCCTCAAAGTTCTGCAGCCAGATCAGCTTTCAAGGTTGCTGGTTGAGATGGTTTAGTCTCACAGGCTAGTCTAGTCAGGACTACATATAAGCCTTAATGCTCTTGTACACTGTAAAGATTTGTCACTTGAACTGGCTTAATAAAATGCTGATTGGCTAATACCAGGCAGGAAATATAGACAGGGTGACCAGACAAAGAGAATTCCGGAAAGAGAAGGGTGGAGTCAGGAGTGACCAGACATAGAGGTAGCAAGCAAGATAGGAACGCTATACTGAGGAAAGGTTCCAAGGCACATGACTAAGCATAGATAAGAATTGTGGGTTAATTTAAGTTGTGTTAGTAATAAGCTTGAGCAATAGGCTAAATAGTTTATAATTAATATAAGCTTCTATGTTTATTTGGTACTGAATGCTTGTAGGACCAGGCAGGACAGAAACTTCTGTTTACATGTAGCACTCAACATCCAGGGCTAAATACATTCACATAAATCCTGAAAAAGCTTTAAACAGGAATATAAATATACAAAAACAGAATCAAACTTAGCTCCTTAGTAGCAGCTTTTTCTTGGGTAGGCTCTGTTTGATGGTGGCAAGCAAAGATGTGGCTCCTTTAAAAGATGGTTTCCTGATTCAGCACTAGTGGTAAAAACCACTCAGCTATTTTAAGAGGCTCTGCTATCAAACACTTAAGCGTTTTGGTGGGACAGAAACTTTCACCTACATCTTGTGCTTTCCCATTACACTGAGACAGGACAACAAATGTTTTATCTAGCTCTCCCAGGACTAGAACATTATCCCAGTTTTCTCAGGGTTCCCCAGACAATAGAAAACAGTCTAAAGAATATGGTGTTTACATTCTCAAAAGGTGGGGTGGTGGTTTTTGGATATGCAATGGGTTATTGATATTTGTCATCACTTGGGGGGGGTTGTTACAAGTTGTTATTGATCATGGTCAGAAAACAAACTAAACAAAGAAAATTAGATTCAGGGACCTCTCTCTGAAGAGAAAAATATATATCCTCTACATAGTTTAGAAATGATGGGATAAAGGTGGATTGCTGAGTCTACTTTTTAAACGGAGGAATCTTGGGGTGACTGTCCAGGCAGCTGGCTGTGTAGTATGAGGTTTCTGGCCTGGACTTTGGGCCTATCCTCAAGGTCTAGGCCCACAGACCCACAGACCCGCAGTCCCGCAGTCCCGCAGTCCTACAGAGACACACAGATGCTTCCAATAGTTTTAGGCTGATCAGCCTTAGGCCCAGGCATATCACTTGCTAGCTCTCTACCCTTAAGCTATCCCATGTCTCTTGTTCAGCCATGCAGCTCGGTACCTTTCTTTAAAGCTGCATGGTTGTCCTCTGCATCCTGCAGCTTCTCTCTGGTGCTCTTCTGGCATTCTGCTCTCAGAGATTTTCTTAGTCTGGTAGCCCTGCCTACACTTCCTGCCTGCCTTTGGCCAATCAGCTCTTTTTATTAAACCAGTGGGTGGGACAATTATTTACCATGAAACAACACAATACCCCTACACGGCTGTCTATCATTTCTTATAGTTTTGGAAGTTGCTTGCTCTGCACTTCCTGATTACTCAGATATTATCATCTCTTTCTTGGGTCTTTAGTGGGGTTCAAGACTATGGATAGTTATAGTTACAGTTTTCCTCGGTCACGATAAAAAGCAAATTAGGTACAAAACTCTGAACTAATCAAGAGAGGGTAGTTAATGAAATATTTTATCTGAATTTGGCAAATACAAATAGACTGGACATTATTAAGTATAATTCTTATCTGATAATTGTTCTTACTGTATATAGTTTTACTATGTCAGAATTAAAATCCTTTCCTTTTTATTTATATAAGAGGGGGATACATTGTGGAATATTCCTTCACTGTGGTTGGCTTAGAAAAAAAGCTGAATGTCCTTTAACTAAGCAGGAAGAGTTAAGAATTAAGTTAGACAGGACTTCTGGGGACAGAGAGCTCTGGGAGGAAGAAAGACAGTGTCACCAGGCAGAGGAAACAGGATGAGGAGTACAGAGTAAAGGTAATAGAGCCACATAAAAGTATGTAGATTAATATGTAAGGGTTGATTTTAAATTATAAGACTAGTTGGGAGCAAGTCTAAGCAAAGGCCAAGCTTTCATAAACAGTAAGTCTCCATATCACTCACTGTGAGCTGGCTGTCATTACAGAGAAAGATTCGTCACACAAGTATACAATTCTATGGTTGTTTAGTATATCCAAAAGGATGGCACCATCCTTGTCTGATTCTAGGATGTTTTCATCACCCCCAAATAAACCATGTACCTACCTAACACTCAGTATCAATTTCTCCCCACACAGTCCCTGGCAACCTCTAATCCCTTTGTTTTTTGAGTTTCCCATTCTAAGCATTTCATATAGATAGACTTCCACAATATGCAGCTATTTATTTGGCTTCTTTCATTTAGCGTACTATTTTCAAGGTTCATCTGCAGTAGCATGCACTAGAATTCTGCCATATGGTGTGCATTCCTACAATACATTTGTTTACTCACCTGCTAATGCACATTTGGGTATTATAGCTGAATACTGTTCTATATGCCTGTGAATGTGTTTTGCCTTTACAGATTTCTTTGGGGGATAAACCTGGAAGTGATATAATTATATTAATATTTTGAAATTTGTTCAATTGTTTTTCAACAAGTGGCTCTGACATTCCTACTAACAAGAAGCAAGGGTATCCGTAGATATTTTCATGAAATTTTGTGTTTTTAATATTAAATATTTTGGTCCTTACACTCATCCTAACGAACATTGAAAAGTAATTGTACAGGGGTTTATTTATGGACCCTTTATTCCATCTTACTTATCTAATTTTTTGTTTTTATGATAGCGCCAGGCTATCTCTAATATTGTATCTTTGTAGTTAGTTTTGAAGTTAGGAAGGGTAATTCTTATGAACAAAATTTCCATTTCCATAGATCTCTTAATTTTGCTTCTCACTTTTGGTATTACATTTTAAAACTTATCACCAGCCATGTCATTATTTCACACTTATTGTACATGAATTTATTTTCTTGGTTTCATATTTTTATATAGCTTGTAAGTAGCCTGGAGAAATGTAATTGTTATCAATGTCGTATCTTAAAATCTTTGTACAACTTGACACATTCTTTTGTACATTCCTTAAGTTTTGCTACATTCATGTCAACTATAAATACTGTCTCTGTATCCTCTTCAGTCTGTTTTTTCCCCCCTGGGTGAACTCATGCACTCCGGACTTTACTTCTTACTGTTAAATCATCTCCACTAGAACACACTGTACAATGTTGAATAGGAAGCAAGAGTCTATGTTCCTGACTTATTTTGTTGGGAGGGGGGACTTTTTCTCTAGTACCATGTTTATTGTTTTAGTGAGATGTTCTTTGTCAGGTTGATTACAAAGGTTTTCTAGCTTAATAAATATCTGTGAATTACTTTGTCAAATACTATATGCATTTGTCAAATACTCTATGCCCGTGGTGGTGGCCATGTTTTTAAAAAGATCATTTGTTCTATTAATATAGCAGACTTCCCTGGAGAGATGCACAAAAACCTATCTATTCATTCTTGGCTGTCAAGTAGACAGGGTCACTCCAAAGGCAAATCCCTGGGTATGTGTCTGAGGGCGTTCCCAGAGAGCTTTTACAGTGTGGGAAAGCCCCACACCGATGTGGGCAGCACCAAGCTATGTGCTGGATAAAAATGAATACAAAATGACAAAGTGAGGTGAGCACTGGCCTTCATCTCTTTCTGCTTCCTGACCACAGATGCAGCCTGTGTTCATGCCTTCCCAGCTCCTAGGGAAGGCCCTGTGTTTTAGATATATGAGCTAAAGCAGAGCCTCACCCTCCCTTCCTAATTTGCTTTTGTTAGGAATTTCATCATAGCAGTGAGAAGTGTAACTAACACATCCACTTTTTCCTGTTGAATTAAAGTTAGCAAGCCTCTTCTGCCTTCTATTACCTAGCCAGATAACATGGATAACATGCCATATGCTGCGGTTAACAGGAACTCATATCCTGTCCATTTGCATGGAAGGCACTCGCAGCCTCCAGTGGCCTGGAATCTTTGATCTCCAGCCTACAGCTCTAAAACAACAGTATTGGCATTTATAGTCATACTTTGGCTGACTGGGAATGGAAAAAGGTAGGAAAGTGATGTTGCATAAATCTATTTGCAGCAAAGGTCAGAGAAGAAACTATGAGCCTTAAGGATAAGTAGAGAGGTGCAATCCCATGATCCCCCTTTCCTGCTTTATTCAATTACAGGGCAGATGATGAGCTGCAGAAACTCCCAGGGGGCGGGTACATTGAAAGCGGATCTGTGAGACCTTGCATTTCTAAGATGTCATCTTCACACTACATACTGTTTTGTTAAGGTGAGACATCCTACAGTCTTGAATTAACTGTGGCTCTGTCATCTAAGCTTTCAGCATGGTTCTGGAAAAGTCTAAAGCCACTCAGATGCTAATCTCTCTGTGTAGTCTGATTTTCTGCATCGTTGGAGATTTCCCTAGCGCTAGAGTTTTGAAATTTCTGGATGCCACAATTTGATGGAAGCCTCGTGTCTTCCTGGGAACTCATGTCCTAAGTACCTTCTCTCTAGCCTCTTATTCGTAGAGATTCTGAAGTATCCACCTGGAATACCCTGGTCTGATCCCAGCTTGGTTCATCTTTCTCTTAGACATTATGCATTTTCTCTGCTCTCTGGAGATGGTAAATTAGTTTTTCAATCTTCTCCCTGACGGGCTTTTCTGAGTTGCTGTTTTGGGATTTGGTCATTCATGCCAAAAGCTTCTACCAGCTATCAGGTTGTCCTTAAGACAGAGAACTAATACAGCAGGCGTGCCTGGCAGCTGAAATGAAGCCATCAAGGACAATCACTGGTGCTCTGGTCATGACTTTCTCCTATGAGTACAGAGATCTTGAAAAGCTTCCCAGGCAATGTCATCTTGCTGGTAAGATTTAAAAGCCATGTCACTTAACTGAAGAATTTAGATCCCAGAGCCCCCCGGCACCCTCTGAATGGTTCTGCTCACCAGGCTTCATTTGGTATGGTAATCCCCTCTCAGCTCTAGGGCATCACTCCCCAGGCAGGGACTTTAGAATGATAAAATAGGCAGTGGTGAGGGTAAGTAGACTAACAGAGTGGTGGTATTACAGAGCTGAGCCTCTGGCAACCCATTCTACTCTTCACCCTCTCTTCCAGGGGAGATGCAGCCATCAGTCTTTGGGCATTCTGGATATTCTGCACTGAGAATTCTGCATTGATTCTCCATTGGCGTTCATTTTCCACCTTGACAAATAGAAATTTTGTGTTCCCTGGTCTGGTTTCTAAATTTCTAGTGTCAATAACCTTTTTAGCCACGCTCCTGTTCTAGGGGAAAAAAATCCTTTACTATAGTTTCTCAAGTGTCATGTCCATGTAAAATCTGATGCTTGTTTTAACTTGTTATTTTAGTCATGAGGCAGAATGGGAGGTTTGAGTTACACAGGTTTCCACACTCTGCCCATGAGGGCGATTACCAGTGAAACAAAATAACTACACTGATAAACCACCAGACTGTTTCTCACTGTGGTTTCTTTTTTCTTGTAGTCTCCTGAAGGAGAATACTAGTTTCTTGTTGTTGCTCAGTGAGACCCAGAAGAGGAGGGAGTTAAAAGCTGTATGAGTTCATCACCAGACAGGAGACAGCCAGCCAGTGATGGGGAATACAGGGAGATCTGCGCTCCTGACTTCTGACAGCAGATAAAGTATTAAGCTAATAACTAACTATATACAGAGACTGATTAAAGAAGTAGCCTGGAATTTGAGTTAGTTTGGAACAGAAGTGATGAGGTTGAAGGGGGTGTTCCCACACGGCCTCACTCACCATGAGACAGGTGACAACACCATCATGTACTACATCTCCTGACTGGCTGCTCAAGACACTTAGACTGGAACTCTGGGGATGTTAAGTACTTAAAAGGAGTAACGATAAAAGCAATCTCATTTAAGGCTGAAGAACCCTACTTAACTCAGAAAGAATTAAAACATTTATTGGGCATAAATATATTCCATATACACTACAGATACAGTTAGGTATTACATATAGCATAGTATTTGCAAAATCTATACATTAAAATTGATATGGCAGTTTTAATACAATGTATATGAAATAATCTAAAATTTACAAGACAGGAAAACACATGATTATTTTTTCTCCTAAAGTTGAAAAGCTTGGAATGTATGTCCAACAGTGAGGTAAAACATTTCGTCTTTCAATTTAAAGAATTATGCAAGGATACCATTCAAACACATTCTATTAGGGCACTTTTCAATTTTGACACAAATACTGAATGATTGTAGCTGAAGAAACAGGGCTAGAAAATGTCAACATCTCAAGTTTGATACGAACAAGGCAGATAATATGCAAAATATCCTTTAAAAAGAGTTTTTTTTGTTAAACACTTTCTTTGAGGACAAAGGGCAGTTTGCTTCAGATGACTGGAGTTTCTTGTGTCAGGGATGCATGTGACATACAGAAAGCATCAGAGCATCAGAATGCCACTCACTCATTTCTACAGATGGCAAAGGGCAGAGGTGGGGTAACAGAATGCTGTTTCTTATTGTTCCTTTGTAATGGCAATATATAGCGTTCTATATCCATAGCACATATACAGACTTGTGATAGAAAATAGTGTCGTGTAGAGGAATAATTTCTCAACCGAAGAGATTATAATAAAAACCAAATAATGGAGAGCAATAGAATAAAGTGCTGTCTGCTCATGTGTCACACACTTCAGCTTTCAGATGGGCACAGGGCTCGGAAATCTCCGGAAGGTCAAACATTCATACAGATTTTGGCCAGAAATATTATTTCCTTTAATACCATTCATCCAATTGAGAGAATTCTTTACAGCAGCAGGTACTGAAGTAGTTTCAAAAGATGACTTTTCCCATAAATAGCTTTAGACATTGTTCTGCTGAATTTGCTTTCACCTGTCTCAGAAAATGAAGATGTAATGTCACAGTGGGCTAAAGGACACCTGTGGATGAATGGATGAGTTTCGGAAGGCCAGAGCTTTGGCAAAAATATATTTACCATCAGTTTATAAGTCTAATTACACTAGTTATTATAGTCAATAACAAAATACAGAGCTCTCTAGCACTTAACTACATCAATATAGGCACACAATAATGCATTGATCTGAGCACTCTCCCAAGAGATGATTATGGTTTTCTGGGTACATGTAAACCTTTCGATCACTGATAATGGAATTTTTTGGCATTTAATGAGTTAGATGCTCTTCTTATTTTTAGCAACACAAGAAAATGTCAAAAGGTTAATACTACAGATGCTTCCAAGGAACAAAACTGACCTAAAATTACAAAAGTATAAAACACACAAAATATAACATGCTACGAGGGCAAATTAGTACATAAGTACATTTAAAAATTTTTTTACAATAAATAAAGATTGCACTGTAATTGGCATTTAAAGTACTGTATGCAGAATATAGTATAAATAAACCCCAAACAAAATAATGTTGGTTTCCCCATGACTTTGGTATGGGAATATTATAAGCTAGTACAGGGTACTTACTGCATCATAGACAACGTAGACCAAGCACAAAACAGCTATGATCAAGAAAAACCAAGGAGCAAAAATATACAAAAAACCAGGAAGAGGGGAATAGGCTGTGTCTGTTGCACCCTTTTGGAATACAGTTGCACCTCCAACTCTTAAGTGTCCCTGAGGTACTCGAACATTGTGGACTTCATATGAGTAAATCCAATGACTTTGGGTTAGAACTGATTATCTCATGACTCTAAATGAACATGCACGGTAACACTTGCAACTCCAATAGCACCGGTGGATCCAAGATCTCGAAGCGCTTACAGATACTGAATCCCCATTTGATTTGATTTGATTTCTCATGCATGGGAAAACAGGCACAGAGAGGTGACAAAGCAAGTTAGTGATAGATCCAGGGAGAGAATCTTTTAGGCTTTTTGGCCTCAGACACGCTGTGCTTACGACCAGTTACCATTTCCTCTCTACATGTGGCTGGATCAAGCCCCCAGAAACACGGACAAATGTAGATGGTGCCCTCGTGGGCTCTATCAGTAAAATTTGTGTCTACTGCTATATTAGCATTTTGGGCACTGAAATAATGTATTGAACATCATTTGCTTCACTGATACCCCAAAGGATAGCCAAAGGCAAATCTTTCAAGAAAATGGGCCAACATGTAAGAAGACAGCTCACAATGTGAGAATTCAACTACCGTGAGTTCTCGTCACATAATTCTGGTCAAACATAACAGAATATAATAACTCTAGTGATTAGATTAGAAGTAGTTATATACAAAGACAGGCAAGTTAAAGCAGCTTTTAAAGTAGCTGAACAGGAAATAACTAACTATTGCACAATGCCCTCTTAAAGTTGCTGCTATGGACCAACGTGGAATCTACAATGCTCCATCATTTATAGGTGCATTTGCTTATGTGATTTCTTAGACAGTCAACTCATAGTGTTAAAATCATAAGGGATACAAAGTAGTAACACATTTAGATTAAAGTACACACTTCGATTTAAATGAGTAAACAGTTGCATAACTGAGTGGTGACAGTATGGTCTTGGTGGCCTCAGCCGAAGGCACACATGTTCTGTATGTTCCTGTGTGGCACTACTCTGACAACAGCAAAATCTCAGCCCTCAACTCCATACACTGTGATTCTGTTACAGATATAGACAATCGAGAAGTGACTGTGAATATAAATTACTAAATTGAACACACCAGAAAAAAACCAAAGGCTTGCAAAAGACATCAGTGGAAACAGAATAGAAGCATACTGGAGAGCTTGAAAATGTAAGCTCACTGTGCTCACTGGGTACACTGGGCACACTGGGTACACTGCGCTCACTGGGTACACTGGGCACACTGGGTACACTGCGCTCACTGGGCACACAGTGCTCACTGCACTCACTGGGCACACGGTGCTCACTGGGCTCACTGCACTCACTGGGCACTGGGCACACTGGGTACACTGCGCTCACTGGGCACACGGTGCTCACTGGGCTCACTGCACTCACTGGGCACTGGGCACACTGGCACTGTCTGGTGCTTTCTTGCTGCTCCCTTCTCCTCTTACTTATTCCTCTATTTATTATTATTTTAAAAAAATCCAGTTTAACCTCTTCCTAGTTTTGCATTTTGAATAGGTGCAGCCAAACACTGACTGTTTCCCCTAGCTAAATCTGTCAAACAAGAGAAGTGTATAAATCAAAGAACAAAAAGGCTTAAAAAAAAGGGGCGGCTCTGAGTAAATGTGTATTAAAATGTGCGGCATGCCACTCACCCCTCTAGTCTGTTGACTTACTTCATTAAGAAGTACTGCAATATAAAGGCAAATAAAATGGACAAGGTTGCGAAGCCAAGAACGATGAGAGCAGCAAACTGTTCATCAGTGGGCATCATGCCCTTCATTTTGGGATCGTCCAAGCTCCCTATGTCTCCGGCAAGCATGACCTCACGTCGTTGTAACACAAAGGCCACAGAGGGGCTGAAAGCTCCACTGAGCTCCTGGGAGGTGTCCACACAGCGGCGACATGCACACACACGGAACCTGTAGTCTGTGTTGCTCTGGAGGCCTGAGATTTGGAATGTGGCTTCTTCTCCCTTGTACACCTTCAAAAAAGGGGAAAGTTATAGATGAGTAACTCGGAACACTGTGGTTGCCACAGGAAAAGAAAATCATGTATGCTGGAGCCTTGCGGATATTTGTTCAAATAAACAACAGCAATTATGCTCTCATGGAATCACCTTGTGAACTTACTTGGAACAAAGTACAATTTACAATCCAATGACTTGACTTTGCCAGAAGTGGGTGCAGCTAATGTTTACTTAACAGTAACATAGATACACAACGCTGCCTACTAGAGAAGACTGAACAGAAGCAGCCCTATTCTTCCACTTCCAGACAAATTAGTATTTTAGGCTGAATACTGCTGATACTCGTATCAAAACACTAAGTTTCTCATTACCTTTCTTTTTCTTCTGAGAACTGGCAATCAGGCACATCCAATCTTTTCAAACTGGGCCATGTTACCTCTAAAGTTCATACTCAGAACCATGTCGTCGACTTACAAAAAGCAAAACCAAACCTCACTCTCCTCACACACTCCTAAAGCATTAGGAAAGTCTGTGGGCGTGTGACGCGCCTTATACTTGCTGTCCTCTGCCCTGGGCCACTGCTTCACACATGTGACTCGCACATAGGATGCAGCCCCAGTCAAGACCCCCCCACACACACCCCGCTGAAGTGAGTACCACACTGACTTCCAGTTCTGCAACTTGCTTTGCCTGTGGTGTAAGCTCACACACACACACACACACACACAGACCGGGGGTGGGGGGGTGGGGGGGGAAGAGACAGAGAGACAGAGGCTAACTTATGACTCTCTCCTTGGTTTGTTGCTCTGGACTCTGTGCTGTTAGTTTTCTTTTTCGTAGACATTAGGTTCTTCCAGTTTGGAGGGTTTTGTTTGTTTTTTGGATGCCATGGATGTTTTTGTTTGGATCTGAGAATTGAAATTTTTTTTTTTTTTTTTTTTTTTTTTTTTTTTAAGGGCTGATACTGATGAGTGGAAAGGCTGAGTCTCAAAATGGGTCTATGCCCCGTGGCCAGGATCTAAGCCTTGCACTCACAGCACCAGGCAGAGGTAGGTCAACACTATCACTAGTCCAGCACATCCCTCATGCTTGGTCACTGCAGAGGCAAATGGCATCTCCCTTCCATGTGTGTACATCACACTCAAAAACCTCTTCTGTGTATTGATGCACATGGTTCATGCTCTGATTTGTAGGCTCTCTCTAGGGCATGGGTTCTCTCAACCTTCCCGATATGAAAATTTACTTCTCAGTTGTAGTACGAGGTATCTGGCCCGGACTTTTGGCCTAACCTCAAGGTTTAGGACCCACAGACCCGCAGAGACACACAGATACATATGATAGTTTTAGGCTGATCGGCCTAAGGCCCAGGCATATCACTTGCTAGCTCTCTACCCTTAATCTAACCCATGACTCTTCCTGTTCAGCCATGAGGCTCGGTACCTTTCTTTAGAGCAGCATGGTTGTCCTCTGCTTCTTCCGGCTTCTCTCTGGCATTCTGCCTGTGCTTCCTGTTCTCAGAGTGTTCTTAGTCTGGTAGCCCCGCCCACACTTCCTGCCTGCCATTGGCCAATCAGCACTTTTTATTAAACCAGTGGATGGGACGATTATTTACAATGAAACAACACAATCTCCCACACTCAGTAATTTTTGTTTTGCCTGCCTGAAGATATCCTTTGATGTGGCTCAACATTAAAAAAACTAATGTTGAAGTCAGGTGTGGTGGCAAGCGCCTTTAATCCTTGCCATCCAGGAGGCAGAGGCAGGTGGGTAGATCTCTGTGAGTTTGAGGCCAGCCTGATCTACACAGCCAGTTTCAGATACCAGAGTTATAGTTTAAGGTTGTCACAAACAAACCAACCCTCAAACCCACAAAACAAACACAAACAAATACAACTGGGTGAGTGGTTTCTTTTAGCATCCTACGAGTATAACCAGCGTGCTCTCCCATTAGGGACCTGGGATCCTGAGATATGCCCCGCCCCCTAGACCCTTAATATAACCATGGAAAGGCTTATATTACAGAGATCTGAAACTCAAGTTTACTTAGAAACGATCATGCTTCTAATCAGCTGAGCTAACAGGAGGCTGAGGAAGCCGAAGAAGGAGGGCTTCACAGAGCCATTTATGAGGTATCAATGCTTAGAAAATGTCAAGGAAATACTACATTAAAATTTTATGAAAATTTACAGACTGCATTAGGTTTAGCAAATATAGGGGCTTGGGGACTGCAACTAAACCCAGTTGGTGACATGTGTGGCTAATGAGTGATTTAAAAAGGAAATGCACTAACTGACCTCTTCCTTGCAGGCCAATAACTTGCTGCATGGAAATTCAGGGGATCTGGTACACAGCACTTGCAGCCATTAGCTGAAGGGAAGTTCAAAGGCACAGGCTTGGTGTGCACAGCATGTCTGTGGGCACCAATGGCAGCAGTTCTTAGGAGCTGCCATAAAGTCACCAGAGCCTCAGGCTATGCCTGTGCAGGGCGATTTCCCAAAGGGCTTTGAGGCTCCGCACAGGTGGCACTGGATGGTCATGCTTCATATCCTTTGTTCTCATTCATTCTGACAGGGGCCTCATTATGGGCCTCTTCTCCTGCCTCAACTCAATTTAAGACATGCCGCTCCATTTAAGATTTTCTTATTGAAGTCACCAATCATAATATTGTAAAAATAAGTATACATGCGGAATTATTTATTTATTTTTTTACAAAGGTTATTTCTGTTCTTGACTTGGTGCTATAGTTTAAACTCATTTTGAAATGTTTACTCCAAACAGGAGGACATGAAGGAAGACACAGATAACTGAAGAATCCAAGAGTTTTACTTCTGAGTAGCAAGATGCACAGCTGAAATCCCTTAAACAACAGCTTTTAGGGGAAGGGCACAAAGCATAGTGCATGCCAGATTGCTGTTGGTTTGCCTGAATACTGCCTCTCTCCTCATGGGATAGCCTTGTCACAACTGGATGGACGTGGGGCATACTGGGACAACTGGAGCTACTGGGTTATTAACTAAGGCTTGGAAAAAAAATGAATTAATTCTCCCAAATCCTAGGACCATGGAGACGGGTATGTTTTCAGACATCCTGGCTCGCTAGGCTAAGCCGTAGACCTCTCCAGGGAGAGAGCAGTGGTGGGTGAGACCTATGCTACAAGGTAGATGGGTGTAGCCAAGGGTGCCAGGAATGCACTGTGACCTGCAGCCAAGAGTGCTGATCTGCAGCTAAGGGTGCCAGAAATGCACTATGACCTGCCTGTGGAGGTGGACTTCTTCCATAAACAGTGCCGAGTGACAAGGCACCTCCACAATACAAAGCAACTAGGACCTGGGTTCTGTACCTACCCTCTAGGAAATAGGAAATTTCAAGTAGATGTTTATACAAGCATTGTTCTAGTTCAAGGGGAAGTAGTCTTTATGAGATACTAACACTAAAAATTAGTGAAATTAATGATAGTTTTGAAAGATTTCTATTTTGTTGTTTTGGATTTGAATCTTGGAAAGCTGAGGTGATTAAAATAGCTTCACATTTAAATTATGTGCTCAAAGTCGTTGAGACATATTCTGGCTCTGAAATCTGCTTTTAAAATGACTCTAAAATAGTGCAGTCAACAGAAGACCCTTCCTCTCAGTGTCCTTTGTGAGAACACGAAGGACCAATATCCATTGGATTGGATCCTCAAGATAGTACAAGATAATGCATATTAATAGGGATTGTATCAACTAACTAAAGGTGGGCTCCATAGAGTTTCTAATGCCTTGGAGGTTTTCTAGCTGCAATAAACCTGAGCAATAATTATCAATAGAAAAAGTTTTCCTGTAATTTGTCAACTCTATTCTTGTCTTTGATACTTATATTCAAAATATTTTGGTAAAGACTACTGATATATGAATAGGGATCTGTATATTTCTGATTCTTTGTGTGTGTGTGTTGTACAAAAACAAAAATAAGCTGCATGTATATAGAGAAATTTTCAGCCTTTCAGGAATGTTTTGCAGTAATGACATCAAAAAAAGTAAGATTCTTGAAAAACAGTTGGAGCTCAGAATGTTTAAGTGGCAGAAAGACAGACATATCCATGTATATATAGAGTGAAGTGTCCGTAAGGATGCCTATGTAGTTATTAAGACAGGCTGCCTGTCCACATCTCCATGGTAACGAAGGGGAGGTAGAACCAGAACAAACTCACTGGACTTGCCTGTCTAGGGGAATCAGCAGCACTATTCTTTCCATGACAAAGCAAACTCACCATGGCGGGTGTAAATTACCCAGCTCCCTGGACACTGCCTCCTCTATGGATGCAGGAAGCGTTCACTGAATGCCTGACTATGTGCCAGACTCAGAACACTAAAATTGAATCAACCAAGCTCTCCTATTAGTGGGTCCTGTGATTAGTGTTGTAATGGAGGGATACGCAGAGCAGCACAAGGGCTCTGGCTTGCTCGATGTGGCTGCTGAGCAGTAACAATTACCTCCCATTTGCTTTGCTTTTGCCGCTATGAATTCAAAGCCTGCTGTCTATTATCCCACACAGCAGACAAATAGCTTTCATTCCCTCGCTCATGCCAGGACAAGGAAAGGCAACACTCAAAACACCACATTCAAGCTGATGCTTACTGAGGAGGGAAAGAAAAAAAAAAAAAAAAGAAAGAAGGAAGGAAAAACAAAACAAAACAGAAAAATCCCCAAACCTAGTACAAACTGTCTCCGATCAGTTTTGTCAACTTTGGCTTTATTGCCCTTACTCATTTCTTGGTAAATGTGGGACATATGTGGACATCTCTATTGATGAAAGCTGTCCTAAAATGCTGCCTTCTCAATAATAAACAATTGTCTATAGTATTGGTGGTGTGGCAACTATATGGTTGCACATCACATCAGTACTTATTACTCATATATCCATGGGTTTAACTATGTAGCACTGAACAGTGGGTCCAGAAAGTCTAATGTGATAAAGTCTAATTTACTGCATGGGCTAGTTTTCATTCTGACAACAGTGGACATGTACAGAAACCGCACACCTAACACTGCCCTTCCTCAGCGAAGCAGCGCTCATTGTGTGTTGGGAAGCAGAACATTTTTCCAAGAATACGTGGAAAAGCATGGTACACGGAACAAAGGTAAAAAACAGCAGTGGACATGTGATGAACATTCTGTTGAGAAGTGACCTGCTGTTAAGTGTCAAATAAGGTGAACCATTTCCTAGCATCCTTGACACTGTGGAACGGGACAAGGCTTTTAACTAAATTTAGCTGGAGAGAACTCTTTTCTGACAAGCTGAGCAATGATACGTGTGAACGGACTGACTGGAAGATGAACAAGATTGGAATGAGACAGAAACGTGAAAGGGTGTCATTGCTTCCTTGTGAGAGCTATAACGGAAGCCTTGGTGACATCATCGACTCCTGGGAATCAATACTGGCAGATGTCTGACTGAAGATAAAATTTGCGCAATATGTGGTGAAAACAATTCAGCCATTATCTGATGCTTATATTAACAAAACATCAAAATATCCAATAACTTCTTTGATGTTTTAAGCACATTTTGTTTATAAGCATCTTAAATATTATACAAAACACCAGCAAGCAATTTAAGTGAATTTCTTTCCTTGTGTGCATTTTAAAGACTTAAAGGCTGAACAAACACTTCCCAGGACAGGAGATACTGATCTTCACCCTTGGGAGTTCAATGGAACAAACGGATTATGAAGAGTGCCAAGTGAAGAACAGACCATACTTTTCTGATGGACTAAAGAACCACATCCTAATTTCACCAAGCAGTTGCTGTGTTCCTGGGGACTTCATAGAAACCCTACAGTCTCTGAACCCATGAGAGTCAGTGAGTTGATAAGGGGTTATTTTATAAGATATTAAGGATCACAAGGTATGAAAAACAGTAAAGCCAAATCCATTGTCTGTCTATGAGGATCATGTCTTCTCTTGAACAGGTTTGACTATAATCTATTTACTTTGACACAATGGATGGACATGTCACCTGGAGCCAGAGTCCACATTTAGCCATCTCAAATCAGGCTTCCAAGTGATGATGTATATTAAAGGGTGACAGGAAGTAGCCCAGAGCCTGAGTCAGAGGCCCTAAGGTCTACTGGTCACGCCCCCGATCTTTTCATTGTCGCTCTGTATCAGAGGCAGAGAGGGCACACAACGTGATGGTTAGGGTAAGATGCCTTCCTCTCTGGGGTCACTTCAGTTTCCAATCACATGAAGACTGATACATGCAGATTTCACACTATTAAACAAATATACCACTTGAAACTCCTCACAAGTTTATGCTTGGGAACTAAGAAGCTAGGAAGAACAGGAAATGAAATATGAATGATATAAGCTGGTGTCAAGCTATGTCAATCACTGAAGCCTAATACATCTGCAGCTAACTGCATCACTCAGGGCCTTAAGGCCAGGAGCCAGCCTGACGCACAAGGGCAGCACATGCACAGACAGTGGACCTTACCTGTTTGTACTCAGACTCTCTTCCGACCAGTACCTGCAGGATGTAGTTCACAGGGTCGCCTTTCATCGGTGGTACCGTCTCCCACAAGACTTCACATGAATTTCCTTCTAACTGTGTCACTCGAGGTGCTGCGACACAAAACCACACACCCGAGTTCAAAACTGAATCTCACGCCAGCAGTCTACTTTCCAGTATTGTCAGTGCGACTCAGGGAGAATGGGACAGTACTCATGGCCAGCCTGAGAGGGACAATCGTGCTGGGTAACCCTAAAGGAAGGGAAGTTACTCCAGGACCAGGAAGCGCATCCACAGCACATCTTCTCACTAGCTCATTTATGAGTTGGTGGCCTGGGTCTCAGCTGGATCTTTAGTCATCTCTTTACCTACCTGTCAACCATCCACCCATCTATCCTTTTTATCCTATCTATCCTCCACCCATCCACCCACCCACCCACCCACCCACCCACCCACCCATCCATCCATCCATCCATCCATCCATCCATCCATCCATCCATCCATCCATCCTCTTCCCTCTCATGGCAGTTGATAATGTTCACAAGGTTTATGGCACTTTCTATGTGCTAGGTACTTTAGGGCTGTGGAAATAAAGGTCAAGCCTGTTTCTAAGGGCTAGAAGCTTAGAGAGAAGACAGTATGGGGCAGGCACAGGAAGAAACTGAGCACGTGACTGACTGACACAGGAGGCATGGGTGATGCCAAGCAAAGACCCAGGGAGCAGTCAGCCCTGAGGCTTTAAAACATTATCCTAGATTTATATCTTTGCTCATTCATTGGACCTATCAGAAATATTTAAAGCTAAATTAGTCTATAGCAAGGTACCTAAAATCAACCCCTGCACTCACCCAGGCCACTGTGCTGGAAACTAAATCAGGAACTTTACCAGACTGAGCAAACCTCCAGCCTAGGAACCAGAGGAAGAGCCTGGTCATGGGGTGCTCGAGGACCCTGACCCCATGAGGTAAAAGCACCATGGGATCATGGGATCCCTGTGCTATCCAAGCTTCTGTAGGGTGGCTTTGGCTAGCCTCTGGAATACTTGCTGGGCATCCACACATCAATAAGCCACAGCATGCTCACTCTCTTTCGTTTTTGGATTTTCAAGACAGGATTTCTCTGTGTAGCCCTGGCTGTCCTGAAACTTGCTTTGTAGAACAGGTTGGGCTTGAACTCACAGAAATTAACCTGCTTCTGCTTCCTGAATGCTGGGATTAAAGGCATGTGCCACCACACCTGGAAGGTTCTGTCTTTTCTGAAGCCCAGAGGCAAAGTTGTACCCAAGGGCTGGGCATTTACTGCCAAAGTGGCCCAGCACAGCATGCATAAAGGACACGTGACCCACAGAGAAGCGACCGAGTGCCAGTGGGGCAGGAGAGCAGGGTGAATGCACATGCCATGAAGTATCTGTGGAAGAAGTTACAATAAACCTGACAGAGCCCAAGCCACACAGTGACCCAGGTTCCGGTGGTCCCTTAGTTGCGATAAAAGACTTATGCTCTGGAGGTAGGGGGCCTCACTCAACTCCTTCCTACAGAAGCTGTCCTGGGGTAAATACAGAGGGACCTTCTCCATAGTCCATAACTCACCAACATCAGGGCCATTTTGGGCAATGGCTGACTGAGACAATGCTGATTGGCTAAGGAGAAGCTCCAGGGGCCGGTACATGAACATGACTTCTGATGACAGGGACAAGGCTCAGGAGCCCACGTGGAAGCTCTGCCTCCTGTTAACATTAGTCCTTCCATTCAAGTCTGCCACCTACTCCTCCATGACTCCGTGACTGGGGACATGGTAGACTTGGGGCTCTGTGACCCTCCTCAATAGAGATGGGGGATTTAGATATTTGGTGTCTTGGCACTTCTGCAGGATCTGATTCCCACAAGGGGAAACCCTCAAAACTTCAGGAGAAACATTGATGATCACTGCCAAAGATTTTCAAGAGTCCTCTCCATGGAGAGGGTATGTGCCCACAGGGAAATGCTGATGTCACCAAAGTCACTCAGAGATGAATGCCAACCTCTGAGTGGATTCAAGAAAGGAAAAATGAAAACCTTTTTTGGCAATCTATCTTAAAACAACCTCTCCCTCACCCCTTTGTAACACAAAGGCTACCACTCACATCAGTCTGTTGTTTATTATGTTGCTTGCAATAAGCACATACAGAGAATAGTCTGTACATGTAGGCATCTACTCCAGATAACCCACCGTACAGCTTTCTCTTTTGAGAAATTTTTATTTCATCTTGCTATTAGAAATATGAAGAATACATCTGTGGTCAGAACTGCATTTTGTAGGTATAATTTCAGGGCATCTTTGCCCCCCAGGACAGTGTGCAGGGTCTACTTGTACTTACCTTTGAGGGTGGGAGGGACACTTTTAGTTGTGCTGAAGGTGTAGGTTTCTGAGAAAGGTCCCTCCCCTGCCTCGCTTGCTGCCTGGATTCTGAAGGAGTAGCAGGTAAACTCTGTCAGTCTCTGGACCTTGTAGGTGTGGCTGGGCCCTCGGTAGATTGAAACAAACCTAGACAGAGAAAGGAGCAGAATCCATTAGACACCTGAGTCTCTTATGAGGCAGAGTCATGAAAAGATAGGCTATCTTGATGAATGCATCCTACCAGCTGAAGAGACCAGCTGTATGTAATGATTCAGTGCAATGTTCAAGGAAAGAAAACCACACTGTAAAGCACATACAAAGAGTAGAATCAAGTTTCAGAAACATTAATTGTCCATTTTCTTATTTACGAATAAAAAGCAGAACACTAAAGTGTTCCATCATGGTTAGTGGTAACTCATCTTCTATTATGTACTTGCCAATGAAGTTACTGTTCAATGGGCATTTGAGAAATAAGATGCCTATTTACTTAGATTTTTCAAATAACAGAAGTTTAGGAAATCTTTTAAATGGTGGTCTTAATTTACAGAAAACCTCACAAAGCTATTTCCTAATCTGGCCAAGAGACATCTATGATTATGTATCTTTGAGAAATACACAAAAAGACAAAAAGTACTATGTTCAGAATTATTCCTGGGGTAGTTAAAATAACAGAAAAAATGGCATGGGTCAGCTGGGCAGTTTTGACTGGCAGATTCTGGTTTATTTTACCATTTGGTCTGAAACTATTTTATACTTCTCTGCTAATTAAATATTTTTTAAATCTTAATTTACTATTTGAGTCTCATGGAGGAGGGGGAGTACACATGCACACCAAAGCAGTTTCCAATTCTGTATAGATGGCTCTCCGTGCCCTCCTTTATGTAGGGATGCTCAGCAAGCTTACTGACTGAGTCATCTTACTGGCCCTTATTATTATTATAAAAGATAATTACCTAAAGTATACATTTAAAAAAATGCCTTGTACTTAAGTATTTTCTCAGCGTATCTTGAAAACTTTCCCCCAGTGAAATGGGTTACCTAAAGCCACAAATGTACTTTTATGAACTAATAACTCGTATGATTTTTGAAAATACTGCGATTGTCCAGTTTTTTTCAGTACTTAAAACATCACTGGCCCAAGAACACCTAACACTGAGTAACTAAACATATGGTCTTGGCCTGAGGATACCTGTCTTCAAAAACTACCAGAAGGTACTCAGTAACCAAATCATCCTTCAAAATGTCTGACAGGGCTGCTTTGTCTCAGGGAGAAGGAGAGTTCTTGCATTAATTTATCGGTCATTCCTAACGACCTGATGTGTGCTGGGCTCTCATGAGAGCCATCCTGAGGGGGTTGCCTCTGTGGGGGTGGGAGTTCTGAAGGGCAATACCAACTTCATTCTGTGAGGAACTGTCCTAGATGGGAGGGCAGAGTGGATCTATGGTCAATGGGATATGGATAGATCAAACATTCTGAAGAGAAAAAACCCTGTCAGCCAATACTCATCCAGGCACTTACCAGCCTGTGTAATCGAGTTTCTAAGCCCTGGCAGGTTCACTTACTGGTCTGCCTGTTTTGCTTGCGGAGGAAGTGCCTTTTATTGAAGGCTGAACATCATTAATTTCAAGGAAAGCCAGAATCCAGGTTGAAACCCACAAATAACTATGACAACCTACTTAGCACGCTCAACACATTACTGCCTTAATGAAGACACCCCAGCTAATGTAGAGGCAAGTGGCTACTTATTAACTCAGCCTCACCTGGGCTAGAATCCCCAGAGGGAGTAATTGCCCTTAATTGTATCACAAATGGAAGTCATGGTTTAAGAATTGACACAGTTAAATCTCCATTACAGTGGCCAGCATGCTTAGTGGTTAAGAGTTTGTACAACTGTTTTCAGCCCTGCCATATTCAAGGATAACATTCCCTTTAGGAAACAGGGTTGATACATATTTGTGCTTAAGTACAATTACAGACCTAGGTAGAAGTACTTATAACCACTATGAAATTCACTGAAGCAAATTCAGTAATCTGATTTCACACTGATCCAATCTGAGCAAGCTGCACATGCAGTTCTCAACTGCATCAAAACTTGCGGTTTCTAGACTATCTGGTCCTTTTGTTTCTTGTATTGCTCATGTACCAGCATACTTAACTGGTACTCCAACTTATAAAAAAAGCCTTGTGGGAACGGCTAACAGTGATGGCAAACTGATAAGTGTCATTGACACATTTATTTACTTAGGTTCAGAGACAACGTTATGCACATCTGTGAGAAAGGCTGAAGTCGTGGAGAGGAAGCCATTGCAGAGGGGACAGTTTGATGCCAAGAGCCTGGAATGTCGCAGCTTGTACAGTAACACTGTAGCAGCTTCCTTGTAGTAAAGGCAGAATCAGGGAGCCACAAGAGGCCGTCCTGGGACTGCCAGTCCCCCAGGGGAGGGGGGCAAACTGGGTTCTGGCAGTCTACAACTCCGAGGAGAAGGGGCCAAGACTGCCAAGACAGCAGGCAGTTCTTCCTTCTTCAGAACTCCAGAGCAACAGGTTGTTGTTTTGAAGACTTCTTTTATGTGTACTGGTGTTTTGTCTGCATGTATGTCTGTATGAGAATGTTGGATCCTCTGGAACTAGAGTTACTAGTGCCCTGTCCTTTGGGGGAGGGGGGACGGTCATAGAGTAACACACAGATCCAAGGTCAGGGGGCATGATTAACGAAGCACAAAGGGGCAGCCAATCCTTGCTGAGGAGTTTTTCTCTAGTCTTACTTGGGTGGTGTGGCCACATGGAAATGTCAAAGACCAACAGTAAGTCTTGTCTTCACCAAAGGCCACACTTCCCTCTCCACAAGTTCCTCTAGCCCTAAGAGGTAAGGTGGATCTGCAGAGACTGTGGGGCAGGCAGCGAGGAAGAGGGGCACCCACAAGTACTTGAGAAATCATATTTGTTC
The DNA here is from genome assembly GCA_033318265.1 of Phyllotis vaccarum. Lineage (NCBI taxonomy): Eukaryota > Metazoa > Chordata > Mammalia > Rodentia > Cricetidae > Phyllotis > Phyllotis vaccarum. The sequence continues at coordinate 31,261,514 of JARWLC010000010.1, read as the reverse complement.
CTGTCAGGCTTCACATTCTTTTATCCTTCTCAACAGAGAGATTCACTAAACGAAAGCATTTCAGTCTACATCCAAGTCAGCACAGAAATCAGAAAACCAAGTCCTGCCTCTCAGTTTGGGCTTTCCGAAAACGCGATATTCCTATGATAAGCCAATATGATAGTTTTAAAGCATTTTAATTTGAAAACTGTAAAGGGGTCACATGCTTTTAATTCTTTGTGCCTCTAAGATGCAGGCACTTGAGAGGACTCAGTCAGCACAGGCTCTGAGATAGAACTGACCCTGTGGACTATGAGACACTGGCAAGTTCTGTAGCCTCAGTTTCTCTTCACAGCAGGAAAGGATGAACTTACAGAGCTATTGTGAGCTTTAAGCGGGTTATGAGAAATGTTCTACCTAGTTTTGTTATGTAATAACCATTCTATCCATGTTAGTCATAATTGTGTGTGCATGCACCACCCACCCGTGCCAGGGGACGGCTTTTGGTGCCCTGTCTTGCTCTCAACATTACTCTTTGCAGCAGGGGACCTCACTTGACCTGGAGCTCACCCTTATGGCGGGATTTGCTAAGAAAATGGGGATTTAGTTCTCTTGATTTGAGTCATTTCCTCTCTTGCTGGGGCCAAACTGGGGCCATAATGACTGAAATAAACCCTGAACTCCACGATGGATTTAGAAATGGCCCTGCTTTACCTCCCAAGAGAACATCTTGTCACTGCGGGCAGCCACAGAACAACTTTTCTTCCTCTGGGTGGAAAGCAGGCTACGTGGGAAGAGGAAATTCTCACTCACCCAGGTTCTGTGTTAGCCTCATTCATTAGTGATGCTATAACCCTCCTCAGGCTTAAGCTTGCCAGGGAACGTGGCGGGAACACTGTAACTATGTAGAATTATTAAAAGTGAGCAGCTACATTTAAGGCCAGAGCCTGGGGCAAATCAGGCCTCAGGGTAGTGTGTCACTAAGAGCCTGAGTGTTCTCATGGAAGGTCTTAGCATAAAACAATCACGCTGGCAATAACTTCTGCTTTTCTGTACTCCTCAAATGTCAAGTGGAAATACCAACATGTAGGTACATAAACCAATGCACGAAAGGCCAGGCTAGCTTGCTGTCTACTCACTTTTCTTATCTTCTCACTCTAGAGGGCAGAAGAATACTGGCTTTTTCAGAGCCAGTGACGTATGGTCCTGTGTTGGCTGGCCATGCTGGAAGTTAGGGTAGGACATCAAACCCGTATCATAGTTAAAACCATCCTGGAGAAACTTAAAATACTCAGCAAGTATTCATTCTATCAGACTGACCTCATCTTCTTTCTTTTATATCTTCTTGTGAAAAGCCAACTTCATTGATAAGCCAGAGCCCCTCTGTGATAGAATTAACACCAAACATCTCAAGACAGAAAGACTTCCCATTTTAAATGCAACAAGCAGCTGTAAGCAAGTGGCATGATTCCTGCACTACAGCATGTCTCTATGATGCTGTCAATCATAGTATAGGCACATACAGCTCAAGTGTTGGTTTACATATCCTCAAAGGTGCCCAGACACCCTAGTCCCAGGATGAACTCTATAGGCAGCAGCCCAAGGACTCTTGAGATAACAGGTAAGAAGTCTGTGAGGGAATACATGTAGGCCACAGCTGCAATGCTGTTCTGGCTTGATGGTCTACACACACCCCTCCTCCTCAGAAAGAGAGAGAGAGAAAGAGAGAGAGAGAAACAGATGAATAGCAAGGATGGAGTTCTATCGATCAGTCCAGTTTGGGCTACCTAGCCAGCCAAGCTATTTCCTCCTTTGGGAAAGGAGAGTAACAGGACTCAACTTGTGGGGCTGATGTGAGAAAGGAATGAGATGCTGCATCACACAGTGCCCTGCAGTTACGAAGTAGTCCCTGAATAATCCTCTCAAAAACTATTTCACATTACCAATACTAATACTGTTGATGGTGAGACACCAACACTAATGAATGATTCACCTTATTTTCCAAAGCTGGAGAAACATAGGAAGTCTCTGCAAGGGTACCCCTGTCACCTCAATTATCTGAGGTATTCTGCAGTGGAGTAGGTGAACACCTTGCACCCTGTTCTTGGCAAGCCCAACCGAAGCACCCACAATGAGAGCCAGAGGACACTGTGGGATCCTGGGGCATCTCACCATTTTGAGACAGGATCTCACTGTACAGTCCTCACGATCCCACCAGACTGGGTAATCTGACTGTGGAAGGAGAAAACTGAGGAGAAATCTCTCCTGTATTAAGACACACATTTGGGAAAGGAAACAGTTTAGCAGGGTTGTTAACGGGTTACAATCTAAGTGACTTTTCAGGAGTTGTCTCCAACCCAGCGCAGTATACCTACCTAGGCTTCCTGAAATACAGCAGCTAGATGATGGCACACACGTGTGGGACTTAGGGCTGCCAATATCTAATGACACAACTCTGGGGTAGTATATGGTGGATACAGTCCTCATTCATCATCCAAACCCTGGGAGACACACTCATAGCAGTGGGCTGGCCTACCTAGTGGCCTGCCAACTGTAACCACTCTGATGGGCTGAGAATGGGGAGGCTGCAGATGTGGGAAGGGAGGCTCTGGAAGATCTCCGCACCGCCTTCTCAAAGTTTACACAAAGGTACTAATATCCTCCACTTCTGTGAGTATAAAATAGTTTTTCTTAGTCTGTCCGTCTGTCAGAGTCCCCCAGGGGCTAAGGGTGGGAGAATGGCCATTTGGAAAGCACAGATGCATGTAGAAACCTTGGCCTAAGTACAGAACTGGTGACCTTCACCATGGGCTTGAACAAGTCAGACAAAAAGGTCAATTCTCACCCAATCCCAACAGTTGGGCCTACTTGACAGGAATTTTTATGAGATCTAAATAAAAGAATCAAGAAAACTGTATGATAGAAAACACACATGAAGCACCTGCAGGTTTGGACAGCCTCCGCTAAGCCCCAGAGCCTGCCCTGCTCTTCACCTCAGGGATTTCGTCTTTAACATTCATTGAGAGAGGTGATGTGTTTGTATCAGATGCGACTGGTGGACAAAGTTCAGCCACACTGCATATTTATGTGTACTTTCATTTTAAGTCATTGGGGGCAAGAGAAAATGATACACAAAGAATCTAGTTCTGAATATTTTTGTAAAATAGTTTTCTTTTGAAAGAAATACCTAAGAATGCCCCGAGTAAGCTATTAAATCTTTATGAAAACAAGAATCCAGGCTAAAGCTTTGCTCTTACCACCTCACTGCTCAGGCCATCTCTAGGCTCACTACAGTTCATGGATATTAACTTCTCAATATGACTAACCTGCCGGCCTAAAATGGCCCGTAGTTCACGAGAGGCTTCAAGTGGTTGGTACCCTTCAAAACACATTTCACAACAGCATAAACCAACAGCCACTCACAGATCCAGTGCAGCTATGTTCATCAGCAACTTTCTTAACATCTTTCTTCCACTTTTTTTTTTTTAATTTTCTCTGGGCTCCATGGTGGGAGGAAAGGTAGGTGTGTGTGTGTGTGTGTGTGTGTGTGTGTGTGTCCCCTACGTCACTCAGATCATGTTTGGAAATAGAAGATATTAAAAACATGGACAGTAAATGCCCCCACTGTGCCAGGAACACAGAGTCCTACCATTTCTATGTAGAAGCAGATGGCGCTGTGTAGGGACACCTCAGGCAGGGAATCCATTTCCTAGACTGATGCTGACATTGGTGAATGTCCCTGTTTATAGGAAAGTGCCAGAAGCTATCCCAAGAGGACTGACGGGAAAAACATTAATTACCTTTCTGCCTGCTGTTCCTGTTTGTCTACTGGTCTTTGAACTTAGGAATTAATTAGACTGTAACAATTTTTGGTTAATGAGCTAGATTTTTATGCTTTCCTCCAAGAAATAAAATTTAGTTATACTTAATAACAATAAATTTATTTTTTCAGATTTATTTTATGTTTGCCTGTATGAATGAATGTATACCACATATATGCTTGGTGTCCATAGCGTCCAGAAGAGGGCACCAGGTTCCCTGGAACTGGAGCTATAGCTGGGTGCAAACTGCCATATGCTGGGAATCAAACCTGTGTTTTCTGAAAGAGGAACCAGTAGTTTTAACCACTGAGCCATCTTCTCACCTCTTTTTACAAGTACTTTTTACTGCCTAACCTGCATTTTAGACATTAAAAAAGAAATTCATTTGCTTTCATAGAAAGCCTCCTCTCTCAACTTTGAGGTTCTTCTGAGAAGCTTGACACTTCCATTTCCTATGTGGGTTCCCAATCAATGGAATGAGCGTAGCCCCTGAAGATATGAATCCCAGAGCTTTCCATATTTCTGCTGCAGTGGCCTTGCTCCAATGAAGAAAAATACTAGTCACTTGCGTTCTATTAACTTACATGTAAATGAGAGGCAAAACCCATTATCTAGATTCTACTTGGGTCCAATCAGATCTGAAGTAGTTCCTTTACTCGGCCCTCCCCACCCCGCCCTGACTGCTCCAAGGCATTTGGCCTGAATTTGACCAAGTTAGCAATAATTTTTATTTTTATTAGGATAAATCTTTAGGATTTTATTCTAAGACAGTAAAACATGTCTAAAATATTTTCCCTCTATTAACTAGGGACTGGAGCCCCCAGCATCATTATGTGTACTTTGTAACCTGGGAAACGTAGGCAAAAAAGCAGTCCAGGCTCACATCTCTGGTCATCTAAAAACGCAGGTGATCTAAGGTTAGGACAGAGATCTGACTTGAATGTTGGGAACAGTAGCTGCTACTTGGGGATTGCAGGGAGCAGACAGCAGCCATTTCCCCAGCAAGGATGCTCATGTGGGCTGGAAATGTGAGGGGAAAAAACGTTGAGTACATGGCCTGGTTCTGACCCTTACAGCTAGTCATTTAAATCAGCAATGCAGTTTGAGAATGAATAGCTGCCAGAGTTCACTCTGTGACAGACAGTTCATTCAGGCTCTCTAGTCCCTTTCCTAAGTTCCCCAACAATGTGTTCTTTTGTTTTAAGAAACCCTGAAGCCATAAAGACTCAGGCTTTTATGTTTCTTCCTTTGTTTTTCCTGGTAACAGTTAGTAATACTGAAGGCATCACCAAGCTCCCCAGTCCCTTGCTGCTCGGGAAGCATCTCGGTTACCAAGGCTGATGAGGAGAGTGAGTAGTTTTATTCATTCCATCTGCTGCCTCATCCCAGTCTCTCTGGAGCCTCACTCTGAACCACCCCCCAACAGATTAACATAAATACACTCCTGGAATTTACAATCCTCCCGTTTCAGTACTGTGCACAATTATCAAGAACATGGCCTGGGCTGGTGAGGGTCAGGCTCAACATTGACTTCAATACCATTAGAACAGGCAGCATTTCTTTTCAGAAACACAAATACATATGAATTGTCAGTCCAGCACTATGACCTGAAGCCTATGGGCTGAGAGCAGATCCTGCTACTCTAGGGATCATATTAGGTTAATGTTAACTCAGCTTTATGAGAATGTTTGCTCTGGGTGTGTATTTTTCTTGCATAACATGGGAAACAGACCATTCAGACTTTCTGTGCTGGATCTGTTAAGAGTAACGGACCTAATCACCCCGCAAGGCCAAACTAATCTAATTTTGCTTTTCTGTTGAAATTAAGATCTCTTGTACTGTCTGTTCACTGTGTAATGCTAATTCATTTTCTCAGCAAGATAAGCTCTTCCAGATATGCCGCATACCCCATAAGGCCTAGCATACAGTAGTAATGCAAGAAAAAAAAATTCGGATAGTTGAATAACCATAACCAAACACTTGGCATAAATTTAGTTCTATAGACAGGAGTATGACTGCAATGTTGCTCCATGAATATGGCTCTAGAACCTTGCAGATCAAAAGCTTAAATACAGAGGAAATAAATGTCCTAACCAAGTGGAAACAAGCTTTCAGTCAGCTGAGCTGCAAGATTTCTTGATGTATTTACCCCAAGGCAAGACTTTGGGCCAAGCTGACCTGTAGGATTCCTCCTGTTTATAGGGAAGGAGCCCACTTTGGGAGGAAGAAAGGCAGTGAGGGAGGGGAACAAAGCTCCTAGGGCCCAGCATGTTCTTTGCATTTTCTTAATACACAGCAGCATTCTTCTTCAGAAAGCTTAAGATATATATTTGGATCCCTGGGTCATTTTGTGCATATGAATGTGTGTGTACATTCAGAGGCCGGAAGTGAGCACTGGTGGTGTCCTCAGAATGGCTGTCAACCTTCCATCTTTGCCAAAGGCCTGTCACTGGACCCAGTAAGGCTGGATTTGCTGGGTAGCAAGGATCCTCCTGTCTCCATTTTCCCAGTGTGGTTGGTATGCATGCCTATCATCTTAGCTCTTGGGAGGTTGAGGCAGGAAGATCAGATGTCATCCTGGATACACAATGAAGTGAAGGTCAGCCTGGGATACATGGAACTATCTAAAGACGAAAGAAGGGAGAGAGGGAAGGAGGGAGGGGGAGGGAGGGAGGGAGGGAGGAACAAGGAACGAACTGTGACATATTCAAGTCTAGTGCTTCTGAGTCAAGAGCTGGCATTAAAGGCTTGGATTCAAAGAGCCATTCACTTCCAGACACTGAGGAAGGTCATCTTCAAACTAAAGTCAGGCTGTCCTCATCCTGTTAAATCCCAGGAAAACTATTCCACAAATAGAATAAGAATGTATTATGCCCAGGACTCACATCACTTTAATAACTTTCTGAGAGCACTGACAAATTTAATTTAGAAAAAATAAATTTGGACTCCAGCTTATAAAATTAAGAAAAATATTGTTCCTAATGGCCAAATTTCTTAAATTGCCAGTTCTATTTAGGCAAGTGATTTATTTGATGAACAAGGCAAGACTTAGCATCTCTCTGTCTCTCCCTTCCCGTTCCAGCCTCTCTTCCTCTCAAAGGAGTAAGTATGCACTGACTCCTAGGTTATACACTATTTTCTGTCTGTCATATTTAACTGTCTTATGATAGCCACACTCAGTTGTACAAATGCTTCTAACTCTTTTGCTCTGTGCAGAGTGCAGAGGAGCCACTCTCTACCACGGCGAGACCACTGTCTGCACAGCTTCCCATGAAAGAGGTTTGCCTTGGGTTCCCAATGGGACAGAACTACTGAAGAAGAGGCGGCACCCTTGCTGCCCAGGCTCTTCATGTTTGTGGACAGGTAAAGTGCAGGCCCTTGCCCTTCTGTGCTTTGTGGTTTGGGGGAACTAGAAAATATCTCCAAGGAAGGTTCTTTCTATTGCCAGCAGATACAAAGGCCCAGGAGAAAATGTAAAGGTTTGGAAATATTCCTAATATTGGGTCTCACACGAATCATGACTTGTTAGTTCAAAATGCTTGTCTTTGCTAGTCTTCTGTGGCTGAGAACGTCTTTCAAGGTAGAATAATGATCCTTTACAAACAAATCCAAAGGCACATATTTAACGGGATGAATGCTTCTGCATATTAAGGATGACTTTGGTTTCTCACGAGCTTATCGAAATCAACTTTGCCATGTGAGCTTTCGGTCCTGGCAACGTTTCCACAGGACAATGCCTGTTTTTAGTCCTTTCCACCCAGTCTTCCCGGGAACGGCAAATCTAGTTCACGTGTGTGGTTTGTGTGCACATGGTCCAAACTCCCAAAACACTTTGCCCAGTGGCACCAAATTCTAGAATTTTACATGAGTTAATAATAAGTACTTGTGTAGTCCTCGCTTCTTGCTCCCTCCTTCTATGAATACTGCGTTTATTTCTATTCACATGTCAACAAAACAGCTGGAATTCTCTCCTGTTTGCGTGGGTTTTGGCCATTACGAAGTGTAACAGGGCTATTATTTTGCTAAGCTGCATCAGAGACAGCTAAAAACGAACATACTACTATCCCCTGGTAGAGCTAACTGTGCTGAGAGCCAAGATCTCTCTCTCTTTCAGTCTCCACGTCAATTCCCACACCCTATCTCATATCAGGGAGATTAATGATGGCAGCTCCTGGGGATCTACAAGACGCTTGTTTACAGTGCTAAACAAGGTGCTGTATAATTTGAAAACATGTCTTATGCAGCCTCACATTTCAAGTCTTCCCTTAAGGACTGAGGTATATAAAGGAGGCTAGACACTACAGAAACCGTGCTGGTACCAACGTCGTCATCATCATCATCATCATCATCATCATCATCTTGGTCTCCACTGTCTTCCTGTTCTCCCCTTGATCTATTTCTTGCTTTGTGAGCCTCAGTGACTCCCTTCTATGCTGCCCCAGGCTGCCCTTCATCTTAAGTGTGCAGCTATGTCCTTTGGACAGTCTCAATCCTTTAGGTCAAGGGCCACTCCTTCCAGCTGCTCTCCCTGCTGCTGTGCTGTTCCTATGTCTCCAGTGTCTCTAAGACATTACCATGGCTGAGCAGGCTGTGTACGACATTCAGAACAGAATTGGAAGGTCCAAAGAGGCACTGTGGATACTTCGGATCCTTAAATGCCTATCTTTACGACGTCTTTATATGGTCTCTCACCTCTGTCAACCTCTAAGATGTTGAGAGAAGCACGGGGGTGCTTTTAGCCTGTTCCTGCTGGCATCTCTGCACCATAGATGCACATGACAGTATTTGCCCCTGGATTTCTCAGGATCTCCCAGGCCTAGGTTGGTTGATTTCCTCAGCCAAGCATCAGTGTCTACCTGACGGCCGCTGGCCCTGATAATGTCTCCACAGAGCCTAGTGAATGCTATGGTGCCTTCTCCCTGGTACTTCTCTGGCTCTTAAACCCTGGACTGCAGAGCAGTGGACTGGGATGTGTATGGGAGGGGAAATTCCACGTATTGGAACAGAAGGTAGTAACACAGACAGGCAACCCCCACGGCAGCACTAGTTTCATGCTTCTAGGATCATTCTGTCTAGTCCAGGTGTGTTCAGCCTACAGCACACACATGTCTCAAGGTACCTGTGAATGTGGACCAACACATAAGTATACTAACACCATGTCATACTGGCAATAAGTTAGACACGCTACTGTTCCTCACTGTCTTCGTTTTACGATAATCCTCCCTTTGCTTGATTCTGAACAGAACCTTCACTAACAGAATATTCTGTCAGCATTAACTTCTGCTCAGCATGTAAACATCCCTAAACACCGTTTGGCTGCTGGTCTTCTGATTTGCCATTTTCTGAGGAAATATAGTTAGGTTAAGTAAGCATGATGTGAAAGCCTGGATTTGATTTCAACATTTCCAAGTGTCTTCTGGGCATAGAGTCTTATAAAAAACAAATCTCTTATTTGCTCTGGCTAATTTGATATCACAGCACCCATCGTTGGAGAGTACATTCCCCATCTGTACATCACCCACAGCAATTTCAGATTGTAAACATGTTTGTCCTGATGGTTACTGAATATTTAAAGAGGTGCCATCTCCCAAGCTCCATCTTCCCCTGCACCCGTGACTAATATAATGTTATTATACCAGTGGGGACTTGAATCTGACAACTTTCTGTTTTGATAATTTCTCTCCACCATCTGACTTTACAAAAGGAAAAAACATGCATCCATGGCCACGTAGGGAGGTAGGGATCTTTCAAATGCTTAAGCACTCTGGGGAGAGAACAGAGCATACAATGCCGGGCAAAATTCAAGAGTCAAACATCTAAGTTCCTTCTTTCAACAAAGAGAAAGAATGAGCGAGATGGACAGCGGAGTTGTGATGTGTCAGGTGTGTGTTGGCCTGCCTCACCTCTTGTTCCTGTCTTCCAGCTGGAGCGTGTACACCATGGCGTCAGCAGCATGTGTCTTAGAGTTACTGTCTCCCCACTTCAGCTTCAGGCTCTGTGGACCAGATGCAGCACATTCCAGCCGAGGAGGCAAGGGCGGTAATGGCCGAGTTTTTGCTTTAATGAACTGACTAAATGGTCCAACTCCAATTTCATTGATAGCCTGAATCCGGATCCTAGAAGTGGGGAAGAAAAAGACAATGTAGGTTTAGGAAGCTGAAGTTTCTTGATTCCAAAATGAACATTTGCTGGAACATGTACTTCCTGTCCCTAAAGCAGCAGTCAGTGGAAGAACAGCTAGCATGAACACTGGGCACCTCAGGAGAAGTTATCCACTCTTGTTTCTAAACGTAGCAAAATACTACATTAGCAAACGTTCCTTAGGATTTTAGCTGGGAAAAAGCAGGTTTGCTGTTTGAAAGACTCCTACAGACATGGTCTTATATTCTGGTCTAGCCACCAATGACTAACTCAAAGCCGGCTATGCAATTAGACTATGTATCAAGAATTCATTTCAAGGAGAACACAGGCCCAACAACCCTTTAACTGGACATTTGGCCAGTTCCTTTACCAATGACTTTGCAAGTCTTTAACCAGAGCCAAGAGACCACCTGCTGGCAGCAGCAGAGTGTCATTTAGGTGCACGGAGCTCTTAACTGGATGCTTAGTGTGTGCAGTAAAGATGTATCAATCCTGCCAAAATTAAAATCTAAAAGAGTTAAAATGTATACATAAAACCTTACACAGGGGAGATACCCACCCTATTTTCTGTTTTCCTTTACTTCTCACCTTGCTGATTAGCTACAGTTCCCAAAGTCACTGGCACTGTATTACCCACAGTTCTTCTCTACACACTGTGCTACTGAGGTGTGCCCCACCTACTACTCCTGGGTGTTTCTCCTCTGATGCTCTCAACAGGACTTGTCTACTCCTACCCTTGCACGCGCATACACACACACACACACACACACACACACACACACACTAACTAAAGTTCCACTTTATTGACAGAATTCTCAAGTTAAGCTCATGTCCTCACGGTGTCAGCCATGTTAAGTACACTTAGGTCTATGGCTTCTAGTTTCTTCAAGACTCTACTGCCCCTACAGTGGGAACCTCTAGATTCCTTGCTAGATTCAAAGGAAGCTGAATTCAAAATTACAGAGTTGACTGAGGTTAGTGTTAATAGTTCAGAAAGTTTCAGTATTTAAACTTGATTTGAATTTGTAAACATAGTTTTTCAAAACATATTATAATAAATAATATGGTCTAAGGAGACTTAATTACTTGTATGTAATCCTCATTTATGGCTTTGGATGGTTTGATTTCCAGACAGGGTTTCTTTGTGTATCTCTGGCTGTCCAGGAATTTGCTCTATAAACCAGGTTGGCTTGAACTCATAGGGATCACCTGTGCTGGGGGAAAGGCGTGTACACCCCTCCCCCAGCTGCTCTCACAGCTTTTATAGCTTATACTCAAATACAAAGTACCACTTAAACATCCAATACTAAAACATAACATGTGAGGCAAATTTCTCAAACTTAAAAAAAAGAAAGGTTTCTTCTACATGAGCCAGAGCACAACACTCCACCCCTCCTATTCTTCTTTGGCCAAAGGACACAGCTACTTCAGGACTCTGAAAAGTTAAGTAGCAGCTGGGTCATGTTGGGAAGTACAGAACTGGACTTCTCACAAACTGACAGTGAGTTTTTCGTTTTCCCCTTTATTATCCTGGGGGCTGAACTACGCTTAAAAGTGGGCCTCAGTGTGGAGAGAGCTGCAGAGAAAGGTCTGTTCTAGGGATGTGTATGGCTCTGAATGGGGTGGGAAATCTTTTTTCTCTATTCCACCATTTCTTAGTCCTTAAGCAATTCTATCTTGCAGGTAGCCTAAAGAAGAACCAGACGATCATATCAACTGATAAAGTATCTAATACAATCCAACCTGTATTTGCAACCGAAATGCTCTGCCAAGTAGAAGAGGAGGCCTCTGCGATGTGCAAAGGAAAGGGGTTGCAACTACCATGACTGCTGTGAGCTGGGAAATACTTTCCCTTTCTGGTCAGGAGCCAGTCATCAAGGCCAGACCACAGAAAGGATGCGGGTGTGCTCACCATCCTATTTAGCAGCGTTTGTTAAGAACACCAATAAGTACTGAGAGCAAAAGGTCTAGAGAGCTAGGGAAAAAACAACTGTAATCCACAAGATGCGGATGAAAACAGAGAATCCACCCAAACAGAGAGACATAGAGGCACGGACAAGTGTCTGTTCCCCCAGAACTGACCTATATACTTCATGTCATTAAAATCAACCCCAGACTTGAGCAGCTGAAGCAGGAGGAGAGAGCATTTAAGGCCAGCCTGCGCTGTAGTGTAAGGCACTATCTCCAAAAATAAATACACAAAAGAATAAATTACAGTCTTGGCAAGATTCTTAGGAGATTAAAGACAAGCTAATTCTAGAAGTTTTATGGAAAGGAAGTAAACTAGCCAACACAAATGGAAAATGAAAGAATAGTACTATCTGACCTCAGGTCTCACTATAAAGCTAAGGTAATCATGACAGTGTGGTAAAGACATGGAGATCAATGGAGCAGAACAGACTCTGGAAATAGACCTGTACAAATATGGCCAACTGATTTCTGGCAAAGGTGTAAAGGTGACTCAATGGAGGAAGGACAGTCTTTTCAACAAATGGTTCAGGAGCAATTGGATGTCAACAGTAAAAATAAAAGCATCAACTTAAAGTTCACATCTGATATTAAAAAACAAAAAACCCAACTTATCTCAAACACTGATCTAAATGTAGAATACAAAACTTCAGAAGAACACACAGAAGAACATTGCCGTTACCTAGAACTCAGAAGTTTTCATATGTGACATGAAAGGAATGTGTGGGAGGGGAGGGGAGGGGAGGGGAGGATCTGGTTTTTATCAAGTTCTTTTTCCACATTAAGAGGATGAAGGTGAGCTAGAAACTGGGAGAGAAGACTGCACATTGGACATCTGACAAAGAATTTATATTCAGAGTTTACAGTGACCTCCTCAGAGCTCAAAAGCAAGGATGGAAGAGTCCCAATACCACACATACTTTCTCAACCTCTCTCTCTTCATCCATCCATCCATCCATCCATCCATCCATCCATCCATCCATCCATCTATCCATCCCTACACACACACACACACACACACACACACACACAGTAATGGAGGAGAAAAAAACACACCAAACAATACAAAACAGATGGCTGACTAGAGCAGAAAGGAAATATAGCTGATTAGAAGCAAGGCAACACTCCTTACTACTCATTTGAAAAATGTGAATCAAAACACTAAGATACTATTATAAAGTTGTATATTTACACATATGTAATTTGTGTACATATAAAATGTGTACATGAATGAAACAATGAGCTATACTACTTCTTCAAAAATTTAAATGCATATCAAACATTTATGGCCTTAGGCGCTTACTCTGGAGAAAATGCCAGCAGTTTACACAGACGCTCCACAGTTTTATTTATTGCATCTGCAACTACATGAGGTCTGGCAGGATACAGCAAGTCCTCATCCCCGGTAGATGACAGAAAAGACCACCAGCCATCATGAAGGGTCCAACTTTTCCTATTTCTATTATACAAGAAGAAGTCACCTAAAGCGGCAATAAAGGTCTAAACCTTGCCTTTGTCCCAGGAACCCTTACAAACGCTGCACAATCTTAGTGGCTGTCCCCCTCTCCACACCCAGGCCTAAAATCCAACAGATGCTTTTGCAACCAGAGAGGGAAAACTCTTGAAAAGCAAGCCATCATGCTGCTGAAAGTTATGATGACCTCTCTCTTCTCAGAAAAAGAGGGCAGACAGTAAGTCTAGTGTTTTATCAATGCACTTCCACCTGCAAGATTTACCCAAAGGTCTCTGCAGTGCCCAAGCCATTGCTTCTTCCCTTTCAAGGGTGTATCTACAGCCCCAGGCCAAGATGTTTCCTGCCATTCATTGCTGGCCCCACAGTCCTTCAGAGCCAAGCTCACCATGTATCCCAGGAATCTTATCTTTTCTTGTGACCTGTGCAGCCTAATAGTCCTTGGTACACAGAAGTACTGGGTGCTTAGGGCTGGTGTTCTTCTGTGCCCAACACAAGATAAAATGAAACAAAACCCAAGGGATGAGAGTCATTTATAGAAATAAAAAGTTTTGAAAATCCAAGTTTTAGATAATTTGACTGAATTCACTTACTTCCTGCCAAGCCTCCATAGCAGTGGTTGTGACCTGTGGGTTGTGACCCCTTTGGGGAGTCAGATGGCCTTTTTACAGCAGTCCCAAATCAGATGTGGCATGTCAGATACCTACACTATGACTCATAACAGAAGCACAATTACAGTTATGGCTTTCTGGCTGGGGGCCACCCCAACACAAACTGTATCAAGGGGTGGCAGCACTAGGAGGTTTAGAACTAGAGAACTTTGTGAGTAGTGGGCTCCAGACCTTTCTAACTGGTTACATTTGTTGGCACGTAATCTTCCTTTTGTACAGCAAACCATCAGCCAGCAAGAAGACCATAGCACGTGACTCTCCTTAGCGGGGGGGGGGGGGGGGGGGGGCATGCAATCTCTCCCTTGAAAGACTCACCATCAGTCACCAGCACGACCAGCAGAGACAGCTTCTTCAGAGTCTGCTCATCTAACACCTTTCAGCAATGGTTTCCTCAGCAGTAAACAGAGATGAACTGACTGACAAGTAATTAAGTAAGGGAAATGGGGTATACGTCCTAATTTTCAGTCTGATTCAACTAGAAAAGTATTTGAAGTAGCCAAAGCACATTGGTGAACTCCAAATTGATGCTTTATGGAGTTCTTGACACAGTGGTTACAATAGCAGAAGCCTAGACTTCAGATCAGGACGCCATGTCTAGAGCTTTTGACTATTTGACAGTGGAGAGAACTGTAGCTCAGCTGTGTTTGGTGGCTTGCACTGACTGATGTATGGGGTGTGCTCAGATGTGGGTGTGTACTGGGTCCCTTAGGCTCAATTTCCTGCATTCCACATTTTCTTGTCAAAATTTGGACCCAAAAGGGCTATACATCCAGTAAGAGGAGAATTTTTATTTAAACCACACATTTAGTCCACCAATTGCCCTCTGCAATATAAGACCCTTTGTTTCTTGTCATTTTATTGAGCACTTGATCTTGAAATCATCTACCTGTAATTCAGAACACTCCAACTACCCACATTTTACAAGAACATGCCATGTCAGTGAAAATAACTATCTGTATCACTGATGCATTGAGCTAACATTAATTATCCCTAAAGAAAAAATAACACTCGGCGTTGAAACTGAACTGAAGAGCTAATGTATGTTCAGGGAAATGCTACATGAGAAGAAAATGTGCCCAGGAAACCTCTAAAGGACAAAGGCAGCTACGATATTGTTCTCAGGGGCATGGAAATAATGCCCAGTTTCTAAGTTCCTGTCAAAGAATAGTGAGCACAGCACACTGTATAATAACACTAAATTCACGTCAGAGAATTTGAAAGAAAAAGAACTTTAAGTTTAATTAAATTATTAAAATTGATTCCAAAACTTAAACTGAGAAGTTTTATCTTCAGCTGAAGTAACAGTAGCCCTGAAACTCGGACAGGAGTTATAGGTTTATTCTTTAAAATGTGCATTATATCAGTTTGAAACTTAAGAGTCATGAAAATAAGATACAAGAGAAACAGAATATTGCTTCCAAATGAGGAAGTGACATAATCCCGATCTTACAGTATCTTGGCCAGATTACTCTGAAACATTTTAACTTTCCACAATTCTGTAATATTCATCAGTATGCTAATATTACTGATTACGTCAAGTTAAGACGTATGCCTTTCAGGTTGGACTGAAATTCCACTATTGCCGTATCTTTCTTCTAGATGTCAAATATTTCCTTGCTTCAGAAGGTCACCCAGCCTTCCACAATGTGCTCTGTACGCACACAGGCCAACTTTGGATAGTAACAGTATTAAAGAAGAATTACGTTCAAAACAAATTGTCTTTCAGGGAGAAGGTGACTGACTGTCCTTAGTAGATCAGCCACCCAGGCCTCATGATGCTTGAGTGTGGGATGGGATGACTGAGATCAGAGCCGGGGAAACCTGGGGTGGCACAGAGCCCTGGAAACAAAGATAGGCTTCTCACAAAATGCTTGCCATGCTCTCTCACCCACCCTCTAAGAGAAGACTACCATGGCTAGAAAGCTTCTTCTAAAAAAACAGAGGAAACACAATGTTCCTTTTGTGGAGAAAAATGGACTCCTAGAACAGCTGTTTGGAGAGGTGTCTCTTGAATGGAAGCTGGGCAGGGCAAGGACAAGCCTCTCCTTATGCCTCAGGGACAGCAATGCCACCACCCGCCTCCACATAAGCCAACCCGTAACATTGCAACTGCCTGCTTCCCGGCTCATTTCTTTCTGACCAAAACCATGAACAGCCAGCAATCTATTTTATCCTTATGTCTAACCCAGGAAGGTGGCCGAGATCTCACCCAACATAGGTCACACACTGCCGGGTGACTGCAGATGCCACACAACACAGGCCCCACTGCTGAGTGACTACAGTTTTGGCTCCATTTCACAGTTGAGGCAACAGAGGCAGAAAGAGCTTCAGTTACTTCCACGGTGGTGAGGCATAGGTGAGAACCTGAATCCATGGCTAATGACTCAGAACGTGGCTCTTCACACAAAGCCCACCCCATCTCATTATGATTCACTTTCAACGGTGAACATGGTGCTTATTACATAGTAAGAACTCAATGGATGCTATTTTCACCCCCTTTTACCTAGCAAAAATGGGCCTAAGTGAGTGTAGCAAACAAACCTATTTTAATTTTTCATTGTTCAGCAGCTCAGTGACAGCCAGGCATATAATGAGGTTGTGTTCTTAGGTGACCTCACTGCCAGTTTGGAATGGAGAGAGAAGGCTGCATCCCCCACCTCACCCCCCAACACCACCAAAGCCAGATAGATCACCTCTGTGGAAAGAGAGGCCACCAGGAGACAGACTGTCAAGAGATAATGAGGGAGGCCATGGAAGTCATGCTAAGTAAGAGTGAGCTGACAGGGCAGAGAGGCAGCAGGTGCCTGCCATTACTAAGTTCCCAGCGAGGTCCATTCAGCCATGCTTACTCGAGTGGGGCTCAGACACTTACCCTCTCAACCTGGATCTGCCCTGATACTTCAGGGTGGAGGTTTTCACACTTAAGCAGGCTTCTCATGGAAGGCTAATTAAACTAGAGTTCCAGGTTCCATCCCTAGTCTTAATTTTTTTTTAAACAGGATGTTGTTCTCATTAATAAGTGCCACCAAGTTTTCCCCATGACCACCAGCAACCAGTCACGAGTCCTGATGTTGTACTTTGGTATAAAGAATTGGACAACAGGAAAGTTTCTGTACATGGAAGAAAGGAGTTTGGATTCTAGTATCAAATCTGCCTCTACAGGAATCTGTACCCTTGGTGTACTCACTAAAATGATAACCGTGCCACTTACTTTGCAGACTGTAAACGCTGGATTTCCACCTCAGGGCCACGTTTAATGGCCAAGATGCAGTAGGCAGCCTTGGCAGCAGGCACCTTTACCTGCTGAGCATATTGCTGGCCCTAAATTTTATTAAAGCTCTTTTACTCTTCTGATTTATGTGTTAACTCATGTGTATACCACATGTCTTTGGGCGCCTGCAGAGTTCAGAAGAAGGTGCTGTATCCACTGAAGCTGAATTATACAGGACAGATGGTTGTGAACCACCTGATGTGGGTACTGGAACTGAATTTGGGTCCAAATTCAGAAAGAATAGTATACACTATTAACTGCTGAGCCATTTCTTCAGCAATAATCTGAATTTACTCTTTATCTATTTGCTTAGGCTGAGGCTCATGAGGTAGCCCTGGCTGGCCTGGAACTTGCTCTGTAGACCGTGCTGGCCTCCAACTTGCAGAGCTGACTTGTCTCCACCTCTAGACTGCTGGGATGGAAGGCATGTGCCACCATGCCAAGCTTATCCCTTCTTTGCATGCAGGTTCCCCTATGACATTTTCACAAACGCCTACTTTGCTTGGCCACCTTCCTGAGCCTCACTTTTATACCCCAGTCCATCCCTTTCTGTTTACCACGTGTTCTAGTATGCTCCCAGATGGCTCGATTCTCCCCTCATCATGGGTCCCTTCCTAGGATGCTGACATCTTCCCATTCACTCCTATATGCACTTTAGAAGCTAAGGTCCACTCCTGCCTGAGTCTCCCGTATCTCTGAGCCTGGCCTACCTCCCTTCTTTTTCCAGGCCTGGGGTGAGGGCTGATCCTCTGCACCCTCTCATGGGTCTCCAGGAGCCACCTGGGTTCAGCACTCTGAGAATCACTGCTTGAAGAGTGCTTTTACATGCAGAGAGGTTTTTTTATAAAGTTCAAGGGACGAGCTGGACTGCCTGGCAAGCCAAAGCTGGACCACTGCCCTGGTCATGGAACTGCTCATGCCCAGGACAGGATGGGTGTCACCAGGTGACCCCAAGCCTCTCTCTGCTTATAGTCTGTGACTCTACTCGGCAGGATGTATCCAGAGGAATTCTGTTTCCATTCTCTCTCTTCAATCCAAGTACAAATTCAATTTCAGAGACAATTACAACTTAAATGTAATACTTTTAACAAGTGCTTTTTAATTCTAGTCAAACTTCAAATCCAAGTTGTGCCAGCAAACCCTTACTGGGTGCTTCTGCCAGCAGGAGACAGTTCTGTGGGAATGCCACTTCCCGTTCCAGGGGTCACTGCACACGCACGGTCTAGGAGAACTCCTAGACTCACAAACAAAGGAGGCTGGAGATATGGCTCAGGGGCTAAGAGCACTGGCTTCTCTTTCAGAGGACCCTGGTTTTACTCTCAGAGCCTAGATAAGAAGGTTACAACGGTCTAAAACTCCTGCGGATTTGTGGGCACTGCACATACACTGTACAGGCATCCATGTAGACAAGAGACACATAAAAATTCTAAAAAAATTAAAATTACAGACACAGTTTTTTATCTAAATCTCACGAACATGGTGATCTTCTTACTCATATTTTAACAAACTTATGGAACAGAAAGGTGAGGGAAATTTGACCCGACCAAAATTAAGTCTTTAGGTTTGTTTTAAGACAGCTCACTATAATTGCTACAATTGTTTCTGAAACACAGAATCACACAGCTATGTGTTGACTAGACTTCCATACACAGTATCCAAATGTACCCCACCGGCAAACAGCTTTACCAGCTGAGCACCTCACTAACCATATTCCCTTGTATGTGTCTAAGGATTAAGCAAGGAACCTATGGCCGCTACATTCTAAGTGAGGACTCCCTGTTGAGCAGCAGCCGACCTCACTACCTATTTCAATTAGTGAGACTACAGTGCACCAATGGGCTTCCCCTTTCGAATACCAGGGTGTCCCCGTGTATAATGCTTTTTCCACCTGTTCTCCAAAGTTGTCACTTAAGTGTCCTTGAAATCTGTCAAGTGCTGGCTAAACCCGCTAGGCACATTGTGGCCAGGAGAGTGCTCTACACAATGAACAGTATAAAACAAACAAGGAAAATTCTGCTGCTGTTCTGAAGACCAAGGCAGGTTTTTGGAAAAAAGAGAGATGGATGATATGAGATGCCAGGATGGAACATCTGGACTGACGGCTGCCCCCTTGTCAGTTTCTGAGGCTAACAAGGGGAGTCCAGGGCTGAAGGAAGAGCGCACTCAGCAAATGGCTTTCCCTGCAAACACTAGGAACTGAGTTTGAGTCTCAGAACATACGCTAAAAAAAAAAAAAAAAAAAAAAAAAGCCAAGTGCATGGCAATGTCTTATATTTCCAGTAATGGCGGAGGTGGAAAGAGAAGTGCTGAAGCATTGGCTAGCCACCTGAGGTTAAGCAGTCAGCCTCAGACAGAAGCAGGAGTCAGCACTGGGCAGCTTGAATCCCAGCACTTAGACCCAGGCACATCTCTGAATTCAAGGCGAGCAGGTCTACTTTTTGAGTTCCAGGCTAACCAAGACTATACAGTCTCAAACCAAAACCAAACAAAGAAATACAATCCAAACCATCCCAAACCAAACAAAGGTGGGACCACCTGAGAAAGAACAACATCTGAGATCCCTCCGGTTTCTATAAACATGTACACACATGCACTTACATGTGTACCCACACGCAACGGGTACACATGTACACATATACAAACAAGTGAACCCACACGTGCTCACAAACTCAGACTAGAGAATGAGATGGCGCTGTAGAAAACATAAAGGAAATGACAGGTTTTCTGCGGCAGCAGCAGCTTGTCTCCCTCCATCCCCAGCCCCCAGGAAGCAGGAACCTTTTTGGAAGGGGGTTTGGACATGATGAAATGTTGGTTACCTGCTGTGTTACTGCTGGCTCAATTGTCAGCGTTGCTATTATTTACTCTTTAATATGTGCCTGCCTGGGAAATCATCCTGTTTGCCTCTTACAGGGAAAAGGGACCCAGTGGATGCCTGTCCTGAAGACAAGTACCTGAGTCTAAAAGCAGGAGCCCTGCTGGGCCACACTTGATTATCAAGACACACTTTCTGGATCTCTCCCAGTGAAATGTCCTGCTGGTTGCAGGCTTTTGGCTTTGCCCAAGTTATGGTGACTAGGAGAGTGTGCTAAGTGTTTTCAAACTCAGGGCCAGGCAGGGCCAGGCAGAAGCAACAGTGGTCAAGTGGAGGTTGCATGGGAGGCACTCAGAGGGAGAAGGGGTGACCCTATTAACTGACCTCACAGGGGAGGGGTATGTGATGTCACTTTTCTCTGTCCCATTGTGAAAGTGCTCTGTGACCTCTCTATCTGCTCTGGGGGAATCGGCAAAATGAGGCATCCTGCCTGAAGGCTATCAGTGTGGCTATGGATGGTGTATGCAGTCAGACGAATCACAGAGAAAACATATGAAGAAAAAGGGAAAACCAAGGGTATAGGAGGGGAAAGTGATTTCAAGTGTGAGGTGAAATTCTCCCTCAAAAGCCATATAAGCTTTTAAGCTACAAGAGGAACAGCTAGAATGTAGTAACTCTGAAGGGTTTTCAGTCCTGGAATAACCGTGGGCCAGTTTTTTACACAGGCTTCTTTCATACTCACCGATATGTAGTTTCCGGAAGGAGGTCCTTTATGATGTGTGTGGTAGCATTGCCCACAGTAATGCTAATGTCTCCAAGATCAATGTTGTAAGCAATGATTTCAGACCCATTATTGCACGGTTCTTCCCAGTTCAGTACAAGGCACACAGAGGGTGAGTCTAGGTGGGCACTGAGGGGCTCCTCCTCCAGAACACACAACGTAGAGACAGGATCAGGGGCAGAGGCAGGTGTCTGGCAATGGATAAGCTCGCTATATGGCCCTGCACCTGCTGGATTAAAAGCCTGGAAAATAGAAGAGTGTAGCCAAGTTACACCACACCATCAGCACATGACAACACCTCCATATTGACAAATCTGCAGGTAAAGGTCAGGGGTCACCTCGACCCAGATGTCTAGAATGGCATGTGTACCCTACTGCTTGTGGACAGCCAGTGTGGTCCTCAGTTTCACCCCGTTCCTTCTTTAAAAACTCTACTGAATTCCCTTCATCTGCCCCATCCTCCAAGCTGTTCAGGTTGTATCCAGAGTTCCTGGGAACTCCTGCTTCCCAATCACCATGTCCCACCCATCAGATTATCTGAAGTCACCCTAACCCAACCATCTTCAGCTAATGTGATAACTCCCCTCATGTCTGCACTGGCCCTGCCCTGGCGTCTGTACAGTGATTAAAATGACAAGATAAAACCCAAGTCAGAACTTACTTTGTTTTTAAATGTTATTTTTATTTATGTGTATGTGTCTGAGTAGATGGCATATGTGTATAATGTGGCCAGAGAAGGAAGTCGGATGTCCTGGAGCTGGGGTCACAGGCGTCTGTGAGCAGCCTGCCATGGGTTCTGGGACGGAACTCAGGCTCTGTGGGACAAGTGCTTTTCACCACTGCTCCCTCCAGGACTTTTAGTTTGAATCCTCTGGAGGCCTCCATCTTATTCAGAATAAAAATGGAGGCCCTCTCCTGCAGAAGCACGCATCCTGTCTGGTGCTCACTACTGCTCTGCAGAAGCACCTGTTAGCACCTGGACTTCATCATTCACTGTTCTTACTTTCATAGGCCTGCTGACTTCCTTACTGCTCCTCATCGACATCTACCTCAGGACCTGGGCCCTTGTGGTTTCTTATGTCTAGAGGCCTCTCTGGCAGACACTGTTCATCTCAGACGCTCTCTGCAAGCTCTCACTGAGCATCCTGTCCACCACCACACCTATCACTAGCATAGAGACAGCTTATTTATTTTCATGCTTGGTTCAATGTAATGCCTCTGACAACTCAAACAGAACTTGATATGGAAGACATGTTTCCTAAGTGTTATAAAAGTCTTTTTTCCCTTTTCAAGGACTAAAATATTTGGTAGCTATCTTAAAACAGTAAGAACCCCGGGCTGGAGAGAGAGTTCTGTGGTTGAGAGTACTGGTTGTTTGTCCAGAGGACCAAGGTGATCCCAAGCACTCACATCCACCTGTAAGTCTAGTTCCTGGAGATTCAACATTGCCTACTGGCCTACATATGCACACATGTGCTACTGCATATTTGTGGTGTACTTACATACACACAGGGAAAACACCCACACACATAAAAAATAATTTTTTAGAAAGAAAAGTGAAAAAGGTCAGTTCTCATTTGCTTCTGAGAGTCTATCAGCACAAACTGTGAAACTAGGGAGACAAATGGGAACTTCTAAGACCTAAGGCAGAGCTTATAGTTCCTTCCTTTGCTAATTAAACAACAAAATTCCCCAAACAGAAGACAGGCTAAGGCTATTTGCTTTCGGGGACCCCACCCCCACAGAAGTGTATGGTAATGTTCTGAGACAGTGTGGTTTCATTATAACCCTTTGGCCCCTTTTTGCAAGAATTTTAACTTAATAAGTTATTTTAAGAATCTATATTTTGAGATTTAATTTAATTTCTGTTCTTTTAGAGCACTGAGGAATGAGCCTTGTGCATGCTACAGAGTTTATTTAGATATGTATTTAATCACAAAGAAGAAATAAGACACTGTGACAGCCAGGGATCCTCAAAAAGGCTTTGTATCATCCATAGCAGAAGTAAAGATGGCCTATAAAATCAGAGTTCTGCTCAGATGCTGACTTCTTCATTTAACAGCCTGCTACCTCAGTGGTCACACGAGTTGGTAATGTCCAGCCACTGAATGACTGTCCAGACTGTACTGGTGACTGGTGGTAAAGTTATAGAGGCCAATGCTATGCACTTTTAACTTCCATCTGGGAAAACCACAAACAGTTCTCTAACTTTTTCTAAACTCTATTCTAAGCTAGCTTTGTACTCACTCACAGAGGAGCTACATATAAACTAATTTCTGCACAGCACTTAACCATGCTTCCCTAATACCCACATTTCATACACCACCGCATAAGGATCAAACCATGCAACAGGGGCTGGAGAGAAGGCTCAGCCACCAAGCGTACTTTCAGGATCCACATGAGAGCTCTCAACCATCTGTGACTATAGCCACATGTGGGTACTGCATGCATGTGGTACACAGATAATAAGCATTCAGGCAAACACCCATGCATATAAACTAAAAATAAATAAATTAATTAAAAAGAAAATACAACCCAGAAGCTATTCTTAGTAAAATACTATTAACTACCCAAGATCTAATTCAAATCTTCCCACATCTCCAGCAATGTTCTTTGTCTATACCAGGATTTTGTCCACTGCCACTTCTGTTTGCAGGTTGGTTATATAGAAAACTCTTCCTTGGTTTACACACTTCTGCCTCAAAATTTTCAAAAGAAACTTAAAAGCATCTTTTACTAATGTACAAATGCTTCTTGTGAATATTTATTTTGGTAATTCTTTTGTGTGTGTGCATGGTCAGGACACTTGGGGCCAACCAAGGCCTAAAAGGTAGTTCTACCACTGACCAAGACACAAAATGAAAATATCCTCAAGAAACAAGACAAAAATTTGTAAGCAAAACAAAAAAATGTTCTAAGCCACTTTTAAGAAAAAAGTAGAGTTATGAAAAATGATTTTTGGAATGTCAAATATTCAATATCCAGGGTTGGCTTGACAACACAGTAATGTGGCCTACAGATACCAAGAAGTCAGTGAGAGTGGAAGAGACCGGCATTTCTTCAGCCCAGCAAGGGTAGTGTGAGAAGTGCTGGCCCTCCTGTCAAAGGCTCTGATTCATTTCATGTCAAGCACAGACATTTAAGAACATTTTATGTCCCTGGCTGCCAGCACAGAGACATGGGCTATTATGTAGGCTCCACTCCGATCACGTTTAAAAACAATTTGGGAAGCCAATACAGAGTGACAACATGTATCCTACAGGGAAATGGGAGGACTGGACTCATTAATAAGACAGAGGGCAATGAGCTCTAACGACAAGCAGCTAGCTCTGTCAGAATCCTGCCCTGTTCCAATGAGGTACACAGGGAGCCCTTTTCCAGTGTCTCAGCCTCACTGACACAAAAGACCAGACAATGTGCAATGGCACAGATTTGTTGACAAAGGGCTAATGATGTGATAGGTGGTCCGTTCACACAAAAACGAAGGGCACAAACATAAACATGTTTAATGAGAAACGTTTAAGATAAAGTAGCTTCCAAAATCAAGAGAGAAAATAAAATCCCTGGTTGATTTGGAAAATTAACTTACAAAAGAATTATCATCTTCCATAGGAAGGCCAGCACATCTACCATGCCATTTGCTGCAGGACTGAACACAGGCTGACATGTAAACTTACCATCTTTGCTTCTTAATCTACTGAGATCTAAATGTGCTCAGAGACAGACTGCCTCAAGGCCCAAACTGCAGCTGGTGAGCCTTCCAGGCCTCCTGATCATCCTTCCACCCCAAAGGAAACAGTGTTCCAAAAAGCGCTGTTGAATACATGGAAGGAGTGGCAAGGACTCCATACTCTTATGGTACTGAGAGTATGCAGAGGGGGAAAGGGCCAGAGAATAAAGTAAAGGATTCAGTGACTAGTAACATTCTTAGAGGCAGGCTACAAACTGCGCTTCCTGTGTTACTGTGTGCTCCCAAACTAAAGCTTAAAGGTAAGCAGCCTTGTGTCTTCATATGATGGTCAACCTCACCTACCTCACTGGGGAAATGGCCTCTGGTGTGTCTGTGGAGACTGTCTAGATTTATATTAACAAGGGAGGTGGGAAGGCCTGGTGGTGGTATGCTACCTTAGACTGTGTAGGGGGAAAGGAGGACTGGGCATCAGATGCGGTTATGACCAGCTGCTTCAGAGTCCAGTTGCCTTGATTACCTGCTATGCTGCACTCACTGTACCTTCAAACTCTGGACCAGGATAAATCCCATCTCCCTTACATCAGAAACAGGAAGGAGGCTATAGCAGGAGACTAGTTCATGTGAAATACTTGTTTGGGGTTTCTAGTTCAGTTTAGCAGCGGTATATATATGAATTTTCTGTCTGTGTGTCAGTTCCAAACTGCTTTCCCACAGAAGTGGAATTCAAATGTATTTTTCTGGAGGAATTGGGAGAGCTTCCTCTTGGGTCGAGGTCATTTGTCCATTGTGCTGGACAACAGTGTGGAAGATATAGCTTTTGAGAACAGATTAGAGTCTGGTTTGCTCTTAGATGTTATAAGCTCCTAGAAAAGATAAAATCAACTGTAAAACATCAAAGCAAGCACCTAGTGTGTGTATATGGGGCTGTGTATATGTGCAGATGTGTTCCTTCTGTGTGCCTGCGTGCATGCCTGCGTGCATGCATGTGTGCGTGCATGCACATATTTTCTCCGTGTTATTTTCTGAGTCAGTCTTTAGCTGCAGAGCTCAACAGTTTGGTTAGTAGTTGCCCAGGCTGTATCTAGCCTATCCACCCCCAATGCTGGGGTTACAGACACTATAGCACCTAGCTGTTATGTGCCTGTGGGAAGTCTGAACTCATGTCTATGTGGTAAGCACTGTTTCAAGGGAGTCATCTCCTAGTCTTTTTCTTTGGGATGCCTCCCCTCCAGCTTCCTGAAATACCTTTCAAGGAACGCAGGTCTTTGGAAGTAGTGTCCGAATATTCACTCACCTGTAGTCTGCAGCAATACTGTGCAGCAGGCAACAGATCTTGTATCTCAAAGCAGGTATCTGGACCACGGTAAATGAGTTCTAAGGATTCTTCATCTTCACCCCATTCCAACCTGTACTCGGAGATGTCGGCACCAGGGCTTTCAGGGCTCTGCAGGGCACACATCTCTAGTTAGTCATTTCACTGAGAGAGGGGCAACATGCCCCAGGATAGTACAATACACAGGAAGAAAGGGTGGCTCCCACCTTCCTTTCGACTTTGACCACTTCCACAACTGCAAATAATGCAACCAATTGTCAGTTTAGGGCTTGGGAGGTAACGGCAGAAGCAACAGAAACTGGGGGTCAGCATGTACCCAACTCACCTCCCAACCCACCAAGACACATCCATCAGGCGTGAAGGAAACACATGGTGCTCTGCACTGCCCAGGGGGCCCTGTGGCCGTGGTGATTTCTGACACATCCGAGTAGGGACCATACTGAAAGAGAAGAACACAGAGGTTTGCCTGACAGGGTGATCTTAGAATGTATGTGGATATAAAATCCTATAATTAAAGAAACAGTATCATTAATAGAGCTGAATAAAAATATTGCCTAGTGTTATTTGTCCTGGCTGCTAGCATGCCCCCTCCTTTGAGACAAGATCTTGCCATGTAGAATAGGTTAACCTTGAACCCATGATGCTCCTGCCTTAGTCTCCTGAATGATGGAATTTACAGGTGTGCCTACCACACCCAGATAGTTATTTGTACTTTCCAGTTTGAAAAGCAATATTGCTGTAACATATTTTCAGAATGTCCTTGAACCTCACATGACATTTATTTTCTTTATATTGTCAATGATCAACATGTTACATCAATCGGCCTTCTTTTTAACAAATTTCCACAATTAATGCAATGTAACAATGGGAACTCATCTATACATACTGCTGAGGCTTTGGGAACCTTTAGCTTATTTTTTTTACACTTTGCCCATCTCTGACACTTTATGGGCCACGTACTCCTCATTTCTTCTGCTTCCCAACACCAGATGAATGAGACAGCAGGGGAGACATGCAGAGTTCTCAGAGGAATCAAGTAAAAACTCAGGAAGCTGCCTCCTCCTCAGGCCCCACCTTATTTGCCTACAACTAAGCAGCCCGAGGCATAGACAGTATGTTATAATGCTTTCTGGGGTGTGTGTACAATCACGCGTGTATGCTACACGGCATGCGTGTAAGTGTGAAGACCAGGGACAACCTCTGCTTCCACCTTGTTTTCTGAAACAGGGCAGGTCCTCACTAGGTAAGCTAGGCTGGCTGGCCAGCAGCTCCAGGCAAGGATACTTTCCCAGTGCTGAGATTACAAGTGTGCTCCCCCATGCCTAGCTTTTTAAAATGGAGGCTTTGGGCTCTAATTTAGTGTATACAAATACTCTCCTGGCCCAGTCTTCCCAGTTCCCTGGAGAATCTTTACCAGGACTAATTCCTACAGCCCATGAGGTTGCCAAGAGAACAGGAAATTCTTTCATGAATTCTCTCTCTCTCTTTCTCTCTCTCTCTCTCTCTCTCTCTCTCTCTCTCTCTCTCTCTCTCACACACACACACACACACACACACACACGGTATCTTCATGGAAAAGCTGAAACAGAAACTTTGTGGTGCCTGACCTATAGGAAATTGTGACAGTATTGCTTCTCAATAGGATCTTACTAAACACTGCAATGATGGGGGGTTGGGGCAGCTGCAGCATACCCCTGAGAACTTTGGGGACTGAAGAGGTAGCTGTGCTCCAGTTATGGGGTCACCTCACACTCACCCCTCCATCATTCAGAGCCCTCACTCTGAAGCGATACACAGTTCCAGGAAGCAGGTTGCCGACAGTGCACGCCAGCTCTGGACCGTGGTACACCTCCGAAGCCACGCCCTCAGGTTCTGCCATCTCCACGCTGTACTCAGAGACCTCACAGCCACTTTCAGATGCAGGGACATCTGAGAAGTTAAAATTTTTTCATCTTTCAATTTTTTTAATTTCTTTTGTAAGTTTATTGAGTATGTCTGTGTGTGTATGTCTGTGTATGTGTGTGTCTGTGTTGCGTATGTGTGTGCCTTGTCTGTGTATGTGTGTTCGGGCATGCATTTATGGGTCTGTGCAGAAGAGGGAGTAGAACAAAACTCTGACAGTGGCATTCTAGGTGGTTGTGAGCCCCCATTGTGGGCGCTGGGAACTGAACCTGGGGGTCCACAACAGCAGCTAGCGCTCTCTTAACCCCAGAACTACCTCATCAGCCTCAATTTTTTTTTTTTGCATTTCCAGTTGGCTGTGCTACATTTGATTTTTTTATTGTTATTTTTCAAAATATGTATGTGTTGTTCAATTTTTATTATTTTTAGTTTCTATTATTAGAGGAGCTTCCCAATTAAAAAGTGAAAAGCTCCTGAAGAATCCAAACTATCCAAAGCAAATGCATTTTAATTTGCTTGATTATATTTTTAAAAATCCAGGAATAACAGGAGCACTAGGCAGACCTTCCGCTTCAGTAGAAAAAGGGGAAGGAAGGAGGGAAGAAAAGCATCTCTTTAATGTCAGACTTCACGCTGAATTTACAGGACCCTAAACTGGCCTAATATTTTATTGCACTCTAGACTAAGTAGGAATGAAAGGTTTGCTAATGTCCCACACATTACTACTCCAATGTGCACACTAGAGGCTGCCAATGTGCTGGAAGCAGTGGAAGGCAATGCTATAGAAACCCAGGGCCCGCTGTGTCCTGATGCTGCTCTTTGGACACTTTCTTGGTGTAATCTCTAAACTTTGCACATGTTTTCTTCCCATGTTGTACGATACCTCGATAAGGTAGGCTATTCTGGAATTCCCTCTAGAAATGTGACCTCTGAAAGTTAGAGTTAGAAACAGCATCTGTAGCACCCTCAGGAATGGGAACGTGAGCAGTTGGAAGGTGTGGGGTGAGGGAAACCCAAGGCGCCCAGGTTATGGAGAACACAGATATGTCAACAGGGTGGCACAGCTTTAGAAGGAAGCCCTGGAGCCGAGTGACAAAGCACTGTGTCTTTATCTCCCACTGTCCTGGTCAATGTCAACACAAAGGTTTATTCACTCACCCCACTCTAAGTGAACTTCTTTGTGCTTTGGTCTACCCAAAACCCTCGGTGGTCGGCATTGACCTGGTGCAAGGCTTAGTGTGCGAACAGGGAGACTTTCAGAACACTGTGGGAGAAACACCAGAGAGACCATTGCTTAGTTATTGTGAACTGCTCACCCCTTATCTACCAGGCTAATTCTATACCATGACTGTAAATGGGACCAAAAGGGACCAAAAAGGTATGCCTGTCATGTACTCAGCTCTTCAGGAGGGGCCCATGCCTCTCTGCATGTCCAAGTGTGTGTGTGTGGGGGCGGTCCTCATTGTATACAATGGTTACAGCAAGAGCAGCTCTTTCTGATATCACCTTATTAGGATGGAGCATCATTTCCAATAAGCACACTTACTTTTCTTTACGCAACATGACAAAGACCATTTAGGAAGATACAAGGGAACACAAAACAACAACTGGATAAAGTTAGGAATGGCATCCTAAATGGCCAGCTGGTCAGAGAGACCACGGAGGAAGCGGTCAAAGGGATCACTTGCCCACCATGTCTGACTTTCACAGTAGGTCCGGCAGTGCTAAAATAACGAGGCCTCACTTTTGTGGGACCTGACTGTGCAAGGCTGGCTGTATAAAAGTTGACCATCTTATGAGAATTGAGCAAACATGGTGGGGCCAGGCAGTTCCATCCTTTCCAGAGCATTGATATGTGGGAAATGAACTCTATGCCCTCAAGTAATGCATATGCTACCTCACACAGTCCCTCCCATGGGAAGTACCATGGATGTTCTATGGCTTTGGTCTGGATATACTCCAAAGGAGGCATTCTGGGCAGCCCCGGCACTGTATGAACATTTTCTAAGTGGACTCTTATCCCACGGGAGAAGGGGGTCTGTCTAGACACTGAGGAACTGCTACTCTACGCATGGCCTGTGTGTGTGTTGTATAAAATTCAGGAAAATGTTAGACAGGGCAAGTCTTATATTTAATAATCAATTTACTACTGGGTGACTAGGTCTCTTATCATGAATGAACACTGAATGAACAACAAAATGAATGACTATTGTCTACAGTGCAAATGCTATTACAGTGCCTCTTTCGTGAATGTTAACACCACACCCACACTCTTATTTCAAGAGCACTTTGCATTTATTAGATTATATTGAACCTCTAGTACTGAATCTCCTGACATTCACCTGGCTGGTCTACAGTAATACAGAGATGAGACATGGCTGCTGCCTGCAGACCTACACTGCAGAAGTGCCCTTAGCTCAATTATCAGATTTATACTGTTTTTACAACAGTCTCCCAGCAGGTGGCAGAAGAGGACCTGGCCAGGTCTTGACTCTAAAGTCTACTTTTTCCTTGGAATGACTGTAGCCTCCTTTATTTGGTTAATGCAAATCCTAACAAATTTCATCTCCCAACATTATCCAATGATAAACCAGTGACAAATGACCCAATACATTGGGGAATACATTGGGCCTATGGTGTCTGCCCTGTAAGTTTAGGTGGAAAGATAATTTTCATATCCAGAGGTGACACTAAGTCAGGCATCATCAACAAAATACATTTAAAACTGCAATACATATATTCTGCTGTACTGCCACGGCACTTCCCAATCTGGTCAAGAGACCTGCTGTCACACACTAATAACCAACCTGACTGTGCCCGCCGGTGCTGATGCAGCATACTCGCAGTTTGTACAAAGTGCCTGGTTTCAAATGGGTAAAGACATACTCCGTAGCAGAGCCACTGTAGGCCACTTCCCACTGACCAGCTGTAAAATGAGATGTGTGTAAGTGTAAGATTTCTGGAACAGCATGACGGTCCCCCGTTAGAAACAGCGTCTGACACCAAACACCAGTGGCTTCCCCACAAACCCAGAGTGACCTGACACTAATACACACACGGGCATTTTTACGACCAGTGTGACATTGCTGAATCAAAGGCTGGGATATGGGAAGGAAGCCCTATGACATGAAGTTGGCACACGGGAGGGTATAAGGACAGTGTTTGAACAACTGTGAAATATCACAATGAGGGGTACTGTCCACATGGCACAGGCTTCCAGAAGGTCTGGGTGAAGCTGAAGGTAGCAGTCAGTCAAACTACCTTTCCAGACCACGATCTTTTGGTAAAGGCCCGTTGTCTTTAAGGATCCCACTAACAAAGATGTGCCTGATGGCGAGAGATCCAAGGTGACACACCTGGAGTGACAGTGACTCAGGTTGTCCCAGCAGTTCTGAGATGGAAGGAAGCAGATGGACGGAAGGTGTCCCCCAGGCCAGTGTCCATGGGGGAGAAGCACCTGGAAGCTGTCTGACCTCGGCCTGCTTCAGCATCAGGTTACAAGGAAATCTTTGTTTCTACTAATGTGGTTTCAAGTTGACCACTCTGCACAGGCCTTTTACTTCATGAATTGTTTTCGGGAAAACACACTCACCCTATTCTATGGTGTTTTATAAAGTAACCTCCACAAATCCCTTCAGCTGCTTATTCCGTTAGAATGTATCCCTACCCCATGGCCCTGGGCCTTAGTAGGCCGGAGATAGGATAAAGCTCCATATGAACTGAGAACTTAAAGTGGTGTTTGAACCATGAGGCTGACACCCTCCCGAGGGACAGCAGGGGCAATGGCAAATGAAAGGATTCTATCAATTATCCACTGCTGGCCAGCTGCCAGCGTTAATGAAAACTAACACCCACTCTTGCCCTGACTCACGGCCTGAGGGAGCCAGGACAATGCGAAGCCAGCTTCCCAATAAGCAACCGGCAGACACTGACTTCTCTCCCAGTCAATGTGAACACTACTATGTGAGCTCCTTGTGCAGAGACTGATTTCATGTTAGGAACAGCCGTGCCATCTCCAAGCATTCTCCCATTATCAGTGTAAGATAGTATTATGAAATGGGCTTTAAAACAAAACAAAACCAAACCGGACAAAGACAGCCTAAAAGCCCAACCTCAGGTGGCTGTGGTACATATACAAACACAAAGAGTCACTTGTTCCCCGTGACTTGGGGTTCTCTCTTCTGTCAAAGGCACGCATGCATACTTTATAAAAAGTACTTTTACAGCAGCCTTCCTGGTAAAATTAGCTTACACTAGTTTTTGACAACTCTATCTTTCTCTGTTGAAGCCCAATGAGAACATTTCCAGCGGCTCTAACGATGCTCATTCTTACTCTGTACCACTTAAGTGATTCGTGTGGTAGCGGTGCGCGCACACATTCACGTATGTCACAGCACACACAGGGTGGTCAGCGGACAGCTTTGTGGAGTTGGTTCTCCCTCATCATTTTCACATGGGTTCTAGGGATTGGACTCAGACTGGGTGGCAAGTCCATGGACCCACTTTAATCCTTGGAATGAGACCCAGTGTGGAGAACTCTAACTCCAGAGTCACAGTGGAGACCAAATATGTTACCACAGTCTGACACGCATCACTGGCCACACTATGACAAGGCTGTCACGACATGGGAGGATGCCAGGTAGACTGCTCCTGACCCTCTGCCCACAGTTTCCAGAAGGGTGGCAGGCTAGGGGAGAAAGTCTTGAGCTTATTACCTGTGTTTTCATGAGTGATACAGAAAACATGGGCACTTTAAGCAGAGTGAGCCGAGGTGTGGGAAAGAGAGGAAATACTGGGGGCACAGTTTGGTGTAGAGGACTTGCTGAGGTGGGTGCGTGAAAGAAAACTAACTCCAAGTCAAACACTAGTGACGGGGGTGTGGGAGAGTAATAGGCAGGCAGGTGGATAGACAGATGACAGATAGGTAATGGATGGATGGGAAGACATATAGACGAGAGATACATACACAATGATGCACAGATAGGTAGACAGGTGGCTTGACCACACTGCCAGCTCTGTCATGAGAACTACTGCCTTCCTGTTGCTGCTACTGCAAGGGTCTGACCACACCAGGACAACAACTCAGGGTGTGAATGTATTGTATAAAAGTTTCCAAAGTGTTACCTTCAGAAGTTCCATCTGTGATCTCCAGCAGATACTTAAGAATTTCTGAGCCACCGCTGTCCTTGGGAGCATCTGGAGATGCATAGCAAGCATAGTTAGTGAGGAAAGAGTAGGATGACATTGGTAAACAACATCAGAGAACAAAGAAACCCTACCATTACACGACCCTCAGTCTGGAGGGGACAAAAGGCACAATTCATTATCTTCACGATCCCTGTCCTTTTAATTTTTGTCTTTTGGACAGCACTTCCTACTTCAGGCTGGCCAATTCTGCCTCAGAACTGAGATTATTTATAGGTGTGAGCCCCCCTACACACTGACCTCTCAGTATCAAGAAACTGATTTTTTTCTGACTTTTCTTTAAGGTTGTTGAAATGCCGAATGATATGTAAGGCTTAGCATTTATTTAGTGAAATATGCACAAAATCTAACAAGTAGAATGATTTCCATTTGATCAGAATTATCCAGGGTACATGAACTGGCTTTTCTAGAGCCCACCCTGCATGGTGGGATACAGTACTCAGTCTTGAAACAGAGAGGAGGTGCTTGGTCCTGCCTCAGTTTGGTATGCTAGCCTGTGCTTCCTACTCAAGGGAGGCCTGACCCAC
Organism: Phyllotis vaccarum; assembly: GCA_033318265.1. Taxonomy (NCBI): domain Eukaryota; kingdom Metazoa; phylum Chordata; class Mammalia; order Rodentia; family Cricetidae; genus Phyllotis; species Phyllotis vaccarum. The sequence continues at coordinate 31,227,938 of JARWLC010000010.1, read as the reverse complement.
TTTGAGGACAGGATGGGGGTGGGGGGAAGGTGGGGGATACTGGAAAAGGCGGGAGAGAGGGAACAGTGGATGGTCTGTAAAAGGAATAAAAACTTCTTAAAGTCAAAAAAAAAATTGGTGATTTTTATGCAAAGTTGAAATGCTCAGATACTTTTATTAATTTTACTTTATATATTTTATGAGCAACTAGATTCTTTTGAAAAATGAGGAGAAAAGAAAAATGCTTTGGTAAAATAAATAAAATGTTGGGATGGAATAAATTTACTCCATCACACTTTCTACCAAGTGAACTTTATGTCCCGACGCAGGGAGCCAGATCAACATGTGCACCAGGCAGTGTGGGGAGGCGGGCACTGTCAGTTACTAGTGTCCCCTATGTTACCCTGAATAAACAGTTACAGACATTGTCGCCTCCAAGAGCTTTGTTTTCTGAGCCTGAAAACACAAGGCAGAATAATTTTGCCCGCTGTGAAGGATTCCTGTTTGGCAGAGCCTGCTATCTCTATGTCCTTGGTCCTGGGAAGACTTTCCAAGGCCTTGACTTTAGTCGCATGGATTCAGGAAGCTCATTTTCCGAGGTCTCTGCATTATGTACACCTATGTCTCTAATAACACTTACAACAGTAACGGTAAAAAACCAACCCAGCACAGCTGAGGACAGCGAGGGGAGAGCACAGGGGGACAAATGTTACGACCATGCAGAAATGTGCATGACCCTAAAATGACCCACAGTACAGAGATAAAATAACCACCAATATCCCCCTAGGTTATCTCAGCCCCAAGTGAAAAGTCCTGAAGCTCAGGGTGGCAGCCACATACCTTTCCTATTTTATTGCAACACTCTGCATGCCAAAAAGAAAAAAACGCATACCTAAATTTGAAATCCAATCTCAATATTAACTTAAAAATATTTTTCTATTACATTTTTAAAAGTGAGTCATTAAAGAATAAATTATCTAATCATGAATTCTTAAGACTCAAACCAACAATGCGTTTCAAAAAAGAGGAAAACTATACGGGAATTATAAAATGACTCACTTTTAAAATGGTTCAATTAAGCAGTGCACTGAAGTCTGGCCATACATTAAAACCCCATTGCCTCCTCCAGTCCCCAGGATGCTTCTCACACACGTAAAATAAACACATGATGCCCTAACACATGATATTGGATATTTGTGTCTGATTTGTCACCACTGAAATTAAAAGGAGTCAAAAAGGAACAGTGGTAGTGGTGGCAGACGACGTACCCCACTTGACACTGAAGCCATGAGATGTGACTGGTCCTTTGATGAGTGGTCTGGTTGGAGGTCCAGGTCTGTCGGGACTGGTTGTGCAAACCAGGACTTCACTTGGACAGCTTCTCCCTTCCATATTAGAAGCAGTCAGCTGTAAGAGGGCCAAGAGAGGAGCAGCACATGTAAGTTACAGGCAACAATTAAGTCAGTAAGACTCTGTAACACTGCAAGGTCAGTTCTGTAGATTGTGACACACACACGGCCATCCAGTCACATGTTTTCTTTCTTTAGACCACTGATTTAAGTGTCTGTGATCATTTACTTTGCTTATATCTGGTTATTAACTATTTGAAATAAAACTATAAATGAGGCTTTAGCTAAGGATATTTGTATATCCTTATAAGAAGAAATATAAGCCTAGGGTAAGGGTACATGCTGTAATAGGGCATGAGGGACACTGAGGTAAGAAAACTGAGTTTGAAACCATTCCAGGTTATGTAGCAATTTCCAGGCCATTCTGGAATACAGAATGTTTCAATAAAGGAGGAAGAGGAGGCCGAAGTGGTCGCATATATAAAATTAGTATGTTTCTACCCAATTCTGTTCTGTTTGATGAAAAGAAAACATGGATAAACCAGACAAAAACTTCACTTCTGGAGGAGTCGGACAGTGCCATCTGGTGGAGAATGTCAGCAGCACAAATATACTCTGGGAGCCAACATGGATATTTTTAGCATACCTAAAACAATTATACTCCTCAAACAGTCAGTTACAACATTCTGCTTGATAATTTGACAAACACTGGAGTGACTAAATGCCAAATAAAATTACTTAGCCCTAAAATAAGAGAAGGGAGGCGGAGAATCTTCAGGGAATACAAGGAAATAGGGTGTCATGCGCAGGATTGATGCAGGATGCTGGGATAGAAGGAAGCATTGTATGCAATGCAAAGCAGCACTCAGATTTGTAGCTGTAACACAGATCCCTACTGGGACCTTGGCTGTTCATAAGCCAGTGGTTCTCAACCTATGGGTCAAATGAGCCTTAGCCAGGGGTCCATATCAGATGTCCAAATCAGACATTTGCATTGTGATCCATAACAGTAGCAAAATTACAGTTATGAAGTAGCAATCAAACTAATTTCATGGTTGGGGATCACCACATGAGGGACTGTATTAAAGGGCCACAGCATTAGGAAGGATGAAAACCACTGGCCTAAGCTGAGGAAGGGCTGGGAAATAGGCAAGAAAGATGAACGAGGAAAGAGCCCTGGAAGCCAGAGCCTGTGTAAGCAGCACAGGGAAGGAACAACTGGCCCAGTGAGGACAGGGACACACAGTACCAGCTTAGTGTCTTCCTGGCTGGATACTTGCTCTTGCTGTAAACAGCATCTTCTCGCATGGATTTCTGTCTAGAAACTAGATTTTCAAATTAAAATATGGTAGGTGCTCGAAAGTGTACGTGCTACTCTGAAGGTGCTGTCCATTTTAGTACTTTTCTGGCCTGAAGACTCCACTGGAAATGTAAGTGGAGGAGGGACACTAAAGTGTCCTCGGCTCCGAGGCTGTAAGACTCACCCTGAATTTGTACTGTGTGCTTCTTTTGAGGTTTCTCACGGTACAGGTTAGGTCTTCTCCACTGTACTTCGGGTGGAAATGGTTATCCTGAAAAGGCAAAGCCAGAAAGAAACATCAGAATCATAACACGCTGCCCTCAAATTCCGTAGGACTCAGGGCACTGACTATGGCTTTCTATCTCCGCCAGCGAGCCTGGAGGCTGGTAGCCATTGCTAAGAGAGTATCACGGGCCCACAGTGCCATGGACGGCTTTTTAAGGCCAATTTAGGTCTCATCTGCCTTTGTATTATGATGAGACAGTAAGTACTTGAAACACTTTTATCTAACAGTTCATTTGTCATGAGAAAAGCCTGTTGACTGGGAGGCTGATACTGCAAAGGGGCTGTGCTGACAGGCAAGAGTCCTGAGCACCGTGCTCCCTTCTGGCTAAGGGAGAAGGCATGGCTTGGCTGGCTAAAGACATCCTTCTTTAAGGGCAGATCTTATACTGTAGGTGAATACACTGAATTCATTATTTCATAGTGATCTGCATGCATGCATCCTCCCATCATCCCTCTCTCCCTCCCTCCCAGGCAACTTCTATGCATCAGGCTCCCTTCAGGCTCAAGAGAATCAGCCCTGATAAAAGGCAGACAGAGCCTGGTCCATAAGATGCTTACATGTCAGCTAAGGAAGGCACCTGAAAATCTTATACACAAGAAGGCACACCATGTGGTAGCGTGGGCTGTGAAGGCGCATGAAGGCAAGAGGCAGGCCGAGAAGCTCCCGAGACACTGTCAGAGCAGCATGAGCAGATGAAGTGCACTGGCCACACATGCCTCTTGGGATTCAAACTTAATACAATTCAAAACTCAGCTCCTCCACTCAACAGCCATATTTCAAATGCTCACAGATACACGTCCTGTATAAACTATGGGACATGTCTACTACTGTGGAGTTCCACACAACAGAGATGGCCCAGAGTGGTCAGGCGAGGGCTGTCCTAGGAGGATATTTGCTGAGATGTGAGAAGACACCAAAGGAAACCAGCAAAGTGAGAAAGGTTTCTCCAAGGGGCTCCCTGCAGGGGGACATAGGAAATACAAGTCCACGAGGCCAGGGCACAGTGGTATAAGAAACCTAAACCACAAAGATACAGGGCCAGTTGGGGGGGGGGGTACTAGGACAGCTGTGGCCCTTCTGCAAGAGAGAGGCTGGGTGGCATAGGCTCTGTGACAGTGATCACAGGGCATCAGAAGGAGGGGACGCTGCAATCATTTAAGGCAAGGGAAGCCTGTGCCTAGGAGGGTTCCTTAGCTGTGGGGATGGTAAACTTTCGTTAGACTTCGGAATAATTTTGAAGGATTACAAAGATTTGCTGGTCGATTCAATCTGGGGTCATAGGATAACTCCAGCTAAAAAGGCCAGGAGCCATTTGCTGAGCTGGGGGAGGGCAGCTTGACGCGCCCAGCAATGACAGTGGTGGGAGAAAAGAAGAGTGGCCTTGAATTTGGGTAGTAAGGTGGCATGATGCTCTCTGAAGGACTCACGTGTTCATCCTCCTGAATGTCCAGGGTGTAGGTAATCACTTCCTCAGGAGAGCAGCCTTCGGGCCTATTCCACTGCAGTGTGATCCAGGTGACACCAGCTCGGACGAGCCTGGGCGCTGAAGGCATCTGTGGAGTGTTCCCCAGGGTATAGCACACTACCTCCTGGCTGTAACCACTACAGGGGAATAGACACAAGAGACATCTGAGGGCCATGTCAGGAGTCCTGGCCCTAGTGGAGTGTGGTGGAAAAAGATCTTGTACACAGGACACTTCCCTCCACAGCTTTTAATTGTTCCATTGTGCCCTATAGTCTGCATTTTACAAAAGCCCTCCAAGCTGTAAGAAAATGGGCTTCTGCCTGCATTTCCCTCAAAAGCAAAGCACGGCACCACATTTATCAAGGTAAGAGTAGCTACTACCAAAAGACTTCATCTGAACATATGTAAAAAAAGTCACATTGTTGAAGAAACATGAATTTTACAGGTTTTCCAAGCCCATGGTGTCTCTAATTCATTACAGAATTCCTGAACTGTAGAAGCCTGTATCAGCCCAATGTTTCCAGCTAGAAAATCCCTAAGATGCATGCTTTCCAGGCAAGTGGGAACAGTTCTTCAAAACTCTGATGTTACAGAGGCTTCTCCAGGCTGGGTCGTGAAGAGCTCAGTCTCTTAGGTCAGGAAACAAAAAGATTACTCCCTTGATCAGGAGCTACCTAGCAAGAACTAAGACATGGCCTCTTTTCAAAGCCCCTAAATCAGCAGGCTCCTTGGTCAGGCCCCCTTCCTTTTCTCCTGCAGCCTGGAGACTGCAGACGAGGTAACCCAGATTTTCCTGTTTCGATAACTTGATGATAATGGTCGCTCAGCAACAGTTTCTTTGTATCAGCCACAGTCATAGAAATTGTAAAGGAAAGTCATTAGTGACACAGAACAAGGAATAACTGATGGGTGCAAGGGTGGAGAGACACTCTGAGGAAGGCAAAGCTCTGCTGCCATCTTCCTCTTGGTCCCCAGGCCCTTTAGAGGGCCTCATAACACAGCTGTGAAGGTAAGTAGTCTGCCACCCCAGAGGCCTTCTCCCTCCTTAGAACTTCCTCTCAGAACTGCTTCCTCAAAGCTCCAGGCAATGTGAGACAGCCAGAATCACACCAAGACTGAAGGGTTAGAAGAGCAGGAGGCCCCATACCTGGTGCCGATGTCATTCCGAGCAGCAAGCCTGAACGTGTAGCCCATGGCTGGACAGAGCTTTGTCAATTTGCAATGCTTCTGGTTCCCAAAGAAACACTGTCTGAAACCGCTATCCCTCTTGCCCTGGAAGACAGAGACAAGGCTGGTGTTACTGTCTAGCAGAAAGGCACCCGCACATTGCACTCTTAATTTTCTTGTTTATTATTATGATTAGACTTGCTGCCTCATTCATTTAAAAAGTTTAAAAATTATTGTGCAAACAAATAGGGGTTTATATTTCCAAATAAGTGCAATTAAAACAACAATATCAAATTACCATAAGAAAATGAAGAAATATTTTCAACAATTGCTGAAATTTCTAGTTTAGATGAGTGGACAACAGAAGGCATCCAGAGAGGAACCTACGCTGACCATAAAGCATCCCATAGGGAGGCCTACCCTCAAAACAAAAGCTAGACAGGTCTGCCACCGAGGCTCAGAGGTCTTTGGATTTGCATGTATGAGTTTTAGTTGACAGTATCAGGACTTTTCAGACACAGGACAATGTGGCAGTTAAGGACCAAGACCGCCAAGATCTTCCTCACTTGGACTGGTGGTGATGACCAGTTGAGCATGTGAGTTGCTGAGCGCCAAGGATCGCCAACTTGGAAGTGGCCTGGCCTTCCTCAGGAGTCCTCATACACTCCAAGGCTCCATCCCTACAGCTGAACACTGGGCAGGTAGGTGTTTCTTTTCTCTTCTGTCAAGGTGGTCCAAACCCCTTGGCACACATTAGTGACAGGGAGCTGTTTATGGTCCCCTAAAAACTGGCTGCCAGTCTTTGAATCATCCTATCCACATCAGCTATCTCCTGAAAATGTGCAACCACTGCATATGGACTTGAACGTCAATGTCTGATGAGCCTCCGAACAATGGCTGAAAGCCTATCTATACCCCCCTCTCCTCTCCTCTCCCTCCCTCCCCATCTCACACACATCTGATGAGCCTCGGAATAATGGCTGAAAGCCTATCTATAACCCCCCATTTCCCCCTCCTCCCCCCATCTCACACACACTACATTCATTCCAAGTTTCTTATGAATGTGTTTCAAGTTTGTTGGAATACATCGCTGGCAGCCTTCTCTAAGCTCAGAAATATGGAAATTCCCTCTCTTCTCAGCAAGGCTTCATGCTCTCTTTCTGCCCTTATCTGGAGGATGTCTCAAAGCCTGGAGGACTGACCTTATCTAAAAGCTGTCTCTAAACCAGATGCTGGTCTCTAAAACCAGATTCCAGATTCATCCTTAGCTTGACCCTTGACACAGATCCCTGCTCGGAAGACTTGTGCTAGGTAGTCTGCTATAGGAGCTACTGCCATATACTAAGTCTTGTGACAGGGACATGGCACTTAGTGTAAACCAGGGTCTGTGCCCAGGCTCCAATCCTATATATTCTTTATACCCCGGAATAAAACTGAGCTGATTCACTGTGTCCCAGAGATTTGTCTCTGTTCATGCTCACGGCCATGTACAAAGCTTTCTGTCACACTCTCTGCCCCTTTTCCCACTCAGACTGATGGCTGACAGGCCAAGAGGGAAAGAGGACCTCACACAAGTTCTCTTATGTAAAAAGAAAAACATATAGGTTGTCTGTCTGTCTTCTGTTCTGGAATGTAAACCCAGGTTTCCATACATGATAGATAGGTAAGCATTCTATTGCTCACTCACTCCCAAGCCCCTCACTTCATTTTATTCTAAGAAAGGGTCTCCATAGTTCCTCAAGCTAGCCTTGAATATGTGACACCCCCCCCACACACACCCACATCAACCTCCTGAATGGCTGGGTTACAGCCTAAGTCATTAGAGTCTTCCAGTGGGATCGGATAGTGCCATATTTAAAGAAAAGGATAATTTAAACTGGGCCTTGTTTGGAGACAAAGAAAATTCATATAAGCAGTTTTCTAGAACAATATTCCCACTCACAATAAATATTACCTTATTAATTGACCATAAGAACAAGTAAACACACTAGCCTGGCATGGTGGTGTGTGGTAATATATTGGATACTTAAAAAAAAAAAATAGTCTGGAATATCAAAAGACAGAGTCAGTCTCAGAGCCAAGAAGCTGAACGGTCTGGGAGTAGTGACCCACACCTTTAATCCCATCTTTGGGAGGCAGAGATCTGTCAGTATCTCTGTAAGTTCAAGGCCTACCAAGAGTCAGGTAGTGTAACACACACTTTTAATCCTAGCTCCAGAAATGTTGTATGAGGAAGTCAGATAGCTGGGCAGAGGGAGAGAAGAGAGATGTTCAGACAGCTGAGGAGAGAGAGGTTTGGGGTCGAAGACTTGTGGAGACAGGCCTGAGGGGTTGGCTAGGTGAGAAGTGGTTGTGGTTTGTTCCCTGTCTCTCTGATATTTCAGCTTTTCCCCAATATTTGGCTCTAGGTTTTTATAATAATACCATATAAAATTTGTGCAATAGTGGTTTACACATGAAATCCTAGCCTCATGAAGCATAGATAATCTCTATAAATTTGGGGCCAGTCTACATACTGAGTTTGAAGTCAGGTAGGGCTACACAGAAAGACCCTGTTTCAAACAAAACAATACAAAATCACATACTGTCTAACTAACAGTTCCACAAGAGACCTAACATTCTCCCCAACTCCCAAGTCTCCAGGAATATGTCTGAAACTCTCAAATCACTTCCTAAAGCATGAAGTGGGCAGTTTTCTTCTAGGCCAATTTAAGCATCTCCTTTGGTAAGCAGGCTCTGAATGTAGACTGTGAGAACGTATTGTAGGTGATATGTAATTAAAAACAAAGGCACTAAAGTAGACACACTGAACAGGACAGTGTAACACAAACTACTGATAACTGAATGCCCCCCCCCCCACCTCAAGCAAGATGGCACAGGCCCTGACAGAAACCCTGATGGTCCTTAGATCCAAAGTTCATTTTGTCAAGGGTTCAAATACATTCAGGTCCAACTATGGACAGGCAGAGGATGAAAAGTAGAGTATTTTCCAACGTGACAGAGAAAAATCATGGCGTTGGTTCGCTGCTGACGTACAGACTGCCACCTTGAGTGCTAAGGTTGGTGTTGTAGGTTTACTCATAGGAAAACTGCTTATGCATCTATTCGCCTAATTATGGCTAGTGTCGGAGCATACTACATGAACATCCTAGATCTGCCTTTCTTCTGTCTCTATTTCTGAACTGTAAACTGTGAGAAAGTAAACTCACCCCCTGCCAGCGAGGCTGCTCTCTGCTGCTCTACTGGCTCCCTTTTCATGGCCTCAGTTTCCCTCTTCCATGTTTAGCCTCCGTTACCCATTTCTGGTACTTACAATAATAGCCGGTAAATAAAAGCCAGACTGTTCCTCACTAGTCAATCTGCTTTAATAAGTAAAAGCATACAGTCTATGACTTAAAAACAGAGTGCCAAGCTGCCAGCTGGGGCGTGGCTGCAGCATTCACTGGAGGCCTGGGGATGCAAATGCCCCACGTTCTTCAAGACGTTTCTCTGACTTTAAAGAACTCCACATCTTTAGGCACTGTGTCCAAACTTTCTTTCTTATTTATTTTCCTTTTACATGATGTGTATTTGAGTGCGAGGGCGGACTTGTTGAGTGCAGTTCTTGTTAAGGCCAGGAGGAGGCATCAGTTCTCCTGGGATTGGAGTTAAAGGCAGATAGGAGGCATCGGAGGTGGGTGCTGGGACCCAAACTCAGGTCTTCAGCAGTGCATGCTCTTAACTGCTGAACTCTCTCTCTAGCCTCCAAACTTCCTTTAATAATAAGCCCTGAGATGCAATTAGAACTTAGGGATATGTAGAAAGATTTAGCCTTGGTTGGGCCATTTTAGAAACAATTATTTGATGAGTTTGATCAGGTAATTAAATAAAAAAGAAACATCCATGCACGACAGGTTTCATATTGAAGAGCAGAAATACAGTAAGGCACTGGCCAAGAAAACTAATGCAGTGACACACATCTCGCTGGTCTGTCCACCGATCTGGCTTCCACATGGCGCATAAGAAATGAGGTAAGTAGTGTTCAAGGGGCAGGAGAAAACAGAGAATCCAACAATTAGATAACATTTGTAACAGACCTCCCCCTCCATTAGTTTACAGAAATCCCAAGGAGGACTCTGGGTTAGTAACATCTATTGGCAGTGGTAGTCGGTAGTCAGGATTTAAAAACAAAACAAAAAATACCTCAAACAGCTAATGCTTATGACAGGAGACTGAATGGTTCCTATAAATTGACAGAAAGGATAATACAAATGCTCATGATTTTTTAAAATCAGAAATTAAATAAATAATAGCTGTCACTTTCAATGAAGGTTTATATAGATGGCCTGTTCTCTCTTCTAACAAAATCTAAGATGACATGCAGAGGTTTGCTGAGATGTGTTTTCCCTAGAAAAGTTATTTTCTTGTGTCTCTGTGCAAATCTATGTGTGGTTGCACCCATCTGAACGTGAGTGTGAGTGCAGAACTGGAGGACAGTCTTGGGTGTTGATCTTGAGGCACTGCCCACCCCCATTTAGAAGCAGTTTCTCACTGGAGCTAGATCTCATTGACTTGACTAGCATCTCTGCCTCCCTACCCCCGTGGCTATGAATATCATATATTTAACATGGTTTTGGGGAGTTGAACTCAGATCCTTATGCATGCATAGCAAGCATTTTATCTTCCTGGGCCAAGAATCTCTCCCCGCCCCCTCCCATAACTGAAGTCAGCCATTACAAAGTTCTCTCCTACAATGACCTTAACAGAAAAACAGGTAACATCCCTAGATATTTTAACCCTGTCCTCATCAATAATCTGGCCAACCATAGGCAGCAGGACAGCTGTGTCCAAGCCTAGTCCTGACTGGTCACCACTTCTGGGATCTCCACAGAGTGGTGCATACACAGCAAAGAGTCAGGTTCCCGGCTTGGTGCACCAGGTTCGCTGAACACACGCCACCTGGAGCAGCAGACTCGAAGATAGGCTTTGTGCTGTCCTTGGTAGAAAGTGAATGACAAGTTTATCCCAACTGGAGAAGTGAGTAAGAGTAGCCAAGCTCTACCCCTGGTCATTTTGAGGTAGAGCTGGCTACTGGGGTACTGACTTACTTTAACATGAGCTGAAATAACCTCTGCCATGTTCTGACCTGCCTCCATGGCCAGAGCCTGTGAGTCCAAAAGAAAGGCTGCCTTTCAGGGCTCATTGGCTTTGCTTCTGCTCATCAACTATGGCATGCACTGATGCTTGTTTCTACAGTTTGCTCTGAGTTCATCGATGGCAGTGCCAATCTTTAAAAGAATGTGAGACAGTCTTGGAGTTCAACCTGGGTGCAGATCAGCCTTGAGGTGCTTTACTTCCAAACCTGGGCTGTTTCCTTTTCCAAGTTCCATGAGCCCCACCCCTTCTAGCCTGATGGTACCAGTTCATCACCCTGGAGAGCTATTTTTTCTGCCCCACAAACCCCTGGTCAAAACTGCCCCCGAGGAAGAGGGCTTGGGCCTACTAGCCAGCTGGTTTGTGTTTACGGCATCTTCAGACTTCCCAGTCCTGTTCCTGTTTCCTCTTCTCATAGAAGAAAAACGCCACTCAGCTGACCCCTCAACCCTGCAGCGTTTCTGTGGAAGCCTGGTCACTGTAACAGTATCTGCTGTGGCTCAACTGGCCGAGCCTGCGCAACTCATCTGGACTGGGCAAGTACTGCTTCTCTTTACTTCTACATCCGCATTCTAAGAGAGCCCACCATCTTCAGGGAGGACAGTCAGAGCCTTCTAACAGAACTGGGCACAGGCGGTCAGCACCTGCCTCCCCTCACGTCTCACATTTGGTTGTACATCTTGATGATAGTGTGCACGGTACACCCCATTCTCTGGGGCTCCTGCTCTTAGAGGAATGGCAATAACCTCCATCTTGTTCTGGTCTGGAAAAGTGTTCAAGCACGGATAGGTAGGCTGAGAGAAGGGAGTTCGAGGATGCGCCTATATGGACACACAACGGAGCAAGACCTACGTCTGCAAACACATTTAGGATGGGGCAGTCACAAAGATCCTAGGGGTACAGATGCCTTACTATACTATACACTTTAGCTTACAATTAAATTTGGGAATAAATTAGACCTGAAAGAGATTTTGAGGATTTTAAGAATTAAACTACATTTTTCTCTCCCTTTACTGCCTGCCTATTTAAGTATTTCTTTCTAATCTAAAGTTAAAAACTAAAGTTGGTTATTAAGTAAGTTTATACCTTCAGACAAGTAATTTATCTCCCCCATAACCACCAAAAAAGGAAACACTTCGCTGTACTGTGATGGGTCACGGAGGAATGGGTTACGTGCTTCTGCTTCCCAGGAGCAGTGGACACCTGATGAGGTCTGACACCTCCAGAGAGAGGGCACAATGTCTTTCTTCCTGGGAACAGAGAAGAACCACTGAGGCATGTTCCTCAAACCTCCTGCTGAGGACCTCCTCCTGCTCTCTCACCAAATCCTCATTTGCAAGGTTCTCTCCTTCCCCTGTCTGTCTGTCTATGCCCCTGCTCACTGTGACATGGTCACATGATAGAGCTCTGGCCAGCCCGGAACTTGCATGGGGTGCCCTCCATGCCTCTTGGGTTCTCTGACTTCATCATACTTTCTCCAGCTCTCCCTTCTTGCCTGAACACACAACAGAAAAGTAGGAATGGAAAAAAACCTTTTGTGCTGAATCGTCTTTGATCTTATATCTAACAGCCTGAGGGTACAGTACCTAAACATCTGGTGGTGTCTATCAGGACTCAAAGAAGTCCAGAGAAGCCTATGTCACAAGGGAGTGATTTGGGACACGGGATGCTTTCATTTCCTATCGTGGAAAAATACAAACATTCTCCAGGCATCACATGGACACTTGTCTCTTAGAAGCAAGACTTTTGGAATGGTGACAAAGGGAGGGTCTGCCTCTTTGTAGGGACATTCAGTTTGCAGACATGACCATCTTGAGGCTGCCAGGCTGTGAGGAACCCCAAAGCCAGCAATGACCTCTATGCCAGAGAATGAAGTTGCCTCAGAGGACTCCCACTCAGTCAATGACAAACCACCCCCCAGCCCCATTCCCCAGTTGAAACTCAGGACTTCATAAAGCTGACTCTCTATTTCCCAAGCCCAGTCCAATCCCTACTCCAGAATTCATGAACACAAGTAAGAGACTGTAGAGATTGGGTGTTGCCAGGTGGCAGAGTGCACAAAGACCTGGGTCTGATGCCCAGCACCACATAAATGGGGTAACCCCACATAGCTGTAATCCCAGCACATAGAGGCGAAGGCATGGACAAACAGTCTTAAAACTGCTGAAAGGCTAACCAGTCTACAAAACAAATTTTAGGCCAGCTTAGGACACATGAGTCTTCATCTCAAAAATAACCACTTAACTGAGTATGTGATTATTGCAAGCCATTGCTGCATCATCTCCTCTACAATCTCATATCCATTCATTTGATGCCTTTGTATTAATTTCAGCAAACTTTTACCACTATCCCCAACTGCAGAAGACTACATGCTTCACTCAACAGTGTTCTGCTTTTGTGTGCCGTTCAGAACATGCAAAGCCATCTAATAAAGCAAAAGACCTTTAAAATGCCCCTCCCAAATTATTGCAGGTGCAAAAAAAGTCAAATTTCTAGACAACAATGATTAACCCAAGTTGACTGTGCAGTAATGTAATTATTTCACCTACAGAATTACAAAGTAGACCAAAACCTTGCCTTTTTTTTTTTTTTTTTTTTTTTTTTTAAATTTTTACTAGTGCCAAGGATGGAACCCAGAGGCTCAGGCATGACAGACATGCACTGCATGACTGAGCTACATCCCCAGTCCCGGGGGGTGGGGGGTTTAAACTTTTTAGCAAGCCATTTCAAGGAGGGGCAGAAATGAAACAGTTTTTCCCAGGACCTGCACTTTTAAGCGGGCTTCTGGCTATCTGAGTACACAATGGGAAAGAGTCAGGAGAAAAGCCCATTTACAGGACCGTTAGTCAGCTTGAAAACTGGTAGGGGAGGTACATAAAAAATTACTTGATTCCATTTATAGGACCTGACTAATTTTTAAAGTTAAAATGTGTTTAAAAACAGCATGTTACTGTTTGTGTTAATTTGTCAAGGAATGTAGTAACAGAAAGATTGAAAACAGTAAAAAACCCCACTTTTTCAAGTAGTTTTTCTTCTACTGAATATCCTCCGACCAGCTGTCTTCAGGACATGGGAAGATGGACTTTCTACAAGGGCTGGCTTCTGCTCCAGGAATTTAACACTTCTGGGCTAATTCTACACACATCACGAGCATCCCAATTAATTCAGGCTCGTGTTTGCCTGCCAGAGTAATTCTGTACACTGTGGGGGCCATGGTGCCCTGGCTAACATTCCCAATTAGCTTGGCACCACCAATGCTGGAAAGGAGTATGGTCAACAAAGCTGGCTCTGACAGATGCAGTTGGCTGGTATTTTCAACTTGAAATTAATAGATTAGACATGTCCTCATGTTTATTTTCCACAACATCTTCATTCTTGGCAGACAAGAATGGGGGTAGGTGACTGCGTTGGTAAAGAAATTGCCATCCAAACATGAGGACCAGAGCTGTAGCCCAGAATCCACATAAAAAAGGGTGTGGTGGTATACACCCACAATCCAGAGCTGGAGACAGACACAGATTCCCAGGGAAGGTAGACAATGCCTGAGAAACGTGACACCTGCCTCCACACCCCATATGACTACAGACAACTAAGAATGACTAGGATGATGGGAGAACGAGCTCTCAGGCCACATGCCTGCATCCCTCTCCTATCACATGCTTGCATCCTTCCCATACCCACATGCTGAGTCCCTCCCGTATCACATGCCTGCATCCCTCCAGTATCGCATGCCTGCATCCCTCCCATACCCACATGCCTGCATCCTTCCCGAATGATCTCTTTTCACTTTACTTTCAAGGGGGGACTGACTTCCTGCTAAGTACTCTATATGAAGCTGACTGTGGTGTCACCCACTTTGACCATGGCTGTGCATGGGGTACAGACATGGGCCAGGGAACTGAGCTGGGCACTCTGCGGCGGTACCAGTTCCGTGTGAGAGAAATGCAGCTGAAAATTAAGGAAGTCAGGCATGGCCAAGTGAGTGGCTGCCAGGTTCTATGCTATGCTTCAGTCTGCCCATGCATCTGTATTTCGATGTTGCTCCAGTACTGGCAGACCCTAGGCAACATCAAAGATAAATACTGGCTTGAGATGTGCTTGGCAAACTATATAATAGGTGAGGCTCATGAAGGGGAGCTGGGACACTCCACATCTGGGTGGATTTATATATTTTCGGGTGCCAGATGCCACTCCATAGCAGGCCTTTCCAAGACAAAAAGCAGGGGTGGGATGGTCTGTGGCTGCATACATGGAATGAACAGCTTACATTTCTTCCTCAGGAACACTAGATATTCACTTCATAGGAGAGGCTTGGTTACTTGAACCAGGCAGAAATGGTGGGCAGGTGCCTAGGTTTAGAGAAACTGAGATGGCTTTGCTACAAATCTCTCCAGATACTGGCACAGTCAAAGGCTTTGATGACGACTAGAAGCACGCTGAGAATGTTCCAGTGAGGGGAAGGAGAGAAGCAGAGACAGGTAACAAAGCAGGAGTTGCCTGAGCTGAAGGATCGCTGGGTTTGGCCCACCACACAGACAAGGCTACAGGCTGCCTTCCAGCTGACAGCCAGCAAGCATTACAGACATAGTAAGACAGCGTGGGTGCTAGGGAATGACATGAGCATTGTGATTTTAGAAAAAAACCTTCCCCACAAAGTCTGCTTCCCAATCCACATCCCCATCCTGTACATGTTACAAGTAGAGAATCTGCCTCTGGTACCACGGTCTCCTCTCAGCTTCTGAGCTCTTAAGACCTTGCTCTGACTAGTTTTATGTCAACTTGAGCTAAAGTCACCTGAAAGGAGGGAACCTCAATTGAGAAAATGCTCCCTTAAGACTGGGTTGTAGGTGAGCCCATGGGACATTTCCTTATTTAGTGACTGGTTGGGGGAGGGTGTCAATGTGGGTGGTGCCATCCTGGTCTAGTGTCCTGGGTTCTATAAAGAAAGCAGGCTGAGCAAGCTACAAAGAATAAGCCAGTAAGCAGTACCCTCCATGGCTTCTGCATCAGCTCCTGCCCAAGGTTCCTGTCCTGCTTGAGTGCTTGTCCTGACTTTGTCCAGTGATGAGCTGTGATATGAAAGCCTAAGCAAACACACTGTTTCCTCTTCGTCACAGCAATACTCTAAGACAACCTTCTTGGATGGGTTTCTTCATCTGCATCTCCAGTTGGAGAACCCATTCCCTGGCTCCCTGACAACCCTGGCTGTAGTGGTAAAGACTCAGGATATGGTGAAACATTGCTACTTTACCAGGTAAAGTCCAGCTTACAACTGTGATGGATGCATGTCCAGTGAGCCATCGACTCCACTCCAATCCCCACAGGTACAGTCATTGGAAAAGACCCAGGACCACACAGGCTTGGACAAGCAAGGTTTTCCCTTGATATTCAAGACAGGTGCTGGCATTGAGTAATGGAGTGTGTGTGTGTGTGTGTGTGTGTGTGTGTGTGTGTGTGTGTGTGTGTGTGTGTGTGTGTGTGTGTGTGTGTGTGTGTGTGAGTGTGAGTGGAGAGAGAGAGAGAGAGAGAGAGAGAGAGAGAGAGAGAGAGAGAGAGAGAGAGAGAGAATATGAACAATGAACATTAGGGCCTATGTAAATTTCCTTATCACTGTGACAAGATCCCTGACAGAGGAAGCCTGAGAGAGAGCTTACTTTGGCTCAGGATTTCCAAGTGTCTTGGTCCATCAGAATGGCAATGGTATGGTGGAGTTGTGTGGAGAATCATGAGAAGAGGCTCTTCATACTCTGGTACAAGAGGAAGCAGAGAGAGCTAGAGCAGACCTATGGGCAAGTCCTACCCTCAATGGACCACCAATACCTATGTCCATCAGCCAGGCCCTATAGCCCAGCTCCACAGCCTTTAATGACACTGCAAATGTGAGATGTATTCAAACAGCAGCCTGTGGAGGCCACTTTAGATTCAAACCATAGTAAGCTTTTGCATGTGGGGCTCAGTTATGTCACTCTGCTTAGTGGTGTTGTTCTGACTTGCATCCCTATGATAGCTGTCACCTGACCAGAAGAGACAAGTACAAATTCAGTGTGACAAGAAGCACTCCAAGAGGTTATTAATTCCCAAATTCCTCCTGTGAATGCAGCCCAATCCTTTGATGAGCTGGGCTGCCCCTCGACACCCAGAGACATTGAGGAGCTGCTCTGTGAGGCTTGACACACCCAGGTGCTTTGTGCGATGCGATTGTGGATACAGCATGGCCTGTGGTCTGTTAATAGGGTCCATGGGCTCTTCCTGCTCTGGCCTTTCCTGTTTTCTCGTCAGTGCTAAGTACCTCTGGGCTTCCTTGACTGGCAATCCATTCTCTGCTTCAGAGCTCTAGTTGCCTAGAATGCAGGTGTGAGCTCCTATCCTGCTGAGTCACATGTGAGAAGATTCTTGTGAACTTTAATCATCTCAGCCTACAGCACTGTTTTTTTCTGGTTCTTACTCCTTATGTGTCCCAGGCAGAAGCTAAGCCAACAGCATTTGGACATCTATCTATGTATGGCCTGGCAGCAGCAATTCTGTTTAAACTCCAGGCAGAAGACAGTCTGTTCCCATATAGTCCTTTGCAAGGGATTTACACATAGAGGGGTCAGTACAGAAATTTGCTATTGTCAAGTAACCTTATCCAGTCATAGCATTGCAGGGCCATATGATAACACACACCATTTCTCCATCGAAGAGACTGAGGCTCAGGGATACAACTGACCTACAATCAGATGACACAGACCATAACCCATCCCCACCCAGGTCAGTACTTCTCACTAATGCACACAAACTCAACAGTCTCAAGAGATCCGAAACCACACTAGGTGAGTAGCTGAATGCCAATGCACTCAAGTATACACACACACACACACACACACACACACACACACACACAGTATCGAAGAGTGCAACTTATAGGCTAAGTTTCCATTAATGCTTTCTTTACAGAACTCTTTTGTTCTAAAACAGTAAAAGTTCTTATTTAACCACAAAATATACAACTTTAAGGGTTTTTTTTTTTTTTTTATTAAAGGGGGGGGGGAGGCCAGCTCTTCAGCATTTAAAAAGCTTAGGCTGAGAACATATGTACCATGTGTGAATCCAAAGACTCTTACTTCTTTGTTCCCTTTGTTCCCTCATCTAGACACCTCTATAATCCCTTCATCTATAGTTAATCATTCCATGTAGGTTTAAATTTATGAGGTAATCAAGTTAGCTATGAGTAGATAAATACAAGAAGCTAGTCTTTAAATGTCCATGAATAAGTCAATCAATCCACCATGGAGAATCTGACTCCCTCTCACCTCTACTATAGGATGCTGGGAGCTCTCCAAACAGGAAGCAACACAAAGGAGCCAAGAAGGATGGATAGGGGCCTCCCAGGGAACAAGAACCCAGCACTCTCCTCTCTTTCACTGACCCTTGGGAAGAAAGCTTTGTGCTGAGAAAACCAGTACCTACCTACACACTGCTTTGCCTACTGTTTAATAAAAATGTTAAGGGGCCTGGGAGAAAACTCCATATGTAAGTGCTTCCCCACAAGCATGAGGACCTGAGTTCAGATCTCTAGAAACCATGTGAAGATCCAGGCGCTGCCCTTAGGAGAAGTGAGGGAAAGAAAAGGTAGAGAGATCTCTGAAGCTCTCCGCCAATAGAAACTCAGCCTGAAAATGATCTCTGCCTTCAAGCTCCTGCCAGGGAACTCATGGGGGTTGGGGAGGGGGTCCGGCTGGAGACTTGTCTGCAAATAGGCAGGGAAAATTCTCAAAGTCTGAAGTCATGCGAGCCACAGGGGCAGGACCTTTGTTTGGTCAGAAAGCCACATCACCTCAAATAATGAAAACCAACCTGTGCTGTGTGAAACCTGATCTCACAGCTGAGAAGACATGGTTTCCAGAGAGTTCTATTCTTAGATGCTCAGTCTCATTGCATCATTGGTTATTCCACATGGGGTTAAAATTTGAGGAGTTATCAAGTTAGTTACTAGGGCAAAAAACCACCTCAGTCTTTTACTGAAGCCCCACTGGTAACTTTCAAGTGAACTCCATGTAATGAGAAAGCAATGGCCACAGGCTTGAGGAAGAGCCATCTGGTCCTCACTGAGCCCTCCCTCGCCCGCCGGGCACTGTGGAACTCCCCCCCCCACCCCTCACCCCCAAACTCCTCCCACCTTCCCCCAGCCAGTTTTATTTTAGGAGGGCTTCATTAGACAGGCTTGGAAGCAAGGCTTCAGGTCCTGCTCCCAAAATTTACCAATACTTTCAAGTGTCTTATTCACTGTCTTACTGAAGTAGAGATTATTAGAGGAGTTTCCTGGTGCCGGAACTGATGCTCTATTCCATGTACTAAGAGAGAGGGTGTCTCCAGAGGACACCTAGACACACTGTATGCACGTGGGCAGGAACATCCCTCAGAGGGAAGATGTGCGGCAGGTGAGCTTCCTCCATACAACTTTCTTTGAGACTCATTTATCTTTAAAAAAAAAATGTTTTTATGCTTCTTTATTGTCTTATTGCCTTGGTGTATGTCTCTGAGTGTGTGCATGCATAAAAGGCATGCATGTGGAGGCAAGGGGGTAACTGGAAGGTGTCAATTATCTCTGTCTACCATGTGGGGTCCAGGTCTGAATTCAGACTGTCAGGCTCGGCAGAAAGCACTTTTAACTCCCATGACCTTTGGTTTGTGTTGTTTTAAATTACATTTCCACCCATCTTATTCTTAGGCAGTGATTTGTTCCTCTACATACACCACAACCTTTCTCTACCCAGGTCTACTTCTGCATGCTAAGTTATAGAGCTCAAGAACAGCCCTCTGCTGATCTGTAAGTAAGAGACACCTGGTCACCAGAGCCAACAGCAGCAGGCTTCTGAAGGGAGGGAGGAGGGATACAGACTCATAAAGAAGGCAGAGGAGTCAGTAAGAACCGAAGACCACACAAGGCCTGGGCAAAAACCCTGAGTACTTTACGATGACTAGGTCCATGGCGGGTGTCACACCACCACACTCCTATCTCAGCCCCAAAGGAAAGAGTGAGCTGCCTTTCCACTGCTGGTTCCTGCCAGGTCTACTTTCCTCTCAAGCACTCAATTTCTTTGACTTTTCCGACTTTAGATCATCACAGTCCTAAGAAAGTAAGCAACAAAAAGCACAGGACAAAAAGACACTCGCTTGTAGGGGTGGGGGATGGTGGGGGGCGCTAAGGAGCTGGCTTAGCATAGAGTGTTTACAGCATAATCATGAAGATCTGAGTTTGATCATCAGAACCCACATCAAATCCCAGGTATAGCGATACATGCTTGAAATCTCAGCACTCTACAATGGAACTCTCTGGAAAGCCAGAATTTCACCTATCTGCAGCTATGAGGTATTTATAGGATTCTAAAGCCGCCATGGCAATTGCCTTTGGTTACTCAAAGCTGTTAAGATACAATCCAAGTGCAAATACATTCTACAGAAAGGTGTAGAGGTCCCTCTTGTCACTTCAGAATGTCATCATTAACTACTTGATCTAAAATGTTCCTAAGTTTTCCATACCTGACACATCATGCAAGGTTTTTGCTTATGCATTCAACCTGAATTTTTTAATCTCTTCAAATTTAAGTCACAAAGATTAGTTAACTAGAATTATTCCCCATTTTTAAAAATTATTTTCTATTTTAAGTACTTATCCCCTTTTCCCTACCACAGAACGAGAGAATGCAGTAATGGCTGAGTAAACACAGCAGAGGTCCACAGGAACAAGCCCCAGGAGCCTCTTAGAGGCAAGAATCTGCCATTGACGGTATCTCCTGCAGAGATTCTGGGTGAAATATGTCAGAGTAAGGATGGAGAGAGGTCTTGGGTCGCTGGCTTGCAGTAGAGGAGCTTTGAGGACAGGCTCGCTCCACCATGAACACTGTTCCTGTCACACAATGGTCCAATCCACACTGACTCATGCACGGCATGAACAAGAGTCCATGTGATGTTCCAGTCCCAGACAGACATGAGAAAGGCCACCATGTCATACTCCAAAAAAGAAAACTAAAGCATATTTCCCAAACAGCAGGCTTTGCCTTATCAAAACCATCCCTGCAGTGGAGAGGAACCGCAGGCGATTGCTAATACAGATTAACATCTGGGGAGGCAATGGGAATGCAGAATAGATAAGCTGTCTGTTTGCAGCAACATTACTTGCATAAAAGCAGGTAAATTTATTTTAATACACAACCCACTGTACTACTTCAATCTAACTGCTCTTCCATAGTCAACAGCTAATTGAGCTGAGTATATTATCTTGCATTTCCTTTGTTTGGCATGTCTCAGGAAGGACCAGTATCTTAGAAATAGTGTTTTGCATGAATAAATGTGGAAAGATGCTTACCTCATCCCATTCTAAAAGATAGCTGCTGATTTTTGAACCATTGTCAATTGGAGCCTAAAAAAAGAAAATAATGAAATGAGATTGGAGAAGGTTGTTCAGAGACAAGCTAGCAACTTGGTCAGAGACAGTGGCTGTCACAGCTCTGTGCTGTTCCCTCAAAGAGGGAACCAGCAGCTGCTGCAGGGCCTTGGTAGACACAGTTACCTATTAACTTCCTACAACTCATCTTTAAGAGCGGCCTGGAGAGTAAAGCACACCCCACTTCCACCCCATCACAGTCCCGCCCTGTGTACCCTGCTTCCTCTGGGATAAGACTCTGAAGAGTCACTTTAGAGTGACTTCCTTACAGCAAGAGACAAAAGACCCGCCCTGATACACAGACACCGCGGAGGGTCTGAGGGCTGGGGTAGGTGCAGTCAGGTCTATCCTTTGTAACTCCCCACAACTCTGAATTTTTGTATCGCTCTACTTTTTCCTAAGTACTTAGAATTAGAGAACTAACTGTGGCATTAAGTCCCCCCACCCACCACACACAGAAAGATGACAGCCTCTGGAGAGACTACCAGAGGGTATTAGCCCTTCACATGTTAGCAAGAAGAGGCTTCATTATTTCCTGTGCTCATAAAAGAAAGGTCACTGAGAAGACAAGGATCAACAAAGCAAGTAGAACTTTCTAGAAAAAGAGTACTTTACAGAACCTGAGCTATTAGAAGAGGTGACACCATGGGGTTATTGCAGCACTCAGGGTAGAAAGTTCTAGAAAGACACAGAAAATAAAAAGCAAACAGTAAGAGCCTATCTTGCCACAAAAATATGCTGGTTCAGTTCTTCCTCAGAGAGGGAGAATGGCCCAGCGGATTGTACCACACCCTTGCAGATGGAACCCCAGCCCAGCTGTCTGCTTGCCAACGGTCTGCGTGAGCTGTTTAATATCAACATGGAAATTTCATTTCTAAGAACAAAGATCCTTGATGGATAGGAGACCATATGTAAATCACCCATGAATATATACCCAGCTTTATAAGACACATTCAGCAAATGACAGCTGTTAACTCTGTCACTGTTGATAATAAAAAAAAGTCATCAGAGCTCTCTGACAGCCACGGTCTTGCCCTTCCTCCTCTTTCCTGGGCCAGCTTGCAGGTGAGTGCTTTGACTTGGGAACTGAGGTTTTGAGCATTGGAGGGTCTGGGCTAGAGGTCAGGGCAGGGATGCAGGTAAACTTCTAAGTAACTGGCAAAGTTTTCAGGAGAATCCAATTCTTTGGCTTTCTCAGTGTCTTTGTAGAGGTAAGAACAGGCAGCAGCCAGAAGTCTCCAGTGCACATGCCTTTACACAGTGAATTACCAGAAACATGTACCAGCACATTTAAATAGATGCTGAGTTGAATCCAGGACCTTCATATGTTTGCAGATGACTAAATAAAACAGGGCACTTTTGCTCCTAAGGGGCCTCTCTGGAAGCTGCTGGTCCACCTGAGACCCAAATGCCACCCAAGCACAGAGCAGAGACATTATCAGTGATTCCCAACTTTGTTTTGAAGACTTTGGGGTCCCTCTAGTTATCTTCAGATTTCTTGTAATTTTTTTTTCAAAAGAAATAGATTTTAAATACTTCCTCCAGAAAAGGCGGATTTATATTATCTCGCATGAACTTATTTTTAAATGAACGTATATTTTCCAAGGAATTAAGCAATGATGATGAGCATTTGGGTGCTAACACTCTGAGAAGGTGGGAAATCACTGACCTGGATTATCCCTGGAAGCCAGGAAGGAAAATAAAAAAGTTCAGAGTCTAAGCCAGTTGAAACTTTGCCTTTGTCCCAACAACACAATGTCAGCCACTGGCTACACACAAGAGGACGCAGAGAAGCCTGGCGACTGTCACTGTCACTCACTACTCTCTTCCCAGACCTCTCACCCCTCCGCTCTGAACATAAGCCTCCATCATCTCCATCCATTTGGTACTTTCTAACTGCATTGTAAGATATCAAGACAGAGAAATAATGATTATAAAGGGGGATAATGATCTGTTCTTTTGAACGTATGAAACTGTGATTAACAGGTTAATGTCACACTTTAAAGAAGGGACAGGAGAACACACCCTAAGATAGATTACAGGCAATGGTTATTTTTAGACAGTACACTGTATTTTATGAAAACCACAACATAAAATTCAGGCTGTTAAATATAGAAATCCTGACTGTGCTAATGACTAATTAGTGAAAATTAATGAAGTCTTAATGGAGTACAGAACACAATATATTCTGGGAAGCTTTAACTATTAAGTATTTCATCTGTTCTTAGGAAAACAATAAAAGAACTCAATGCTCCTTTATCTCTAAACCCTCAAGCTGTATGCTAAAGTTTCCAAATGTTTGAAGAAATGAACTAATGTAGTATTAAGTGATGAAACTGAGGTATTTTAAGTACTTATATCCTCTATGACGCACTGGGAGGTTCACTAAGTTCCTGGAAGGTGTTCACACTGGACCTTGCAAGCCCTTCCACCTCCTAAGCCTCTGACTGTTCTGATAACATCGTAACTGGCTTCACATAGTGATCACAGAAAAACAAGTTCTGGTGCAAATAGAAATCTGAAATGGCCACGGACTTCCTGGATACGAACTTGAGCATATCCTTGGCACTTTGAGCTACTCACCTTCCACTGCAAGGTGAGTGAACTTCTGCTCCTGTGTGCCAGCTTGGGAGGGAAGGGGCACTCTGGTGCACAGCTGTGGGTGGTGAAGCTAACTGGCTCGGAGCAGGCGCCCTTGACGGAATTGTACATGGCATACACCCTGCAAAGGAAACAGATGGGCATGAGCTTCATGAGCTTTCCACAGCTGAGCAGAAGTCCTTCCAGAGGAGAACACCGTGTTCTTGTCCTTACCTAGCTCTGGTCAGTAGTGACAGGGACAACCATCTCATTGGGTATACCGTTCAGTAAGTCCCCACTCAGTACCACTGAACAGAGGTGACTCTACTGACCAGAGAGAAGCATTCTACTTAAGAAAATGGAGCTTCACTCCCAAAATGGTCTCCATAGACACATTCAAAAAGCCAGCAGGCTTGGCTTGGCTGTCTAGAAAAAGGAGAAACGGAGTGTGATGCAGTGACAGGGTTCACAGGCTGCAGAGAATGCATAAAAGAACAACAGGACAGGTAGGTACTACTCAGAGCACTGTGAACATTTAGGTAGAAATATGGACGCTTTGCCAGAGAAACCTGCAAGCTACTGCCAAAATGCATCTCTCTGCAAATCAACAAAGACAGTATTCCAGCACAGTCCATCCACGTGCATAGTTAATGCCTACGCACAACACCAAGATTAATGATTTTCTCCGCACTCTGAAGCACTTGGCTCAGCATTCAACATATGTGCCTGATTTTAAGGTATGTAAATCAAAATGCTAAAAGCACAAATGTAGACTCTATCCTAAAAGGCAACCTAAGAATCCATCTTGTATTTGTGTTATTTGCCTTATGGGAGGACATCATAGCATCCGAGGCAAAAGAATAATAGCAACTGTGAGAATGCCCCCTGCCCCCAACCCAAGAAAAGGCTCCGCCCTACAGTGTAGCAATAAATGTGGTAACAACCAAATGGCAGTGATTCAGCAAGATCATGTCCATGTGTCAGGATGGACTCAAGCCACAGTCAGGTTCAAGCTTAAACTTTATATCACAATTCTCCAACTCAAGTCTTAAGGGCTGTACCTAAACCAGGACACGTGTGTGTGGTATCTTTAAACATCTTAGCCACCTATAAATTGTAGGATTTAGACTAAGATCATCACAAAGGAATACTCAAATGCTGTGTATTCCCAATATATAGTCACAGCACCCAAGCACTACAGCGCATGTCCATGATTCCTGCATGAAGGAGGCCAAAGCAGGTCTGTGAGTTCAAAGGCACCTTGAACTAGTATCCCAGTGTAACACAAGATGTAGCCGTTTGAGAAAGCAAATCTCATAGAGGAAATTCCACCATCAGATTAACTGGCAGACAAGCGTGTGAGGCATTCGCTTGTGATTCATGTGGAAGGGTCCCATTAACTAATAATCAAAGTTCACAGTGGGCAGTGCCATCGCTGAGTAGGTGGTCCCTAGATGGTATAAGAAAACAGACTGAGCAAGCCAGGAGGTGCAGACCATAGGCAGCCTTTCTCCATGGCTTCTGCTTCAGTTCCTCCAGGGTCCTGCCTTGACTTCCCTTAGGGATGAAGTGTACTTAAGAATTGTAAACTTGAGCCAGGTGTGGTGGTACATGCCTTTGATACCAGCACTCTGGAGACAGATTTTTAAGTTCAAGGCCAAATTCCAAGATAGCTGGGACTACAAGGTAAAAGCCTGTTTCAACCCCCTTCCCCCCTGCCCCCAATGCAATAGTTGTAAGCCAAAATAAACTCCTTGCTTCCAAGGGTGTTTTTTGGCATGATGTTTTATCCTAAGAATTACAAAATAAGTTCTACGCTAGCTTATGCTGTAGTGAGAGAGATATACAAACAGAAATCAATAAAAAGTACAAACCAGTATCTACGTGTTTATGTGTAGATTTGATTCTATGTCACTGTCACCTTCCTGGAAATTCAGAAGGAAGGGAAGCATATTAAGCAATCAAAGAAGCCTCAGTTAGCTAAACTGACAAGTATGGAATACTCTGTAAGACACCAAAATGATCCCAATAAAGGCATAGAGACCTAAGGAAAACATATGGAGTTGTTCTGAGGAAATTTGTGACCCATTAACCAAATAGCTTATTCAGGCTACAATTAAATTTTCATAACTCAAGAAAGTAAACCCTTCACTTTTAGGACAACTAAGGAAAAGCGAGCAATCTCTGAGTTTTATAGACATTAAGAATTACTATTATGTTTTAAGTGGCATGTAACAATGATAAAAGTATTTAAAAGTGAAATATATAATTTTAAATTAGCTTTCAGGATCTTCGATAAAAAGAGTTTAGCAGAGAAAGAACCATAGGGCAGAAGTAAAGGTCTGAAGTGGTTATATGGGCCACATGGAACAACTTTGTTCTGCTTTAATTGTGAAGACTGTTAAAAGTTTGGGGTGTGGAATTTGGTGGTAGAGCATGTACTCGGCACACATGAGGCCTCCGGGCTTATGTCCAGCCAACCCCTCTCCAATAAAGGAAAGTTATCATTCATTTAAATAAGAAATTCAATGCTTTTCACACAAGGCAGTTAGAAAAGAAAACTAGGTTAATTTGAAAGCATATTACTAATGTGCTGCTGACAGTAAAGAGTGATACATTATCTAATCACATTAGGTTTATTTATTAATCGATACTGTTCAGCAATAGTAACTAATTGTACCTGTAACAGTAACTTGCTACATTCTTACCCATTATGTCTATAAAAAAATTAAATCTTTGAAAATGATGTACACATTAAATAATCCAGAGCTCAGTAAGACGATTCAGTGGTTAAAGGCACCGGCCGCCAAGCCTGATGACCTGAGTTTGATCCCTGGAACTCATAGGAAGGCAAGAACCCATTCCTGGAAGTTATCTTCCTGAGCTCCATATGTGTTCTTCCTCCAAATTTAATTAAATGAAATAATCCAAAATTTTCCCCGTGAGGGTGATAGGTTTCCCCTAATATACCGTAGCAGAAAGATCCATAGCATAGGGACATTTTCTTGGGTTA
Organism: Phyllotis vaccarum; assembly: GCA_033318265.1. Taxonomy (NCBI): domain Eukaryota; kingdom Metazoa; phylum Chordata; class Mammalia; order Rodentia; family Cricetidae; genus Phyllotis; species Phyllotis vaccarum. Next base: position 31,201,240 of record JARWLC010000010.1, on the reverse strand, counting down.
AATAAATCAGTTGGATTTTATTTCGCATTTAACCCCCAAATCGGAACATTTTCCTGCATAATAAATTTTGTGTTGCGGAGTTCCATGTCACACAGGAAGCAGGTGCTCCAAGAATTTTATGGACAGATGTACAGCTCCTTCCCACACGTCTGGGACACCCCAGGAGCCCCAGTCTCCCGTAAGCAGCACCTATTTAATAACTTCACTCTGGTCTGGACAACTAGAGGTTGAGAAATGGTCTAGTACATCACTTTTCTGGGAAACGTCATCCCATGAAGTCACTTCTGGGCAAACTGCTTACACTGATGACTGAGAAGTGCCACCAAGTATGGCATGGGTTTGCTGTCATTCCACGCCTCAAATCCCTAGAGGGCCTACTACAGGCAGAAATAGTAGTTCCTGTTTTTGAAGCAAAGTTGGAATTTACTTTTTAGAAGGCTTTAATACAGATGGGAGCCCAGATAGAAGCACTGTCCTGAGATGAGGAGAGATGACAGCCCACGCCCTGCAGCCAGCAGTCGGGCTCCAAGGTCTGAGTCCCAGGTTCCCAAACACCACTGTTAGCTCTACAGACCTGCCAGCTAAAGAAGGGAGATACTTCTCCAAGAAATGTCGTAAAAGAAACACTTGTATTTTGTATTTATTTATAGAAAGGTGTGTGTGTATATAGTTAAACATGAGTATTTTAAACAGTATTTACATATTTTCCTTTAAAATAATTTGTGGGGGGGAATGTGTGTGCAGGTGCTCGTGTGTGTGTGGGGGGGTAAATGTGTGTGCAGGTGCTCATGTGTATGTGTGGGGGGTACATTTGTGTGCAGGTGCTCATGTGTGTGTGGGTGGGTGGGCACATGTATGTGTAGGTGCTCATATGTGTATGGGGGTACATGTGTGTGCAGGTGTGTGGGGAGGGTACATGTCTACGCAGGTGCTCATGTGTCTGGAGGAGTACATGTGTGTGTGGGTCCTCATGTGTGTCTGGAGGGGTATATGTGTGTAGGTGCTCATGTGTGTGTGTGTGGGGGGGTACATGTGTGTGCAGATCCTCGTGTGTGAGTATTTGTGTGGAGGCCAGCACAAGCTTGTCTTTCCTCTGGAACGTTATCTACCTTATCTTTCAGGTGGAGGCTCTTACTGCCTGGAGTTCACCCATTAGGTTAGGTTGGCTGGCAGTGAGCCCTAGGAATCAGCCTTCTCAGCACCGGGACTGCAAGCATGTGCCACCATGACTGGCTTTTTAACTTGTATTTTAAGGATCACCCTGAGTCCCTTACTGTCTAAATCATTTTTTCCAGAAAAAAACAGATTATTTTTCCTTCCACTTTAACATACCATCTCAATGTCTTTGGGTACCATTCTCTTTAGAGTCCCTCAATAATTATACTAGATTTTATTTTAATGGTTTTTTTTATACAACACATAACATTATATCCCCAATGGAAGTACTAATTATACTTTGATAATTATAAATTGATTTTTAAATATTACATCACTTAATTAAAAATGATTATTTTAACAAAACTCTAAGACCTAAATTTTACAAATCAATGCATAATGATCTTTTTGTTTCAATCACAATAGTAACAGCAACAGGGTGGAATAGATGTGCAGAAATACCACATATATGTTTATAGAAAAAGTGAAGAAGAAGAAACATTATTTTAAACTTGAAATGAATTTGGAAATAATTTTCCACAAGGCAGGTGCCAATACAAACAGCACAGGATGGCAGCAAGGCCTGGAGTATGCCCTGGTTCCAGTAAACCCACTGCTTTGAGGGAAGAGCAGAGACAAGAACCGTTTCTCGACAGGTAACTAAGACCAACCACCAGGCAGTTTGTGCTAAGATTCCAGAGGGAACTTGTTACTTAGAAGACCATGCCCATGGTAGCCTATCACAGCAGGCTTACAGGTGGGACGCAGCCGAAACGGAGGAAAAGCACTATGCAAAGATATCCGATAATCTGTGGGTAGAATAAAACCAGGGCAGAAAAATCAAAGGAAATCTGAGGCCGAGAAAGAGACCCAGTGACAAGAGATGGGATCAAGAGAAGGTAACGAGGCTGAATATGAACAGTGTACAATGATAAATGAAAATATCATAACAAAGCCTATTATACTGTACATTAACAAAAGAAAATTTCATGATTAAAAACAAAGTAACAAGAAAGCATACATGTAACTTCAGCACATAACAATAAGATATTTATGTGCCAAGATTTCTGTCTCAATCAAAACTGTAATAGTAAGAATTGGAAAGGAGGTGTGTGGCTTAGTATACCAGGCACTGCATAAACTGAGGGCTGTGGTTCCCACCGTAGTCCCAAAAGCTGGGAGGTACAGCAGAAGTTGAAGCCATCCCTGGCTACAGAGACCCTTTCTCCAAAAAATGAAACAAACAGAAAATAACAACAGGAAGGGAAATGTAGCCTATTTTATGCTGTTAAAGAAATATCCTGGTTGTCTTAGTTAGTTCCGTGGGCTTGTAGCAGGGTGACATTTCTAAATTCCTAATGAAAGGGGCAGTGGGCTTAGCTCTCCTTTTGTGGCTGCTGGGGGATAGAGGGTCTTCCACAGCAATGTCACCTCCACACAGCAGTGACTACTGAATTTGTAACTGACACTGACATTCCTGAAACTTTCAAAGTTTGCTTTATCGTTATAGAACACTACAAAACCCCCCAACTGATCAGAACTGCAGAAAACAAGAGGTCATGTGATGCCCAGATCCAAATGATACATCTAACACAATTCCTGAACTTTAGGCTCAGTAATCAGTGCAGAAGGGCAGGGTGGGGGACTCTGCAAGAGCCTGAGGAACAGGAAATTTTCCCTCAGACTGTCTCCTAGAAATGTCAGGAGAGCTACACCCACAAAGACTCATAACATGGTCGCCTAAATAAGACTTGATCAGGGTAACACCAATAAACGTGCAATTGTCGAAGCAGGAAAGCTCAAGATACCTTGGCCCTAGACCTATGGGCAAAGACGGAGAGCCAGGAACAAGCTCCCCAGTGTCCCGGGAACACACATACCCAAGTAACATTACATGGACCGAGCAGGCTGCAGTTATATGTTTAGGATATAATCTCAAAAATCAAAGCAAAAGAGGGCATGAATTTGAGAGTTAAGAGAGGTCTACAGAAGGGGCTGGAAGGTGGAAAGGGAAGAGGTAAGCGACGTGATAACAATTTCAAAAATTTACTGTTATAAAAAGATCCAGTTATCAACACTGCTCTCCAAGATGGCTCTATCAGAGAAAGGGCAGATTCCTCATGGCATTCAAGTTTCATGAGAACAATCTTGTGAGACGTAAGATAAACAGGAAACTAAAGAAAGAAGCCTTGGTAAAGCACCAACAGTGAACTGTTAAAGCATGGAGTGAGGGGAAAGCTGTGCTAACCATGAAACGGACCACAGTCCCGGGATGCTTCACGGCATTAACTTTGCTGCTGTTCAATGGACCGCTGAAGAACGGTTAAACGGTGTCTGTTTTTCATGCTAGCTTCGCAAATATGCTTCTGTGTGATGTCTAAAGTATTCGGGCAGAAGCTACGGATTCAGATCCACAAAGTTCTGGTTTAAACAGCAGCAGCTCCTGCGCTACAACAGTGTTCAGTCACACCACACACCACCGTACAGATGTTCTCTCTGACACAGAATAACCAGACTTAGAGTACATGGCTGACAATGAGAACACTGCAAACTCAACTCCTATGTTCTCCTCCTCTGTCCATTTGAAACAGGGTCTCACATTTGCCAGGCTGGCCTCCAACTCCCTATGTAGCCCAAGATGACCTTGAACTCTGGATTCTCCTTTACCGGTACTTCTTAAGCCCTGAAACGGCATGTGTAGGACAGTATGCCTCTCTCTCTCATTTCCACACGTAATTAATCTCCTTCCCCCTCTCCCTCACTCTGCCCCCCCCCCCCATCTGTGTGTGTGCGCGCGGGTCAAGCTGCTCTTTTTAGCCTATGGGACTGAATTCATGTTGCCAGGTTTGGCAGCCAGTGCTTTACTCACTGAGTCACCATATTCTTATTACTTCTGTTAAAGAGAAAACCGTGTCCTAGAACTTTTACTGATGTTGAAATTAAAGCAGTTAATTCATGGCAGAGCTAAACTAGAACTCCAGGCTGCTTCTAGGCTGCTTCGCCTCCACCCCATCACATGGGCTTCTTATATTTTCTGCTGAACTTGACAACTGGGTAAAATAAACCAGACTTAGAAGCCTGCCTAGTTGGATAGATGGATGCACCATTAAGTACTGAGATAGGCTGCAGGGTTGGCCAGTCTTTACCTAAATCAACTAGCTCTGTCTTCTGAGGTCACAGCATGGCCTCAGAGCAACCACAGAAAGGTTCCAAACTACAAGTCTGCAAGGGCTTCTGCTTGGTCAAAATGGGTTCATTCACATCAGAGATAATTTGAAATACGTATCATTTGCCTATTTCAGAATCTACTAGCTTTTAACATCCAAAATGCTCTAACATGGGAAGGCCCTGTCACTGGGTCTGAACACAGAGGCTCCGTCTATGATGAGCAAGTGATGTCTCTATGATAAAACAAAAACAATAACACCCAAAACAGTAACACCCGTGTTGTTTGTTTGTATGTATGTATGTATGTATGTATATATATATTATGATATATACATACACACAGCAAAGAAAATAATATATATACTAAGCCATGCCATTCAATACATCTTTGAAGCCCTTATAAGATCAGTATTATTGGTTTTTTGAGAGAAGGCACAAATATGGATGTTGGGCATCTTCCTTAACTGCCCTCTGCTTTATGAGACAAGGTAGTTTCCTGAACCTGGAACACAGCCATTGAAGTGGTACATGCTATTTAGGACACCTCTCTTTTTGACTAGAAGCAGCCTTGGTTCTCAAAATTGTGGTGCTCTGTGAACAGAATGTGAACAAAAGGTCATGACTTTGTGCCTACACCTTCCACAAAGGGAGTGACATTCAACACTAGCTCTCCAAAGGAGGCATGGGATGTACAGTGGTGACCTGGGCTCTGCAGGCTCTTCCAAGGCTGGGTCCTAACTCACCTTACATGGTAATCCGTGGCAGGCCTGAGATCTTTCAGGTTACATTCCAATTCTTCTCCACTGAAAAGACAAAGGATTTTTTTAGTTTAATATTGCTCTCAAAGGCAAAGCATCTTTTGGGACTGGGACAGTGTTAGCCAAAATCTGCATTCACCAAAACTTAGAAATAAACCTTATTTCATGGTTGTCTTTTTTTTTTTAATTGATAACCAGACTTCTTTGCATGAAACTACACACATCTAAGTACTACACACATCTAAGTAACAACAGTCAATTAAGTTTTAAATGTCTATGACTTCCTAAACCAAGACATACGAAAGTATGTACACAAACAGGTATATCTGCATGGAAATGCACTGTCTGTCTGGCAAAGGTGGTTCCCAGACTTGACCTGAGAGGAACTCCAATGCCCTCAGCACAGGACCCCCCTAGCAAACTTGCAGTTCATCTCAGACCCCCAAGAAACAGCTCTCTGACATGAACAAAACCACTTCTGTGAGCCCAAGAGGGGAAACTGAGCCTTAACCTAAACGAAAAAGAAACAACCCAAATAAAGTAAGGCATAGTCTAATTGTGGCCAGAAGGCCAGGTGTGGTAACACACACCAGGTATCCAAAACTCAGGATGCTGAGGCAAGATAATCTTAAGTTCAAAGACAGGTAAGGGAACAACACAGCAAAACCCCGACTCAATGGTTTTTAATGATGGAGGATATTTGTGTGCGTCCATACCTTAATTCTCATTCTTCAAAATTATTAAAAGAGACTGGACAACTAAGTGCATTATGTGACACTATCCTGAAAGAATAAAAACACCACCAGTTTTCAAAATAAGGAGATTCAGAGGGTCAGCTGGCAAAACTGGAATCTGAACAACTCATTAGATGAAATTTCTGGGGCAATATATATTAACAAAACTAATAATTACAATGTGGTTATTTACAAGAACATCATTGTGCTTAGAAAACTCATGAAATTCTTAGTGGTAAAGGACTGCGATGTATGAAATTCATGTGAAGAAATAGACATAGAGAAAAAGCCGCAGCCATCAAGGGGAAAGGGTCGAGACAGCAAAGTATGTAGACAACATCCTGCACATTGTCATCATTATATCAGCCAATGCCTGATATGTCTGAACTTCCCCCAAATAAAACTGTTGTTATTAAGTTTAAAGCCAGAAGCGATGTCCACACCTAGCCTACAGCTCTGCAGTTTGACCTACATTACAACTTAAAATGTTTTACAATCTGCTGAACTAGGTGGACATGAGAAAAACAACACAGCCATTGAAAATTTTAGCATCTCTTGGGGGAAAAAAAATCCCTAGAGAATAAATAAATCCTGACAACTGAAATTGAAGGGCAGTGGTGTACACCTCTAGTTCCAGCTCCTGGGGAACTGAGGGATAACATTCATGTGAGTTCCTCACCAGTCCGGGCAATAAAACAAGATGCCTCCTCTGTCTAATTTCTGAGTGAGGAGGTAGAGGCTCTATGTTTCCCAGTGTGTCTCCAAATTGAGGTTTTATTCCAAGAAAAGAAAGCAATCTCTAGAATGTTCTTGCAAAGGAGTGATGACATGGCTTTTGGTGTGGCTTTAATGATGCCAGGGTGAGAGAGGGTTCAGGAAAGTTGGAGCACACAGCAGGGACCGAGGGAGAGATAACAGCCAAGTGGGAGCAAGAGGAAGGGTCAGCACTGGAACGCTTCTTTTCCTGTCTCTTTCTCTTTAGGCCACAAGTTGGTCATCTTGGCCTCACGCCATAAAAGGAGAAGAGAAAGTGGACAATACTCCATGGCATCTATGGGATGACAACTGAAGACAAATAAAGGCTTCTGGCTGAGACACAGTGGGATGTGTGAGCGGGTTACACTGCTGTGGATGGTCCATCACAGCCACCCATGGGGAGGGCCAACAAGGGGTCCCAATCAACCTGACTTTCTGATTCCTTGGTCTGCAAACATAAGCTGTTCAAAGGAGACAGGACTTGACCCTAACATTTTATCATTTTAGAAAGCAGCTATGAATCACCAGGTCAGCCGATATGTGGGACTCCGCAAAACAGGGGACTAACGTCTCCCGTGGTGCACTGGACTCAGAACTATTTAATAAAGCTGCATAATGCAATGTTTTAAAGTAACTTTCTGCACAGTATGGAGGGTAAAAGGCAGGGCGAGTAGAATAATTAGAAGGTGTAACTTTGGTGAGTAGGTGTGGCTTTGTTGGAGGAAGTGTGTCACTGTGGAGGTAGGCTTTGAGGTCTTATATGCCCAAGATCCTGCCCAATGCTACAGTCCACTTCCTGTTGCATTCTGACTGAGATATCGCCAGCATCATGTCTGCCTAATGCCATCATGCTCCCTGACATGATGATAATGGACTGACTCTGACCTGTAAGCTGCCACCTCAATTAAGTGTTTTCCTTTGTAAGAGTTGCCATCGTCATGGTGTCTCTTCACAGCAATAGAAACCCTGAGACACAGGTCCAGGAAAAGAAGTGGTTCTAACACAATCACTTTATAGTCATGGAACATACATAGTAGCTCAAAGTTTTAGTTATTCTTTGTCCTGGCAGATCTTGGCATAACATTTTTATTAAAATGATATTGATAATTAGCATATAACCAAAGTGTCTATTTTACCATACAGCCACACATTATTAATTTCTGACGAATAATTACCTGCACAAAATTAATTAATTCCTAAAATTATAATTACCATCCCTCTTTCCAGTACTGAGAATTGAACCCAGGGCTTCATGAATGCTAAGCAAGTGCTCAGCCAGTGAGCTACAATCTCAATCCTATGATTGCTAATTTTTAAAATTACTGACTTTACATAGTCCAAGTTTACAAATATTTCTCTTCAATGATGCAATTTAGTAGCAAAGAAAACCATGTGGAAGCATACAGTACCTGTAAATGATCTTGTATTTCCCATCTCTCCCTTTGTCAGATAAGGCGACTTCATAGCTGTAAGGGAAGGAAAGACCACCATGGGGTCCACAGGAGAGTCCAACAGGGGGTGCCCAGGACAGCACAACTGCTCTTGCCTGGATATTAGACACCTGAAAATAAAAGGGAGGGAGGTTCAAAGCGTCCACATGGTTCTAGTGTAGCTGCCTTGAGTTATGGCTTTGTTATCAATAACAGTGACACAAAAGTTAATCCAAAGTCCTATCTGTTGCTCTTGTGTCCAAAGGACACTCAGCTCCTGAAGCAGCATCCTCCTATCACTAAGTCTGACATACATTCAAGGTCTCCTTGTGCCTGACCAAACAAAGGTATTTTCTAGAGGCTTTCCAGGGTGTTGTTCTATCTTATGAAGGTAACACTAGCCCCACTGAAACCCTGAGGTACTGTTGCAATGGGGTTTCTTGGTCTCGGGTGGCCAGAGGCCTAGACCCACAGACCTGCTGCACCAGACCCCTTAGCCACCCAGCCGCTGCTGCTCAGGCCCCCAGAAATGACTCAGACACTTATATTAACTTCATGCTGTTTGGCCTATGGCTCAGGCACATTGCTAGCTTGCTCTTACATCTTAAATCAACCCATTTCTATTAATCTGTCTGCCATGTGGCCCGTGGCTCACCTGTGTTCCTTACATGTTGCTCCTTGGGCGGCTTGCTCCATCTGCCTCTGACTCCACCCTGCTTCTCCTACCTATGATCTGATTTCTCGTCCTACTTCTTCTATGGTGCCTGTCATGGCCCAAAACAGCTCCTTTATTTAAAGACTGAGATTTACAGCATATAGAAAGGCACCCCCACATCAAGGTACTATGGATTCCCAGGAACTGCAAGTGTTTTGACTTTCCACACACCATTGGTAGGCTCGCTCTAGTCCCATGCTCTCCTCAGGTACCTCTGAACACTTCCTGCTGCCCACAGCTTCCATCTGCTCATTTTAAAACAAGTCTAGCCTTGGCTTCCTTCCCTGCCTGGTCTCAGTGGCCCTTCTAACTTAAGTCATCTCCCCAATAACGATGCATACAAGGAGTCTCTGTTTTAGTGCTTGTTTCTAGAGAAACCTAATCTAATGCCCAGGACTTAATTCTTGAATACAAATCTAACAACACAGCTTTCAAGCTTTAATTTTCTAATGACTATTACAACCTGGTTCCTGGTCTGTGTAACTCACTAAAATAACTCAACACTAATGTGTAGTGGATTTATGTTGTTACATTGTAAATAACTGTCTCGCCTACTGGTTTAATAAAAATGATGATTGGCCAAAGGCAGGCAGGAAGTATGGGCTTGGCTACCAGACTAAGAAAACTCTGGGAACAGGAGAACAGAGCAGAGATGCCACAGAGACATCAGAGAAGCCAGCAGATGCAGAGGACACCTATGCTGCTCTGAGAAAAGGTACCGAGCCACATGGCTGAACAGGATAAGAATCATGGGTTAGTTTAAGGGTAAAGAGCTAGCTAGCAATATGCCAGAACCATAGGCTGATCGGCATAAAATTAATACAAGGCTTTGTGTGATTATTTGGGACTGCTGGTCCAGGATCTTGGGGCAAGTCCGGGCTAGAAACGTATTACCACACAAATGTGAAAGTTTTGTGTTCACACAGACTTTATAACTGACTGAGCTCTGGGTGGGAATTCACAACCATATAGTTCTCTTTATTGTTTCTATTCTTGCCACTATTTGATCAATATAAATTGGACAGGTCAATATACTCAAGATAAATCAAAGGCTCAAATGATAGATATGGAGATAAATGTTGAGCACTGTTTTTCACTCTGCTACTTAATTCGAATTTTAGCAGACATTCCTTCTGTATAATTTCTCTTCTGTATAGAAACAGCAATATGGCACATTTAGCTGGACTGCTATTCATCTTTCAAAACCCCCAAAGAACATCTCTTCACTGCTACCAAGTAGTCTCAAAGTCTATGAAGTGCTCCGCCCAGTGTCACACCTCTGATTTATGGACCCAGTGGGTTGAATTGCTGCCACCATGAATCATACACGTGTCCTAACTCAAGCATTCCCTAAGGGCACAGACTAAGTCATATTCAACGATGGGTAGTGCCTGCTAAATAAATGCTGAGTAAAAACTCAATCAGAAGGAATATGGTATATTCAGTTTCTTTGTTTTGTTTTGGAAGAGGGTTTCTCAGAATAAGAACTTTGGCTGATCTGGCATTCACTCTGTAGAACAGGCTGGCCTCAAACTCACAGAAATCCACCTGCCTCTGCCTCCTGGGATTAAAGGTGTGTGACATTACCACCCAGCTACATTCAGCTTCTAATATAGGCAGTAAGCAAGCAATAGAGCCTTGGACACAGGAGAGATCATCAGAGTCTCCACCGTCCAGCTGGAGCTCCAGACTGCTTCCCCCCTCCCACTCATCTACACCATCTAATGGGCAGAACCAAGATCCACTCTGCTCTCTGACCTGCACCCTTCAAGGTCCTCTCCTGCCCCAGACTTAGCTTTGGACTTTCCCGATGCCCCGGCCTTAACAAACTTCTAAAGCCTCATCTAACACTGCCTTTGTTTCCAGAGCAGTCATCACAGCGCTCTTGTGAGGAGCTCTGGATAGAGATGGTGAGGACATGGAGCCCGAGGAGTATGGAAATAAGGTAGACTATGAACTTGGCAGGATCTACAAAGAGGCAAACACGCCCCTGGATTGTTTGGGAAGGGATATCTAGATCAGGTTTACTGAGATGGGGCTGCCTCCCTGAACGTGGGTGGCACCAATCTATGGGTCCCAGACTGGATAAAAATGATAAAATAAAATGAGTCAGGTACTAGTATTCATCACTCTATGCTTTCTGACTAGGAATGCACTCTGACCAGCTGCCTCATACTCCTGCCACCATTATGTTCCATCTTGTGTCCTTCAAAGTGTAGCCACTAAGAACCACCCCCCCACACACACATACACACACACACACACACACACACACACACACACACACACACACACACACACACACACACACACTGATTTTGCTAGGGCATGTTGTCACAGCAACAAGACACACAGCTAATACAAGGGCACCAGGGTGGAGTGGCAGTGCAGGATACGAGGGACAAACCAGGACAGTCTATGACCTGTCCTCACAGTTTGCTGGTCAGAATGTGGCTCAGTGTGTTCTGGCCACATTTGCTGTCTTTGGGTGTGGTCATTTAGCTGCTGGGGCATCCATCTCTGGGTGGCTGACTCTTTGATTAGTCCTTCAGATAGTTTCTCATACAAACTGGGGTACAGGCTGAACTCTTCCACATACCTGTGTGAATAATCCTGAGCTACTGAGTATTTTACATAATTTTAATTTCAAAGATGTTGTTTCATTATGAAAGGTTCAGCTTCCATTAGAAAAGGAGGCTCTCTCACCTGGGAGACATTTGCTGTGGTACTACATGACTGCCTGGTACCCTTCCGTGAACCCAGTGTGCAGTGACACTGGTTCTATATTGGTGGTGTGAACTTGCACAACTCAGAATAGTCTGGCGAAAGCCAATGCTCCAGATACCGAACACACATTCAGAAGTTCACACGCTTCAGAGTTGACCTTTTTTAGCAACTGCTCCAAATACTTTCCTCCTTGAGAGGATTCAGTTATTTAAATGAGTAGGCATGGGAAGCTAGAAGGAAGAGCTAACCCAGTGTTTATTTGTCCCTACACTATGCGCCTTAAGCTTCTCCCCTCAAGCTCTGGTGTCCACTGGCACCCAGTGAGAAAGAGTGCTGGGTGGGCCTCCTTTTGGATTTGGAAGTCACTTTCACCTCACAGGAGACCAGGTATTGTCTTTAAAGACAATGCTCTAAGGGATGAATCCTCAGCCTAGATGCATTCACATCAACTGGGTCAGGGCTGGACTGGTAATGTGAGACCCAAACTGTGGGTCAAGCCTACATGTCTAAGTGACAGCAGGTGTCCGTGAACTTCACATTGCCACCTTGTCCTTCTTTCTCACCAGTGCTGACCACTGGGCTGGCCTAGGATGCTGCTCTTTTGTTCATTGCAGTAACCACCATGACTACAGACACAGTCTCTCAAAGTGTAACAGCTTTATGGATGTTTAAGGGATAGACCACTAGAAGTCAATACTGTTAGAAGCAGTGATAAAAGTGGTGATTTCTAATTCTAAATTATTGATGCAGGTAACATCAAAGAGTCTCTGGGAAGTGTATGAGCTAAGTCTGCATAGAGATTAACTAACCATTTAAAAATAACTTGAGGGCTTATAAAACTACTATCTACATCTAAGTGGTCCCACAATGGTTAGAATTCAGTCTTTCTTACCTATTTAAAAATACAGATTCGAACTTGCAAATAGTTGTATGTACATCAACTAGAAAGTATATTAACTTGCAGCAATCCTTATATTCCTTCTCTTGGCCCCTCTGTTCAGTGTTTGAACTAGCTTGTAAATTTTTTTTTTTTTTTTTTTAATTCTCAGAATTTAGCTATGTGGGAGGCCTCATCTGTTGAAGGAATATCCTAAGGAAATATCCTCAGAGAAATAGTCTCTGTGATAAACACACACTGCTACAGCTCCAGGTTTACACTGTTAGGTCCTAAAACAAGCAGCTTACCAGGACATGGGAGGCTGCACAGAGCACTACAAGCTGAGGGGTTCAAACCAGTGAGCTGCTAATTCCTAAACCTCAGAGCACAGCATTAAAGCTCCCGCCTTGGGTAGAGTGGTGGCCATGACAGCTAAGTCCCCAAGGCACTCAAGTATAGATCTGCAGGACAAATGCCTTGTATATCAGCAGACAGACAATGAAACTGGCCGAGAACTTTCAGGAAACAATAAATGACTCACCTAATTTTGGGTACCCAAAGCTACAGAAAGATGACTGGAGTCTGCAAGCCTTAGATGACCCTTCTGCACTTAGACCAGGAGCAGGAATCTCAAAGGGAAACCACTGTTTTTCATTTAAAGGTAGTATAAGATGTCGTCAAAAAGGAAAAGAATAAAGAATTGCTCTTTTCAATATGTACCCTATCCTCTGCAGCACGGATTCTTCATCTGGAGGGTAGCCTGCTGCCCCTTCTCATCTCTGGATGTAGTGTGGAGCTTCCCTCTTGCCTAACTACATGCTACAAACTATAAGAAAAGCCTCTTCTACATATTCTAACACAACACAGAGCTGAGACCCATGTTGTTTTTATTGCATTAACTTCAAAAGACGAAGACACTGAGGCACCTTAACTTATATCAGGAAAGAGATAAACCCTGGCTAAGGTTAGGGAGGAAGACAGTAGCCATACTGTATCCAAACCCAGACACATGACTGCAAAGCACAGGCCACTCCCCTTAGCTGCTGCCTGGCACCGTGGCATCTTCTGCCCCTGCCTTCCTCCACACTGGTCAGATGGGGGCATCTGTCCTACGCACCAGAACCCTGATATGTCTGTCAGACACTTCCTCAGCAACAGGTGGCCAGGGTTCAGTGTGTGTCAAGGACAGTGATAACTAGGTCTTGGGTCACAATCATGCTTAAGAATTTTAGAAAGAAGGGACAAGAGAAAGAAGATGGGAGAAAACTTTGCAAATGACTAGCTGGGCTGAGGAATGAGTGGCTGCGTCACCAGGCAGAGGACATTTACGGAAACTAAGGGAAATGTGGCAGCGGAATACCGAATACCTCCTGCCTCAGTCTAGGAAGCCACCTGGGTGCTGTGTGCAAGCAAAACTTAACTCCCAAGGGCTGAGTCATCTCCCCAGCCCTCTGCTTTATTTTCTGAAACAGGTTCTCACTGTTTCAGCTACACCTGTCAGTCAGCAAGCCCTGGGAACCACTCTTCTCTGCCCCTCTGTGCTTGGAGGACAGGTGATCCATCACACTTTGAATTTTTGTTCGGTTCGTTCTTTATGTGGGTGCTGAGAGCCAAGCTTAGGTCCTCATGTTTGCACATCAAACATTTACCCCGAATTATCTTCCAGCCCTAAGCCCTTCTCTAATCTCTCTTCGTTGTTTACCTCTGGCCCCATGATCTGCTACTGTGTTTATAACGGGGACTTCCATTTCTGTGTTAATAGTTGCCCATTCCTGCTTTCCGACCTCCTCTCTCCCCAGCCCGAGTCTACCGGACACTTTCAACTGTGTGCTGTATTTACTTATCTGGATGCTCTACATGTGAAACAGACCCAATACATCTAGGAGCGGCCATGAAGATACAAAAGAAGTCTAAAATGAAGGTGCCCTAAAGGAAGTACAATCATCTGGAAGTGACCTTCAGAAATATCCTTGAGTCTAATGTATTATGAGCAATGGCAGGGGCACATCCAGGCCACACTGACACCAGAGGTGACCAGAGATACTGCAGACCACAAGGCCAAGCTGTTGAAAAGGATGCTCTCAAACTAAAAGCCTAGCTACCTATGACATTTGGTGTCAAATGGTTAATAATTTAATCAATTTATCTTCAGAATGGACCTAATATCTGGCCCACCTTGCCACACTGTACATGACCACCTAATTCTGACTCCTGTACCCCATCCTATGGACTATGATGAGGAGGGTTCCTAACAGCCCCCCTCACCTCCCTGGGTCCATCCTCTTGTTTCAACTCATTTCAACTTGGATCAAACTGCAAATTCAGTCCTGATGACTTAGAACCTTGGCTTGGGAACTCCCGATGACTACTTGCCCTGCCCAGAGGGGGTTCAGACTCCTCCAGTCTCCAGCAAGGTCCCTCACAAGTGCCCTATAACATCCACCTTCCAACACACCCATGCTCCTTAATTTAGTCCAAATGAGCCTCCAAGGTCAATTTGGAGTCTGCTGTTAAAGGACTGAAGTCTTTGTAACACACCAAGAATCAAGATTTTCCAATTCATCCAGAGAAACACTCCCCAAATCTTTGGCTCTCACACAGACAAAAAGGTTGAATCAACATGATAAATCTCTAGCTGAATTCCAAAACACCTGCAGATGAAACCTAGTCTCATAACGACACTCCCACCATCTTTTTCTTGTCATTGTTCCCAATGTCCTCTAGTATATAAATACTGTTCTAAAATCTACCTAAGGAAATACCTGGGATTTCTGAGGTTTTCAAACTGTATCCTTCTTCCTTTACAAAAGTAACAAAAAAATTACCAAGAACAAACTGCCTTATAGACCCAAGAAAACCTGGCTGCATCTAACTGAATTCAGGACATCTGCACAAAGGTGGCATTTCAGTGGGTGACTGCACATAAGTCTGATCTAGATTTTCATCGTCTATTAATAACTATTTCAAACTTATTAAAATTTGCAACGGGAAGGGTCCTTCTGCTTACCAATGGTGTGGCAAAACAAAAGCACATTGGGAATACTTAAGAACACACTGTTCTTGCCGAGAGGTCCAGAAGACATACCTGTGGTTTCTCTATTCCTGAAAGAATGTCTTGCACTCTCTTTACTTCCAACTCATACTCTGCAAAGACAAGAGGACAACATGTTAGAAGGCAGTAAGGGTGCCAGTTCCTTCCCCATGCCCTAGTGAAGGAGATTGTCAAGTCCGTCAGTCAGCAGCCTGTCACTACACCTTCAACACTGGACAAGGGCATTACTGGGATTGCACTATCTTGCCAGTGTGCAGTTGTTAAGTACTCAATAGGTCGGATAGACTTAGTCCTGCTTCCTTAACACACAGGAGGGACTAACGGGTCATAAGAAGGGCAAGTAGGAGACACTTGCACACAGAACATCGTCTAAGGGAAGATGAACTTGAGTAACAATGACTGAGTTCAAACTTCTCTTCAAAATGTACGTATTCACATATGAACCCATGTATTCGTCTATAGTTTGGGCTCTACATTTGAACTGCAGTGTTTAAGTAGGATGACTTACACAGCTTAGCTGGAGTTGGAAGAAACATTTGAGTTCTTCGTGAATAATACACATAGGACGGTGTGTGTGGTGCACTAAAACATTGCTTCAGTGGTACAGATAAAGGACAGACTACATTGGGCTACAGGTGGTGATAAATGGTGAACTGTGAGACACAGGAGCGACAGACCTGGACAGACAGTGGTGAGGGAACAAGGAGGGATGATTCTAGTCTTCACCGACTAGATGGTGGAAGGTATCTTCAATAAAGTGAGGAAAGGGACATTTTCACAGTGTGATAAAACCTGCACTTTAGAAACAGGAGGAGGAAAAAACCTTGGCGTACAGAGATGGGAAGAAAGGATAGCCAAATAAAAATAACTGAGTAAACAGAATTCACTCTGCTTCACTTTAAGAAATCTGAGTTGTGGTGGATTCTATGACTCTCTACTCTGGTTTATATATAAGCCCAGTGCTACAAAGATATGATTCCGAGGGCCTAAGTCCTGGTCCCCTAGCCTAGGTATTTGCAGGTCAGTGGGCAGAAGGCAGCAGGAAATCCCAATGGTGACTGCAACATCCGTGGATGGAACTGTCCTCAAGACAACCAGAATGTAGGCAGTGGTAGAGCTCTAGACCAAGCTAGATTAAGTGAGCTCTGGGGGCAGCAGACCTGTGAGGCCAGAACCAGGAAACGGTAGGCAGCCAGCCCTGCATTTCATGGTAATCTCAGTTACCAACTCTCTACTCCGTCACTCAAATCCCATTGAAGCAATCACCCTGCTGATTTCCTTCCATTCTCCTTTGGTCTTTCTGGCTAGAACATGTCTGGAAGGCACAGATACTATGAGCCTAGAGCCTAGAGTATGTTATTTATTTTCTATTAAAAAAGAAAGAAACAAACAAAAACCCTGTAATATCAACCCTTGGGAAGAGGATCTGGAGTTCTGGGCTAGCCTAGGTTACGTAGAAAAAGGATAAAGAGGGTAATGGCAGATACGGGGTGAGGAAAGGGCTTAAGAAGCCCAAATCTGAGATGCTGAAGAAGACAACACAGTGGTCAAGCACAACACTCTCCAGAAAGTCTCAGTGACAAGTTCAAGGAGAGGACGGAATGTCTGAGCTTGAGGACAAGGCAGAGGAGTTGGGCAATCAGGGTCATAGACAGAGTAGAAAGAAGGTATCTGTGGGAACCTCAGTATCCATGTATGCTCTCAAAGACCATGTCTACCAATAAAAGACACAAAAGGAAAAGAAATTCATTTTAAAAGCATGGAAACATTTTTATGGACTCACAACAGAGTCCCTCCTTTTCCTCTGTTATTCAAGTGTCACCTCCCCAAAGCACCTCTCTTCCCAAGAACACACAGCACCTTCAGCAAAGCAAAGATTAAATTAAAAACACACAATACAGTAAATAATTTTTAAAAAGGGAGAATGCCACATTGAGGGAGCATGGGTAATGTGAAACAAACTTTCCATAAATAATGGTTTTCATGTTTGCTCCAAAAAACATATATTCAGATTGTTTGAATAACTGAACAGGCTAAACTAATTTAAATATCCCTCTTTATAAACACAATTTACTCTTTGGTTTGTTTGACTTTTTTTTTTTTCCCCCTTCATAGAAAAGAAACTCAGGTCCACATTTGGCTGAAGCTGTAAAAGGTATTTACATTGGGTCAGCATCTTTCTCCCAGCAAAATAACATCAGCATCAGTTTTCTTAGTACTTTCTCCCTGGTCCCCAGACCAGCTCTTGTGTTGATGCTTCCAGGACATCACAGTCCCTCCCTGGTCCTTTAAACTACGTCTATTGAACTAGTGGCTGAAATACAGGGTCTAATCATCTAGAAGCAAGAACTAAGTGCACAAATATTATTTTTAGATGAAAAGAAAACCAATAATAAAAGTAAGATAGACACCTAGCCAAGTTTGCTAATATCTGTGAAAATGGATAAAGGCAAAGAAAGAATACATTAAGAATATTCACAAATACATCTTTTATGCAGAAAATTAAAGTGGCTATTATCAATTTAAAAAATATTACTTCTCTGAGGGGGAGGAAAAATGAATCAAGAACATACAAAAGCTTAATTACTTAAGGATCTTCACGTAGTGGTTAGGATTTATGGGCAATGGTGTTAGGTATAAACAGTCCTTTTTAGTGACTTTAGATAGTGTTGTCAGTACATACAGCACAAGCATGTGGACTGGATTCTGATCCCAGCACCCACATAAAGACAGCATGTATCCTGTGTACCCTAGTGGGATTATACTCTTGTTCATTGCAAATATTTGTCCCTCTTCTTAGTTTAATAAAATTCTGATTGGCCAGAAGGCAGGGAGGACGTTTGGGGTTGGGGGTGAAAACTCTGGGAAGAGGAAGAGCAGAGCAGAGATGCTAAGCAGACGTAGAGTAAAGGAGATGAAAATGCTCTAAAGTGCTAAGCCACTTGGCTAGTCATTGATTAGTTTAAGAGTAAGAGTTAGCAAGTAATATGCCTGAGCCATAATCTAGACAGCATGTAATAAGCCTTTCTGTGATTATTTGGAACTGTGGGTCAAGATCTCAGAGCTAGGATTGGCCAGAAACTTCTGGCTACAAATGTCACACAAGTGGGAGGCACTTAATCCATATAAGGCTGGAGGAAGCTTTAAAAGGGTTCTAGAGAACAGAAACGGAACAAAAACAGCTTCCAAGTTGTATCTCTCAACTGAGCCATGTACAGAGATGCCATGGCATGGTATGCAGACTTGAGTTACAAAATGGCAAGTTTTCTGTGTCAGCCTGAGCTGCAACATGAAGTGTTCCAGTGGTCTCACAGAAGCCTCAGTACAAACATGAGCTTATGAGAAATTTAAAGTTTCTGTACACACTGACAAAAAGAGAACAGAGTCAAAGATGGCTTATTAGTAGCAGCATTTTCTTGAGAGGGCTGTTTCCTGGAGGCAATCAGAGGTGTGACTCTTTTTAGAGATGCTGCCTGATTCATCTTTAGTGGAAAAACCATGGGATTCTTTTAAGAGGCCCAGCTGCCAAACACTTAAATGGTGTTTATGAGCAGAGGGCGGTGGTGCTCTACTTGGTGGCAGTGTGGACCCTAAAATTCCCCAAAGTTGGAATGATAAACATGGTTCCTGGCAGTAACTCTGCCATGAAGTTAAACTCTCACATATAAAGAAGCTGGGTGGCCAGCCACAATAGTCAAGCCTTTAATCTTCTATCTAAGATACACATTAGGAGATTAAAGGTGTGTCAGAAACAGAAAAGGAATAGATATACAGTAAAGACAGTCTCAGACTAGAAAACACACACACACATATATATATACACATACTCATACATGCACATACACACACACAGATATATATACACACATACTCATATACACACATACACACTCTCTCTAAATGGTTTACAGTGTATTTTAAAATATACATAGGCTTGAGAGAGAGAAGAGGGAAAAGGATAAAGTCCTCTTAAAAAATAAAAATAAGTGTGTGTGTGTGTGTGTGTGTGTGTGTGTGTGCGTGCTGCATAAAGATGGAAAACACACAGAGAGTCTGGACACTGTATGTTATGTTGTCTTCGAATTGTCTGACCGTTGTGGAAAGAGCAAGAGCTGCTAAGAGACATTTGATTACAAATGCTGCTGGATTGATCCAACCTATATATTTTGTAAATGCCTCAACTTTAAAATTAAAGTCAAAAGATAATGCTACTTTGGAGAACAGGTTTTTCTTTTTATTTCCACAGAAAATGAGAGGTTGTGGATTTATTTGGGGTTAAGAAAAACCAGGTTTGATCAAGAAAGATGCCGTGAAAAGCCTGTGATGAAAATGGATGGCCCAGATGATCCAGCATTCCAGAGCACCTCTGTTGCAGTTTCCTCTGAGCTCTGTATTTAGAACAGCTTCAAAGAGACTGGCTCAGATGACCCAGCCTTAGAGACTACTCCACTAAGGACCTGTCCATAATCCTACATTTTCTTTGGGTCCCTATAAGATTACCTGTGCCCCCAATCAGCAGTACGTCATCTAGAGAACTATGCTCACATTCCTCAAAAATTAAGGATGCTGGGCTTTATTTATAGTGTTGGTTACAAGTTGTTATAGATAACAGTGAGGGAAAAAAAAAACTATATAAAGAGCATTAGATTTGGGGTTCTTGTTTTAAAAAACAAAAAGAAAAAAAGAGAAGTTCTGTGAAATTATGCTCTTCTACATTAAAAATATTTGTCCCTCCTATTGGTTTAATAAAATGCTGATTAGCCAGAAGGCAGACAGGAAGTATGGGAGGGACTACCAGACTAAAAAACTCTGGGAACAGGAAGAACAGAGAAAGATGTCAGGCAAATGCAGAGCAAAGAAGACAAAAATGCTGCTCTAAGAAAAGGAACTAAGCCTCTTGGCTAATCATGAGCTAGTTCAAGAGTAAGAGTTAGCAAGTAGTGTGCCTGAGCCATAAGTAAAATAGAATTAAATTAACTATTAGGGACTGTGTGTGTCCAGGCCTCAGAGCTAGGCTGGGCTAGGAGCTACACAGGAGGATCGATGGAGCTTGCCTAGGCCCGTAAAATACAAATAGGGGCTCTTGCTTCAGCAGAGACCCTATTTCAATAGAATAAAAAGTGATAGAAAAGGGCACTTGATACCTTCACCTGGCCTCCAGGCATATGCACACAAACATGCACATAACACACACACAAACACACCCAAAACAAAACAAAAAAAGTTAAGATCACCAAAGGACACACTGTTATAATATAAGGACAATATGTTAATCCCTACAGAGCAAATATTTAAAAACCAAATCCAAAACCAAAAACCTCAGTAAGTAACATGCTTGCCGTAGGAACTGAGTCTAGATTCCTAACAACCCTACAGAAGCCAGGCATGGAAGTGTGTGCTTGTAATCCCAGTACCAGAAAGTCAGGAACAGGAAGATCCCTGGGACTTACTAGTCTCAATTGGTGTTCTCCAGGATCAGTGAAATGCCCTGTTTCAAATATGTAAGGAGAGTGACTGAGGAACTCACCCAATAGCAATCTCTGGCCTTCACACATAGACCCACATATACATGTGCACACACATGAACATGAGTGAGCACACACATATAACCACAATATTGACATCAAATATTTTGCAAAATAGAAATCTTTCTACGTATTTTGTTGGGAAACTGATTACATTCTTTGAATTTCTGAAAGATGGATGAACACTAGCCCATCAATGACAAAAAAGAAGAAAGCTGTATTCCAGAATGTGAGAAGTTGTATTCTGGTCTAAGAAAATATTTTCAAGGGTGGCCTGGGTTCCAGAAAGATTCTGGAACCTGAGAGAAAAATGGAAGGAGAGATGAATTCCTTTTGCAGGTGGAGTGGCCTGCTGGACAGGCGAACTAGCCACAGAATGCAAATGGGACAACAGGGCCTAATTCCTGCTGAGCTTCCGTTGCTCTTTGTGGAATTCAGGAGAAAGAACTACTTTCTTTTCTGGAGTAAGTTTTAAAACACAGTCTTGCCAGACACTCTTACATGAATCTACCCTCAAACAAATGGGTCCCTTGCTGCAAAGGCTGCACCCTGCAGGGTTAGGCTTGAGTCTTTGATGAAGTGAAGGAACGGGAAGGTACCAGAGTCTTTTCAACTCTTAGAAACTGTACACATGCTGCTCAAGAACCTTGCTTACTGCCAAGTAAATTCCAGCCTGCCTGAAATATCTGAAGATTCCATTTGACCTCTCAAATTCTCAAAGAAATAAATCCATGTTTGCTTTTTAGGGATCCCTAATATACATGGAACACATAGAAGCATCTACCTTTCTTTAGTACATCAGATTAAGTAGGGAAAAAAAAAAAATCTCACAAAACTGGATAAAGGCCCTAGATAACTAACTGCATGGGTGATGACCTTAACCCAGGCACCAGCCTCTGCCTCTGCTTCCCTGTGCACGACTGTACTCTACTAGTAAACTGGGCCATTCCTGTGTCAGATGTAGCACTTTTATGTGGGGGAGACTAGGCAGGATTGTTGCCTCACTTGGAAGTATAACAGAAAGGCAGTTGCTTTAAAACAGAACAGAACATACAAAGGTAATTAAAGTTTGTGCACCATTTCCACAGTCACGTCTAGAAACATCCCCTTGTATGCTTTTTCATTAAGACTTGGCGGAACACAGTGAAAATTTTCAATTAGCTTAGTTAATACTTTCATAAGATTGAGGGTGGATGGGTAGAATCCGCAGTGTGCAGTTCTTTAATAAAACTATCCAAGAGACATCTCCAATAGTTCTATTATTTACACAGCAGATTTTGAATTGTTTTATAGCACCATGTCTCATATAACTAAATTAGTTGGGGATAAGGCTAGACATTTAGTCTACTGCCGGAATACACTGAGACTCAGCCACGGACAGAGAATCAGGTAGGCTCTACTGACAACAGAACTTGGCACACTGAAAAGCTATTCCACTACAGGAGACATGCTATCTCCCTCAGGACATCCCCAAGTGTGACACGGACAAATCCCACGGTCCCCAGCAGAAACATCAGTGAGTGGAGGTGGCACTGTAAGGAAGAAGAAGGAAAATACTTCCCTCTGTCTAATGGGCCAGCACCAATCATGGAATTATTCATAAGGTACCCTGGGTATGTACTAGATGGGTATGCTCATGTTTCCAGGGACTATGGAAATTCAATGTTTAATGGGACATTGCCTAAATCTGTAACATATACATTAAAATAGTTTTAAAATATAGGACCGCTGGAGGAGCTTATACCCACTAAAATGGGTGGAATATCTGTTCTCCTAAAATTCATGTTAACCTGTTACCAAATGTGATGATACTGGAGGCAGGGTCTTTGGGAGGAGTTGGGATTAGATAAGGCCTTGGGGACGAAGTCTTGTGAATGGGATCTGTGGTGATGATATGGCAGCAAGGTGTGCTCCAGGAAGCAGGAAGCAAACACTGAATCTGCCCACACCATGATCCAGAGCCTTCCACACAACCATCACAGTAAACATTAGATCTTTAAGCCATCGGGCTATGGTGTTTTGTTTTGTATCCACATGGAAGTCAGATTTCAAGCCTCTGTGTCACTGCTTAGGATAGCAGCTACCCTGGGACTTATGACTTGACTGAACTGGCCGTCCAGAGCCCAGAGAGCTACCTATTTCTGTCTCCACAAGACGGGGATTTCAAGTAGAGATATATACCATCATACCTGGCTTTTCCCCTGGGCTCTAGGGATCAAACTAAGGTACTCAGGGTTGCACTGAGCTCCTTTCCAGCCTCATATCTTCTCCTTTAAGATATGCTTGCAGCAAACAAAGCTGACCTTTGTTGGTCCATATTGGCAGCTATAGACAGTGTCTTTCTGATTCCAACAGTCTATGTGCACAAGTACATTTCCTGTTTAAAGTATGAATGAATTCAGATGCTTTGGGGTTTTGTTTCTATTTTAAAATCTATTTGCTTAGCACACACAATTGTTAGGTTTCATGTTGGCATTTTCAAACAAAGTCTGTTGGTTCTACGGGTTCCCCTTCCCATCCTTAGAACCTTCTACCCTGCCCTGCCTGCTCTATCCTGAGGCATCTTAGGTGCCGTTCCCTTACCATGTCAGCCCTTTTCCTATTTTCAGAGCCTGTACCCACAGACATCCCCACATCTACACAGGGGAACAGTTGGAGCTCAGCTACGCATAGCAGAGACTTGTCTTTCTGAGTCTGAACTCCTTCTCATAACAGAGTACTTAGGAGACATGTTCAGTGTCAGTGTGTTAAACCTGGTAACAGTCCATCAGCATCATTAGTCAGTGAGATGATAAATTTGCCCCAAGTGTAGCTACTATTCTCTGGTGCCTTTTGTCCCTTGCTAAGGGCTTCTGCTGTTTTAACATGATGTGACCACAAAATAAAAAGTGCCACCAGACCAAGCCGTGTAAACATTTTCCATCATGATATCTTTCAAATGACCCCAGGTCTGCAGGTACACAAACCAAACATAAGCTGGCCATAACTCACAGAGCCATTTATTTGAAAGTGATTCTTTGCCATACACATTCTAAAAAGTATTCATAAGGATGAAAGCAAAACTGTTCGCTAATGAGAGTGCTACGCTTATTTATTTTCATATAAAGAATTAAACCTGGCTGACTATTTCATGTGGCAAGACATGGGACATCCCAAGTGTTTTTCAGAGGTGATTTCTATTTTTATTTTAGAACCATCAATGCTGAGAATGTAGCTTTGTACTCATAGTGCAAAATGGCAGTATGTTTAGAGTCATTTCAGAAATTTTTGGAAATTCCAACCTCCATCCCAAATCAAATTTACTGAATGATTTTTTTAATGAAATTAAGTCAGCAACTCAAATATTATTTTTAAAAATCAAACATCCTACCAGCCCAATCCACACATCTGCTCATTTGAAATTTAAATGTAAAGGAATTACAAAAGCATATGAAAAGTCTGCTTTCTCCAATTAAACCAGTATACTTCCAGAGGAGCAGACCACTTCGTTTACAGAACAAAATGCTTCATTCATAACTTACAACAGTCTCGAATCTGAGCAGAGGACCTCCAGGCAGCACCCCTGGGGTGCAGTGTGATAGCTCAGGCAAAGCAACACATGGGGTGCAGTGTGATAGCTCAGGCAATGCAACGCGAACTGCATGTGGTCAGAATGAAGGAACCACAGAATCATGTGATGCAACATGGCTGGTTCTGCCATGAATAACTCGGACCTATTGTGAGTTGAATTTTGAATTAGTTAATACCTGGTTATTGAGTGTTAAGGAGTCTATTATTATTAACAAATTTTATCTGATCCCAACACTCAGTTAATGACATCTATGAGGCTGTAGCCCTTGGTATAAGAAGGTGGCACCAGACCACAGGTGAGATACTTCAGTATCCAACACTGGAGTATACTCAAGCATTTGACTTGTCAAAACCACTCCTACCTAAGGATTTTATTTAACTATGATTAGAAATAAAACCCCAATGGCCAATGTTTCTCTGTTTTTACACTGTACTAGAACTGAACCTTGGGCTTCATGCATGAGGGACAAACACTCTAGCACTGAGCCACATCCTAGCCCTGAGAAAACTGTCTCAGGATTCCTAGTTCTGCACCTTCTCGAAAACAAAGTTGAAAGTAAAACTAATAACCCAAACTCAATCTTGAGTGACACTTCAACTCCTGACATTCAAATATGAATTAGAGTATACGTGAGGTGGAAAACCACGAAGCATGTTTGACTTTTCTTGTGTGGTATAATTTCTGCTCTCAGTTTAACTGGATTGTGCTTCATCTCTTGCTCTTCCTAACCAATGTTTCCCTTTTAAGAACTAGATAATCAAAAGAGACAGCACCATCTGCCTCAACACCCAGAAGAAAATGGACTGAGCTAAACTCACTGAGCTGAAAAATGAATTAAAATGAAGAGTTAAGATTTGGCAAGGAGGAAGGATCGTCGACACAGTGTTAACTGGAGAGGTAGACCCAGATGGGAACTACTCCAGGCGCTCACAAGATTTTCCATTTACTCTCTAAAGTAGACTTGCAAATCCAATCACTCTGAGGAAGTCTGGACTTGTTCTCACGCCTCCTACTCTGTATCGATCTTGCTTGCTGTCTCATTCTATGTTTATCGTAAAATCAAATGACTTGGAACTTAGACCCTCAGCTTTCTATGTAAAGGAGCCATCCATCATAAGCCACTGAAACAGATCTCCATCGTCTAAATGAAATGCTCTTGTTTGAAAACATGATAGATGGCATAAGAATGTCATTTGCACGTATATCCATTCCCATTACAATGACACTAACATTCTCCAAAAGTACCAAGAACTGAATACAACATTTTGACTCTCAATCCACTCTGTAAAGAGCATCATCTACATTATCTACATGTCAAAGTCTATAGATGCCATGCCACATTCATGTGGCTGCCATACCTTGACAGCAGAGAGCGGAGGTACCCACATCCTGGACTCACTATATCCAAAGGGTCCCTACAACCAAAAGCAGCTATTTGGATTGTGCTCTAGAAGCTGGGTGAGAAATAAAAATGTAGAAAAAGAAAATATAAGGTAAGATAGAAAGACATATGAATAAAATGCCCTCAAGTGGAAGAGGGTAGATAGAAAAGGGAATGATTGACAGATGGAAAGTTTTACAATACGGCTTTCAATGACTATCCTCAATCAGCAATCTCTAACCTAGGTAAATGATTGAATAATCTCTTTGACTTTAATATAAAATTTTTATTTTTTAATATAAAACTGCATTACACAAAGGCAACAGACAAATTCTAGGTTAACTAGGGTAGGACAGCCACATTGGACTCTGCCTGTATTACAGACCTCTGACGAATGCCAATTCTCCCTCCAGCATTGCCTTTAGCTCCCAGGGTGACAATGGTCTTCTCTGTGGGGTTTCCTCTAACATTCCACCTCCCTTTTCATGCACAGTATAGATCGCACTATATTTCAACTCTGGACCCACAATGATCTTCTAACGCCCCACCTGCTGAATTCAAGCTTCATGAGTATAATCATCAAGTCTTTGCTGCAGACCTCTAGCACCCCAGGAGCCTCCCTGAGTGTTTGGCACAGGAATTCTAAACTCCCAAGACAGACACTGAACTTTGTTCTCTCAGTGTGAGTAAGCAAGAGGACGTCACGAGGGAGTGAAGTGTAAAAAAAGGAACCTTAGGAAATCACAGCACTACATCAAATATCACTAGGAAAAAATCTTTTCTCTCTCCAGAAATCTGTAGAACAACACTGTCACATGAGAGACAAACACACACAATCTAAATGAATTCAGTAACAGTCTTAAGTTTCATGTAACTAGAAATATTTCCTAAACTAGAGAAAAGTCTGCCTAGCAATATCCTCCAAGGCCATCATACCTGCTGCCATGATGCTATAATGGAGAACTACTGGGTCTCGCTGCAGAGGACAGCTTCACAGGCTGTGGGTTACAACCACAAGTGAGGTTTGAATGTGGGTGCTTTGAAAAGTTGGTCAACAGTAAGAAAGGTTTCTAACTGAGTAGTGGTCAACAATGAGCTCCAGATGGAGTTTGCAATGAATCTGAAGTGCATGGGGCAGTGCTCCCCGTGCTGAGTGTGCATGGGGCAGTGCTCCCTGTGCTGACTATGCAAGGGGTAGGCCTCCCTATGCAGACTATGCATGTAACAGTGCTCCCTGTGCTGACTATGCAAGGGGTAGGCCTCCCTATGCAGACTATGCATGGAACAGTGCTCCCTGTGCTGAGAGTGCATGGGTCAATGCTCCCTGTGCTGAGTGTGCATGGGGCAGTGCTCCCTGAGCTGACTATGCAAGGGGTAGGCCTCCCTATGCAGACTATGCATGGAACAGTGCTCCCTGTGCTGAGTGTGCATGGGGCAGTGCTCCCTGTGCTGAGTGTGCATGGGGCAGTGCTCCCTGTGCTGAGTGTGCATGGGGCAGTGCTCCCTGTGCTGAGTGTACATGGGGCAGTACTCCCTATGCAGACTATGCATGGAACAGTGCTCCCTGTGCTGAGAGTGCATGGGGCAGTGCTCCCTGTGCTGAGTGTGCATGGGGCAGTGCTCCCTATGCAGACTGTGCATGGAGCAGTGCTCCCTGTGCTGATTTCCATGGCTTTGTGTTAGTTTTGGTGCTGAGATGTGGCCATGAAATGTCCCCCACAGACTTGAGCACTTGAACATACTGCCTCTGGCTGCTGGTGAGCTAGTGGTGCTATTGTGGATGGCTGTGAAGCCTTTAGGAGGTGGAACCTTAAAGGAAGAAGTGGATCTGTGGGGATGGAGTGGAAGTGGGGCTGGGGGTGGGAGTGGGGGCTTTACAGCCAAGGCCCATCTCTAGTCCTCTCTCTGCTCTCTACTTGCAGAGGCAATGTGGCTGGCTACCTTGTGCCTCTGTTGTGGAGCTACTTCTACCACATGCCTTCCACCTGTGAGCCCAAATAAAATCCATCCTCTTTCCACTTACTATAGCCCACAGTATGTCACCAAGATTTGTTTATATGAAAATTAAAAAGTATATCTGGCTCAGTGGTATGCAAATCTGCTTTTTTTTTTCTAAGTGGTAAAATTATGTTCCCCCCAAAATTCCATTAAAACTGTTTGATTTATAAAACTATCTTCCACACCTGTATACCGAGGACTATACAAAGTCTCAGGGAAAAAGAGACAAAGAATAGAAACAGCTTAAGAAGCCCTGCTGTAGTGGATATCCTGATAAGGGTGGGCTTTATCTAGAGACAGGTATAAAAAACATACATATGTGTGTATAAGTGTATCTATACATATATGTACATGCTCATTTATATACATCATATACACATAATTTTCTTATACATATATTGTATATGGCACTGTGTTATATAGAAACAATCTCACATAAATGTACCGTATGTCGAGTAAGTTCAATTGGCTACATACGAGTCATATTTTAGAAAGCTAACTTTGAATGCATGGGGCTGTTCTGAGAACTTAAAGCAGTTGGCTTGCGTTAGCAGCTCTCCTATGCCATAGTGGTTATGTCATGCATACAAACTTGGAATCTGTGAAGATCCAAGAGATGGCACTTTGACATCTATTTAGCAACTGGAGAATCACCAAGTCAAAAAGTGGACCCTATGACGTGGATAATCCTGCGAGAGCGTTCATGCCTATGACACCCCTTTCTGTCTTTGTGCGTGTGACAAGCGGTGTGGTGCCTTTGTTCCAGAGAGAAGTCAAACTTTAGCAGCCCTCAGCCCGTAATCCTGGTGACTGCAAAGCTTCACTACTTAGCTCAGGTGTTAGTTCACCACCTTTTCTGGCTCCTGACCCATAGTCTTCTAGCTGACCTTGCTCTGGGATTCAAGTGAGATCCTGAGTGTTATCACCCAGCAGGCAATTCAGTACCAAATACTTACAGCAGGAGCTAAAGTATGGTCATACTCTTCCTGTGTCACATTCAATTATAGAAGCTCAACTTAGGGATTCAAATAGAAGCTATTAGAACTTATTTTGAAAGCTGGTCACCAAAAAAAACCATTTGCTGGGATAATTACACAGAACATTTTGTGCCAATGTGCTGGAAGCACAGTATTCTCCCTCTCCCTCCATGCACAGATATGTAACATGCAGGATGGTTAGAAGCTAGAATCTGGAGCCCTCAGTATTGGGCAATAATTACATTCTAGAGTGTTTTTGCAGCTGACTGTGGCTTGAAAGAAAAGTACAGAGTGGTTCCAAAAGAACAGAAACGGAGTTGGCCCATAAACTATAGCTGTTTTTAGTGTGTTGCAGTGCCTGAAATGTCCGTGTGTTCTCTTCCTGAGCAGAGAGTACAGAGTGTTTCCAAACTGCATAACTTAGTTATGACCCCAGCTGTTGTCCAATTTTGCAGGCGCTTCACATATGCAGAAGAAAGCAGCTATTTCTTTGAAGTCTTTCAACAAAGATAAAGATATTATTCTTATATAAGCACCAACCATTAAAATATGAATTAATCTGTATTAGTTAGATGGCATTCCTAATAACCTCAGCAGCCACTGGGCACAAGTTTCTTCTGTGGCGAAAACACAAATCTACTTCCAACTTGACCCAGGCCTATGGTTGTGAGGATGCAATTACTTGTTCTGTGTCAAAGGCCCCATGTTATTGTAGGCCAGAACCAAGAAGGTAATGTGGGTGTGGTACATTGGGGAAGCTAGGTATACAGGCAGAAAGAAGCATGAAATGAGGCAACACACCCACTAGGGTGACTTGTGTGTGCCACAGTTCTCTCATCAGGCATAAACAAAAGCTGGAGACAAGGATGGATTGCCGCAGTAAGCTGGGATGTCTATTTGTGGCTGGTTGTAAGCTAGTCCTTACTTCCTAAACTTAAAAAAAATGCAAGTCTTCATTTTAAATAAGTGTAAAGGTCTTATTTTCTTTCCTATAGTTTATAAGACAGTCCCATCATTAAGAGTGGACTACCAAACCGAGATTCAGAGCAGGAAACTCCACCATTATAATAATGACACCTAAATAGGAGCCCTATTAATATTTATCAAACCCAGCAATCTGAACATCATGTAGGACCAGCAGACGCAAGTGAAGTAACATGGAGAAAAAATGTCCAGCTTCACCCACACTAGGCTCCTGTCTAGCTTCAACTGTGAAATCGCAGGTCTTCCATCTGCTCACCAGCTGCGGCCCCCAATCCTCTCTAATAACTTCAGCTTATGCAAGTCCATGAGAATCAATATGTCGTCCAAATTTCATTTCCCATAGGTTGCCAGGATTGAGTTTTAGACATCAGCCTCCAGAGGAAAGCAGCATAGAGTGGATGTGAGCAGCAGGTGCTGACTGGCAGAGCGGTGTGGGAGGACAAGGAAGCAGACAGGATGGAGAAAGAAACAAGAGTGGTTAGCAGGATGACATGGTACTTCTAAGGACTGTGCTCTTCAGCAGAGGCCTGGGGACTTTGATAAGACTTCTCCCTCCCTGAAAGAGCAACACTGTAGTTAAAAGGTGATGGCTCACTGGGCCTAGCATAAGACCATGTTCCCTCCCATTCGACACTTCCGCTGTGTTTTAGAACTCTAAGCAGAAATGTTCTCAGACCTGGAATTACTTATTGGCGACTGACTGCCACCAAGCTCAGGACTGGGTTTCTCAGGCCTACGGGATACTTTCTTACAAGGCTCCATGAAGGGTGGCATCACAGCCTTTGCTCAAAGCTCATCTGGCAGAGAAAATAACAAGTCTGAAAGTTGTAGGCAGCTTCGGGGTGCTGTGCTTTATTAATCTCACACTCCTAAGAACCCTCCCACCCCACTCCGTGACGTTTTCCTTTCTGACTTTTAAGCTTATACCACCTGCTTTCTAAGCAAATATGCTTGTTTTTAGTGATTTAGGTTTAGTTTCAAGCTCTTGCACTTAACTTATACTGGGAGAATTCTTCTCTAAAGCCAGAATTATAAACCTCTGCTTTAATCTAATGCTGAACTAGACCCGGGTGACAATACATAAGGATGAGCTGTGGTTCAGCTTCTGTTCAAATGCACACGTGAAGCATGCTTATATCCTAGGCTCATGGTTCCTCTTCCTACACATATCATCAAAGATTTCTGACCTAAAATGAGTCTATCCTTTGAAAACACCAGTGCACACAGGAGCCTGACAGGATCTGCTTTCTTGCTGCTCTCACAAATCCTTCTGCATCTTGCACTCTTGTTAACATCTGGAAGACGGTGGCTCTCAATTTCTATTGTGTTTACTCTGTGAATGCTCTTGTGAGAAGGGAGTGAGCAGTTGGTGCTGCCCTTGTCAGCAGCACCGAGCGAGCATGGAAGACGGTCCATGTCCAATGCCAGGGTAGGTGAGCAGTAAGTCAGGTTCCATAGAGCCTCCTAACAAGTAGGAAGAAGCGTTCTCACCTCACTTGCCAACAGAGTCAAGAAGACACAAACCCACTCTGAGTAGGAACGGTGCTAATAAAAGTTGTATCACTTAAAATATATTTGTTCTTTGCAAATGGACTCAAAGATGTGGTGACTGAAAGCACTTCACAACTATAGAACCAAAGAGTGAACTGATGTCTCTGAGATGCTTGTGGTGTTGTGGTCAAGAACATGTTCCTGGAAATCTTAATTTCATGAAGCATCACAAGAATTAGGAGAAGAGAGGGCGAACACAAAATCCAGATTCTACTGTGACTAGAAGCTAATGATGCTATAGTAGAAGTAGCATTGGGTGACCAAAAGTAACCAGAGCCACCAAAGAACATTCTTCTTCCCTAGGAAGCACAAAGCAATGGTGACAAAAAATGGCCACATTTACTTAGCAGAAGAAAATGCAAGGCTCAGTGTGGGGAAGGTCACCATTGGTTGGGATGGATCAGGCTTAACAGTGAATTTTTACCCAGCATTCCGCTTGCCATCGAATCCTGGTGGGTAGATCAATACACTATCTCATGATTCTTTCCAGCTACAATGGAATTCTGTATTTTAACTTCAGCCTTATAAAAATGGAAAACAAAAATCTAAATAGAAAGCAAATTCAGCAATTTACGGTATATATAAAAATGTTTGGAAGTACCCCTGAGCTCCAGCTTTGCATGTAACTTCCGCCAGCTCGGTCAGTTTGGGGTATGAGTGATTACACATAACATGCGGATATTTTACAAATGGATACAAGTTTACTAGTAAGGGTCAGCAAGGCTATGTGGCTGGAGTTATCCAAAATGGCTGCTCTGCTCCTGAACCATTTGGTATAAGAGAGGAAATTAAAACACCATCACCCTGTCCAAACAGCAGAACTCTCAAGGAGAGAGAAAGCCCAGGGCAGGAAGGGTGGGGATGTGAGAGATCTGAAAGGGAGGTAGAGGCAGACACAGTCCCATATGGGAAAGGGGCCTTCGCTTTATGCTAAGTTTGGAAGGAAAATACGGGAGATGGATTAAACAGGAGCTCTTTGGCTGCGTGTGGAGAAGGGATTGGCAGCAGAGACACTGGGGAAGTAAGAATAGACATGGAAGCTTATGGAAGTGTTCATGCATGCACACACATGCACAAGCACATACACACTCACAAACACTGTTATGGGCGGTAAAAAGTTAGGAAAAGTCACATTTCACGAAGCATGCTTTGGATCTAGAAACTTGTTACTTGTTACACAAATTTCCGAACTCGTCTTCATATGTGATATTAATATGTAGGAGGAACTGCAAGAGTGCACGTCTGATAAAACATCCTAGAAAAGAGTGGTGTGCCTGCTCCACAGTCCACATGAGCTGCAAAGGAAGCAAACCTGAGTCACTGCTGTCTTGGGACATCCTTGTCTGTCCTGCTGCCAGTCAGCAAAACACCAGGGAGTGGAGCATCACTCCAGACAGCAGGCACTACCCAAAGCGGTAAGCCATACTGTCTACAGTTAAGATTTCAACATATTTCCACAAATGTGGCCCACAAGAAAAGGCAAATTCTACTAAATGGAAAATAGATTTCACTCTCCAAAGCTGCCCTCAAATAGTAAAATGACTTAACCAGATACACTTAAAACAGTTTTGTCCAAAGTCCTTTATTTTTCTCACCTAAATTGGTTCCAGAAAGAACTGGCAAGACTTCATGTATGCTGTGATTTTGATGCTCCTCTGGAAAGAACATGTAAGTAACTAAAACTACCAGCTCACAAGAGCAGTCAAAGCAAAGCCACTTAGACAGAGCTCTAGATTCACCACAAGTTAGACTGGAAAAGTTGTTCCAGAGAAGCTATGCTGTCTAGGGTCCTGATGTTCCACAGCTTTCACTAAGACCCTCACAGCAGCATTCTAGGCAGCGGGCACACAATCAAACGTGCTGAATCTGAGCTGGCTATGGGGCAGAGGCTCTACTTACGTCTGTCTTCTCTTTCCCCATATGCAGACAGCCATGCTTATAATCTGCTATCCTTACAGCACTGGTCTTGACTATGGCTAGGAGATACATAATCTAGCTGAGTCTGCTCAAAAGCTTTTTCCTCTAGGTAATTTTTTTCTTGATTTTAAAAAAAAAAAAACAACACAGGCTCTGCATCTGACCTCCATCATTCTCGTCAACCTCCTGCTTTAGAACATTAAATAGTTCTGAAAACTCGCAGTACACAAGAACACTGACTAACTCGATCATTCATTTGCTGATGCAGACGTAATATAATGATGCCTGCCTGGCAGCGATGTGTATGTATGTGTATACATGCATATGAATATAGATCCATGCATTTACACACATACATATCCCACCAAATTTGACAAAATTATGTAATTTTGGAAGAAAAGGAAGAATAAGTATCAAGTGCTATCTCATGTAGTTTGAAATTTTCTGTTTTTCTGAGTTAGGAAAAATCCCTGCCCAAAAGTAAAAAGAAAAATCCATACATCCTAAGGCCATTAAGTAACAAATAAATGACTACAAGACATTGAGACTTGTATGTATTGCCCGGATGACACTTAAAACTTGAGGGGCAGAGAACTCTTTCATGATTAGGTCAAATAGATCTGTACAGGTAGCAGTTCTCAAGGGGAAGGCACTGGGACCCATCCACCACGTCAACAGGCTTGGCCGCTGTGGTCTTTCTTCTTAGACGGAATATAGATTCACCTTGTTTTCTTCCTTCCTTCCTTCCCCTCTTTCTTAAAATTAAGAACTAAACTGTTTTCTTTTCAAAGAACATGTGCATTCCAACTTGGACAGACCTGTCATTTCCTAAGAAATGACATTTGCTGCATCTGCTACTGTATGTTTTACCGGGCTTTCTGGTTGACATGAGGTGAGCAGCTTTCCCAGACTATGCCCTTGTACATGAGCCTCTGTCCTTCCCCAGGCCAGAGAGGCTGGAGCCAGCTGATCAGGCTGACACAGGGCTAAACCAAACCACCTTCCATATTCAATTGTTTCTCTCAGGTAATAAAGCTGATCATAAAAGCACATAAAGGAAAGTGTCCCTGCCTTCAGTTGGAGGACTTGCCTACATGAACACCTATGTGTGGCCTTCACTAAGAGCACCGACCCTCTTAAGAAAGGAGATAGCTCTGCCAATGGCTCATGCCCTGAATTACTAGAGACTGGTGGGCTGCCATATATCATACCTTAAAACCCATGACCAATGCGGAGAACCCGCACTCCAAACCTGACCCGCCTGAGTTCCAAGCCTGGCTGTTGGTGAGCTGTGGTACCAAGGAGACTGGGCCGCTGATCTCAACAGTGTTCAAAACACAAAAGGACCCCTTATGCCCATGGGCACAGGCCTGGGGATATTGGGCGCCAGATGTAGGCAGAGTTATACTTACAAGGCACCAGTCCAAGATCAATATTTATTAAAATATAAACCAACACTCACGATACAGGTAACAGCTTATAATGGAGCCTGAACAGAGACAGGAGTCTGGAAAGATGGGAGGATGGATTCCAAACCGGTCTCTCCAACAGCCAGGAGCCAGGCAAACAGGCTTTCCGGGGTCCCAGCAGCCCCTTATCAATGGGGTTGGCCACTCCACCTTCAGGGGCCCGGGACCCTGGGTAAGTATCCTTGGATTTTATCAGCTGACACCTGAATCCCACCACACAGGGAATTTATCAAATAGACCTAAACAGGACATGAATGAGGTCAAGAGAAAATTATGGCCCAGCTTTTTGAATAGATGTGCTGGAACTCAGGGTAGGTGGAAATGATCTCTGAAAGGATCCCAGAAACCAACCCTCAGAATGTGTGAGTTATATGGCATGGTTCAATCTTTGGGGGATGTGATGGAGGATTCTGAGGTAAGAAAATTTCCCTGGGTTTTCTAGGTGGGCCCCAAATGAAATCACATGCATTCTTACAAGGAGGAAACAGGGAGATTCAACACATGCAGGAGGAGAAAGCTACATGAAGACAGAGCTGGACACCAAACGATGTTAGTGGCATGTCCACTACCAGCAAAGAGATGCTGGCATTCATCTATGGCTAGAAAAGGGAAGTTTCTTCTAGCAAGCCTCTCAAGGGAATCTGGCCCCACAAACTAGCTGGCTTCAGCCTAGTGACATGCATCTAGGAATCTCACAATCTGTCTACACAAAGAAATATTGATGACTTCCTGTCTCTTGAAATTGCTGGCTTTGTGGTAATTTGTTAGTCACATGAAACTAACAACACACTCACTTCTTGATCTATTGTGTTAAAATCTGTGTATGGGAATCAGTACAGTACAACAGGAGGCAGCAGAGAAAACTGGGCCCCAGAAAAGTGACATTTCTCAGATCTGCCAGGACTGTGCCAGAGCTTCCCTTGATGGCATTTTCCCACCGGGACAGAGCTCAGATCTGCTAGCTAACTTTGAACATCTGGTACTAGCATACAGGGCTGCTCAGATTTACCCCAAATAAAGGGAAGCACCAACTAACTCTTATTCAAATGCAGCTTCGGAGGCACAGGAACTGATGTGGCTCCTTCCCCTTCCTTTTCCATTTTCCCCATGTGCACCCACAGGCTTCTGAAATGCTAAGAGAATATCCACTCATGACTGCATGCTTCCCAGAGAGCTTGAGTGGATTCTGTACATGGTGGTCACAGATCCAAGTCTGAAATGTCCCTGAGACACTCAGAAAACTAAACAGAAGGAAAAAATATATGTGAAAGTGTACCCACAAAACATTCAGTCCTTTAATAACTCAAATTTCTCTTGGATAAGAGTTATTTTCCAGGAATGAAACAAGCATCTAATAGCGTATAATTAACATAACTGACACCAACAGTCAGCATTTCTGAGGTTTACTGTTACAGTGGTGTCTCCTTGCCAGCACTGTAGTAGTGTTTGTCACTGTGTCAAGTAAACACTGGATACTGGGCCCCTTCTCCATTTTATTCTTGGTATCTTTTGGAGACAAGGGTCTCCCGCTGCCCAGGCAGCCTAGAGCTCCTTATACAGCCAAGGTCAGTCTTGAAACTCCCGATCCCCCTGCCTTTACATTTCAGATGCTGAGAGTCTGGGTATACCCGACCATTCCAAGTCTTCCGCTGTGATTTCATTACATAAGCTTGGCCATCCCCACTCCTGGCTCAAAATAGAACATTAAGATAATTCTGCTGGTTGCAAAAGCTATGGTATTAGTGAAGAATTACCCAGTTCCTTGTGCCCAGTGTTCAATGTCATAAGGTAACTATGATATAGCATCAGGTGAGGAACAGGATGGAGGCACACTGTCTGATGTCTACTAATTGTCAGCCATTTTGGAGGTCTGGATATGGTTGAATTTTCAATATTTGACTATTACTGACCTATTAAAATAGTAATAGCGAATATTACAAACTGGTCCTAGAGATAAATTATGAGCAATTCATGTTTCAGCTTTCTGAGGTACAGCAATCTTGAAGAGACCCCTAGGCAGCCTACCCTGCTACTGAGGAGATTATTAAAGATAAAAGTGATAAAGGAAGGCCAGGTGCAGAGCAGGCTGAGGCAAGAAGGTCATTTTCTCGAGGCCAGCAAAATCTTATCTCAAAAACAAAGTTGAAAAATAACAATAGTACAAATGGACAGAAGGGATAAGCAGAAAGGGTGTGGAAATAACTGGGTCTCCACCTCCTAAGAAGGGGCCATGAACTTCCCAGTCTACAGATGAACCCCATGAGCATGTGATGGATTTTACTGTAAGAACAGATGAACCTCTATTTTAAAAGGTATGTATGGTTACAGCTGTGATTTTTTTCTCAAAATAAGTACTAAAAATGTTCCATAACATTTATTTCACTCTTTTGATGCACTCTAAAACATAAAAATCTTAGTAGCAAATGGACGAGCAACTTAATAAAAAAAGATTTAAAAAATCCAGTCATGTTATTAGTGATGACAAATATAACAAGTCTTATAAGTTAGCTGTTCAGAATGAATGGAAAGAACGAAGAAAAATACAGAAGAAAAAAGAACCCTAATTTCTGCGTGCAGAGCATCCTACATGTTATCCAGCTCAGAAAACCAAAGTTCCCTCATCCTAAGTACGGACACTAGTATGGAGAACATTCTTACTCCAGTCATGGAGCTGCACGTTCATGGGCCACACCCAAATGGCCTAATGTGATCTTTAAAATGTGATACAGAAAACAAGAATCAGGCAA
Source organism: Phyllotis vaccarum (assembly GCA_033318265.1). NCBI lineage: Eukaryota > Metazoa > Chordata > Mammalia > Rodentia > Cricetidae > Phyllotis > Phyllotis vaccarum. The sequence continues at coordinate 31,163,748 of JARWLC010000010.1, read as the reverse complement.
CTGAGAAGTAAAAACGTTATGGTGTATTATACTAACAACGGAGCTTTCTTTTGGAAAATAGTCGTGTGGTGCGGACTTTCTAGCCCAGAAGGGACAGTTTTGCTTTCATGGACAGGACCAACAACAGCCATATTTTGCATACATGTAATTCTTCTCTGAGCTGAAAACAGCATTTTGAAATCAAATAGCATTCTGCAAATTTGAGTCATTGTCCTATGGTGTAAGCAGTAAATAATACTGTCAATGTACTTTAAACAAACAAGCAAACAACTGGATAGCTGACTAGCTTGGGCACCAACGGTCACATTCCACTTACCTAACTTTCTCAAGAAGGTGCCCAAGAGGTCTTGATCTCTAATGAGGCTCTTTGGAGCAATAATGCACCAAAAGATAAATCGTCCCAAAGGACTGCAAACTAATTTTTTAAACGTGCTTGGCAAGGCACTCAAATAGTTTTGAGGAACTCGGTGAACCCAACCAATGGTGGTTTCCCCAGCCCTTTATGTAGAAGAATCTTACTGTTTCATCTCATTTGTCTTTTCAAATAACAGCAAAGAGGTGAAACCAAGTTCACTATGCAAATCAGGTCATAAATGCACTTATGAAAGATTTGTTCAAGAAAATATTGCTAGATCTGGTTCGTCACAGTTTTTATAGGTCCCCCTTTAAGAGGTTTCTGATAAGTCTACAAAGCAAGAAAGGGGCTGCACAGAAGTTCTACACAGACTCTTTCTCTATATGTAAAGGTAACCTGAGAATGATTTGAGTTCATGCCAACTGAAGCAGATTGCTCTTAAGAGAAAAATAACCCAGGGATAAAGAAGATGTGGTCATTTCTTTTATACATCTAATTTTTAACTTAAAACCCCAAATTAGAAAACTCTGATTCTAGGTTTGCAATATATTTAAACTCTAAAACAGGATGTACACAACCATTCTGAACAATTCTACTAAAGAATTATTTATTTGTTCTGAATAAGGGTCTCAGCAGTCCAAACTGGCTCTCAACTCACCACACATGGGAGGATAACCTTAACCTGACCTTTCTGCCTCTGTCGCTAACAGCTGCGATTACAGACATATGCAACCATGATCAGTTTATGCTGGGACTCGAACCCAGAGTCTAATCCATGCTAGGCAATCAAAATATCATTGAATTGACTTTGAATTTGATTGTGGAATCAATGTGTCCTGGAACAAAAACAGGAAAAGCCAAGAGAGGAAATTTGTTTTTTCACAGGGACTGCTACAAGCAGATCTCCTGGTAAAAGGCTCGTGGGTTAGAACTGGCAAAGGTCTTCAGCTAGCTTCCCAGCTACCCCACCCCTCAGTGGGAAGAAGGACAGCATGGAACTACAAACCAAACCACCTTTCCTTGCAGTCTAGCCTTCCTGGCCACTGCCTGGGCCCTCCTACTTCTAGGACTTTCCTGGTGTTCAGTTCCACTGCTCCGAGGCCCTTCTCCTCTCCTGCCTCCTGCTTCTCCAGTCCTCCTGAGACACTCATTCTCTTTTGGGCTCAGGGCACACCATTCCCACCAAAATCAGCACATGATTATCTGCCCCCTTCCAGCAAACACTCAAACATGGAAAAGCCCATTCTTCTGATGCTGATACAGAGAAGCAATTCCAGATGAAGCGAGACAGCTCAGTAATGGTCTTACCTTGGACCCAAGTCACAGAAAAACAAACAAAACTGGAGCTAGGAGTCCATATGTGTAATGTCAGCACCAGGGAACCAGACACAAGTGGATTCCTGGGCCAGCCTAATCAATCAGTGAGTTCAGGGCCAGGGGAGACCAGTCTAAGCAAACCAAAGCAAGCACACCTCCAAACAGGAACAATGAAAGGAAGTACACAGGTGGATGGCACTCAAGACTCTGCTCTGTCCTCCACCTGCACGCACGCACACACACAGACACACACACGCATGCAGGCACCCACGCACGCACGCACCCACGCACAGTTACAATCTAGAAGGGTGAGCAGGAAAGAAAGATGCGTTTTTAAAATTTAAAGTTCCACATCAGATTAAAAACTGGGACTCTTGAGTCTACTACCAAGCATCAGGACTCACTACTTTGTAAAGTCACACACACACACACACACACACACACACACACACACACACACACACACACACACACACACACACACACAGTGTTGGGGCTACTTTCCAGGAGTTCACACCTTGTGTTATTTACTTGGCAACATTTCAGGGCCTTACTACAGCATCAGAAGTTGAAACAAAGTATCAGAGCCTGCTTGCACTGTGCATCTGGACAAATTCAATCTAAAATGAAAGCCACAGCTGATCAGGGCAGGAACTGTCCACTGCAGCTGTCAGACTGTGACATTGACCATCAGATGCAGAAACTGAACCTTCTCAGCAGGGTGCTTTACATAGTGATCCAGAACGCTACTCAATGGGAGGAGACGCAGCAACAAAGACAAGAGTAACCTAACAAGAGGGAAGCTGCCAGAATGCTGTCTGCTCCACACCGTATACTTAATAGAAATGGCTTCTGGGTGACACGCCATGTGATCTCCAGCCTCCATGATGTTGCATCCATGGTGCAGACCCCATCTGTGGTAACCCAGGGAGAAGATGTAGCTGCAGAATGCCAAAGGGGCAAATCTGGTGTCCACAGTGTAAGTTTTTGAAATATAACCTATATAGTTAGCTTACTGAGTGTCTCAGATGACATATCCATTTGCTCAATCAACGTACTAAAAGAGAAGATGTCATTTCCTCAGGTTATGTCAGTCAACCCCCCCCCCCCCCCCAGCATTTCTAACCAACAGCAAAGAACAAAGGAGTGTTCAGTGGGCTGAGTTAATTCCAACAGTCAATGGCCTGCCCTAACTCCCTCCTTGGGCCCAGACAATCCAGATGGGTAGGAAGCAGAGGAAACTGAGCATCTAGAATGTTGGATGGCCATCTGAAGCTTCTCTCTCTCTCCTTGACCTTCACTGCCCTATCACTCTGACCCAGACAGCAGGAGGCCTGGCTCCTCTACACTCTGACAGGAAGTAACTTTTCTCGCAGAAAAATATCGTGTCTTTTTCCCATAATCCTTAACATTTACTGACCCCTTGGTAAGTGTCTACAATACACAGGGAACTCATGACAGCCCCCTAGGCTGCTGCTGTTACCCATCCCCATTTTATACAGGGAAGAAGAAAATGAAGCTCAGAGACATTAGCTTCACGACCAAGGGCACATGGCTCCCACGTGACAGTGACAGGGCTAGAAGGAAAGCTAAATCTGTGAAATATCAATGCTAATTGATTTTGCTTCTATGTACATCACATTGATGAAGATGATGACCTTAACCCAGCTAAACTCAGAATATACTTTAGCAAAAGGAGTGTTTCAATCCATCAAACTGAATGTTACACATATACCAGAAACACTGTATCATTTGCACCTACATGCTCTTTAAAGGACTCTTGGAGACTGCATGCACTCTGCCAAAATGAGCTATGACTTCATCTAAATGCTGCTCTGATCAGTGCCCAAGAAAGTAAAAAGGCAGAGAAAATAACATGGTTTGCAGAGCTTAGCACTATGTGTGGGAAAAACCTATCCACACTCTGCCCTCAGACCTCGCGAACATGACTTCAGAGAAAAGCAGACTAGTGCTTGCAAGCTGTCTTCTGGCATTTAAAGACTGTCAGGCTCTAAGCCTGACTTAATGGGTTAAGATTCTGAGACTGTCCTGAAAAAAGCATCAGCATCTGGCCTGTTAGGAGTCATATAGTGCCAGGCTGTGTTGGCGCACGCCTTTAATCCCAGCACTTAGGGGGATAGAGGCAAGCGGATCTCTGAGTTTGAAGCCAACCTGGTCTACAGAGCAAATTCCAGGACAGCCAGGGCTACCTAGTGAAACTTGGTGTGGAAAAGGGAAAAAATTAAGGGTCACATGATTTGCATCTTTAATGTGACAAAATACAGGAAGGAGACAAGGCTAAAAGCAAAGGGGTTGGCAACCTCACAAGGACAACATACTGGCTACTGAATTAGGGCTGACAGTCTCCTCTCTACAGAGCTGCCAAGCTTGTCCTCATAGCAGTGAAGCTAGCACCCCAGTAATGGTGGGGGGTGGGCATGCCAAGGACTTACAGAGCCATTCAGAGTTTGGTTCCCATTCTCTTAGCCCTCAGAGAAGAATGCCCCCGTCAGAAAGCTCACAGCTACACCTGATGAACATCACCTTCTCTCTCTCAATCTTCTTTCCCACCCCACAAAGATTAGGCCCCAAGTCATCTGGGCTGTCAGCAGAGCCCACGTGAGGTGCCCAAGGCTGGATGGAAATGACGGTGCCAGCTGCTGCCTGCAGAGGAGAATGGCTTTCACTCTGCTCCGGGGGTGCATGCTGTCCTCTCAAAGACTGACGGCTACTTGGGCCTGTTCAGACTATTTTCACTTTCCAGACTCTACTTGGCAGAACAAATGGGTAGATTCCAGGAACCTGAGCTCACTTTTAACGCTTTTTCATGTTTTCTTGCTATTGTTGCCATATGCAGCAGAAGGCAAGCAAACACTCAGGGTTTTACATCAACAACAGGGGCAATGGTGGAAACAATCCTGAAGTGACCAGACCCATGCAGAGGCTGATAAACTCTCTTCCCTTCCTCCCTCCCTGCTTCTCTCTATCATATGTGTGGGGATACATGTACGTATGCACGGCCACGTGTATAGAGGGCCCAAAGATGATGTTAATGTCTTCTCAATCACTCTCCATCTTATATACTGAAGAAGGTGTTTCCCAGTTGAACCCAGAGCTCACTCACTGGCTAGCCTAGCTTGTACTCCTGGGAAGCCCTGTCTTTGTCCCCTCACCTCCCATCGCAATGCTGAGATTGAAGACGGCAGCCACACCTGCCTGGCTTTTTCACATGATGTCTGCACTAAATTTGTGCAGCAAGTGCCTTATTCACTGAGCCATTATTCTCCACAGACCCTGTAAGGTCTAGAGGTCAGTGTCACTTGCCATTTCTACATTAGCAACTCAAAAGGAACACTCAGCCACCAGTGTATCATTAAAGACTATCATTCCACAGCATATACTGCAACTGAAATCAGGAATTCTGACGGACTGTGCTCACCTACCTCACCCCGTTCTCACTTTCCTACCTTCACCACGTGAATCCATAATTCAAACTCAGATGGCATTCACCATGCCACTATTGTCAAATGGGACAGTGCTGTGGCATTGCTGGGTGTGTCCACTGAGCACAGTACAGACAAGAGCAGGTGATCACCGAAAGTGTGAAGCCAGCCTGGTCTACATACTGAGCTCCAGGCCATTCAGAGCTACAAAATAAGAGACAGTGTCCCTCCCCCCCCCCAAAAAAAAACCTGTTATCTGAAAGAATCACCTACTGCTAAGAACTACTCTAATATCAGTGACTGTAACACACCTGTGTATCGTGCACATCAGATGACACACTATTAATTTCTCAACACTAGCATGTTTCAAACATGTACAGATAATGCATGAGAAGCCATCCTCACTCTTGGTCTAGGGATCAGTAAAGCTGCTGGTTTAGCAACTGCACATACTGCACGCCCCACCCCCACCCCAGGAGAAGGCAAATAGCAGATGCCACATAGAAGATACAAAGAGTGGTATCTCCCTCCATTTTCCTCTCTTATCTCCTCCCTGTGTTCTTTCTGAACTGTTCTAGAGCAAATTTAAAAAAAAAACCTGAGTACTTTATGCACGCAAGTGTTTTTTATTTATTTAATTTTGCATGTATGTATGTGCATCACATGCACACAGTGCCCGCAGAGGGCTAGAAGGTGTCGGGTTCCTACAGATGGAATTACAGAGAGCTGTGAGGTGCTCTGTGCATGCTGGGAACCAAACTTAGGTCCCCTGGCAAGAGCAGCAAGTGTGCCAACTCACTGAGCCATCTCTCTCCCTTTCCCAATCCCCCACCCTACAAGGTCTTCCTATGTAGGCTAGGCTGGCCTTAGATGGACAATCCTCCTGCCTCACCCTTGGGATTAGAAACAGAAATAGCAGATATTTTTATGTTATTGACAACAGATCTTCGTCAAAGCTTTTAGGCTTGTTTTCACTTTTTGTTCTTTGGTTTTGTTTTGTTTGAGACAGGGTTTCTCACTGTTAACTACACTGACTATCCTGGAACTCACTCTGCAGACCAGGCTGGCCTACAAGTCACAAAGATCCACCTGCCTCTCAAGTGCTGGGATTAAAAGTGTGCAGGACCACCACCTGGCTTTATTCTGTATTTTATTTGAGATTTCTTTAATTTTATTTCATTTGGATGAGTTTTGCCTCATGTCTATCTGTGCATCACATGCATGCACTGAAGAGGGGGGGTGTTGGACCCTCTCAGAACTGGAGTCACAGTCGTTAGCTGGCCACCATGCAGGTGGCAGGGGATCAAGACTGCGTCTCTAAAACAGCAGCCAATGCTCTTAAGTGCTAAGCTATCTCCTCAATCCACAGCTTTCAGATTGAGCAGATTATCTGACTCTGGAAGGACACAGGACAACTCCGGCTGAAAACTGGCTGCCACTGAGGAATCCTAATTAATACATTATGCTTTGGCTTCTGTGGTGAGGTGACCTGAGTGGAAAAAAATGAGACATACTCACACTAAGGGGCTTCAGCCTCTGGGGTGAGCGGCCATGACTGTTTCAGGAGGGCACTGGCCTCAGAGCAGCCTTAAGGCCTTGCTCTTGCACAACAATCTCCATGTAAAAACAAAAGGTTTCCACTCTTACGCTTGAGGATCTGTATACAACATACAGGCACCAATCTAAAAAGCCAAAGGTAGCAGTAAAGGGCAGCAATGTTAATCCTGGGCTGTTTGCTTCACTAACTTCTCTGTTACTTAATACCTTGAGGAAAGAGGCTTTACAATAACACACCTGCTACCTCACACTCTGAGAGGCTTCACACTAATACATCTGCTACCTCACACTCTGAGAGGCTTTACAATAACACACCTACTACCTCACACTCTGAGAAGCTTCACACTAACACATCTGCTACCTCACACTCTGAGAAGCTTCACACTAACACATCTGCTACCTCACACCCTGAGAAGCTTCACACTAACACACCTGCTACCTCACACTCTGAGAGGCCTCACACTAACACATCTGCTACCTCACACCCTGAGAAGCTTCACACTAACACACCTGCTACTTCATACTGAGAGAGGCTTCACACTAACACATCTGCTACCTCACACCCTGAGAAGCTTCACACTAACACACCTGCTACCTCACACTGTGAGAGGCTTCACACTAACACACCTGCTACCTCACACTCTTGAGAAGCTTCACACTAACACACCTGCTACCTCACACTCTGAGAGGCTTCACACTAACACATCTGCTACCTCACACCCTGAGAGGCTTCACACTAACACATCTGCTACCTCACACCCTGAGAGGCTTCACACTAACACATCTGCTACCTCACACCCTGAGAAGCTTCACACTAACACATCTGCTACCTCACACTCTGGGAGGCTTCACACTAACACATCTGCTACCTCACACTCTGGGAGGCTTCACACTAACATATCTGCTACATGACACCCTGAAGAAAGGCTTCACACTGACATATCTGCTACCTGACACCCTAAGAAAAGCTTTGCACTGACTTACCTGCTACCTGACACTCAGAGGAGAGGCTTCACAGAGAAAGGGATTTCTGAGCTGGTTCTAGAGGACTGAGTTCATGAAGCACTTACATGGGATGGGCTAAACCATGGGGTCCCTGGTGGGACCTCTTAAAAACTACACAAACCCCAAGGTGGCACCTCAGAAACCTGGACTGCAGACCATGGGGTGCCTCTGGGGGTCAGGAGGGACAGCATGTTCACTTCTGATTTAGCTGTGGCATACCACAGAACAGGATAGCCAGAGATCTTAAGATGCAAGGCATCCCTTCTGAAGGGATCTTAAAAAACAAGAAGGCAGGGCAATCTCAGTGGAGACTCCAAGGGCAGAGTATGTGAGGAAGGAGTTCCAGAGTTCCCTCCTCTCACATTGAGGGCATTGAGATGCTGATGAGCCCTTATATCAATTCTGCCACTGGTCCTGGAGCTGGGCTGCAGCTCTACCCCGGAAATGCCCATAAGTATTCCACATTGATGCCAACCCAAAGCCAGCTCTTTCACAAACATGCCAATATTAAAATGCAGACTAGAGAGCATACTTAGGTACATGAGTTGTGAAATAATGGCCCACAGGAAAGTTATTAGACACAGTGAATCCACAGCTGTATTAGTTCAACACTGCACTGACTCTAACCTCCTGTATTATCTTCACGCAGGATCTTTCACTTGAATTTACACTGATTCTAGTCTAAGTACCTACATCCCTTCCCCAAAATCTAAACAACATGGCATTCCAATTCATAATTGAGTGAAAAAAATCTTCCTTTGAATAATCTATGTCTAATTTGTGTGTTTGTGTTTGTGTATGTGTGCACAAGACGGAATTCTCTTCTATCGTTAAATTCAAATATTGCTAATAAAATTCCTTATATTTAATATGACACATTTTTCTCAGGTATGATCAAATAATGTGTCAATCAGGACATAAAATATTTTAAAATGGGAAAACCAAATCCAAACAGCAAATGTGGTGTGATTTGACTGAAGTTATTTTAACACAGGAGTATGAGCCTAAAATTCACAAAACATGGTGCATGAGGTGATAGCCTGTGCCTTAGAGGATTCAAGTACATCTCAAGCAACACAGAAAGCCCCGTATCTCTGAGAAAAGAATGTTTCATGCACAGGACCCAGCACCTTCACCTAGAAGCTGAGTCTCTTCCGCACACTAACTGTCCAAGGGCTGTGAGTGAGGAAATAGAGACCGTACAGAACACAATAAAGGACAACATGATGGCTATAGCATTACCTTGCAAGTCTGAATCACTGGACTTCGGGCTGCTTCTCGCTCTCCGTTCTGCCTTTTTGATTCCAGGTCCGCCTCCGCTTCCCCCTCCCCCTCCTCCACTGCCTCCACCACCGTGGCCTTTCCCATAGCCGTTGTACACAGTTGCACAGTTACTCTTGTAGATGGTGGAGGGTGGGCTGTTTAGGCGGTTCTGGCGGTCGATCTGGCGGTCCTTCAGTTTTTTGTGGGGTGGCTTACTATACTGGTCTTCTCGGGTGATGTAGCTCGACATTCCATACAGAGGGATAATTTCTAGGATGAATGTGTGTGATAAATACAAGATCAGTTTACATCTGCCACACTGAGTAATGAAAACGTCAAATAACCCGACCCTGGAAGAAGCAATGCAAAGTACTGCTACAGACATTATAAAATACACTTAAAAACAAAGCAGGACAAATTATAACTATTCAAGTAATCATCCGTTATTAAAAACAACACAGTACGCTTAGAATTTCCCATAAATCATGGAGACAAATAAAGACAATATTATCCAAAGACTTCATTGGCTGGTGAATTTATAACTAAATCTGACCTTGCCTTTGTCAATGTCTTTAACAGATGTAATATACATGGGACAGCAAATGAAATGCCCCTTCACATGTATACATACACTCAAAAGATTTGAAAGTATAACTATTCTTAGAGATACAACGTTTCTATCAAAAAGTACAAGGCTAGCATGATATAAAAAGTTATTTGGGGCATTAAAAAAAGCTAACAATTGGAAAAAATTATTAAAGAGAATAAAATGACAAATAGTTGTTAAAAGTAAACAAAACATAAAATGAGGGAGAAAGAAGTGTAAGCAAGAAGAACGTCTTTGTGATCTGCAGCTAAGCTCAACAGCTGCCAGCCATTTCAAGCTTTTCTTCAGGAGCAGTGGGTGGAACATGAGGGTGGGGTCTGGCCTCACTGTGCCTACTTCTAACTGGTACGGAGGAAAATAGGAGCCTGCCATAGTTCCTTCTTAAGATCTTAAGAGAGATTTTATTTTACTCATTTCATTTTTAAAATTTTATTTTGTGTGTATGACTATTTTGCCTGCATATATGTTTGTGCAGCATGTGTATGCCCAGAAGCGTTGGGTACCCAGGAACTGGAGGAGCAGACAGTTGGTGAGTCACCACGTAGATGCTGGGGACTGAATCTAGGGTCAGTGTTCTTAGCTGCCGAACCAGCTCTCTAACTCATTATTTTTTTCTTAAAATTTTAACCTCTTTCTCATGTGTATACCACATGTGTGCAGGCACTACGGAGGCCAGAAGACATGGGTCACCTGGAACTGGACGCCAGTGAGAGTTCCAGGTGCCAAACACTGGTTCTCTACCACTGGGCCTCTACTCCATCCCCAGGAAATTTTAAATGTCGTATTTTTTAATTATATTTTGGCATCAACAGAAAATGACAACATATAACATAGATAGTATGTCCTTATCCCTTTTCAGAAATAAAAGGACTTCTCAAATGCAGAGTATATAAATTATATGTCACTGTGGGCATAAAAAGAGAGGGCTAACCATGATTCTTAGGGATGAGCAACCTAAAGCAAGCCAGTGCTGAGCAGGAACATACAGGAAACTACATACTTTAATTATGAAATTATTAATAGTTCAGTTTTCCAAAGGGAAATGCCACTATTTACATCCTTTCTGTTCACACAGCTTATTTACATTATACAAGACAGCCAGTGTGGACCAGAAAATGTGAGAAAGCAAGTACGTCCATATTCAGAAAGAATGTGCTTAAATTAACTATACTCACATATGTCAGATGCTGGCAACTGTTCGAACGGGCACAAAGCATTATGCTTGAGAGATAAAAGTCGTCACTGTGCACACTAATATAAGAACTATTTAAAACATGGTGAGAGTTGTCTAAACTTTGGTGGTCCAGGAGTTAATGTTTAATTGCTTTTGGGTCTACACATTAAGAAGTCAGGAGAGGAAGCTCCACAGACGCTTCTGAAATATGGAGATTTTGTTTTATTACTATCTTTAATTTGAAGTTAAAGGTGGCGCTTTCATTATGTATATGTTACTCTTCCGTGTTATTCTGATGAAATTAGACCAAAGTGCACTGTGAAATGAAGAGTGCTCACAGCTTATTTAATTCTAATGATGGTTTCAATCATAATTTTACCTTGCCTAAGATTATAAAGCTATCATTTATACAAGAGTAACTACCAGGCACCAGCCAGAACAGCTGCTAAAATAAGGCGGGTCAGAGAGCAACATCGGACTGTGTGTGAGTCAGATGCCAAACTCTGCAGAAAGCATGTCAGTGAGGCCACAGCCAACCGGACACTGACAAACTCTGAGTACTCACTGTGGATTATGACAAAGCACTAAATACCTTGTCACAAGTTAATTAACTGAGTGAGTGGGGTGGTACATGCCTACCATCCTAACACCTGGCAGGCAGGCGCAGAGGATTGGTATGAGTTTAAGATGACTTAGGGCTCCAGAGTCAGACCAGTCTAAAAAGATAAGAAAAAAATTTTCTGCGTGTCTTCAGACCATGCTTGATTTTTTTATTTTATTTTATTTTTTTGGGGCTTATGCCATTAAGAAACTAAAGATCGAATTAATAAATGACTGATGTGGGTGGTGATATTTACCTCATGTTTGGCTGTGACCTTTCTATATCCTTTTGTGAAAGCATGTTAAATTTCTAACTACCAAAACAAACAAACAAAATAATCAAATTTTATTCCTAAGTTATAATAGGATATTTAATTAAAATATTTATCTCAGATTTCTCTTTTGTTCATAATAAAAAAAAAAAATGAGGAGAGATGAACAAAAAGGAGAAATGGGTAGAAGTTGTGTTGTGGTACAACGCCAGGGAAACCGTGCTCCAAACTAGGAAGTGTACGAGGAATTCCTCAGAACAAACATAATGTTAGGGGGAGGGGAGGGGGGGCTTTTGCAGAGTTGAGAGCTGGGGTCTAATTTCTTATACTCTGGCTTCCGAGCATCCATTCCAACAGTCAGAACTTCAGACTGGACCAACATCAGAACTTTCAAAGATACGAGGCCAAGAACTCAGACTCATCCTCTCTATGCAAGGGTCTGCCTAACAGCCCAATGGCTGACGAAATGGCTAATCTCAAACTAAACACAGCTGCAGGCTGGTCGCAGTAACAGCAAGATGGCAGTGAGCTCTGCCAAGATATACCTCTCAGGAAACAAAAGAATACTGAGAATTCATAACCTTCTAATATTTGAATGGGGCACAAGTCATTTCAATTTCCCTTATACCAGCAGAGAAGAAATAATGGGGCCCAGTGTGGATGGCTACCTCACTTCCAAAGTAAAGATGAGCTATCTTACTCCTTGCCCTTGGTGGGGCAGAAGCAAGAAAGAGCTGTGGGCCACCAAGTCAAAGGATGCCTATGAGGCCGAATACAAAGCAAAGGAAGCTTGGGGTGGCTCAAGAGTTTTGTATCTGTGATGCTTCTTTCGACCTCATTTCACACAAGACAAAGTGGGGAGGCTTCCCAAGTTCTAGGAGTGTAACCAGTTTGCACACATCTTGACGCCAGCTGTTACCGACTCACCTTGCTCGCTATATATTGTGGGGGGAAGATGATGCTGAGGGAAGAATTGTGGCGGCATATCTCCAGGCACGGTGACGGGTGGGTAGTAAGCGGTGTGTGAGTTCTGAATGAAGTGTGGGTGGTGAGTCAGATAAGGGGGGAGGTGATGGGTTGGAGACATGGCTGAGGGATAGCTTGGTGGGTAACACTCAGGAGACTGGGGCGTGACCACCACCCTGCGAACTCCGGTACTGTCTTCAATCACCTATGAAAGAAAACAAAAGGAGTATATGTAATATAGACTATTAACAAACAGACCCACGAATACAAAAGTATCATTAACTTCTCTGTTTAATTATACAAAAGAATTAGTGACTCTCTCATTAATTGAATGAGTCCAACTCCACAAAATATTTTGGAAAGACTATTATCTTACTAGTAAATTTTGGATTTATCATAAAAATTTTAATGGACAAGTAAATCAAATGTGTGTTTAAACCGGTGTTAGGAGTAACTTTGTATATAACCATAAACTCAATGGTTTTGCAGGGTCATGTAAGACTGCTTTCAGGGCTGGGCTTCTAGAACTCTCTGACAGCATCTACTCTATTCCTGCTTCAGTACACAAGTTCATGGGTATCAGAACACACAGGGACCACAAACATCAAAAGCCATGGAAATACATAAAATATCATTTACCAGCACTAAGGATGGGGAAGATGGGGATGAAGGGACTCTGAGCAATGAATAACTTAAGCAATCTCAAGTCAAGACGGTCAAATTTGTACGCAATTGTCCTGATTTCACCAAGAACTCTGGCAGACAGTACCAGGCAGAACAAGCTATCCCAAGCAACCTCCTATCTCTAGAAAGGCTAGGGAGGAACAACATGCTAGTTAACACCTTGCTGCCGGGGTGGTGCTACTATTTTAACCTTGGTAGAGCACAAGCAAGGATGTAGGCCACACAACAAGCATCACAAGGAAAGGCAGAGCTATGGGGTGTCACAGGAACAATAGGGTGAAATGGCAGTCACAGAGGGCTCCTCAGAGCTGCAGGACTAAAACAGCTAGTAATGGAGGCTAGGCTGGGACTAAGAATAAACTCTATGCTAAGCTCAGTAGTAGAGAAAGGGACCTGGCTTTGGTCAAATCACAGGAAAACAGGATATGTAAGTGCACAGACACGTCCACACTGTTAAACGGGGGAGAGCAGACCAGGCTCGCCATCACTTGATCAGATCAATTATTTAAGAAAATGAGCCACACACTTTGACAGGCTTTATTTTTGGTTTCCTTTTCCTGTTAAGACTTAAAATTGAATCTGCACATTGAAACATATTTCTGTATTGCATCTCAGGAGATTGATAACAGAACAAAATGAAAATAATATGATTGTGTCCAACAACAAAAACATACCTTATGCTTGGTTGTCTTCATGAAAAACACCAACAACAAAACAATACTGCTAAAGCCAAACTGGAGGGCTCGAGTGTTTAGTTTACATTTGAGTATACAAAGTAATTCTGACTTGAATGAACAGCCACTGGCTGGTGTTATGTTAAGTAAGCAGGAGGCAAGGATGGATGACTGGGTGGCTAAGGACACATGCTGCTCTTCCATAGGACCCAGGTCCATCTCCCAGCACCCTCAGGGCAGCTCACAAGAGCCCATACCTCCAGCTCAAGGGATTAGAGACTGTCTGTGGATCCTTGGGCACCTGAACACATATGGTGCACATAAACACACACAGGCACTCATACATGCATGTAAATTAATATGAAAATTTCTACCATACTAATATTTCACTAAGTTCTAATTCATTCCCGGAAAGTGTGGCACTGAATCATTCTATCTCCTAGAATTCAGGGCATCCTTTCCTGAACTCATAAAGCTAAACCCTTCTGGGGCTTGGTCAGCTACCTCTACATGTGCAGAGGTGTTTAAACCAGGACACTGGAAAGTGCAGGCACAGACGGAGTATCTCACCCTCAGTCTAAAACATGGAGCACAAATACACTTATCTGGAACATACTTCCTACAACTGCAGTATCTATGTTGTGGATGGTTCTTACCAGGGATGCAAAAAATGACTATCCCCACATTCCCTTTCCACCTTCACTAGCTACTAGGAAAACGGGAAGGCATATTCATAAAATACTCCTTCAATCCATAAAGTTCTAAAAAGCAAAGAATGTCCCAACAGTTTCCTCCGGTGCAGCACAAGGACTTCATTGATTAGTAAAGCTGACAGAGGTCACTTTCCATGGCAGCGACTGTAATGAAAATAATTTATTCTCAATACTTTATAATTTCTGGCTTGTTGTAAGCATATTTTTTTTTCTAATGTTAAGTCAAAAAACTAAATGACACACTGAGATGATCAACTTCTTAGTACTTTTATAAGAATACCTGTCCCCTAAAAAAATTGTTCCTAAAAATTAATAAGAGGCTGGAGAGATAGCCCAGAGGTAAAGAGCATTGACTGCTCCTCCAGAGGTCCTGCATTCATTTCCCAGTAACCACACAAGGTGGCTCATAACCATCTATAATGAGATCTGGTGCCCTCTACTGGCCTGCAGGCACAATACTGTATACATAATAAATAAAAAAAATCATTAAATAATAACAAAATGAATCTACTCTAAAGAGTAAATTATCTTTATATATACACACAACAGGTTTCTAGGAAGATAATTAAGTAGCATTATGAAGCTGCAAATTGATGCACATATAAAACCTGTTAAAGCCCTGTTCTAATGATACTGAATTATTCTGTGATATTTGTGAAAGATATTTACATGTACATTCATAATAAGACACTTTTAGAAACCCGCTCTTACTCAGACTATGCCTGTCTTTTATCTCCCAAAGTGAAATATTAATTCTAAACTAAGTATAAAAAACACATAATGATATTTTGCCTGCTGCTGCTTTTAGCACAAATTATAGCACACTTTCCTTATCAAATTCAGTTATGAACTCTACCTAAGAAAATTATTCTAAGATTTTCCAAAAGGATAACCACAGCTGAGGAGCTTAGTTAAGAATTCAACTTCAGTAATAATGTCCTTTGTTTAATAAAGTAATTGTCATTCAGATATATATATTTATTTAAAAAAATCAAACATCTGAGAAATTCAGTTCAAAATACTCAAGGCAACAAAATATGCCTTCAATCTCCATAGATAACTACTAAACTAACAAACACACACAAAACTCATTTCCTTTGGGGGTGAATAAAATTATGGCAATGTCTGGAGGCAGTCAAACACATATTCAATTCAGCAGTGACTTCCTGACACATATCACAGCTAACCATTGAATATTCAAAGGTGAGGAGAAAGCTAGCCTGGCTCCTACTAAGTGCTGTTACCAAAGCCCAAATACAATGAAGTCAGAATTCAGTGGCTCAACAGAGCGCTTGCCATTCATTCATCCCCAGGGAAGCACAGAACTCTGGGAAAGGAGAGTGTGCTGTCTCTCAGATGGCCTCCTACTGTAAGCGGCACTGTGCACCCCCCACCAAGCCCTGTCTCTTAACTCCTTATGTTGAAGTGTTTCAGTTGGGGGTGGGGATCAGAATGTGTGTGCAGGTAGACTAATGCAGAATGAGATTAGGCCTCAGTGGAGAACCTTGTGAAGCAATTTAAAGAATACACTCAGTAATAGGCAGTAACAGAAGCTTTAGAAAGCATTCTGCCATCTTGGACTTTTAGCCTCCAGAATTATGAATGCTGGGGGGCAGCTTTAGTAAACTAAAACAGCACCCAGAGGAGTCTTAGGGTGCTGAAGCCAAGATTCCTTTACCAAGTCTATAAGCCTTCCCTGATACCAGCCCTCCTCCGTCCACTGAAGCCAACTAGATGGTCAACAGGATCCAGATCTGATTATCCCATCTGAACTTGGAGAGCACCACGGAATGCTTCTCACCAGTTGGGCCTCACTGCTCTGTGCCCATCCTGACCATGGGTGAGGTGCCACATCGTCTGCCTCCAGAGAAGGAGCAGGTGAAGGACTAGAGAGGTAGACAGTGAGATACCGTCTAGGTGCTGTGCATGCTTGCTGTCCTGTGCCAAAGGCAAAGTGGCTGGGGCAGGTGCACCACATTAATTGGGAGAAGCTGTGTCCTACTTACACAAGTGTTTGAGTATGTATGACCAGAAGAGCCATGAATTAAAACAATGACAACGACAAAACCAGAATAGTCCAGAGACAGCAGCTTGTGGGATTTGTGGGAGCAGTACGCAGGGTAGGGGTGGGGCAGTTAAAAAATTGCCAGCCAATCCCAGCTATCTCAGTAAATTCCCTGTCCACTGGACAATTAGGCTTGAGCTTGCTGTGTTAGACAGACGGAGAAGAGCAGAGTGTGACTGCAGTGGGATTATATTACATTGTAAGTAATTGCCCCGCCTACTAGTTTAACAAAAACATTGATTGGCTGAAGGCAAACAGGAAGTATGGATGGAGCTACCAGACTGGGAAAACTCTAGGAACAGGAAGAACAAGGCAGAGATGCCACAGAGACGCCAGAGATGCCACAGATGCAGAGGACAACTATGCTGTTCTGAGAAAAGGTACTGAGCCGCATGGCTGAACAGGATAAGAATCATGGGTTAGTTTAACAGTAGAGTTGGCAAGTTATACGCCTGGGACCCAGGTTAATCAGCATAAAATTAATGTAAGCATCTGTGTGCGTCACGGGTCTGCTGTGTGTTCTGCAGGTTCTGAGGGTCCGTGGGTCTGAGGGTCAGAACCTCAGGGCTAGGGCAGAAAGTCCGGGCCAGAAACATAATACTATATGTGACTGAGATGAAGCTAGTGACATCACCATGCTGGGGTTTTGGGTGGTCAGCACTTTATCGTGTGCACAATCCGTTAACCTCTGAGAATTATGGCTCCTGTGCTATTAAGAGACATAAGAGGCTTCAGTATACAGCCACATTTACTAACTACCTGAAGATTCTGTGCTTTAGTAGCCTCAACTTGAGAGGGGCCAGGACAACTTTAGTACTGGAACAGGGTATGAGATGTACCATTATGAAAACCTTGTCAAAATCACCGTTACCCATGCCTATCCCCTCACTAGTCCACCTAATCCTGAAGCACAGAGCTAGAGCACAGAAGTACAGAAAGTAGAATGTATTTAAGGGAGGTCAAGATATCCCACCCAAACCTAGAACTTCCAGGAATAAAAATCAATTTTGTTTCCAAGAGTCAGAATGAGTCTTGTAAAACATATGTATAGTTTGTGTCTTTTAAAAGAAAAAAATGTTCCCTGGGAATTTAAATAAACTCCTTTGTTCTTAAAACTCTTTCCTTCTACTCCCACCAACCTGCAAAAGTACAAGAATAAAAAGAAGCATGAAAGACAAGAGGCAGAAAGAAAAAACAAAAGCCTGCTTCCATGGTCAGGCGGATCTAGGGAGCGGACAGAGCGCAAACATGGATATTGCATGAGCTGCCCCCAACCAGAGCGGGCTACCAAGGAATACTCTGATTTGCACAGAGACAGAAACCTGGGTCGAAGTAGAAAAAGAAAGTAAGTAAATTGAAACAAAAGAAATGATTATGACGTTTACAATTTATGTATTAATTTATAATTTATAGAGTGCTTAGAACAGGACCTAACTCACAGTAATAAGATGATCATAGTCCTAAATTCTGTATGAAAAAATCTTCAAGTGAGATTAAGTAACTTAATGTAAGATGAGTAGATAGAGTTGATAAAGTCCATATTCCAAATGGAAATACATCACTCCATTTCTATAGGGAAAAAAAGTCAGACCAAATTCATCCAACAGGTATGGCACACCAAAGCACTGGGTACGAGTAAATAAAATGACACCTTAGATTTCCAGTCACTCTTGAAACAGAGCAATGCTTTCAGACTTAACACTGCTTTGAAGAACAAAGGTCCTATGGTTTAACTGTGTCTGATATCAAAGCAGCCCCTCCAGCTGCCCAGGCATGGTCATGTCCCCAGGACACTGGCAGACTGTTCTGGAGGTACCAATACACAGAGCTGAGCTCTCTGCAGTTAATACAATAGGCAAATAGCATCCTTACAACAGCGTTTCCTTCCTCCAAGTACTCATGGCCATGCTGTTCAGGGAAATGATAGATGGGCCATCGAGACTGAGCCTGAGGTCTGATGAAGAGAACTGACTGAGCAGGGGTAAGCCAGCACAGTCCCACAAGGACTTAGGGACCAGGCATCAGAAAACTGGATAATCAGAGCTGCTCAGTTTCCAGTGATGAACAGAGCCAATACTCCAAGCTGCAAATGTACACTTCACTCTGATTCACAGAAAAAGACCTACTCCAAAGGAAGGTGACAGAACCCAGAGGATCCCCAGTTCAGAAAGCTCTTGGTATTCTCTTTTTTTTCCTCTGTATTTCTTTTCCAGATGCTTCTTTTCTGTTTACAGTGTTGCCAGGGATCAAACCCATGAATTTACCTGTGCTAGACAGTCTAACAGTGAGTTAAAAACCCCAGACCATTTTCTCTAACTTCTAAGCTGTCAATTTTTATTTTCTTCGATTTTTATGAATATACACGACTTACAATGGTATTGGCGGCTACTTTGGCAGTTATCAAAACCTGTATATTCCCATATCATAACAGTATTATAGAAATGTTAATTATATTTATGCTTACGACAACTACAAGATGATTGTACTGAATCTACACATTGTTATTGAATTTGTTAACACAGCAACAGAACCTGGTATATCATCTTTTTAAATACCATCTGCCATTCTATTTTTGGAACAGCTTATCTTGGTATCTATAAGATTTATATTTCTTATTTTAACATGTTCAGCACCCTGCCAACAAATTCTTTAGCTCACAAGGTGATTAAGAATCCATTTAAGGGTTGGGCAGTCGTGGTGTGACCCTTTAATCCCAGCATTTAGGAGGCAGAGGCAGATGGACCTCTGTGAGTTCCAGGACAGCCAGAGCTGTTACACAGAGAAATACTTTCTCCAAAAGGTGAAATCTCCCCCCCCAAAAAACAAAGAATCCCACTTGGGGCCAGTGAGACAGCTTGGCAGGTACAGGTGCTGTTGTCAAGCCCATGGATCTTCATGATTCTTCATGAGAACGGACTCCTATAAGCTGTCCTGTGATCTCACACATGTGCAGCTAGACACAAACAGTAAGTATAAAACAGATTTTAAGAAATCCGCTCTGGTGGTACCCAGGCAATGCCTATCACACAGTGAAGTAACAACAGACCATAGAAGTCTGTCTGAGAAGCTAGAGCTTCAGTGAGTGTGTAGAACACAGCATCACTTAACCTCAGTCAGTTTTTCTCCCTCCAAAGATTGAGAAAGTGTATTTGTCTTTAAAAAAAAAAAAAAATTACAAGATGGGCTGGAGGATGGCTCAGTGGTTAAGGACACTGGCTACCCTTCTAAAGGACCCAGGTTTGATCCCCAGCATCAACATGACAACATACAATCATCCATAACTCTAGTTTCAGGAGACCTGATGGCCTCTTATAGCCTCTGTGGGTACTTGATATACATATATACATACATACATACATATATACATACATACATACATACATACATACATACATACATACAAGCAGGGACACACCGGTACACATAACTAAAAATACATTTTAAAAATCAGATGTGACAAATGAGTCACTAATTTGGAAAGAAAAGCTGCAAAAACCATAATAAAACCACAGGTAATGTGTGTGGTATAATAACTCAAAAACAATTTTTGGATGTGATACTGTTTCAGTATCAATACTACCATGAACATGAACTATGGTTTTTGAGTGTAAGCACGGATCAGCATTCTAACCAAGAAAATAGCAAATGCCAAATGGCTGTGCCCTGTTAGGGTGGCTTTAGAGTTAATTACGCTCAGGTAATTGGTGCAGTGAAGTACCAAATACACAGAAGAGTCGCCTCGGTGCAGAGTAGAGGGGACTCAAGATGGCCTCAAATTCTTTCCTCCCCTCAGCACCCAGCAAGTGCTGGCAAATGCCTATGATGTGCCATGCCAGCTGCCTCCCCAAGACCTGGGTACCGATCCACTAATGAACAGTAATGCCAACAGCACACTGCTAGGGAGCATCAGTATGAAAAAGCAGCAATGACGAATGAACAAGTAAGAGATGCATCTGGATAGCTACGCGGCTGGCACAGGTTTTCTGTGTGTCTCAGAGTCACAGAAACACCAGAGAAAATGCTGGGTGGGGGGCTGAGGAAGGTGCAGCAAGAGGAAAATGGCACAACACTGTGGCAAGGAGCCTTGCTGGGCACACTCCTTTAGTTCTGACCTGTTCCTCATACAATAAAGCCTAAATGAAGAATCAAATAGCCACAAGCCCACCAATAACGGAAAGGGAGCACACCCAGGTGCTCCCCTCTCTCCAGGCACACAGGGCTGGACAACCGCCTCCTCACTTCCTACAGAACAGTGTCTTCAGCAGACACAGGGCTTGCAAGAGGCCAGACTCCTTATGGAAGCAGCCAAGAGGGTCAGGCCAGAGGATAACCCCTACACCCCCTTCTGCTCACGGCTTTCACGATGTTAATGGGGGAACAAAGCAATAGTTCACACACAGACTACGCTTATAAAAGGAGGCATCCTGGGCTTACACTTACATAAACTCATTATTCAGTGACTTTACCTAATCGGCCCATGGCTTTTCCACAGAGGCTCCAATTACTGGCCAAGCATGAAAAATAACCAAATCTATTTTTAACCAAAACTTTATTACAATTACTTGTGTGTGAGTGCATATCCATGTACACACACACATGCACACATGTAAGTCCATGTGCCAAAATGTCTATGTGGACACTACAGGACAACTGGCAGGGGTTTACTGTCTCCTCTCATGAGGGTTCAATGGATCAAACACAGGCTGTCAGGTGACTGTCCACTTCTCTCATGAGGGCTATCACAGGCTGTCTCCTTCTCTCATGAGGGCTATCACAGGTTGTAGGCTTGGTGGTAAGCAGATTACCCACTGAACCATCTTTGCTGGACCACAAATGAAATTTAAATGCATTTTTCAATCTATTTCTTTTTTCTTACCAGTATATGTGGGGATTCAATAAAAGCTCCAGAAGTTCCAGAGCTCTAACCACAGTCAGTCTAGGAGAATCAGAGAGAGGTGATTCAAACCTTTAATCCCAGCACAGGGAGTATCCTGGGAGCTGTGACCTATGCCCTTAATCCCAAGTGAGTCAGGTCACTTTAGATTATAGAAGGAATTCCAGGCTCCCAAGCAGGCAGTGGGTGGGGCCACGCCTTAATTTACCATGAGAGTATTTAAGGCAGGCATAGAGTGAGGGGAAGCCAAGCCAAGGGAAGCGAGGCTGAGGAAGCTGGAATACAGCTGGGTAAGATCTGACTGTGGTGTTTATTCTCTCTAATATCTCCGACTTCTTCAGAGATCTATCCCTGAGTCTCATTTATTCATGCGACAAGGATGAGTAAGGGATATCTAATGCAATAAGTACTGGCTGATTAATTAACACCCCTAGAGGATGGATAGAGGTAAAGAGTATATGTCTATTGTCAAAATAAAAGGTCACTTTATTGCATCAGTCATCTGGGAGAGAGAAGAGTGGCTTCCCAAATGACAGGATTCCCACTTGGGTGTTCAGCTCTTCCTATATGTTTTTCAGATCTTTGGGTCAACACGAAGTTTTCCTATGACACTTGAACAAGTCATCATAAATTATTTACTCAAAAGGTAGAAAATAAGGCTTGGGGCATATGCTTAAGACATTTCTATGCATCAATTGTCCAGAAAGTTAATGATGGAGGGGAAGGGATCACAGAACCAAAGCCAATATCCAACAGAAGGAAATTGTTTCAGTTTGCATGATACATACTAAGCAAGGAAGGCCTTGCCAGGTCCTGGAGTTACCAGAGTAGCTTTTTCATCAAGTACTGTACTGAAAGCCACAACTTGTACCTCATCAAGAAGACATTTGTGCCACAGCACAAGAAAATGGAGGTTAAGTGGGAAGTGAACACAGATCTGAACAGAGACCTCCACTAATGGCCACATTATTTCCAAATGCACTACTAATCCAATCTGAAATGCTGTGACCCTTTAATAATTATTTGGTGTAACAATTTGGTGAGTCCAAACAATGAAATTATTTTCATTGATACTTCCTAACTATAATTTTGCTGCTGTTATAATGTAAATATTTGTTGTCCAACAGTCTTAGGTGACCCCTATGAAAGGGTCATGGGTTAAGACCCACTGCTCTGGATATTTTTAGGTTAGGGAGGTGATGGTTGTGAAAATAAAAGGACTAAGTTCCTTTGGTAATGCTTACTCTCTTGACTGTCAAGGATTCAGAATCACCATGGAAACAAAGCTCCGGCCTGTCTGTGAGGCAGTTTCTCTATCCAGTTAATTAAGGAAGCCCTAAATGTGTGTGTCACCAATCCACAGGCCAGGGTCCCAGGCTGAAGAAAAGAGAAGGATCTGTCAGCTCCACTGTCTCTTTCTACTTCCTGTAAGGTCTTGAACAGATGGATCTCTAGCTCCTGGGTGATGGGATTAAAAGGCATGGGTCACCACTCCCTGACCTTAACGCACTGGCTGTGAGTGATTGGGTCTTCTGATACTCCAGACTGATTTTATTAAATATACATTATGTCACCACATACAAGTGTTTTTCAGGACTGGACACTGGGAAGAAAACAGAACTGGTGGGTTCTAAGCACTCCTGACAAATATCCAGCTGAACCCGTTCTCTTTATTATGATGATTCTTTCTGTACGGGCTGGTCTTATGTCCACCTGCACACAGTCATCTGAAAGGAGGGAACCTTAGTTGAGAAAATGCCTCCATACGATCGGGTTGTAGGGCATTTTCCTGGTGATCACAGAGGAGGGCCCAGCCCATCGTGGGTGGTACCATCGCTGCGCTGGTGGTCCTGGTTCTTTAAGACAATGGGTTGAACAAGCTATGGGGAGCAAGCCAGTAAGCATAGCCCTCCATGAACTCTGTATCAGCTCTTGCCTCCAGGATCCTCACTATCTGAGTCCCTGATTTGACTTCCCTTTGATGATGAAGCAATATGGATGTGTAAGTCAAATAAACCCATTTGCTCCACCAACTTGTTTTTGGTCGTGGTGTTTCCGTACAGCAATAGAATCCCTGACTAAAACATTCTCTTCCCACAACTTGCTGATAACTCTGTTTCTTCCTCTTAGACCTCTTGCTGATGACAAGTCTCCCCAGACATGTTTCATTAGATCCCACCCTCGTTCCTTTGAAGTGGGGAATTTGTCCCAATCTGTAAGATGAGCATACATACTACTGCCTTGTAAACTGTTAGGTGCCATACTAACAGCAACCTGTTTTTCTCAGACACTTTACCTTGACATTCTGCTAAAGACACCACGTACTGCAGAAGGTTAATAAGCCCGCACACGCCCTGCACTCCACAGCCCAACTGAAACAGCTTCCAGCCGAGGGACAGACAGCTCATTGACAGAGACCTTGCCTTGCTGATATCAACCCCAAACCCTGAAAACAGTTGACCACACACAGGTGGTCGTCACAAACCCTGCAACTGTATCCTCCTCTTCCTCTCCAATCTTAAATCACAATTATTCCATCCTTACTGTATACTTCCAGAATCTTCTAGCATTTTCTAGAACTGTTGGCAGGGAAGGATGGTCAGTGAGTTCCCGTCTTGAGTTTATAGCTCTGCTTTTACCCTTTCTCCTTTGATTTTAACACAAGTTTTTCAAAATCAGAAATATCCTAAGATTAAAAAAAAAAAAAAAAAAAAGTCTTTTTTTTCTCTCCTAGGATTCCCCACAGATACTCCGCATTTACTATAACGACAGCCACAGCACTAGTGGGTAAAGCTGGAGTTAGGCACAGCTTCTCCCCCATTATAACTGTAACTAGTTCCTTAATGGCCTTTAGCACCCAGGGAGCTGTTATTTCTGCGGTCATAATGGTGAGAACCATACTGTGTTCAATGGGATGAACATTTGCTCAAAGTAAATGAGCAGGGGACAGAATAGGACTGATGTTCCTGTTCCTCTATGTGAATTGACTGTTAACATGAATGGCATCCATAACACCCCCACCTCACCCCCCACCCCATCAACAGGCTGGTTAACGCCCTTTCTTCCCTAATCATTCCTATAGACAGAGATTGTATAAAACAAGCCATTTATTTACAACAGTTGGAAAACTGGCCAACATTCTGGCAACTCAAAAACTGTCAAATGGGCACACATGAAAGTAAGGATGGAAAGAAGATGAAATTATAGCGTTTGTAGTATGCCTTGTATGGTGAAGACATGGCTGTTTTTGACCTCAAAGGAAGATAAATCTCCACTGATTCTTGCTTGAGTTTCAACAATTTTCCTAAGTAGGTACCATTTTTTTCTTCTACAAAAGAAAACAAAAACGAAGAACCCCTGAAAATATTAATAATGAAAAATTACTGATTTTTAGATATTTTTAAGGTATAAGTACCAAGAAAAAAAAATTTTAAGAGGGGATATGTGGAATAGGACCCCAAAAATGCTAACAGTGGTTATCTCTGAGTAAAACTATAAATATTTTCTTTTCCTAATCTGAAGTTTTCTTCCTATTTTTCCAATTATGTATGCTGCTCTTACAGTTAAGAACAACCAACAAAGAAGGCAAAATAAAAACAAAGAAGTTTAATTAGTGGGAAATGGTGAGGTGTAAGGATTGGCTGAGCCTTGAACAAAAACTCAAAATACACAAACACTCACTGGATTTCGGGCACCCCAAACTTCCTAGGTGACCCAAATTTCCTAACTCTAAATCTCGATTTACCTCCTATGCAGGTACAGGAGTAAAATTTTATTCTTTAAAATTTTTGTCTTGAGATGATGTGGTAGTGGATGACTGTAACACAGCGTCAAGTGATGTAGGGAAGAGGAACAGGAGAGGAGATCTGGTGTTTAAAGCTTCCCTGGGCTATTTGGTATGTTCAACCTGAGCTGTTTGAATCACAGAACACATAGGAGAAAATTCTAAAACAGAGGGTTCCACGGAGGGATTTCATACAGGCTTAAGACACGTTTAAAAAAAAAAAAAACAAAAAAAAAACCACCACAACTGCATCTGTTACATGACCTATGGCATGTCTGTGGGATAATTTGATTACTGACAGAAGTAGGCAGGCTCAGCTCATTGTGCCTAAGCAGGCAGGCCTGGGATGGATAAGAAAGATGGCTGAATTGTGAGCCTGGAGCAAGCCAGCTAGTAGTATGCTTCACTGGTTCTGCTTTAGCACCTTCCTTGAGTTCCTGACATGGCTTTCCTCAACGATAGACTGAAACTTGTAGGCTAAAATAACCCTTTTCCCCTGGGTTAGTTTGGTGGGTGGTTTTATCACAGCAACAGAAAGCAACCAGGACACAACCCTACGTTAGTTTAACTAAATTACCTCCCCAAAGATGTTTGTTAGCCTTGACACACATTTTGCTGGAAAAATAGCAGTGTACTAGTGAGTGGAGATGCCACCCAACCCAACCGTCCTACCTGTGAGATATAACCTGGAGGCACGTGGATAGGAGGAATGGACCCATTGGGTGACATCATGGGAACTTCAGCAGGTCCTGAAAGTTATAAGAGTAAAATATTAATAGATGAAGAGACAACAACATTCAATGTAATCACTGAGGTTTTTTAACAACTACTTGAAACCATGGATGAAGTAACTTCCTGATCATACAAATCAAAACAATAAACAAAACATATACAAAAGCAGCAACAACAAAAAGGTTATAACCATCTCTATTAATATTTCACAATTCCCTAGAGGCCACAAGTTCCAGAAACCAAACTATTCTGTTACAGCCAGCCTAACAGAATGGAACAAAAGCCTTTTCCTCCCGGCTTTAAAAGACTATCAGAATATGTTAAATCTCCTCCTAACAAACTCCAACTCTACTTTAAAAAAAAATGTAATAAATATACACAAACACAGTTTTGAAGTGAAAGATTTTTTTAGGTTTAAAAGCTCCTATAAGCTTTGGATTTAAGTTTGTATGTAATTTTCTTTTCAATAACTTATCATAACCTACCATTAATGTGAAAAGTATAAAACCTTTAAAATACTCCAAATCTGTTGGAACTGGTAGTACAGTCCTATAATCCCAGCTAGTGGAGCAGCTAAGCCACTAAAAATCACAAGTTCTAGGCCTGCCCGAGCAACTTCATAAAACCTTACTTCAAAATAAAAAAGTTGGGGTGTTTATTTTAAGTCTTGGAGTATGAATGAATGGTAGAACACTTGTTTAATACAAATAAGATTCTAGATTTAATCCCCAATATCATAAATAAACAACAAAACTAACTGGTCTTTCTCATTTCGCAGGAGGAAAAACAGATTGTACTCTAAAATTAGCTAACATTAAGAGTTTTCATTCTGAATAAGTTTTTACTTTTTCAAAGTAAAGCATTAAACTAACAGGAGTTAATTCAATGGCGCTGTTGTCGTCACTGTTTCTACTTCTCCCCAGATATTTTGGGGGGACAGGGTCTGACACAACCAGGCTGGTCTGGAACACCCACCACGCCGATGTGTAGGCAATACTGGGGATCCTTCTAGGGCTTTGCGCATCCTTTCCAAGCAGTCTACCAATGAACGTTAGTCACATAACTCAGGCAATCTGTCTAATGAACAGGAAGGTTAACAGTTACCTAAAGTGTAGCTAATTGCCATATATCAAAAACAACTTGACACCCTAATAGAAATCTTACAATTCAACAATCTCCCTACAAGTGAAGGAACCTTCGAACATACCTTCCATAGCTAGCTCTCATATGGAGCTAGAAACTCCCCTGAAATGTAACCCACAGCTATGGCTTTCACTGTGAGATGCGACTTCCTGGCTCCAAGCACTGTGTTATTTATTTGCTTTACCCTGGTGGGAGTTGAGATGCTGGCAGTAATAGCTGCCCAGCTGGAACAAAACCTAGGAGAAATATGCCACTTGGTTTGGCAAAAGGAGACAGTCCTGTCACCCAGCGGCTTTTACAAGAAAGCATAATGTACATTTCATATCACAGTGCTACAGCCATGACAGGAGATGACACAGAGGGATGGAAAATACGTGCGTGAGCATGATCATCTACAGGTTCAGGAACCAGCAGAAAGGGCAGGAGAAGACATCACAGTCAATTCCAAATGAGGGTTCACTGCAAGGTCATGGATAACATCAACTCACTGAACACTGGCTTCTCTACACTCACAAACCCAATGGTCTCATGTCCGTCTGTAACCACATGCAAAAAGAGGGTGATGTTCATCGCAACTCAGTGTGGAGCCAGGCTTAGCATTTTCAAGACCCTGAGTTTGATTTCTTCCATGCCCCCTTGCCAAAGCAATGGATCATTATGTGACACCATTTTATTTTTAAGGAAAATTCAAGTTATATGGCAACCACTAAAGTTGCTGGTTCCCAAATCCATTCTCCTCACCAGCTTCAGCAGCTTTAACAGGCATCAGGACATAGGACATTTTTTTTAATCCTTATTTGGAGTGATTTCTTTAAAAAGAATTATACTATCTTCAAAATCCAAAGAACAGGCTCTAGGAGAAGGACCTCTGGTCTCATCCCTGCGTGCCCTTGAACAATGAACACACCTCATCTCTCTGGGCCTCACTTCTTAACAGTTTTAAGTGAAATTAAGAATGACTCCTTCATAAGGCAGGCTTACAGGTTAAATTCACCAACACCTGCAAAAGTAGTGTGAGCTTAATGAGCACACGTCTCATTGCTATTCTATGATGCTTCCAATAATGTCCCAAAACCTTTATTTTTATTTTACAGTATGTTTCGCCTACATGTATGTCATGTATGTACTATGTATGTAGTATCAAAGGATCTCCTAAGACTCGAGTTATAGATGGCTGTGAGCCACCCTGTAGATGCTGGGACTTGAACCCATGACTTCTGGAAGAGCAATCAGTAGCTTTTAGCCACTAAGTCATCTTTCCAGTCCAGTACCCTTCTTGACTGATATTTGTTATAATTAAATGACAAGGAATATGTTTTTTAAAATACCATATGCTCTTATAATACATAGAGTCAACAGTGTATACTATTTACTTAATGGGACACTCTCCTTAATAGGAAAAATAACCAATATTTAATAGCATAGCAAGTCAATGAAATATGGCTTTTTGGGAGGGTGGGAGGGTTCAAGAATAGGTTTTATTGTATAGCCCTGGATATTCTAGAACTCACTCTGTACACCAGGCTGGCCTTGAAATCACAGAGGTTGGCTGGCCTCTGCCTTCTGAGTGCTGGAATTAATGGCATGTGCCTCTACAGCCTAGTGAAGAATGGTTTCTTAATTACCAAAATGTATACCAAGCTAATGGTCTCTTAACCGCAAGTGTGACCCATGAAAACTGGTAAAGCCATTTGTGTAAAATGTTTTCTTCTAGGCCTTCATTTAGCAATTGCTTAAAAGAAACATCCACATGCTTGGCCTCTCTTCCTCCTGACACCATCATCAAAGCCATTAGAAGATCACTTCAGAGACACTACAATGGCTTCTCAAATGAAAATGTGTCATAGACCCTCAGGGTTACTGGAGCTCCTGAAGTAACCCGGCCCCCAGAAGCCTCTCACACAGTGGCAGTGTGAGCACTACTATTTCCTCAACACTGGCCTCCCAGGGAGTTACCATCTTTGCCAGACCATCTGTGTGGAAATGCTCTCCTTCTTCAGGACGGTCGTCCTTCCTAAGCAGCACGGGTTTCCTTTCCTCATCATCTAATGAACAGTTTCTCTCCACCACCTCATCCACCGCCTCACCAGAAACAAAACCTGAAGGGTTGTTCAAGGCACCAACACTGGCTAAATCCACAGGGAGAAAATGTTTCTCAAACAAACAGACTTGTTTCTTTCCTATGCTGAGAAATTAATAAACTATGAGGATTTTGAAATATTTTGATACAATTTTGTAACATTTCTGAAGCCTTACGTAAATATACTAGTTATATACAAGCCTGTCTATGCAGACATATAGAGATACACACACACACACACACACACACACACACACACACACAAAGATGAAAGCCTACAGGATATTGAGGCTAAGAAGTCTGCCTAAAGAACAGAAACTTATTCTACAGACATACGAAAGCCATCACATGTACAGCTTCTAGAACTGGAACCAGAATGTTTATTGAGCCCCATAGCTACATAAAACAAAAGACAAAACTTTGAAAAATCTGATTTTTGGGCTAGGCTATGACTTCAATATCAAGAATTCCTTATTCGACCTAAATACCATGTAAGGCCACAACACTCAGATTGGAACCAATGTAACTGTAATAAAGAAACCCATGTCCAAGAGCAGCAAAGCCAGCGATCATGTGTCTGTGCATTTTCACTGTAGCAAACCTGGAACCAGAAAAGTCAGAGACCAGCTTAACTACCCAACTGTATCACAGAGACTAAAGGAAGACTCCAGCCATACAATCACGGGGAGCTCCAGAGCTCATCTCCACAGCTGAAGACACTAGACTGTAACAGACCCAGACCTTAGTAGGTCTGCACACTTTAGCACAACTGACTCCACGATGAAAATACCATCCAGGACACAAAATTTAACAAGTAGACAGCACCACCTGGAAAATGAAAACCAAGACCTAATCCATCAAAGTCCACAGTGTGGGGCAAGTTTCTAAATGTATTAACCTTGATTTTTGGCTTCTGTAATTCTCTCCAGGTAACTGTTCTTGCTAAGGATGTCAATTTAGGACATAAAAGCTTTCCCTGAGAAAGATTCGAACACCTAGTATAGGCATGAGCCAGCTAATAAAGACTTTCTATTGGCTTACACCCATGTCTGAGCAGTTTTCTATGGTGAATACCCCACAACATTCAACCTTAACCTCTGCTTCTGTCTTGTGACTACGGGGCTCCAGGACTCAGAAGCCTAGACAATGCTTGCTTGGCACTGTCTTCAGAAGTCTTGCCTCATACAGAAGCAAACATCACTATCTAAACTGAATGGAGGAAAAAATCCTAGAGACACTGAGAAATCCCTAATGGGTGGAAACAAGAGTCTAGGACAAATCACCATTTAAATCAACCCCAGAACAAGAACAGCTGTAAGTAAAATAATTGTACTATGTAAGATTTTGCTATTTTAAGTGGTGTTTTAATAAGTTGAGTTGTCACCAAAAATAAAGAAGTAGTAAACAGGGATGGATAGATAGTTCAGAGGTTAAGAGCACCTGACTAGTCTTCCAGAGGTCCTGAGTTCAATTCCAGCGACCACATGGTGGCTCACAACCATCTATAATAATATCTGACTACTTCTTCTTGTGTGCATAAAGACACATCACACAAAGACATTTCATTGTTGT
Organism: Phyllotis vaccarum; assembly: GCA_033318265.1. Taxonomy (NCBI): domain Eukaryota; kingdom Metazoa; phylum Chordata; class Mammalia; order Rodentia; family Cricetidae; genus Phyllotis; species Phyllotis vaccarum. The sequence goes on along the minus strand of JARWLC010000010.1, from coordinate 31,132,848 downwards.
GGTTTTCTCTAAACTGGTACTTGGATTTCCACGTGACTATCAATAGTCATGCCTAGTGTCATAGATCACATTCTGCCTTGATTAACTTAAGCACTGTGTTCCTCATAAAGGGATTTAGGGAGGTTGGAATACCAACTTAGATCAGCTTAGTGAGATCAGGGGTGAAAAGTGAGAAAACTCAACAAGGACCCCTAAGAAAGGAACCCTAGAGTCTTCCTAACTAGCTGAAGGGATTCTTGAGGAACCAGGTGAGCCACAGCCACTTGGCAGAGAGATAGTCATGGGAAAGTAATTATCATATCAAGTGGTCAAAATAAAAGCACCTGTACTATTTGAATCCTGACCAAGACTTAATACAAAATGTGAGGTTCTGAAGATAAGACCAACTGTTCATGGTGGCCTAAAACTCCTGCACCAAAAACAAAACAAAACAAAAACAAAAGATCAGGTGGGCACTCTTGTAACCCTTGGCACTGAGAAAAAGGCACTCAACAATAACCCTACAGTGGAAGACAATCAATGTGTAACAGAACCTAAGTGAATTTAAACATGGTGTGAAAGACTTGAGTACTGGAACTACAGCATATGTTGAACTAGTTAAAGAAAACACTGAATAGAATTACTACATAACAACAATATCCCAACTGACCTAGAGAACGGATTCAATTCCAATTAATATTCTAGGAACCATTAGGTACAAATACCCAATGGAATTTTATTCAGCTGTAAAAAAATTATACAATATTCATGAAAAATGGATGGAATTTTAAAATATATTATGTTATATGACATAGCCTAGCTTCAAAGAAACAAGAACTGCCTGGTCCCTCTCATATGCAGCTCCTATTTCCTATCTATCTACCCATCCATCCATCTACCCACCCACCCATCCATCTGTCCATCCATCTACCCACCCACCACCATCTGCAATCCATCCACCCATACATCTATCATCTGTCCATCTATCCATCAGTCTGTCCATCCCTATTTTTGAAATAGGTAATAAGTAAAGAAATTATAAAGGAAACCACAAAAAGGGGGAACCTCGATGATGAGGAGTGCCAAAAAAAAAAAAAAAAAAAAAGCACAAAATGCAGAAAAGCAGAAGCAAGGATACTGTAGGCATAAGAAGGAAAGGTGAAGGAGAGATACTAAGTGTGATGGATATGCTTGGTTGTCAACTCACTACATCTGTCTTTAACTAAAACCCCAAAACTGAAGTGTGCTGGCTAACTTTACATCAACTTGACACAGGCTAGAGTCACTGGAGAGAACAGAGAAAATGCCTCCATAAAATGGGGCTGTAACCAAGCCAGTGGGGCATTTTCATAATTAGTGATAGATGTGAGAGGGCCCAGTCCATTGTGAGGGACATCAGTCCTGGGCTGGTGGTCCTGTGTTAGATAAGAAAGCAGGCTGGGCAGGCCATGGAGAGCAAGGCAGAAAGCAGCACCCTGCATGGCCTCTGCATAGTCTCCTGCTCCAGGTTCCTGCCTGCTTGAGTTCCTGTCTTGCTTCCTTCAATAATGAGTTATGATATGAAGTGTAAGCCAAATAAACTCTCTCCTCCCCCAACTTGCTTTTGGTCACGGTGTTTCATCACAGCAATAGTACTCATACAGGAGGGCACACCGGTGAGGTATTTTTTTAAGTTGATCTAGAAAGGTCCCCTTCTAATTTGGATATATGAAACAGGAAGACATACCTTTAATCCATATCTTTTGATATGGAAAAACATGCCTGTAGGGGGGTTATGTTGTTCCATTGTAAATAACTGTCCCGCCTATGAGTTTAATAAAAAAGTGTTGATTGGCCAAAGGAAGACAGGAAGTGTGGGTGGGGCTACCAGACTAAGAAAACTCTGGGAACAGGAAGCACAGAGCAGAATGTCAGAGAGAAGCCAGAAGAAGCAGAGGACAACTATGCTGTTCTGAGAAAAGGTACCGAGCCGCATGGCTGAACAGGATAAGAGTCATGGGTTAGATGAAGGGTACAGAGTTAGCAAATTATATGCTTGGGCCTTAGGCGGATCAGCCTAAAATTGTTGTAAACATCTGTGTGTCTCTGCGGGTCTGTGGGTCTGCGGGCCTAAACCTTGAGGCTAGGCCCGAAACCTCCTACTCATGCCTCTAATCTAGGTCATGCCTTCTGCTGGAAGCCTACATTACGGACATGGAAAAAGGAAGCCTTAACCCTCTGCCTGCTCCCTCTCACCTTGCTAGTCCATTGCTTCACCAGCATTACAGTCTACCACCTCTTCAGGGCTACAGCATACACTGAAGATCAGCTGAAACATCCAGACTCGTGGACTAAGCAACTATGAAATTTGTGGACTTTCCATTCATAGCCAGCTACGGTTGGATTAGCTAGACCACAGCCTCCAAGTCATTCTAATAAATATCTTTTCTATATATAGAGACGGATTCATTTCTATAATTTCTGTGACTCTGGAGAGCCCTTACTAATAAACTAGGGAAATGATCAACCAAGCAAAGTATGACAGAAATGCTTTAAGGAAAACTGTTATTGTGTGCTAATTTTAAAAATAACCCACATTTAAATGTAAAAAAAGTTCAAGGATCATACACCTGGGTGTCCTAATGCCTATGAATCTAGCACCTGTATAGAGGCATAGGTAGGATACCTGGGCTGCTGTAAGCTTGAGACCACCCTGGTCTACACAATGAGTTACAGGCCAAGCACAGCTACCTAGCATGACTGTCTTAAAGGAAAATAAGCTAGGGACCCCAAAGAGGCAAAAAGAATGAACATGGGCTTCTATAAGAGATCATATATTAACTAACAAGTTGATAATATAACTAAGTATATTCATTAAACATTAGGTCACGGGCCTAATTTTCATTGATGAAAATGCAGCTTAGTCTTCATGGCACTGTACTAGGCGAAAGAGTCAGAAATAATGCCACAAGTAGAAGGGGAAGAAGAAAGTAAACCATCAAAATTCAAACCTTTGTGCATTAGAGTCAAGAAAATAAATTCTGTAGAATGGACAAAACACAAATCCCATCTGATAAGAGGAAAAATACAACATGTAACTTAAAGATGGGCCCAGGAACTGAAGAATCATCAGAGTCACAAGCAGCATCTGAAAATGGCTCAGCAGCATCATATAAATCTCAGTAGAATGCCTCCTGACTCCCAGGAGAACAACTATGTTAACATAGACGAGGGTGGAGAATATGTGTGTCAGCACAAATACAGAAAAACTGAAACTGTGTGGAGCTGGGGAGAATTCCAAGTGGGAGCTGGTACACTGTACTTCCTCTTAAAGTTAAGTACAATACTATCCTTGAACTGATGTTTATTTGAAGCTAACTTGGTTTGCACAGTGAGTTCGCAGCCAGCCCGAGCTAGCTAACATGTTTATGGGTTCCCCTACAGATTATATACTCCAAAACAACTAAAACAGGCACTCATATAAATGCACGCATGGGCATGTTCACAGTAGCACTGCTCATGAGAGACACAACCAAAGTATCTGCTGGGGGATGAACAGGCCAGTGAAAGGTGTGGTGTCCAAGCAACACACTAACAATATCACCAATAGGAGGGAGCCTGCATCACCAATAGGAGGGTGAACCTCAGCAACATTACCGTGATTCTACTACATGAAACCTTAGCATGAAAAATCAATCCATGCAGGCACACTGGTTACAGTTCAGTGAGTGCCTGCTTACTGACCACATGTGAAGCTCTGGGTTTGATCCCCTGTATGTAAGTAACGACAGTAATAATTATTCCACACAGGTGGAACTGATTGGTGGTTGCCAAAAGTAGGGATAGGTAAGGGAAGCAGAAGACCCAAGGGTTAGAGAACACCTGCCCGGTAGGTGACAGTAGAAGCTGTTCCTCCTCCTCCTCCTCCTCTTCTTCTTTCAGATTGTTTCTTTTTAATATAAAATCTTTACTTGTTTGTATTCAATGTGCATCGTGATAGGTTTTACAAAGACATTGTGTACAAGAGTATCATATTCACTCCTCCACACTTTCTTTCCCCACCCTTCCCCATTGTTCCCAGTCTACTTCTAGTATCATGGTTGGGAATGTCTCTCTGTATGCTACGAAATAAAGGAACTGTTTTGTCCTGTACTAGGCACCATAGAAGTAGGCAGAGAAATCAAAGCATAGATAGGGGAAGGAAGGTGGAGTCAGACAGACTTGATCTAGCCACCCAGGAAGCAAGATGTAAAGAAATAGGTGAGTCCCAGGCCACGTGGCAGACAGACAATGGAAATGAGTTAAGATGAAATAGCAAGCTAGCAATATGCCTGAGCCGTAGGCCAAACAGCATGAAATTAATATAAGTATCTAAGTAATTTTGGGGGGTCTAAGTGGTGGTGGGCAGATCCAGACCTGGCAGATCCAGACCATGGGGCTAGGCGGTCTGGGACTGTAGGTCTGTGGGTCTGGTCCTCTGGCTGGATTGGGCCAGAAACCTCATACTACAATGTATATACATTCACATCTATCTTTCTATCATCTGTCTGTCATCTATCATATATTTATCTATCTATGAAAAAGATAGTCTTAAAAGAGGATGGGTTTCATGTGTCTATATAATATTTAGGATATACAAATGAGAAAAACATCTGACATCTGTCTTTCTGATTCTGACTTACTTCACTTAATATGGCGATCTCCGATAGCATCTATTTTCTTAGAATAATTTACTTTTTTATGGCAGAGAAAACTCCACCGTGTATAAGCACCACATTTATCTGTTTATTTTATGACAAACACTGGGGCTGATTGCATAACTGATTAATGAGTATGATTGGATTGTGTAATTGAGGTACAATGGAGTGAGGAGTTTCTTCTACAATGATGAAAATGTTCTAAAAGTAGACAAAGGTGGTGGTTACATAACGCAGTGACTAGGCAAATGCCAAGAAACTAAAAATATCTATATATGCATTCACTTTACTGAAAAGCAGTATTAATAATAAAACACTATGCATATAACCACTGACAGGTAAAACAACAGAACTGAACATAATACTTAGAGCATATTGAAATATGTTATTTCCAAATGCTGTTATACAGAGGTCCATAGATGTGTCCAATCTGCAAGCAGCTAATGGCTTCAGATAGGCATACAGATACGCAAGCAAAGACTCAAACAGTGATGCCCTAACCTCAAATGCTAGGCATTTTCCTTTGTCACCAGGAAAATGAAGAAGGCATACTGCTCTCTCTAACATACAATTTCTTCCCAAAGACAAAAAAAAAAAACTGACTTGCAGAACACAGCCCTATCCTATGGAAGCTTTAGTGTCTGGCTTCTGCTGCTACAGTTCCCCCAAGAGGAGAGCACCTGTTATTTCCAAGGTTTGCTCTAAAGACTGGAGAGCAGGAATCCATGGCACCTCTGTAAACCCTGCTGACTGGGCAAATTAACACTGCACAGTCACTGGCCATAAAAACCAAGAGAGCAAAGTAACTTGTTTTTCCCTTTATAGTGTTTGCTCTCAAAATTTCTTTTAGCTGCAAAAATATATCCTGTTTTAAATATATAAGATAAACAAATATGTAAATTACAATATAGACAATAAGAAACACAATAGGAGGAGGTGGTAATTCTTCAGCTACTATACATCCCCATATCCCAAACCATAACTTCCTATCTCCCAAAAGCCCCTGTTTCTTGGTCTGGTTTCTAGGAAAACTTTCAGAGTTGGGTGTGCCTAATTTTCTCCGTGTGCTGGGGGACAGCTGGATATCACAGAACCAATCCTTGCTTTCTGAAAGTGGATCTCCCACACTGCACATTAGCTTCAGGATAAAAATTTCTACTCTGGTTCAACTATTATCCTTAAAAGTAAATGGCCCAGACAGCAAGGCCTTCCTGGAGCTTCCTTCTGAAGTAAATGACCATCAAGAACCAAAGTTGCACTGGGCAGGGACTTCAGAAACAGGTCACTATTGTCTTTTCTTCTGAGAAGATGGGCTCAGGGTCTGTGGTCTGTCTGCCCTGTCAGTTTACAACCCAAGTTTTCTTTCAAAGCAGCCCTTTAATAACTGAGCTGCAAAGCAAGTTCAAAGGCAACAAAAGGCCAAGGTCTAGCTCTCACCTAAGATTTGGAGCTCAAATCCAAACTTCGTGTAGCTTAAATAAATTCGTGTAGCTTATATAAACTCGAGTCATCTAGCTAAATAACTTGATAACTTACTGTTGAGCGGCCTTGGAAATCAGTGTTTTAGGACAATCTACATAGTTACTGTGTCAGTACATACTACTATAATACATTAGTTAACTTTCAATTCAATATACATTATGTAAATTGTGAAAAGTCACCCAGATTCCAAAACAGATCCATAAAAAACCAATTATCACCCAAAGCTCAGCTTTTCTTTAAGAGGCAAATGGCTTTGGAGCTGCTGGGTAGCAATTACTCTTATGGTAGTTGAAGATTATTTAAAACCCTCACATTGGCAGTCAATAGTAAGGAGTTGGTGAGCCGTTCACTGCATGTACATGGTGCTAACATAGCTTTGAAAGAAGCAGATTTAAATTCAGAACAATGGATACAAAGCTTTAAGACTGCCAAAGAGATCAGGTCCTAGGCAGGAGCCTGTAAATTGAATCTTGAACCCTAGCTTTTCAAGCTCTCTTTGAGGCTTTGTGGAATTCCACACACCTTTGTTATACCCTGTAGGGGTCAGACTAGGCAGGAAGCCAAGAGTATAGTGACATTAAAGAAGAGAAGGAGCATCTCCATCCCTAACTGTGGAGGGAAAAAAAAAAACGAGCAAAGTGCAGGTACAGAGAGCAGTGCAAGAAAGGAGGGCTGTCTTGGGCCTTGCTTCTTGCTTTTTCCCCGAGGTTTGACAGGCACTGTGTCTCGAGTACAGACTGAATTTACAGTCCAGAAGTCTCAAGTGATGTTCTTGGTGTGTCTAGGCAACAGAAATGGTAAAAGATCCAAGTGAAAAGTTGGTTGATTTTTGGAAAAATCAGAGATGGTGAGTTTATTCTCACTTCCAATCTTAATCAAGCTGGTTCCTGAGATTTCAGAGCCCTGTTCTGCATGCTCTTTGAATCTGAGTTAGGAACAAGATTCACCTGCACTGTGTATGAAAAACATCTCGCATCACCTAATCAGTATGGTTGTCAACAGAACTCAAATTCAGATTTCCTGAGCTGGTCTTCCATGTCAGACTGGAGGTGGAATACGTCCAGGGATGCACTTGTTTACACATGAGCCTAGAACCTATAAGCTTCAAATATCTACAGAATGATACAAATGCAATTCAGTAATACCAAGAAAGGGTTTCTAAAGGATATTTCACATCTACAGTTCCTATGAGTAATAACCACAACTGAAACAAAGCATTTCAAAGCCATGTGCATGTATGAGTGCATGTCTATCTGTCCCTGCATGAGAGATGTGTGCATACAGTGGCTATGGTTGTATGGGCACACAGGTGTGAGGGCCAGAGACTGTCATTAGGTGCATTGCCAAATCACTCTCCACCTTAAATACTGACTTATAGTCTCTCACTTGACAGCTGATTCGGCTAGTCTACCTAGCCCACTTGCCATGTGAACTCCTTACCTCCACCGTCCAAATGCTGGGCTACCATGCCTGTGCCTCACTTTTGTGAGTACTAGAGATCGGACTTGTGAGCCCCAGTTTAAAGCTAGCCCTTTCTCAAATGTTTTGTCTGCTGCCTACTGGCATATCAAATAGAAAGATGCTCCTCATACACCATGCAGTATAGAGAGCCATTCACTGCTCAGCTAATAGCAAATTCAGAAAAGGTCTCTGGGAAAGATGGGAAGAGACAGGTGCCTAGAATTCCTATTGAACTCTCTAGTGAGTTTTACACAATGTAGAAGCTTCCCAGCATTGCTCCTACCAAATAAGGGTATTTAAATTACATTTGAATCACATCTTGAGATAAAATGCAAACAATGCTAAAGAATACTATTCAAGTTTATAATTTGAGTAGTAAAAAAATAAAAAGAACAGACTGTTCATTGCAGGGCAACTCAGGAGAGCTATGATAGACCTTCCTGAGGGCAAACTCACCATGGCTCTGAGTGTTTGGGGCTTTAAGGGAGTTATTGCCACACTCTAGCACCAGCTTTCTCCACTCCCTGGGAGGGATTAAGGAGCAGGACCCTGTGGCTCACTTCCTAGGGTGTGTGCTTAGCATGAGAGGAGCCAGATAGCCCTAACACTGCATAAACAAGGCCATTCCTGCAACCCAGGCACATGGGGTTGACACAAGAAGCTTAGGAGTTCAAGGCTATCTTTGACTAAATAGCTGGTTCCAGGACAGCAACAGGTAGATGAAACTTTGTATCAAAAGAGAGGGAGGCTTGGTGGTGGTTGGGAATGCCTTTAATCTCAACACCCGAATGTCGGTGAGTTCGAGGCCAGTCTGGTCTACAAGGCAAGTTCCAGGACAGCCAGAGCTACATAAGAGAAACTCTGAAAACCACCACCAACAAAAAGGTCCTTGCTTTTTGCTTGCATGCAAGCACCCACTGTCACTAACAAAAACTGTCCTTCAACCAAGGCCCAGTAATTTTCTAAAATAAACTTAATTTTGCTTCCCAATAAAAATTCTCTGAGCTGCCTAACGGCCACGTCCTGATAATAATGGGCTTGGACATGACTGGTTGTATGTAATTTGCATCTCTGCCTTTGCTAAGCCACACAGAATAAGCCAGCAAAAAAATGAGAGTTCCTATAGTCAGATCAGGTCTACACAGCCAGGGCTTCACTCTCTGAATAAAAAGGGGGATGGCAGCAGACTGTTGACTGGATAATGGCAGGCACGAATAAGCTGGACTCTGACATCTCCTTAGTGCCTGAAGTCAGGGGCATACCTCCAGCTACATGTGGGGACTGGTGGGAAGGCCAGCCTGAAAGGCATAGAGAGCTTAGCTGGCACCTTCTCAGTAACAGGATGGCAGTCCTGTGGCTGCACTAAAGGTACTTTCCCATTTCAGTCCACTGTTCCCTAGATCTCAGAAACAACTAGCAATTCTTCCCAATCAACTGCAGCTTCATGATCAAAAGACAGCCCAGGAGGCAGGTGTGGTGACTCACGCCTGCAACATCAGCACCGTGGAGGCTAAGGCAGGACTGCCATTGAGTTTTGCCTAGAGAAAAGGAACCCAGAGGCTTCTCTGACGCCCTCTGAGTGACCAGTTTCTGAAAGTACTGGCTTCACTTAGCTCCATGATTCCAGAAAAGAGCTGTTGGCTGATATTCCCTAATCCTTGCTGCTATCTATCCCCCTTGGGTGCTTGTCACATCAGAATTTGAGGCCTTAGGAAATGATGGCTACCAGACTCCTGGGTCTGCTCCTTTTCCATAAGCTACCCATTTACCCTTTCACCCCAACAGGGCCCTGTATCAATTCAGAGAAATGGGCAATAAGAAAGAACACAATAATCTATACTCTATGAACGGAGAGACAGAGTGGAGCATAAGCCTGATGATCCTAGTCTGGATTGCCTGGAGCTTGAACCACAGTTCCTAAGGGTAGACATGGGGGAGTCAGAGCTTAGGGCTAGACAGCCTGGCTGATGTGTTGGCAAGAAGACCTTGTCTCTAAACACTGAAAGCTGTCCTGTGACCTCCACACACACATCACATCACACACACTCACACACATTCATACATGGCACAAAAGAACAGCTAACTACAGGAACACTATGAAAAACTAAGCACATCCAAGATCCTTTAAGTACAGTTTATTTGTAGTTCCTTAGTCCAAAAAGCTGTGTTAATTTCAGTATAATATTTTTAAATGGGGAAGAAGAAAAAGTAACAAGACCAAGACATCAGCAGAGTGCCATAAATTTTGTCCTGTTAATGGGTACTTAATTTAATATACTTCAACTAACAGAGATGAGTATAATGTGTCTAAAAATAGTTCTCCAGCTTTCCTCATAAATCAATCACTGTACTTCCATAGAAACAGAATAGGTTTTTACATAATCTAAAATAATAAGCACTATATTAAGAAGTCTGTGCAGTTACTGCATTTCTTTCTATGATCATTAGCTCCTTGTGATAGTTAAATACAAAATATTATGAGCCTAAGTAAAAAAACAGACAGGCGAAAAAAATCTTTCAGAAAATTATTTGTGCATGTGCAGATGAGCATGCATGTGTGTCTGTGGGATGTACTGATGTATTCATGTGGTCTGTACACATGCATGTGTGTCTGTGGGGTGGATGTATTCATGTATTCACGTGGTCTGTAGACACGCATATGTGTTTGTAGGATGGATGTATTCACATGGTCTGTAGACATGCATGTGTGTTTGTAGGATGGATGTATTCAAGTGGTCTGTAGACATGCATGTGTGCTCGTGCAGAGGCCAAGAAGTCAATTCAAATGTCTTTCTTGATCCCTTTCTACCTGGTTTTCTGAGAAAGGGTATCATTGAGCCTGATTCTCTCTCCAACTGGCTAGTGAGCTCCAGAGATCCACTTATTGCCAATCCCCTGGCCCCCCACAGGAGTTACAGGCATAATCCACCAAGCTTGCGTGTTATTGGATGCTGGGAATATGAACATAGCCTGCCACGCTGTGTGGTAGGGACTTTAGTCTCCTGAGTCCAGGATCAGTTAATAAAACATCAAGAACTCAGCAAGGAGCAAGCAGTTCCATTACTCTCAAACTGAAAGCTGGACTCCTGAACAGCTGCTTCATATCTTAGAAGTCCACATAAATGGGTCAGATTTCCTGCCACAATAACTCAGCAAGATAAGCTGATGTCTCTGGATAGACTAGGTACAAACAATGCTAGGAAAATAGGGGTCACCTATGAGCCTGCAGCAGGCCTGACTAGCACAAAAGGTTACACATATTATACAAACGTATGCAATCCCTAAAACTCTCACTCACAACAACAGAAATGGCACAGCTTTCTTCCTTTCAGTGTCCCTGAGTCTTGGAATATAATAACCATTAAGCACTTTCCAATAAACCTACTATCTTCCCCACTGATTTACCACGCACAATAACTCAAATCCCCCAACCTCTTGCAGAGGGCTATATGGGAGGGCGCTACTGTCTATTACTGCTGTCTGAGGGTAGAAGTATGTGCACCTAGTCTAGGACAGCTCTAACTGCACAGTCAGCCAGCTCAGGCTCCTACTGCCCTTCAGTGGTCAGGGAAATACTAAAAATTCTCTTCATCTGGGCTTCACCTCACTCCCTGCTTCTCCTTGTCCCAGAGCCTGCATCCCAGTGTTCTTATGAATGTCAGCCACAGGAAAGAAAAGTTCTTCAAAACAGATTGGCTTCAAATGGCGCTCAAACCAAGTCTGTTCCTTAAAGAGTAAGATACAGGGGTAGAGCATGTAAATGGCGGAGCCTTGCTAAGCAATTAGCGTTTCAATTTTACTAAACCCATTATTTATAAAATAATTTAGTAGATCTGCGGAGGTACAGTTTATCAAAATCTAGTAAACAAAGGTAGACTAAAGCAATGGTACATTCTCACACACACAACTGTGAGTGAGAGAGAGTGTGTGTGTGTATGTGGGGGGGGGGGGGGGGACTTGATACAGAATACGCAGGCTGTTCTGGCCACCCTTCTCATGCAGACTGTACTGCTTTTCCAGCATCTCCCATTGTGAAGCTGCATGAAGAAACATGGGAATGTAAAGGCTTAAAAAATGTTTTGTCATCAAAAATTAATTTGAATGCAAACACAATGACCCCAGGATGTTTCTGGTATTGCTTTCCCATGCAGCATTATGTGACATCACCGCAGCCTTGGTTCTGAATTCTCAACTTTGTACGGGGCATGTCATCATGCCACCTAATGCCAACAAGTACGGCCTGCAATGTCTGGGCTCAGATCAAAACTACAGGAAAATTGTGGAGTTTTCAAAGAATGAACAAAATTTTCTGCTCTTATAGAAATACAATGTCCTAATTATGGGGAAAAGACTTTATATTTTCCTACCAAAAATCGTTAGCATATAAGTATGGAATTAGCATATGTTTGGGCTTTCACTGTGTTAGCGTGTTTGATTTTTAAAACCCTGTTTGAATTGCTTATTTGAGTTTCACTTTGAAATTGTTATTAAATTAAGGTTTGGAATTAAAAAAAGAATTTTCAACCATTTCTGAATTGGCTCTAAACACATTTCTGCCACTTTGTATTACATACTTATGTAGTATTGTCCACACTGACAAATTTTTAAAGTGTCAATCAACTATGAAAAGCCAGCAGGTACTTATGTAAAACATTATCAAGTATTCAGCCAGGCTAATTCTTTATTTTAAAAAAAAAAAAAACTATGTCATTAATATGCAAATTTGTCTTTAATGAATGATAAAATTATATGCACATCAAAAATATGTTTAAAAAGATTTCTTACCAGTTTATATCTGGTTTGTATCCCTGTGTACCAAGGTTTTATAAAATTTTCTGATAAAAAGTGATCAAGATAGAAAAACATTAAAAAGCCCTGGTTGATTTGATACTCATTAAAGAGGAAACATCAATGATATCACAAAGCATCTCCATTTCTACTTTTGAGTGGCTATAAGATAAACAACAAAACTCTTCCTAGTTCTTAAGGTTTTCATGCAAATTAACATCCTGGCTTTTGGACTAGATTACATTCCACAGCACATTTCAGTTTCTGATGAGCTCTTAGAAATACATTAATGTTTGACCTAAGTTTTCCATACACAGCTATTTTGGACCCTAATCCCCTGCATTAGAGCCACACGACTTCCCCTGACAGGTGTTCAGAATGCCTTGGGCATGTCAGATGACTGGCACCACTGTCACACATGAAATTCCTTCGAAAAGTCATCTCCCAGCAGCCAAAGTTTACTTAGCCTATGGTCCCTTCAGAAGAGCAAGTCACACTCTCCAACAGTCATGTGGCTGTGCAATAGTAAGAACAGTCTGAAAATGTTCTCTCTCCACACACACACAAGTATATACACGCACACACATGTACACACATAGGCACACACCCCTCCAGGCTTTATTCTCAAATACTTTATAATGATTAATTTTGAAGCTCAAAATCAAACTGCCAATTAGCTCTCAGCAAAATGAAATGGCCAGTTTTGCCTATAAGACCACAATTCAATTAATTTATATAAAAAAAAGACAGGGAGTCAGTTAAGGTGTAAACTTATTTCCATAATAAAAACAAAAAGATCGATTTATCTACTGAATACATTATTTAAAGTGACCTTAGCTTCATAAATGCTGGATTTTGAGTATCAATAAACCTAAAATCTATGGTGAAATACACATTCCAAAAAATTAAGTGAAGATAAATAAAGGCCTGTCCTAGAAAAGTACAATATTCTTCACCGGCCCGTCCACACTGCACAGCTGCAGTAAGGTGGCAAGGTCACACCACTGCAGACTTCACCTCAAACTCCACCCTAGTCATGTTACTAAACCTCTCTCTATGCCTCAATCTCCCTCTAAAATGAAGAAATTGATACAGGTTGAGCATCCCTAATGCAGTGTTCTAAAATCTAACATGTTTCAAGGTCAAAAATGTGTGAGCACTGATGATGCTTTAAAAACTCTAGACTTTGCATTTTCAGATTAGAGATGCTCAGTTAGCAAAAGGATCGGATATTTCAAATATTTCTGGCCCGAGGCACTTCTGATGAAGAACAGCTCTACTCCCGCCCTGTAGGATCAGTGTCTCAAGTTTGGTACTGTTTAAGAAAATGAGTTTGCATTCATTAAGCACTCATGCTCAGCTTACTGGATCAGCTAGCTGGTGTCATCACCATGGCCGCACAGCTGGAGCAGACCCTCCTCTCCTGGTCTAACAGATGTAGTCCAGATACAAGCAATTAAGGTTTTGGAAATGCACATTTCCAGGTACGAGTAGTTCGAGATAAGGAGTATGGCACAGACAACCAAAACAATAATACTCTGTCTATGCAGTGAGCCAAGAGCTCTGTTTACATCAGCTGAGCTCATCGACACTGAAGACTCGGAGGAGACCAGGCAGTGGGTTCTACTGCTGAAGGAGAGACTCTCCCTCTCATAGCCATTTGGTTATCACAGTAAACTACAGTAAGCCCTCTGTGTTTTCTCCAAAATGCCAAGCAAAGCTTTGGCCTATTCAGGTAAAATAAGTAAGTACCTGGTTGTGTGAGAGACAGTCTATAGACGGAACTGCCTTCCCCACTCCACATGACCTCTCAATTTTGAAGCCCAGAATGATGGCTAACAATCAGGATGGCTACGTCTTTCCACAAAGATCTCAATTTACATAGCAAATACTATAGTTTATCAGAATATACAGTTACCAGACTTGAGGTACAGAATGTGACAACAGAAAATGTATTTCATCTTCACTCTTTTGCATTCAGTAAGTTTGGAACTCTGAAATATAAAGAGTATTTACAAAGCAAAAGGAACTCCTTCCTTTCACTTAGTCTTCTCGCCTGAGAATTATTCGGGCGTGAGGAAAACCAATCACCTACTCAGTAATACATGACAAGTGTATTCCGTGCTGCGGCAGGGTACTACTGTAAAAGGGGTGTGCCCGACTCAAGTGAGCAGAAACACACCGTTCCTTCGAAGATCCCTGCAGGAAGTTTTATTTTGCTTAGGAAAAATTGGGGCTATTGTCGCTATTCTATTTGCCAAAAGAGCCTGTTCATTTTCAACAACTGGCTACAAGGGGCTAGAAGAAACGCGTTCCAATGGAGCTGTCTCTTCCTCTCTCACCCCCACCCCCAGTGTCTCTGCTGCATGTTTGGCTTCTAAGGGCCTGAGGAGACCCTGGATACTACAGTGAATGCTGAGGCCTGAAAGAAATATTTCTCTCTCCCTCTCTTTGACTCAGAAATTCTGAACACAAGAGGATCCATTCAAGGCATGATGGAGTGCCTCACAGAGGCGGCAATATGTTCCTAGTTGGCAAACAGAGGCCTGTTTAGACAGCGAGTACAGCCATCCACTCAGCAAACATCAGCTTTCCTAGGAGTTCACAGGAGAAAGAGGGAGATGCTGTGGGCCCCTTTTTCAGACTCCAGTTCCAATTTGGGACAATCTTTCTAAACAAAATGCTTTTGTTCTCAAAGTCACAATTCAGTGGGTCCCAACTGCTTTCCTATCTATTCACAACTGCATTTGGGCCAAAAATCATTTGTTAAGATCTGAAAGCACAAGAAAGTGATGGGAAACCCCGCAATTTCCATCTGTATGATAACAGACAAGGAATGACTAGGAAACTGTGTGCCAGGAAGCCAGGAGGCTGCTGGAAAGGAAGAGAGCACAGTGGCTTCTCAAGAGCTCAACAACGGGGCGCTGGTCCTGCTGCAAGCTGGAGAATGTAAGATAAGCAGGGGAAATTAACAAGTGGAACATAAACTTCCAGTCAGGTTCTTCTGTGGATGTAGTTCCTCTTTCCCTACAGATTTTCAGAAAATCCTTACATGGTTTCAATAAAATGGTCAGTTCTAAAAGACAGCAACACTAGGTAAGAGCCCATCCTTCTCGGCCCAATGGTCACCAAATCCTCCGTGGTACACTTAAATGAACACGTTTGCCTGGGCTCTCTCCACACTCCAAGCATGACTTGCTATCATGACCTGTACCCAATGACAGAAACCTGTCACGGTGACTTTTTCATTAGCATAAATGAAAGACTAGAATTCAAAGCAGGGACCCAGATCAGTGGGTGAGCATTTGCCTCACACTCACAAGCTCTGGGTCAGGCACCAGTACTGCAAACAAGCAGAGTTTTCATTTTGAAAATACCAGCAATGGTGGTGAAGGTGAGAAAAAAGAAAGGCAGTATCTTACAGTGCACAGAGGTACATAGTCTTTATTTTATTCTCTATTTATATGTGATGATTCTCCATCAATACCATGTATAAAGGGCAAATATCAGAACCCAGACAACTCCCTACAAATGTATTTTAAAGGGAACATCCTAATAGGAAAATGACTGTAGTTCAGTGGCCTGCTTTTGTAAAGATTACAAATAGTTTTCCTATGTTTAAAGAGCTATAACAGAAATACAGAATATATGCATCACAGACTATATGTCTACAAAGCAGGACATGTTCTTATCTTCCCAGAATGAGCCTGCCAATTCCTATGGTAAGTCACTACAAAGACTTAAATAATAATTCCTGGTTCTGTTTGAGACAACTGAAGAATGTGTTTTCAAATAATGCCTGTCAGGGTGAGAAACCCGAGCCCTGGAGAAGATAGAGTGAGAACGGAAGAGCCTGCCCAGGAGGCCACTCACTCAGCAATGAGCAGCTATTAAGACAACTCTAAGACTTTATAATAAGGCAATCCCTTCATCCTCTGGACCTCTTGCCTTACAGCAGGCAGGAGAATAAACTCTTGTCTTTACAAGAGGGTATTCACTGACCTGAGCGAGTCAAAGGCTGGGAAGAGGATACATCAAGAGGTGAGAGGGACTTCACTGTATTGTCTGCAGTTTACTAGTTTTCTTGGAGAATATGCCAAAGGAAACACCCAGACCAAACAGGGAGACAACCAAGCAGAGTCAGATACGCCTCTCCTCCTGTAAAGAGACTCACATGCATCCTCATACAGACCCCTCACATGCACCATGAAGTGGAGGGTTCCTACCACTCATGAAGAACGAAGGTTAGAGGCTTTTCCTGAAGGGACTCAAGTTTATACAAGTTAAACTAAAACATCAGTAAAGAGAAGAAGGGAAAAAAGTGAGGAGAAATTCTGTACGGTGTTAAGGGCATCCACCCACTCCTAAGATGGCCAATTTACTCAGCATGGGAATCTGTATGGCTTGCTGTCCAACTAGGAACAGTTGTCTTTTAAAAGCCCCAAACTCCATCTACTTGAGAGTTTATTTACAAAGACAGTCAAGATTCTATTTGTTTACTTTTAACATCAACTTATTTTCCTTTATCTTTGGTTCTGTCCAGGTTTGAACACCTATGAATGTGAAGACAATCATGGAAGTTCATATGCAGACGACAGGAAAGCCTCGGGTGTCTGTCCTCACCTTTGAATCACCTGAGATGAGACCCCGTTGTCTTGCTGCTGAGTTCACCGGACTGCCTGAACTGTTAGCTTCCCAGCTCTGCCTGCTGGACCTTCCTCTGTCTCCCATCTCCCACAGAAGCCCTGAGATTACAGCTTTGGTGTAGACCCTGAGGTTTTAAATTCTGGACCTTAAGATTGCAGAAAGGTATTCTCGCCCACTGACGCATCCTTCATCCCCAACAGTCAGTTTTTAGGAACTAATCAAATATACATACCTGTGTGTACATGTGCATGCATGTGTATGAAATTTAAATATAACTTCTAGCCAAGATATTGTATCATCAGAAAAAAACTTAAAAAAAAAAAATAGGGAGGGCTGTGAGACAAAAGATAGGAAACACCCAGTTAGCACCAAGCTGCCAATACACTTCAAGAAATTCACACCGGGATGTTCCAGACACTGTATGAAAAACACACTTAAGGAAAAAAAAATACTTCTAGTATGTTTGAAAGTCAACTTTATCTGGGCATTTTGTATATTTCCTGGCTAATGGGACCTTTACCACAGATACAAAGCAGACATTAACATCTGTTAAGCAGCTGCCAACACACTGCACTCCCAGACAGGAGGGTGAGAAACTCTGGTGGAAGAGGCAGCTCGTTTGATCAGAACTTTGTGCAAAGAATGGCACAGAATAAAGGTTCACAACCCAGCTGGAGGTGCTGTTGCCCGACTACAGGAGACCAGGGCAGGGGAATCTTATGGAGATAAAGATCCATTCAAGAACGACTGTTCTTTCTCATGAGGTCACTTACAAGATTACTGGTGACAGTTCTGTTGGGCATTAAGCAAAGGGCCCACCCCACTACGTATGCCAAGTGTTGTCTGTTAGCACCGCTACTTTCTCTTCTTTTTACAGAAATGGAAAAGAAGATTGGGAAACAGCTCAGTTAGAGCCTGGGGCTCTGGATTTTACCCCTAAAAACTGTGGTAAAGGCCCCTCGTAGTGATATATGCTTGTAATTGCAGAGCTCAGAACATAAACACAAGATGATCATTGGGGTTCATGGGTCAGCCTATCTAGCTTAATTAGTGGGTCACGGCCATTTAGAGACATGTCAAAAAAAAAAAGTGAATGCAATCTATAGGACACTGAAGGTTAACCTCTGGTCTCCAGACACATGCATATACACACAGGAAGCAGGAGGGGGTACGGGGGTAGGGAGTACTGATTGGCTGGCGCGCTGGCGCTCTCTCTCTCTCTCTCTCTCTCTCTCTCTCACACACACACACACACACACACACACAAAGCAGAAGAAGGTAAGGGAGTAGGGGCACTGACTGGATTAACTGACATTTGAAGGCCATGGAAACCAGCCAAATGGAACAGGAAAGTTCTACCCTGTGTTTCTCCATGAAACCTTCCCTGAGCGGTTCCAATGGAAGGTACCAACAGCTCTTCCTTTGGCAACTGTCAGGGACTGGCATAAGCAAGGGGCTCCAAGAACATGGCCAGAGTAAATGGCCACCCAAGGACATAAGCATAACTGTAGAATTTGTTAAATTTGCTCAGATAAACCCACAGAGAGGTTGGGTTTAGTTACCAAGTGCCGTCCAGACTCTGCCCATGTGTGCGCAGTGTGAGGATTGTGGTGGCAACACCTGCCTCCATAGTAATTCTTTCACTGACGGCATAAGTGTACTTAGGGAGAAAGTACTTCAACTCTTCTCCCACAGCATCCACTTTGGGAAATTTATTTTTCTGTTTTTTAAATTATTATTGGGGTGGGTAGGTGTGTGCCATGGTAGACACATGAAACTCTCAGAAGTCAAGTTCTCTCCCACAACGAGTTCCGAGAATCAAGCTCACATCATCAGGACTGATAGCAGATACCTTGATCCGCCACCTGCCTGGTCTTGGTTTTACTGTTAAAACTAAGGGCATGTGTACCACTGTCGTCATTTATCCAAGCTCTGATTCACAGGACTGAAATAACTGAAGGGTTTTCCACAGTGAGAACAATGTGCTAGTGTTCCTGGGGCAGCCGTCACCCGGCATGCGAAAAACACTAACACTTCTTTTCTTCCTCTTCCTTCTACCCAGACACACCTGACACGAAGAAACTGAGCTGGAATGGAATAAGGAGACATCTAGACGGAGATCAGAGGATGCTCCCATAACAGAGCAGGAGGTGCAGGATGCTGAATCTAGGAACACAGCCTCCATGGCAGGAGCTTGGCAATGGTGCCAGGCTACACAAGGTAAAGGGGAGATCTGGGCAGAGGAGATATGAGACAAGAACCAATGGGTGCAGCTGAGGAAGCACTGAGGTCGGTCACGGCACAGGGGGCCATACTTATTTGGGCTATGGTGGGAGTGTCAAAATCAAGCTTGGCACAGTAAAAATAAAATGAAAAAGCTATGTAGTATAGCATTTGTTTGTGTATAAAGTGTTGGATCATTTCATAAAGACTGATACCAACTGATAAAAATAATTTCACACTTTCTTCCTCACCACCTCCATCTAAACATTCTTCTGAGCATCCCAAAAATGTTCCTGAGAACCATTAACAAATACAGACTGTGGGGGTGGAGAGCACACTACTTAGCACACAAGTTGTTCAAACTTATTACTAGCAAAAATGGCTTTGTATCTTGTTACACATTTTTTTTTGCTGATTTGACTTATGAGTCATGATTTGACATATAATAACTTGGACTTTGCTTTCTGTCAGCTTTCACAAACTCTGGATTGGTTTCTCTTACTGACCAAGATTTATTTGTGACCTGGGAAACAATTCTATAAGGTTCTTCATAGCTCTGATTAGTAACCACCCAGCTAAGAAGTCTAGAGAAGTCATTACCTCACCAAGGCAACTCAATAGCATAGCAGGTTTCTTAGCAACAGGGTAGTCACAGTAACCACTCACCATGGTGTAAGAATTAGGCTGCCCACTCTGAGTAGAGACAAGAGCAATATTTTAAACTCATTAAATCTATAGGCTCAAGGTAACCTCCAAACTGGCAATGTCCTATGTGATCCATCTATGAATTTACGTTGTTCTTGGATTATACAATTATTTACAATTATAATTCCTCAAAATGTTAAATTATAATGCATTTCTTTTAACATGAAGCCAAGCTTATGGTTCAAAATTATATTCTTTCCATATTCTCCTACACGGTTACAAAAACCTCAGATAATTCTAGTGAGTGGTATTTATAGGAGCCATGAGGTATCATTCACATACAACAAAACATAATCTTTAGAGTGTACATCAAGGATTTTAAATTTTATGTCATAAGCCAATAATTTTTTTAAAAGTTATAATGTCTTTTAATTCATTCCAATTTTCTGAGAAAAGAATGATAGGTTATAAAATCAGCTGCCCACATGTTATAGAAGACTAATAAATGTTCTCCAGACAAAAAGATATAAATCCAGGATTTGTATAAATAACAGTATCAAAAATAAACAGCACATACTGTATGAGCTAAAAAAACAAAATCAGTTTTGAATTTCAATAAAGAATCAAATGAGCCACAGGACTAGGTGTAGATCCATATCTGCTAAGAATAAATCTGTGAAGGGCAATTAATGTCATGAGATCTCTAATTCATGAGAAGCACTGATGGTGGCTGCTTCTCAGTCTATCCCACACTGTGGGTAATAGTCCTAAAAAACACATAGGACTGATGATTCAGTGTGACCATCATCACATTGTGTGCCATGCCTGCCCTGCCTTCCTCTCTTGATGGGGAAGCCTGCTGAGCCAAGAGCCACACTTTACATTTTCCATTACTTTTATAGGGTTTTCAAGTGGCCGCTAGAGCACCTGGCAAGCTCTGAACCTTCAAATATGGCTGCTAGTTAAATAAATGTATCCACCAGTGTTAAATTACAAATGTGGAGTTCTTGGCATGGTTGTAAACGTTTGTCTGTTACGTCTTGACCCTAAAATGTAAACAGTTTTTCTGCTCCCTGTTTAGAGTGCACTGTAGTTTTTTCAAAGGATACAATTTGGAAAGACTGTGATGGTCTTTGCTTTGTGACAGTAACTTGCTACTATTTTGTTACATGGGAACATTTTTAGAAATCAGAAACAACTCAGAGGAGAAGCAGACACCTCACCAAGCAAGGCTAACAAAACTGACTTCCCCAAGTCAAAGTTACTGCCCCTCCTTGGTTGAGAACAGGCAGAGTAGGTGCCAAATAGAGGTGAATGTTGTCACGGGGTCTGGGGAACATGACCCCGTGCAGATTGTTCCAAGTCAAGCAAAATAAGAAGCCCTCCCAGAGGTGGCCTGCTAATAAGCATTTATGGGACCATCTGCCACAATGAAACAGAGTCTTAAGACTTGAGACTAGTAAACTAAAAATGGTCAAAACTTCCAAGTGTCCAAGCAGTAAAATGGCAGAAATGAAACAGGAAAGGAATACTGGGGCCCAATTTTCAACTAGAATAACACAAAGTACAGGTTAGGAGAACACATGTGAGAAGGCCAGAAGTAAGTTCCCACAAGCACTGACAGACATGTAGACAGTTGGTCATTTGCAAATGAGCAGCATTCTTTATGATACCAAAACACTCAATCATGAAATCTGCATATAACTCTCTGATTTGGATTTTGAAGATACTGCTCTTTTGGGTCTAAATAGTCTGCACTGGGTAAGGCCACACTAACAGATACTAAACAGAATCCCAGTGCTCGACAATGATGTTCTTGTTGGTGAAGTCAGCCCTAAAGCTTCCAGGTTCTTTATGGGAGAATCTTCAAAACTGATCAGTCCTGCCTTGCCACTGGAGGTCATAAAAGTCAACCTAAACTAGAGCTAGCCCATTCTGATTTGGGTTAGCATGGCAAGCTTTCCACTACTACACCCTCCTCTTCCCTGTAAACGCAAAGCTGAATTTTTTATCCCCTAAAAGTATGAACTAAGAAGGTACGTGGGAAGAAACTGGAGGTCTGGTGACATCCACGTTCCCTGAGCTATCCTGGCTTCATTCCAGGACAGAGCAGGCTAACCTACAGAGCACTCTCCCCTCTAGGACCTGAGGTGGCTCTGAATCCTCCACAGAACTCCAACTGGCCTCAGAGCACTGCTTGGGAATTTATAGGGCTGCACACACCCCACTTTTCCTATGGAACAGACTATGGAGGAATTTAGACAAAGTTTGATGACATAATGAAACCCACTATTTTATATGCTAATTATTTTTTTAAAAAAAAACAATGTCAACAATAACACAAAGAAATTTCAAGTCGTACCCTTTGTTTGGATGGCCTGCTAACTTGTGAGAAACTAAGCACTCCTGAAGATGGAATGGGGCAATGGGAACAATGGTCTCAGTTCTCCTGGTGATTAATGAAGACAATGAGTAAGGTCTCACCCAGATAAAGCAAATACTAAGTAAGCATTGATATTAGCTAAAATAAAAACAAGCTCCCTCTCTTCCTCCCCTTCTCTCACCCTCCCTCCCTCCCTGACAGAGACTTCAGTCATCTGCACTCTATAACCTTGGGAGAAAGATTATCTGGTCTTAGTCCCTTGATCTTGAACACAATGAGAGCATCATTTCCTTCTAAAGCCTGATGACATTTTAGGTACCACAAAATCTGTGGTTAAAGCTTCCCCTTATGCTGAAGATATCCCCACAACATAGGGTTAATCAAACCAGAGCAAAGTTGTAATTTCTCATCAAACCTCCTCTTGAGGATGTTACACTAAACGAGCTTAACTAATAACTACTAGCACAATTTGAAGATGGATCCATGATAAAAGTCTGGAGTCAGACTTCCATTGTTTGGGAGAACATCTCCCCTCACACTCCCACCTCTGACTCACCTTTATGCAGTCTGCACTAAGAATATTGAAACTATCTAATTTGAAAGGCCAGTGGAAAGGCATCTGGTTAGCTTAATTAATGTCTGAGCATCTCTACCTTGTGCTTTCTTCCATACCAGCACAGTGATCATCTGTTCTTCCAGTCTGTGTGCCCTGAAGCATATGTCTTATCACTTTTTGAAGGGTCAGAATTCTCAAAGGCAGGTATTATAAAGGAGAACTCGCTCTTACTGGGGCTCCATAAGGATGGTGGTATGGTTATCACGATAAACCATAAAGGTAGGCTGTCTGGCTCAGACTCTAATCCGCACTGTTATGAGCACCACAAGCTGCTCAAGCTACTTAACTTCATTGAGTTCTGTCTGTACTACAGGAGTGTAGCTAGTGAGCAAGACTTGGGAACACCACTGTCTCTGTTAGTGAATAATCAAAGATTCCAAACATCTGAAGTCTAACTACACTGTATAATTTTTAACGAGGCAAAGCAAAATAAATCTTCAAAGCTCTGCCTTTCTGGAACTATCATTTATTACTGGAGATTTAAAAAAAAAAAAAAAAAGGCACTATTTTCATGCTCCAAAAATAGGACAGAGGTACCTTGTTGCCATGGTGATCACTGGTTGAGATAAGAGCACCCTGCCATAGAAAATTTGGAATGGAGAGCAGCAAATTACCTATGAAGAGCATTGCAGGGACCAGGGATGAGCTGTGAGACCCCAACAACTTTATCCCAAGTACTAAATCATTTCTTCCTTGACAACTAATACGGTTACTATGACAATATTGTAATTAAATGTTCCTGCATTCTTTCATTTAAAACAGAACCATGATAGAAAAAGTAAGTTATGTTTAAAAAATTAAAAACAACTGTGAACAACATATTACTATGATCAAAATGCATTATTTAGGCAAGGTTAATAAATCTCCATAGCAAATATTAATATTATGGGCAATACAAAGTTCCCCAATTGTAAAAGCATAACAAATATGCTCTAAATGCTTCCCTGTCCTACATGGTCATTCATTACTAAGGCCCCTCCTTCCAATAGGTAAGAAAAACATCCAGCAGAAAAACAGTGATGAATAGAAGAAAACCATGTCAGAAAGGAAATGAGCACAGAACATTAATGGGCTGTGAAGGGAGGAGGTGTGCAGAGTACAAGCCACGCAGCGTCTGCTCAGTAAATAGGCCTAGACTCAAAACCCACTGACCCAACCACCTCAGCCTCACTGCTCTAAATATGGAAGGCGAGGAGAAACAGGCAGGGAAACTGCAGAAATGGAAACTCCTCAGCCTCGGCCCGCTCCACCTTCCCTGTATAAAATGATGCTTTAAAATAAAAATGAGAAGCCACAGGGGATAAAGGACACTTGATGCCAAGCTTTATAACCTGAGCTCAGTCCTTCAGACCCGCATGGTAGAAGAGATGACCCCACTAGTCTGATGTCTTACATGCACTGTGACATCTGTGTGCATACACATATGTGTGTGGGCGAACACATAATAAACAAACACAAAATAAGAAGTGTGACAAAAGCTAATACAAATGGTGAGTTATGTATACACTCAATGTATATTCTTTAGGTTGAGTTTTAATTTTGTTGTTCACTTTGTTTTTGGAGACAGCCGTGTCCTGGAACTAGGCTGGCCTTGAATTCACAGAGATCCTCCTGCCTTTACCTCCCAAGTACTGACATTAAATGTGTGTGCTACCATGCCTGGTGAGTTCTAAGTAAAAGTAATATATATAAAAAGTTTGGCCAAACGTACCTGGAATATATCTTCAAACCACCATTCAAGAGTTAAAAATTACAAGGTCTTAAATTTTATTAAGTATCACTGTTGTTTCTACCACAATGTACTTGAGAGAGCTAGTCCATGCTACATGTATTTATTCATTTCTAATGTTTACCTTTGACTGAGTATCCAGTAGGAAACACAACACACACCATCCCTACTCAAATGAGGCGAGATAGTCAATGCATATGTAAATAAAGCAATTATTTTATTACTTGCATATTATTGGTACTAAACACACACAAAATTTTGTGTAACATATTTCCATTTTTTAAAAGAATTTTTAATAAAAAAACATATGACGCTTTTTTTTTCTTTTAATATAATCTAGCCAAAACTGAACTATACTTCTCTAATCCCTGTAGCAGGGAGGCTGAGGCAGGAAGCTGGGACACTCTGAACAAAGACTATGACCCTAACTTGGGGGGGGGGGGAGGGACGAACAGAATTGTGATACTTATATTTTCAAAAGAAATCTACAATCACAGGAGCATATATACATGGCTGATGCTTTTCAACAAGTTCTAGGAAAATGAAGTGAAGCCTGTGTTTGCACTTTTTGCCATGTTTGTGTCCCTTAGAACTGACACCAGGACCACAAACAGCTATCTCAGGCTCGATCCACTAGGCAGGAACAAGGTAGCAGCCCACCTGGAAGGGCTCTCTCTCTCTGCAGAGTAGTGTCTCACTCAAACACCTACAGCACGGTGGGGCCAGCATTTCCCAGGTACTCACTCCCTGCTATATTAATAGAAAGTTGGATCACACTGCGTTTTGAAGCTCAGGTCACCTATTCCACTCTTGGTTACTGAAGGATGGCATGGAGATGCCACGGTGAGGTGCTGATTGGGAAGAAATGTCATCTCCACTGTGACTCACAGGAAGTGCCAGAGAGGAAAGGCAGGAGAATCTGCAGAAATGGAAACTTCAGCCCCAGTCCACCTTCCCTGAGAAAGGCGATGTACAAAGGAGGACCTTGGGGCTTTCCACCACCACCACCCCCACACGCTAAACTTCTTAGCCCTTGCTGGGACAGGATTTGTAGAATAGGGGGGAAAACACAAAGATCAGGAAACTGGGGAAAGGCATTTCCCCTCAGGTCAGGCCTTATACAGTCTGTCAAGCTTTTGCAAGGCTACACGGGCAGCCAAGGAGTCTGGGGACAGTTTCCTGTGAGGTCACCCACATGTATCCTACCCATAAATCTTTAACTTCTAAAGTGAACCAATAAGATGAATTTTTTGGATGTTTTTACAAGGATGTCATCAAGCAACTCAAATTCCAAATTTGGAGGATTTTTAAAAGTTACCATGACAGTGAATAGAAAAAAAGTACTTCAACCTCAGATTCATTTAGATTAAAAAACAGAAAAGGCACAGCCTCCAATACTTACTTCTTGCAGTTTCTATAAACAAAACAGTAAACTGACTATACCTCAAGAGAAATCCCAGCCCTTCTGGCTGAGGGAAGAATGATAGAGTAATTTTAAGAATGCTAAAGGCATGTTAATTCTTTAAGCTCCCCAACCCTCACCCTCACATCACCTGAGATGCATATAAGAAATACAACCATTTTTTTACCAAGTATATTCTCTCTTTCCCCCTCCCTCCCTCCCTCCCTCCCTTTCTCTCTCCTTTTTACTCTCTTACCTTTTCACATTTTAACTCCCAGGTGAAACAAAAGGCATCCATGGCAATGCAGAGGCATACATTACAATACTTAGGATGTATTTTTGAGAAGCAAAGACAGGGAATTCCCATCAAATTCTCACAGTATGATTATATCCTTATAATTAAAACATGCAGTAAATACATTGGCCAGGCTATTTGTCTTTACAGATAACCAAATTATCAAAACCATGTTCATTGACTCTATTGGCCCACCATATAACAATAGTTAAATTTTCTCAAATGATAATAAACATACTGCAAGTGTAATGGACTAGTCAGGCTTGGTGAAGTATGCCTTTAATCCTAGCTCTTGGGAGGGAAAGGCAGGTGACTCTCTGAGTTCAGGGTCACCTGGTCTACAGAAAGAGTTCCATGAGAGCCAGGCCTGAAAGAAAGAACCCTTTCACAGACACTCCACCCCCTGCCAAAATATAGTGGACATACTTCATAAATTGTTAGAATGAATACATTCCTGTCCAAATCTCAACTAAAAATAAAAACACAGATCCCAGGGGCGGGGGGTCTGCATCTCTAAGTACTTGAAAACAAGTAAATAAGCTTTGTACATCTGAGTGTCTCCAGTCCTCCCAATGGAAGAACCTAAGTTTAAAAAGCTGTTTTATAACACAAATGGCTTTTCAAAGGTGAGGCCCTATGTGGGAGAGAGTGTCTGTCTTCCATGTCTGCATGGACTGCTTGTTTCTCATCAATTTCCAGGTTATAAGGAAGGTGAAGGGTAGAAAAAGGTCAGGACATTTTGGAATTCACCTAGAAGAGAAAAATTGGCAGATTCTTTCTCCACTATGTTATAAATGAAAAGGTTATGGATTATCTGAACAACATTTTAGACTTGACAGAACCTGTGGAGAATGGGGAGCTAGGGTAGTTCTGTGGTCAAATAATGTCCATGGTAATAATCCTTGATGGAATTACACACCTTCTAAGTGACAAGGTTCAGCGGCTTCTCATCCACCCTCCTGAAAAACACATCAACTTATAGGATAGTCACAACACCCCTGAATGTTTGAATTGTATGAGAGAGATAGATATGAAAATGTGTATATGTGTAGTGTGTAAACACCCATGCACACGCACAATCCTACATAATGAGTAGGTGTCAGAGGAGGAAGTTAGGTGTCTCCTTCTCTCACTGTCCACTCAATTCTTTTAACACAGAACTTTTATTATACCTGGTCTAGGTTGACAGATGCCAGGCCCCAGGGAGAGCCTCTGCTCTCCACAGCTTTGGGGATGCAGGCACATGGCCACATTAACACGTGTGCTGGAGCCCAAACTCAGGTCCTCAGGCTTGCACAGAAAGCACTCTTAACACACTAAGCCATCTCTCCAGGTCTCAGTGTTTAAACTGTAGGTTGTGGTGGTCAATCTCCAGAAGACAAAAATAAATAGGCCTTCCCAAAGATCCCAGCAGCCCCTCTTAAATGGGGCTGGTCACTCTCCCTTCAAGAGCCCAAAACCCTAATAAGTGTCTTCTGACCTTATCAGCTAACACCTAAGTCCCACCACAGTAAGTATTAAAATATTTTCTATTAGAAAGAAAAGATCCATAAGAAAATCCTTCATCCATGCTACCTGAATGACTAACTTTTAACTCAGGGTCCAGAGGATGCTGGTGCTCCTGACATCTATACTTTAACTTATAGGCACTCACCAGTCAGCTGAGCACACTACCACATGAGGTGTTCCATTAATAAATTTATCTAGTCTTCAGGCCAGCCACCTTTTTTTCCAGTAAAGACCTTTTAAGTACTATATTAAATGATACAAGTCTTGGTTTTAGATTTTCTTTGGTTTCTATAATTGATGCATTTTTAAGATTCAGTTTTCATTATATGTACACATGTATGTGCATGAAGATTTGTACATGTTGGGGGTGGGGTGCCTGTAGAGGCTAGAGAGGCATGTAATCCTGAGCTGAAATTAGAGGCGGTTATGAAATGCCTGACATGGGTGTTAGGAACGGACAGCTCTGTGACAGCTGCAAGAGCTGTCAGCCACTGAGTCATTATGTCTCTAGCCTTTTAGATCCAGGTTTCCATAGCTGCTTAGCACCCAGTGACTGTGTGGCCTTCATGTACTTGAGAACATAGCACTGGTGAGATATGCAGACGTTTTATATCAAGGCAGATGGGAGGCAGAGAAAGGAGCAAACACAGGAAGTGGGCTGAAAAATAATATGCCCTAAAGACCCCTACCACAACCCTTTTCTCCCACTTAGGCCCCATTTCGGTTTCCAGAACATTCTCTAAACAGTACTACAAGGTAGGAAGGAAACTTCCAAGACATAAGCTTGTGGGAGACAAATCATATCCAAATTTGATTCCGTCAAAGGAAATGCTAGTGATGTCTAATGTCAAAACGCTGTTGCATTTTCTTATGAAGCAAGTGAATAGAAATATTTCCAAAGAAAAGAAATTGTAGATTACAATATCCTCTCCCCCTCACTCACTGAACATATAATTAAGCAAAGTAGATCATCTTATTAGCACAAAACAAAAACTAGTCTTTCATGTATTTATAAAGTAGAGGAGAACTTACAGATTTTATACATGGTAAACATACGCTTTGGTATTGAAACAGGAAAAGAGGCACCCTCCATTTCCTATTTTACAGGAAATTATCAATTAACATTCATATGTGAAAGTCCGTCTTCCCATAACCAAACATCATAGCTCCCTAGCAGAAACAGAGACTCACAAATTGGAATGTCTTACTTCTTAAAAAGCAAAGTGGATCCATGCACTCAAATTCCAGAGAACAGCAGCCCCAGGCTCCCGATTCTGGCTGTCAGACCTTCCTGCCACATACAGGACACCCTCGAGGACGCTCATCTTCCAGCTGCTCTATCCTGCTCTGACTTGCCAAAGCAAAGACAAGACCAACCTCCTATAATTTCTCTGCCACTAGAAGTTTTGTGCAAAGCTAAGAGTTCTTTTAATGAAGCATCTCCATTCATATATTATGTAATGCTCTGTGGAAATTGTTTGTGGATTTTGTTGTCCGTTTGGTCGCCCTGCTCTTTGTAGGTCAAGCACTCTACCACTGAACTACAGCCCAGGCTTGACACACTGTTGGCTCATATTCTGATACCAGATCAAATAGATCTTCCCATAAGAACAGTGAAAACACACTGCAAACATCCCATTTTGCCTCTACTAACTAAACATGAAAGGCATGGATAGAAACCCAGGAAGAGAAATCCACTCAAATCCCACACTGGACTCCCCTGCCCATAGCAAGTTCTTCTGTGTGTACATGGTTACAACAAGAGAGCTTTGCTGGGCTCAGAGCTATGCCAAGGCCAAATCCATTCATCTTAGAAATGTCAGCAAAAGTGTGTGACTAGCATGGCTGGCGCAGCTCATCCAGGGCTGACACCTGGATGAAGAGAAGAGTGAGCCACCACCTGCCAAGATCTGTCACTAAACCTAAGTAGAGCACAGGAGGTTCCGAACCAGCAAAGTTCTCTCGCTGTCTTAACAAACCACATCCCAAGTAAAACCTGGTTGCCTGGTGAGGCTAACTCAACCCTCCACCCAGCTCTCCAGTTGCTGTTATGGGAAGGTCAAAGGCAGCCACTAGTTGCCTGTATTCCTCACTCCTGTGTTCCCTGTCCTTGACCTGCTCCTGTCAGGGACCTCCTCTCCTTCTAGAGAAGGAACTTTCTGCCAGTTGTCCTTGTTAGTTCTGGTGGAATGATGTGAAGGTACTACTCAAGTAACAAAGTCAAGTCCATGGTGGGTCTGGGGGTGGCTCCATTGGTAAGGTGCAAGCACAGGACCCGAGTTCTATCCTTAGCACCTACCTGAAAAGACAGGTGTAGAGGCACAAATCTGTAATCACAGAAAGGGGGAGGGGGAGGCAGATTCATGGGGTTTGCTGGCTATCTCAGTCAGGGTTCTACTACTGTGAAGACAGCATGACCACAGCCACTCTTATGAGGGAAAGCATTTAATCAGTGCTTGCTTACTGCTTCAGAGGTTTAGTTCATAATCTTCATGGTGGGGAACATTTTGGCACACGGGCAAACATGGTGCTGGAGAAGAAGCTGAGAGTACTACATCTGGATCCACAGGCAGCAGGAGATGAAGAGGGGGCCACTGGACTTGGCTTGGGCTTGTGAACTCACAGTGGCTCATTTCCTCCAACAAGGCCACACCTCCTAACCCTTTCAAATAATGCCGCTGTGGTGGCCAAGTACTTAAATTTAGGCCAATCATTCTTACTCAGAGCACAGCACTGGTCTGGCCTATGTCACAAAGGCTGGGCCCCGTTACAAAGTAACGCAGAAAGCATCTAAGGACTAATATATGAGGCCACACGCACTGATTGTGCAAATGCATGTGCAACATACAAACACACACAGAGTTGTATGGGTATATCAAAGAAAAAAGTGTCATTCCTAGATGAATTTTAGGCTTTCTGGCAGCAGGGAGAAATCATTTCTTTGAACTGAACCCTGAACAGCTGTGCAAAGGCTTATTGACTATTACTCAACGGTTGTTGTAGTTTTTATTGGGGGGGGGGGGGGAGAGAACGTTCCTCATAACAAAGGCCCTGATCTAATCTATATGTTTTCTGAAGAAAAACATCACTCTAATGCAGTCTTAGTCTTTCTTGTACACTGTTTGCAGTGCCCCATAGTGCATTCCTATAGTGCGAGACACAGGTGAGCTACAACTGTCTTGTGACCAGAGTCATGTAAAGGCTGTAATGCTCCTTCAGAAAAAAGGCTCTCTCTGGAGATAACGGAAAACAATCACTGTTTTCCACTTCTAGAAAACAACCACTCCATTCTGATGTTTACCCTAGACACAAGATACACACACAAACCCACACACAAACAGAGGGCAACTTCACGCTGAATAGCTAGGGGTGGTAGATTCTACCCAAGAAGTGAGCATACCTCCTTCCAGTCAAGATGTGGAATCCCAAGATGGTTTAAAGCTCAGCAGATTGCTCCAAACCTCCCCACCCCCCCCCAAAAAAAACATAAACAACCGTGTTTTATAAAGAACTATTGGAAAATACTCTGAGGCTGCTCAAGGAAACCTATTCACTGCTGCCTCAGTGTACCCATCTCTCTTAAAGCACAGTAAGATTCCTTTCCCCAAGACCAAATAAGCAGGTCTCTTTGACCTCTCCTGAATCCTCACATACCATCAGCTGCCAAATCCTGCCTGTTCTGACTCCCCCAGGTACATTCCTCTCTCCCTGTCCATCACAGTGACTTGACACTATGCTTTGGGTGCAAACACATGTTCTATGGGGAGACACAGTAGATAACTGGATTACTCTGAGGTGTTCTGGTTATGTTCACACAGCACAGCCCCTGCCTTTAGGAAACCACGGACCATTGTAAAGATCACTTGTAGGCAAATCACTCGTGTTTTAAGCCTGTAGTGAGCCCAAGGACCATGCAGGGGCTCACTGAAGTACAGACACTGGAGCCCTGTTAACAGATCACTTGCCTCAAAGGATGTATGCAGAGCCCAAAACCTGAGGTTCATGGCCAACATCTGGCAAAGGCCAGCTAGAAAGACCATGGGTCCATAAAGGGGGGTGGGGGGGGAGAGATATAATAATGACTACAACTTGTATTTCCAACACCTGTAGCCAAAGACATAAGTATACCAATTGGGAAAAAAAAAAAAAAAAAAAAAAGCAAAATGTTTCCACTGATGACCAAGCAAGAGTTGTTTGGCCAGGGTAACAACAGAACTATTCATGATGACCGTGAAATTGAAAGGCCACTTAGCCATGTGCAGACAGTAAATCAAGCCAACCAAGTACAATTATCAATTTCAATTCCTGAGAATAGAGATTGCACGCATGTGTACTGTGGGAAGGGTATGTGGCGACTGAGGCCCCAGAACTGCAGTTCCAGCCATCTATATTGCAAACTTGAAAGAAACATTTTTGGATCGGGTGTTATGGCGCACTCCTTTAATCCCAGAACCAGAGGAGATGCAGGTAGATTCAAGGCCATTATGGTCTGCACAGCAAGATCCAGGCCAGTCAGGGCTATATAGAAGATCCTGTCTTAAGAAACAAATAAATGTGAAACAAGCATTTTTTCATTTAATATAGACCTTTTTTTCTTTGTAAAACTTATCTGGCATAAGTCTGTACACATGCACACTTGAAATGTGCACATTTGAAGGTTCAAGGACTTGCAGAAGTCAATGCTACCCTTCCAGCACCAATGACGGCATGCATACCAAGGAAGCCACCTCACTGCTCCCTCCGATGGATGGTTTAACTTATTGCGCTTTCTGGACTTCCTCCACATTCCATATTTACCTTGATCACAATGGTCCATGGAGCTTCTGTGTGCACTAACTACAGAAGTAAAGGAAAAAGTTCTCACACCTGTACAGCAGAAGACAAACCAATTCACCAGCTAATATGGAATTAGTGTTTATAGCCACAAGGCAAAAAGACCAAGGAAACACACACACATAAAGCTTTTTCTCACTGACAAAAGAACTCCAATAGAGTAATTATTGGCTAAAAGCAGAGAGTGAAGGTGCTCTGTACTACTGTGCCTTTCCAAAGCTGAGCTTTCCTCAGAGACAATAATCTCAATGGTCCCCTTTCTAATAATTTGCCTTTCAGCAAACAGTGAACAGGGTCCAAGCTTTAAACAAAATGAAGACACAAAGGATGAGAAGAATAATTAAGAATTTCCCAGTATTATTTCCCCTTCCACCCATGCTGCATGGGCTGCAGAGTCCTGAGAAAGTCACTTAGAAGAACAGCTGGAAGTGTTCGAAGGATCCGGTTCTCTCCATGGTCTGCGATCCGAGGGCCCATAGGCATCCTCTTTTCTAGAGCTTTGCTCAGATAATCAGCATTCTTTATTACCAATCAGACACGTGAGAAACGTGTGGCAGCATCAGACAAGAACTCTGGGCTGTCCGATAAAATGGGGAGAGGCAGAAAGCAAAGCAGTGGTAGATGAGATAGCAAACCTAAAAACAAGGCTAGCAGCTGGACATCGCCCTCGCCCTCTGTGAGAAAGGATGGGCAGAGAGGTAAATTAGGTCATGGGACCAGATGGACAGGCAGCTGGGGAGAAATGGGGGAGGGACCCAGGGTCCAGAAAGAATCAGCAATGTGGCTGAGCACAGTAAGATTGAACTACATACTGTAAAGCCTTCACCCTCACCACAGCAGCTACATAAACACTGGCTGAAGTTAAGAGGCGGCTCAGCCACAACCAAACCAAGACCATCTGTCTCCATTCCTCACTAACACAATAGAAGCTCCACCATGCCTTCAAGGCCTTCCACATCTGTTCAAGCTTCTCAATGAGTGTGTGTTTGTTTGTTTGTTCTGATGAAGTCAATCTCACATCGCAAAAGTGAAGTCTAACCAGGACAAGGCTTGATAAGTACATGTTTGTTTGGTTTTTTTTTTTTTTTTTTTTTCCTGAAACTTCTTCACATTCACAGATTCCAGACATTCATACACACATACTCAGGAACCAGCTGCTCCAATTAGCAAACTGTTGAGAATTTTTTTTCTTCCTTTGGCGTAAAATACTAGAAGGAATTTCCAGCAAGATGAAACTGCCATTCAAATTTGGGAGTTTTTAAATAGATGGGTTTTGTGTTTCTCAGGCTAAAAATAATAGTCTGCATGTTAAACTCCATGCTGTATAAATAAGCTTCAACTCACAAGAGTCAACCAAGTGGGGGTCTGAGCAGGCAGCAGAAAACTAAGCTACAACAGGAGTATTTTTGGAATAAGGCCCAGTGTTCAGGAACCTCTAACCCTGAGAGCTGTCCCAACAGAAAACAGGCATGCACAGTCTCCCAAACATACTCCAGGGTTCTCAATGCTTGTGAGGTAGAAGATGGATGTGCTGTAGCTGGGGAGAATAGGAGCCATTCTGCACCCAAGAATATCAAAGTGGCACGGTGCTCTCAGCTCTCACTCATCCAAGGAGCCCTCATTCCTCTGGTCTGAGGAGGTGCCAAAGTGTGGAAACATTTTCCCAATAGGCATCTTTTACTGCACCATGAATAGATCCTCAGTTCGCTGGTGGAGTCCCAAGTTTTGCTGGTAAATAACACATTCCTGAGACATACTATATCAACACTGAGCTGGCTTCACCGGGGGCCCAGTACTTCTGCAACAGTAAGGGCCTTCTACTTTACCAGCAGGAGGTTCCAACCTTCCTAAGGTGACTCAAAAAGCAGCTCTGACAAATGTGTGGCATCCTCTCCAAGAAGCAGTAACACAGGGGCACAGATGTTTTCCTCGTGGGACTTTGAGACTGTACCAATATGTAGCTCTCTCTGGCTGGCTGAAACTTGCTGTGTAGACCAGGCTGGCCTTAAACAGAGATCTACATGCCTCTGCCTCCTCAGGGCTCGGATTAAAAGCCACCATGATCAGCCCTCACCTCTTTAAACAGTTGCAGTCCAATTTAAGACCCAGCTGATAAAAAGAATTGGAGACACAGGCTTGTTTCTAGAAGACCACAGCAGATCACATGACAAACAGAAAAGAGATCTGTATAAGGTCCCTGCAACACTTCCCAGAACATCCCCTACACTAATTTCAGTGTCTTTTTTCTCTTTTAAATTTCTTAAGAAAAACCTTTCTATAATTCTCTTAATGAAGTTCTCTCTAACAGTCTTAAGAACAACCCTGGTACCCATGTTATACAGACAGGACATGTGTGACTAGAGTTCCGTTGGCCAGGCTAAGGGGAATAAAGGTGCTTGCCACTGAAGTCTGAGGAGCTGAGTTCTAATCTCCAAAACCCACATAGAGACAGATACAAAAGAGTATGTATACTTTTTAAGGAGATAAATGGGAGGGTGGGGCAGGGGAATGCACAGGAGATCACAGGCCAGCTGGTTTGGTAAAGCAAACTGAAAAGGGGCCAAAACAAAGTTGTCCCCTCTCAAATGAAGTAGGAAGTGGGGACTTACTTGAGGATGTCCACACAAATATACAGCATTCATATACAAATGCATGCACATAGGTGCACATGCATAGCACATACACACACACAAAGACAAGATAGAGCCATAGTAAAACTGGTATTGCTCATAATAGAAAACACCCCTAGCAATTTACTTCTGAGCTTTGTCTTTTATTGAAGAGTATCTCAAAAGAGGACATATAGACTTCTTACACCTAAATTGTGACCAACTGCAAATCCATGATGCCATGCTGAATCTGTGATACAGACTGGGCGCTGAAGCATCCAAACAGGGATTATGAGCCTGAACTTTCACCCATAAGGGGTCGATGAGTCTGAGAATTCTCCAGAGAAGTTCTTGAAATCACTGTGTTTCCCTCCACAGGGTGAGAATAGTTTACCAGCTTGCTTGCCGGTTGCATCTCATTTCTTCCCCAGAATCAGTAAGGACACTCCTTCCTCAGAAATGGTTGCTGTAGATAACAATCACAAGAACACCTTGCTTTATCAAAAAAGGGGGAGGGGAGTGGGGGGGGCACGTGCATGCGTACACGCCCTCCTGTGAGCAACAAAAGGAAGATGCCATTAAGATCTGCTCAGTGGCCCAATGTCTGAACACTGAGAGAAGACCATATGTTTGGAGGTACATGAACTTTCTTTTTATGAGAAGTAAAGAAGGAGGCATCAATGGCTGACTAACACAAATGCTCTCTGCAAATGCTCTCTAAAAATAACCCTTCAAATGCTTCTGGTCAGCCACAACAGACCTAGTTTGCTACAAACACACCTACTTTTACCACAGTCCACATCTCGGTGTTGGCAAGTGACACTGGAGCACAGGCAAGGCCACTGCGCACACCACCTGGTGATCTGGTGCTTACTACTGGGGAAACCTCTCTATGGGGCTTCCTTTGCCTTCCTTCCTTCTTTCTTCCTTTGGGGGGGGGGGATTTCAGAGTTCTGTCATTAGGAACCCACCCAGCTGCTTTCTACTGTCTAACATTCAGAAGGCCTGCCTACCACTATGCCAAGACATCTGTCTGGAGCCGCCAGAGCAAGACTTGGGAGTCAGAGAGAGGCCCTGTACTTTGAAAAGAAAAAAAAAATAAAATAATACAGCTGTTTGTCCTTTCAGGAATGTCCAAAGAATGCAATTCCCAATTCCTCCTGTTAGGCCTCCCCCAAAGCCATCTTACCAATATGGCTTTACTTGTCCATGCTAGTGTAGGAACAGACCCTGACAGAATGAGGCGGGAAATGCTGTCTCTATCATAGTTTCTATTCCCAATGTGTGTCACACTGAAAACCAAGAACAATAAAGAATGCTCTGTTAACTCAGAAATGTGGCCACTGACTACAAAGGTCACAGTGCTAACTTAGTGTCAGAGAAGATGAAGCAGAGATTGGGAACCAGGTGTTCTGAAGTGTACATCAGCACATTCTAAACATAATTAGTCAGAAAGTTTGTTCTTGTCTGCTGGGACTATTTCTTAATAAAGGAGAAGCTTCACTGTTAACCTGTGAGTTCAGGAGTCTCCATGCTCCATTTCTGAAATGTCCCCTAACTGTCTCCCCAGGGTGACAGAGACCCTGCACATACACTCAGAACTAACTGCCCTGGCAAAGTCTTCCAAGGATCAGGATCTCCTTTCTTCTCTGACTGCCACCAAGGTTTTATCTCATAAAGGTAAAGACATTTAACATTAGAACAACACTATAGCAAGGTGCTATATAAGTGGCCCCCAAATATGCATAAGGAAACCCTACTGTCTTTGAATTCAAAACTAGCCCTTTAGCAAAAATAAACAAGGGTAGTGAGGAGGCTAGGTGGATAAAAATGGGAAACTGAGCTGGATGCCCAGGAGCCTTCTAGAAAAAAAGAGCAGATTCTGGGGAGAAAGACACAGGAGCAGCCCCAGGACAGAAAGACACAGGAGCAGCCCCAGGGCTTGCTAGCCCAATCAACAGGTGAGCTCTAGGTTCAGCTTCTGCCTCCAAAGATAAGAAGGATAACAACAGACCACTGAACTCCATACACAACATGCAAATGTACCCCATGACATATGTGAACACAGTGTGGGGAAGGGGAAGGGAAGTGGGGGGAGGGAGAAAGCATGTGTATTTCATTATCTGAAAGTTACATATGCAAAATGTTTGGCCTGGGGTCTTGTGGGCTTATTTAGAAAGTGCCCAAAAGGCACTAGATGAAAGACAAGAGCTCCCAGAAGTCATCTTCTGCATGGTCTTTTGTGGCTCCCGTGCATCATATTCTCCAGGCTGGCTCCTGGATGAAGTGAGGGTCTACTAACTGGGAAGCTCTCCTTCCCTTCTCCCCATCAGCTTAGAGGTGTGTATGGGGGAGATCCTACTGAGAAAAGGTGGCCACAGCAAACAAAAAATACTGTGTCCACAAGCAATGAGTCCCATCCTGGCTTGATTCTCTGATTCTCTAATAAAACACTGACTGGCCAATAGGAGGGTAGAAGTATAGGTGGGGCAAACAGACTAAGAGAATTCTGGGAATGCTACACTGAAGAAAACGTACCAAGGCAGATGGCCAAACGTAGATATGAATTATGGGTGAATTTAAATCTAGGAGGCAGATAGTGATGTGCTTGAGCTAATGAACCAACAGTTACTATAATATTAAGCTTCTGAGTCGTTTATTTTATAAGCAACTGTGGGACCTTAGGTGGGAAAAATTTGTCTGGATCTTGAGAACTTTTGACCACAGAGGAGGAACAAGCACAGCATGCCTCCATCCCATCCACGGATGACCACATGCTCTCGGCACCGAGGTGGAGATGACAGGGAAGTGATACCAAGAAGGAAAGGTCGCAGGAAGAAAAAGCCTGCAAATCTTTACAGGGCTGAGAAATAATTTCCAGCCATGAGCTTGCATTTCTAATACTGTGTGTGTGTGTGTGTGTGTGTGTGTGTGTGTGTGTGTGTGTGTGCGCGCGCGCGCACACGCACCCACGCATACATATATAAACATACACATGTATGTATATATATATATATATATTCAACTTAAAATTTTAACTAAGTTTTAATTGAATTAACATTTACTTTTAGCAACTAAAACATTGCTATGTTTTTTAATGTATCACTTAAACACAGATAAATAAAATTGAACAAAAAGAAATATTTAGATCTGAATGTTAAGAGTTCTGCCTGAAGTAAAGTACATGGCAAACCTTGGTATGATGTCAGGTCAGTGTGAAGCAGCAGGGGACAGTGGCTTCAGTGCAAACAGTGCAAGTGTGGCTCTGGGTTCGCCTTCATCTGCTCTGCTTGTTCAGTTATTGCTTCCTTTACCATCATATGCTGGGGACTAAGCCCAAAGATAAATGCTCTGCCACCTGACCACCACATCCCAACGCCAGCCCCTTCAGTTTCTAAAACTCCTACCTGGACTTGAGCTAAGCAAGAAATATCCTTCTTTGTCAGAAAAACAAAACAATTTTATTATGAACTGATGTGGGAATGCCCTTCTTTATGCTGTGAATCTCAATCTTTAAATAAAGGAGCTGTTTTGGGCCATGGCGGGCACCATAGAAGAAGTAGGAGAAATCAGAGCATGGGTAGGGGAAGCGGGGCGGAGTCAGAGGCAGATCGAGCTAGCCGCCCAAGGAACAGCATGTAAGGAGGCACGGGTGAGCCACGCGGGCCACATGGCCCGCAGATTAATAGAAATGGGTTGATTTAAGATATAAGAGCTAGCTAGCAATGTGCCTGAGCCATAGGCCAAACAGCATGAAGTTAATAGAAGCATCTGAGTCGTTTCTGGGGACCTGGGCGGCGGTGGGTTCCTAAGCAGTCTCGGGCGGCAGGTCTGTGGGTCCAGGTCTCCGGCCACCCGGGACCCGAGAACCCCGATACAACAATGAACTACTTAGGTTAATTTTCAGTGGAAAACAAGGTGGGCCAAGTGTAAACTGTCCCATACAGGCTCAACATGTAGTCAGATGGCCAAGCCACGAACCAATTAGGAGGAGGAGCTTCACTGGAGGGAGTGTGTCACTGAGCAGTGGGTCCTGGGGTTGGAGCCCAGCCCCACTGCCTGACCCACTGAGATGTGAGCAAGTGGCCACCCCCAAGCGTAGTGTGTCACCCACCCACCATGATCAACTGTGAACCACAGCCTGTCAGCAGAGGGGCTGAGCCTGGATAAGCCACTGCACACATGCTGTGTTCCTCATCCACTGGTGGCTGGCACATGAGGCGAGGAACCCGGAGCAGGCATTGCAAAGTTGGCCCCGCAGAGAGCTTTTCTGGTCGATGGTCCTATCTGTGTAATGTTTCCTAATTATCTGTAATTGCTCAGCAGCCAGGAAACTTATGAGTCATCTCCACTGTTTTCAATGTTGTTCTCCAACTGAGTTACCCAATCCTTGAAGCAAACAGAGCGGGCCTGCTCAGAAAAGACCCTTAGAAGCAGTTAACCCTGAGTTCTTTTAACAACTTTCTCATCCTGCCACTGTACGCTTACCCAGTGTCTTGGCTGGACTGGCAGGATTGGTTCTGGGTACTGACCCTCTAACAGTTCACTGCATAGCAAGCACCCAGAGCCCTGCGCAGGCAAACCCAGTGCTGCTGCCCCATAAACTACAAGACTATAAATAACGGTGAATGGAACAACCAACAGCCTAATGCTCTTACGGGCTTTGCCAACACTGACGCGTCTAGCGGTTTCAGGCAAGAATACAGTTGCCATAAGTCACAAAACCAAGACAGACTGCCCCAGCGTGAAAAGCAGTGAACTGTATCTCCAGGTGAACATACATTATGAAATTCTAAATTATCAGCTATGCACACAAACAATAACCAGCTAACCAGAACAGAAACAAAGATCCAAATGTTTACTCTTCAAAATCAAAAATAAACCCTAACTTCCTAAACAATAAAAATACAAAAATTATGCTGGAATTTTAAAAGGTTACAAAATTGTCCGAGAACTGTTTATATACAGAATCTCATTTATTACAAATGACTTTTTAAGTAGTAAAAACAGGTACAGGTATTGGTTTATTACTCTGTATAAGCTTGAAGATAAAGAATCTCCTAAAAAAAAATAATGAACTATTAACTCTTACAAGTGAATAGCCCTCAGCCCTCAGGGCACAGGCTAGAACTTCTGCCCTTCTCCTCTTTAGCTTTCTTTTCCAGCACAGAGGCCTCACTTCCTCTTTCAACCTTCCTAGAGCTAGGATTAAAAGTGGATGCCATCACCACCCAGCTCTGCTAGGTCTTGAACTCACTGGATCTCTGCCTCCAAGTTCTGGGATTAAAGGTGTGGGTCACCACTCCCTGACCATCTTAGCTTGGCTCTGTCCTCTGATATTTCAGGTTCTTTTTTACTGAACTCACCACACTGCCGCCTTCCATCTCCTAGCTATCTTAATCCTCCATTGTAATCAGGTACTATAAACAACATCAAAGGTGACAATCCCGGCATCCCAGTGAGCACATGGTGATGAGTATCCTCAGCTCACAGGGAAGGTGGGATGGCAGGAACTCAGTCCCATGAGGCCACACACATTCAAGCCACTTACTCCATGAACATGACATCCCTGGACACAGTAAGAAAGCAAACGGAGCTGACATTTTCAAGAGAAAGATGACCAGATCCCCTGAGTGCTGGACCACTTAGTGCACGAGACGCCCACTAGAGAGCCCTGGGAGGCCTTTCGGGTTCCCACTCTTTAGCTCATACCTTACAAGAAAAATGGACACATGATCCCATCGACCAAGGGTCCAGAGAGGCTGGATGAAGCCAGCATGTTTATATTTCATGTGTCACTTCAAACACAATGACAAGTGATGTAGGATGTCTTTCTGTATGCTGTGAATTATTACTGGATAATAAAGAAACTGTTTTGGCCTATGGCAAGGCTTCTTAGAAGCAGGCAGGAAACCCAAGTACAGATAAAGGGCAAGGAGGGTGGGGCCAGACAGAGATGCTACAAGCAGCTGCCAAGAAAGCAAAGTATAAAGGGGCACAGGTAAGCCAAAGGTCATGTGGCAAAACATAGATGAATAGAAATGGGTAAAGTTGTAAGAGCTAGCAAGCAATCTGCCTGAGCCATAGGTCAAACAGCAAGTAACTGATACAAGCCTTTGTATGATTATTTGAGGCCAAGCAGCTGTAGGCATTCTATTTGAGACTGTTGGCCTGGATCTCAAGGCTAGTCAAGACCCAAGATTATAAGTACAAATGGTACCCAATGTGGGGCACGTGTACCCACATAAAGCCTAAGAAAGCTTAAAAAGTTCTAGAGCACAGAATCATAGTCAAACATTCCCATAAGAACTAATTGTCTAACAGTCCCATATAAGTTATTCTGTTACAGGAGTATTAAAGGTCAGGTTCCTATGGAGGCCCTTTACAAAAGCTATTACTCCTTGTCAAAAGAATAGAGGTTACCTCTGGGTGGGAACATACCACTGTCTCCCCTTAAGAATTAATCCAGATGGCCCAGGCAATCATCTGGCCAAGGTACCACCCTGAGGAAGGTGAACTCACCTCATGTTATGCCAAATAATTGGGACAAATAATTATCTCTTAATCAAGAGAAATTTGCTTCTTCCCAGACTCCCTACTCTGTGTGCACTCTTTTATGGTGATCAGCCACATAGCTGTGTTAAGCTAGTCCATTAGAAGGGTAACTGCATTTTTTTAAACCTATCTCGTTCCTAATCATGTTTTCCTGACACTTCAGGCTTCCTCACTTCCCCTAAGGTTTCCAGTTTGCCCTAGCCATGCAACCACTGTCTGCCATGCAGATGACCTCTACAGAGGAACAAGCTGGCTTAACATTAACAGTCTGGCTTTCTCACTTTCTCTTCTCCATCTTCCTCCTATAGGCAGCTGCCAAGATTTACAGCTCAACTGCCCTGGCATTTTTCTTTTAAACTTTAATACAATTGTCTTTGAGAGTTCTTCTAAGCCTGTTATAAAATTCTTTTATAAGATCAAAAACTTTGAGAGACAAACCCAGTATGGCTGGTAATTTAGAGGGCAGATATTTTACGTATGGTATCGGGAGTGATAGCAGGAAACAGAACTGCCCAGTGCACATTGGAAGATACTGAAAATTCACAAATGAGGGCTGACTGTCATGTAAGGTCACAACAAAATGGGCAACTCTGAAATGCTAAATTTCTACCAAGGTGAAACATACTGTTATTTCTTTCATGTTGGAAAGTGTATGTGAGTGTAAGTTTTCTAAAATGCCAATATGTTTATTAATATAAATTAAAGATGTTTGTTTACATTTCTCCTCAAGCCAATGTTCTTGACACTCACGGTACTCACATACCTACAATACAGAAGGAGCTTGAAAAGAACAAAGACCAGACCTCCTTAAAGGGGAAGACTCAACAGTCTCTTTTGCTGGCCACGGTCTTTCTAGTAGATGTACTTGTATGGAGACCCCTGTGTTTCTACACCTCAAGCAATTCACCAAAACTGTAGCAAACTTAGGAGAATGCTCATCTGCATGAGAAAGTGGCACCTGAAGTTTCTCTTGATTTTCAACTACTTTCCTATAGCACTTTACACTATGGACAACTTTAAGAGATCACCAACAAAATGAGATCTTAGCTATAAAGAACACAAGAAAAAGTTGTTTAATTTTAGGGCTGAAACTTAATCTTTCTATGTATTTATTTATTTTGAGTGTATGGGGGGGGGGGTGATGTGCCATAACATGTGAGCAGGTCAGAACTTTCAAGAGTCAGTTTTTTTCCTTATATCATGTAGGATCAAGGGCTCAAGTCCAAGGCATCAGGTTGGTGGCAAGCACCTATGCTGAGCCATCCTGCTTGCCCCAAACTGAAATTCAGTATAACAAAACTAAAAGACTTGCTTTTGGACACAACACAGTAAAACCAGTCTAGATTTAAGTTTATAAGTAAGACACTGCAATTATATTCATAAGGGAATATAACCATAACTTGATGTGAAACATAAATTCAAACAATATAAAGCTATTCCATGAGTTAATTTACATTCTCAGTATCAACAGCAGAATCTCTTGCCTTACTCTTCTTTGAAAGTGATCACGTCTGATAAAAAGGAAGCAATTCAAACACAGAATTCACTCTGAGGTATGACTTCTTTATAGCAATTAAAGAGTAAATAGTCCTGAGATGTCAATAAATGCCTAACCACCAAGAGTAAACAAAGCAATTCCTATTAGCTGAAACCTCTAATGGACGGTCATTATTCTCAGGAGGTCTCTCATCTCAGCATATATCTCTGGCGGATGAATGAGAAACTTGATTTATCTACAGTCAAAAATTCAAAACAAAGGCGGTAAGTGATCTGTTCATTTTAATCTCTTAAAACATCATATAAATCACTTAGGAAAAATACGAAAATTACTACAATAACGGATTAAAGTTACAAAAAGAACAAGGGCTCAGCTAGCAAGAGGGAGGGTCTAGGTGTGACCCTCCATGCAGCAACTCAATAAATGGCAAATATGTAACTAAATAAGTGAATCCAAATGTGAAAATAGGGCTGCTATTTGCTATTGTGTAGCTTAACTTTTAAACTTGAGTAAAAATAACCCAGAGCAAACATGATTTAAAAAAAAAAAAAAAAAGTTTAACTTCATTCTTTACAGGTAATAAGTATAGCTTTAGGTGATTCTATAGGCCACTTAGTCAACCCTGCTGCACTCTGAGCCTTGGCCATCTGACCCAGGTTCGAATTTTCATTGGCCTTCCCATTTTCTGTTAAGGGGCAGCTAGAAGTACATGACCAGTATTGGTAAATTTGGAAGGCAGCTCCCATGTCCTCTGTTTTAGCCTCTTATCCAGACTTTGCTGACTTTGTTAGGAATGGGAGGGATCTGAAGTCTAGAAGACACTGACAAACAACTATAAACAGCAGGCTGGTGGTGCTGAAGATGGGCAGGCCCTTAAGTATAGTCAGCAATGCCAGGTCAGCCCTGGTGGTGGTGGGGGAGCCAAGGTGGGAGCAAGCAAGCCCTCCTCATCAAATAGCTAGCTACAGATTTGGTTCCCTTCAGTCTGGCTCCAGCATGGATCTACTGCTACTGGATCTCACAGGAGACCTGATGAGGTGTAGTTTTGTGAAGTACAGGGACTGAATTCTAGGGAGGACCTTGCTGACCTTGGCTTCCAGTCCATCTCATGAAAAAGAGTAACAGTAGGCTTATAGGAAGGCAGAAGCCCCCACTGGCCGCTGCCCAACCCACTACTCCC
The DNA here is from genome assembly GCA_033318265.1 of Phyllotis vaccarum. NCBI lineage: Eukaryota > Metazoa > Chordata > Mammalia > Rodentia > Cricetidae > Phyllotis > Phyllotis vaccarum. The sequence continues at coordinate 31,088,338 of JARWLC010000010.1, read as the reverse complement.
CTTTCAACTGAGGATCTACAGCTTGGTGGTGAAGCCTTCACTTAGAAAAGTTCAATTTTTAGGTTCAATGTGATGGGGGGAAGAAGTGAGGAAGATGAAGACAGAAAAGAACGTTTCTTTCACAAAGAAAGATTGTGTGTGTGTGTGTGTGTGAGAGAGAGAGAGAGAGAGAGTATGTGTGTGTGTGTGTGTGTGTGTGTGTGTGTGTGTGTGTGTGAGTGTGAGTGTGTAAACGAGAACACGAACACCATGGTTGTGTATGGGATCAAACTAAGGTTGTCAGTCTTGGCAGGAAGCACGCCTACCAACTGAGCCACCCGGCCAGCTTTGCTACTCTTTCTTCACGTGAGTAGTTCAGCACAGACACCTGGTGGCATGAAGCAGTTACCAATCTACAGCTTTTTATAAGCTACATGGAAACATGACTTTTCTTTTTCGTTTGGGAATAAAACAGCAGGTATGTAAGAGCAATGGCCTCCGCCATATAGACTACTGAGCACAAGTGAATGGTTAACAGTTATAATCTGAAGAAATACACCTCCAAAGGTTAGGCCAACACTCTACAAGAGAAAGTGCTTTGACCCAGATTTTGATAGGGTTCATTTCCCCATCAAGATCAAACAGATTAATTAACTCCATTTTAACCAAGTAAATTCCAGTTTGCTCTGCAGAGTGAGCACTTCAGAAAGACTTCAAAAGGTGACCTCAGCCCTCACTCTCTGTAGTTCTTTCCCAATGCTGGCTTTCCAGGTCCCGTAAGCAGAGAGAGAAGACAAAGAAAGCTCCTTTTGGTTGGCAATCTGACACCCTCTGGCCTATCTGATATCCTCTTGCAAATTAACGGAAATTCCTGTTTCCAACTCTTGCCAACAGAAGAAGGCCTAGCCTTGGGGGCAATAATTTGCCCAGCTATATTCAGCCCTCAGCTCTAACTTCCAGCTTAACCTCAACGAACACCAAGATGAATTGCTGCTTGGCAGCTGAAGGTGAGCACTTAGAATGAGTTGCATCTAATGTTGGGAACAATATTTCTGGGTCAGACTTGGTCAAGTTGCATTTGAGAAAAAGAAAAACAAATTTAAAAGACACTATACAAATGATGTCCTAAGTTTCTTTATGCAAAACAATTGTGCTCATTTATTCAATTGATGATGGGAAAACATATGAAACCAATGAAGACTTTTTAGAAAACATAAGTCCAAGAGATGCAGTAATGTGGCTTAGCAAGGCCTCTGAAGTTTCATTTAAACAAAGAGTCTCCTGAAAAATCTGTAATGCAGAAATTATCTCATTACCAACACACAAAAGAATGACCGCCCCCCACTGCTGTGGCTTCCTACTCACAGCTGTATTGGAAAAAGAGATTTACCAAGAACATTTGGGGGAAAAAAGAGACTTTGAGACTTTTTCTTCCAGTATGAGTTGAGAAAAAAAAAAAGAGGGAAGGAGAGCCTATCATGGACACAAGACCTCTGTTTGAGAAAGAAACACTGAATGAAGCTATTTCTCTCCTCAGAGCAGTCACAAAGTAGACCCTGATCTAAAACACAGCAATTAAGAACAGTGACAACGAAGACGTGGGTGATTTAGACTTGTGACAGTTATTAAGTGACCTTCTGAGAATGTAGTTAAGCTAGTTTCCAATCTCAGACTCCGTCCCATCCCTCGAGTCCACAATTGTGCTGGGAATTTGATGTCACGTGTGTTGGGCATGGATGGCAGGTGCATGCTTCTACATGTGGAGGGCCTCCATGCAGGTCGCTCCTCTGGCACTGCACTCCCTTGTAAAGTGAACTAAGGCCATTAAACCCAGGTGTCAATTTGTCTTAGTCTCCCAGGCCCATGATTATACCATGGCTATCTTGTTTTAGCACAAGGTCTCAACTTCATAATTCAGGCTGACCTGAAATTCACTATGACCATGCTGGCCCAGGACTCACAGAGACCCCTCCTTCTGCCTTAGAGTGCTAGCATTAAATGTGTGTCACCAGAGTTGGCCCAACTCCTACCTCTTTTACAGGTCCTTGACAACAAGACAACTGAACCATCTCCCCGATCCTGGAACTTGATTTCTAGGAACAGGCTTCTGTTGCCTAAGGTCGGGTGTAGTATGGGGAGCAACAAAAGAAAATGGCTGGTGGACAAGGAGAAACAATGGAGCCCCGGGTACATATGAACCCCACTCTCTCTTAACCTCTGACTAGCCTCCTCTCCTGACTAGGTATATGAGAACTATCTTCACATTTTTCTAGAAAGCTTCTGATTCCAATTTCTGTAATTTCTTTCTTTCTTTGCTCTTTCTTTTAGACAGGGTTTCGTTATGCTCCCCTGCCTCACCCTCTTGACTGCTGAGATTATAACATGCCCCACCACGTCCAGCAGTGACCGTAAATTTACAGTACCGATGGTTCTTCCCTTCAATGTTCACCTTCACCTCCACCATCTGTATGTGAATGAATGGGAATATATACGCTGATGTGTGCACATGCATGTGGAGGTCTGAGGCTGACGTCAGGCTGATCCCCAATATCACTTTCCATCTTATTGTTTAAGGTAGGGTCTCTCCAGGTTCAGTGTATCAAGCCTGGCTAGTTAGCAATCGCAACAGATGAGCCTCCCCCATCCCACCTCACACTCCAGTGCTAGATTTATGGGCACACTGGTACATTAGCTTTTCCCATGAGTACTAGGCATCTGAATTCACATCCTCATTGGGGGGAGGGGGAAGCACAGAAAGAACTTTAGTGACTGGGTTATCTCCCCAAACTCTGCATCTCTAATCTTCCTGACACAACACCTGAATTGAAAACATCTGGGGCATTCTCTCTAGCCTGCAACCACAACATTGCTTTCAATCTGAGGCACCAATAGAAGCCATGGCAATAGTATCTAAGCAGTATGGCCCTGCCTGTGGCAATCACAGTCAGTAGCTTCTCAGCACAGTAGGCTGTGAGCTCAGGGTAGTTATGAGAGAAAAGCCACAGGTCACCACAGGAGAAGAGAAGCAGAACCTGAGGCTCCCATTAGGGTGGGACAACTGGATAACTCTGAAGAAACAGTTCTGTACAGTTCCTCTATTTGTTCTACAAATAGAGGAAACCATGCAAAGAATTGTCACTGGATTTGTTCAAATAAGCAAATTAAAAGGCATTAAAGGGCAGCTGAAACAGAAGGACGGAATGGCCTTGAACCGGACGCTGTTGGAATGATGGAAAGGCTCACCTGGATGCCTGCACCTGTGCGGCTTCTGAACCTCAAGCCAGAGTCCTGACAGGCTCTGTCCACAGGACAAACTCCACTGGCTGGCTTTATAGTATGCTAGTCTCCTTTGTTAGCCATTTTCTTTCCTCTTCCCAGCATCTGTCTGCAAAGAATGGCTGAGAGTTCAGACAGCTTCCCCCCACCTTGGCAAGAATGTGGCCTGTGATGGCTACAGTGTGTAATCTACCTTTCCCTAGCATCTCTGGGACATCTCAGACTGACTGGGTATAATCCCATCCCGCAAGTTCACTTCCACTGATAAGAACCCTTCCCTAGAGCCAAACAAACCACTGATTCCTGGAGCAGTCCTCACCTCCTCTCTCCCGGTAAGAAAGGTGTCTTTCAAGGCAATCTGCAGGGAAACCTCAACAGTTAGGCACTTGCTTTCCCTCCCTGGCTGTTCCTTGTCCAAATGGAGACGCCCACCTTCCTGGCTCCCTGCTCAGCACACTGAGGTGCTCTGTTCTGCTCAGTGGCAGGAGGCCACGTCAGCAGGAAACAGCACTGGCTGCCAGGTCACATTCAAGGCTGTCTGGAGCAGGGCAGCCCACAGCCTCGGACAGAGGCTGCCTCTGTGGCTTTTCTCCAGCCAAAAGGAAGGCAGTCTCTGAACATCAGGGGCAAGGGCTCGAGGGAGACACCCAACACCTTGGTTCTGTCTCCCCATTTCTAAATGTTTCCCAAATAGCTGCAGTTACAGTAATTCTGCTCTCCCCTCCTCCTCTTCCCAGAGCGCACTGAATGTACTAATTCCAAATTCATATTTGGAAAAGGCTGCCACAGCCAAATCAAACTTCACCATGGCTTTCTGGCTGCTGAGCGCGACAAAGGAAATTCTACAAATCCAACCGACCAGTCTCCGCAGCCTGACAGGCCTGAGTCATGGTGGAAAACTTGACCTAAGGAGCTGACGCACAACAGTGGTCAGTACCGGTCTCTTGTTCTTTCTTCTCAACTCACACAGTAAAGACAGTACACAAAGAGGCCATGTCAGATGCAGGGCGACACCTCACAGGATGGATTCATGGCAGGCAGCAAGCAAGCAAGCCACCCTGTTCAACATCTTGTACTAAGGACAAGCCTGTATTCATGAAGCTGCCTCACTAGATGCCAAATAAAACCCATCTGTGACAGACAACACGATTGAGGTCAGCGTGTGCTAGACCAGGAAATGCAAAGATGAGCAATGGAAGTCTCTGGAATTTTTAAATTTTAAAAGACTGACTTTACAAAAAGGCTTGGTAAAAGAGATACAGCCAGTAATACTGGCAAACACACACATATACACTGTCCACTAAGTGGAGATGTGACTACATTCCAATACGCATACATATATACACTCATAAAAATTAAGTCTCTTGGGGCTTGGGAGATAACTCAGTGAATAAACTGTTTACCATGCTTGGATGGGGACCTCTGTGCAGATTCCCAACTCTCACATAAAAAGTTGACTTGGCAGTGCATGTCTGCAACTCCCGAGCACAGTGGAGGGGCACAGCCAGGTACCGATTCCTCCAGCTCTCTGCTTTGATCAGTGAGAGTCAGTCTCTGTCTCTGTCTCAGTCTCTGTCTCTCTCAAGAAACAAAGTGGAAAGCAACAAAGAAAAACACTCCATATTGACCTTGGGCATCACAAAGACTATGCCCATGGATACATGCTCACAGGCACAGGCACACACCACACACACACATACTTTGACATGAGACAGATATTGATAAGAAGCTGAAGCTAACAAAGACCATTTGATCTTGCCACTAGTGCGTATTCAATGTGATGATGTGTAAATAAACAAGTCGTATTTCCCCAACACGGATGTAGAAACAATAAAAAAACAATTAAAAAAAGAAGCACAACACATATATGAAATGATTATGCAAACACCAAATCAGGAAAGATTCACACCAGTTTATAATTTTGAGATTTAATCAAATCTAGACGAGAAACTGAAATCAAATTAGCTTAAGTCCTTGATGCCAAGGACTCTTTTCCACAGTTTAACATCTTCTAGAGGGAAAGAAAGCTTACTATCAGGGTGCCCAGTCAATTAAGTAGATGCTATTTTCCCATGGTGGTGTGTTTTTAAATTGGTGGCATTATGGATTTGCTGAAACAACCCTAATGAGGCACAGACAGCGAAGAAATCCAGCTCAGGACAAGAGGGCTAGAGGGGACAAAAATTCCTCGGCTGAGTGCCTCGGAGACAAGAGTCCCTTCTCGTCATTTTCAGGTTTTCATCAATGATAAATAATTTAATGCCATAATTAATAGAAGACGTAAGAATAAAATCCACTTTTTTGAGGCACAATGTAAACTAGATACTCCTGACAGCGGTATTTTTAAGAATTCGATGTGGGCAGGGGCAGAGAGATAGCTCAGGGAATAAGGAGTCTGGTCTGCTGAGCAAGCAACAAGACCAGGACTTGGATCCCACAACCCACATAACTGCCAGGTCGGCTTTACCATGTATGTAAACCACACACAGACATGAAAAGAAAATAAAGATAATTTTAAAATATATTCACATATACTAGATGCAAACCACATACATGTAATTTCTCAGACAGTGAGCATTGAGCATCAAGCATTGGGCGGTTTATCATGCGTTATCTTCTCTCTCTCTCTCTCTCTCTCTCTCTCTCTCTCTCTCTCTCTCTCTCTCTCTCTCTCTCTCTCTCTCTCTCTCTCTCTCTCTCTCTCTCTCTTTCTCTCTCTCTCGTGTGTGTGGCCAGAGGCTAACATCATGCGTGATTCTTCAAGAGCTGACCACACTGTCTTTTGAGACAGTTTCTCACTGTCCAAGAATTCTCCAAATAGGCTAGGATGGCTGGCTAGCTGGCTGGCCAGTGAGCCCCAGAGATCCACCTACCTCGGCCTTCCCAGCTTCCAAGGATTGAACTGTTTCTGTCCACTACCTACAGAGCTATCCACCAACCCATCTTCGAATAAATAGTGACCAGCAAAAAGCCACAAGCCACATGAGTTAGAATGATTTAAAAAAAAAAAAAAAAAAAAAAAAAACTTGGCCTTTTACTTTACTAGATCAAGCTAATTACATAACCCATCTGACCTCTTGAAATATGCCCACATTAGAGCTTATTTAAACTTTAGAATTGTGAAAATAAAACTTTTTAAAGTGGGATAGGAAGAGAAATCGGTGGTACAATGAATATGAGAAAGTGACTTGCTGGCTTCTCCACTGTGTGACTGGGACCAGGCTGGACAGAAGTCATCACGTATCAGAAGACCCCTCTGCTCTTCTTAGGAAGCTAAATTACAGGTGTAATTACAAGAAAAATTACAAGAGTAATCAATTGATTGTTATCCACGGGTTCAAGTCCAGTGACCTCTGATGTACACCTGTCTGTAATCGGCTGTGAACATCCACAGTGAGCAAGTTCATACCACCTGACTCGCTTTCCTGCTGAGCCACTTGCTCTGTCCCCTAGATACAATTTCCAGAGCTGCTTTTCAGCACCCTGGCTCAGATTCTACACACTCTTCCTTTATGTCTGTCCTCTGGCTAAGTCCTTACCTTCGGACGGCTCTGGGGACACCAAGAAGCAGGTAGGATGCACTTGTTCCCGAGTTACATCTGAGCTGGAGGCTGGCACCCTTTCTGCTTCTGAAGAATGTTAATTGCTAATACCAGCATGGCAGGTACAATAAGAAGTCAAAAAGTGATCAATAAAGTCAGCTCCAAGCTGCTCTCCCCCACCCCCCACCCCTCCCGTTTTCCTCACAAGACTCTAAGAACAGTACAATAGAGACAACTGCCCTGGGAATAAACGATTTGAGCCTTAAACAGGTCTTTAAAAGTGGGCCCAAAGTTCTAAATGTCTACAGTGGGCCCCTGCATAAGGAAGTGAAAATGACAGAAGTGATCCTGTGACCTGTGTTACCATGGCACCCCCTCCCATCAATGAGACCCTCCCAGGCTGCTCCCTGGTCCTGCAGCCATGGCTCTGGCATGCAAGGTCCTGTCTCTCCTGTCTCTCCTGAAGAGACTCCCTTTCTCCCTAGCTTTCTGCCCTTTCCTGTTTCTTTAGATTTTTGTGTGTGTGTCAGGCCTCCTACTTTTGAATCATCCCTTTGGAATTTTGTGCACTGTGACCAACTAATTAAGACATGTACTTGCTTCTTACAAGCATTCAGATTAGGTTTCGTATCTCTATGCATTTCCTAACTCAGAAGTCTCCCAATACTAGCCTCTAATATACCACTAGGGTGTCTTCTCTAATCCATTAGAAATAATCCCATTATGTGGGAACTGAAGCAAAGAGGAAATCCCCAAACAAAGTCTTCAACAAAGGCTTCCAAACCTAGTCCTGCTGCAGACTTGGGTTCACTAGAACTAAGTGAAGAGAGGAAAATCCAGACACACAACACCGATAGTGATTCTATAAGTTATGTCTTAAGAAATCTGGCTGTAACCTGGGCAGTGGTGGCAAATGCCTTTAATCCCAACACTTGGGGAGGCAGAGGAAGGTAGATCTCTATGAGATCCAGGCCAGCCAGGACTGTTACACAGAGAAATCTGGTCTCAAAACAAAACCAAGTGTGGTGTATACATATCTACTTGCTTCTATGTGTGCAGGTGTGTACACATGCTAGATGTGCTAGATGCCAGCATCGGCTCTTTTCCTCATTAGCTCTTCACTTTATTTTAAGATTTATTCTTATTTTTGTGTGTGTGTGTGTGTGTGTGTGTGTGTGTGAGAAGAAAGAGAGACAGACAGGCAGACACATTATGGGGGGGCGGGGGGGGCAGGCAGTAACCATGAAGCCGAGAGGAATTTCCTGGAGTTGGAGTCACAGGTGTCTGTGAGTGACCCGACAAAGGCTCTAGGGAGCAAACTCTGGTCCTCTGGAAGAACAGCAAGCATCTTAACGGCTTGGCTCTCTCTCCTCCCCCTACCTTATTTGTGAGACATGGTTTCTCATGTCTGGAGCTTGCCAGCTGACTAGACAGGCTGGCCTGTGACGTCTGGGCAGTCTCCTACGTTGGCCTCTCAGTACTGTGTTTATTCTAGTTCAATTTGCAAGTACAGGAGCAGAGCAAAGCAATGCAAAAAAAAAAAAAAAAAAAAAAAAAGAAAGAAAAAGAGGAGAAAAGCAAAGCCCCCAGAAAAACGTAAGCGAATGGTGAAGACTACAAGCCATGAAGTTAAATGTGACAGGCAGCTGGGTAATACAGTACTGTTTGCTCTTCTGAGTTGTCTGACATGGGAAGATCTGTGACATTTAAAAAATTCCAAACAGTGGTGTCACCTTCAGAGGTGACATTTCAATCGCTGATTAACAAGCCTGAGAAGCAACAGGGTTCAGAAAGTGCATTCCTGGTGCATAATTCCTACGCATATTACTCCAAAGCACAAGGACAAAACTGGAAACACAAACAGGCGCATTTCTGTGCTGATACAGCGGGAGGAGAGGGGTTTACAGATGAGGATGAGCTGCTGCTCAGCATCTGCCCGTGGCCTGGGGTCGGCCCTTTCTTATTCCTGCCAGGCTCACTCCTTTCTTCTTCTTTTTTCCATGCATATGCATGTATGCTGTGTGGGCTGGCAAGTAGGCACGATCACGTGCGTGGACATACGTGTACGCATGCTCATAGGTATGTGGATATGCTACGTGAGGACACCACAGGTTAACAGGTGTTTTCTACTGTCATTCCTCACCTCAATCTTTGAGGCAGTATCTATCCCCCACCAATTCAGTCAGGCCAGCTGGCAGCAAGCCCCAAGGATGGATCACCTGTCTCCATCTCCAGGATGCTGGGATTACAGATGTGTACCACCATGCCTAACATTTAAGTGGATGCTGGGAATCTAAACTCCAATATTCCTGCTTGTGCAGCAAGTACCTACACTGAGCCACCCCCAATAGTCCCTCCAAAATTCTTATTTGTTTTCTATGTAGCATCTCCTTTGGCCACACAGAATCCTTCAAGATAAACATCATTCTAATTCTAGAGAAATGGAAACTGAAGCGTAGAAATGTGAAGCGACTGTATAATTATAACAGATTTCATTTTTGTTATTTTTTGTTTTTAATTACACACACACACACACACACACACACACACACACACACACACACACACACACGTAGGTATATGTACATCAATACTCTAAAGAAGCCAGATGAGCATGGCAGATCCCCTGAAGCTGAAGTTGTAAACAATTGCAAGACACCTGACAGGGATGCAGGAATTGAACTAGGGACTTTGGGGGTAGGGGAGAGACAGCAAGTGCTCTTAACTGCTGAGCCCCCTGTCCAAGCCCCAGTGCAAAGATTTCTAAACCTGGCAAGGTCACTTCAGAACCTTACCAATATGCCTTACTACCTGTGATAATTAAGTGTCAACTTGACTGGACTTATAGAATCACCAAGAGGACACACCTCTGGGTATGTCTACAAGAGGATTTTCAGAAAGGTTTATTTGAGGAGGAAAGATTCGCCCTAAATGTGGACAACATGTAGGAGGAAAGTCACTAATACGCTGCCCTTTCAGTGCTACCCAAGAGCAGGATGTATTAAATTAGACGCAGATAGAAGAGCTGATGGCAATCCCTAAAGACGGAAGGCATACCGAGAGAAGCTGCTTTCTGGGATCTAGTAAGAGGGTCTAAAAGCCTATGTGGAAATGCTGCTCAGGCTTTATGAGAAACTGAAGAGCTATGTCCAAAAGAAAAGAACCACCCGAGGCTCGGGCTACAGGGAGACCTCTTTTGAATGTGGACAACAGTGAGCTCACTGTGCTCCAGACAAGCACATAGCTGAGCAGTGGAGCACATTCCAGAAAAGCTCTAGCCAGAGGTTCCAACAGGTGCTGTGATCGGCAAGCCCAGGGAAGCAGCCGATTGTAAATAAGCAGCGTATCGGAGGCTGGCCCTTCAATTAATTAATTTCCACAGTGGGACAATAAGTCACTCCCCACTGTAAATCAGCTACTTAGGAAAACAATTAACGTGATGTAAGATACTAGATAATGATGATGGCAACGATGATGACAGTGAAGATGATGACAGCAATATAATAAGTCAGTAATCACGGCACAGACAGTGATCACAATCCTATCAGAGTTACAGTCACTGACAAAGACACTCAGCACAATCATACCTCTCCTGTCTCACAGCCCATATGCTGGACTTTCTGCTCTGCCTTTTTTGGTATCTACCAGCTCGTGTGGAGAAGACTCTGCTAGTGAATTTTCAGCTGCAAAGCAGTGACCTGCTTGCTCTGCAGGGGTGTGTCAATCAGGTCATCATCTGGGGGCATATGTGGCATGAACAGTTATGCATCATTCCGTCCATGTTTGGAGTGGAGAAAAGGCTACACTGACTATAAAACACAGCTACGAAGCATCTCAGGGAGATGTGCTTCCATACTGAAGCCATTCTTCTCTAGTTTATGAGAACATACAAATCTAAGAAAGGAGAAATTTAAAAACCAAACTAGAAAGGCAAACACAGAAGCAGGTGAAGGAGCAATCTGTCCTGATGGAACAGTTAAGTCTTACGAGTTGTGAAGGTACAGCCCAGTGATAAGAATACTAAGCTGGCACACACTAGGCACATGTTTAGTGCCCGGTATAATCCAGATTCTCCTACAAGCTCAGTTCTTCTTGGCAAGTACACAGGAGGAATGAGCTCATTCTCATGCACAGCAGCTCTGGGCCATTTAGAAAAATGGCAAAACATTGGGGCTAGCCTAGGCAAAAGACCTATAAGTTTCAATGCTAAGATTTTCAAATCACAGAATCACTTCAGCTAATCAGAATCCGTCAAAAAGTCCAAAGCAGCATCTCATGTAGAAAAATGAGCCACCACATCCTCACCCAGTATGGACAGAATCATTTCTAATGTAAATCAGACACAAATAACAAAATACCATCAAATAATCAATTCTATACCCAACATACTATTACAAGTTAAAGTAGAAAATATGCTCAGACTACAAGTATTTCACTTTCAAACCATTTCAAGATTTCTCTCCATCAAAATATGGTTCCATTTAGGCTCAGGCAAGCTTCACTTGGGAAGCACCAAAGCAGGCTCTCTTTCCTGGGTTTTAAGTGAGTTAGAGAACAATTTCTCATGAATGGCCAGTTTCAGTCTACCTCAGCTTCTGAAGCCCAGCTATGACTCTATTCATGGCAAGGAGCAACCTGAATCCCCTCAAACCTGCCATGAAGCTGTTGGAAAGAGCGACGGCCATCGTTTCCTTTCAGGCAAATCTAACAAACGCACTAAAAGAACAAAATGTTTCTGAAGGAACATTAGGTACCCTGTGCCACTCTGCATGCTGAATCACATGTTGGGGACAGGAAACAAAAGAGGAAATTCAACATGAATCGCTCTCAATGGTGTCATTCACAGAGCCAGAGAGGAGTGCAGTGTCCATCAATGATACAGTTCCCACACTCTGCACGGAGGGAGGAGGCGGACACAGAGCTGGGGAGGGCTGAAGAAAGAACCAGAGAGAATAAAGGTTGCACACTGTAAAGGATTCAAAGCTTCTTTATCTCCATTGTAGCTCCATAGTCATTTCTCATGCTTCTCTCCATATGCTGCTGTCATTTCAAGGTCTTGACCCACTTAAACAAGTTAGCAGAATAATGCCACTGTAAAAAAGATACCGGACAAAACCACTGGCAAGGGAGTATTTTTATTTATTAAAATAATGATGCTTTCTAAGCAATTCAATCTGGTTTTGCTCAAATTTTCATGATTTTCACCTTTTTTTTCAGGTCTTGAAACGTGTAATATGTATCATTAACAGAAGGTCAGTATTGAATTTTAAAATTTAAAGATGTTTCATTAGGAATGTTGGTCAGTGGCAGAGTGTTTGTGTAAAGTCCTGGGTTCAAGCCCGAATCCCCAACACCAGAAGGAGAGAGCAGCAGGTGAGAAAGGTGAGGAGGAGGGTATAGGAGAGGAGAGAAGGAGCGGGCACAGGAGCCATTAGAAAAGAAGCCACTGAGCATTACTCTCAAGCAAACAGCTTCAAGCATCAGTGCGGTTTAAATTTTAAAAGTTTGGGGGAGGTTTCTGAGACCATGGAAAGCATATTAACTCAAGATAATTAAAACCTCCCTAAAATAGTAACATGTAAAGGAATCACACTTGGCATAACACAGGATAGCCTGTGTTCACTCAGTAATCAGGCTGGGCTGCTGGGAGCACAGTGGAGGAGCACTAACCTGCTAGTCTAACCTGCTAGTCTAACCTGAGGGCGGCTATGGGAAAGGTTTGCAGCCATAGCCAACCTGCATGGTCCTCCCTCTACCTGCTCCTCCCTAGCCCAGGGAAAAGTCAAACGTGGACAGGCAGTGGTCCAGATGGGCTCTAGGAACAGGCAGACCTAAGGCCTTCCAGGAAGTGGAGTGTTTGTTTTGGCAGGAAGACTGCAGAGAGCAGAGAAATGGCCCAGATAAAGAGATGGCATGTGTGGACAGGAAGGAAGGCTACCCTGCCAGTGCCTCGGCTCACACAGGGACATGAAAATAATAAGACCACGCTGCCGTTTATTAATTTCTGACTGTAAGCAAAGGCCAGAATTCATAATGACTGCTAAGACCCCTTTCTCTGATCATTACTTATACAATTTTGTCTGGCCAAAGAAGGAAAATTCTTTGGTCTCTGCTGTTACAGGTATAACAAGTGACTGACTGTATGCTGTGCCCTTTGGTGGTGATTCATATTTCATGGAAAATATTGAGAAATCTTCCATCAGAAATGAATCTGCTTTCACAGCATATTGTATGCTTCCTGTGTTTTTCTTCCTTTATTATCACCAAGGACATTCACCAAAAAACAAGTCTTTATTTTTTTCCAAAGCAACCATATTCTTCAACATTACTCTGCTTTCAACTTCCAAGTTGCTGTTTAATGACATCATCCTTAGTTCCTGGGTCTTTTTTAGTGAAGCCATAATGATGTACAGAGAAAGTTATGTGGCAAATCAACTAAACTATAAACAAAAGAGTTGACCTCAGTATGATTTCAAAATTTCCAGAACTCCAATCTTTTATCACTAGTTTCTCCAAAAGTGCTCTCTAGCCTACTGGCTGCTGTTACAAAACAAACTTAGCAGGCTGGCAGATTCAACCACGGTGTGAAACAATGTGTGTGCCTAAGAATTTCTAGGAAGGTTACCTCCACTGATGACTTATATTTATAAATTAAGCTGAGCAACTTCATTCTTCAATTTAATCCCAATTAAAATGCAAACACTTCTTTCAGAGGGCTGTACAATATGACTCAGCTTCTGACTCTTTTCTCATAGGTTTTGAGGAGGCAAAGGGGGCTCAGAGACAGTTTTCCTGGATAGGAGCTTGCTTTGCAAGCATAAAGGCTTAAGCCCAACCCCCAGACCTACATTAAAAAGCTAGGCATGAGTTGGATGGTAGTGGAGCACCATTTAATCTCAGCACTCAGGAGGCAGAAGCAGGCAGATCTCAGTGAATTCAAGGCCAGCCTGGTCTACAAAGCAAGTTTCAGGACAGCCAGTATTGTTGCACAGAGAAACCCTATCTTGAGAGGAAAAAAAAAGAAGGTTGGGCATGGTAGAATGCACTTGTGTGTGCATGGTGGTATACACTAGTAATCCCAGTGCTAAGGAGAAGGAGCCTATAAATCCCTGGTGATCACTGGAGAGAGCCTGACCTAATAGACAAACTCCAGGATAGTTTTATAAGAGATAGCATCTTATAAAACAAGATGATGAGTACTGTGGAATGGCATCTGAGCTTGTACCATCACCTCTGTGTGCACACATAGCCACACACACATACATGTACACAGTCAGACACAGATAGTCACATGTACTCACAAGCAACCACACAAACAGGCGAATACACTCTCACCCACGAAGGGAAAAACTGTCTCTCCTGGTCCCAGTGCTCTTACCCAGGAATGAGAGAATAGAGTCTTAACTTGAACGCTGAATCCAGCTGTGACATTGGACCAAAAAAAAGGGGTGGGGGGGTTCCTGAACATTGTCTGCATGTCCTGAACTAAGAAGATGCATGACAGTTCCACTAGCAAAGTGACAGTCTTCAGCTCTGCAAAGCAGCTCTGCCTCATCCTAGCCTCCTAGCCTTGGAATCTTCCTGTTGGCATCTGCCCCAAGTCCTCTTATCCCTGGATAAAACTAACATACCTGACAGAAAACTGCAGGGCACAGAAATGAAGAAATCGGGCTATGAAGCCAGCCACGCCAGGGATGAAAAGCCATCTTTGCCTCTCTCCGAGTATGAGCTTTCACAATATGAATCAGTCTACAAAGACCTCAGTTTCCTTCCTCATGTGTCTGTCACACTCACTAAAGAACACTCACAGTACAGCCCAAAAGTAAAATAAATGTTACAGCACATGGATGAACCCCCACTGAAGGTAAGAAAGCCATAAACAACCTACACCAGAAGTTGCCATGGGCAACCACATCCTACCGACTATACCAACACAGTGGTACTCAGGTGAAGGTTGTTGAATTCTATACCTGGGTGCCTGCCTGCACTAGGCTGGGTTCTACCAGCCAGCTACTTTCCTTCCATACTTCTAAGTAAACCCAGCTGCCCAAACCTCCCTAAACCTAGCATTAACTGGACCAGGGACCGCCATGCCCCAAATGAAGATAACTGTAGAGTCTAGGTCTCCAGAAGAGAACAAAAATTAGGAAGGCTGAGGCAGCCAAAGATAAGCAGACTTCATAATTCTGCTTTAGTCAAAGACATTTGTCAATCACTGGGAGAGTGTTAGTATCACTTATCACCAAGAATCATCAGGAATAAACACAAAGGTTCCTTTGTGAACAGAGCAATGTTCTGGCAACATTGCCTGTGGAGCGCACCTGTTACTGACATGGACTTAAACTCTTTAAGGAAAAGGTCAACTCCATGAATATGTATGCACATGCCTATGCACATACCCTACATAGTCACGTTCATATTCATACGCACACTCCTATGAAACAAGCTACAAGCTATGATGATCTATGCAACACATGCTTTTAGGCCTTCCATCCCTTCTTACCTTCTCAGTCATGGGAAGGACACAGACTATCTGAAACTCCGTGGGGCTCCACTAGTACACAACCAGAGACTCAACTACTTTGTGGTCTGTCTGAGACAGAATTTCACTGGAGCCCAGGTTGGCCTTGAAATCTTACTCACTATGTAGCTAAGGATGACCTTAACACCAGATCTTCCTGGTTCCAAATCCCAATTGCTGAGATTTCGGAACTGCTTTCTTTCAGAACTAAAAAACTCAGCTCCAATCTACAGAAGTAAGTTTCCATCTAGAAGTTTCCATCTAGATCTTCTAGTGTGAGTCCAGAAGAGACAGACTTTTTACCAGCAGACCAGGTCCTTTTAAGATCTACTACATACAGGCAGGGAGAGGTGTCTATATCGCACAGTATTTTCAAACATTTGTCTCTGTCTTCCTTGACCTGAAGGTTCATCCTACTTTTCCTCAATGAAGACTAACTAAGTTTATAATACTAAAAATAATTCCAGCAGCACAGGCTGGAGAAGTACAGTCAGCAGAAAATCATTAGTAAAATCATTCAATTATTTCAGTCGAACTCCAATTAAAATTCATTAGGCTTTAATCTTTAACATATGTTCATTTTTTTTAAGTTGTAAATTACTGTTCTTCCAAGTGCAAGGAAGTCTTGAATGGTAAAGCAGTCTGCTGTTGTCTCAATAATGAAAAAGAAAAGGTAACCGCTTCTGTGAAGCCCATTACAGTAAATTAAAACTGATACTCATCTCCTCTCATCTGACACATATTAGTAAACATGTCTAGGTTTTATTAGTGAGTCTTCTGCTTAGATTCAGTGTGGTGATACATTGTGTATCAAAGTTTGCCTGAAGATCAGAGCTACAGAGTCAGTCATAGAGGTCAGGTGAGCGGTGACACCCATCTTAGCACTAGAGAGGCAGAGATTCATCAGGATCTCTGTGAGTTAAAGCCCAGCCTGGACTACTCGAGATTAATCCAGTCCCAAAGAGAAACAGAGCCAGACAGTGGTGACACACACCTTTGATCCCAGCACTTGGGATCCCATGCCTCTGCTCCCAGTACTTGGGAAGCACACACTTTTAATCCCAGCACTAGGAAGGTTGAGACAGGAAGTGATATGGCTGGACAGGGAGAGGATCATAGGTGGGAGGAGATCGGAGCTCGGCCCTTTCCATTTCCACCTTGCAATTGCTTTTACTTCCCTCTTCAGTCTGGGGATTCATGGAGAGGGGATCTTCTCCTTTCAGCTGAGGACTTGGTGAGGTGAGAAGTGTCTGTGGCTTGTTCCTCTGTCTCTCTGATCTTTTAGCATTTTCCCCAATGTCTGGCTTCAGGTATTTATTATAAGATCAATTAGGATTCGTGCAATAATTCTATCTAATCAATAGCCTACTACTGAGCTCAATTATGTCACAATTTACTATTTGTCCCACAATCTCAACCACTAACAAGAAGAGCTATCATGAGCTATACTTTCCAATATAGTGATAATTACAGCCTCTGCAGGGCTGGAATCATCACTGCATACAGAACTCCATAGGGATCAGTGCACCTGGGACAGATACCTCTAGAGTGACCCACTGAGAAATACACCAAGCAAACAAAAGACAGGGGATGTCCCAGACATGATGCTTAAAAGTCCTGTATTCATAATGTCTCACTCACACATGAAGCCTGTTTAGGAACAAGATTCCAGAATCTGTGCTAGTGTCCTAGGATAAGCCTTTTGGAGATCTCTGGAGGAGGCATTTTTACATGTGGAAAGGGCTTGAAACATCTGGTGCCATGGGGTAAACAAAGGCTGGAGGCTGCCTCCTGGTATTCATGACCTTGACTCCCCTTCTGCAAGAGGTCAGGGGCAGGCCTTGAAGTTACTCACTTGAATGAAACCAGCTGCAATATGAGACCACCACCCCCATCTTCTGCAGAGGCCCACTTAACAAGGAAGCAAGGGAAGCATTCTACTAGTAGCCCTCACAAAACTAAATGTCACCAGGAAGGACCTGAGTATGTCTGGATGCGCATCTAGCCTATGAGAGGACTCCAATTCATCCCCACACTTTGACTTTTGCTTTCTGGGTCCCAGAGCCTGAGGACACAGCTAAGTCACTCCCTGCTTCACAGAAACTGAGGGGATCAGTGTACGTATTATGCAGCTCAGCAACAGATAACTAACAAGTACCTAACACATAATACTACTGAATTATCAGATGAAGATAATCATAATATATAATTGAGACCATATGACAGAAGAATAAAGAGAAGATATATTTGCTTTTAGAAAATCATCTATAAACACATGGGGAAGTCTTACTTCCTTTATACTAAAGGGGAAATCCTCTGATTACAATGTTTACCAAAAGCCTTCCTTACCTTGGATGCACTGCAGTGTCCCATCCTCGGCTCTTATTGTGAAGGTCTCACCCGGATTAACTTGGACAAGAATAACCTGTGAAAAAGAACAGCACACACACTTCCAGTTAGCGCCAACACACTGAGCATGCTGCCTCTTTTCCGGTCTAAAGTTCTGTACTTGGCAGTGAGCTCATGACACCAGCACAAAATATAGGGTATAAATCTTAACCCCACTCAAAATTTGGGAAATAACAGAAAACTGTGTTTTTGCACACAGCCCAGTATACTATCTCACATTATTTATATATAACTAAAACTTAATTATACTATTTCTTTAAAAGACACAATTTTCTTTCATCTTTCATGAGTTTAGATACAAACTTAGAAAAACACAAAAACTTTACATTCAAAGGAAAACTGTACAGGAAATGAATATCTGATCTACTACTAATGAGAGATGTGGCTGTATTAAATAAGAGAAGGCTAAAACTAAAACAGTTGGAGAAGAACATCTGCATATAAAACTTAAAAAATAAATAGCATAATATGCGGGGATATGTTTCATATTTAATAAAAATCAACCTGGAATATCAGAGGACAGAGCCATCATCTCTCCAGCCTTTTGTTTATTTGGGGTTTTTTGTTTGTTTGGTTGGTTGGTTGTTATTTTGAGACAGGGTTTTCTGTATAACAGCCCTGGCTGTCCTGGAACTTGCTTTGTAGACCAGATTGGTCTCCAACTCACAGAGAACCCCCTGCCTCTGCCTCCCAGTGCTGGGACTGCATATCCCAAAATAATATACATGAACCTCAGCAAATACTCCAATGTTTCAATACAGAATCTAGAATTAATGTTTTCTTCACAGAGACACAGATATTTACTATTAGAAGGTAACTTCTGAAACGCGAGGCAGGATGCAGCTATGGTGACACATGGTCTCTTCAACAGCCCCAGAGAGATTTAGTTCTAATCAAAGGAGGAGAGGCTTAAAACTAAATCCAAATGAAGGGTCATAACTGTAGCTGTGTATTAGCAGGGACAAGACCAGCACCGTCATAGTCACCAAG
This sequence comes from Phyllotis vaccarum, assembly GCA_033318265.1. NCBI lineage: Eukaryota > Metazoa > Chordata > Mammalia > Rodentia > Cricetidae > Phyllotis > Phyllotis vaccarum. The sequence goes on along the minus strand of JARWLC010000010.1, from coordinate 31,069,621 downwards.
CTGTGTGGACACCAACAGGACACTGTTGCCATTCCCTCCTGGTCCCTGCAGGAAGCCTGCTCTAATGCTCTGAGACCTTCAAGGACTGTCCTGTGTCCCTTGAGATCTGTCTTCCACACACAGTACTGTTTGTGTAAACAGCTGGCATCCACTCTTTTTTCTAGAACTTACAAATGCAACTAATTCCATTAATAATTATTTTTAGCAGTTGCTTCCTTCTTTAACTGAGGTACCATGAGGATAAGATCTGACCGACTAACCTCATGCCTGACAATCCTTTCACTGAATAAATGATGGTTGTAAAACCTCAGGAAAACTGTCTCACAAGATTAGCTCAAAACTTGAGGTTTCAAAAGATTAGAGATTGGAGATATGGTTCCGTGGTTCAGAGGGCTCACTGCTATTGCTGAGGACCTGAGATCAGTTCCTAGAACCTATAGAGTGGTTTACAGTCACCTGCAACTCCAGTTCCAGAGAATCCAAGACCCTCCTTCTGACCTCGGCAGATGCCCATAGCACAATATACTTATGTATAATCACACACACACATGCACACGTGCACTTAATTTCTTTTAATTTTAAAGGATCTCATGAGATGCCAATTTAAATAAACTTTTTATATACTACAGTTTATCTGCTTTGTAACACCATTCAGATCAAAGGCATGTAATTTATAATATAAATCTATAACATTAACATATTTTGCTCAAATAATAATTCACAGCAGGAGATATTGCTGAGGCATGAATTTCTTTTAATTGGGAAAGACATTAACTGAAAAATCATCAGGATCATCCAGGGGAAAGCAGTCCAAGCCTCACTGCTGATGCTTCATAGTATTTTGAAGGATAAAACGTTTCGAAATAATTTGCTTTTCCCTCACATTAGTTCCATCTTTCAGGCTCCTCCATCCCCACTGCTGCCAATGTGAAGGCCCTGTGCCATTCTAAAAACGCAAAATAAATCCCTTCAGATCTCCACAGTGGTTAAAGCACCTCTGATGCTTCCTCCAGCAGGAGGCTGTAGTCATTCCTTTAACTTGGAAAAGGTCTGAGTCAGCTATGTCCTTACATAAACACACATCACGGCTCAATACACTACACCCAGGAGAGCAGCCCTTCAGTACAGGGAGGAAATGAACCCCAGGAGGAGGGATCACAAAATGTGCATGACATGAAGGCAAAAGGGGGAATCACGGAGCAAGGGTTGAGAGAGGGCAGCAACAGAGGGGCGAAGAACAGTTAGAGTAAGAATGTAAAAAATAATAATAATAATAATAAAACCATATGGAAAGCTAGTACTTTATGAGCTTCCTACATTTATTTGTTTTTCATATAAAAGAGTTTAATTGGAGTTACCCTAGAGAATAATACTTGCCCAAACTCCAGTGTCAGATGTGGGATATATCTCCCCTGGAGTTGATGGTCAAACCCCAGAACAATGTACGCTATTCCCATTGCTCTTGGCTGCCGGCAGAACATCACAGATAAAAGACCTTATAGCTGAGGAGTCCAATACTCCAACAATGTTGTTAATGAATGCAGGGAATGAACCACAATACCAGTAACCTATGCTAGAGTTTATTTAGGAAGCTTGCAGGAAGAGAGGATGCATACGGAACAAAAGAGAGCGAGCAATATGGGGGTCTTCGGGTTATAAGTGAGCAGGTTTACATGGCAATGCCTGGTCATGCATATGGACGAAAGGGGCGTGCTCTCTGCATGTGGCATGCTCTGGCAGCGCCATGTTGAAATAGTACATTTGCCAGGCACCTACCAGGGGCCAGAAATCCTAACACACAGGACACAGAGAAATCAAGTTGGTACTGACTCGGAAGCTTCCTCACTGCTGACGAACTCTCATGGTACCATAAGATGCAATATAAGCTTCTGGAGAAGAAAGGTCATCAGCTGTTGACCCTGTGAGCTACAATAATGGCCAAGATGACACACGATGCCCCTGGTTTAAATAGTAGTATGAATGTCAGAGTTATCCGACCACTTTCTAATGCAGAAGTCCTCCTTCTTTTCTGATACTTTCAAGAATATTGGTGAGTTGTATTCTCAGGACCATTGCTGACAACTGTGTGGTAGAAAAGTGTGTATGAATCTGGGATTGCCAAAGACAATCTCCAGCAGAGTCTGGGTATCCAATGACTCTTCCCCTACCCTCAATCTACAGGCATACATTATAAACCTATTCTTAGAGGTTTAACATAAAGCCAATGGTTTTGATCCCATCACTGGGGTGTTGTCTATGGGCTTATAAAAGTATCATTTTCTTTTTTAAAAAATACAATACTTTTTTCTTTGAGAATTCTATACACATATACACATTCACTCCTCCTTCACGTCTCCCTGGAAATAATTCAGCATCTAACTTGTGCTGCCCAAATACTCGCAGGTGTGGGACCATCTAGGTACTGGAGTATGGTTATGCTAAAAGAGGCCACACATAAAGAAAGCTATCTTTTGTCAAAGGGGGAAAAAGATTTTTTTGTTGTTTTTGAGACAGATTTTCTCTGTGTAACCCTGACTACCCTGGAACTCTGTAGACCATGTGCTGGGATTAAAGGTGCACATCACATAAATTTTTCATTCCCAGGGATACTGACACAAAAGCAAACTGTCAAAGCAGGAAGCAGGAATGCTTCAAACCTCAGGCTTCACATTGCTTCACCAGATCTGTTCCAGTTCCAAACGCCACCCGAGCCAAGATGTACACCTGTACGTACGTACGTACATACGTACACACATACACACACACACACACACACACACACACACACAGGGGGGACACAGACAGACATACAGACACAGAGTACACATACCAACCCCTTCAGATTCTCAAACTCATACCTTCCATACACCCTTTGACATTCTAATCTCTCTGGCACAGAACACAACAGACCTCAGGTATAACTGACATGTATCCATTTGTTCTCTGAATCCAGTATCTTTTCTCCTAAAGGAAGTGATGGTTTGCAAATAAATAAAACTCATCCGTGTGGTGTTAATAATACACTCAAGGAAAATGTCCCTGAGCTAAAGAAGCCAGCAGGCAGACGACAAAGATGCTGCAGGAGACAGGGGAGTACCGAAAATCTTGCCCTGCTCACCCATCCTCCCTGCAGCCAGAAATCCAGGCTGGCAGAAGTGTAGGAGGTAAACCACCAGGTGGGTTTCACAAACACCAGCTCACACCAATGTGCCCCTGGCACAGCTGGCCAGAAAAACATCCTCATTCTGCTTCTTCTGGATTTTAGGACTCTTTCCAAAGGGCCCAAGATGTTTTAATGCTTGACTTTCTCAAGAAAAAAAAAAAAACAAAGGTTCACAGGCTTGGAAAAGTAGTTCAGCAGTTAGAGCACTAGAGCACTTGCTGCTCTTGCATTGAAAAGACTGGAATTCAGTTCCCAGCATCCATGTCCCAGCAGGTTCACAGCTGCCTGCAACTCCAGCTCTAGGGGATCAGATGCATTCTTTTGGCCATCACTGACACCCATATACATGTGTATAACAACATACACATAGGTATATGATTGCACACACAAACATAACATAAAAATAAATCTTAAAAAAAAAATAAAGAGATGGGCTAGTCTCTTAACAAGCTATTTAACACCTTAGTGTGATGCAGGCTACTACAGCATTGCCTTCTCCGAGGCTAACTCTAAAGAGTCACTACTTCAGGGTTGGAGAGATGGCTCAGGAGTTAAGAGCACTGCCAGCTCTTCAGAGGGCCTGAGTTCAATATCCAGTAACCACATGGTGGTATTCTAGGTGTTCTGGGTAGAAATTATTAACAGAATTTCATAGATTGGAAAACTGAAACTTAAAGAACACAGAAGAAATTGGTCCAAAGTCACCTGACTTGGAGGCTAAGCTAGGATGGAATCCAGCTCGGGCTGAACAAAATGTATACCTTGCACTCATTTACACCACCTCCACCTCTAAGAGGCATGAACTTCACAGTCTCCCTGTTCCGAAACTTCCCTGTTATTCCAGTTCTGCCGTCCAATAATGCATCTGTCTCCCTACTGCATCAGTCAGCATGAGTCTCTGCCTCCTCCTGCTTTCCACATCTACCGCTGCTACAGTTGCATGTGGGCACCTAATGCTACCTTCTTCTAGACTTGCTCTTTCCCTTATTAGTATCTATTTTTGTTTCCTGGCTTTTGCTCTTAAAAAAAAAAAAAAAAAAAAAAAAAAAAAAAAAAAACTAGCCAGAAAAACTCTCAGCAATCAACTAGCCCTTTTCCTCTGGACAGTTCACAGCAGTCACTGTGGAGAGTCTTTATACCTACTACAATTTTATTCCTGTGTGGATCCAAAGGAAAACACTTAGAAAGAAAGAATCTAATTAGGGATCTAAGAAGAAACACCACACACTATTTCTACAGGTCCAATTTATCCGTAGCTCCAAAACATCTACTTTGATTCCAAAGTAATTTAAACTAAAGTGATTTTGTTTCCTGTTTGACATCAAAATTTAGCCTTTAGCATATTATACATACTCAAAATGATCTTAAAAGAATAAGAAATCCAAATTGTAGATAAAAAAAAAAAAAGTATCTTCTAAGCTGAGGATATATACTTCGGTACAATGTTTGCTGTACAAAGTTCAACGAGAACCCATAAGAAAAAACTTAGCTAGGCATAGTGGCACACGCCTATAATCCCCCTGTTGAACAGTGGAGAAAGGTACATCCCTCAGGTTTGCTGACCTAAGTTCCAGGCCAAGGAGAGACCCCTAACTCAAAAAGCAAGGTGAGTGGTGCCTAAAAACTGACACCCAACATGTACATCTGCCCTTTAGGTATGTATGCACATGTGTGGAAGAAGAAAGAGAATGAAGGGGGAGGGACAGACATGTATGTCGAAATTCATCTTTCAACAGAAAATAAAAAATAACCTTAAGTACTTTCAACCTGTCAAATCTAACAAGCTCCAATGCATAGACAGTTCATCACCCGTAGATGGCATTCAGGCCAGAGATGCCTTCTAACATTTTATAATATATAAATGCCTTCAAAGCATTTTAAGGATATAAATAATAAATCATTAGGCCACTCTGCTAAACTTGGAGTTTTTCTCTGACCTGTTTAAAATCCAATTTAGATATAACCATGTGTCTAAGGACACCAGGATACAGTGAGAAGAGCCAACCTGAAAGATGAAGTCTTGGTCGTGGCTCTGCCAGGTAGCCCACTTGACCTTTCGAAGCTAGTATATTTCCTCACTTATAAAAAGCAGAGAATATTTATTCACTTCACACGGGTACAGGCCTTACCGAGTTAGTAACCATTACTAATATTTCTTACCACTGACATGTCTAAACTAAGTGGGGGAGATTAAAGAAAAACAGTTTACACAATTTACCATGTCTCACGTCCTCAATAAAATCGAACTCCAGCACACTCTCACTGTGAGCCTGCTTGAATGCCTGACTCTCTGACGTGTACCTCCCAAGCATCTGCATTCCGGGCTCTGCTCAGCTTCCTTGGATCCTGGCAACAGGGTGAGTCTAGAATCCACGTGCAGAGGTTCTGAAACCTAAGCCAGTTAGAGCTTTGAAACAATGTGACCTGCCTGGAAGTGCTTCCCATTAAGATTGTCATAATGCAAGCAAGCAACAAAACTCTGTTTGCTATGGAGGGCGCTCTCCGGCTGTTTTGTTTTGAGATTTAAGTAACACGTCACAAAATTCATCTACACAAAGTTATTTTTAGTATATTCACACAGTTGGTGCCATGACACAAAATATTTCAGGAAATTTTCAACACCCCATTTTTATTCCCCACCTTTCCTTACTTCCTCAATCCTACTTCTGGTCTCTGTGTTTGCTCATTGTGGACCTAACATAGAGGCAAAAATAACACGATGCCATGGAGTTGGTGCTGTCTTGTCATTACTTCATTCTTTTTTTCCTACTGAGTAATATTCCATCTTATGAATATACTACATTCACTTCATCTATTTATTAGTTAATTCACAGTTAATTTGTTTCTAAAACTCTTGGATGTTTTGCATAATCATTCCCTGAATATTCATAGTCAAGTTTCTCTGGGAAATTAAATCTGTTTCTTAAACAATTACCCAGGATTAGACCTACTAGATAAAATTCTAGATATTATTCTGCAATAAATTTTTTTGGAAGAGCTCATGCAGGCAGAACCACTTAACATTGTGGCTTTTTTCTTACCCAAAAGGCTCCTTTCAGAACACACTGAAGATGTAAACTCACAAAGATCCCCGGGATGCTTCAAGCATTTGGCTTTCTAGATACTTACACCACTCACTGAGAGTCACTGACCACACATGGATGAAAGAGCTCAACCATTAAACAAATGGACACCTCACAGCAAAACCGTTCTACAAATAGATACCTAGGACCACTACCAAGTTTAAGAGAATTGTCTTCCTTAATGATATCAAGGCAAAAAGACTGAACGCTATCTTTAAAACTGCAGAGCTTTAAAAACAGCCATGTGCTCTGCCCAGTCCAGCACTTGGAAAGTGAAGGCAGGATCAGCCAGCAGTGGCTGCAAATGAGTTCAAGGCTAGGCTGGGCTACATGCGACCTCCTCTGGGGTTGGGGAGAAATGTGCTTTGCCTCAACAAACAAAGAAGTAATGCTTAGGAGATGGAGACGTGTCTTAGCAGTAGAACACTCATCCAACATGTCTAAGGACCAAGGTTCTCTGTGGGGGGAGTGGAGGGAAAAAGCCTGCTAGTTTTCCCTTTCACATTTGAGTGCAAGAGCCTCTTCAAAAAGGCAGGAATAACAGCACACTCCTGGTCTCAGAAGAACAAGGACCTTGAGCATATTCAAATGCCAACTTGGACAACATCACTGACCTTTCCAAATCTTCTCTCTTTCTGCACTAAGCCCAAATTCAGGACAGACACTAGTCTCTGCAGAGTGCACAGGAAAAAATGTGACACTGATTTTCCAGCCTGCCCTTCTCCACCTCCCCACAGGCCCTCCTTGTACACAAGCACAGAGCTGATTCTCTGCACATCTAATCTGGGGCCAGCTGATGTACCATGACATCAGTGCTACACAGTGAGCCAAGTTTAAGCTCCATCTGGGACAAATAATGTCCAGGCACACTGTGACTTCTTTTGTTTATATACACTGACTAAATATGTCTTGGTGGTAAATGAACTAACTCTTGAGATTTATTTCCCAAGGCCTTCAGAAGAATATTCTGCACCCTGAAGCAACTCCCTGCTTAGAGTTCCTTCCAAGACTATGAGTAAGTGATTTTTAACAGAACACATGATTTTGGAACATGTAATTAACATCTTGAGAAGAGTCAAAGTCCAAGCAGCCCTTCCTCAATCTGAAACAGAGAAAGGGAGGGACCTTACTAGCAAGTGGGTGTGGTGGGGGTAATACAGGTCATACAAACCCACGTGACACTTGATCCCACCTCCTTCAAGACTAGCAAAAACTTGAAGATATGACTGAGCAGCCAAGGGGCTATTTCCCTTCCTTTTTGAAGAGTTAAAACCCACTTTGTGTTTTTGCCCTGGCATTACTTAAGAGAAATATGCAAATTCAGAAAGAAAAAACAAACTACCTAATCATTTCAACTCTTTTTTCTTAGAGGGATGGTCTAGGGGTCCAGAAGACACATTTTCTCTGTGTAGCCGTGGCTGTCCTGGGGCTCACTCCATAGGCCAGGCTGGCCTCGAACACGGAGATCCACCTGCCTCTTCCTCCACCTAAGTAGTATCAAGTCTTTAAGGTTTTTTAGATGGTTTCCCTCTGAAAGAAAAGGAAGAATGGGCTTGGGAGGACAGGAGAGGCATGAGGCCCTGTCCTCCTCACCCTTCCCTATAGGGAAGAATCTTGGCTACCTCTCTCTGCTCACCAGTACTGACCCTGGAATGGAGCTGCTGCCAACCTCAGGGGAAAAAAACATTAATAATAATAATAATAATAATAATAATAATAATAATAATAATAATAATAATAATAATAATAATAATAATTTTCTTTAAAAAAACAGGGACCCTACAGAAACCTGGATCTGAGAAATTTGACTCTCAACTTCTTCTCCAAAGGAGAATCAGACCTCCAGACATCCCCATTGTTGCTTGGTTTTCACATCTCTTGAGGCAGTCACTCGAAGCTCTTGATAATAATATGGGAATCAAAATCACATGAACTGGTGAAGATCTGTGTGTGTGTGTGTGTGTGTGTGTGTGTGTGTGTGTGTGTGTGTGTGTGTGTGTGTGTGTTGTGTGTGTATGTGTGTGAGTGTGTGAGTGAGAGAGAGAGAGAGAGAGAGAGAGAGAGAGAGAGAGAGAGAGACTCCCTCCCATTTGTACACACTTGTGAAGACTTGAAGTAAATATTAGGCACCCTCCTCTACCACTCTCCATTGGACGTTTTGAGGGTCTCTCCCTGAACCCAGAGCATATCGCAAGGCAACAAGGTCCACAGAGGACTCTGATTTCAGCCCCACTGTCAGTTCTAGAATTACAGATGAGACCGCACCTGGCTTTTCCAAGGGCAGTGAACACATAAATTCAGGTCCTTGTGGGACACAGCAGATGCTTTCAGCCCTAAGCCATCTCCCAGCCCCAAGAGCAATCCTGTTTATACAATGTACAATGTACCACCATGCTAAAGCTCCTCCTAACCGCTCATCTGCATGCTACAAATGAAGAGGCCCAACCCAGGCAACTCTACCTTCCTGGAAGTTCCTAAAGGAAGACGTGAGTGAGTTCAAGTCCCAGCTCAAGTCCTAACCTTTCTCCCCTCAGGCTTCCCTGGAAACCACAAGACCTCACCTTATAGGCTGCTTGATGATGAAGGAAGTGCTTGGCACAGACCCTCCCTCCCTGTAAGCCCTCAGCTCAGACCTCCTTCCCTTGCGAGTGAAGAAATAAAGAAACCCAACTTTGAACAAAAATGCATTCTTTCCAAACGTTCAGCTACTGTGCACAGCGGCTGCTCAACTAGAAGTTTTCCCTGTGAGCAGCAACAAATCACATTTCTGCTTGAGGGAAACCCTCAGTCTATGCAAACACATCCGGATCTGTGTAAGGCATCTATCTCATTGTTAAAGCAGTGAACTATGTGGGGGGGATCAAATTCCCTCCCTGAGGTTACGGGGTAATCAACACAATACTGTCCCTCCTTCTAGCAGGCACTCAGACCTGGTGGGGGGCTGAAGTAGCATGCAATGCAGGGGCAGCTATTGTAAGGTACAGCAGTCTTAAGCACCCAGTCACAGAAAACCACTTTATAAATACAGGAAAGCATAAGAAGTGAAGAGAAAGCTGGGCAGTGGTGACGCACGCCTTCAATGCCAGCACTTGAGAGGCAGGGGCAGGCCAATCTCTGAGTTTGAGGCTATCCTGGTTTACAAAGTGAGCTCCAAGACAGCCAAGGCTACATAGAGAAAACCTGTGTTGAAAAGAGAAAGAGGAGGAGGAAGAGTAAAGTGGACAGGCAGACCCACTACTGGTGGGAAGTGTCCTCTATCATCCAGGTCTATGTTCCACCAATACTCGGGGTCCTTCAAAAGTACTACAGCTTATAAATAGTTTATAAACATGTAGCTATATCTATATAATATATACAGTTTGCAGAAGGATCTAGGAAAGGCTACTCTATTTTTTCCCCTTTCCTCCTTTCCTTCTAGCAAGGGATGGTAAGGCTACGATAACTGGGCAGTGAAGAGAGACAGAATAAACAAGAGATAACTGTAGTTGAGGTCTAGATAGAGACTGCCTGTATCTGTGCCACATGCTATTGTGACAGTCCCATATCTAACATCATCAATCGACCAATCAATGGAAAAATGGAAACCAATGTTGTGTGCATCCGACCTGAAGAAGACAAGTGTTGTCATCTAATTAGACTGGGTGACTTACCATTCAGGAGGGGTGCTTTCTGAGTTGTATTCTTTAGTAACTTAACAGCAAAATCAAGTCATATGATTCTGTTGTCTGCATTTAATTTCAATTATTTGCAAAGCAGAAGGACCTGGTAAGGGCCTGTCCATTTTAGCCAAAGGAACAGGGAATAGGCAGCACAGGGCAGAGCTAAGGAGACAGGAAACTGGTCAGGTGAACAAACACCTCAATATAAGATGGTGCACTACTCACAGCCCACTTAGAAGAGTGTATTTTACATGTGGAAATGCAAGAGAGGAGAAAACGAAGGTGAATATCTACATCTAGGATGTGGAGGTTCATGTGACTAGCTTGCTATGGCCATCTTTGGAGTATAACAGTCTGTTATATTACAGTCATATTTTTACATCTATCATTTCACCACAGAACGCCTACCAGACACAATAATGTACTAATAGCATATCTTACCATATTCTGGATATAGAAAAATCTCATCTTCCCACACATATAAATTATTTTTACTATATGATCATCAAAGGCTATCATATCACATCCAATGTGACAAATGCATATTTAAAACAAAAATAATAAAGGTTGAAAACCTATCACGTATCATCCTGTTCAAAGACACACATTTATACATGTGGGCCATGATCAGGGTTCTGAACCTGACAGAAGCTAGAGCAGCTGGGAGATGGGTCCCTGGGCATGCCTGTGGGGGATTATCTTGTTTGCATTACTTGATCTGGGAAGACTCATCCTAACTGAGTATGGAGCAGATCCCTGGACTGGGATCCCAGGTTGTATAAACAGCGAACAATCAGAGCACTTGTATGTAAGCATCCCATTGTTCTCAGTGGATACAATGTGACAGAGGCTTCAAGCTCCTGCTGTCTTGAGTTTCCTGCTATGATGGACTGCACCCTCCACTCCCCTAAGTTGTGCCTCTGGGCAAATTTCACCACCACAAGAGGAAAGCAAAGGCATGTGTCCTCCTTAGGATTTCTACTGCAGTGAAGAGACACCATGACCACCGCCCCTCTTCTAAGAAAAACAATTCAGTGAGGTGGCAGCTTACAGTTTTAGAGGATTCATATGTTACCATGGCAGAATGTTTTTATCTAACTCTCAATCATTTGCTTTTTACCAATAATGACTATAGAGCCAGATGTTGAGGTGAAAGCTGATTCCTCTTCTGGTGAATACCAGAAAAAGAACTCTCATACACTGCGGTCTGAAACAAAGCTCAAACTGGATGTCCCTCCCTTCTACTTCCTGTACGTTTCTCTATCCAACCTCCAGACTTCCTTTCTCTCTATGGAATTTTCCTGTCAACTAGTTCCTTTCTATACCCCTTAACCTATGGTTGATTTTATTTAATCTTCTTTGCAATATTCAAGCAGAAAGCTCTTAGATTAAAGGTGTGTGCAAGGGCTGAGCCATACCACAGCTAGAAGCAGGTTTGTCCAGTAAATAATGCAATCTTGGGGTTCACAGTGTGATCAAATATCATGCAACAGCAGGCAGTACAGTAGCATTCAGGCGGACTTGGTGCTGGCTGTTATATATCTGGTGTGGGTATAGGTAAGAGACAGAGTCACCTTGAGGATGAGTCTTTAGCCTTTCCCAGCTGCAAGGACTGGTCCACTTCATCTTAACAAAGGGCTCTTTTATTGTTATACAATTCACATCTTTAGGATAACCAAAGCTTCTTATCTAAGCTCCCCAGAGTGACAATGCCAAATGCAAATATCAGTAAAGACTACCACAGTGTTCTGGGTTGTTCTTAAACTAAGTTTGCATAGGCTTTGATCCCCTAGGAAACGCTTAGATAAGACTTCAAACAGAAGGCTTGGAGACAGAAGGTAGCAGTCACAAAAGGCAGATCAAAGGCAGATGCTGACAGTCCAGAGTCAAACCAGTTGTAGCTCCATAGGAATTCTCTTATCAACTGGCTATATCTTGATTAGAAGGCAACAGGAAGTAGACTGAGACACTGGGCAGTATCTTGAACATATATAAGACCTTAAAGATAGCCTCTACCAAGACCACACCTACTCCAATAAAGCCACACCTCCTAATAGTGCCACTACCTTTGGGGCCCATTTTCTTTCAAACTACTACATTATGTTTTACAAAAAAGTTTCAGCTAAGCAGCAACAGAAAATTTACTTTTTTAGAAAACTCTCACTAAAGACTCCATTTAAAGAATCTATATCTTCAGCTATGGAACACTTGAACCTTCGATCTGTTCACTGTCCCCTTACTGGACTATAACAGATGACCAAGGCAGCAGGTCTGGTGAGTGCTCTCACAGAGAATCTCAAACATTATTCGCTAAAAAGCAGAGGCCAAAAACAATACTTAGGTTCTAACCTGCAGGAAGCGTTACAGAAAACTTCCTACAAAGCCAGTCATCCAAGCCTCCAGCTTCACAACATACACCATCAGACAAGTCCAACAAAGAATTTGTATCTATGTGAGCACATTAGGTGTGCCTAAGAATCAGAATGATTCCCATCATAACAAAAGTATGGTTTTCATAACATGTATATGAAATTGTCAAAGAATAGATTTTTCAAAACTAAAATACGGTATAGATGAACATGAGGTGTGATGGCAAGGCTCTGTAAGATTAAATGTTCAGATGAAATTGAGTCCAAACTTAGAGGCCAAGTGTGGAAGAGTGAGGATCACATCCCCAGCAGAAGCAGCTACACCTGCCAGTCAACTGCTGACAACTGAGGACATTACAGACCTCCTGGCTCCCAAACAGGCGAAGCTCAGGGTTTTGTCTAGACCTTCCTATCTTCTCAACAGCTATTCCTCTGGATTTAAAGGGAACTGGGTCAGAGGCAAGTTGCCCCATTCTTCTATCAGTGGTCACCAAAATGTAAAGAGCTTCAGGTAACTCACAAAAATGACGTACACTTGGGAGACAGAGTTGTCCAAGGCCATTTTCACACACAGGGAACTTGTCCTGAAAACCCAAAGCAAACCAAAAAGGGCAGAATATAACCTTCATACATACTTGAAGAATTTAAAACATCTCTAAATGCAAATGCTATGTAAATATGTAACAATGTATTATTGTTTACAGAGACAATGACAAAGAAAACACGTTGCTTGGGTCCTTCACTGCAGATACCAATTATCTTAATTTCTGTAAATATTTTTAATCCACATCAATTGGGTGAATCTGCCAATAAGAAACCCAGGGATATTGAAATCCAACTATTTGGCAAACAAGACTCCTTTTTTTTATTTTAACTATTACACAAAAGAGGTACACAAGCATAATAATAACATCAACAACTTAAATGGTATTTTAAGAAAATCAGAAGGGCCCTTGAAAAAGCTCAGCTGGTAAAGGTGCTTACCCCACCCCAGCCTGACAACCTTAATTCAACTCCTGTAACCCACGTAAAGATGGAAGGAGAAAATTATTCCAAAAAGGTTGTCCTCAAACCTCCATACACACTCATCATGCACACACATGGAATGTATGTACTACATATATACACATACACATTCACATGTGTACACACATACAGTCACTATATGCATGTTACACATACATGCAACAAACATACACACAAAACTGATAAAGAATTTTATTTGTAAAAGGTTTATGGCAAATTTAAAAAGTGGGCATTTTTAAACTCTTTGAAACAAATTAAATTTGGTCATTTCTCTCATCCTCCATCCTTTCCTGCATGCAAGCACAAATATGGGACACAGCGTGAACAAGAGAAACAGAGAGATGGGATTCCTTTTTCCCTAATGAAATAAGATCAGACAGCAGCAGAGTTGCAAAAAAAATGGCAATGCTCAAACGATCAGAGACCAACTACCTCTGCTGTGCAGTGCAGCCCTACCAGGCCAGTGGCTCCCTTCACCTCCTCCTCTTTGAAGGCAGTTGACCACCACCATTTGCAGACTACTGCAGACCATTGCTGCCTTTGGCTAATTCAATTCTGAAGTGTCTCTCAACCCAGACAGTTCAGATGTCTCTCAACCCAGACAGTTCAGATATGTCTTAATTACTGAGGACAGGCATGCTGTGTGTCCTAAATACTGTGGGTGTCACATATAACAACACCCTCCAAAAATACAGGCCAACATTTACCTTCCCACAGCTGAGATTCTGTCCACGCTGTGCCTTTTTGAAAGCCTTTGTAGTGAGAAGACTTGGCAAACCTGACACCAAAAGGACTGACGTATCAGACCACAGACTGTAAGCTCACACCTTTTATAAAGTTGCAGGAAGATCCTAGTGGCAGGACGCCTTTCTAAACTGCTGTGGGTGAGTGATGCGTCCTATGTGCAACCCCATGGAGTTGGTGATGCTGGGAAATAGACAACACAGGGCTAAGGGGGGATAGCCCACGAGACTGGAATATTGAGGCTTAAGCAGAATTCCTAATTTAAAACAAACAAAAAAAAAAAAAAAACATGAAAGCAAAGGCTCAAGGATAGATATCAGAGCTTTGGAGGTAGTAGGGGGGCTGACTAGGGGGGTAAGGCACTTGCCTTGAAAACACAAAGTCCTGCCTTTGATCCCCATGATCAGCATAAAAATGCCCTAGAGAGGTGGAAAAGGAAAATCCCTGGGGCTCATTGGTCAGCTGCTAAGCTCCAAGCCAATGAGAGACCATTTTAGAGAAGTAGACAGTGTTCCTGAGGTAAGATGTAAAATAACCTTTGACCTCCGCCTGCATATGCATACACGTACCTGCACACAAGAGTATTCCTTAAAGAGAAATAAATAATTATTCACAAGAGATTTGCCCATGGTAAACTTACAATATTAACTATCCAATGAACAGATAATCCTTCAATAATACTGAAGTAGGTTGTCTGACCAGAGAAGCCTATGGCTGCCAGCTTCAGGGAAGAACCTGGGGCAAGCTTGGACTCCCATAGCCCAGCTCACTGTTTTCCTACCGATTCCATTTCCCCAATCTCCGCTCTATGCTCTGGTATATTCTGCACCCCAACCATTCATGCCGCCTAACATATACATAAACACAGCATTTAAGGTTAGATTTGTAATAGAACCCACTTCTCAACTGAACTGCTCATTCCTTTTCAGGCAGAGAAGTGTCTTTTCATCTGTTTCCAGTACCTAAAAAGATGCTGCCACAGAAGACATTCGCAAACACCTATTAAGATGGGTATATCTATTACTCAGTTGATCCATAACTTGCCCCACAAATGCCACCCTCTCACTCCCTGCCTCACCCAATACCAACAGAGAGGGGTCTCTCTGGGCGTGAATGGTGTGGAGAAGCTGAATAGCAGTCTAAAGAGTGTGGCCCAGGATCAAGCCTTGCTTCACTACATGTTCCAGCTTAAGACCCGGTTCCAAACTGAGATTTCCATCTGAAGAAGAAAGGTACTCATGGAGCTTCCCACGATAATATGGCAGCTTCCATTTCAGTGGCTGACCTCATTCTCCTCTCCATTTCTATAAACCACAATAACTGAAAGATTCCTTTCTGAGTCGGGCGGTACTGGTGCACGCCTTTCATCCCAGTGCTTGGGAGGCAGAAGCAGGTGGATCTCTGTGAGCTTGAGGTAAGCCTGGTCTACAGAGCGAGTTCCAGGACAGCTCTCCAAAGCTACCAAAAAAAAAAAAAAAAAAAAAAGCCCTGTCTCAAGGGGGGGGGGGGCTTCTCTTCCACTAGATTTTAAGTAAAGAAGAGCCATTGTATATGCACAACTCTACACAGGGAAAAATCTATGCTGAATAAGGGTGTAAGCACTAATGCAAAAAGGAAGTTGTCCCCGGAAATGTTAAGAAGTACTCAACCAAAATAGAAAAAATAGAAAAGGTCACAGGATTAGGAAAAAGCATCTGATGTCAAAGACACAGAAGTGATGAGAACCGTGAAACATGGAAAGTTCTCGTCCTAATACACTGTCTAGAGGAGTGTATTCAAAACAATGTCAGGAAAACCCAGGCTATGGATTCTGTCCTGGGATTTCAACATCCATCAGGAGAGGAAGAAAAAAAAAATCAAAAAAGAAATGAGAAAAAATGAAGTGCTACAGGCCAGCCCTTGGGAATAAACCAAGAGAATTATTAATGAGGACTCTTTAACAGTCTTAACAGCCCCAGATCAAGTTAGAAGGCATGCTACCCTGGACTGGCTAGACTGATAAAGGGCTTTACACTTCAGAAGATTAACTTCCTGAAGAAACTTTTAAAAACATAAAAACAAAGCTTAAAAACAACTATCCTAGAAGTTTAAAAAGGAAACTGAAAAAGGAAGCCAGAGATAAGAAACTCACCAAAGGGAACATTTACCAAATGCCCCATGCTGAAGCAACACAATATGATGGGCCATCAGCCCAGGTCCTTGGCCAAATTCATGCGTCAACAGCTATCACCGTCTCTCTACATGTAAGTGACAGATCTGGGGACATATTAGCAAGTCACCTCACTCTGTCACCCTACGTGTGCATCTGACCGTCACCTCCTGGTTCCCGGTGGCTGCTGTAATTCCAGATCAGAATATGTCCGAAACTGAGTACATACATACTGACTCCCCTCATGCTCAAACCCAGCTGCTGTATCTCAGGTTAAAAACGCAAATTAAAATCTGCACTTTATACCAACAGTAAACAACTAGGCATCAAGAGAAGGGAAGTCCATTTAGCTTTGGTGGTCTCTACTTATCCAGAGCTCAACAAAATTACATCGAGGGGAGGGTAGGGGGTGTCTTCAAAGGTTTGAAAAGGGGATTGAAAAGACAGCTCAACAGTTAAAGGCCTGAGATCTGAGTTGGGTTCCTGGAACTCACGTGTGGAGAGAACCAATTCCCACACGTTGTTCTCTCTCATCACCTAGCACATCATGACATGCCAGTCCTCACAAAGTAAGGACAATTTTAAAATTCTAAAAAAAAGAGAGGTTAACACTCGGCATTGGCAGTTGAAGAGGAAGCCATCCACAGCATTCTCGGGTTGTAGCTGAGAGACATGTCCACACAGGAATCTGCACACTGGTTCAGGGACCATGTCTCACACCACCCAAAAAGTGGAAATAACCAAAATGTCTACCGCTGAATACTGACGGCCAAGCTGCATGATCTGCAGTCACCCAGGAGACACACCTCTGCACATGTTTGCTAGGGAGCTTCTACCCAGGGTTAGACGAGGTGGGTGAGAGGGCAAAGGTGTCCATGGGCAGGAGGACTAGAATGATTTTTTTTTTTCAATGAGAGAATGTGCTGAGCATCGGCATTCACTGATCCCTTGGGGACCGTAGTGACCACACTCTTGCTGCTTGACTGTCCCACCACTACGGACTAGATCCTCAAACTGAACCAAAATAAGGCTCCTCAGGTTGCTGAGTCAAGCATTTGTCACACCAACAGGAAAGCAATGAATCCACTTGACAGATAACTCAGTCAAATGCACAATTTCATAATACGGACAATTCGGAATGAAGAAGGAATGGAGTGTCAGTACACATCCCATAATGAACTAACCTCCCACTCACTTCCTCCCTCCCACTTCATGACGTGAGCTGTTCTGTCCTTGTGCCCTGCTCTCTACCTTGATGCCCTGCCTTGCACTGGCCCCAAAGACAGGGAGCCTCTGAAACCCTGAGCCAGAATTAACTCTTCTCACCTCAAGATGTACTATCCAGGTATCCTTTCTGTGGTAAGAGATGACCAACACACTTGAGTTCCAGAAACTGTGCGTGTAAACTGGTGCCGCGTGTGGTGTGTGAACTGTTATCTCAGGATATCCACTAAATAAACAGAGGAAACTAGGGAAGGACTGGTGGGTAAGTCATCCCTACTCACACCATGTTTTACTGTTCATTTTTCAAACGATAACCTATCTACTAAAATCTCATTTAGGAATATTTTTTCCACTGTCCACTCACTTCTTTTCTCTTATCTACATAAAAAGACAAGTTGAAGTTTTAAACATAGTTTTAAACTTCAGATAAAGAAAATTATTTCTCCTATTTAGGGAGCCAATACACAACTGAAAAATCCTGACTAGAACTAGACCTAATTCAACTCAGAAATCTTCAGACAGTGAAGAGAAGGAGGAGGAGGATGTCCTAGCATCTTTGCACTTGCAGAAATGTTTAAAAGAGTCTCTGCGGGCTGCAAATATTAAGAGCACTGGAAAAACATGCAAGGTGCACTTCAATCCAGCTCCTCACAAGAAAAACCTGTGACGAGGGACAGCTTCTTATAGTATTTATGCCGCCATAGCACTGCTTATCATAAAAAAGTCACCCTTAAGTCAGCCACACAATGCCAGCAAGGTTCATCACTGAGGTCAATCTTTTGCCTCCAGAGGTTCTAGCTAAGACAACAATATACCTTGGAAGAAGGTACAACAAAAGTCTCAGAAAAATGTCTGTATAGGTCTGCCTCTGTGGGGAGTCTCCTGTAACACAGGCTCTAAAGAGAAAGCTACAAGGGCAAAAGACCACGTACTCAAGACTCCTGCATCCTTTCTTGGAGACACTGAGTGCCATCACTGTGCTCTGAATCCAAATTCTCTGGTATGTCTCTGCCACTGTTGGTTTTCCTGGCCCCTTCAGTCACCTTTCCCATGTGTGCCTTTGCTGAAGTTTACCACCAAGGATCCTGCAGGCCACTATGCTCACCCAGACCACAAAGCAAGGAGCAGAAGCTTGAGAAATGAAGAGCCAGAGAGGGTGGAGATATTCAGGACACAAAGGGGGGAAATGCCAGGCACACAGACCACTGTCTGAACTGAGCCACAATGACAGACCAAAGACCTCAAAGCATGATAAATCTTGGTCTGGTCCTGATGAATAGAATATTTCAAACTGTTTGCTTATTAAATGTTTCCTTTAAGAAGATTTTGTATTAACATCAAATTGTTGTGAAAAAAAAATTGTACACTGTGAAGATTTGTCTCTGCCAAGATACCTTCTGATTAACATTATAAAGAGCGGAACAGCCAATAGCTAGACAGAGGATCAGAGGGACTTCCGGAAACAGATAGGAACTCTCGGAAGAACAGAGGTGGGATATGCCAGCCAGACATGGAGGAGGTGAGACCCATGGTCCTGAGCAGAGGGAATGAGCCACATGACAGAACATAGAAAAGGGGGTTAATTTAAGTTTGGAGAACTAGTTAAGCCTAAGCTAAAGCGAAGTTTTCATAATTAATAAGACGTCTCCGTGTCGTGATTTGGACCTGCCAATCCAACTCTATCAAACAGTTAAATGTTAAGGCTTTGGATCAGAAAAATCTAGCACAGAATTAAGAAGGGTGAAACACTCTCACCATGCTATGTGTGTATGTCGTTTGTGCAAGTGCATGTATGTATGTGTATATATGCATGTTCCTATGTATATTCATGTGGGAGTCAGCATACACATGTTTATACACGTGGAGATCAGGTCAACATCCAGAGCTGTTATTCCAACATAGACAACTGCTTTGAGACAGTCTCTCTCTGGCCTGGAACTTGCCAAGTAAGTAGTCTAAACTGGCTGGCAGAAAGCCGTATATTCCTTCCTCCACACCCTAGCACCAGGATCACAGGCTCATGCCCCCATTTCTGGTTTTTGTTATACGGGTTTTGGGGATCGACTCAAGCCCTTGACTTTACTGAGTGAACTACATTCCCGGGCCCTGTGATAATTTTTAAGTATACCCTTCATTTGGAAAAGCTTGGTATCTATCTATTTTAAAAATAGAGAATTTAATAAATTTTCCAATTTTAGCTTTATAGAACTCTTCCCAATGGACCAGCATCTGCATAGAGACAAGTCAGAGTCACAGGGTAGGGAAATACCATGTGTTCTTCCGGGACACCCAGTGTCTTCGGTCTTCAGTCATGTCTCTGTGCAAAAAAATTCACTTTTGAAGGGAGGACTGGAAAATTCTGGAACTGAGGACTCTTTATGCTGGCTAGTCAGCTGCAAAAGCCTGTTCTGGGCAAACTGGATCATAAAGATGAGGCCAAAATTACCAAAACACAAAACTGGGGCAAAGCAATGAAGAAAGATAGCAAGATAGCTTTGGGAGCCTGGCTATCTGTGCCAATGGGGAGTCCTCAGTTGCTTTCCAAGCTAATCACATTTGAACATATTGGATTTTAAAATTCTTTTCATTAGTAAAAATGAGAGACAGAACTTTGAATCCTGAAGCCGTTCACCGTATTACCAGAGCTTTCCACAAACAGCTGCAAACTAGAGAAAAGAAAATCTCAGTCAGAGATAGAGAAGGCGGCCAGGGACCCAGCTATGGGACAGGCTTTGCGCTAGGGGCAACAAGGTGGCTTTGAGTAAGGGATGAACGTGAAACACGTCATATTTCGGGGGCTATCTCTGGCTTGTCTGGAGAAATCCAGCAAAAAATTTAGAAGCAAACAGACCAGTAAAGACAACTCCAAGCACCAGCAAGGCACGGGCACGGAGCCCAGGTAGCCACAGAAATGAAACAGACCTGGCAAGGTCTGAATTCAGGAGGCACTGCCAACGGAAAGCCCAGAGTTTAGAATGAAATACCAGACGTGGGGGGGCGGGGGCGGGGGGGGGGGGGGAACCATTGTGGAGGCAGCATAAAGACCAAGAGGGCAGGGGGCGGGGCCTCACTAGACAATAGTCAGCTACAGAGGGAAGGAAAAAGAACAGCAATGGGCGGGGCTTGTCTGGCTGTTAATTTGCATAAAACAGAAGGTGCTTTGCAGTGTGATGGAGTCTGATCTAGATAAAAAGAGGTGACAGAGGTGAGAAGAAGTGAACCATACCCAAACAACCAATGCTTAGTAAGCACCCCTTAGGTGTGTGTGTAGTGTGTGACTTTTTGCTGTGTACCTTTTATTTCACTTTTATTTGATGTGAGTGCAGTACCCATGAAGGCCAGAAGAGGATGACAGAACCCCCAGAGGTGTGGGGAATCCAACAGTGGGCCTGCAAGAGCAGCAGATGCTCTCTTAATGGCTGTGCCATCTTTCTAGCCACTGTTAGATATGTTTTTGTTAAGAACACCACATTATAGAAGAAGTAATAAATGATTGAGCAGCAAGGTCAGCAGTGCATACAAAGTATCTCTGCTATGTACCTGACCAAGAATGTCAATGACAGATTATGCTGGGGCGATGGGGATCATATATTTATATAAGGCAGATAACTGTTCAACTTACTTGAATTATTAATATATTTTAGATAACGATTTTTCAGATTTACTCCCAACTCTACCATTCAAAAAACAAGTATGTTTATACTTAAGAAAATGTGCTGGTTTGAAATAAAATGGCCCCAGAGGGAGTGGAATTATTAGGAGGTGTGGCCTTCTTGGAGTAAGTGTGGTGTTGTTGAAAGAAGTGTGTCACTGTGGAGGCAGGCTAGACTCTGAAGTACATGCTCAAGCCACACCCAGCTTCTCAGACCACTTCATGTTGCCTATGATTCAAGATGGGCTCTCAGCTATTTCTCAAGCACCATGACTGCCAGCATGTCACTATGTCAAACCATGATGATAATGGATTAAGCCTCTGAAAACCTAAGCCATCCCAATTCTTTCTTAATGAGAGTTTCCATAGTCATAGTGTCTCTTCACAGTGATAGAAACCCTAACACTTCTGAGACAGAAATGTACAAAGAAAAATATTTATATAATTACAAAACAGAATAAACAAAAATTTGTACTCATTTTTTAAAAGACGATGTTATTAGAAACAATTCCATTCCAATGATATAAATGCAATTGTTCTTAGAGTTTAGATGCTTCCCGAATGCGGCACAGCTCACTTTCTAAACAGCTGTTGTGTGCCACAATGTTAAGACATGAATGGCCCAAAAATGGGGAATCTGCTAAGTACTCTCATATGAAAATCTCAGTTTCATAAAGGAAAGGTCACCCCAGGTTCTGCTGTGGGAATATGTTCTGGTACATTATAAATATTTCTCCCCTCTACCGGTTTAATAAAACACTGATTGGCCAGAAGGCAGACAGGATGTGTGGGTGGGGATGCCAGACTAAGAAAACTCTGGGAAGAGGAAAAGCAGGGCAGAGACACCGGCAGATGCAGAGGAAAGAAGGCCAGAATACTGCTCTGAGAAAAGGTACCAAGCCACTTGGTTAATCACAGGTTAGTTTAAGAGTTAAGAGTTAGCAAGTTATATGCCTGAGCCATAGGCCAATCAGCATGACATTAATGTAAGCTTCTATGCATTTCTTTGGGATTTCGGAATTGCTGTTCCAGATCTTGGGGCTAATCTCGCCCAGAAACTTCATATTACTAGTTTCCATTGAAGAAGGGTCACCCTAGGTTCCATGGAGAAAGGTTACCACCCCAGATCCATAGATAAAGGGTCACCCCAGGTTCCAGAGTGAAAGGGTCACCCCAGGATTCAGGGTAGATTCACCTGGACTGGTGTAGGTCTGTCAAGCACAATAGATGAATGAATGAACAGTTTCACAATGATTGGGTTTTTTAAATAACTTATTCTTTGATTCTTTAAGAATACTAGGTAATGAGGTGTTTCTGATCTCAAATTTTTTTTCAGGTATATTAAAAATAATATAGCACTTTTACAATAACAACAAAAAAATCTCTACAACCACGAATGTTCAAAAGGCAAAGACTTCTAAATCCCCAAATAAATCAAATATTCAGCTAATGTTTCCCACTTGGGCAAATCACCCACCTGCTGGGCTGCTTCTCCATTCACCAAGTGGGGCATCATGGCCACCTCCCCATTGAGCAGGGGTGGCAGTTCCAGGGGGATCTGGTCGGTCATCATCATGGTGACGTACATTCATGGAGAACTGCCTTCAACCTGCTACCTGCAAGAGAAACACCCATGATTTTAAAAAGACACAAAGAGCAGACGCTAAAGTTACCAAAGGAGGGATCAAAGTATTCTCAGCTGAAGTACACAGGCCTCTTGTCACAGCGTACTGCTGCTAAGTATTCTGTCAGTCCCCCGTAGCAGAACAGAGGAACAAGAATATAAGCAGAACTCAAAGACCAAAACCAGGCTCCCTGCATTTAGTTTAAAACTTTAAAACATGAATAATGGTAACGACCCTGCCCCAGAAATACAAGGATAAAATGAGATGGCATTTTCTAAAATAATCATTAATGTGCATGGCACATATGGGCAAGTACCCACAGAGGCCAAGACAGTGTTATATCCAATGAGGGTGCAGTTACAGGCAGTTAGTTGAGAGCTACCCAGTATAGCTGCTGAGAAGGGCACACCACTCCTCTGCAAGAGCGACAAGTGTCTTTGACCACTGAGCCATCTCTCCATCTCCAGGGAGACATTTTGAGATGGCAAAAATGACAAACAGAAACTACAGTGGTCATCATTAAGGTAATGACCAAAACAAAAGATACATCACAAAAGAACTATACTTGTCATTCACAAAAAGCTTTCTCTTTCATTAAGATCAAAATAATTTAGAAGCATTTAACACAAGTGAATTGAGTAATACATACACTGCAGCTTCAATTACCAAGCTAAATGGCTAAGTAACTTGATAACCACGTATGTTCTAATTGTTTCCCTAATCAGTTCTTTGAGTCAAACACATAGGGTCTCTCTTACTCAGTCACTCTTCAGGCTCCTCTGTATCTACAACACACCCAAGCCAGTTGGGCTCAAAAGCTGAATAAACGAAATTCACACATATGTCAAAAACAGAATGAACTCAAAACAGCCTTTTTTTCCTCACATTAACTGCACCCTCCTCCGCCAGACTGAAGGCCACCATAGCCTGCTCCGTAAAAGATATGTGTGCATTCATGCACTGTGTCATAAAACGTCTAGAAGCATGTTAAAATATTTGTGTGTATGTGTGTGCGCACTCACTTTCAAGTATGTGTGTGATATGTAAAAATCATACATACCCAATTTTAAATGATTTCAGAAGAAAACTGCCATTTATTTAAAGGCCAGAGTTTCATCATTCATAAAAACTCCCTTAAAATTTCTCATTCAAAGCTATTTGATTAATGAATACCTTACTGTTAATGTTCCAGTCAGTCCAAATGCAACAGCAAATTCTTTGGTGGCTGCCTTGGACTTGTACCAGACAAGCATAATAACAAATTATGTATTTCATCCCTGAACACCTCTACTCTAACATTATGCATGCTTCCTCTTCATCTCACCCACAAGAGGCTCCCTTCCTGAAAGTGTCTAATGACCTAAAGGCCATCCAAGAGATAATGTCTTTACTTTTAAATAGGTAAAATTTTATACTATCCACTCTAATTTCATATGAAAAAAATAATTATTTAAGATCCAAACAAGGAAGCCCTTTCCAAACTAGGAAGTACATTCCATAAGAAAATATCTTACACTATCTATCTTGGTAGGACTCACAACTACACAAATGCGGTGGAGCCTGGAGCTCCCACATTCAAACCAAGATAAGCCTGTAGACATTATCGCAGCTTAACTGTGTGATTTTTGATGCAAATAAGGAGCGATCATGTACATGTTCATTTTATTTCTACATTTAATTTTACTAGTTTTAAAGGAACAAATTTGCTACTTTTTTCTCAAATGAACCCTTTCTTCAGTGTAATGTTTCATTTGATATTTCCTAAAAAATATATTAGCCAATCAGCACTTAGGAGGAAGAGGCAAGTGGATCTCTATGAGTTCAAAGCCAGCCGGCCCTACAGAGTAAGCTCCAGAATAGCAGGGGCTACACAGAAAACCCTGTCTTGAAAAACCAGAAAAGGAGGAGGAAAAGAAGGGAAGGAGGGAGGGAGGGAGGGAGGGAGGGAGGGAGGGAGGGAGGGAGGGAGGGAGGGAGGGAGGGAGGGAGGAAGGAAGGAAGGAAGGAAGGAAGGAAGGAAGGAAGGAAGGAAGGAAGGAAGGAAGGAAGGAAGGAAGGAAGGAAGGAAGGAAGGAAGGAAGGATATGGTAGGGACAAGAGAGACAGTTCAGTTAGCAAAGTGATTTCTTGTGCAAACATGAGAACAGAGCGGTTGGTTTTCATTTGTAATCTCAGTGCTAGGGAAGTGGGGACAGGAGAATCCCCAGGGTTAACCAGACAACCCACCTAACCTAATAGATGAGCTTCAGGTAACTATGAGACCCTTTCTCAAACAATAATCAAGACAGCACCATCTAAAGACCAACACCAAGGTTGACCAACGTGCACATGTGCAACAACAGACACACAGACGCACAGGCACACACACACACACACACAGAGGGAGAGGGAGCATGCTTACAGTGATGTATATTTGGGCTCCTGTTTAGTCTAACTACTCTCTGCTCTTTTCCCTTGCTCTTCCCATACAGGAGCTTCCGACAGTTTCTGGAAAAAGTGACAAAGATTGGTTGATGTGGGAATGTCTTTCCATATGCTATGAATAAAGGAAATGTTTTGACCTATATTGGGCATCTTAGGAGTAAGCAGAGGAATTGGGGCAGAGACAGAAGGAGGAGGGTAGAGTCAAGAGAGACACAATTCAGCCACCCAAGATTCAACATGTAATGTAGCACAAGTTTACCATGAGCCACATGGCAGGGCAGATTAATGGAAATAGACTTAATTAAGACTAAAAGAACTAGCTAGCAATATGTCTGAGATTAATATAAGTGTCTGTGTGTTTCAATGGGACTTTGGGATTGCTGGTCCAGATAAGCAGTGACAGGCAGATTCAGGTTAGGCCAGAAAGGCCGGGCCAGACACCCACTACTACAGACGGTGCCCAATGTGGGCTGAACACCTGAAAAGCCACAGCGCAGGGCAGACTCAGCAGGTAAAGCAGTGCTGCACAGACTAGCATTTTAAAAGCTCTTCTGGTTTAAAAAAATGATAAATTATACACAATAAAATGGATTCAGATGGAAAAAAAACTTCTAAATGGCTTACAATGTGTGTGGAAAAGAAAACGTAGATTGGGAGAGAAAAAAAGAAGGTAGAGAAAGTTCTTTTACGTAGAGAAATAGAGTAATAAAAATATAATAAACCACAAGAAGATAGAGAATATACAAAGAGTCTGGATTATGGTTATTATTGTGTCTTCTTTTAATTTTTTAACTGTTAATGAGCTAACTGCAGAAAGACAACTGATCGCAAAGACTGCTAAGTTAAACAAGAATATATATTTTGAAGGTATCTTGACTTTGAAATTTGTATCTAAGGATATGTTGCTGTGGAAAAGAGGTTCTGCTTTGGTTTCCACAGAACATTGGAATTGGATTGCTTCCAGGCAAGTATGTTTCCATCAACCAAGAGCACCTCAAAATTCTCTGATGGAGAAGAGATGGTCACATCAGTTTTACGGCTATAGACTAAGATGATCCAGCTTCAGGACCCTCAGAAGATTGTCAGAACCCCTTAATCAGCAGCTATGCCCAAATTCCCAAAATATTGTTTATAAACATTTGTTTTCATTATAAACAGTTAACAGTCATAGTCAATCTCTTTCTAAGAAAAAGAATATGGCATACAAATGATATTAAAAAGATAGATTACATTACTATAAAAATCAGCTGTTAATCTCAAAATATTTTACATTGGTATGGATTTTGGTTTACTGATACAAATTTAAGGTCAATGTTATTATGTTCTATGTATATTTCTATTCTTGTTTAGGATACTGTGTTTATGTAATTCCTTTAAAATTGTAATGTATAATTAAAAATGCAGATTTAATAGTCATCTGTGATAACAAAACTTATAGTTATGTTAGAGTTTTTTTAGGTATACAAAGATATATTTTAATTAAGACTGGTAATCTTCAAACACTTCAAAGACCTACAAAATATGGTACTTAAAATATTTTCAGAACTTGGACTTTTCTGGACAATGAGACAAGTCTGCTTCTGGAAGCACCAATTTACTTCAAGAGAATGATGGACATCGAAGAAACTTCATGTGGAGTTTACTTTCTTTGGTTAGGTTAGCCACTGGACAAGAAACTGTTCTTGTATTGACTGCCTGACAGTATGCTGTATAAACTGAACACACAGGTTCCATAGGAATGTGATCTTTGAACTTTGGCAGAACAAGCTGAAATGGTCTTTCAGTTTCCTACTTCGCGGAGAAAACTGCCAGATATTCTTTAGGACACAAGGAGAAGCGATTAATGAACTATGCCAGAATGGGCAGAGCAGTCCTTCAGATTTCCTGATTCACTGCAAGGTATGCCAGAGACTCTGGGCCTGTAGGCTGAAAATGGATGCCCCAACTTTATAAAGAAACTTTCAGTGACTATCCAGGCAGACAGGTGTCATCTCTGTCATTTCTAGATTTTAGAAGTTGCTTGCACTTCATGTTTACATGAGTAATATTATATCCTTCTGTGGTCTTTAATACAGCTGAAGATTAGATAGTTATAGGTATAGTTTTTCTTAGTTATTTTAAAAGGTATATTGGATATGAAACCTTAAATTCACAAGGATAAGGTAGATGATAGAATATTTTCTTTAATTTTGTTAAATACAAATAGACTAGATATTATAACTATAATTCTTGCTTGATAGCTGTTTTGTTATATGCAATTTTGCTATGATGAAATTGAAACCTTCCTTTTTGATTAGACAGAAAAGGGTAAGTAATGTGGGAATGTCTTTCTATATGCTGTGAATAAAAGACTGTTTGGGCCTATATCAGGCACCTTAGGAATAGGCAGAGGAATCGGAGCATAGGTAGGAGAAGGAGGGTAGAGCTAAGGGAGACACCATCCAGCTGCCCAAGATCAACATGTAAGGTAACACAGGTGAGCCACAGGCCACAAGGCAGGACAGAATAATGGCAATGAGCTGAATTAAGATGAAGGAGCTAGCTAGCAATGTGCCTGAAACATAGGCCAAGCCACATGTAATTAATATAAGTGTCTGTGTGTTTCATTGTTGACTTTGGGATTGCTGGTCCAGATAAGCGGCAGTGGGCAGATTCACACTCTGGAGCCAGACAGGGCCAGAAACCTTGTGTTACAGGTGATGACTTCCCTCTTCCAGAAAAGAACACCAAGGTCCTATCCCATGGAGATGGCACAACATCCCCTGAACCATCTCTTAGACGACATGGAACCTGAACTCTGTTGTCCAACAATAAGGCTGGAATAAACCAACTGTAGATCTTGCCCCCACCCCACCTGTAGGTCCTGGAATTCCCACCATTATGTAAGAGTATATAGAAAAGAAAAAGGGTTGGGAGGTTAGGAAAGAAGGTGCTGGAAGAATGGTCCCTTCATCAAGATCTGCTGACAGTTAAAGCTATTTATGCTGCATATAGTCCAACACTAACACTGTTTAAACTGGAGCTGAGTCTCAACCAGATACAAAACTCAAGTATTCCAGGTCTCCTAGGACTAAAGAGTAACACCACCAAGTCTAACTCTGACAATTCCAGTTTTAAAGCCTTTCTGGTTTTCTTCACCTTGAGTAACAGGACCTGCTATCAACAAGACATAGCCTATCCAACCCCATTAGCAGCACTCTCATACCCAAGTATCAATCCCAGAACAGGGCTAGATTCCAAGTTCTGCAAGAATAGGATGTGTAGACCATAAAACCAACATACATAAACACAGCACACAAACACACATAGCATGCAGAGAGAGGAAGAGAGATCTTATACATGATGTATAAAATTTTAGAAAAACATTAACTCTATCTTCAGCAGACAATAAGGTACCCAATTGAGACAGAAGAGACATCCATACAGCCGGCATTTAAATGGCCAATTCTGTGCTCCACAAGCACACACCAGACACTTCTGATTTGATAAGAATGAAAGGAAGCACAGAAGAAATCCATTTTCTCCAGATACACAAGGCAACCACCTATCAAGTTGCCCCTTAAATGACTCAGGACAGAAATAGCCTAGCACCATGACTACAGAGAGAACAAGAGACAGGCAAACAGGAGAACTGTAAAAGATGAAAACATACAGATAAAGAGAAAAGTGGGGATATACAGTGATATCTTTTTGGTGGAAGGCTAACTATCCAGCAGGTATACTTGTAACAATTTGAGGTGGAAAATTACAAATTTTCTTCATTACATGACTTACAGCTCTTAATAAAACGTTATTGCTTACAACAGTAAGTTCAATCATAAGGAGATGACCTGCCTGGGAGTTTCTGTAGCGTCTGGTCTTAGGTACCCAAAGAAACATATCTGCTTTGAAGTGTTTCTTGTTATTTTTTCCCACTTATAAAGATGAGTCCGGCTATGTAGCACAGGCTAGTCTCAAACTTGTGCTGGGAATTATAAACATTCCACCATACAGTTAGCTCTTGTGAGTTATTATATTCAGATATTATATTGTGTCCTACATCCCAGGCGTGGGCACGCATGCACACACACACGTTATAGTGGGTTTATGTTCTTATATTGTAAACAATTGTCCCACCTACTAGTTTAAAAAAATGCTGATTGGCCGAAGGCAGACAGGAAGTGTGGGTGGGGCCACCAGACTAAGAAAACTCTGGGAACAGGAAGAACAGAACAAAGATGTCACGGAGATGCCAGAGAAGCCAGTAGATGACACCTATGCAAGCTGCATGGCTGAGCAGGATAAGAATCATGGGTTAATTTAAGAGCAAGAGCTAGCTAACAATATGCCAGAGCCATAGGCTGATCAGCATAAAATTAATATAAGCATTTGTGTTTTTCTGTGGGTCAGAACTTTAAGGCTAGGCTGGAAAGGCAAAGCCAAAAACAATACAATACACACACACACACACACACACACACACACACACACATGTGCATGCACACACACATTATTCACACAGTATCAATGACCACTTTTTCTCATCTCAGAACTACACTGTAAGTTTGCTGCCCTTTACTCTGAAACCCCAATTGTCACTTATATGCACAAAAGAGGGGTGGCCTCTGGGTGAGGCCTCGAAAACTCCTCTGGATAACTTAAAACACCATCTTCCTTGCCACTGCTTCCTTATCAACTTCAGGAGCAGCCAAGGAGCCAATGTGTATTCTCTGGGTAAAGATGTACACCTCAGTTGGGAAATCTCAGGAGTAGCCACACTAAGGAAATATTTGTTTACTCGGCCGTCTGCCCAAGGGAAATCTACCTTAAGACTCATGTATTTTAGTCAAAGAAGCACCATGCCCATATGATCTGTCAACAGCGCTCTAACAATGTATCCATCCTTAAAACTATTAACCTTCAAACGCTATAAAACTAGCCAGAAAAAATAAATGAGGTGGACTGGGTCTTCAGTACACTCTTCTAACCTGCTAAACTTAGTCCTCACGCACACACAGCTTTCTCAAGGTTCACTGTCTTACTTTGACCTAGACTTTCAGCTCAAAGGAATTTGGTAACCACAGGCCCTCACAACCTCTCCCCTTCACCACACGTCAAAACACTAAAGCCACAAGGCTTCATACCCAACCAACTGTGTTCTGAATGAAAGGGGCAGATGCCACGTGAGCTCTTATGCTTCACAGAAGCTGCGAGAGCAAAACCCTGGTTGACTGCTAGCCAGGCCACACCCACCATTAGCTCCAGAGCTCTAGAGTAGGGGACAGGCCCTCCAGAAATGAAAAGAAAGCTCTTCACTGTTAATAAATTAATTCCCTTGCTAAAGACTACCTTATTTTAAAATACCCTTATAAAGGGCCACCAGTTTCTCTATCTCTCTCTGGACATTTGGCATGGTGCTTTTTCTTCTTTGGCCTGGACTTTTCTTAAACACATAAAGCCCAAATTCATGAAAAACCTGATGTGTAGAAGAAGGGAGCTGACAGCCAGTCTCCAGAGGAGCAGCTGTGCACAGGAAGAATGTCCTCCTTAAAGATCCAGCCCTAAACACTATGGGAGTTCTTACATCTGCAAACCTGCCTTCAAATTAGTAACAAAATGTCCTGGTCCTCACTCAGTGGGCCAATGATCCAAATTTCCATACATTCATTGATTCAAGATGTGAGCTAAGAGTACAGAATACAAATTAGCTTCAGATGACAAGAGAAACAGAACACCAAAGGGGACAAGGTAAGGCCACCACAGCCCA
Source organism: Phyllotis vaccarum (assembly GCA_033318265.1). Lineage (NCBI taxonomy): Eukaryota > Metazoa > Chordata > Mammalia > Rodentia > Cricetidae > Phyllotis > Phyllotis vaccarum. The sequence goes on along the minus strand of JARWLC010000010.1, from coordinate 31,038,757 downwards.
AGGAGCAGGGCAAGCAAAGCCAAAGAAAAGCTCAGGCCCCATGCTCGCCTCCAAATATGCTCTAAGGACGGCGTGGAGCAACTCAGAACCCACCAGTCAGTTTGAACTTTTGTTTCCATGGCCAAATTCCAAATGCATGTTTTTGCATATGTGTGTGTCACATATGTTCTTGTGTGTATATATGTTCAAATGTGTGTGGGCACACATATACAAGTGGAGGGGAATCTGAAGGCTATTTATTGAGGTGCAGTTTCCCGCTGAACTTGTAGCTTGAAAATTCTGGCTAGTCTGTCTAGCCAACTCACCCCAAGCCTCTTTTTCCTCACCCACAAATGCACGTTTCTAAAACCAATAAACACAAGGACCTAAAAGGAACCTGCAAATAATCTCAAAGTCAATGCTTTCCGGTCACTAATGTTAACTTCTAGACCACATATAGTTAGCATCTTTTCCGATGATAAACAGACTAGGCACTATCAGACAAGCTAGCTACCATGGAAATATTTCAATTCTACATGCTACATGTAACATATTGCCATGGGCTCACTGGAAAATTCACAGCTCAATTTAAATTTCATGAAAAGCTCCTTCTCTATTAAAAGTGCCAACTGAAGCCAAGTAGTATATACCTGAAGTCTCAGCCACTCAAGAGCCAAGGCAGGTGAACAGCCAATACAGTGGTACAGTATTAAAAACAACCCAATCAGTTTCTACCAGTGAAACTAATGCCGGTCGAGTTTCTGAAAACTGTGACTGCTGTGCCAGAAAAATGTTCCAGCTATCTCACACTAAAAGTGGCTTTTCTAATGGTTCTGAGAAATGGGGAAACTGTACATATAGTCACAATAATACGGAAACTTTGTGAAATCATCAGGAGCCCAGTGAGGGACTGTGCTGTTGGGGGTGGGGTGTGCTGTTGGAGGGGGGTGTGCTGTTGGAGGTGAGGGAGGGACTGTGCTGTTGGAGGTGGGGGGCTGTGTTTGTTGGAGGGGGGCTGAGCTATTGGAGGTGGGGGGGCTGTGCTGCTGAGGTGAGAGAGGACTGTGCTGTTGGATAGAAGTTAGAAAGGCTATTTTAAAAACTACTATACTGTACGTTTTCTGTTCAAATAATTTAACCATGAGATAGCTGAGGTTTTACAAGGAACTGAAAGACAGGCTTCTAAATCACTTTCAACAGAAAAACAAAACCTAATAAAACTTAAGTGATGATAGACATTTGTGTAACTGATTTGTGTTTATGTTGTAGTTGTAGTAAAGGGAGGGAGGGAGGGAGGGAGGGAGGGAGGGAGGGAGGGAGGGAGGGAGGGAGGGAGGGAGGGGGGAGGGGGGAGAGAGAGAGAGAATCAAAACTGGCACAGAATGATAGGGCAGAGAAGAAGAGGCTACACTCGAGAGCCTCCCCACAGGGTGGGAAGCTGTCTCCAAGACTGACAGCTTCCATCTCTTTTATTAGCAAGTGTCAGAAAGAAGGCCAGCAAAGGCAGCTCTTCAATGGACACTCTACCAAGCACCAACTGCCACTCCCATTCACTCTTCCCTTCTTGATCAGACACTAGTTTTGAAAAGTAAATCCTTGGCTGCTAATTCCAAACATTATCCTATGAAGCCTTTGCAGCAAAGCTAACCAAGATTTCTTTAGATGTATTTTGTATGTATGAATGTTTGGCTTGCATGCATATCTGTGTATCACATGTGTGCCTGGTGCCTGAGGAGGTCAGAAGAGGTTATCAGTTCCCCAACTGAATTTCAGATGGTTATGAGCCAATGCATTGTTGCTGGGAATCAAAATCGGGCCTTCTGCAAGCACGGGTGCTCAGTTTCACTGAGCTATCTCTCCAACCCCCCTATCCAGCCCCTAACCAGGGTCTTTTAATATAACAACTAAAGAGATAGCAACAGAATCAATAGAGGGGGAAAGGATTAGAACAATATGGAAGTATACCTCAATCTCCATTACCTCCAAAATTCAAGAAAACCTGCTCATCCATGCTCACACAGCTGTTAGAACACTTCCCTGGATCTTAAGAATAGGGCTTTTCTTTCCTTTCCAGGAGCACTACATATCAGCACAGCAGCCAGTTCAGCCTAGTGAAACTCCAACGTGACCACCAGGAGTCTGATGTGGGGATATCACCATTAGATACAAAGCCCAGAGTTTCCATGCACTAGATCTCTCCCGCACACTGTGTGATCGTGGGGAAGGTTCCTGGTGCCAGTAAATGGCTCCCCTTTTCCTGTTTTAGAAACCAAATTAATAGTTGGAGGGAAGAGAAAAACAGAGAAAGAGGGGTGACTGTAACTGAATTTTTCCTGTGATCCACTGCTGAATACAGCTCAATGAACCAGGGGGGAGGAGAGAAGAGACTGGATGCGGAGCTGCCCCAACACTGACTACCAGAAAATATGAATTCTAATCTGGGGTTTAGCAGTAATTGTTTTTTATGAAGTAACACAATTAGAAAGGTGGGTCCTTCAAGTTCCTTTCTGTTCTTAAGAGATGATGTTTTTAGCATCAGTTCCCTGGCATACTCATTTAATGTAGCTTTAAGTAAAGGTAGAATCAAAAAAAAAAAAGAATCTGGAAACCTAGGGGGCACTTAGGACTGCCTTCAGGCTCCTTATTAAAAGGAGAAAGCGCCTCACCAGAATGGTAAAAACACTGGGCTGCTGGCTGCTGGGTTTCTATGCTAATGAAATCTAATTTTACAGCTGAGCTCTACAGTGTGCAAGAAAGACGCGTGCCATGGCTTGCCACTTGAATGAAGGAAGGGGAGGTGATAATTGTTCATGCAGAAAACCTCTTGAGACATGAGCAGTACCTGGAGGTATGTGCCCAGCTGGTTGGTTGGGGCAGGAAGACTCTGGAATTTGCCTTCTTGTCTGATATGTGTTCATTAGTAAAGTCAAGAGGAATCTTAACCTTAAAAACATTCCAGCTTTTTGCATCCAATTAGAAGCAAAGAAGATTTGACCACAATCCTGTGAAATGGAATTCTTCCCATTAAAAATAATACTATAGCAGATCAAAATGAATGGTGAGCCCTGGTGAACTGGCCATTCTGCTTGAGAGAAAGGATGATAACTAGTTGGCTAAACAGGCCTATCTTCACACATCCACAGATATGGGCTGGGGACAGATCCCTAGCACACTCACTGTCCTCGGGTCAGCCTGGCACTTGAGGGGTCAGGACAGTGCTCACAGATGCTTCCTTTCTGTGACTTCTAAGCGACTTTGCTTAAATCATGCACAGTGTAGTCATGGCAGAACGCACAGACTTACTTGAGGAAAGTACTATTTTCAGGAGAAAAAAGAATCCAAATGAAAGTCACCATTAATATACAGAGGTTGCTTTCAGAGCACCCCCCACACATGCAAAACCTTTCTAGAAAAAAGGAAAACAAAAAATTACATCACTATATACACATACTCTCATGACCTCAAATCCACATCTCACACAAGCAGCACCTCAATCTACAAATCCTAACTAGATTCCAGGTCCCCTCATACCACAGTAACTCCCACACCCCTTTCTGACATCCCAAGGATGACAGTCTAGCATCACAGGAACATACCAGAACTATGAGCCCTTCTCACATACCTTTTCTAAGGATGACAGTTAAGAGAAAACATGTATTTTCAGTGAAATGTGGAATTTCATGTATATTTTCTTATATTCTTTTCCATGGAACACTATAAGGTAAGTCAGACAAGGGCAGACTGAGCCACTTTGAAAGCCTGCTGTATGGGGTGGGGGGGGGGAGACAAAGGTTAGAAACCCTGTGCTCCCTCCCAACCCCAGCCCATGCCTGGCACCCTGAAAGCACTGAGCGGGCCCTACTGTATTTCAGGTCTCTGCACAGGATCCCTGGACTCTCAGTATCTCTCTCTACCAATAGAATAAGTAATTGGTTCTAGAACACATGACTGCTAGACTGTTTCATATAGCTAAAGGGCACTTTATATCTCTACCAGGAGATCTAGTATGAATTAAATTCATCTGTAACTCATCTGACTCCTAACAACCAACTAATTTTTATTAAATATATATCACCACAAAGCATAGCACCCTTTCAAGGGGAAGGAAAGAGTCTTGTAAGCATAATCAATGGACTGCTTTCTGGAAGGGTCTGAGAGAGCTCCAGAACATCCCTGCAGCCTGCTGTCAGAGCATCTTTCACATCCCATGTGGCCTCATAACATTAATGTCAATGGTCAGCACCATTTTCATGACAACTTGAGTTGTAGGCCCAAGGAAAAGCAGGCAGAAGTTCAGGCGGTGGGTGGAGAGCCAGGGCTCTGGGAGGGCTCTTGTGATACCAAAGCTCTAAGAGAACACAACTGGATGAGCCAACAGCAAAATGTATGAGCTGCTGAGTTCTGACAATCAGATGACAAAATCCAGGAGTGTCAAAGGTGAATTCCAAAGATGCCCTAACGGAGTCAACCTCTCCTCCTGGCCCCACTCTGTCCCTTCTGCAATAGCAATTGGCTTCCAGGCTCTGGTGAACATTTACTAAGACAGAGATTTCACAGTACATTTTAAGACACCTTAAGGAAAGTTACGCAAATTCAACACACAATAACTTAGTTCAGACTGCCAAACTTTAGAGCAGAGGTACCTGAAAACCTGAGTCTACCAGCATGGTGGAAGGAGAGGACCAATTCTAACCTCTGACAGACAGACACACACACACAGTAAAATATAATAAAACTTTTTTTAAACTTAAGAGCAGGAAAAATGGCAGAAATCACATTATAAATGACTACAGTCGTGGCTCCTGTGGGGTCTAGGAGATACGTCATCACTAGACACAAACAAAACCACCAAAGAGGGGACAGCTTGGCGAGTTACTGACTGCCAGAGTTGCTAGAGCTTTGCTACAAAAGTTCTCGAGATTTTTAAGGCCTTTTATCCAGTACACGGAAAACCCTTGGATGATCCTCTCTGTAAAAAACAAAATAATACTAACCATATTCCATAAAGGACTTGGCCAAAAGGCACACTCTAAAACATCAATGAACCTGACCAAAGATAATCAACCACAGCCTAACAAATATCCCTGTGTGTCAGGCCCTGTTGCAGAAGTCTGAAATAAAGGCCAGAGGGTACACATCATTGCAGTGAAACACTATACGGGGTTAGGGAGGGGAATCAATCCACACGAGACACTTCTGGAAAACTCCACACGTCTGCAGACCTCCACTCTGTCTGAACCCTTTCATCTATAAGCCCCATTGTCTAAGTTTAGCTTCCCAGCTGGGACCTCTTTATTATTTGAAATATGACAGGTGATGAGAAGGTAAATTCTGAAGAATATGTCCCCTGCCTTAATCTTCATTTTAAAATAATATTTATTATTTGTCATTTGTGTGCCTGCCTGCCTGTGTGCAGGGCTTGTGCACCTGAACATAGGTGTCCATGGATTGTGGACCTTCTGGTGTTACACTTCACACGGGTGCTGGGAACCGAACCCTACCTCTTCAGAAGCAGTGTACTCTTAATCACTGAGGCTCAGCTTCAGTCCCACAGCCTCTGCCTGGCCGGGGCTGCTAAGCTCTCACTCATCAAAGAAGCTTTCTTTCCCAACAGTGACTACTGCAGAGATCCAGGATGAGTCAATAGGGAGTGTCTGTAAGGTGCCCAATCACAACTGCTTCATCTGCAATGCAAACTCTACATCCCCATCTTCCCTGCAATCAGATGCAAGCCCTCCATTAAAAGCAGAGATCAGCATCACAGGTGTCAAAACAATCGATACTGTGTGGTTATTCCTGCTCAGATCTCTGCACCCTCCCTGCCTGTTCACTCGAGCCCATCTGAAGTCTAGCAATGATTTCACTGAGTATTGTCTAGGGTCACTCCTCTATTTATATCTTTCAAAGAACCCAAAAAGAGTTTTCCTGGGGCATAAAGAGTACTCTGCAGACAAGAACCTCAAGTTTCAAACAGGGACAGAATGATCAGGAAGACATTAAAATTCACTTCCTGAAGTAGTGAACTAACAAAGTCTAAATACACTGCAGCACACAGTATTCTATACACCATAGCAGACTTGCATTCAGCAAATGCATTGTAGATGAGAGACTTCCCTTTTATTCTTAAAAATAGATTTAACAGGCATATTAATTTTCCACTGGCCACTATAAATAAGTGGAACTCCAAAATATCTTTCTTTGCAAGGGACTTCTAGCCAGGCACTGTTCGCCTGACCCCAAGTGGAAAGTGTATTTACATTGCCAAGAGGCGGCATTGTGAGCTGTGGGAACCACTTTTCACAGACCTCCCATTCAAAGGAGTGCTCCACAGTAGGTGAAAGCAGGCCTCAGCACAGAGCACCTCTGCAGTTGCAGAGAACTTTCCAAGGTCCCTAGGATGATGGGCCACTCCAGATACCATGTTTACAGGCCCTGATTGCCTACATTTGTAGGCCAACAAAGCGGCTGCTGTTTACTTCAATTCTCTGGAATCCCTCCCAAGCAAAATTGGCAAAGGGTCCATTTAATTTTTCTAGATAAATCTCTCAAAGCATCATTTTGCTTAATTAAAACATACACACAAACACACACACACACTCCTCTGACTGAGTAAAATGCTTGTCTTGCAAGTATAAGGACCTGGGCTTGATCCAAAGGCCAGTATGAGACCATGTCCCGAAAGAGAAGGCCGATAGCCTCTGAGGGGCAACATTCAAGGTCTCTCTGGCTTCCACATGTGTGCCTGTACACACAAACACATAAAATTTTTGAAATGAAATGTAATGTAAAAATGTAAAGCCCTGAGTTATGAAATTATTTTCTCAAATTCAATAACAGAAAACACTCTCAAGAAGCTATTGTTCTTCCAAAAAAAAAAAAAAAAAAAAACCTGTAACGTGTTATATAATTTTAAAAAAACTTTACACAACTTTTAAAGCACACACTACTGGTATTTGACTGCGAAGCAAAAATAAGAATTGTCATTTTACCTCACTTCGAAAAACACATGTTTTCAGCAATATCATAGCAAAGGGAATTAAAGGTAACAGTGGCCACCTAAGCAGAACTGTCAGTGGACTTACCTACCAGTAGGTAAAAATGCAATTAATGAATCTGTTCGACTTGGTATTAAGTTATCACTATGATTCTCCCTCTACATATTCTCTCTCTTCCTCTACACAGGCAAACACAGCCTGCTTCTGTAACATTTGATTTTTCTCTCAATACTTCAGTTTCTCAACTTGCAAACAAGAAGTAATGGCCACTCCCTAGTGGTATTCTGAGGTCATAAAAAATAAAGCAAAGAGCAGCACATCTGGCTTACTTTTCTAATTTCCCAAATTAAAGTGAGAGCCTCAATAAACAGATGGATCCTAGGAGAGGAACAAGACCACATCAGCATACAGTTTCCATAGTTTATTAAGAAAACTGTTTCAGGTCACTACTCTATCCCTGTCAATCACAAATCATGTCTAGGGGTGTGTGTGTGTGCAGGTGCACATGAATGTGTGTGCATCCATGTGAGGGTTCCCCCACCTCTGCCTCCTCTACCCTGGGATTACAGGCATGCCCCACCATATCCTACTTTGCTTATGTGGGTTTAAGAGCTCATACCAAGTATTTTACCAATGGAACCATCTCCCCAGCCCAGAAATCCTACTTCCTGCTGGCTTCAGGAAACCACTATGCAATGATAAGAAAGCCATCCAGAAATTTCATGAGGAGGTACTCACAGCATAATGCCCAGTGAAATGCACATGGCTGGATTATATAAATTATTTAAAAGACTGACTTGAAATAAAAACAAAATATTGACAGGCTAACCTACTGGCTAATCCAGCAATGAATGAACTATGGTTTTCCTTTTCTACTTAACCTTTAAAATAACTTATAATGAGCATCTATAATATATATAGCGATAAAAAATTAACTGTTAAAAGCCCACATAATTCAATTACTTTGCACATGTGATTGCTGGAATTTGAGTAATGGAATATTCTGAAAGTACCACTGAACTAAAGACCTAAAGCAGCTGGGTTTATCCAAGTCTCACAGAACTGATTGCCGCCATTTCGACTCTGACTGTGGGACCCAACAATAGCAGAACATCTGCAGTTAAGTAATAGCTTGGTAACATTCACAAAACCAACCCTTGGGTCATCTTGCTGAGTAATCCCTAAATTAGGCATGCTCACTAGGACCAACCCAAACATCTAAAGGGGGGTGATGGGTGGGGCTCACTCCCCAGGCTTCCTTTTTTTAGATAACCTGATCCATAAAAGCCGCCTCTTTTTGCCAAAATAAATCAGACTTTCTGGGTGGAGTGTGCTCTGTCGATCAAGAGAGAACCAGCTAGGATAAATCTAAGAATAGAATCTGCTACATACTTTAGCTCCAGCAACTATGCTAGGCCCTAACTGCCACAAAGGAGTTCAAAAGCTCTAGCTGAGAGACAGAGGGTGGGGTCAGAAATGTTCCTGAGAGTGGACAGACCTCGTCTCCCAACACTGAAGAAGCCACTACCTACTCTTATCTTGGCCGTCACTCCAGTCCTCAAGCCCTCTTTCAGAACTTTGTGAAAGAATTTGCCTCACATTTTTGTCCTATGTTCTCACAAGGCTCAATCTTAAAATATAGGAAAGTATGAAGCAATTTATAACTGCTCATAACCACACACTCAGAGACAACCCTGAAGTGATGATATGAGCATGTCAATCTTGTTTTATGTGTTGCACACACACATTAGTGAGTAGGTACATGTACACACACATATACAAGCATGTAGAGACAAAAGGCAGCTGTGCACTTCTATTGAGCTCTTGCTCACCACCCAGACAGGCCTCTTACTGAATCTGAACCTGTCTTGTTGGCTACTCTGGCTGGCCAGTTCTCCAGTCCACAATCCTGGGGTATAGGCACATGTATTTGTGCCTAGCTTTTTACATGGGCGTTGAGGACTTGAACTTGGGGCCTTATGTTAGCATAGTAAGTGTTCTTACCCACTGAGCCACCTCTCCAACCTGTATCTTTTAATTTTAATGGTTATGACATTGACAACTTTTAAAAAGTAAGACTGAAGACAGAGGTCCATTGGTGGAGTTTTTGCTCAGCAGGAACAAAGGCCTGGGTCCATCTACCCTTACCACAATCTAAACCAGGTGAAGTGGTACTCCTCGCACTCAGGAGGCAGAAGCTCGAAGATCATCCTTGCTACACACTGAGTCTGAGGACAGTCTAGACTACAAGAGGCCCTATCTTTAATAATAACAATAATGATAACAATAATGACCTTAGCAAGAACTGATTCCCAGGCTTGTCAGAAAAGTGAAATAAAACTCCAAGAAAACCAACACTGGTTAGCCCCGTGTGCACTTGAAGGCAGGTTTCCTTTGGAAGTGATACTCACTGGAATAGCTACCACAGAGATGCATGCATTCTTGAAGAGAATTATGAATAAACTGAGTTAATTAGAATACAATTATGCATCTATGTCTAGCATGTAGGCTTTCTGAAAAGTCAAGTAGTCTGTCCATTCCCAGCCTCCCTAGAGCACAAAAAGGAAATTTCTTACCGCCTGTTCACACCTCCTCCACAACTAACACACACCAACAATCAAATGCAAGGAGACTTGGCCCCGAAACACTTCACCTTGAGCAACAAGGTATAACCCTGTCAGTAAAATTATTAATAGAGAACCAGGCTGGCAAAATGTATGGCATAACTCCAAATACCTTATGTAAAGGTATTGAAGCATAAACAGCAGGAAGCTGGGAGGTACTTCATTCACACAATGAAACACTATGGATTTAGACGGCTGTCAAAAGGAATCTACTATCATGGCACAGCCATTCGGAGATGGGCAGGTTAATGCCAAGAAGATTCAGCTGCCAGCCTATGAAGAAGAGCGGATACATGCCGACTTTCTCCTGAAATGAGCATAGGGTACTGGAGAGGGTGGGTGCACACACACCTAAGATGCCATCGCAGGAGGTGGAAGCAAGAGGGTCCAAGATCACGATCAGCCTGAACATACAAGGAAACCCTGTCAAGAAAGCAAGGAGGCTGTAAGAGAGGAAGCATAGATGGGAGGAAGAGGAGAGAAAGGAAACAAAAGAAAACAGAAAGTAACAGTCTTCACACTAAAGAAGTAGGTGAAATGAACCCTTTTTTCCTCTTCTTTTATTAATGCTGTTTCCCTTTCTGCCAGCACCAGAGCCCAGGGCCTCCGTCATGCTACAGGAGCGCTTTACTGCTGAGCCACATTCTCAACCATCTTTTTATTTTAATTTTGAAACAGAGGCTCCCTTAGTTGCCCAGGATAAGTTTGAACTTATATTATAGCCAAGGCAGGCCTTGAACTTGTAATTCTCTTGCCTCGATGTTCTGAGTAGTGGGATGTACATCCCTGCAGCACCAGGCCCGAAGTTTTGGGATTGGAGAGTTGGATCAGCAGTTAGTACTTGTTGTTGCAAAGGCCTGGGGTTCAATTCCCAGCACCCACATGGAGGCATACAACCTCTCTGGGCACCAGGCACTCATGTGGTGCACAGAGGTACGTGCCAGCAAAGCACTCATACTCATAAAATAATTTTTTTAATTTAAATAAAATAAGGGAAGTCTTAAATGGCATGTTAGGGAAGGAAGAGAGACTTCCTGGAATGGCTGACATAGGCAACAGAGACACAATGGTAAATAAATTGTTTCTCTCCTATTTCTTGCTTTTTTGGTTTTTTTTTTTTTCTTTTTTTTTTTTTTTTTTTTTTTTTTTTTAATGATCTAAGTGGGAACACATGTGTTGTCATGGTGCATGTGCAGGTCAGGCATCTGTCCTCAGCTTCCACCTTGTTTGAGACAGGGTCTCTTGTTCCCAGTTTGCATATGCGAGCCTAGCTGGCTGACTGACTCCTGGGGAGCCTGCACCTCCACCTCCCACCTCAACACAGGAACACTGGGATTGCAGCTGCTCGCTAGCACACCTAGCTTTATGTGAATTCTGAGCATTCAGACCTCACGTTTTCTCAACAGGCACCCTATCTCCTAAGCCCAGCATTGTTTGTAACATACCTAGCCACAGAAAGTGGGGGAGGAAGAAACGATGAGAAAATTAAAATCTAAATACCTGACAGGACACTGGCCATGCACAGAGCTTCAAGATTAGAAGCTGTTTTGAGTATTCATGAGTTGGAGGCAAAACTGAAAGCCCAGCACATATTTACACCAGGGTCCCTTGTAAGCAGAGCCATGAAGGCCCAGCACACATGCACACACGTATGCTGCAGTCCTACACTGATAGCTCATTTAACGTTCTTCCTTTCTTCTACAAATTAACCTGAGCTTAGTGTACATTTTTATTTTACAAACTTTTTTAATGTCTTTAATTTTCTACTCTGTTGTATTAACACCTTAAAATACAAGCATATTAGCAGCTCTGTTAGAACCACAGTAGGAGCACAGCTCAAGAATTGAGCATTTCACTAACAACTGCAAGGCCCTGGGTTCAATCCCTGGGTCTGCAACAAAACAAAACAAGATTTTTCTTTCTTCACATCCTTATTCTGTAAGTTTTGTTCTGTTTTAAACTCACTGACTTTAACTTTTGTCTGTGGTACCAGGGACAACGGTTCACTGTGCCAGCGCTTTGTACCTAAGACATGAGCAAATGTATTAATTACCTAACCTAGGCCCGCACTGGCCTGGATCAGCAACATCACCATCGTCTACTTCTGTCTTTCCACTGGGGCAGGGGGTTCCTTCAAGACACTAACACACTCAGGGCTGCCCTCTCCTAGGACAAAATGGGATTCAGGAAGAACTCTGAAAGCATCACATGGGTCTGTTTACATCTCATCACCATGGAATGTGCTATGACATTCCAAGGCTCAGAGACCACTAGGCAATAGGCATTGTCCAGATCCCTTGAATCTTATGTGACCTCCACAGTTACAGAGACATCTTCAGGAAAAATCATCCTGTCAAAGGTCCTGGTGAAGAGATGACAAGTGAGGAAAGGACACGCAGAGAAAGACAATCAAAAAACACCCCTGAAACTTCCAGTTCTCAATCACTGGCTTTGATAGCTCACCTCCCCACACTGACCACCTCCCCACACTGACCACCTCCCCACACTGACCACCTCCCCACCCTGACCACCTCCCCACCCTGACCACCTCTCCACACAGCTACCCCCTACAGCTGTCAGTGAGAGAGCTCACCAAAAAAAAAAAAAAAAATGAATATAAAATGTTTTTAAATGCCCCCCCACTTCATTACAAGGCCACCTGAGCCACCAGGCAGGGACCATGGAGTTTGTGAACTCCCCAGAAACTACTTTAAAATTCAAAATATGACAAAATCCAGTCGAAAAAAGAACTTCAAAATTTTCAGTTCTGACTCAGACTTGAGGAATATGTAAACATCCTCCATATACCAGAGCTTCAGAATATTATAACCTAGAATTTTATTATAGCATATCCTTCGGTTAGTTACCCCAGGATTTCCTCTCTCAAATAGTCAGTAAAATGTACTTACACCGAAACAACAGGAAGCCAGGAGTAGTTAAGGTCAGAGTCAGTGAAGAACATGAATTGCGGGATATTTGCAAGCCAGACTTGCTGAACATTCTCTTGCTTTGAAGAAGCCTGTCACCTCTATTCCTTCCTCTCCAATGACACTAGTAACCACAGCAGGCCCCTAGCACTGAGAGGAATCAAGTCACATTTACATTCAGGAAAATGTCTGACCAATTTACCTTGTCTGCTCTCTATCCTTCCCTTTGGTCCACCTGGTCCAGCAAAATTCAGGCCATGTAACTGACTTCCGGATAGCCCTTCCACTAAGCTCACAGAGCAGAGATTTTTCAAGCACAGGTCAGGAGCATCATAGGAGATGGAACTGCTAAGAAGATTGTTCCACAAACAACTATTCTGGCTGCAGTCTCTCCAGGTCTGGTACTGGGTCTACTGTCCGACTCCTTACATGTAAAGACAGAAGATCCACACAGCAAAATAGTTCAATAAAAAAGGGTGCAGTACTGATACACATTACATGACCCTTGAAAAAAATTACTCAAGGAAAAATATCCACAAAGGGCTATACACTGTATGATCCCTCTAACTGAAATATTCAGAACATGCAGAGACAGAAAGAAGACTATCTTGGGTTGTTTGGAACTGGAATAAGTAGCAACTGCTACCCCTAACACATACAGGGTTTTGCCTAGAATTTGATGACAGCAATGAGCACACTTTAGAAATAGGCTTGTGATGTGGCAGTTGATAGGTCAAACAAGTGGGCTGTACTGTATGTGATTTCACAGATGTTAAATGTCTCAGGCAGTAAAGTGCTTAGCCAAGCAAGCAAGAAGGCTTGAGTTTGAGCCCCAAAACTCACATTTAAAAAGGCCAATATGATGTTAAAAACTTATGATCTAAGTATCGGGAAGGGCAGAGACAAGTGGACCCGTGCGGCTCTGTACCCAACTAGCCCAACCTATGTGCTGAGTTAAAGTTCAGTAAGAGACTCTGACTCAAAAGCAGAACTAAATGAAAGCACTTGTGTGTGTGTGTGTGTGTGTGTGTGTGTGTGTGTGTGTATGTGTCCATCAGTAACAAGTGACTTTAAAACAGCATGTGTAAACAAATCTGCTAAGATCCCTTGATGACCATGAGATGGACAAAAAGGATGGCCTGTCTTAGGATCATTGTCAGGAAGTCCAATTCTAAGAGGCTTGTGATGTCACTCACTCGGTGTCCCTATCCCTCCACACACAGCACCAGTCAGTAAGAAAGCCATTCCTGGAAAGGTGAATGGGCACTTCGAAACACTGAAAATGACTTGTGTGGCTGCTCTCATCAAAATAGACAAGGTATACAATCCCAGCACTCGGGAGGCAGAAGTAGACAGATATCTGTGAGGTTTTGGCCACTTTGGTCAACACAATAGGCTTCAAGCCAGCTAGAGCCATTTTTGAAGACCATCTCAAAAAAAGAAAAAATTATACCAATTATATTATACAATTGTATACATATGCAAATTTGACATTGAGCGAATATTTAAATGTATTTCCAAATAATGATAATTAACTTTTTAAAGAAACTGATGACTGTGTGCCAAATTTAAAATACATATATGCCTTCTTACATTTCTAGCATCACAGATACAGGACAAATTCACATGAGTGCATACACATACGCGTGCATATATACCAGATAAATGCATGAGTGCACACACATGCACACTCACATACAGAGGGGTATGGGCACAGGATCCTGCACAGTATAGTAATGTCACTACTAATTCAGTTTTATCAACTTGACTTTTATAATTTCTAATTGGGACTGAGAATTCTCAATCACAAATGCTCAGGACCTTCTTGGTTTTAGAGTTTTCCCAGAGTTTGAAGTATTTCCATGACTTCTGTCAGTATAACATCCCTAATATGAAATTATGTAAAAATAAGAGTAGTCCAAAATCATAATATATTTGAGTATGAGCTCAGCACTTAAAATGTTACAGCTTCAAAACTAACTTGGGCTTCCTGGATGGTGGTCCTCATCTGCCTACCAGAGCACAGTGGCTCAGATTGCCCTCCTTAGATTAATTTTGGAATTCATGTGACTTAAAGGCGGCAGCAACCAAAACAACAGACTTAAACACAGCTAAAGCCTTGAACAGTGAGATAAAGGCCTATCTGCTATAAGAACTAAGACAGGCAAGACTTAACAGTGGCCATTGTTTGAAAACAAATCCTTCAGAAGCACTTCAGAAGCTACTGCATCCAACTGCCTCTCCCTGTTCCCAAGCTCAGCCTTGTCCTGCAAAAGATCCCATACTTCCCGAAGGCAGGGAAGCTTTTTGAGATCAAAACTTACCTTAATCTTCAGTACCCAGACCCTACAAAAAAACAATGTCATCCTGTAAACTAGAGTCTGAGAAAGGCTATCATTTAGGTTCATTTTCACAACCTCATCCTCCTACACAAACAAGCAAAATGGTACATAGCCCTAGGATGAAAAATAAGGACACTTCATCTTCGTGATCCTTCCAGAACTACTTCTGGGTTCCCCAGCAAAATTCCTGGCATGCACTGGTTTGGAGACCGCCCTAGATTTTTCCTTACATGACCAGCATCATCTGGTGTTTGCCTGGAGAACCATGCTAAGACAGATTAACTGCCCCAGTTCAGTGGTCATCAGAGATGGCTGTCCAAGGTCACGAGATTAAAGAGTAACAAGATCCCGGTCAAGTTATCCTCAAGTGTGAAAACAACATCTTTGTAATCAACCCTTCCTGGAGCTGACACAGGCACACAATGTTCAACAAGTCACACTCACAAAGTGTCCAGCCTCTATTTCAGATTATTTGACATTTCATAGACAATATTTACGTCTGGGAATCCAAAAATGCCTCAAAAACTTTACAAGAAGCATCTGATGATTAAAATACTATAAATGTGGTTGGGAGATGTAGCTCGGTTGCTAGTGTGCTGCTGACCTAGCCTGCACAAATCCCTAGGTCATGGCACTGCATAAAACTGGGTGTGACAGTACACATCTGCCACCTCAGCACTAGGGAAGTAGAGTAGAGAAGATCAGAAGTCAGGATCATCCTTAGCTACATAGGGAATTTAGAGCCAGTCAGGACTATGTGAGACCCTGTCTCCAGAAAACCAGATAGACAGAATACAGATGGACAGATGATAGACAATACATGGCTCATCTAACAGATACCACATCTAAGAGATGTCATACTCAAAACAGTGACACCTCTGAAGAATATATACTGAAATCACACTTGTAACTCAAGTGTAAGAGAGAAGTGCAAATCCATCCCTCTGTTCAAACACCTGCACCTGCTGTGCAGTCTCTGGAAATCTAGTTTTGCATTATGAGCAGCTGTGCTTTCAAGCTAAGCTTTCAAGAAACCCTGAAAAGATAAATCCAAATTAGGATTCTTTAGAGTTCCACAGCCATGATTTTCACAGAATGGACTTACTGGAATCTTTGTTTTCAATGTTCCAAGACTCTATCCTATATTAAGGCAGTGCTGTGACCGCCATTACCACTTAAAGTCTTTAGAGTGTGGAGGGCCTGATAAAACTCACATTCGAGTGTGTGCAGTATTGTGTTGCCACTTCAACCATCCAATGACCCAAGACTACTCATTCAGGAAAACCCTCCAGATATCCCCGCATCCCTACCTGTGCCGCACTGTATCCTGTCTACAACATTCCTCAGGAAATCTACTCATCCCTGATGAATTCCTACTGGTCTCTGAGGTTTAAAAAAAAATTGTGGTAAAACTTCTTGCCTCTAATATTAGTCATATTATATCAGGTATTTCGTGGCATGCCTTTGTATGGTCTTGATTCTTTTATCTAACTCTTCCTGTGGGTACTGGTTGAACCCAGTGAGTTTAAAAAACTCAAGAAATTGAAATCCTATTTATTCAAAGCTAATTCTGTGCAATTGGATCCCCATATACAATTCTCTCTGTGAATACCTGTTCTATCCCATAAGAAAGCTAATGTCCTTAACATGTAAGCCCCTGAGTAGCATTTAGCCATTATCTATACATTTTCCATGCTTGATCAATTAAATGAATAAAAATATTGCTTTTTCTATCATCAGTACAAACTTGTCACCTTTGGTATCACACACTTCACGGGAACTGCTAACACAATGCAGGGCATGCATCTCTTGAGAGTTATTTTAAAAGTGCTTTTTAGCAATCAATTATACTTCTAAATATTATGAAGAAACAGGCTTCAATAATCCACCTGACTGTAACTATATTTAAGGTTCCAACCACATGGCATTGTGGCCTGAATCAATCCACATGAGGAAGACATGGGAAACTTGAGATCTGAGCTGAATGACGCAATTCCTTAGACCTCCCTTGACTTACAATATCAAGTATTTAATCCCAATGATGGGCAGACTCCCTCCAACTGTGAGAATCTATGATCATGGGACCTTTGTGTACATGAGATTAGAATCACCAATAAAGGAGAAACTTCCCTTACAAAGAACCTCATTTAGCCACACACCTCTAAAGAGAAAACAGAATTGTTGTACAATCATTGCTGAGGTCACACCTTGGAAGATAGGCATTTCTGAACTGCCAGCTGTTACTGGAACAAGATAGTGCAAGCAGTTTCCTGGTTCTAAGTCACTCGGGCTAGGGGTGGAGCAGAGATCCAGGAAGGGGACAATATTCCACTCTCATTTCTTACTAGCCAGACTGCTGCTGTTACCCACGATAATTACTGAGGGGGGGGCTCCTGGATTTGTTTCATTGAGTTATACAAGAAGCTGACAAACAAGGAATGCTTTAATTTTTACAGCCGCTGGCAAAACCAGAGATTCCAAATCATATTTTCACATCAGTATTACTCTTCGATCAGAGGATACAATTTCCCTTCCAGCACATTACTACTGGCACTAATTTGAAAAACATTAACTTCAGCACTTAAAATTTGCAATGGAAATTTTTACAATATCCTTTAATCAGCAGCCCCTTTGGGATTATTTGTATTCTGTTCTCCTTTTTCAGGAGACCTCTTGATTTATCAAAATCACTTTGCATTTATAAATATATTCTCCGAGCCTATAAAGTTTGTATTTCCTATACAACCAAGTTATAATCTCTTTACCACACCCACACCAATACAGGCTTATTTACCAAAATCCCCAAATGATAGTGCACTGTCTCTAGCTTCTGCAGGCTGAGTTCGAAGGCCACAAGTACTGGGACTCAGTACTGTTCTGAGGGGCAGCAGCTCTGCAGGAGCAGAGTCTGGCAGCTTGTAACACAGCCAGGGTGAACCAGGAGCCCCAGCCACAAAGTTGGAGGGTAACAGTCTCCTTCAGTATAGATATGTTATCTTCTGTCTCCAAATAAAGACTCAACAATTATTCTCTGTCTGAATTCTATGCTAACTCAATCAGGTCACCAAAATAACCCTGAGAGTATCCTTGAAGAAATGCCCCCTTTAAAACAAAATAAACAATAGGAAAAAAAAAAAAAAAAAAAAAAAAAAAACCACAAACCAAGAATGTACTTACATATACTGAGAATTTCCAAATTTGTCATAGGATAAATACCATACTACAATTACCACAGTCTCCCACAGGAAAGGGAATGCAATTAGCTTAGCATGTGAGCTGAGAAAGTTAACGGTAGAAGGTTCTTGAACACTAGACCTCAAAGCAACCAACTGCCCAAAGAAGTAAGTACTCAGGATGAACACTGCTGAGTATAAATGTTCCCCAGCCCTCGTGCACGAAAGAGAATGAGCTAGGTAATGGTGATCTATAACAACATAAATCTCTATTTTCCCAGTGAAATCTGAACTTTATAGAGATAATAAGAACATATAAATTGTTATTAGCACATCACTTACATAATCCCTTCAAGTAAGAACTTCACTCATTTTTCAGGTAAAGAGTCAAATAAAATCAGTTTTACTAGCTAAGCCCAGAATTAAATAAGCAGTTTGTGTCTAGAGGAATCATCATATAATATTATCCAGCCATTTAATATCAACATATAAGCTACTTTTCTACTTAAGCATGGTTTGAAACTCCCCATTCTAACACACTCCGGGGACTGCTGGCATGTGTAGGGAACCCGAACTCAAAATTGTAAGATTTCAAGGCAATCACAAATCTAGGTATTTGCTCTGTCCTGACAAATTTTACTTTCCTAAGTAATTGTTTTTAATCTGTTGCATTTTATAGCACCATTACAAATAGAAACAACTGTCTCTCAATAGAGATATGTGTTATATCTTTAGGGCCTTTGTAATGTTTTATCTGGCTGCCAACCAATGTGGTAACACCCTCCAAACGCCTGAGCACATTTTTCATTACCAGCTAATGATGGAGATATTTCCCATTCTTACTCCACAGACAGAGCACTGAGTTTGTTTGCTTAGGATAACTCTCTCTTCCTTTTGCATACTGTCAGCAATCAAAACCACACGCTCCAAAAGGATGAAGGCCCCGATCTAAGACTCGTATACATCAAGTGCTATTGTATTCAAATGCCCACAACGACCAAGAACACAGTGTCCATCAGCACAAAACCCACCTTCCCTTCCTTCCCCTCCCAAAAGATGGCTACAGAGTGCTAGTTTTCCATAGTTAGTTGTTTAATTAAACTATTGCATGATAGCAAAAATATGCAGTTCAGTGTTTCAGAGTAAAGAGAGAGAGAGAGAGAGACTGTGGCACACACCGCCCCTTCTGAACACCAGCTAAGGCAGGTCAGGAGAACAGGTTTCTCAGTTTTTCAAAAGAACCTAGAAATCTTCTCTATGAATCTCTTAAGTACTTAAATGTCACTTCCAATTTTCCATAAACACAAAATGAAGCCAGAACCCGAACCCAATCTATAGGTTCCATCTGTCAGGTGAGTTTATAAATTCCATCATCATCACATAGAATAAGGTGAGGCCACCCATGGCATCTAAAGACATCCAACAACTTGCCCGAGACTGAGGACCTCCTCTAAGAGACTGGTCTCATCTCCTTGCAGCAGCATGAATGTGCAACACACTGATGTTCCGAATCACTGACAAACAGCAGAGTACTAACTTTGGGGTAGTGCTGGGGGGAAAAAAAAAAAAAAACCTAACTTAGCTAGTCAACTGTAGTGCTAAGCAATTAACTTGTGTGCGCCTCAGTTTCCTCTCAGAAGATGCTCTGCTGCACCCTCAGAGAAACAGCCTCAATGCGCAGAATACTAAAGTGTTTTAGTAGTAAAATCAGATGCTGCCTCAAAAAAAATCAGCAGACATTCAGCATTTGTCTCAATTGTCCTAAGACCTTAGCAGATCCTGACCCTTCCTAGGCAACAAGCAGCCACTGGACTCAACACTGCATGCCCTCCACTGGGTCCTCTAAGGTCACAAACAGAGCAGCCTCAGTGAACTCTAGTAAAGACAGAGTTTGCCTTTCCTACCGCTAATCTAGAAATAATTATATGAAGAATATGAAAAACTTTCATCCTTTAAAAAAAAAAAAAAAAGGGAGAGAGCACGAGCATAATGCTTTAGAAACAGTCAATCAAATGTGTGCACCCAAAGAGCTAATTCTGCTTTGACGTCACAAAAAGATACATGGATTTAATAGCATCCAAAACATGATCTGTGACTCTTGTTTGTTAAAAGTACATGTTAATTTTTAATGTGCTATTACCATATCCTGAAGTCATTGTAATGTTGATTTATGAAAGACATCAAATTTAACATCTTTACAATTTCAGGTTCCAGATTATCTAGCATTTAACATTCTCTGTTATGAATCTGCTTCTCAATAATTCCCTGATGTTTCTCCCTATGAAGTTACCAGTACTGTTTTACGTGCTCGTCAGCTTCTCTTTTAAAACTGTTATTACGTTTCGTTCGTGTGCACGCACGCGCACACACACTCACGTGTGCACTGCTGCATATTATAGTTCACGTGTTGAAGTGAGGATATGTGCAAGTCAGTTCTCTCCCTCCACTATGTGATCTCAAGGATCAAACTGAAGTCCTCAGGCTGGGAGGCAAATGCCTCTTCCTGCTGAGCTTAGCCCTGGCCCTCATCTTTCTTCTACCATATAACTGAACAGAAACCAAAGAGCATCCAAACTCTGAGACTCTCCACCACAGGGCTCTCATCTCATCACCTACTTGGCCTCGGTCTCTTTGCATTAGGGCTATTTCTCCACGTGATGTTTGGAGGAACAACCTTGCCCCTGGAGCAAGAAGCTCAGCTACTTACTGAATGCTATAAAAGCAGAGACATCCCCAAGTTCAGCACTGCTAGGCAGCAACACAAATGCACTGCTGGGTGAGATGAAGATAGGTGAACAGCTCCCTATCACCCCGTGGAAGCAAGAGCAAGGACTGACAAATATACTGATGTTTATCCCTTTTGGTGACCCAAGCAGTAAAGCCCTTTCTCCAGGTGTGTTCCTCCTCTTCTGCAGGTGAGACAGCCAGAGGCCACAGAGAACTTGTACATGAATCAAAATGGAACCCAAGATTCAAGGTCAAGTTAAAAAATATCGCATTTATTTATTTATTCATATACTTATTCAGAAACATCTATCTATATGCATAAGCCCATGTATATTTTGATAATTCCCCAGCATGCTTAATTTCTTATATATTTGGTCATTTAAGCACATCACCATAAATACATATGTAACATCTCATTCCATATTAGGTTTCATCAAGAGTTATAAAACTCTAATGGAATCCAGCTGTCACAAACTCATCACCTCACTTTTAAACAAGGAGCTAGAGGGCTATGTCCTGCCTGTGAAGCTGGACTTGCCAACCAACACTTCCACCTTTCCCCTTAGCACTGGACACTTGGGAAGGAGCGTTCCAGGTCCTAAGCAGAGACGTCAGAGTCCAGCCAGATAAAGTCAAACTTTTCTGGGCCTAAATCTGCTTTCCCTTGTCACAAGAGAGTCAGAGCAGAGGGAACAGTGCCTTTTTCCAGTTGTAATTCCAATAACCTGAGTTCAGTCTATAAATGAGGGGAACATTTCTACTGTTCAGTGCTGAAGTGGTTTATGAAGTGTGGCGCTGCTGGAAGGCTAGAGAATGAACTAGATGTCCTCTCAGAATGCCTCTCAGCCTGAGAATCCCATGATGTGCTCATAATGGAATTTGGCTGCTCTTATAATTAGAAATGGAGCTTGCTAGTCACACATCTGGATCAGATAAACCTGCGCAAATAGCATTTCACCAGAAGCAGAAATGCCAAGCATTCAACAGCTGTGCTGTTACATCAGCCTCACAAATAACAGGGAATACTACTTATCCATGGAAAGGAAATGATTAAGACAGACAGGAATAAAGCTTAGTTTATTCAGATTAATTTTTGTGCAGCAAAAAGTTTATAAAAGAAAAAAAAGAAAAGTTTATAAAAAGTTTATAAAAAAATTTCATATTAATTCATATAAGTGGTACAGAAAAGGACTTCCACGCATAAAAAGAACTCAAATTCCAAAATACTATTTATTCCTTGCAGTCTCAGTGGATGATGAGTCTTCTGTTACTGAATTATTACAGACATCATAGGTACCCAACTTACAGCAGAGTCCAACTGTCAAATGCACTCAAGCAATAGTCCCATCCATAAGCCATGTGCTGCATGTTAAATGTTATTTCGCCAACATGATGTTTGAGGCAAAGAGAAAACTGTTGCACTAAACAAAACCAAAGTTCTTCCTGGCCAATCCAGTTAGCATTGACCACCACTCTGAAGCACATCTCTGAAGCCTAGAAGCTCAGTGCACTAACCTAATTCCTCTGAGGAATAATGACAAAAAATGGCAGGAATGAGAACACTGTCACCTATTAGGACCCTGACACACAGTAACTGGTCTTCTCATTTACAATACTGGTCCTTGTTTTATGTTTGGCACCATAAATGTACTTGGTTTTCTTTTAAGATAAAAGAAACTTATACCAAGTCAACACTGTATTTTGAAGTCTATGTGTGGAATAAGTTTTATTTGTTTTATTATAAATGCATGTGTATGTGTGAGGTGCCTGCGTGTATGTGTGTACACCACATGATTGTCCCATGCCCTCAGAAGCCAGAAGACTGAATATTGATTGATATATCCCCGGAACTAAAGTTACAGGAGATTGTAAAATGCCATGTGGGTGCTGAGAACTGAAGCTGGGTCCTTGAAAGAGCAGCAAACACTCTTTACCTCTGTACCTTCTCTCCAGCCTTGCCCTTAGGGTTTTTAAACTATAAAATGCAAAGCTTAATCTAGTATCTGTAGAGAGCACATGATTAGCATATGCAAGACCTCAAGAGTCTCCTTATATACAGTACAAATGTGTAAAACCTCAATTTCCCCAATCACTCCAAACCTAAAAATTCTGGATCTGAGACAGTGATTTTTGTACAGCGTCCAAGAGGAGGGAAAGGGGCTTCGGGTATGGCTCAGTGGCAGAGCACTTGCCCAGCATGAGTAAGACCGAGGTTCAACCCTCACCACCAAAAAGGATAAGGAGATGAGAGGTGAGGGAGAAGGAATGGGTGAAAACAGTAAAGATGCAAAGCCAATGAGACGGGGGAAAGGCTGCAGGGCTTCATTTCTAATTGATGAAAAAACAGCTACCCCTACTCTATACAGAAAAGAGGCGAACTGACGTGGTTGCTACACTAAGAGAACCCGAAAGGTGATTGCGTCCAAACTCTGCACACCTACAAGCACTAGTGAGGACAGGTCTCAGCCAATCCCAAAAGGATTCAAGTGTAAACAGGTTAGACAATCAGGGTGTAAATGATCCAGAGTCCAGTCTTTACATATCAAGTTTTAAACCAACAAATCTTTGGCTCAAATGAACTCCTGATGATCAGCTCATCAGTTTTCAAAGAAACATTAATTGCTCCCAAGCCCTGGGAAACAGCTTAAGCAGTGGAGTTCCGGCTCTTCAAAGAATCCAATACCCACATTCAAACAGTTTAAACAATACAAAGTTGTCTGTATACCATGTGAGATGCCCTAAATAAACACAAACAATGGACTTACAACTTTTCTATGTGTTCCTTGGGGATGAGCAGTTTTTACTTATATGAATGTCAACTCTGAACCCATGATATGTCAATCTGTCTTATCAAAATACAGGTCAGAGCTGGGCTCTCCATCCTAGAATGAACTCCAGATACACAGCTTAGTTTCCCTTAAGTTAACAACTGTCCCAAATTCCAGGATTTGAAAGGGTGCTTTCAACCTGAAGACTCCCAAGATACAGTCACTACATAACTACATCAAACTTGCAAGAGTCACTTCATGAATCTCTAATTCTTCCCTAAAGTTCTGGATGACAGGGCAACACTGGACTCCGGGAAATCCAGCGGCACACATACAGCCACACACTTAAGTCAGTTCACTGGGGACCGAGTGTGACCTTTGAACATTTTAGAAAGCCAGTCTTGTCTGCTTTTCAGCTGTGCACAGCTGTTCGCTTGATTAAGACCAACTCCTGATGGGCACCTGAGAACCAGCACAAGCACAGACAATGAAGAGGACAGGCTACAGCCTCACTTTCTGCTTCTCTGCTGCTCACTTCCAGGAACAGCACCCTCCATGACAAGTGGAGGCTTGCCAAACAAACAGGAGCCCTTAGAGCACAGCCTGGCTCCCTCCCCACAGCCAGCACCTTCCTTAAAGGGCACTGGCAATTGCCCAGGTTACAGCTATCTAGGAATTACTTATCACCACCACATACTCCACATACTCAGGAAAAACCTGAGTGTCAAGTGAGACCTTCTGCCTTGCTTGCTGGTTATGAAACATCGAGGGCCTCCTGACAAGGCTCATTCCAATTATCTAAAGACTTATTAAATCACTTCCCATTGGCTGACTTCCTCTGCTCTTTCCTCCTCCAAAATTAACAAAAACCGGGGGTAGGGGGGTGCACATGATGTTCATCAGGGTCCAGCGCCGTCTCACCCCCCCCCCCCCAGCTTTCCAGCTTGGAAAAAGCCACAGCCTGTTCAGGATGTTAGCAGGAGAGAGGACCAAGCAGGCTCCTGGACTGTCCACTATTTCTTGTCTCTTCGATCAGGGCATACAACACTTATTAAGTCTCAGCTCAAATTTTGTGTTGACACATAACTTCTGTCCAATCCTTACAAAACTCCACAAATTCCTATTTTTAGTGTCATGTCTTCCCAATTCTGGGATAATGCTGAATTAACAGACTAATTTCTCTCCCAAAACCTAGAAAGTGCTGCTGTTCCTATAAAATGCGAGTGAATTACCACCTATATTGTGTATCAGGAGAACAAAAACTAGAGACCAGTGTTTCTCAACTCCTGTATTGGTGTCAATACCTGTCAGATGAGCATAGGCCCACTGCAATCACGTGACTCTTCAACACATGTCAATGAGCACAGGCCCATTACGATGAAGTGACTCTTCATAAAGCTCCTTCAGCAGGACCATATGACACCTCATCCCCATTCCTGTCTAAGGAATGTCCCTCAAATCATTGAAAATAAAAATCTCTAGATGGCAGCCAGCAGAAATTGAATGCATATAAATCTATCATTAAATGTTTAACAGAGACTTCCCTCAGCCATAGCCCATGTTTTCATCTAAAGCAACCCAAATATTTCCATACGTTTATTCATGGGCAGCCTGCTTGTTTCAAATATGCTGGGATGGAAGGTAGTAGTGGGTGTTTTCACGCTGACACTATCCTAATAACAAAGGGAACATGACAGGGTATGTAGGTCAAGTGGCTCATTCCACCTCCCACAGATACAGAGATGCACATTTCACTGGCAGAAACATCTGTAACAGCTTCCTGAACTCCAAGACTCCAGAGACACTGGCACATTATAAAACAGCTACCTCACAAGTGTTAAGCTGAGGGGGAAGGCCAATCTTAAAAACTGAAAAATCAAGTTGTTGTTTTATGTGCTCAGTACATGTGTGCATGTATGTGCGCAGAGGCCAAAAGTTAACATCAAGAGTTAACATCAAGCCTCGTCACTCTGTACCTTACTCACTGATGCAAAGTCTCCTAGCTATATGGTGTCCAATCTAGCAACTTGCTCTAAGGAACTCGCTTCCACCTCCCTGATGCTGTGATTACAGGTTGCCGATGACACCTACCTGGCATTTTCAAGGGTGCTAAGGTACTGAAGAAACTCTGGTCTCAAGTTTGCAGGGTATGTGGTTTATCCACTAAGTCATCTCCTCGCCCAAAGAAAATTCTCTATGAAAATTAATCCAAAGAAAATGTAAATCATGATAAAAAACAATGTAAAAAGTTTTAAAGTATGAGCTCCACTTTCAGTATTTATCCAACTTCTCTGTTTTATTTTAGGTGCTTTGGGGCATCATTCTGCTTTGAAGCCAAAACCATGACTCTGTGCAGAATTCAATTCCTCCTACCAAAGTTCGGTGTCAGTCCTCATGAACTTACAGCTTTCATGCTGTAGATATTGCCCACGATACCAAAACAATGTGGCTGCCAACAGAAGCCCAGGACAAATTCAACACCAATGACAGGCTACATGGAAAGGGAAAATCTCAGAGAATATAGACAAAAAACTAAGCAAAAAGAAATGTTGACAGCATGAAAGATAATCTTAGTGATACTAGTTGGTTATCCAATACCAAGGGGTCAGCCCCACACAGACTGAGCAGAACCAGGAACAACTAACAAAATAACAGCAGCAAGTATGTGAAAGGGGACGCCTGTCTGGAAACAATGAGATGGAGAAATGGAACACAGTCACTTGCTGCCATGCCCGATGACCTGAGCCCAACTCCTCCAGAGACTATAATGACCCGTTTACACCACCTGTCCTGAGTCAGTCTGTCTGTCTGTCTGTCTGTCTGTCTCTCTCTCTCTCTCTCTCTCTCTCTCTCTCTCTCTCTCTCTCTCTCTCTCTCTCACACACACACACACACACACACACACACACACACTTTTGAGTATTCAGGTTTCCTTCTTTGGCAAGGGGAGTCACATACTTTCATAGTGAGGACCTTTCTCCATGAGATCACAGAAAATAACGCACTAATGTTCTCTCAGACAAAACCACACAGGAGGCCAGAGTCTCTGTGCCAGGAAGGGAGGGTGCATCCCTGAATTAAGTACAGTAGTATGCCCAACTTTGTTTCTACGCCTGATGTAAATTGCCATCTGCGAACTTGGCCAGGAAAGCTTTAATTGATAGCTACGTGGTTCAGAATGGAAAGAAGAGCCTTGTGTGAAAGTGAGGCTTCTGGATGTTCTTCACACTCCTGGACCACACAATCTTCCCTATGGGCTATGGTCCCAGAGGAGACGTGAATCCCAAGCTCCATATCATCTAAAGAATGTTACTCCTCTCAGAGATGTCTTCCTGTCTTCTATAACAAATTTCTAATCTGCTAATTTTCAAAAGATGTAAGATTGAGGCAATTTCTAAAAGACAAATAAACAGCAATTTCACTTATGCAGATATTTTGGATGCTCCAAATTTCTTAAATTACCTTTTTACAACAACCATCGTCATTTTGTTATTTTGTTTTAACCAATGAAATGTCGGGTCTTCAGTTATTTTCCCTTATTTAATTCTACTTATCTAAGCCATCTAAGAATGCACTATCTGTGTATGTGACTTGGTCACTGGTTTAGGTGATTTTATGTGTATAGATTTTGTTTCCTAATGCAAATGTAACCTTTGAAAATAGGGACCACATCATATATTTACTTGGTCCCCTACAACTTCTTTCCAGTACACAGGTATTATAAAAGTAATTTCAACCTCTAAGACAATCATTGACTCAATCATGCCCAGACAGTATGACTCCAGGAGAAAAAAAAAAATTGTTTTGAAGGGACATGTCATGTTCACACAGAGCTAAATAAAAACTGTCTTGCTGTTCCTGGGACTCAGACTGATGAACATGTACATACCTTTCCTAAACCATTCTGAACCTCAAAATAACCTTCACATTCTAACTCCAAACTATCTTGTTCAACAAGTTACAAATCATAAAGGGAATAATACACAGCTCTCTCCTTAGAAATTGTCACATCACCTCTGCCAAAATGTGTGCTCACGTGGAAAAAGACAGGAGATGTTCACAGAACTCCAAATGCCAAACAAGCCTGCTATTAGACCAAGCTGCAAAGGACCACATGTGACCGAGCACTAAAAGGCCTCTGAGAAAGTACCTGTGAGATTGTCACAGTTCTGGAGGATAGGGCAAGTCTCTACAAAGTTCACCTGACATCAGAGTCTCTGTGACTGTGGAAGCCACTGGAACCATGAACTGTCTTCATTCACAGTAGAACTTGTAAACATGGACAGGACAAGAAAGAACGTATGTAACAAATAACACACAGCAGAAAAAGGAGAGGCCCAGCTCAATTCTAGCTTGCAACTGCATGTTCCATTACTGCTCTTTAAGAGTACCATAAATCCAAGGACAGTACTCAGGATGGTACTGTCAAAATGTCAAATCAAGTAAAGGCGATCTCAAGACCCAGAACAACAAGCCCAGAAAATAAGGGCTTACACCCTGCAGAATGCCACAGGCACACTATTAGGACTGCCTCTGTTAAAACACAAGCCTGTTCTAGGTTGCTATGCATTTGTTTCTTGAACTATAGGTTAAAATCCACTCCTGGGCATATAAACAATTCACTGGGTCACTGGGCAGCACTCCTTCAATAAAAAGTAACAGAGTAAATCTGTATGGCAAAGAGAAAAGGCAAGTGTGGATTTCTGGTTCAGTTATATGCATATAAATATCTGTGTGGTTACAATCACACTGGAACCTTTCAGAACAATGGGAGCGTTCAAATTTAATTAATTAATTAATTAATTAATTAATTAATTCAAGCCTTAGCTGATGTCTCTCCCCTCACAGCTGAAGCCCATGCAGTGACTATTTCCAGATACCAAAAAGGAACCTTCATGGCCGCCTGGTCTGCTTTCCTCACAAAATGAAGATACCTAAAAGCTGAGGCACATGGGAAAGCATCGTCAAGTACAGGCTGCAGTCTGCCTGGCCCCTCACAATTAACACTGCCTACGATGGCAGGCATTGTACACCTCGGAGGGCCAGACGTGTAGGTCATCATCAACAGACAACAGAGACACTTCATTGTTTAAAGAAATAAGGAAAAATTAAAAGTAAATGAGTGGTTCAAAATAAACCCAACAACAGAATTTACAAGAGAATTAACTAGCTTCTCTTTGGCTAAAATTAAAGTGAGTGCACTATCTTAGAAATTGAATTGTTTCATCACGGAAAAGCTAAAGCTTTCTTTAGAAGACACAAAGTGAAGGAGAGAACAACCCTCTAGTTCTCCTGCCAGGGAGCCAGGTAGGCTGGCTGCGAATCTTTGGCTCTCTTTGGCTCCCCTTCTGTTCCTCCCAGCCCCAATCCCCAGCCTCATCCCCAGCCTCATCCCCAGCCCCATCCCCAGCCCCATCCCCAGCCCCATCCCCAGCCCCATCCCCAGCCTCATCCCCAGCCTCATCCCCAGCCTCATCCCCAGCCTCATCCCCAGCCTCATCCCCAGCCCCATCCTCAGCCTCATCCACAGCCTCATCCACAGCCTCATCTCCAGCTCCAGCCCCATCCCCAGCCTCATCCCCAGCCTCATCCCCAGCCTCATCCACAGCCTCATCCACAGCCTCATCCACAGCCTCATCTCCAGCCCCAGCCCCATCCCCAGCCTCATCCCCAGCTCCAATCCCCAGCCTCAGCCTCATCCCCATCCCCAACCCCATCCCCAGCCCCAATCCCCAGCCTCATCCCCTGCTATGGTTTCCCATCCCCAAGGGATCAATCACAAAGACCTTCTCATCCAATCATTCTCCCAACTCATCCCAGTATCCCAGACAACAGCAGGCATTCCCTGGGAACACGCTATCTGAGCCAGCCAGGGAAACAGGAATATACTCCAATTTTTTTCTTTTATATTAACGAGCAATTATGCAAATCTTTTATAAACCTGAAATTCAATTAATTTACTCAGACTACACAAGGGACATTTTTGTTGAAATTATAAAGTAATTTTCTGTATGTTGGCTATGGTAAGATTATTCTTTAAAGACGATGAAGTAATAATATATAGGTTAGATTAGTCTCAATGGAAACAAACATATTTTTTCTAGGTAAGCTATGGAAACAGAGTCTCAGAAATCAAATGTTCTTTCTTGTGCTCCCCACAGAGAAATGAGAACCCCCCACCCCAGCCTTGAGTGTCTGCAGAAGTGGGAAAGGAGTATTTAGCAAGACTGGTTTGCACAACTCCCCATTTCTATTACCCACCCCCACTCCATTATAACAACACAATGGTTCCTTCTAGCAAATTCTACAGGAAACAACCCACTGATTTCCATGAAACCAACAACCACCATTCAACAATCACAGTATTCAATACTCTCAAGTTACTGTATAAGTTTTAGAGGCCCACCTATTCCTATAATTTCTTTTAAAAAGAAAGTACAAAATAACCGCCATGGTTTAAAACAATCTTTCTCTCTTCTTTCTAACCCACTTGGTAAGAAGAAACCCACAAATTTCCCAAATACATGACGAGAAGGTCAAGATCTTCGGATTCAGGGGCTAAGAGTGTATGTAGCTCACTCACTGGTAGAACACTTCCTAGCACCACACAAGGCCCTGGGGTTCAACTCCAGCATGGTATTGGAAGTGGGGGGTTGCATCATGTTTAAACTGCAGTTAATTCTACACAAGGAAAGTAAGAAGTTGTTGTTACTGGAAGGAAGTTGGCAGAATGAGGTGGTGACAACATCAATTATACCCGACACAGTTCTGCAATAAGCTAACCATGGGTCCCCAACTGGCTATCAATCCTATGACTGTGACCACTAATGAGCTTAGGGCCTGCCAAGTTTCACGTGACTGATAGTTAGGAAATCGTTTCCTTTCCATGTGTCTCAAAACAGACTTAAATTACCTTGTTTTTTAGCCTTAAAAGCATGACCAGTGTTACAAAATAGCAAGCTAAGATGTCCACAACCACCATGAAATCACCCTCAACAGTCAGAAGATTCCACAGTGGAAGCAATAGATATGTTGAGCATAGAACAAGTTATGACAACACAAAACCATGAAGTAACAATCTGCTCTACTGGATCCATCTAATGTCTTTGGTATGGATTTCTTTTTCTTTTTTTTTTTTGGCTATTTTTTTTTTCCTTTTGAAAAAAGGGGTCAAGCCTGGGGATTTGGCTCAGTGGGTAAAGCTCTTGCCTCAGAATAAGGGCTCAGATCCACAGAGCCCAAGTCAAAGCTGTTAGTGTGGCAGCCTGCCTGTGATCCTAGTGCTCAGACTATACAGGACTCCCTGGGCATGCTGACCAGACATCCTAGACCCTGAGCAAACACCGAATTCAGTCTGAGACCCTGGATCCATAAAGTAGCACACATGTACACATGTGAACATATACAACATGTGATATAAACAAAACACAAAATATGTAACTCATTTAATAAAGAGATCAAGAATCCAATGTCATTAGGAATCCTTGTCTGTTGTATGTATAGGAGGGTTTGATCTCATGTTATTACATGCATATGGGTCTGGGTGGCCCCTCAGTTACAGAAGCTACAGAATCTACAAAGAAAAAAGTAGTTTTGAATATCTGCCTGGTGTTAACACTTGTACTTACAGAGCAAGAAGGTCCCCTCAGAGGCAATCACAATGTCACAAGCCAGAGTGTGCATAAACAACCTCCCTTGGGATAGAAGTACCTTTCCATTAGCTGACTGCAAAGATGAAGTCAGTCCATTCACAGGCCACCTCAATCCGATGTTCCCCAGGTCTTACCCAAAGTCATCCATGGGATACACCCCTTGCTTGAAGATATACTCCACAATCACCGACATTAATGACACATGCCTGGCTTTCAAGAACAGAGCAGGGAGCTGAAAAGATGGTTCAGTGGTTAAGAGCACTGGCTGCTCTCCTAGAAGACCCAGGTTCACTCCCCAGCACCCACATGGCAGCTCACACACCTGTCTTTAACTCCAGGGTCAGGGCTTCTGACACCTTCACAGAGACATGCATGCAGGCAAAACACCAATGATCATAAAGATAAATTTTAAAAGAGACAGAAGTTCTAAAGGGTAGTGTAAAGCATCTAAGAGAAAAAGTACACAATAGAAAAGTAATTTTGTTTCCTACTCATTCACCATGTATGTTTGAAAAAATAAGTTTTGTTTAAAAAAAAAAAAAAATCAAATTGAATTCCAGACCCAAAGCTTAACAAGGATCTGGGTAACTGCACCTGGCTAGATACTCACTGCTAACATTAACAGTTCAAACCATAAACATAAAAATGTCTGTGCTAGTACGCTAAATGTGAGGGTTGCAGACATGTTCAAGTTCGTCAGCTGAGTGGCTAACATCCCAAAGCTGCCGTCATCTGGAGGCTCTGCCTGCTTGAGAGCTCCACCAGGGCCCGTGGCACAACCACCCAGGCCCTTTTCATCAGCATAAAGAACAGAGTCAAATCATCAGACTTAAGTGCCTCATAAAGGCTGAGATGAAAGTCCATTATAAAAGGCACCTGTCCATAGTTAATGTGATCTCATTTGAAATGAAACTCAGCTTCATTATCACCAAATTACCTGATGCACCTCCACAGGCAGGACTCTGTCAACATGATTCTGCAGAGCCGCTGGCTTCACACGGTGACATACAGCACACGCTGGCTTCATGGGGACCCCATGGGGACCCCGTTACCCACAAAGTCCACTTTAGTCTCTTATCACCACCCCTTGTTAAGCTTGACCAAGGTGTTGGACTCCTTACAAAGGGAGAGCTCCGCTGAGGCTGGAAAAGGGTAAAGGCATGTCAAAGAGACTTTCGCTAAGCTAAGAGGAATTTATGAGGAGATCCTTCCAGACATGGCAGGCTGACAGTCTCGGATGTGAGTGATCAAACAGGATTTTGTTCTGAGGCATTCTAATTTCAAACATTCAATTATCTGATTTGTAAGCCTATCTTCACCCTCATTAACACCACCACTAGATAATCACGGGCTATCCTAATGAGGCAAGACACAGTCACAAAAATGGCGAGATATGGTTACTACCCAAGAAAGGACACACTTTAAATTCTTCTAGGTTCCAATCTAAAACTTCCTTGTCCAGTTTAAAAGTTCAATAAAACAAAATAAAATATTAAATTCTGTGGCTTGGTCTTCCTAGTCACATTTCAAAGTGCTCAGTGGCTGTGTGTGACCAGTTTTATTAGATAATACAAACAAGGTAGTTCCATGATTTCAAAAGTTCTTTTCAACAACCAATCCTATGGAATGCCATGATCTTTGGTTCTGGGTTCTGTTGACAGTCTGGTTTTGACAGAGGGTGTCCCACAGCCCAGGCTGGCCTCACATTCCCCAGTAGCCAAAGATGATCTTCATTTTATGTTCCTTCTCTCTGTCCTAAATGCTGGGGTTCCAGGCATGGAGCCTGGTTTGCACAGTGCTGGAGATGAAAGTCGGCACCTCAGACCAGATGCCAGGTTTTCACCGAAGCACAGAGATGGCTATCTATGGAATAGAATACAAGCATTTCATCTCTTAAGACAAGCTCTAGCAGAGCTGTTACTGATAATCTCCACTCCTGCTCAACAACTTATAGCAATGGGATTAGGGCAATTACTTCACCTCTCTAAACCTCCACTGTCTATCTATGAAACAAAGGCAACTAAAAGACCTGCCTGCATTTGGGTCAGCAAGATAGCTCAGCAGCAAAGAGGCTTGCCACCCAGTCTGATGACATAGGTTCCATCCCCAGGAAATAACACCAGGTAGAGACTGGGTCCCTACAATTTGCCTGCTGACCTCAATTAGAATACATTGGCTTATATGAACACCTACCTTCCACCATCAAAACCACCACGCACGGTAAAATATTACAATAACTTCTAAAGGACTTGCCCTTGAGGTACTGTGAATGGATTAATAAATATTAATTCTACTACAGTGTTCTTTCTTACATTTCTACTTATTTATTATTATTGTGGGTAGAGTGGCAGCCAGAAAGCAACTGAGAGTCAGTTCTCTCCTCCCACCTTTCTGGGACTCAAGTCTCCAGGCTTCCATAGGGGGTCCTCTTACCCACAGAAGCAGCTCACTGGGCCGCAGGCTTCTCACTCCTATGAAGCCCTCCAGGATGTTTTCAAAGCCCTTTTAAAAATGCTCACAGCCTCTTCTAGTTAAAAACTATTTGTCCCTTCTTATGTGTGCTCTACTGTGACGTCTCCATCAATTCCAAGAGACCTCAGAGAAAAGAGAAGGAAGGGGAAAAAAAAACCACCTCAGATTCCTTATCAAGGGTGGAACACTTGGCTAGCACATGCTAGGCACTGGGGCTCATCTCCAACACCATAAAAAAGGAAAAGTAAGTCATTAGCCAAGACTGGCCTCAAGTCTGATGACATTTCACAAATTAATTTTTTCACCAAGAATGAGTTTTAAAAAAAAAAAAAAACTCAACTCTGATTTTACTTCTTTTATTATTTAAGGTAAGTCTGCACTTCCAGCATGTAGGAAGTTAGGGCAGGAGAATCAGGAGTTCAAGGCCAGCTTAAGCTACAGGAGCAGTCTCAAGTAGGTTACACCACATGAGACCCACTGATCTCAAAAAAAAAAAAAAAAAAAAAAAAAAATCTTTTAAATGAATCACTTAATTGATTTAATGAATACCAGAGTTTTTCAAGGCAAAATAAATTCACAGCATTCAATATATATTTTTTCTTCTCTTGTCAGCTATTTGCCTATTACATAAATGTAATACATGGGCCAATGCAGCATTTCCTTACGTTCCGCATTCTCCTCGGCCACCTACAAACACGTGCTTTTGTGAAAAGTGTAATAGGACTTACTTGCAATTCACTAAAACCTCACGTCAATAGAAAGATTAAGTATGCTTTGGGATACTCTGTGAAACTCACGTAAACAGTTTAATAATATAACAGTCATAAAATCTAAGCCTGAAAAACATTGTGCACCTGCATGAAAGTTCACAAGTTAATAAAGCATATTGTTTCTT
This sequence comes from Phyllotis vaccarum, assembly GCA_033318265.1. Lineage (NCBI taxonomy): Eukaryota > Metazoa > Chordata > Mammalia > Rodentia > Cricetidae > Phyllotis > Phyllotis vaccarum. Next base: position 31,004,203 of record JARWLC010000010.1, on the reverse strand, counting down.
CCAATAGAAAAGACAAGTGTAAAAATTACTGGCTTTCAGTTATTACAAAGGCATGGGTTTGTCAGCCAGAACAGGCAAACGGATATACGATTAGCCCAAGTGGCCTCAAGCCAACAGATCGCTAATTCTTTCATGCGACTTGGTTTTGGATTTTTGTTTCGTTCTCCACCAATTCCAAAGCAAACAAACCACCTGAGTAAAGTAGCTAACACACTATGGAAATAGTCTTATTTTGATAACATAATTCTTGAGTTCAGAATGTGCCCCTTTTGTTCAAAGAACCAAATCCAAATAAGTAAAATAAGCCCAAGGTTGAGGTGGCAGTGGAAATGTGGCCCCAGTTTGACACTAGAACATCTGAAAGCTACAGTTACGTTGCCTTAACGGCTCTCCCCAACTATAAAGAAAAATGCCAGTATACTCTATTAACAATCAGGGGGAAAAAATGTTAGCAGGATAAAAACATTTCACTTTCTGCCTGATGTCAAACACACTGAAGCTCTGTACCCACCTACATATTTTCAGTTAATGATTAGCAATTTTGAGACATCATGTCCTAGAAGGAAAAGGGGTAAGGACCTGGAATTGAATTGATTCTCGGTGTTCAATTGTGTACTCTCTCAGACTGGCTTTTCTCACTAATAACCACTTTGTTTACTTCAGAAGGTCACAGTGAGAACCCAACAATATACAGGAAACTGTTTTGTAAACAGTGTCACTCAGGAATCAGGCATCAAGAAGCCTGCTGCTTTAGTGGCCTCTCTGGAAATGGCTTCAGGCCAGTCCCCATTTCAATTCTGAAAGAGAAGAAAATAACCTGGGCGGAATGGTCAGCCAGATTCCAGGATTCCTTCCTGGAGAGGATGAAGTAAGAGCCAACACCTGAAAGTCAGTCTGAAGAGTTGGGTTTTAGAAAGAGGAGCAGTGAGAGCTGGGAACCAAGGTACACCCAAGGGGCAGAGGCGTGCAGTCGGTTCTCAGCTTCTCTGTTCAAAGGGCTAGGTGCTTATTTCAGCAACACAAAAGACAGTTCGAAATGTTTTTCTAGCAAAGAAAATAAGTTGTTTGTTTGTTGTTTGTCTTGGTTCAGTCACAACAAATGGCTGTGGTCCTGGGAATATAAAGAGGACCCCGCACTCCAGAAGGAGCCAAACATCAGAGTCTAGTGGGGGAGAAACCCTGACTAAGGACAGCCACCAGAAAGACAAAAGAGGCCACTGAAATGCTATGTGGGCTGTCACCTCCTGGGCTGTACAACCCTTCTAGCCTGTGGTACTGGTAGGGGAGTGAACATGTAGGAGGTGGAGCCCCAGGGTCACTGGCTCCTCCCACATACACACCTGTCTCCTTCCTGGCAGCCAAGTAGTTTTGCTACTCTAACCTGCTGCAGTCCCAGAAACAATAAAGCCACTATTCCTCTGACATGCCACTGGCCCAGAAACAGCAAAGCCCCTGGAACATGGACTAAAGCCTTTAAACTACAGGGCAAATAAACCTCTCCTCCTCTCACTGATCTCCTTCCAAGTAGTCACAGACAGAGACAGACAAAAGACTAATAGACGGGCATAGGGCAAATTCCATCGTGATGGTCCTGAAAACTAAGAACTAAACACAAAACATAGGCAGAAGAGGGGCTGAGCAAGCATCTTAAGGACCTCAGGGCAGCAGCAAGCTGCAAACGATCAGGAAGGCCAGAGGCAGCTAGAGATCCTGATTACTAGGCTTCTGAAGGGAACAAGTCCTCTACCATCCCGGAATTCTATTAGAAATATGCAGAGAGGGAAAACACTGAAGGCGTGTCACAGAGTAAAGGGGTAGCAGATTCTCCCTGGCCTACAGTGCAAGATCTTAGACCACAGCCCCTGGGAAGATACAAACTGACTCTGTTTCAAGGATGACAACATCACATTCTTTTAACACAAGGAAGGACAAGAAGTATATGAAAAGCCACACTATTTTCTGACTGTCTCAAATAACAAAACGTTGAAACTGTACCTCTAAATCATAGTGGTTTGTCTTTTTTTAATACGTTAAAAAAAAATTAAGAAAATGTTCCTTTTGTTTTAGTCCTTTAGAAGGTTTCATTCATAATTGAAACAAAGTAACAAAAGAGAAAACAGCGTTACTCTGGTGCCATTGTGGATACAGAAAAGTCTCAATGATCTGATTGACAAACTCACCTTCATACCTTTCATCCTTCTCGCGAAAAAGCTGAGGAACTTCAATAAGGGCGTCAGTCAGGACAGCTCCTCATATAGTTTAGGATTCAGCCCCCAAAGAGTTCAAGAACTCATTTCAAGGCCTGGTAATCAGCACAATGCTTCCAGAACAAGAGGGAGCGTATGAGGCTTGAAAACTAAAGCAGAGGCCTCCAGGTCTCCGCTGATTCATGCAGACAGGCTATGGGGAGAGACTAGTGAGACAGCCCGGGCCAGGAAGAGCATTCACCTAAGAAACTTCCACCCAGAGCAGAGGCCCCAGGAGAAGGAAGGGAAGCTGTTCTAAGCCCCAAGAGCCCACAATAAAGGATCTTGTGTCTGCTACTGAGCAACCACAATATAAATGTGTACACTTTTCAACAAAGGTGCTTCAAGTGCATCACTGTTAATGCATCACCCTTGTAATCTCTTATAAGTTACAGTCAAACAACTACTTATAAATTATCTCAATTATACTCCTTTCTGAAGCATGCAATATAAAGTCCCTTCCCCCATGGGCAGCATTTTCTTCGAAACACGAAACAGTGTTAATGGTTTTCAAACTTCCCAGGTTACTCAATAACCACAAAAGTAACTGAAAGTTGTTAGAGCAACGAGCCAGATAGGACTTAATCAGAGCCTTGTGACCAAGCTTTAGTTAGAAGGCTCAACTCAGGCAACCCTGAGTTTCCCAGGGGAAAGAGAGCTGTGTTTCATGAAGCCTGTGGCAGCCACCTGAATGAGCAGAGAACTTCTCACTGTTTCACCAAGGCTGGATGTGGGCAGGCAGCCGGGAGTTTCCCTGTTGTTAGCTTGGGTAGATACTATTTCCCTGTGTCTCCCTATTCTCATCTGGAAACTAAGAACACAATATTCCCCCTCTAGAGTTAAAAAAGAAGGACTCTAACATTAGATGCAGGTTTCTAAGATAATGTCTAGGCTAGTGTATGGTATGTGCTTCATCATGCATTTTCATACTTAAATGTGACCAGACTTTTAGGGAAGTTCTGGTGTCCAGAATAACAAACCCTGGCGACCATTGCTTAGTGCCCTGACCCCTTCCACTGCTCATCTTGCAAGACTACACTAAAACTTCATCGTTGCCATAGTGACCACAGAATCCTGGTGAAACAAGAGAGAAAATGAAGTAAGAAAAACTATTAAATTACCAGTAGGAACTAAGAGCCAGCCTATCAGAGCAGCACAGGTAACCTCAACAACGCCTCCTACCTACAATCAGCCACAACAGCCATGGTCTGGCTCTATATTCTGTATTGATTAGCATCCCTTATAAGATGAAACCACCAAAGCTCCCAAATAAGACAGCGCAAGCACATGAACTATATACATCACACCTCCACAGCACTCTCACTCAGAACAAAGGTATCTGGAGTATTAGATTCCATAAGTCCAGAGCCAGTGCCTTTGGGAGTGGGAGAGGCTGTGCAGAGGGATAAAGCAGGAAGGCAGTGTTTTCATGTAAATAAACATGATCACCCTGGTCTATCACTGCAATATACTTTCTGACTTCGGAACAAGGCTTCTCTGACCATCTGGAGCTACTCTAGGCACAGAGCCAAAACTTCGTAATTTCTTTGCAAAGTAAATGACAGATCAGCAACTGCCACATGTCCAGCAGCAACCAACAAGAGTACGTCACATCCTCTGTGTTCCCTGGAGTTTCACACATCTAGTTAAAAACAACACGCTTCCAAGCCAATCTGTGAAGAGTGCAGCAACCACGTTACTTGGAAGAAGACAACATTTTCTACCTAGACAGAAGAGAAAGGGTCACCTCTGGATTATGGTGCAGTTTGTAAGCATCCATCGCTGCTATGGAAACAGCATAAGAAAAATTTTAAATGTCTGCCTGGCCCCTGTGGGGACATCAAACATCACAGTCATGTGGGTTACATGATACACCAGGCAACAGCTGTGAACTCTGGATTGATGGGTAACCTGTGTGTTGTCAGGAGCTTCTTTTTAAAGCCAGAGGTCAGCAACATCCCTTTCTTCATCCATATACCAAATGGTCACCTATCATGTGCCAGGTACAATAGCAAAGGGCAAAACACAAAATAGTTTTATGGTTGGTGCCATTGGCAAACACCTGATGGTCTGTGCGTTTAAATCTGATAATCAGTACCAGGGAGGAAGTTCAGTAGGTGCCTGCCACCTAAACATGAGGACCTGAGTCTGGATCCCCAGAATGCAGGTAAAAGGCAGGTAAGGCAGAGCACATTTGTAACTTCAGCTCTAGGGGTAGCGGAAGAAACGGGCAGATCTCCAATCACATTGGCCAGCCAACCTAGCCAAATCAACTTCATGTTCAGTGAGAGGCTCTACCTCAAAATGTAAAAGTGGATAGGAACAAAAAAAGACACCTAATACCTCCTCTGGTCTACACATGCACGTGCACACACACACACACATACCCCCACACACTAATAAATAAGTAAAATAATTACAAACCAAGGCAGGGGCTCCAGGAAGAGGACTAATGACCTCGATGGCAAATACTGAGAATGTGGTGGGGTTTTCAGTAGCTAGAGAACAACTGAATACACAAAAATGTCCTTAGACGCCGTGCATATAGTTCAAGACCAGCCACAGCAATTGAGAGTCCAGGCAGAGGATTGGGAGTCCAAGGCCAGCTTCCGAAACACAGCCAGCCTGAACTGCATGAAACCATGGCTCATAAAAGAAAGGGTATATAATAAAACACTTAACAAGTAAGAGACAGCTAAGACACAAGCACATTCTTAAAAGTGTTGGTGGATCCATTAGTGGAGAAATCTTACAGGGTGGAGCGGGCTTACGCAGAACAAGTTCACAACAACTTCTGTCAAAAGGTCAGAGGGCTAAGGAGAAGCAACCCCTGCTGGTTCCACTCTGCGGTCCTGCAGTCCTCCAATTCTGACACTTATTCTAATCACTCACTCAATACTGTCTCCTCACCACAGTACAGGGACTCAGGAGAGAATTAAATGAGAAGGGAAGAAAGGAAGAGGCAGAGGGACTGAGCATGGACTCCCTTAATCCCAGGGTTTAGGAGGCAGAGGCACTCAGATCTCTTGTAGTATAAAGTTTCTGTCCTAGACTTTCCGGCATAGCTTCAAGGTTTGGACCCACAGTCCCACAGTCCCACAGAGACACATAGACATTTACATTAGTTTTAGGCTGATCCGCCTAAGGCCCAGGCATATAACTTGTTAACTCTTTACCCTTAATCTAACCCATGACTCTTATCCTGTTCAGCCATGTGGCTCGGTACCTTTTCTCAGAGCAGCATAGTTGTCCTCTGTTTCTTCTGGCTTCTCTCTGGCATTCTGCCCTGTTCTTCCAGTTCCCAGAGTTCTCCTAGTCTGGTAGCCCCGCCCACACTTCCTGTCTGCCATTGGCCAATCAGTGCTTTTTATTAAACCAGTGGGTGGGACAATTATTTACAGTGGAACAACATAATCCCCCTACAACCTCTGATTAAGAGAACAGCTTTGTCTACAGAGCTAGTTCTAGGACAGCCAGAGCTACACGAAGAAATTTTATCTTAAAAAGATTTAGGCATAAAGCATGAAGCTGAGCCTAGTGACAAACACCTATAATTACAGCAATTGGCAAGTGGATCAGGAGTTCAAAACCAGCCTCAGCTGCACAGCCAAGTTGTTTGATGCCAGCTCGAGCTAAAAGACTTAGGCTGGGTCATAAAGTGCATTAAGATATGACACATAAAATTAGTCTGCTAGAATTACAAAATGGCAAGCACTGTGCCTAGACACCAGGAACAAAAAGAAAACACCATTTTCAAGGAGAAAAGTAGCTGTCAGCTGAGGTACAGGAGGCAGGCATGGACAGGTAGTGGAAAAGGAAGCTCCTTGTCAGCCTTAGAAAAGGAAAGCAGTCAACTTATCAACAGTCTCCAAGAGGGCTTGTGGAAAGACAGAATGGGGACTGAGCCCCTCAGGCCCTCCACGCTGGCAGGCACCAGCATCAGGCCATCTTCACAAGCCTGTGTGGGAAGCCATCAAGAAGTACAAAAACCCACACGAGTCACACAGGAATTTTCTCAGTACCCTCCACAGGTGACCATACCGATAGACAAAGGTGCATTTTTACACACACTCCCAGTGACCTGGGACATGCTCATTTGTGGAACTGAAAGGTTAACACTGAGGAAAATCCAGAGGTCCCTTTGGCTCTCTGCCCTGACTCGTTAAAGATTGTGCAACTTGTACAAATAGAACCATTTCCTGTCCGCTGCACAAAGCAGTTAATGGACTGGCACAATCCAGGGGATGATTTAATGGAAGAAGGTCAGCCTGGTGATGTCTTACTGAACTGTCTTTAAAAGGCACAAAAGGAAAGGAAGACACTGGTCACCGCTGTCTAGCTCTCCTCTGTGCTGTCTTCCCACACAGAAACTGCAAATGGCAAAGCCCAAAGAATTTACTGGAAAATAGCTATGAAACAATGAGCACTGCCCATTCTTTAGCCTTCACTATTAGTAGACTAATACAGAGGGTCCACAGGATTGGTTCAGCAGGTAAAGGCACTTGACACACCAACCTAATGACTGGAGTTAGAGAACCAACTCCCAAAAGTTTCCTTAACTCCCATACAGTATTACAGCACACAAACATCCATACTCATACACACAACAGACACAGTAATAACACCACTTTTAATCTTTAAATATACAAACAAGAAACAAGTATGGGGCCTGGGTTATAGCTCCACCAGCAGAGTTCTTGCCCAGCATGCATGAAGCCCTGGGTTCAAAGCCCAGCAGTCCATAAAATGGGTATGCAGAACATGCCTATACATCCAGCATTTGGGAGGTAGAAACAGGAGGATCAGAAGTGCAAGGTCATCCTTTGCTACACAGTGAGTTCAAGGCCAGCCTGGGCAACATAGACCCTCTTTCCCAAAACACTGATATAACTTATCTTTATAAGTTCAGAAGCATCCAGTGTCCACATTGTATAAATTCTACAGGACAGGTGTCAAGGAAGAAAATGAAGAATGGAGAGGAGGGAGGAACACATCCTGGGCTCCCCTGGCCCACAGTTTCTTCCAATAAGTCAAGCCCTTCTGAGTAAGCTTGCTGGAGTGGGTTTTATTATGTGCAAACACAATAAACTTTCCCTGAGCACTTCAACTCTTTCCATCTGCACACATATCCAGGCAGCACAGTCGCTGCCTTTAGTTGAAATTTTCCTACAGTTCCAAGAACTAGAACTAGAACTCTGCTTTCAAGTGAAAATCTACCAGCAGTGTCCTACTGGTTCAAACACATGGCATCTCTATGTCAAAAATAACAGATGTCTTACACTTATGAAGTCACTCATTCAATAAACACCAATTGAGCACTCTAAGAGAACAAGAAACACATGGAACCTGTGAATTCCTATGCAGTGAACTCCCTTCAATGAATTCCTATTTAGTGGGATACCGGCTTATAAAAGACTTCGCTGCTGCCCAGCATGACCACCAACTCAGAACACACCACTACCAAGCTATGCCTCAAAAACAGCAGGACTAAAACCCAGAAGAGGAAGCTCTAGATTGAACAAAAAGCCCTGTGCGGGCTGGAGAGATGACCCAGAAGGTGGGAGCAGATACTACTCCTGCAGAAGACCCAAGTTTGGTTCCCAGGACCCTCATCAGGACGCTCATAACTTCCTGTAACTCCAGCCCCAAGAGACCGACATCCCACCTCCTTCTGGTCACAAGTACCCACAGTCTCACAACTAAATAAAAAGTGAATCTTTTCTAAAAGTCCTCGTTGGTTATTACTTACACCTTTTGAGGGATCTGCAACAAGACTGAGTCTAATAATCCTTAAAAAAAAAAATTCAGGAACCATTAGTTAGTGTCACTGTCCCCTGGGTATCTCTCACAATGGGAATAGTCCTACAGAAAACAGGCATTGAGTAAGAAGGTCACATAAAATAAAGATCTCTCGCTGTCCACAGCAACTGACTTCCAGAATAAATCCTAGAAAACCAAAATATGAAATCCTTTTATAGGATGGCTAGTGAACAGGTTTGAAACATTTCTAAATGAAGGTTCTTAATAGTCAAATACATCAAAAGGACAGGAATATTTGCCAAGTAGCTTTGATTGACTGGATGATAAACATCCGTATATGTAAGCATTATGTCCGCATCCTGGAAAAAAAAAAAAGCAGCATTATACTCAAGGTTAAGCAAATTTATAGAAATTATCAAGTAAAATGTGTTCAATGATTGCTTTTCCATGGCTAAACAAATCTCCTTATTGACTCAGAAAAATAATCACACCTAACCTGTATCTATGCCCTAATTTCTTGCCAAACTGAAGTACATTAGATATATTTCAAATAAGTGAATTACTCTGCACCTGTCCAGATAGCTAATTAATAATCCGTACAACCATTTATAACCTACATACCCAACCAAGCAATTCTTCAGATCAAGTTTTACTCCCAAATCCTTAGCTAACAAGAGATTTTCTTCAAAGCCTTTTAACTCTCTTGCTATGTATAAGCTTCAAACTTTCCACTGTCACAGGTCATAATTAGCATCAAGAGTCCTGAGAACTGATCTCACAGAACTGAACACATTGGTCTATGGCTCCTACTGCCCAACATGAAAAAGGCCACAAAGAAAGCCTGATCATTTCATAAATGGAATATAATATGGAAAAAGGCGGAGGAGCACCTCCTCATATAGATCTCATCAGGTGCTATCACCTGATCACAAAGTCAAGGCTCTCATCAAGTGTTTGAGGTAAATAAACATGGAAAATATCAGACTGTAATGCCACGCCGATGGGTTCTGTGGTAAAGGAGCAGCACTGGAGCCTCATACCCAACATTTTACTGATTAAGACAAAGAGAAAAATGCTGATGAAGCACCCTCCATTCACTGCTGTCTTCCTACAAAGCCAAAAGGTCTTGGCTTTCCAGGGTACCATTTCAGAAAGTTCTCCTCCGTGCATGCATACCGAATGCAAAATGAATATATGGCCTGAGCTACAGTGCTAACACAAGAGGATTTTTTTCAGTATGAACTGCAGAGCCTTTAGGATGGGAGATATATGCATCTCCTGCTGACTGTAGCAGCTGCCTCTAGCAGGTTACATGATAAAATCCTGGTAACTCAAGGTCTTCCTCTTATGATGTATTTCATAGACACTGAATGCCTCAGAGTGACTTAGACAATGCAAGAGTCATAACGAAACATCTCGATAAACCAAAGGATATCTCAAAATAGCAATAAAAATTTCTTGGCTTAAGCACCTTTAATCCCAGCACTCAGGAGGCAGAGGTATGTGGATCTCTGTGAATTCTAGACCAGAATAGTGTGCAGAGTGAGTTCCAGCACAGCTCAGGCTGTTACACAGAGAAACCCTGTCTCGAAAAGCCAAAAAGATCTCATGGCTTATAAGAAAAATATAGATTAAAAAAGGCTGGTTGTCAAACAAACAAACCAACAAAAATCTCCTTAAACACAGCTCATATAATCAGTACAGATTCCAACTCACCAGTGAGACTAATGAGATACTGTGGCCAGGACGTGTGATAGAGCTTCACAGAAGCTTATTTCTCTGTACAAACACTATATTTTTATTGTTACAGATATCACAAAGTAACTACTTACTCTAATAAATACACAGATTCTCTCCAATATGACTATTGTGCATATGCACATGTGCACGTATGTGTGGTTTAAAGGTCTCGTGTAACCCAGGCTGCCCTGAAACTCCATATGGACTTGAACTCTTGACTGTTCTGCCTCTGCTTCTTGGGTTCTGAGATACAGATGTGTTCTACCACGGAAGCGTGATTCCGAGCCAGAAATCCAAGCCAGGGTTTCATGCATGCTAGACAAGCAAGCACTCTACCAGTGGTGTTTGTGAATCTGTAAAGTGATCTGTGGGAAACAGGTTGCCAACTGCCAGAGGAATGTGGAGCATTGGAGTAACTTGCAAACATATGGTTAAGGGGAAGAAAAGGGGGGGGGGGGGGGCGCAAAGCTGGGCCAGTCAGACATCCATCAGGCAATGCTGCCTATACACCTAACTTGCAGGTAAACCTGTTCGTGATTTCCATATGTGAAAAGGCCAAACGTCCCAATAATTAAAATTTAAAACTTTAAAGTTTTTAATGACACTCTTCTTACTCCAATGGTGGGTCTCCATGGTACACTGTTGAGATTTTTTTTTTTTCCTTCCTCCTTGCAAGTCAGAAAATTAAATTTTCTTCATTTCTAGCCAGGGGCCACTCAAACAGATCTAATGGGTGTAGACAGCACTTCCTGCCTACTGTAAGAAAATAATGGGATTGCCATTATTAACATGGCCTGAGGCTTGCACCGAGGTGGGGCTCGGGAGAAAATGACCTTTCCTTTCATTAGTGTGCCTGAACAACTGCTGGGGAAGGAAAGGGGGTGTTATTTTTCCCCAGCATGAAGGCCTAATGCTAGCTCACTCACCCTCCTGATGCAAGACAGGCTCCAATCCCCATCATGCTTTCCATCCAACTGTGTTTATGTCTGCAAAAGAACCTGCCAGTAAACAGCTGGATGGAATTCAGTGCTGTTTTCATCTTTTACATTGTGAAGCCAAGTTTCTCATTTAGAAGAAGTCAGCAAGGGTTACACACTCCTAAAGCAGAGGAAGCTACTCTAGTCATCGGCACATTCTAAGTCACTTATTTTATTATAATTTTGTGTATGTATGCACATGCATATCTGACCAGATTCTGCTCTCTGGTACGCTCTCGCAGGCCTGCACCAGGAGTACCTTTAACCTGTTTAGCCATTTTGCAGGCCCTCTCAATCACTTTAATGTAAAGGACACCCTTCACAAAGAGGAAAGGGGGGGGGGGCAGCAACGTTACTTCCAGGTCTTCATTGTTTCTTGCCAAAGGTGTTCTGATGTTTAAAGAGAGGAAGAAAGCATTTGAGGTGCTGACTCGGAGTTGAAAGGAAGGTTCTGGAATCCCCATGGTTTCACCCACTCATGTCAAAGTTGGATCTCACTTTAAAAATGAAAGATATCCACAGAGAGAAAGGGTGAAGGAGAGGGAGTCTCCCTTACTGCTTCCTTTGATCCTAGACAGAGGAGAGAAGTACGTATATATATCCTTCTTTTATATCCACATATACTTGCTTAAAAAGAATGGTCTCCCTTCATAGAGGCCAAGAGATTGAAAAGTGCTTGAAGGAATAAGGCTAGCCATCTGAAGCAACACTTGGCCACCCATCCCACCCCTGCCCTGAGTGCTGACATGTGCACCAGTCACTCTGGGCCTCCACTACCTCACTAACACAAACAGCTCAAGAATGACTCCAGAGTGAGTTCAGTCACTTGAACAGGGACAGTTGAAGCCAAAGCTTGGAGGGAGGCTGACAGACATTTAAAATAGCTAATTGTTTAAGTAACTACCATCCCATCATGAATGCACATCACCAATTTCTGGGGGCCCAGAGTGAAGCAATAAAATAGTACGATGGCAATGTCACTTTCTGAGGAGGTAGCACTCCTACAGAGTCCTCCTGACAGACAAGACTAGACTCACAGACACGAAACAGGATCTGAAGCCCAAACCCTCCAGGGTACTCAGGCTCAGCCATGGACTACAAATCATTTAAATTGGGGTTTCTCTTCTTACCGAAACATGAATTCCAAACTAAGTGAGTAATTTCACATGGCCCCCAAGTATGAAAACTATGTGATAATCATCTATTATTTATGTGCAAGGGCTAAAAAATGCCAAAGAAATGGTTTTCCTAAAAAGATGTTTCCTTAAACCTAACCTATCCTACAGTCTAACTTTCTAGAAAATCATTCTACATTTTCCTTTATGAAAAATGTATATATTTAATGGTTATGATTTCATGCAAAATGTTAGCAAAGATATTTTTTGGCTAGAAATGAAAAATATTGAAGACAAATAGACCAATCAATCAGTTCTGTTGTTCTGCTTTAAGGAGAGAGTTCTCCATCAAACAGAACTCTAAGAACAGGGCAGTGGTACTCTCCTAAGCATGACTCAGCAAATGGGAAAATCAGTCGCCCCACATGAAATGGCAATTGAGTGAACAAACTCAGCTGAGCTGGTACAATAGCCTTCCTCAAGTACCCGCCTATAACCAGTCCATGCCCAACTAGCCCAGCTCCGCAAACGAGCAAAGACAAACTTGCCATACAGGGGAGTGTACGGCAAACACTTGGGACCCAAAATTTCCGTGACAGAGGAAAGTAACAGCAATCTTTTTAGCGGAGACTGACTGGGGCCCTCTACTCTTTCCTTCACCAGCGCTGTGGCCTGGGTTTAAATAAGATTTTGTTTGTTTATTTCTCCTTTTTTCCTGTTTATTGTCGTTTTTTCCTGCATGCATGTCTGTGTGGGTATCAGATCACCTGGAACTGGAGTCACAGACAGCTGTGAGCTGCCATGTGGGTGCTGGGAATTGAACCTGGGTCCTCTGGAAGAGCAGCCGGCGCTCTTTACCACTGAGCAATTTCTGCAGCCTTTAAATAAACTCCTAAGAAGCATGAAGTAATTTAACAGAATTAGACGGTAATAAATACATAAATAGAACGTGCCACTGTCCCCAAGCTGCCCTCCAACCCAACGAGCAAAGAGAGAGAATGCTTAAAAAGCTAAATCCTAAGATCTCTCAGGTTGCCACAGGCATCGCTGATATCTAAGGACACAAGGGAAGTTAACAGAGCAGGTTAAATTAGGTTCAAAAATCAGACAAAATCAAATGAACCTGTAAGTAACAGTCTCTTCAATAATGATGACATGTTATGTCAATTTATATACTACTAAATAAAGTCTGAAGGAAAGCATGAGCTTCAAACTTGTTAATCGATTTCTTTCAGTGTCATCAGAGACCTCTCCTAAAAAAAAAAAAAAAAAGATTTCTGATAATGGACCTACTTCCTAAAACACTATGATTTCACCATAATTTTCTCAAATGTGAACGTAGAGGTGTTGTGTGGACCTGCACCCTCAGCACTGAAGAGTCAAGAGGACACCATGACCTTGAACTGAAGCCAATCTGGTCTGTTCAAAACAAGGTTGTGGATGGGGGTGGTCCCCACATACACAAATCTCTTCTCCAGAATCAATGAAATCTCCACTTATAGGTGATGGTGGTAAAGTGAGAAACAGGTAAAAGTGTATATATGCCTAAGCAAACAGATCTGGAGAGAAGGCTCCGTGGGTAAGACTGCTTTCTGCACAAGCTTGAGGGCTTGGGTTCAAATCCCCAGACCCACATAAAAAGCCTGGTGTGGCCACATGCTCCTGTGACCACAGCACAGTGGCAAGTGCGACAGGAGGCTGCTGGGGCTTGCTGGCTGCTACACTAGCCCCAGGTTCAGGGAGGGACCCTGTCTCCAGAGAGTAAGGCAAACAGTGATAGCATAGGACCCTGACCCTCTGGCTTCTACCTGTGAATACATGTGCACACACATTCACAAGTGAAACACATCCCAAAGCTAAAATGTGTCTTTTCTTTATATAATGAGGGAAAATACTTTTTACACACTAAACACTCTTTTAACATTAATTTGATCTTCCTGCTGTCATGAGGTATGAAGACGCCCCTTCCCCCCAACAACCAGCCATGACAGCCAGGCCAAGGCCCCTGCAGAGGCAAAGGCAGCTCAGTTCTTATGAGGTGTGCGGCCTGTTTACCCATACATAGCCAAACCGGAAGGCAATCTGAACAGTCACAAGTCCAGGTAGGGCTCCATGATTACATTTTCAGAAAGGAACAAGAAAATGGATTTGAGTTGTGGTCGTGAGGAGTGTCTTCACAGGCCCTCTTTGTCGACACAAACTTTACAAGGACAGAAACCGGTGAGGCCTGACTTCAGACCCTGTCCTTAACTCACCTCCGGTGGACTCACTTTCTAAAGATGGAGTAGAAAGCTAAGTGACTTCTAACAAAGGAAGCATTTAAGGTTGCCAGCTAGCCAGGTTTAGCTTTGGTTGTCCAGGAAAGCAAAGGCTCCAGGCTCCTTTCAAACCTTGAGGTCACCTTTAATTAACCACAGGAGGCTCTCTCCAGCTCTAGGCAGAGCTGTTCATCCCAGACCTTGAGGCTGCTGTAATACAGGTACCACCACAGAGTTCACAGTGCAAACAGTCAGTAACGGGAATGAATGTGTTTGCTTTTCCAGGTGCAAATGAGGGATACAGCACATCATTCCCCAAAGCAGCTTCCCTCAGTGATGGAGAGGTGAGCTCTGTGAGTGAGGATGCGGTCTGCACAACACACCCACGTCTGGACTATGGGCTTTACCACTTTAAGCAAGTGCCTCCTATCTTCCCCATACTCCACAGTTCTTACAGACTGCAGTCTGGGAAGCCCACTTCTCAGAAGTTCCTCTATTCTCTCATCTTAAGCTCAAGTTGGTGTTATAAAAAACAATCCGGGGGGGGGGGGAACTCCCTCGAGAGAGATAGAACTCCAGAATATTATTATTGTATCAAAAAATAATTTTTAAGTTTCTAGGAAATAGGCAAGAACATGAGAGGTATTTAATAACACACACACCCTTTGCTCCAAGCCAGGCATGGTAGCACGTGCCTGTAATCCCAGTACCGCTCAAGGAAGGAGGCTGAGACAGAATCATGGGTCTGAAATTACCCTAGACTATAAAGCAAGTTCTAGGCCATCCTTAGCTAAATGATAGGCCTCAGTTTAATATGTATACGTATATGTAAACATACATAAACACAAATACATAAACATATGTATGGTTATGGTTATAATTTCTGCTGGCTTCAACAACAAGCAAAACCTATATGATCAAAGGCCAAACTTGTAGCAGATATTCTAAATCCGCAATCTGAGTTCGAGAAAATATCTGTAAAACTCTTAAAGGTTTGATTTTTTTTTAAATTAGCAATAGATGAAAATCTAAATTTGCACAAAAGGTTTTAACTATGTCTTTTTTATTACCCTGGGTGAACAAAAAACTCAACACAACAATAGGAACTCAAAACATCTATAATGGACAAAATTCTTCGGTAGAAGAATCCCAACTGAGTGCTTGAAGAGAGGTAGTAAGTTCAAACCCAACCTGGGACTCAGCTGTCAACATTCAGAAAGAGCTTGCTCAGAGCACTTGGACCCTGGCCATCTCAGCACCAAAGAAGGGAGGGGAGGACTAATTTAGATAAGCAATCATCCCTATTGTCCTGAGAGACAATGAGACAATCCAACAACCCCAAAGAAGGCGTGTTCTAGATGGTCAAGTTTGAGAAAATGATAAAGCAGCAGCTCTCAACCTATGGTTGCAGCCCCTTTGGGGGTTCATATCAGATGTCCCGCATATCAGATATTCAAAAATTTTGATTCAAGCAATAGCAAAATTGCAGTTATGAAGCAGCAGCAAACTGATCTTATGGTTGAAGTTCACCACAACATGAGGAGGTGTATTAAAGGGTCGCAGCAGCAGGAAGGTTGAGAACCGTGTGATAAAGTATCTAAAATGATAATGCTGGAACACAATGAAGACAGGCAGAGAATGGGACATTGTTTTCTCTTTAGTGACCCTGTAAATACAGTGTGGCTCTTCTTCAATATATTTTCCTTAATAGAAGACCAGAACTTTAGCATCTTTTCCTATTGTTTAGAAGTTAGTTTTCCTCTTGGGGGGAAAAAAAAAAAATCACAAAATAACCAGCTATGGTATAAACACTCACATAGTGGTGTTTTGCTAAGCCACTTATATTTATATAATACATACATAGAATATACAATATACATGCTTATAGTGAAAAGAAAATATACTCACTTAGAGAATACACATGTACACTACTGTCACACCCTGTGAGTTGGACTGTTCCCCATGAGCTCAGGAATAAATGGTAAAGGCCTTGTGCAGCAGTAAGTGGGAGCTGATTTTCCCTACAGTGTATTTGTATGTGAATCTAAGTCTTTCCACTGGCACATTTATCTGACAGTTTCAACATCTCAACTGTATAAATTACCCATGATGCTCAGGTTTCTCATCCCATCACTTAAGTGACTATCTCCAACATGACCACTGAGTAACTCAGATCATTTCTCTTCGATGGAATACCATCTTTGAATGATTCTTTAAAAGTGAATAGAGCGCTAAAGGTTTAAGAGCTATATGTATATCTAGTTCTGACTTCTTCGTGGCTCACAATGCACATAAAGAAAGATGGTCTGGGTTCTTACAGGGCCATATACACAAACTGGCTATGTGTAAATATTGAGATGCGTTTTTCACCTTCAGAGATCTACAATGTTTCACTGCTTCCTCTTCACTTGAACCCAGTCAAATCTGAGGAGAGACGCCTTTACAAAGAAAAGGGAGCAGGCAATGTTCAGTTGGTAGGGCTTACCTAGCAAGCAGAAAGCCCTTGGATTGATCCCCAGTACCACATAAAATGTGGCCATGAAACCTTTAATCTTAACACCCAGGAGGTAGAAGCAGGAGGATGAGAGGGTCATCCTGGGCTACACAGAGAGCTCGAGGCCAGCCTGGGCTACATAAGCACTTGTCTCAAAAAATAAACAAGCAAAAGATGCAAGAATAGTCTGCCTTGCCAAACTATATTTTCAATTGTTCTCATACCTTTTTTAAAGACTTCCCACAATACAGTAAGTTCACATTTTAGTCATTTTAACCATAGGTTTATAAAGACTCATTTTTAGTTTTTCACTATCTGAAACAGACTATCTACCCATGTATTACTACTACCCCCAGCTACTTTCTCTACAAACTTACTGATCATTAGTGTCCCATATAATAGAAATGTATGATATTTGATATATCATATTTACCTATGGTGGTTTGAATAAAAAAATCTCTCCCACAGACTCATGTATTATTTGAACACTTTATGTCCATTTGGTGGTGCTGTCTGGAAAGGTCATGGAACTTTTAAGTGAGACCCTGCTGGAGGAAGAATGTCAGTGGGGACTAGCTTGAAAGGCTTATGGCCTTGCCCCACTTCCTGCTCTGTCCTCTCTCCTTCTCCTCCCTCCCCTCCCCTCCCTCCTCTCTGGCCAGCTTCCGGAGCCTGCCTGAGGCCATGATGGACCTCTCTATGTCTGGACCTGGAAGCCAAAACGAGCTATTCCCTGAGTTGCTTTTCTTCAGGCATTTTATCATAGCAACGACTACATTATCCTCCCGTGCTCCAAGGCCAGTGTATAGTCTGCCTTCCTTCTCATAGCTGAATATTCATGGAAAATACTTGGTCTGTGTATCCATTTGTAAATGGATATGGATTATTTCCACTTCTGGCCCTGCTACAAATAATACTATTATAAACCATGGCTTAAACATGTCTCAGTCGCCATTTTTTTCTTCTGAGTCAAACTTCAGAATAAAGTTGCTGGCAATAATGGTAATTCTGGCTGAAGATTTTTATGAACTACAAAACTTTTCCACAAAAGTAAACCATTTTGCAGGCCCAATAGCATCACACAAGGGTCCTAATTCAATGTATTTTTAAAAATTCTCCAATTCCTTAATCCAGAATAATGCTACTTTAAAATAGATCTATTTTTCCTGAGGTAAGAAAGCATACAGTAGAAAAAACAGAGACAGCAATATTTATCACTTTAAATTAAACAATAAAGGATACCAGTTGACTTTACTGCTGTCTATTATCAAGTGCTGTGCAAGAAATTAAACCAAGGGCCTCCTGTACTCAGTGCTGCAGCTTACATGCTCTCCGGTACCCACCCCCAAAACCTCTTAAAACATGAGAGAAAGTGGAGCAGAGATCCTAAAAATACGTTAAAGATTTTACACTACTATAAAAAGTTGGCAAATCTCATGAGATTTCGCCTCAAACTGAAGAGCTACCAGCACTTGGTGATTGTTAATGGGTCAGTTTTCTTTAGGAATACAGCCAGTGTTAGGTTCCTCATATCCCCAGGGAGATAACATGACCATGCACATGTAGACAGTAAAGCCAATTCAATGGGTAAATAGATAATAGATACATGAATTTTTGTTATTGTTGTTTTGTTTTGTTTTTTTCAAGACAAGGTCTCTCTGGGGAGCCCTGGCTGTCCTGGGACTTGATCTGTAGACCAGGCTGGCATCGAACTCACAGAATTCCACCTGCCTCTGCCTCCTGAGTGCTGGGGCTAAAAGTATGCACCACCACCACCTGGCAAACAAATAATTTTTTAAGTTGACAAATCTTGTTGTGGGATTCAGGTGTCAGCTGATGGGGTCCAAGGAAGCTTATCCAGAATCCCGGGCTCCTGGAGGGGGTGTGGCCAAACCCATTGATAAAGGGCTTCTGGCTTGGTCTAGTGGTTAAGGTTCTGTGCTCTCACCATTGCGGTCCGGGTTTGATTCCCGGTCAGGGAACAAAAAAGTAAAAATTAAAAAAATAAATAAAGTTAAAACGAGAAAGAATGGGCCTTTCCAAGATCCCAGCAGCCTTTTATCAATGGGTTTGGCCACACCCCCTCCAGGAGCCCGGGATTCTGGATAAGCTTCCTTGGACCCCATCAGCTGACACCTGAATCCCACAACAAAATCTACCTCTACAGTTCTAAAAATCCTCATGCTTAAGTAATGAGGTATAAAATATACTGAGATATTATTCTAGTTTGCTTTTTTGTTACTATGATAAAACACTGACTAAAACTAATGGAGTAAAGAGGTTATTTGGCTTACAAGTTACAGTCTATCATGAAAGAAAACCACTTCAGGAGCAGAGAGACATGGAGGACCACTGTTGACTGGCTTGCTTCCAGGCTTGTGTTCAGCTACCTTTCTTATACATCCCAGAATACAGCCTAGGGAATGGTAGCACCTACAGTGGACTAGGCCCTCCTACATCAATTATCAATCAAGAAAATGTCTCACAGACTTGCCCACAAACCACTTGCTGGAAGTAGTTATTCAACAGAGGTTCTTCTTCCCAGGTAACAACAAAGATATAGACATCACAGGTGTATTTAAAGATATTCACTTATTTCTGGTAAATTCCTCCAGTCACTCAGAATGTCTTCCTTTAGTAGAAATAGGAAAGGAATGCACATCTAACCTATCTAAATACTTAATTAACCGATTCCTACAACTAGGCTCAAAGGCAGAGGCAGCAGCAGAAGGTCAGCCTAGAGATGCAGGTCAATGGACAGAAAGCATGCTGGGCAAACACACAGCTGTAATTCCAGCAGTGCATCCTAGGTCCCAATCTCAGCACTTGGGAAGTACAGGAAGGAGGAACAGACATTCCAAGCATCCTTAGCACATAGTGATAGAGGTCAGTCTGAACTAAATGAGAACCTGTCTCAAAAAGAAAACCAAAGGCTTTGGGGCCAATGAGATGGCACAGGCCTGGAAAGATGCTTGTCATGCAAACCTTGTGACCTAAGTTCAAGCCCAGGGCCCATGTAAAAATGGAAGAACCAATTCCACAGATTTGTAGTCTGACCTCACACACACTGGCAGGCACACATACAGAGACACATATAGACAGACGTGCGCGCACATGCACACACACACACACACACACACACACACACACACACACACACACACATACTTTTTTAAAGGCTTTAATTCTTGACCTTACCAATCTGCTATCAAGTACTTACAGATGAGAAAGTATCAAGGGCTAAGTAAATGTCACCATTTTGGGGGGAGTACAGAATCACCCTTAGCCCACGCTGCAATCTCATGCTGTTTGAAGGACACTAGTTTTCCCATCATGCTAAAATAATATGTTCTCTTAATTAGATAAATATTTCTCTGCTGATGTATTTATTCTAAGCCCTTTTTTTAAACAGTTATTTAGTTGCTTGAGGAGTGGACTCGCATATGTTCAGAAGTCAGAGAACTGAGCAGAAGTCAGCTCCCCCTTCTACCATATAATCCTGGGGTTCAAATTCAGGTCATCTGGCTTTGCAGAAAGTGCCTTTACCATCTCCCTGAGAACAGGAGGCCAAACCTCATCCTAGCTTCTCATTAGCTGCACCTAGAACAATGAAGGTATTAGTAACAAAGATCTCTTTCCCAGCATACGAACAATTGAAGCTCATAATACATTAAATCATTTTGTTTCCTGGAGTTCTATGTGTAAGAGAGTGAGGGTCAGAGAGCAATAGTGTCACCCTCACTCTCCACCTTATAGCTATAGTTTTAAAACTCCAAATCCTGATTCTCCACTCCTGTCCTACATACTTTTGGTTTCCAAGGACTGATCCTTGCTGCTAAATCTTTTACAAATAATTGTCTCCCCCCCCCCCCAGGTAAGCCAGGACTTCAGACCCAGCATTTCTTTGGATATATATATTGCAAAGGGCTCAGGTAATCCCCAAGTTACCCTCCCATGTGTGCTCATACTTGATTTGACAAAGTGCCTCTGTCTAGCCACCAGGATCCAAGCATGTTCCATCACTCCAAAACATAGAAGCTAAGCATATGTTTATGGGCATTTTACTAGTTTAAATACCATCAAAGGAAACTAAGAACAAAGCTGCTGCTCCACCACCCACATGCATTCCCGACAGCAAAGAGCTAAGGTTTACCTGGAAACAGAGTCTTACCAGGAAACACTCTCCCCTTCACTGACACCAGGGTGAATAGCAGTTCTAACTCCAATGTGGAAAGGAGGGAAGCTACAAAGATTGGCCTGCACTAGAAACATGACTGTATCCCCACTGCAAGCTCAAATAACATAAGGATTAGGCCTGGTCTGCCATTCAGTATTGGAAGCTCCTCTCAGAAACGGAACTTCCTGCTTCATCTCAACAGTGACCCCGAATCAAGAAAGCCATGCTGGCCTGGCCATGCACTGAACAGTGCTAGACCAGCCAAGGCCCGTCTTGCCTAACAGCTCAGAGAGGACAGCTTAGGTGCAGGACCAGCTTTTGAGACCTCACTTCTGGCCTAGTATAGCCAGTATTCAGTCCACTTATGGCCCTGAGGAACCAACCCTTAGGCATGGTCTTGTGGCTAGCTTAAAATCTAGAAAGCAAATACTAGGCACTCCCACCCTCTTGATGGGGCTGCAGGCTAGCCCACTGACAAGTGGGAGGACGGAAGGAACAATCTAAGCTTAAAGGTTTATTTACTGATCACAAAAGGAAAACTAAATTCTCTTTTCAAACTGTCCCAGCAAAATCTACAGCCTCTAAAAACATGGAAATTCCACAGGGCCAGCTCCAACTGAAAGTCTGGAACATAATGAACTATCAGGTTTATATAAAGCTTTGTCAGACATGTTTAAAGACACCGATTAATGTCTATTGTAACCATTTTAAAATAAGGATGAGTTACTTTCTCCTATATTAAGATGGGGAAACCCAAGTCAAGAGAA
The DNA here is from genome assembly GCA_033318265.1 of Phyllotis vaccarum. NCBI lineage: Eukaryota > Metazoa > Chordata > Mammalia > Rodentia > Cricetidae > Phyllotis > Phyllotis vaccarum. The sequence continues at coordinate 30,982,669 of JARWLC010000010.1, read as the reverse complement.
GTTCAAAAGTTTACCGGAGACTCAAGGATAAAAAGGAAAATGATTCCTTGACAAACTAGGCTTGCTGACACCAAACTGATGCTAAGATATAGCTCTCAACCTTTGCCTGTCACTCAACATCTCTAAAATTACAGTGAGTCGCTTGCTTGTATTAAGCATCTTGATGTCCTAACGAATTGAAGCATGCATATATCATGGATAAATCTTTTCCATATTTGGCACGCTCCCTAGGATACTATAATTCTATTTATAACACAGTTTTTACCCTGATTCTGAGAAAATAGTATGATGTTCCTCACGACCAGGAATGGATATGAACAAGACATTCAAATGTCTGAATGCTCTCATTAAGCAATGCCTTGCCTGTAGTTGAATTCAAAACTTTCCAATAGCTGGAGGCAACATAATTTATAGTCACACTAAAATAATACTGCAATTTAAAACTGACTCATTGATATGTCTTTGGGATTCTACTGTGTTCTGGAGTCACAGTTAGGACCTGTGGTGATCCCTGTAACTCTAAAAGATACACACAGATTCAAATATCTTTATACTGGACATGGAAGTTGTTTCTCTAAAATTCTAATAAAGTGTGGACTGGAAAGCTGTCTCAGCAGTTAACAGCCTGGACTGCTCCTGCAGAGGGACAGAGCTCAGTTCCCAGCATTAACACGAAACAGCTCACAACCACCTGAAAGTCCAGCTGCAGGAGATCTTATACCTTGAGCCTCCAAGAGCACCTGCATTATGCCCACACACATATGCACATGATGAAAAATAAATTTTCTTTAAAATTCTAATAAAGAGAGATTATTTCTCATTTGTCTCTGCCTGGAGTGTTTGAATAACAAGTCTAAGTGATCGAAAGTATAAGCAAACAGACCTGGAGAGAAGGCTCCGTGGGTAAGACTGCTTTCTGCACAAGCTTGAGGGCTTGGGTTCAAATCCCCAGACCCACACAAAAAGTCTGGTGTGGCCACATGCTCCTGTGACCACAGCACAGTGTTAAGTGGGACAGGAGGCTGCTGGGGCTTGCTGGCTGCTACACTAGCCCCAGGTTCAGGGAGGGACCCTGTCTCCAGAGAGTAAGGCAAACAGTGATAGCAGAGGACCCTGACCCTCTGGCTTCTACCTGTGAATACATGTGCACACACATTCACAAGTGAAACTCATCCCAAAGCTAAAACGTGTCTTTTCTTTATATAATGAGGGAAAATACTTTTTACACACTAAACACTCTTTTAACATTAATTTAATTTTCCTGCTGTCATGCCATATGAAGATGCCCCCACCACGTGTGACACCCTCCCCTAAGGAGGGTGGGTAACTGGGTTCTGGAATATCTACAGATGGAATCTAGTCAGATAAATGAGCTTAGATTTTCACTATCTCAATACAAGATCTGGAAGTTTTTGGAATTCCTTTACCAAATGAAATTCCAAACATGCAACAGATGTAAATTAAACCCACTTACCCAATAACACAAAACAAAAACAAAAGGCAGAGTAGACCTATGTCTTCTGGTTGAAAAAATAATAATAATAATAATAACTTGTAGATTCAAAAAGCAATACATCTCGGTTGACTGCCTTGGGAGACAAAGTCAGAAAGTTCTGTGTTTGAATTTAAGTTTAAAATAATTTAGAGGATAATAAAATTCAAGAGACAGCTCTTGAGTCTCATGGCCACATTTCAAAAACTCAATTACATGTGCCTCCTGGCTGCAATGTGACAGTCTAGACAGAACCATTTCTATCCCAGGAGAAACTCCATTGGACATTATTCGGAACTACTGGTATCTTGATTTCTGAGGACTTAGATGCCTTTGTTTTCAAAATGTACATTTACTATTACTTAAATAAAATACTCTAAAACTTTTAATCAAACAATGTATTAGAGGCAGAAATGACATCTATCTAAGAAGGAATAAACCATTAGAACAATCTCCAACAGGCATGGTGGTTCATTCCTGCCGTCCCAGCTTCTACGAAGCTGAGGCAGGGGGATGGCTCTGAGAGGCCAGCCTGGGCTACAGACAAAGAGTCTGTCTCAAAACATCACACAGTGGGGAAAAAAAAAATTAAGTACCATTCTATATTTCGTTCTAGGATCATAACCCTGAACCAGTCAGTCACTTCCCTTCCCTGTGGATATTAAGTCTGGAAAGTTTTAAGAGTTGAGCAGAAGGGGCACTAATGGGCATGGGATAAACTAGCTAGTTCCTGGTACCCATCCTCAGCATTCTTTCAGAAGCCCCAGAAGACAAGACTCCATACAGCCCATTCTCTGATTACAGCTATTTTTAAAGGGTCTTAAAAGATTACCAGCATGTCTTCCTGAAACGGCATATACTGTCATTAGATACCAAAAGCCCCCACCCCACAAGATCACCAAATTTTAATAGATCCTAAAAGAATACTATCTTGTCAAATCAACATTTTCTCTCATAAACATTCAAGCCAAAATGTTTGAAAAGCAAGTGTGGGTTTAAAAATGGTATTAGGGCAACAATTAAAAAACAATTATCAACTATGCTTCATTTTTTTGCCAGGCTGCTGGTATACCTCCAGGGTCTCAACAAAGAATTGCTGCTGAGAACAGTGCCCTCCTGGCCAGAAGCACACCCAGAGACACTACCTTCTTCAACAGCTGCTCCCAGGGAGCCAGGAAATTTAAGGAAACCAGTCTTTACTTCATCCAGAGTCAGCCTCCAATGAGGAGTGAACCAACAGCTCCCACAAAAGTCACAAAACCAGGTCAGAGCTTCTACAGGCTGTGCAGCATAGCTCAAGTTCCCTGAGTCCCAGAATAACTGGGAGGGGGAGCGGGGGCGGAGGGGGGTCCCAAATCTGAACAGAGCGGTGAATTTTTGATCAAAGCCTGTGTTTTGTTGCTGTTGTTTTAAAAGGAATGTTATTCCAGAACTGATTCCTTTTCTTCCGGGTCTGTCTGTTCCTACTGACTCTCTGCCATAACCATGGTGCCTCCCCTTTCCCAATGCCCCACCTCTTGCCACATTTATAAAAAAAGAAAAAAGAAAAGTGACATTCCCTCTCCCCTAGCTTTTCCTACTAAGGCCTGGAAACTGGAGGAAATTCAAATCAAATTAGTTGCACATTAAAAAATAAACAGACAAGCATCAAGGGTGGCTACCCAACAAAGCCCTCACCAGTTCCAAAATATGATTAAACCAGGGAGGGAAGAGGGGGATGGGGACTAGCCGGGATGAAGATAAACGTGTGCATTTTTGGCCCCAGCGTCAGCCTCATAGCGGCCAAATTCTACATTTTGTTTAAAGAAAGCGCTTGGCCTGAGAGAAAGAAAAATAAAAAGTTGTAACTTTTAAGGAAGTCTGCAATCGGCACTATCTGGATAAAATGCCAGTGCTTCCTTAGTCTGGGATTGCAGGGTTGGAGCAGAGATTCGAAAAATCTCCAACCCCAGCCGCTCACTCCGGGAAGGCGCCCGGCCAGCGGCGCCGCCCGGCGGCCCAGCCAGGTCTCCCGGGACGTCCTCAGAGTCCCCGGGGCTCCCTAGCCCGGCGCTGGTAACGCTAGGCGGGCATGGCCCCGGGCCCCGCTTTCCTCAAGGAGTGACAGGCCCTTCCCACGGCAGCTCGTCCCTGCCTACCATCCGAACCAGACGGTCCCCGCGGCCCGCCCAGCCCGCCTGCCGCCCCGGGGCGCGGATTCCACCCGCTCCGTCTCCCGGCCGCCCCACCCCCGACAGGGGCGCCCCTCGAGGCTGACCGACTGACCCGCGCTCCGCTGGCCCACACGCACCGGGTCGTCCTCTGCTTCCCGCCGCGCCCCGCTCCCCCGCCCGAGCCTGCAGCCGCCTGGCTCGCCGAGTCCAGCCGCGGCCGCCGGTTCCCGCCCCCAGCCCGGGGGGAGCCCAGGGGGCAGGACGGGGAGGGAGGACGTGGCGCGCAGAGGTGGCCAGCGGCGGGCGGGGAGTGTCCCCAAGAGGCCCTGGCGGGGGCGGGGGCGACCGGTCGCCCGGGGACCCTTCCCGCAAGTATCCCGGGTCCTGGGTCGCGGCCCGGAGCCCCCGAGGGGACAGAGGCGTCCCCGGCTCCCAGCTCCGGGCGCACGCACGCCCTCCTCCCTCCACCATATGGAAATCTACAGCCTCCCAAAGTGACACGTCGAAGATTCCTCGGCCTGGCCGCGCGCCCTCCCCCTCCCGGGCAGCGGTCCTGCCGCGGGGATCTGGGCGGGGGAGCGGATTCCTCGGAGCGACCGGCCGAGGAGGAGGGGAGCCCCGCGTCCCGCAACCTCCGCTTTCTTCCCCGGCGAGAGGGGCAGGCGGGGCCGCCCCTACCCCGCCGGGAGCTTCGGGTAGCCGAGCGGTCGCGGGACGACCGGTACTCCGCAGCCAAGTTTTCCTCGGGCATCCCGGAGTGCTCTGGGGCCGGGAGCGCACTCGGGCAGACTCGGTGTCCGGCCCGGGCTCCGAAGCTCGGGGACCCTAGAGAGACCGTGGGCGGCACGTCCCCAGGCAGCCCACCGCGTTCGCACGCCTTACCTTCCCTCGGGCTGAAACGGAGCTCCAGGCGCCCGCAATCCGGGTCGCCCACGCCGTCCCAGCCAGCCGCCCGCGGGATCCCCGCCGCCCCCTGCGCCGCTCCCGCCGCTGCCGCCGCCGCTGCTCCCTGCCGCCTCCTCCGGCCGCCGCCGCTGCTCAAATAACTACCAGGAGGGTTTGATGGGGGATTCCGCCATGTCAATGATGTCGGGACCACATGGGGATTCGGGGCCCGCCCACTGCCGTATGCCTCCGAGTACACACGCAATCACAATTGCAAGCTCGCTGTAGCTTAGCACAGGCCTCCCTTTCCCCGAAGTCAGGCCTGGCCCGTACACAGACTCATTTTGGTTGAGTGAGATAGAGAAATCTAAACTGAAGTGAGTTTAGGAGACTCTGAACGAGGTGCTGATAGCAGAAACCTCAGTATAAATTCAATATCTGCTCAGTAATTAACCAAGCTGACTTGTTAGTTTTCACCTCTAACACATATTTCCTTTATCATCGCCAGAGAAATCTTTTAGTGATTCGTCACTCCTTTAACTTCTCACAGCATTCTGATCATGTGGCTACTAAAGCATGAGAAAACCTTGTGACGGTAAAATTTAAGTGTCTATTTCGCCTTTCAGTATCGGCAAGCGCCTTCACTCTTAAGAGTAAAGACTACTTTGTAGCTTTTCTGTTAGTGCTTAGTTTGGGCACACTTTAGTTCTGCTGTATGAGTGCATATGTGTGTGACTTCAGGTACATACAAGCCAAGATCATCCCAGAGTTCCGACCGAAAGCACTTGCCCTTTCCCAGCCTCCAGCCTATAATTCTTTTCTCCAAAATTATCTTCCATTCTTGTCTTGCTCAGACGTTGCTTATCTCCTCCCGTTGGCTCGCTCATGTTCATTTCTTCTCTATATCAACTTAGATGTGTCCTTTGAATATGGAACCCGCTTTTGTTTGTTGAATATATTGATTATAAAGTGTGTGGGAGAATTTGAAGGACGAGATAAATAGGCAAACTTCAGAGGGAGAAAGGTTAAAGCCAGGAATTAAAGCTTGGCAAAGGTCAAGTAGAGATGAAAAAGTAAAAGGACAGACTTAGTTGTGCCTATTTCTTCCAACAGACGGATGGACTGGGTTTCTCTTTATTAACAGAGTCAACATAGCCAGGTGTGGTGACACCCCCTGATAATCACCTCTGGAGGCTCCCTCCAAGGATTTGTTTCAAATCCCACCTCTCAAGAAGAATCAGTGCATCATCATGCACTTATTTAAAATGCACGTCCACATGTCTTAGCCCCACCTCTGAGACAAGTGGAATACTAGAAAAGAAATATAGTAAATGGTTGCAAACAGTAGCAAACAATGAATATGAAAAGCATAGATGTCATAACCACACACGTTACCAAATTCCCCTGTGCCTGAATTTTCTTATGAAATTGTGTCATTGTTTCCTGCTAAAATCACAAACTCCAGCACCTGATACTCAAAAAATAAATATTAATTCCCCCTTGAATGAGTGAGCAGATGAATTAATGAATGAGTGAGTGAATGAAGCTGTCCCTCTAGAGGTGTTAATGAGACAGAAAATTAAAAGCTTCAAAGAAAAAGAGAGACTTTTGATCAAGGGCTCCTGACTGCTGGGGACTTAGCTTTCATGCAATGGGAAACATTGGGATTATTGAGGCATGAACTGATTGAAATAGGTTTCAAGGTTGATTGTTTTCACAGCAGGATATAGAAGAAAGCTTGAGTCAGAGACATAATTCTGAACCTAGTTAGGAAATGATGAAGACTGGGCCCAGAGTCATGTTTCTGAAAATGGAAAGAAGGGCCTCAATCTAGAGTGATGATATCCACAGAATGATATCAGCAATCTGGGACACCAGCTGCCCTGCATCCCAAATTATGAAGCCATGCTTACAGTCAAGACTCTACTCCCAACGAGTTTGGGAGTTTGGGTTTTACTTAAATCCAAAAATAGCATCTGAATGAAGATGCTTCAAAATTATGGTAATTACATAAGCCAGGCAGTAGTAGTACATCCCTTTGATCTCACACTGGGAAGGAATAGGCAGATGGATCTCTGAGAGTTCAAGACTACAGAAGGACAGGATATTCAGGGCTACACGGAGAAACCCCTGTCTTGAGAAAAATAATTAACACAGTATAAAGATTGCAAAAACATTCTAGCACCCATGGAGAGTGTAGGTAACCTCTAGGTAACCCGCCCAAAGCAAAAGGATGGTCTCAATTTACATTGTAACAAAAGGAAGGCAACACTAACGGAAGGAAAAACACAAAAACATGAAGCCTCTGGCAACACTGAACTTTTGGACCTAGGAGGTGGCTTTCAAAGGTAGATGTGACTAACTAACATACACAGCTTCTACAAGCCTCATCTGTTTGCCCAGCCTCAGCATCCTTCCTCAGGCTGAGGCTTCAACACAGACAGGCTCAGGCTTGCTCTCATTTTGAAACCTAATCTTAGCTTTAGATAGAAAGCATCAATTCTTCCCACCTACAATTTATTCTTATGTCCAGAGTCAGACCTGGTGTCTGCTTTTGGATGAATGGTAACAAAATGCCAATGCATTCTTTCTGAAGATCATTCAGAATTTACTAGAATACTGACAGTCAATTGAGTTCCAGCGCAGTATAAAAGGAGCACAGCAACTTCAGTGAAACAGATTCTTCCAAACAATTTAGCCTGGTAAAGTTGTGGTACTGCCTTCTTTACTATTGTTCAACGCAAAACATGGACAAATTTTAGACAAGTGTTTAAGAAAAAGGAAGAAACAAAACATCACCAGTAAGATCTGCCCCCGGGTTATCAGAATGATTAAGGAAGAAGCAAGATTGTCAAGTCTCACAACTTTGAGCCCAAAGTTAGAACGCTTGCAGGCTAGAACTGATTCTCCAGTGTCCTTCCTCAGGAGCATCCCTATTGTTTAAAGACAAGTCCTCTGATTAGCCTAGGCTAATTTCTACACAGGCCAGGCTGGCAGGCCATTGAGTCCTAGGGAGCCTCCTATTTTTTTTTTTCTTTCCTGAAGTAGAATCACAAGTATATGGCATCACATACAGCTTTCTGTGTGGGCACTGGGGACCAAACCCAGGTTTTCACAATACGTGGCAAGGACTTTACCAAATGAGGTGTCTCCCCCAGCCCTCAGGTCTTACTCTGTCTCCCAAAGCCACTCTTTTTCATCCACATCCTAAGACTTGAAAAGCAACCTTAGACCAAAGACCACTAAACAAATGTGCTTCTTATGAAGGCACTTCTCATTATTTACTCCGGTCCAAACCAGGGCTTCTGAAACCTCCTCTTTGCAGAGTTCTGCTTGCCTCTGGCCCTGAAACGCAGAAAAACTGACAATACTCACCTTCCAACGCATTAGTATTCCGTAAAGAGTCTGGAGGAATCTGTTCTCCAGAATAAATGTCTGTGACAACACAAGGAAGTCTTCAAGGATGTCCTGCAACTTCTGGGGATCCCCTTGGTGATCTCTGAAAGCTAGGTATCCAGTTTCTGTTTCAACTGCTACAGGCATGATCAGAGTACAACCACACACAGTGGTTCCTGTTCTGGCCCCAGTTTGAACAAAGTATGATGTTAACTTTGTTAGTAAATTTCTAGCCACAAAAACATGTCAAGATGCATAGTGTATATTCAACTGATATAATCTTAATGTTAACTTGTTAATTGATGGGATAGTTAATTTTATTAAATTTCATTTATGTTGCATCCTCCCATTTCAGCTAATTAAGACTTTTGGAGTCCAGCCACAAAATGGTTAGTGTGAGTTGTCAGCTTGACAGAATCACCAGAGAGATGGGCCTCCTAGGCCCATCTGTAGGTGATTATCCTGATTATGTTAATTGACATGAGAAGATGCATCTTAACTGTGGGTGGGACCATTTCCTGGGCAGGGGATCCTGTACTATATAAAATGGGGAAAGCAAACTGACAACTAACATTTTTTTTGTTCTTAACAGTGGAAGTAGGTAAGTAAGACTAGCTCCTGCTTTCGTGACTTTCCTGCCGTGATGGACTCTACCCCCGCCCCAAACTGTAATCCTAAATAAATTGCGTTTGTCGGGATATTTTATCATAGGAACAGTAAAAAAAAAAAAAAAATTAAGACAATCAGCAAACATCGTTTCTTAGTGTTTTGGCATTGATCAACATGTTAGGAATGCTTTCTATATTACTATCAAAGTCGTTAATCAAATCAAAAAGCCAAGGACACACCAGTACAAATTGTTATGGAGACATAGTTATTTCAGACTCTGACTTCCTCCATCACATTGAACTGTGTCACCTCAGAAAAGCAGGTTGGTCCAATCTTCTCTACATGGAGATTGGCATCATTTCTTCCCACCTTCTCATCTTATTTGCTAATATGGTCACTATCTCTTCCTCTGGAGCAAAACTACTAAAGGATATGCCCACATATATTCCTTTCTAGCTGGTGTGCATTAAAAATGCTCGGGGGGGGGGGGGGAATCCTGACCTATCACTTGGATATTCTATAAAAGAATACCATATATAAGGTGACTTAAACATCAGAAACATATTTCTGACAGCCCTGAATGGGAAATCCAAGATCAATGCACTGACTGATCTTTTATAGGGTGAAGATTAGATTCTGGCTATGTGCCCAGGAAGTAGAGCCAAAGAGAGGAAGGAAAGGAAAAGAAAAAGGGAGTTGAGATGAGGGATGGAAGGGCATCACCCCCTTTCTTAAGTGCTTCACCCTCCTGAGCTAATTAATCATCTATATGTCCTGTCTCCAAATCCCATTAGATTAGAGGTTGAGATTTGAGAGGACGACAGTCCCTTCACAGAGAAGTACACCAAGAGCAGTATTTAGTTTGCACAGTGTGGCTCCATTGGAAACAGTTTGAGCCAAAGAAAGATTCTGAGATTTGATCTGAAAAGAACTGGGCTGCCCCTGGCTTGTCAACGGTAAGGTACAATAGTTACAATCGTTTCTCGTCTTTCAAAAAAAGTACTTATTTTATGTATTATTGTATGCATATGATGTATGCACTTGCATGTGGGGGGGGGTATTGTTGTGGGTGCATGTATCCCACAGTGTACATGTGGAGGACAGAGGACAGTCGTGAGAAGGATCAAATGTAAGCTGTCAAGTTTGGCTTACAAGTGCCCTTAATGCACCCATCTTGCAGGCCCTCCATCTTTTACATTATTACTACAGTATTTATTTTAGTTCTTGGAAGTATAAGCTCCAATATTCCCTATATAATTCCTATGTCTCCAACTTTACTAGGGTGTCTAATTTAAGCACATTAACATTACTCTTTCTCTGGTTCAGTAACTACATAGGATTTCAGAAGTACTACCAAAACTTTCCAATTCTTTCTAGATATTTCCTGTGTGTTTGTGAGCAACTTTTTCAGTTTACTAATGCCTGAGATACTTTGGGAGCCAAGTCAGAGGTCTCTTCTACATCTCTCCATAAAACCATGCCATCTTCTGGCAGACTACTTTCTCAATGCCATATTTAGTTATACTGATAACCAATGAAAGAGCCCTTGGCTTCCCACATCTTATGGTTTCCTGAGTACGCACCATAATGTAGGTGCTACTTTATGGATTGTGGACTGGAGCTGAGACCTGCCACTAAGTCTTACGGCATTAGACAATACATAAATAAATGTATAATAATAACTCTACATTGCGAAAAGAACCATGAAGGAAGAGATCTAGGTGAGGGATAGCCAAGGAAGGAGAGAGCAGGAGATGGTTCAGATAGGAAACTCTCCGTAGAAAAGATACATAAGCTAACAGGTACCAGGGAAGGGGGAAGAGGAAGCTCTGACGCTCATGCAAGTGCACAGTAAAGCAGAAGGAAGGAAGTGAGGAGAACTTGGCAGTGAGACACCTTGAATTCCAGTGGCTCTCAGATTGAGTGACCAACGAAGTCAATGAGTACAACTAGACTGCTGAACAGAGTTAGATCGTGTAAGGCTTTGCAGGTCAGCGTGGAGGTGACCTGAAAGCTAACGCAGGTGGTTGTTTGCCTGCCTGCCTACCTACCTACCTACCTACCTACCTACCTACCTACCTACCTACTTACTTACTTACTTACTTACTTACTTACTTACTTACTTACTTACTTACTTACTTACTGTTTGAAGCAGTCTCATGTAGCTCAGGCTATCCTTGAACTCACTATATAGTTGAGAAGGGCCTTGGACATCTAATCCTCCTGCCTCCATTCCCAATTGCTGGGATTCTGGTTGTGTGCCACCAACCCACATTTATACATTGCTGGGGACAGAAGCTAAGGCTTCATGGATTCGAGGCAACTGAGCTCCCAAGATGGAGTTTAGAAGGGGAGATCACATGACTTGACTTACTCTTACAATACCATTGCTCTGCCCAGCACCTGGACACCAGGCAGAGAGGCCTTTCACATCAGATCAGGTAAGTGATGGTCTCCTAATTTGGACCGGGACAGCACTGATAAAGACAGACAGTGAAAAATGAACTAGAGCTCAGGCTATCTGATAGGACAGACCTAAGCTCACTGACTTGTCACTGACGGTAGACATCTGTAGGCACTGATCCCTGACTGATGAGGACAGCTGTGATTCAATCCACAGACAGTGCTTCTGGGCCCTCAGCACAGGAGCTTCTTGGGGATAAGAGTGCTCCTCAGCTTCTCACAGACTCTGCACACTGACCTTCCAGAGGCCTTCAGACATCCAACCTTAGACCCAGTCTGTACTCCAAACAAATACCTTAGTGATGAGCAGAGAGTCATCACTTGCATTCCATGTGACACTGCTAATCTTATCAAGTGGAAAGGGCACACTGGTGGACAGACAGCAGCGTCACTGTTACCATGACAACCTTACTCCTGTGGCACTCAGACTGTATCTGATATATCTGGAGAGCTGAACATCAGAAGCCATTTGCCTCTAATGTCTGGGTCCTATTGATGAGTGAACTAGCGTATTTGGTAGCCCAAACATGTCTGTATTTTGTCCACGAAGATATCATAAGCCTTGTCCCTGGCTGTTCTACTAGCCTAGTAATCCTATCAGTCAGATGAACCCGATATGAAACTGGGATTTCTTGGGTTTGCAAGGCTCTGGTGACTCTCCTCTGTCCCTTCAGAATGACAACTATTCACACGTTTTCATGTAGTGCCAGAGATTACTGTACTGTTGGCCTGATGTCACTGAATTCTGTGATATTATAAAGATGAAGTTTTTCTCATCAAGAAGTGTTCTCTTATACTTTATATATGAGCTAGAGATGAATATTACCAGGGTTTATCCAATAGGAAGATGGCTGGGATTTATATAACTTGATCACAATTAATCTATATAAATTATAAAGTAATATAATCTGATCACATAAGTCACTGACAAAGTTCAATCAATACTTCTAAGTCCTTTCTTTCAGTGATCCTTATGTAAAAAAGTCCCTAAAACATTCTCTCTCTCTCTCTCTCTCTCTCTCTCTCTCTCTCTCTCTCTCTCTCTCTCTCTCATATTTTGTTTTTTAAAAGACAGGGTTCATTACTCTCTCTCTCTCTCTCTCTCTCATATTTTGTTTTTTAAAAGACAGGGTTCATTACTCTCTCTCTCTCTCTCTCTCTCTCTCTCTCTCATATTTTGTTTTTTAAAAGACAGGGTTCATTAAAAACCCTGACTTCTTGGAACTAGCTCTGTAGACCAGGCTGGCCTGGAACTCACAGAAATCCACCTGCCTCTGCTTCCCAAGTGCTGGCATTAAAGGAATGTGCTACCACCACCAAGCACCATTTTCTTTCTTGATGAAGCGATACACTCTTTATTTAACAGGAATAAGGTAATTTATTTTGTTCCTTTTGCATTGGCAGCCAAGAAACTCAAAGATAAGTCTTGTTCCCAATTATAGTAATTATCCTTAGCCTAGGATTTCTGGTAAGGCTATTCTTCCTCCGTCTTTATTACATAATTCTTATTCATTGGATTAATCTTTATTTTAACTAACTGTTTGATCTGAGTATGTGTTGTTCTATCCTTAGGAGGGATATTACTTTGGGCTATTTTGGTTTCAAGGGACAAGAATCTCATTCAAAGTGAGGCAAAATAGATTATATATATAAAATGGTCTATACTAAGCCTGGTTTAGAACTCCTGAGTCATAATAATACTGATATTACACGAGCTAGCTGTAGTCATTTTGAAGCTCTTTAGTTCATATGTAAATAAAAGTCTACATCATAAATTTTTTATTTTATTGTTAAGATTATAATATAATTGCAACATTTCTTCCTTCTCTTTTCTCCCTCCAAGTCTTTCTGTCTACCACTCCCCACTCTTCTTCAAATCCATGGTCTCCTGTTTTTCACTAACTGCTATTGCGCGCGTATAACATATTGTATGCATGTGCGTGTATGCACGTGTGTGTATGTGTATGCATATGTATATGTGTGCGTGCACACGTGTGTATGTGTGTGCACACTCATGTGCATGCGTGTAAATGTATGTGTGTATATGTGTGTGCATGTAATGTGCGCGTGCATGCATGCATGCATGTGTGGTGCATGTGTGTGTGTATGTGTGTGTGTGTGTGTATTCCTAAATAAAACTGTTCAGTCTATATGAGGTTACTTGTGTGAATGCTTTGAGGAAGACCATCCCTCCTGCTCCCAGCTTTCCTCAGTTCCTGTAGTACTTTGTGCAGGGTTGAGTCTTATTCCTGTCCACTTTGATGTGTCAATTGGTGGTGTCCCTGTTCAGCTCACATGTGGGCAGTGCTGAGACTTTATGATGGATGCTGCTTTTGATATTAGTAGGAGACACATTCTCACAGCAAACTCCCTCATCCTCTGGCTCCTAAATCTTTCTTCCCCCTTTTCTGCAATGTCCCCTGAGCCTTCAGCTTGGGAGTGTTTTGTAGATGTATTGAGACAAGATCTCTGGTATCTGAGGCTGGCCTTGACTCTTTATATAGCCAAGTGTGATCTTGAACTTCTGATTCTCTTGACTTCACATTCCAAATGTTGAGACTACAGATGTGCACCTCTATATCTGATCTGCAGTGTGGGAGCAGAAATTCAGCAATGTCTCCACTCTACCATGCACCCCAGCCTCAGTTCCATTGTTTATTTTGATTAGAGTAAGTTTTACTTACTTGACATATCTAACTAAGAACATTTACTATCTAGCCTTATAATCGATACTCCAAAGAAGAAATAAACTTCAACATTGTCTTTCTTGTTAGGTAATCTTTAACCTAAGTAAGATTATCTTAAAGACTACATTAAAAAAGTAAATATACAGTTTAATCACATGCTACATCAGGGTTCTGCAGAACAAGTAGACTGCATGTATTGGAAGAAAGACCAAGAACAGGGGGAGATTTTTAAGAAATAAATTCACACCAACTGTAGAAGTGTCTAATAGGCTGAGTCCCAGAGATGTCCCAGCTCACGTCCAAAGACAATTTACAGAAGACCTTGGAGGACACCAACTTTTTCCATTCTCCCTAATGTGTTCAACTGACTGAATGAAGCTCACTTACATTATATAGGGCAAATTGCTTTACTCAGAATACTGATTTAAGTGTTAATGTGATCAGAAGACTAGCGGAAAGACTTGGCCTGAATTCCTTCCTTCCTAGGGAGGGAAAAAGCAAAAAAACAAAAAACAAAACAAACAAACAAACAAACAAAAAAAACCCTTTATTTCTGAGAACAAAGCTCTCATCAGGGGCTGATTTACCTGGACACCCACTTCCCACTTACCCCTTCCTTTTCAAGAGTGATACAAATCGACAGATTGCCAGCTATGAGGTTTTAGCAATCACTTCCACCCTAAAGATAAAAACTGCACAAAAGGATCTTCAAGCCTGGGCTGAGTTATGACGATCTCTAGCATACTGATGTTCTACTCTGACAGCTTTCCTGACTTACCAAATAAATGTTTGTCCCAATAACTGATCCTTGACGCACTGAATGTATTCTGAACAGTTTGTAATGGAGTTGACCTCTTCAGTAACAGCTTGAGAGTTCCATGCAGCTCCCTGTTTCAGTTTGTATGCCATCTTTACTCCTCTGCAGGGATTTGAGCATGTCTGCATTGCCTTGCATAGCAACTGACTCAGGAGAGGCTATTGCTGTTTCCTCAACGTGGGGCTAACGGCCTCTGACATGACGGGAAAGCATTAATCCTTGAGTACGGAGAACACTTATACTGAGGATTTCTCTGAAAAAGTCTGTTCATATGATTCTGGAAGATGCAAAAGAAATCCAATCTGCAACAGAAAGGTGGGAACCTAGATGCAGTTCCAGTAAAAGTGCAAAGGCTGAGATCCGGTGAGGTGAAGGGGTGTCTCATGTCATGCCCTATCTGTTCTATTTTATACTATTAGCGTATGTTCATTATATAAAATGATGAATTTTACTATGACATTTTCATACATGTGTATCATGTAGTATGCTCACTTTTATTTTCTCATCCTCCAAGGTACATTTTAATATAAAACCCAGCAGTTCTGAGACCCAAAAAGATCTGATGCACCAGCTCAAGTGTGAAGACAGGAGACCAGCAGAATTGTCTGTCCTCCAATAGAGCAGGTATAGTGGGATTGTATTCTGTTCCATTGTAAATAATTATCCCGCTACTGGTTTAATAAAAACACTGATTGGCTGAAGGCAGACAGGAAGTGTGGATGAGACTACCTGACTAAGAAAACTCTGAGAACAGGAGGAAGAGAGCAGAGATGCCAGAGCAGCCAGAAGATGCAGAGGACAACTATGCTGCTCTGAGAAAAGGTACTGAGCTGCATGGCTGAACAGGATAAGAATCATGGGTTAGTTTAAGAGCAAGAGCTAGCTAGAAATATGCCAGAGCCATAGGCTGATCAGCATAAAATTAATACAAACATCTGTGTGTTTCTGAGGAATTGTGGGTCTTCAGGTCTGGACCACAGGCCAGACAGGCCAGAAACATATTACTTCAGCACAGGAATCCTCCGCACTCTCTAGCCTTTTATACAGGCTGGCTGCAGGGCAATCTGTTTGATTCCATCTGTAGGTCCACATTCATCTCATCCAAAAACACCATCATGGACTCTTCCAGAGGAAATATTTGTTTTCTTAATATAGTAAATGTTCTAGTAACTGCAGATCATAAATACTCACAACCCAGTATTCAGGGGAAGAGAGTGTCTTCTGATAGATTAGGACAAGGAGCATGGTCATGACTGACTTCCAGATGCCCTGGCCAAGGTACCCTAGCCTTTGCCTCTTATCATGTCACGTGTCGATTTCTAAGCCAGCTACAGCCACTCTGGTAAATAGGTTTCAGTGATTCCTGTACCCCATCAAGGCTCACCTCTGAAGAATAGAACAAGGTCAATTTCACCACACCACAGACAAGCAATAGGGAGGATCCTTCTCAAATTAAATCTAGCAAAGCATTCCCAGAGCAGAGTGGGTACCAAGGGGCATTGGGTCAGGAAGAGTGAGGAGGGGAGAGGGGTGACAGGTAACTATAAAGTGAGCACAGCTGTGCAGATGTGATGGAGGGCCCTGGAAGGTGGCCTGTGTTGGAAGGTAGACCTATTATTACAATATAGGGACATTTTCCACACATAGAGCCAAGATCAAATTTCTTTGTGGGCACCAGAGAGATTGCTCAGTGGGTAATAGTGCTTATTTAGCAAGCCTGGGTGATCTGAGGCCCATCCTTACATGCCACAGGGCAGAGAACTGTCTCCTACAAATTCTCTCCCTGTCTCTACACATAATAGGTTTCTGTAGTGTCACAGTTATCACGATATAACACACACACACACACACACACACACACACACATACACACACACAGAGGGAGAGAGAGAAACATAAATAAATATAAAAATAAAAATAACCCCAGACATTTTCTGACATCCTCCCCGCTCCCACCCCACAGCCACCACCAACGAAACAAAACACAAAAGCTTGATGTGATCTTAGACGAAAGGACGTGCTTCAGAGCCAGAGCCTCTGAGAGCACAGCCTCAGCCTCGGTTTACCCCGTCAGACTTCCCTTTTACTAGGGGATAGAAATGTCTTTAGCACCCACAGCCTCCCCAGGGCCATGTGCCGTTTTAGCACAGGAGCTTTAGCACAGAGGAAGCAAGGGCATGGATTGTTCTCTTCCCAGGAGGCAGCCAGCCTGCCCTCAGGGGGATCTAGAGAGAAGCAACCTGGAAGAGGGAAAACTTCTTCACACAGTGAATCGCAAACAGGGTGGGGAGTGGAGTAAAAGGTGAGCAGGGGTGACTATGCACACCAACCAGTGGTGGCCGAACCTGAGTGACTGGGTAGGGTTTTCATCCACACAGGATTTGAGTACCTTGGGGGCGGGCTGTCCAGTACCAGGAGATCCGACACTCTCATGGAGGTACATGCAGGCAAAACACATGAAAACTGCACTGTAAAACAAATTATAAAAAATAAACCAAGGAATCTCTAAATAGCTTCCAATTTTTGTAGCATATTTTATTTACATTCAACAAAGCAACGCTTTTACCCACTTAAAATGCCCATGTATTATAAGATAAATAAATCCTCAATGCTGAGTCCATCCACAAACCCTAGAAGCTCTCCTGATAGTGTCTGATGATACATATCCCGGCTCTTTCTCACATTACCTCTTTGCCTCATCCACTCCTGTCTGTTGAGAGTTCTCCTGCAGTGTGTCAGGCATGATGTGGAAAAGCCAAAACCAAAAGGAACAGGCACACTCCATTTACAGTCCAACATCCGTGATAAGCTGACAAAAAGAACTTGAGGGAGGGTTGCTAATTTGTCTCACAGTTCCAGGTGACGTGGTGGTTGTGGGAAGGCAGGGCTGCAGGGATGTGAGGCAGCTGGTCACATTACACCCACAGACAGGAAGCAGGGAGAAATGAATGGCTAGTGTTATAACAAAGTTCCGTATAAAACTATTGGGAAAACTTCAAATACTTTACAGGAGACAAAGGAAGCAATGATGTGTATCATTGTGTTTAATAACTTTTAGATTCCTTTAATCTCATCATCTCTTTGTCTATGAAGAAAGAGAACTGAAAGGAATCATATAAATTTTTGCAAGGTTCTAGTATCAGTACGAGTTTAAATGGATCTTACAAGTAAATTAAAAGCACTATGCTGAGTTTTATATACAGAAAGACCACAAGAAACCTGGTTTTTAATGCCTATAATATTGCTTTCTTTTCAGAAATATATCTTTAAAACTTGAAGTTGGAGCAAAAAGTAATGAGTTCATGGTGGCATCTTCCATGCTTCGGCCTCCTAGCACTGACCCTCCGGGGTTTACATCTTTGCTCAAAAGTAACCATGTTTGGGCTGAGTGTGTGCTGCCCTTTCCATGGCCCCAAGTTCAGTTCCCTGTGCCCATTCAAGGTGGCACACACTCACCTATAACTCCAGCTCCAAGGAATTTGACACTCTCTTCTGTCCTCCATAGGCACCTACATACCAATGAGCACACACACATGCATGTGCGCATGCACACACACACACACACACACACACACACACACACACACAAATGAAAAAATGTAAAGGTAACTATGTTTTTTGTTTTGTACAAAGTTCCAATAATGGTCTTTGTGTGTGCTGAACTAATCAATGAGATCATACTGCAATATTTGCTCCTGGATGTCTCATGGCTTCCATTGATGAATCTATCCCAAAGCTATCTCCTCACACCCAAACCAATCAGCCATTTTTCTTTCCTTTGGTCACACACCACGTCAATTCTATTTTCTTAATACGTTTGCCTCCGTTTGGTGTCTGTATTTAAGGTGACCAGGTCTATCCAGCCCCACAGTCACCAGGCTGGTCAAAAATACACAGACTTTTTCAGGAGCCATCTGGACATCTGCTTCCATGCTGGGTTGTGCCTCTGAGGACTTCTCTTCTACATGTCCACGCTTCACCTCCATCTCTTTCCTCTGCACTGTAAATTCACACCTACACTTTTTTTGCTATATAATTTTCATGTTTTGAAAAAATATCACAGTGGCAGTTTATTTCCAACTATGTATCATTAAGTTGCACAAACTTTAATATTCTTCCTAACCAGACATTTCCACTTTGCATTTGCTCTGTTATTTTGTTCAACTTATTTTGCATTAGTTTAACAAGGTTTTGGACAGTCCAGACAGGTAGGGTAATTTAACCTAGACTGAACAGATACTTACGTTAGTAAACTGAGATTTCATATCATCCTGCCTGGAATGCACTAATAAAGACTCATTGTCTCGGGTTCATTGCTTTCTTCCTGCTGTTTATACTTAAAATGTAAATAACCCAGGGCAGAGTAACACATTGCTGAGGGAAGCTGCAGTGAGAAAGTTAGTAGGAATTATGTTAATTAATAGCTTGTAATTATAGTGAGCTGTTCTCTGAGCACACAGCCACTGTCTTCATCAGTGTGGCTGTGGTCAGAACTATAGACTGTTGACATTCCCACACAGAAGGGGATGAGGAGTGTCTTTGGACCCTCATCTGGAAATCCAGCCACTCCCTCCTGGACCTCCTAGCCAGCTCCTTGTAATTCTGACTTAGTTATATGTAGTCTTGTGATGTCAGGTGGTGCAAAGGGGGTGGAAGGTTAATGGAAGGGGTCTTTCCCTATGCAACCGTGAGGAGCCATGAGCACCACTGGATTGGGATTTTGGTTTTGCTGCTTTGGGGTCACCCAAGCATGCTCTGTGAGTAAGTACAACAGACTCATTTGTTCCCCAACTTTGATGCTGGTGCCATCACACTGGTTTGTCTTTTGGTGCCCTTTAAGGGTGGTGTTAACATTTGTTTACGTTTCCCTGAGGAGAGAGCTCCCTGAGACACTCCACAGGACACTTCTGAATAGATTAACAGTAGACTTGAGGCTGCCTTAGAAAATGTGGAGCGGAGCTGGGTGGACCAAACGCTTTCTTTGCCCAATCCTTGTAATGAGCTTTGTTCTAGGTATAGAGATACAATGTTACACCAAGCTTCTCACCTTAAAAAGCTCCTATCACAACAGGAAGAAACAAAAAACAAGGCCAGTAAGTAAACCATGCACTTACGAGAGAGAGGCATTCTGAAAGAATAAGAGGATACTTTTTTTTTTTAAATAAAAGAGGTAATTTACCTCCAGGAGGAAGCCTTCCTTCCCTTCTTTCTTCCTTAGAAAGGGTTTCATGTAGTCCAGGCTGGCCTTGAGCTCTTGAATTTCAGACCTGGCTGCCTCCACTTCCTAAATGCTAGGACTACAAACATGTGCCACTACACCCGGTTATATGTGGTGCTGGGGATCAAACCCGGGGCCTTGTGCATGCTAGGTTGATAAGCGATCTACTGAACTATAGTACCAGCCCTACTATGAAGATACCTAGATGAAGATTATTCCAGGCCAAGGAAGAAGCAGTGGGAGGTCATCAAGTGGGTGTGGCTTTTCAAGGACTAAAAAGATGGATGTATTTAGAATGTACAGAACAAGGACATATAGTAGGAGTAAGACTGTGAGGAGATGTTGGAAAGGAAAGCTCTGCAAGTACCCACAGTGTACTGCATTAAACAACCAACATCCCCCGTAGGCTCAGGCATCTGAACACTTACCTGATCCTTAAGTGGTAGTACTGTTTGCAGAGGTTATAGAATTTTAGAAGGTGCAGTTTTGTTGGAGAAAATACGTCGCTGGGAACTTGTCTTTAGAGTTTATAGCCTTGCCCTACTTCCAGTTTATTGGTTGAAAATGTGATCGCTCAGCTTCCAACTCAAGACACCTGCTGCTATTCCTCCCTTGCTGCTGTGGACTCTACCTTTGGAACTGGTAGCCGGAACAGTCTATCTCTTTTGTAAGTCACTTACGGGCATGCATGAAGTTTCTGGCCCAGCCTCGCCCCATGGTCTGGATCTGCCTGCTTCTGCTCAGGACCCCAAAATGACTCAGACGCTTGTATTAATTACATTCTGCTTGGCCTATGTCTCTGGCATATTGCTAGCTAGCTCTTTCATCTGAATTTAACCCATTTCCATTCATCTGTCCTGCCACATGGTCCATGGCTTACCTATTATTTCCTTACAACTTGATTCCTGGGTGGCTGGACCATGTCTCTGACTCTGCCCTCCTTCTTCAACCTATGCTCCGGTTTCCCCACCTACTGCTATGTTGCCCACCATAGGCCAAACAGTTCCTTTACTTCACAGCGTATAGAAAGACATTCCCACATCAGCATGTCATTTATTACAGTAGCAGAAAGTAGCTGATCCACATGGTGGGAATGGAGAACTTCAGGAGTGTGGGGACAGCAAGAGTGGCCTGAATTGACCTAGCTTTGAAGTGGTCACATTGCTGCTTAAGAACAGACAGTCTGGGGGAAGAACAGCGTGGGAGGCTCTGGCAGACTCTAGGAGTCACATGAAGGCACCTTGGACAAGGTGGCCCATAAAACATGGTGGGAAGTGGCAGGATTCTAGATCTGTCTTAAAGCTAGAATAGAGAAGGCTGCCAACCAATTAGACATGAGACACATGAACAAGGGAATGAGCACCCAGAGGACATGCTCAACAATCAGGGAAGCCACATGAGGAGCAGGCTGGAGACAACAGGAATTACTGGGGTCACAGTGTCACATGTTGGATGTGAGACATTTATTAATTACAACTGCTTGTGACCCAAGGGAAACCACTTAGCTCCTTTAGACTTCCACAAAACGAGATGTTTGCATTAGATGCACTACAAGATCTTTTAAATTATTTTTTAATTTTTATTTTGTTTGGAGACTGTCAAATTATGGAGCACACATTAGCCTCAAATCGCCCTGGCTCAGCCTATTAAGATTACAAATGTCTTCTACCATATCCAGGCCTTGAACATTTATTATTTGACTCTCTGTGTGTGTGTGTGTGTGTGTGTGCTATATGTTCATATGTGAGTACATGTATGTGAATCAGGACACCTTCCTTAGTCACTTCTCCACCTCCTTTTTACCTTTTTCCTCCCTCCCTCCCTCTCTCCCTTTCTGCCTTCCTTCTTTCCTTCCTTCCTTTCTGCCAGGCTCTCTCTCTTATTCACTCTGGAGCCTTTCCACTTGACTGGATGCCCAGCAAGCTTGGGGGCCACCTGTCTATCGCCCCCGTACTGGCATTAGCCGCGCTCACAAGTGTTTAAGATGAACGACAAGGATCTGAACGCAAGTCCCCATGCTTGCCCAGCAAGCACTTTACTCATGGAACCACCTCCCTAGCCCCTTGATTCCAAGTCTTAATTGGTTCAGTTGTTTGGAGCTAATATATATATAACTTAATTATTTATTAACAGAGTGGTAAAAGTAGACTGCTTGGAAAGAATGGCTTTTAAACATCAGAGACAATGGAAGTATCACTGATGGAGAGCGTTGGGCAGAGAAAGAGAGCTCCCAAAGACCGGGAGAGTCTTCTAGTAAAGGGTCTATTTGTGTGTGTCAATTAAACATCGGCACACAGTGGAGCAGAAAACACACAAAGAGAAACCATATTATGAAGTTTGAAGGATTCAAAACCCAGTAGGTCATCAAACAACTTTTGTACAACCATTTGATGAAGTAGGCACAAGCGAATCAAAAATGTAAGAATGTCTTTTCCCATTAAATTGCTACGGTCAGGCAAAAAAATTCTTGGCAAACGTGCTTTGGATAGCTCCTTACTCTTTTTCCCTTCTGCAAAGAGTCTGAATTTTCAAATTTCAAATGGCTGCTTTGTAAACATTCGGAAAGTTGGCATTCGTGAAATAACATTTCAACCTAGTGGAAAGCAGGATATTTAGAAAGGAGAATTAGTGGCTGTGGGCTTGCTAGGGTGAGCAAGGGCCTGGGTTCCATCCCAGCACTGCATCACCCTGTGTGGTGCTTCACACTGGGATTCCTAACACTCCAGAGGTGGAAGCCGGAGGGTGAGGAATTCAACGTCATCCTCCATATAGTGATTCTGAAGCCAGCCTGGCCTCAAACACTAACTTAAATAAATACTATACTAATAATAATGGGTAATAATAATTAATACTATTGAAATAATGAATGGGCTAACCATGAGGAAAAAATACTAATCATGCATGATACAACAAATGTATTTGTGTTGTGTGTGAGAGTGTGAATGCATATATGTGTGTGTGTGTGCGTGTGAGTGGGTGTGTATATATGTTCATGAATATGTGAGTGTGCACATGTGTGCTGTGAAGGGGTAGAATGTAGAAATGGTAGAAATTTAAACATTAAAGGAAAGCAAAGCAAATTTCCTCATGAAACAGGCAAAATCTGATCTGGTTTTGGTGTCTTCTAGGATTCTAAGATTTGAGACAGACTACGTGTCTTCTTTTCTCCTGCCCTAGTTGGGATCTGTTGCATCTGACTCTTCTAGAACACCAGGATAACTAACACCAACTTAGAGAGAGAGAGGCCTGTTCTGTTACCCCTGGGCTGAAACAAGCACAGTGTGATGGGGAAGGGAGGAGGCAGATGGGTCAGGAGGAGGGAAGATGAACGGCATGTGTGGAATGCAAGGAAGGTAGATTAGCTGGTCTCCATCTCTGCAAAACCCTCACAGCCCGGCCCTTTACTCCGTGCAGAAGGACACATTCACCCACAAGAAACTTCCCCGACAGCCAAGGTAGCAGCCAAGTAGTCAGAAGGGTTTTAGACTGATGGATTTTCTAAGGATATAAAGGAGACTTTTAACACCAGGCATCCTTCCCTCCTCTTTATAAAGCACTTCTTATTCCCATTCGGAGTGGAAGCTTGCACGACTTCTCTCCTCCGCCTTGAGTAAATAGCAGGCTACACTTGATACTGAAAGGGGCCCACATAACTTAATCACCACAATGAGGCTTTGGGACTGAATGTTGCTGTCCTGTTACAAGCAGAAAAAGAAACACAGAAAAAAAAAGTGATTAAGTGAGTTGTTGATCTAAATAAAATATTTTCCACTGATTGTTAGAGTAGTCAGTAGGAAGAAAATAAGAGATAAAGAAAGACTCAGGGCTTACAGAACACAGGACAATTGGAAAGGGACATTGAGTCAAGGACAGTTGATGGTACAATTCAGGTACTAGTTCTGCCACAAGCACAAAGTTAACCAAGGCCTAAAAAGTTAACCAAAGCCTGGCCTAGTCCAGGTCACATCATTTCTTCATGCACTGTTTCCCTGTGGACCCTGTGGCCTCTCTGTGTACCTCTGTTTACTTGTGTTCCTGTTCATTTTGGCCACCCAGCCCTGCTGTAGTCTGAGGAATCCACAATGCTTCCAGATCTTGCCTCCCCTGCTGTAAGCCACGTAGCTACAACAGCTTCACTTATCAGCATGTGAAAGGCTAAGCGCTGGCAATGTTTAACCCAGAGCAGAGGAGCCTTTGGTGGGGGTGGGTGGGTGAAGGCCACCATTGATAGAGACCTCTTCAAATATTTGGAGAGCTGGGTAAATGAAAGAAAGCCGTGACTCCTCAGGCACAGGAGGCGGGGAGGGGGTGTGTGGAAGAAGAAAATCACAGAGAGATGGGGGGGGGGGCACAAAAGGGTAGGGGAAGCAGCAATTCTAAGCGAATGCTCCCTGTCTCTGTCACCTTTTAAAAGCAACTGAGGGCAAGTGAGATGGCTCAGTGTGTAGAGGTGCCTGTCCCTAAGCCTGATGACCTGAGTTCAATCTCTGGGATTTACAAGCCGGAAGGAGAGAACAGATTCCCCAAGGTTGTCCCCATGGTGTGCTTATGCAAACACTCTTTCCCCGCACGTGCGCGCCCATGCACGCATACACACACACACACACACACACACACACACACACACACACACACACACACACACACACACAATCAATTTAAATGGCAACTTTATGGACATATAGTTAGTTTATCAGCAATAAAATGCATCTTCTTTCTGGTTTTAGAAACTTTGACAAATGCATATGCTCAGCCCTTATCACTGAGCCAACCTCACCCTAGCCAGACCACGACAGCTACTCTGATTTTGGCCTTTGTAGACTATTGTGGGATTTTCTAAATTTCCATCCATCCTGTGGTTTGCTCCTCTGCCTCGGAGTGGCGTTGTTGAGACCACCTCTGTCAAGGAGAGCGGACCTTGTCTTCTCTCCAGCATTGCTCAGGCACTAGAGAGGACGGATTTGCTTCTCCATGTACCTGGGGATAAGTTCTCAGCCGTGTTCCAAATTTTTGTCCTGTTTAAAAAAGATGTTACATTATATCACTTTTTCTCTTGTGAGTGTCGATGGAGCTGACACACACGGCACAGTATGTGTGTGGAGGTCATAGGACATCTTTCAGAAGGTGGTCAACTCCTTTTGACATGTGAATCCTGGAATAGAACTCAGCCCAGCAGGTTTAGCAGCTTGTCCCTTTGCTTGCACAGGCCCTCTCTGTACTTATGAGACAGTTTCCCCACATAACCCAGAGCAGCCATAAGTCCCAGCTCTTTTGCCAACCATGCCTGACTTGAGAAAAACGTTTATCTCAACAAAATTCAATTTAACTAATTTTTCCCTCTTAATGGCTCTTGCTTTGTGTTTCCAAGTTTTAAAAAATGGCCTAGCTGAAGGTCAGAAGGATTTATTTATTCTTAGAGTCTTATTTCTGCTTTTATACTTAGGTCTAGATCTGTTTGGAAGGGGACATATGAGTGTGCGTGTATAAGTGTATGTGTACATATGTGTCACAATAAATAGCCAGAGAATAATTTTGGGGGAGTCAACCACTCCCCTCCACCTTGATTTGAATGGAGGTTTCTTTCGGTCCAGGTTCTGAATCCTCTAGGTTAGCTGACAGGGCAGCTCCTGGCTGATTCTTGTCTCTGGGTCCATCTCACCACAGGATTCTGGGATTACAAATGCATGAGTGGATCTACTTTCTCTCTCCTCTCTCTCTGTATGTGTGTGTTCGGTCCATGGATCAAACTTGTTGGGCTAGTGATTTTATGTGCTGAACCTCTTTGCCATTTCTCCAGCCTCAAATTAAATTTAAAATATGGCCTAAGGCTGAAGCTTGCTTGCCTTTTTTCTTCCCTCCCTCCCTCCCTCCCTCCCTCCCTCCCTCCCTCCCTCCCTCCCTCCCTCCCTCCCTCCCTCCCTCTTTTCTTTCTTTATTCCTTTTCCTCCTCTTCATATTTTGACGGGGACCATGTAGCCCAGGCTCGCTTTTAACTTGTGACCTTCCTGCCTCTACCTCTCAAATGCTGGGATTATTATTGTAGGAGTATAATATCATATTTTTTATTTGATGCTTGCTTTTAGCCCAAGACTTCCTATATGTAGGGAGGCATCTACCAACTAGACTACACTTCCAAGCCCTGGAATTCTTATTGTACACATGAAAATCTCAGTGTTTTATTATTTATTGGAAACATAGCTATACTGAATTTTGTTAATACCTTTTTCAAAACTCCAGCGATATTCTGTGTGTGGTTTCTCTGGGCTCTCACTACACAGTTAATCAATATGTCTATCTTTATCCTGACACCATCATCTTGATTAATGTAGTTATAAAAATGGGAAACATGCATCCCTCAACCATGCTTCTCTTTTTCAGCACTGGATTCATTGTATTTTCAGTAAATTTTAAAACTGCATTGTCAATTTTTAAAGCCAAAAGGTTCCTGAGGTTTTGATTGGTATTATGTTTTTAAAAGTAATTTATTTATTTTTATTTTATGTACATTAGTGTTTTGCTTACAGGTATGTCTGTACGAGGGCATCAGATCCCCTGAAACAGGAGTTACAGACAGTTGTGAGCAGCCATGTATGTCCTGGGAATTGAACCTTGGTCTCTGGAAGAGTAGGCAGTGTTCTTACCCACTGAGCAACCTCTTCAGGCCCTGATTGGTACTATGTTAAACACAGAGGTTACTTAGAGGAAACTGTCATCCTTAAAAATGTTAAACATTACAGAAATCTTTAATTTTTTCAGTAAGCTTTGCGGATTTAATGTATGCTTTTTGTCAAAATTATCCATATGAGCTATTTTTTGATGTTGTTGATACTGTTTTGTTTCTAATTGTTTCTAGTATAATAATCAACTCACTTCTTAGATCTGACTGTAGCTTTGTGATCTCTAACATCTTCTGTGTTATCGTGTCCTCTTTGAATAAGAGAGCTTTACATTTTCCTTTGAAATTTGCTCACCTTTTATCTCTTTTTCTTGCTTTATTCTACTAATCTCCAGAAGAGTACAAAGGGCAAATGACAGCAGGTGACACCCTTATTCTTTTATCCAGACTTAAGGGAAAAGCGTTCCACCCCAGCCACAGCTGGTGCTAGGAACAGAGTTCTGATTTTTTTTTTTAATATTTATATTTAAACAGTAGGATTTTATGGGTAATGTTTACATAGGAGAGTTTTAAATGTTATTGATATTTTTGAAAAATTATTTATTTCAGCTTTAACATTTATCATTTTTCTTTTTATTTCTAGTTGAATTACTTCCTTCCATAGTTTTCCAAAGTTATCTCATATTTGAGCATTTTAAAGCTATACATTTCCCTCTAAATGCTACATTAGCTGTTCTCCCCACTTTCCAATGTTAGTTCCATTTTACTCCATTTAAGACATACTCCGAGGTCTTTTGAGATTTCTTTGGAAAAGTGTTACTAATTTCAAAATATTTGGAAGAGGGTTTCTTTGCTTATCTTTAGCTAAGACTGATCAGTTGGTGAGATTTGATGGGTGTGACTTCTGCCTTTTCTAGGAGACACACTCTCTCAGGAAGCTTTCTCTCCCTCTTACAATCTTCACCCTTTTGCAATGATCTCTGAGCTTTAAGTTCAGGAGTTGTGTTGTAGATGTGCGATCTGAGACTGGGACCCACAAATTTGCGTCTTCATTGCTTGTGGTTTTCTGTAATGGCCACATAGATCCCAACATACCAATTATTGTGTGTGCACATGTATGCATATGTGTGTGTACAAAGGTAGTGTGAAGGTCTCAGAAACATTAAACAGAGGTTTTTTTATGTACATTGTGTTTCTATACATAACCAAAAAAAAGTAAGCTTTCCATTTTTTTTTTTTTTTACACAAAGTGCCAAGTGAAAGAAGCTAGCTGCTAAAGCCCCCAAACTCTATGATTCCATTTACATTAAAATACAGAATAAGTAACTCCATGGAGCCTGAAAACCTTGGCAGTTACCAGTGCTGGAGAAAGGGAGCATGAAACCATTGCAGGTAGGGGTTTTGTTTGGAGGTACTAAGCTCTTAGAGCTGGGACAAGCCGTTGTTGAACAACACTGAATGGTCTCATACTCGAACTAGTTACCCCAAAATGGTGAGTTTGAAGACCAGTGGGATAAAGGCATCTGACCGCTCTGCAAGCCTGGTGATCCCAACTGCATCTCTAATGCCACGAAGTTGACCTCTGACCTATTCATCTACCCTGCAGCATGTACACTTATAGGTTCTCCGGGAACAACTCCCATCTCTCCTCAGGAAGCTGGTGACCCCATGATTCTTCTGTAGTTTTCTTTCTTTTTAATTAATTTAATTAATTTAAATTCAATTTCCTGAATGTGTGTGGGGTGTGTGTGCACGGTTGTGCCCTGGAGATTGAACTTGGATGGTCACCCTCAGAGGCAAGTGCTTTGACGTGGATGTAGCTTGTCAGCCTCTCCCCACTCCCCTCTGTCTCTCTGACGAGTTCTCACTGTGTAGCCCAGGCTGGCTCAAACTCATTATCCTGTCTTGGATTCACAGGGACAGGGATTCCAGGTGTGATGCTGTGTCCTAATGTGCTTCTTATTGCTGTGAAAAGACATTCTGACCTAAACAACTTGAAGAGGAAAGAATTTATTTGGCCTTATTTCTCTACCACAGCCCATCTGTTGTGGAATAATCTTTTTGTACACTGTGAAGATGGGTCTTTGCTAAGGAGCCTTCTTATTGGTTTAATAAAAAGCTAAACATCCATTAGCTATGCAGAAAGTATTGGCAGGACAGCCAGACACAGAGGATGCTGGGAAGAGAGGAATAGAAGCCAGCCAGATGCAGAATGAGTCAGACACACAAAATAGGATAGAGGTAAAAGCCATATAGCAGAATGTAGATCAATAAAAATATGGGTTAATGTCAGTTATAAGAGCTAATTAAGAGCAAGCCCAAGCTATTGGCTGAGATTTCGTAATTAGCAATAAGTCACTGTGTTGTGATTTGGGAACTGGCTGGTGGAATAGAAAAATCTTCCTATACCCATCATCAAGGGAAGCCAAGGCAGGAACCTGGAGGCAGAAGCTGATGCAGAGACCACAGAGGAGAAGTGCTGCTCACTGGCTTGTTTTCCACGGCTTTCCCAGCCTGCTTTTGAATATAACACTTGGCCAGGGGAGGCACCGCCCACAGTGGGCTGGGCCCTCCCACGTCAATTATGAATCAAGACAATGCCCCGCAGACCTGCCCACAGGACAATCTGATGGAGGTATTTTCTCAGTTGCTGTTCCTGCTTCCCAAATGACCCTGGCTTGTGTCAAGTTGACAGAAAAGCCTAACAAAGGGTGTATAACGTGCTGCCCAGCTCAGTCTTAAGAAGAAAAAAAAACCCTTAGAATAAGGAAAGGGAAGTATGATTTTAAATAACACACACACACATTCGTATGTATCATTATTTGTCAAAGTTGAAACATTAAGGAACAGAATTGGTGAGAGTGGTTGTGAGTGTGCCCTCATTCAGCAGGTGTGGGCACAATCTTTCTGGCCCCAGGAAGAAGAAAAGGAGACAGAGTGGTCACTTAGATGGGAGGGTGTGAATGGGCAAGGGTGGGCAGGATCTTTCCTGCTGCCTACAGGACACTCACCATCTGTGTGGTGACAATTTTGGGGTAGGCCACCAGCTCTGAACTGCCATGATCTGAGGGAAACTGGGCTAAGGCCTGTGAAACAAAGCAAACTGTCAGGAGAGGGGAGTAAAGCAGTCTCAGAACAGGGTCCCCGTGAGTCAGAGCGACTGGGTGACACACGAGGACACAAAACCGGGATAGAAAGAAATGAGACATGTGGAGAGTGACACATGATCTAACACAGAACACAGTTTGGGTAAAAAGGCATACAAACACTTTACACTTTAAAATCCACCACACACACACACACACACGTACACACCTGCCCCTGCCATTCAAATAGCAAGGCTTGAAAACCAGCTAGAAGACTGGAAATTGGACCAAGAAATATTCCAAGGGTTGGGGACTCAGTTGGAGGAGTGCTTGTCTAGTATGCCCAAGCATCCTGAACTCAATCTGCAGTATGGCACCGAAAGGCCTTGGTAGTACACACCTTTAACTTCGGACTTGAGAGGTGAAGGCAGGGAATAAGAAGTTCCGAATAATCATTGCCTACACAGTTGAGTTTGGGGCTAGCTGCGGCTCTCAAACAGCTTGTCTCCAAAAAGTAAAATAAAAATAATTTTAAGACCTAAGAACAATAAAAATGGATGCCATGAAAAGCGCTGTGGAGAGATGGAGACGGCTTAAGAGAATAAATGTGGACATGGCAGAAGGCTGTACAGGGAGAAGCAATGCTGTTCACAGAGAGGAGAAAGGCAGTGAGCAAACCAAAACCCATCTCCTGAGGACAACTGTCAAGTTCCAGGCAGGAACTTTGCAAATAGAATATACACATGTGTAGTACACAGAAGACAGAAAACAATCATTATATTCTTTCTTCATAGCAACTCAAAATCTTACACACAAAAAAAGCATTACGTCCGCCCTGGATTCTTTCCAACATCAGCACCAAGAATGTGTAGTTTCAACTTCAGTATGTTTTTCCCTTTTGGAGTGAAGTATATTTGCAGATATGTAGGGATTCAGAGAGGTGACACGTATGACTCACCTGGGAAAAAATACTTGATAATTTTTTTTTTTTTCTGCAAATAACACATGCAACAGACTCGAAGAGCCGATGACAGTGAGCAATGATGTCAAGGCAAGTGACAAATGTGTGTAATGCTGGGTTGAGGACGCACCGTGTATCTGCTGAAGGGAGACCCAGGAGCAGGAGGCCTACCAAGAGGAAGCTTTTAATCACACTGTGGAATGTAAAGAGCTAACCACCTCAGCAGAACTGGTGTGGCACAGGGAGGGGCAGGAGAGGAAAGGCCCAAACTGCCTAAGGCTTCACCTCCCTGAAGAAGGAGAAGGAAGTGATGGAGAATGTCTCTTCAGGCTGTGGCTCTGGGTAGAGAGAGGTAATGAAAGCTCTCAGCTAGGGGGAAAGTTGATGTCTCGTTTCCACGTAATAATAGGGGAATTCTGTTTGATTACATAGGAGAGCTGGTAAAGGGCGGGGCAGCCATAAAATGTGAAAGGACAGCAGAATCTCACAGTGGGCTGGCCAGAGGCATAAGGGCACTTGCCAGCAAGTCTGATGAAACGGCCGACCTAAATTCAGTCCCTGGAGCCCACATGGTAGAAACAGAAAATGGGCTTCTCCAAAGAACTCTCCACATGAGCACTGAAGTATGACTAAGCACACACACATATACACACGCATACACACATGCATACACACATGCATACACACACATACACACACGAGTAATATGTATATGAACATAGGACATAGAATTAAAACTTAAAAGAGGCAGACTCTAATGATACAAATATTAATTGAAGAAAGTGGAAGCCATAACTTTTTCATGCATACAAATGAACGGCAAACAGAGTTTTAAATTATTTAAAATATAACACTTAAGGACTAGAGATGTAGTACATATGCTAGAACGCCTCAGGCACACCTGGCTCAACCCTCAGAAGTGGTGGCACATGCTTGTCATCCTAGCATCTGGAGGGTGGAGGCAGGAGGATCAGAAGTTCAAACACAATGAGTTTGACGCCATTGCTGTTATAGGCTCTCAACCATCTGTCCTGTGTCTTCGTCATACAGCTTTTCTGTGCCCTTTGTAACTGGTGTTTTCGTGTTTTGATGCTGGTCAACCTGTGGCTTCCTGCCCACCTTTCACTCCAGCTCTTCACCTTGTGCTTTGGGATAAGATCATTATCATTACTACCCTCATACAATGCAGACAACCAGCTGCCCCCCGTCTTCTGTACATAGTGGTTGACATCGCGCCATAAGGACAGATTTTCTTTTCCACTTTGCTCAGTCATGTCAATGTGGACTAAGAGTTACTGAGGAACACAGTCCTTTCCTGTCATTATTAGTTCAGACTTTACTCAGGAACACAGTTTACTCCAGCGGTCATTTATTTCCTGTCCTGACTCAGGGAGGCCCTAAAACTTTGTCTCTGATGTCCTTCTTGTACATTCTCTCTCTACTCATCCCTTGATGTTCCGTCAGAGGAAGGTGGACCACATTTCTCCTCTACGATCTGCTCTTGAAGTCAACTGCATTAGTTAAGGTTCTCTAGAGCGACAGAAACAATATGAGAAAATGTAGATCTGTTGCTTTTGCTTATACAGTTAGAGGCTGGGTAGTAAGATAGTGGTCATCCACCTGCACAAGGAAGGGAAAGAGAACCCAGTAGGCACTCAGTCGACGGGCAGGGGAGCCCTGGGAAAGGGGGGAGGAAGACAACAGCACAGCCAGACGTTGAAGGACCAAGACTCTCTGGAGAGCTTCCCAGTGAGACACAAGAAACAGGAGGCAGACATCCTTCACTTGGCAAAAGGGTCTTGTGGGTATAATTCAATGACGGACTCTAAAATGAAATTAGCCTAGACTATCAGGGTGGGACCAGTCTTAGCTTGTTATTTGTTGCTATGCTTAATACTTGGACTAAAAGGAACTGGGGGTTGGGGGACAGGGTTTAATAGGTTTACAGGTTACAGTCAATCACCTAGGTAAGCCAGAGCAGAAGTGCAATGCAAGATCTTTTTTTAAAAAAAAATTATTTAAAAAAGTCCTTTTTATCCATGTATTCCCCTGCTCCCCCTCCCTTCCCTTTTCCCAATACCCCCCAGTCAGCCTTCAGCCTCCCCCCCCATCCACCCATCCTCTCCCCCTAAAGGGCAAGGAGTCCCAAGGTGGGTCAGCTAAGCTCAGAGCTGCCTTCCTTACCCATTCTTGTCCAGCTCACCTGCCCCAGGGCGGTACTGGCCACAGTCGGCTCCATACCCCTGCATCAATTAACAGTTAGGAAAATGCCTGGCAGCCACAGCCACAGGCTCATCTGATTTCAGCCATTCTTCAGCTAAGAAAGCTTTTCCCAGGTGACTCTAGTTTGCATCAAGTTGACAAAAATTAACCAGCACATGACCTAGTGTGACAGTAAAGTATCCATATAAGGGCAAGGCACGCAGGCAGAGATTTGAGAGAATCTAGTGGAAAGGACACACACAGAGCAGAAGGCTGCATGAGGCTGCATGCAGAGGTAGCAGGGGTCCTGGCTCATCTACCTGAACAAGGAAGGGAAATTCAATCCCTGGAGCCCACATGGTAGCTCCTGTCCCTGTGATAAAAGACTCTCAACCACTGGGGCCAGAGAGACAGCACAACAGTTAAAGAACTCTCACTGCTCTTGCAGAGGACTGGAGTTCAGTTCCAAGCACCCACATGGTGGCTCACAACTGCCCAAGTTTTAGAGGGACCTGATGCCCTCTTCTGGCCCCCATAGGCATGTGCACATAACTAGTGAACATACACACAGATAAATAAACAACAAGAGAAATCGTTTTTAAGAAACAACAACAAAAACAGCTGAAGGGGTCAAGGGAACTTTGGCTCACAAGTCCAGGTTCCAGTCTGTCACCCTAGGAAGTCATGACAGCAGGAATTAATGCAATAGCTCACACCCGCAGTCAGGAGCAGAGAAAGCAGGATGCTTCTGTTCTCATGCGATCCAGTGTCCGAGTTAGGCTGTGACTCTCCTAGGCTGTGTGTCTCTCCACGTAATAATAGCACCCCCAGGCATGCCTGCAGGTCAAATCAATCTACATAACTTCTCACCGAGACTCACAGCCATGCCAAAGTAGTCCACAGCAGCTAGGAGGTAAGAGAGGAAGGGGACATCCTTTTACAGGGCTTCAGAGAAAGCAGCCCTGTGGCACCTTAGTTCTGGGCTCTGTCTTCCAGAATCACGTGTTTCTGTTGTTTACACTACTCAGTTTCAAAACTATGCTGTGATCACATCAAAAAACAATACAGTCTTAAAACATTAATCCAAGAATATAAAGCTAGACACCGAAAGACACCTCATACAAAATATACAGAAAAAGCTATATCGTCTGAAAGCAACCGAGGGTGTCAGGAGCTGGGATGAGAAGAAAGGACCAAAGCAGCATGAAGTAGCACAGTGGGATGGAAGGGATGCTTACAAAGGACTGTGGTGGATGTGAGTGTAGGTACAAGCTTGCTCGAAACATTTCATTCTACACTTGCATCGAGGTATTTTATGTGTGTGTATTATGCCTCAGTGAGGTGATTATAAAAGTAAAAATTCAAAATATACAGCGGTACATTTGGGAAAAATACCAAAAACTTATATAAAAACTGTAGAATAATCTTTAGAATAAACTTTCTTTGGGTATGGGTAATATAAAAATAAAAGGCATTTTACTAAGGAAATCCTTAAGTGATGCTGTTTATCAAATATGAACACATACACCTAAAAGCTAAGTAGTTTTATGGCCAAAACTACCATAAGAAGGTTAACGTCAAAAATAATCTATTTGAGGAAAACTTTTTCCAGTGTTAACATATGCCTAGTAATATACCCCATGTTTTGTATTTTTAGATTTACCAACCAAAGCATATTGAAATAATGTAAACTCAAGCATCCAAGAAGCTTAGGGGAGTAAGCTGCTTAGGGGAGGTAGAGGAAAGGTCTGCTGTGGCTCCCGATTCCAGGTTACAGAACACTGCAGTGACTCATCCATCTCAGTGGAAAGGATTTAGCAACAGCATTTACTGTTGGTGAGAATGTGATTGAGGAACAAGAACGTTTTCGCAATTCTTCTAGAAACTTGTGCACTATTATCAGCCCATTTGAAAGAAAAGTTCAAAACATGTGTTTGTGCGTAGTGCGTGTGCTTGTGTCTGTGCTCTTGTGTGTCCACGGAGTCTGGAAGAGGACTCCATTCTGTCCCTTTGAAACAACATCTCTCACTGAACTCTCCACTAGGCTGGCCAGCCAGGGTTATCCTGGGATCATAGGCATTCCTAGACATGCCTTGCATTCTATGTGGAGGGTGCTGAATTCAAGTCTTCATGCTTGTAAGATGAGCTCTCCTCCTCCCCACCAACCCATCTCCCCAGCTCCTGGAACCAGTCTTGTAATGTGCATTAATATAGGTGGTGTATATACATAGGTGCCACTCTTGAATACCGAAATCAGCTGATATGACATGTTTACAAGGACGTTTATTTCATGATATTATCTGTAGAGGTAGCAACTTGGGGAGCGAGTTGTAGCTGGACCAATATGTCCTGCTGTACCCATCACTACAGACTTGCTCAGTATTAAAATGGTTAAGAGATGTCAAACTAGAATTATCTGGTTGATTTGAAAATTTTACCAGGTTCTGTTGTATGAGAAACACAAGTTTCAGGTAAGTGTTGGGAAGATTTATTTACTACATGTGTGTGTATGAATGGGTGCATTGTCTATACTTTCTACTGTTATGGTATCATTTCCTTTGTCACTGGTAATCCAGCTTTTCGGAAGTCAAATCAATTTTGTGTTACCTTTTATCCTGTGAACATCTATCCTAACATTTCTGCACTTGACAGTTGCTTTTTGAAGTTTTTGCCAAAGGCTAGTTTTGTGATATTACCCGTGAGTAGTATGCTGAGTATGACATTAAAATATCTGTCTCCATAAAACAAATTAGGAAATTTCACAATGCTGCATATTTTTTACTGTCTGGTTTTTGATGTTTAATACTTGGACTACTTGAAAATAAACTAGATCCTTTTTAGTACAAAGGACTAAAAACATAAATTATCTTAGTTTAAATTGAATTGTCTGAATGTGTGGTTGTATGGCAAAGCATGTTTGGCTTGTGTAAAACCTTGGGGGGAGGGAGAGAGAGAGAGAGAGAGAGAGAGAGAGAGAGAGAGAGAGAGAGAGAGAGAGAGATGTAAAAGCTTTCAAGTTTGTTGCAATGATGACATTGATGCTTTATGGTTCCATTAGAGACTGAACTGCACTCAAGCAAGTGAACCTTTCACTTAAAAAGTCAGATTCTCTGCTGTTCTATTCAGAGTTGCTGTAAAAGCAGTGAGGATGCTCATCATGAGCTGTATTTTCAGCATTTTCCAATGAAAACATACAATTGAAAAGTCAATTTTGAGGCTTTGGGTGTAGTTCAGTGGCAGGGCACTTACCTAGCACACAGGAGGATCTAGGGGCTTGGTTCTTAACACTGAACAAAAAGAAACGGAAATCTTAACCAGAAGGTTCCCCACTTTATGTAGAAGCATGAGGAGAATTCACTGAGGGATTATAGGAATGTTTATTTTTACATTATAAGATCCCCCCTCCATTTTTCCTCTACCTATAACTGAATAGAACTGAAGGTCATTAATTCTAGGTTTATAAAGTTACATAAGGCAAACGTTTCATTTTTGTGTCAAGATGTCTTAGCTAAAAGGAGGGTGGGTTTTGGTTCCAGCTCTTTGTGATAATCTCTAGGTTGTGGGGTGCTACATTATTAAAATAGTCTCTCTCTCTCTGTATGTGTGTGTGAGAGAGAACAAGAGAGTGTGCAAATATGCTCACGTGTGTGCACTATGCATCTATAATCTCTTTTCATTTTAAAATTTTATATTGTTAGGTCAGTGACGCCTCTTTACCTAACAAAAATGGTACCGAACACTTCATTCATTCATTCCAACATACACCCTGGACCCACCCATATGCCCTGCATTGTTCTAGACACAGGGAACAGAGTGAGTACTTGCCCGCTCAGATATGGAAGAAGTAAAGATCTACCCTGTTGTAAGTCATAGATATTCTCTTTCGTGGAGTATTAGAAGGAAAGAGTGGAACTGAGAATGAGCTTAGAGTTGGGGGACCAACTACGGGGCGGGGGGAGGGAAGGGGGGACCCAGAATCATTCCAGTTGAGGCAAGACCGGTCTATGTGCATATGAATGAATGCCATCAGATGCATGCTTCTTTCAGGGAGGAGAAAGCCTTGAGTAGCTTCCTTCCACTGAGAACGACTCCTAGTTAAGATCCAGTTGGGAGCTCTTGGCAGACATTTGCAGCAACTGGGGAAGGAGCTTCTCATCCGACAGGGTCATCCAGGTGACGCCTCACAGCTTCTGCTGCCACCCAGTATCAGGTAGCCACTAACATCTGTTACTTACATGGCTTTTCCTTCAAAGTATATGTTCTTTGGTTTACCATTTATTTGCCCCTTATTCCTTTTTAGAATATAACAGGAGAGCAGACATTTTTCCTCTTTTGTTAAGTTTTATATACCCCAGCATCTGAATCACTAACCATAACACAGTAAGTAAATATTATTAGTCTTACTACATGTTTACTAAATGCTAAGAGCTAATTTACATTAAAGAATGTGGAAATAAATGGAACAGATGAAGTGACTATTCTCATGGAACCGAGAATTAAGTAGAAATTATTTGTATATACAGCATGTAGGGCAAATGTGTATATTTATTTTGTAGCTTTTAAAGTGGAATTGTAGGGTCTGAGGATGTATCTCAGCTGGTAGAGTGCTTGCTTAGCCCACAGAAAGTCCTGGATTCCATCCGCAGCGCTCTGAAACTCAGCACAGTGCACACACCCACGAGACCAGCACATAGGAGGTAGAGGTGAGAATCCATCTCCCTAAAAGCTATGTTCAAGGTCATTCTTGGGTATATAGTGAGTTTGAGGGCAGTTTACAATACACAAAATCTTATCTCAAACAACAATAAAGTGGAATTACAGCTAAATTATGTTGATTAGTAGTTCACTAATCTACCTATATTAGCCATACAAAATTTTTTGATGATTTTCATGAAAACTAGACTTGGAGTTATGTATTTGCTTGGAAAGAAATCTTATATCACTGGGACACATTTGTTTTGGTCAGTTTATGAGTAAAGTATGTGGGGTTACAGAAGGAAATAAGAAACCCCAATCCCAGTCCCCCCAAAATAAAAAGGAATACTTACTTAACTGGAATTTTTATCAGCCCGCATTCCTTCCTCTACAGTTAAAGAGCAAGGTTGTAATTACATTTGAATAGATAAGGAATAAAGTGTTTTTGCGATGAATGGATAATTTAAGGTTACTTTGTGTATACAAATATGATTTTTCCATTACTTTAGTTTTAGTGACAGTTAAGATATAATAAAGACCAGGAAATAACACTTTAGCTTTCTATCATTATAGTAGGAGCACAGATGTGTCTTTTAACAGCAGCC
Organism: Phyllotis vaccarum; assembly: GCA_033318265.1. NCBI lineage: Eukaryota > Metazoa > Chordata > Mammalia > Rodentia > Cricetidae > Phyllotis > Phyllotis vaccarum. The sequence continues at coordinate 30,944,784 of JARWLC010000010.1, read as the reverse complement.
ATCTTCCTGAAAGCTGTGTTTGATCTGCTTCCGCAGCCAACAGTTTCACATTACTGAGCTTTGGTGGGAGAGTGGCTTTTCCTCTTGCCTATTTTTATTTTTTTTGCCAGTGAGGTGAACATCTCTCACTGTGTGTTTTCTTTTTGACAATCAGTTCTTGATTTGGGACACATGAGATGCCTGCCCTTTCTGGTACACTTGCATGGGAAATCACAAATTGCTCAGGACATGTGAAGCTGTGGGTTTCTTACATCCCTTGCACATTATTGTCAAAGGTATGCAAACTAATCCAGGGAAAAAAATTCCTTGTCTTTACCTTCTTCAGGTCATTTCAGCCTTGCTGTGAAGGAAGCCTGGAGAAGACCCAAGTCCATAAGCATGTTTACTTTTGGGCCCGTAAGATGGCTCAGTGGGCAAAGGCACTTGCTACTATCTGGTGACCTCAAACTCACATGTTGGAAGAAGCCGACTCTGTAACTTGCCCTCTGGGCACATATGAACATAATACGCACACACTCGTGCAAGATAAACAGATAAATGTAAAACAAAGTTAGAAAGAATGACAACTTATTCATCAGAGACCATGATCAGTGCTAATTGTCAGCTTCGCAGGGTCTAGTGGTCCTTAGGAGGTGGATCTCTGGGCATGCCTATGGGAGATTATCTTGGTTACATTAATTGATGTGGGAAGAGCCATTTTATCTGTGGGCAAGAGCAATTTCTGGACAGAGATCCTGAACTGTAGAGAGCAAAGAAGTAGGCGGAGAATGCATTCATTCTCTCTGCTCTTGATGGTGATGTAATGTTATGACCAGCTGCTTCAGACTCCTTCAGCCTTGACTTCCCCCACCATGATGAACTGTACCTTGAACTGTGAGCCTAAATAAACACACACTTTCTTAAGATTTTTGGGGGGGAGGATGCCAGGGTATTTTATTAAATAATAGGAAAAGGACTTAAGAGTCTCAGGCACACCATGTTAGGCTTCGAATCACTGTGTAGCTGAGATTAGCCTTGAATTGCTGTCAGGCCTCCACTTCTTTTGTGTTGAGATTACACTCACATGATATCATAATCATGTAGTGATCAGATTGGAGTCCAGGAGTTTGTCCATGCTATCTATAAGCATTCTACCAAGTGAGTGACAGTCCCGGCTTCAAGAATTTCTATGTGAAAACTGGAAAAAGACAAGGTATTTTTTGTATGTGTGTGTGTGTGTGTGTGTGTGTGTGTGTACACGCATGGGCTATGCACATGTGGAGGCAAGAAGTGGACTTCACGTATCTTCCTCTATTACTCTCCTCCTTACTACTTTGCTACAGGGGCTCTCACTGAACCTAGATCATGCTCAGTAGAGTAGACTCACAGTCATCAAGCGCAAGCTACCACTTTTTTAGGTGGATGCTGGAACCCGAACATAGGCCTTCATGTTTGTATGGAAAACACTTTGCCATTTAGCTATCTCCCTAGCTCCAAAGTTCATTTTAATGATATGAAGTAATGAAATCACTGGGTTACACTGTCCTCTACTGAAGCTGATGTATTCCTTTACTAAGCTGAGTTTTAGTTTCCTGAAGAAAGCCAATATCAATTCAACATTAATTAGTTGGAAGAACACCTCCATTCTTGATATTTAAGGCAAGATCTCATAAACCCCAGGCTTGGAACCACTATGTTGATTCTGTATATACCTAGACCTAGAACATCCCATCCTCCTGTCTCCATCCCCCGAGTGCTGAAATTACAGGTGTTTTCTGCTCCGTCTGGCCATTGCATGGTCATTAACAGATTCTCTACCCTGGTAACAGGGTTGCAAACATATGCACTGTTTTGGATGCTAGTGCTCACATCGTGTTCTGTACAGCTTCTCTTTGCTTGATGAGGAAGAAAGCATGCCTTGCTTGCTGCGTGAGTTGGTTGTACAGCCATCACATGCCCATGCAATGTAAGTGGTGGATGGAGCATTGCTCTCAAATAGTGTTGTCTTCATAGCATGCTTTTCCACTGTACTCTTACAGAAACTCTGGCGTGTGTGCAGCTTTTTGAAAATATTTTGAAAATATTCTTATTCTTTGAATTTTTTACCAGGCGATAGTGGTGCATGCCTTTAGTCTGAGCACTTAGGAGGCAGAGGCAGGTGGCTCTCTGAGTTCAAGGCCAGCCTGATCTACAAAGTGAGCCTCAGGACAGTCAGGGCTACACAGAGAAATACTGTCTCTAAAAACCAACCAACCAACCAAACAAACAAAAACCCAAATCATGCATGTATACAACATATCCTGATTATATTCACTCCTAAGCAGTCTCTTCAGTTCCTCCCGGGAGCCTACAAACATCTCTCTTCCAATTTTTAAAAATTTTAATCTTCTCTCATATTCCCGCAGTTTCCCCTCCTCCACCCCTCTAAGTCCTCCCCCACTATCCCTTTCCCCCATATTAGGGAAGAAGGGAGGGAGGGAGAGAGGGAGAGAGTGTGAGAGCCCCCTCTCAGGGATATCAACCAAACATGGCAAAACAAGATGAAATAAGACTTAGGCACAAACCCTCATATCATGACTGGATGAAACAACCCAGTAGAAGAACAAGGGCCCCAAGAGCAGGCAAGAGTCAGAGACAGCCCCTCTCCCCAGCTGTTAGGAGTCCCATAAGAGCACTAAGCTACAAAACCATAGCATGTGTGTAGAAAGCATAGGTCCTGATTTTAGAGGAATTGCTTCGAGTTTCTCTCCATTTAATATGATGTTGAGTATAGGATCTGTAAACTGCCTTTATTGTGTTTAAGTAAGTCCTTTTTATCCTTAATCTCTCCAAGACTTTGATCATCAAAGGGTGCTGGATGTTGCCAAAGCCTTCTTCAACATCTAATGAGATGATCATGTAGGGTTATTTTTTTTTCCACTTTATTTTTATGGTAGATTATGTCTACTGATTTTCATATGTTGAACCATCTCTGTAGCTCAGGAATGAAGCCTACTTGATCATGATGGATGGTCTTTTTGATGTGTTCTTGAACTTGTCTTTCAAGTATTTTATTGAGTACTTTTGTGTCAATGTTCTTGAATAAAATTGGTCTGTAATTCTCTTTCTGTGTGGCCTCACATAATGAATTTGGCAATGGTCCTTCTCTTTCTATTTTGTGAAATAATTTGAGGAGAATTGGTGTTACCTCTTCTTTGAAAAGTCTGTTAGAATTCTGCACTAAAACTATCGGGCCCCGAGCTTTTTGTTTGTTTGGGAGATTTTAGTGACAATTTCTATTTTATTAAGGATTATAGAGCTACTTAAATTGTTTAGCTGATCTTGATTTAACTTTTGTAAGTGCTATTTATTCAGAAAATTATCCATTTATTTTAGACTTTCTAATTTTATGGAGTACAGGTTTTAAAAGTATGACCTAACGATTCACTGGATTTCCTGAGAGTCTGATGTTTTGCCTGTTTTTTGTTTCTGATTTTGTTAATTTTTTTATTCTTTCTCTTTTTCTCGTTAGTTTGGATAAGGGTTTGACTCTCTTGCTGGTTTTCTGAAAGAACCATCACTTGTTTTATCTTTTATTTGTATTTTCCCCTTTGTACTGTTCTCTGTTTCCATTGTATGATTTTAGCCCTCGGTTTGGTCATTTCCCGCCATCTACTCCTCTTGAGATTGCCCTTTTGTTGTTGATCTAGAGCTTCCAGGGATGCTGTTAAGTTGCTAGTCTGAGATCTCTCCAATTTCTTTATTTAGCACTTAGTGCTATGAGCTTTCCTCTTAGCGCTGCTTTCAAAGCGTTCCATGAGTCTGAGTATGTTGTAGATTCACTTTCCTTGTATTCTAGAAAGTCTTCAGTTTCTTTCTTTCTGCCTTGAGCCAGCAGTCGTTCAACAGAGAGTTGTTCAGTTTCCATACATTTGTAGGCTTTCTCTTTCTGTTCTTGAAATCCACCTGTAGTTGGTGGTGGTCGACAGAATATAGGGGATTTCTGAAATTTCCTGTACTGTTTAGATTTCTTTGTAACTGACTACGTAGTCGATTTTGGAGAATGTTCCATGAAGTGCTAAGAAGGTGTATCATTTTGTGTTTGGGTAAAATATTCTGTTGGGTCCACTTGGTTCATAAAGTCTGTTATTTTCATTATTTCTCTGTTTAGTTTTTGCCTGGATGACCTGTCCATTGGTGAGAGTGACATCTCCCACCTTCAATGTGTGAAGGTTGATGTGTGACTTAAGCTTTACAAATAATGTAGGTGCGCTTGTGTTTGGGGCATAGATGTTAAGAATTGAAAAATCACGTCTCGAGATATGTCTAAATGGTCAAGAAGAGCACTGGCTGCCCTTCCAGAGGACCTGGGTTCAATTCCCAGTACCCACATGACAGCTCTCAACTGCCTATAACTCCCCTTACAGGGGATACAACATCCTCACACATACATTCATACAGGCAAAACACAAATGTACATAAAATACAAATAAATAAATTATTTTTAAAAGAATTCAAAAATTATCTTGATGAATTTTTCCTTTGATGAGTATGAAGTCTCCTCCCTAATCTCTTTTGATTAATTTTGTTTCAAAGTCTGTTTTGTTAGATATTAGAATGGCTATACCAGTTTGTGTCTTAGGTCCATTTGCTTGAAATTTTTTATTCCAACCTTTTACTCAGAAATAATGTTTATTATTAATCCATTCTGTTAGTCTGTGTCTTTTCTTTGAGGGAAATTAGGTCCATTGATATTGATGGATATCAATGACTAGTTATTGTTAATTCCTGCTATTTTGCTGTTGTTGGAGGTGGTGGTGGTGTGTGTGGTTATGTGTGTGCGCACATGTATGTGTGTGTCTATGTGTGTGTGTGTGTGTGCGTGTATCTTTGTGTGTATCTGTGCATGTGTGTATGTGTGCACGTGTATGTGTGTATTTGTGTGTGTATGTGTGTGTGTTTCCATTATTTTGGTGTGAAATTGTTTCCCGTGTTTTCATGGGTGTAGTTAACCTCCTCACACTCAAATTTTCCTTCTAGTACCTTCTGTAGGGCTGGATTTGTAGATAAGATATTATTTAAATTTGGCTCCATCGTGGAATATCGTATTTTCTCCGTCTCTGGTTGCTTGATTGTTTTGCTCCATATAGTCTGGGCTGGCATCTGTGGTCTCTTAGAGTCTGTAGGACATCTGTCCAAGACTGTCTGGTTTTAGAGTCTCTACTGAGAAGCTGAGTTTAATACTTTCTGCTTATTTGTTTTTGAACAGGTTTTCTCTGTGTGGCCCTGGCTGTCCTGGAACTCTCTCTGTAGACCAGCCTGGCCGTGAACTCTGAGATTTCACCTGCCTCTGCCTCCCAGGTGTTGGAATTAAAGGCATGCGTCATAGCTACCTGCCTGGATGTAACTCTAATAGGTCTGCCTTTACTTGTTACTTGTCACTTTCCCCTTGAAGCTTTTGATATTCTTTCTTGGTTCTCTGTGTTTATGTTTTCACAATTATATGGTGAGGGAACTTTCTCTTCTAGTCCAATCTATTGGTGTTCTAGAAGCCTCTTGTACCTTTATAGGTACTAGGTCAGGAAAAATTTCCTCTATGATTTTCCTAAAGATACTCTCAGCCTTTGAGCTGGGGTCTTTTTCCTTTTTCTATTATTCTTAGGTTTGGTCTTCTCATAGTGACCCAGATTTCCTGGATGTTTGTGTTAGGGAGATTTTGGGTTTAGCATTTTATTAGACCAATGTGTCTATTTCTTCTATTGGATCTTGGACCCCCAGCCTCTCTCTTCCATTTCATGCATTCTGTTGGTGACGCTCATGTCTACAGCTCCTGTTCACTTACCCAGATTTTCCATCTCCAGATTCTCTCAGTTTGTGTTTTCTTTATTGACTCTATTTCCAGTTTTAGGTCTTGAACAGTTTTACTCATTTTCTTCAACTGTTAGTTTTTTTCTGGGATTTCTTTAAGGGATTTATTCACTTCCTCCAATTTTCATTTTTCTGTTCCTTGACTTCTTTAAGGAATGTATTAATTTTCTCTTTAAGGCCTCTATCGTCTTCATGAAGTTGCTTTAGGGTCATTTTCTTGTGCTTCAACTGCGCTGGAGTATTCAGGGCTTGCTGTGGTAGGATGGCTGGGCTCTGATGGAGACATATTTCCCTGGCTGTTGTTGATTGCAATTATCTAGACTTGAGGTGATTATAGGTCTAGGTGCAGATTTCTGAGCTTGTCTTTATTGGATGAGTGTTTTGTTCCTTGGTTCCTGTTTCCTCTCTGGTCTTCTGGCTGGTCTGACTTGTGGTTGGGCAGGGGGTCTCCACCAAAGTTGGGGGCTGAATTTCTTACGGCTGGGTGGCCTCTGGTAGACTAAGAGTTTCCACATGAGTTGAGTGCTATAGTTCTCTGGCCTAGCCTGGCTCCTTTAAAGCCACTGGGGACTGGGATTTGGTGATGGGGAGGGGTGAACAATTGGGGGTAGGTTGGTGGGCACTAAAGGAGTGTTGGTGGTCTGCAGGCAGGGGCTTATCTCCCATGCTGGATTTTTTAAAACTAGCTTGATTGTATGCTGGTAACCACATTTGCTGTGAGTATATGATGTGACGGCCATGTCATGGTCAGGAGACAAAATTTTATAACATACTCCCTATCCTCTGGCTCTTAAATTTTTTCCATGCTTTATTCTGAGATATTTCCTGAGCCTTTGAGGGTGGGGATTGTTGACACAGGTGTCCCTATCTATGGCTGAGAATATGCAACTGTAAAACCTTAGTAATTCCTCTGGTGTGATCCAAATAATAAACACAGAATGGGGATCCCATCTCTAACTGTGACTTAGGGTCAGATTGAGTCTTTGTTTTGTTTTGTTGAATTCTCCTCCAGCCTCCTAAGTGTTGGGATCACAGGTGTGAGCTCCCTCGCCCAGCTAACCCTACTCCCACTGTGTTCTGTTGTGTCTGGTTGTGAATGAGTTATCATTTTATAAGAGCGAGGTAACATGTTCAACTTTGAGGATGTCGTTCCATATCTCTATACCTTCACATATCTGTTTTACTTTAGTTGCTCACTGATCTATTACAGAATCTTCTTCCACCTCTAACAGGTTTGTATCAAGAACAATCTTAGGGCTGGTGAGATGAACACTTGCTGCTATGATGGCTTAAGTTCAGTTTCTCGGGACCACAGGGTGAATGGAGAAAACCGAGTCCCTTGGGTTATCTCCTGACCTTCACACATGTCTCGGCCCATGCATTTGCACACTTGCAGACAAATACACATACATTAAATTCCTGTACTGACAAGGCTGGGGTGGTGGGTCATTTGTCACAGCACTTGCTGTGAAAGGACCTAAATTCAAATTCAGGACTAAAGCAAGGCACAGTTGTGTACGTCTATAATCCCAGCAATGGGAAGGAGGGGCAGCAGGATCACTGGAGCATGCTGGCCAGCCATGTAGCCACACACACACACACACACACACACACACACACACACACACACACACACACACACACACACACACACACACTACGTAATAAACATATAGAAGGTGGAAAAGGAATTAAGGCAGATACTTGATGTCAGTCTCTGAACTCCAAATGTACAAGTGTTACAGTTATGCACAAACATACATCACACACACATACATGAAATCAGTAGCTAAATAAGAACAATTTAAGCTGGTTGATGATGGTGCACACCTCTAATCCCAGCACTCCAAAGGTAGGGGCAGGTGGATCTCTGAATTTATGAGCCAGTCTGGTCTACAAAATGAGTTCCAGGACAGCTAGGGCTACACAGAGGAACCCTGTCTTGAAAAGGAAAGAAAAGGGAGGGAGGGAGGGAGGGAGAGAGGGAGAGAGGGAGGGAGGGAGGGAGCAAGGGAGGGAGGGAGAGAGGGAGAGAGGGAGGGAGGGAGGGAGGGAGAGAGGGAGAGAGGGAGAGAGGGAGGGAGCAAGGGAGGGAGGGAGAGAGGGAGAGAGGGAGGGAGCAAGGGAGGGAGGGAGAGAGGGAGGGAGGGAGGGAGAGAGGGAGAGAGGGAGGGAGGGAGGAAGGGAGGGGGAAAGAAAGAGAGACAGGAAAAGAAAATCTCAATAGTCTTCTGACTTTGAGTTTGAGAAAGATTATTTCTCCGCTTGAAGATGAAGTAAGGAATGGGGAGATGCTCGGTCATTAAAATGCTGTCTGCACTGAGTTCAGGCACCAAAACCTACATAATAAACCTGGTTATGGTGGCCCAACCTCTAAGACCAGTGCCGAAGAGGAGGAGACAAGGACCCTGGGGGCCTTCTGGCCAGCTAGTGTAAGCAAGGGTGAGCTCAAAATTCTAGTGAGACATCCTATCTCAAAAAGTAAATGAAGAGTGACTGAGAAAGACACCTAGTAGGGACCTCGGCTCTCCAAACTCACCCCTCCACACACACACAGTGAGAGTGATGTGATCTCAAAATGGAGTCATTGCAATTATTATCAGTTAATATGAAGTTTTACTGGAACAGGTTGGGCCCCTAATCCAATATTGCTGCTTACTTCTATATAAGCTGGAAGATGGCCACGTTAGACACAGACAAAAAGCAAGAGCAACGTTCAGCAAAGGTGGAGACAGGAGTGTTTGTCTGGGGGATAACAGGCGTCAGGGGTCATCACTGGAAGAGAGCAGAACGGTTGTACCCAGTCTTGAAGGAGTAGGGTTTTGTTGACACCTTGCTTTTTAATGCAAGAATAATTTCTGTGAGTCTGTTGTTTTTATAACGGATTTATTATATATTTTTTCATTTAAAAGTTATTATTTCATATTCCCATAACTGTTCCCCCTCCTCTTCTCAATTATCCCCCGCTTCCTCCCACCCTGTTCCCCACCCGTTCCTCAGAGAGGGTAGGGACTCCCAGGGTGAGCCAATGCAGTCTTGCATATTCAATTGAGGTAGGACCAAGCCTCTCTCCCAAGTATCAAGACTGAACAAGGTGCTCCTCTGTAAGGATTTATAACAGATTTTAATAAACGAATACAGGTCTCTTACAAAGGTTAGAAAAATGCCTTCTCTCAGCAAGATGTACCCTAGGCACTGCATGCCAGTATACAGATGTGCTGCGTACCTATATACAGATGTGTTGCATACCTGTATACAGATACTACACACCAGTCCACAGTGGCCCTGAAGACAGAAGTTGAGATCCAAGCAAATTTTCTTTTTCTTCTAATTTCGCCCCTCCCCTCCTCCCTTCCTGTCCTTCTGACAGGATCTTGCTACCTAGCTCAGACTGGCCTGGAACTTGTGACCTTCCTGTGTCTGCCTGTTGAGCTCTGTGATGGCAGATGTGTGCTAATACATCTGGCTATGAAGTAACCTCTTGAATGTTGCCTTTTTCTCCTTCATCATCTTCTCATCTCCCCAAGGCATTTCGCTTCCTTTTTCTCATATGTAGACATGAGCTTCTGCTGTGTCACAGCCTGAGTTATCACTCCTATGACTCAAGTTAGAACCCTCTGGGCTCAGCCTCCCGGGCCTGGCTAGCAAAGCTAGTTTTGCTGTGCACTAAAACAGACAGACAGATAATGAAGCTGACCTAAGAGTTAATTGTCCACATCAACCATCTATTGTTACATAAGAAATTATCCTTCCTACCAGCTTAGCAACGTCAAACAGATATAATGTCCCCGTGTCTGAGGGCTGCGAATACAGGAATAGTTAGGATGACTAGATCCCGAGATCACGGTCAAGTTATTTGCAATGACGTCTCTGACACTGACTGAAGCTGGAGGGCCCTTCCAAAGTTCATGAAGGTGACTTCTGAGAGTAACCTTCAATTCTTTATCAAAAGTTAATCACTGCTTCTGTCATATCCTTCTGGTCTCCTAGATGGACTTTAGGATACAGTGTGAGGGAACTTAGGTTGAAGCAACCAGAGGTAAGGATTATTCGGTGCCATCTTGGAGGCAGTTTACCATATTGTTGTATTAGTGTACCCAGAAACAGCATGGTCATCAGCTCAGGACATTCTTTGTGAAGTAGGACTGTCACAGACATTGCTGACATTTAACAGATGCTAGCAGGGTTCCTCCTCCATCACTGTGAGAATTCAAAGTACCTCTGAACCATTTTCTTATAGAGTCTTCACATGAGTCAGAAGGTCCTAGGCTCTGGGGACTACTGTGAATTTAAGATCAGTTTATATTTTCAGAAACATTACAATTTTCGGCTTTGAAGTCACTAAAGGTTGACTGTCCTGTAACTCGGACAGTTGAATGATGAGTTAGGGAATGAACTCATTCCCATTTCCACCATCCCTAGCAAAAGGCCTGGAGCTGTTAAAGCTGTTACATTTTAACCTTCCGTGAATGGGAGATGGTACTTCCTAACTCTTCTTACCTCCTAAGCTTCAAGGTTCTCCAATAAAGTTATGCAAATAACACAGAGAGAGGAGTTGGCCCCCATATGAGCTCACTCTTTCCAAGGAACTGGAGTACCAATGTGAGAGCCAAAATTGTGTTTTAAGTTTTAATTACTATGCTTAAGAGATCCATGAAACAAAAAGTCTCTGATCCACAAGCCTCTTGTTCAAGGACAGATGGTCCTGAAATGTTGGAGACATTGCTTATAGGAGATAACAAGCTGCGTTTATCACTAAACAAGTTTGTTTGACCCATCTATACCGGATGTCAAGTTTGTTTGACCCATCTATACCGGATGCATTTGGTCACATGTGTGTGGGAAGTTCAAAAGTGGGATGTAGGCTGAAGGTACATCAGGATGCATGCCTGCCCATGATTGGACCTCATTAAAAATGTAATGAATTATGGGTTTTCTTTCTTAAGCCCTTGCCATACTTCTTTCTGGGCCATTTCCTGGGAACCTGGTCAGAGTCCATACACCTAGCCAGTATTTAATTAAAGCATGCTTCAAATTTGACCATAAACTGTGGTGTGGCCCTATTCTCGATCAATGGAGTTAAACTTCCACCCTAGGGGCATGACATTTTTTTCGTGGAAGGCCGCTGATCCTCATGGGCCTAAGTGATGAGCCAGGACTCTCTTAGGACTGCGGTTATCTACGTACTCTGCTTTGATGCTCACTACATCTCCAGAGTTCTGACTCTCCTGGGATGAGCACTTCTTCTTCTTCTTCTTCACTGCTGTTTGCCCTGGCTGTTATGCTCTCCTGAATCATGTCTGTTTTTCCTTTGGAGGGTGAACATCCCAATCCCACCCACCAATGTCCTCTGTCTGTACTCTCTACTCCCCTAATGCCTACTTTACCCCAGAATATGGTGTTTCCCCTTTTGATGCTGTTGGGTATTGTTGTTTTATTTTGAGACAGGATCTCACTTATCATAGACTGGCCTTGAATCCATTGAATATAGTCAAGTGTGCTGGCTAGTCTTAAGTCAACTTGACACTACCTGGAGTTATCTGAAATAAGGGAGCCTTAAGAAGATGCTGCCATAAGATCTCCTGTAAACAAGCTTGTAGGGCATTTTCTTAATTAGTGATTACTGGGGGAGGGCCCAGCTCATTATAGGTGGTGCCATCCCAGGCTGGTGGTCCTGGTTTCTATAAGGAAGCAGGCTGAGCAAGCCATGGGGAGCAAACCAGTAAGCAGTGCCTCTCCATGGCCTCTGCATCAGCTCCTGCTTCCTGTCCTGACTTCCTTCAATGAAGAACATGAATATGGAAATGTAAGCCAAATAAACCCTTTCTTCCAATTCCAAGCTAGGCCAGAACTCCACGGACTGAGCTATGTCCCCAGCACTCTCGATAGCTTTGTCTTTCCAGCCAGACTTCTTCAGAAGCCCTTCCCCTCACAATAGCCTTCATTCTCTAGGCTCCCTACATGGGGAGCTGGAGAAACAGAACCTTCCTTGTGGAAGGGTACATCCATTACGTTTTCTCTCCCCATGATGTCAGCACTTAGACTGACTCGTTTCCTGATCCTTTTCCTCCCATCTCCATCTGTTAGGAGATCTTTCCTCCACTTTAGTCTCGGGGATTGCTCATCTCTACTCTCAGATGACCTTGAACTGATTCACAAACCAGCCACAGATAAGAATGTTTGTAATTTCCTCCCTGCTTCCCTTGCTGACCCTGCATCTGGGGTTATCTCTGCCTAATTAGGCTTCCGTGGGCTTTTCCTTCTACCGCAATCTGTCGGCCTTAGTTAGGGTTTCTGTTACTACAATCAAAAGCAAGTTGGAGAGGAACGTGCTTATTTGGATTACTCTTCCATATCACTGGTCATCATCATCATAGGAAGTCAGCACAGGAACTCAAGCAGGGCAGGAACCTGAAGGCAGGAACTGATGCAGAGGCCGTGGTGGGGTGCTGATTACATGGGCTTGCTCCCCATGGCTTGCTCAGCCTGCTTTCTAATAGGACCCAGGATCATCTGTCCAGGGATGGTACCACCCACCGTGAGTTGGGCCCTCCCCTATAATTACTAATTAAGAAAATGCCTTACTGCCAGATGTGACAAAGACATCTTCTCAGCTGAGGTTCCCTCCTTTCAGGGAACTCTAGGTTGTGCTATGTTGACATAAAAGTAGCCAGAACACCCTCTATTCTGTACTTCAGCCTCGACATCTCTCATAATTCTTTCTTATCTCAATATATTCCTCTTTCATGTTGAAACATCTTCCCTCCTCATCTCAGACCCACACTGCTTCACTGGTGCCTCACAAAAGGCCAGCTTGATAGAAATATGGCCATGTTTTCTGCGGCTCCCCCATCTCCTTCCTCTGCTAACCTCAATCCCCTTTTGCTCAAACTCCTGGTTGCTTGTTGCCTCTCTTTCTCCCTCCTGCCAGTTCCCAAATCATGACACAGAGGCTTACTATTAAATACCAAAGATTGGTTAATAGCTTAGGCTTGTTGCTAACTAATTCTTAAACATAAATTAAACCATTTTTATTAATTACTTTTTTATTATTACTTTCTGCCTCATGGCTTCATTACCTCATCTCAGTATTGCCCGTTCTACTTGCTCTGCATCACTTCCTATCTCCACCCTTATTTTTCCTAGCATTCTCTGTGAGTGAAAAATCCCATCTAGCTATTGGCTATTCAGCTGCTCATTAAACCAATCACAGGGATGTATTTTTACACAATGTAATCAAATATCTTGCAAGAGTTGTTAACTGCTTTTCATCCTGGTCACTAATGCCCTCATCCTGGTCACTAATGTCTTCATCCTGGTCACTAATGCCCTCGTCCTGGTCACTAATGCCCTCAACCTGATCACTAAGTGATCTCATTCTGGTTATTCACTGCCCTTCTAAAGGCCACAGACCCCCTTCATCTGCATTACAAACTGTAGCTAATTTATCGAGTGTAATTTTCTTGCCTCTTCAGAGCATCTGACAGTGTTCCTTGCTCCTGGTGTCTCTGCACCCTGGCTGGTCCTGCTTACTGACTTTTCTGATGACTCTCTCTGCCCTCCTGTATAACTTACTGCTCTTGGTATCTGACCTTTTCTTTCATCTCTCTCTATACATACTTCCTACATGATATTATCCACTTTCACAAATACAATTTATGTCCATACACTCATCACTCTGGAAAACATGCCATGGCCTGAGCTTTGGTTGTTCAAGAGCTCTCCCAGATGTTTGCACCTGGAGCTCCACAGACAGCTCTGCTCGGCTGGACAGCATTGGCACCCCCCCCCCCCCCAACCACCACTCTAATGGATTGCCTTTACTTACGCACTGGTGATACACACATTGGTGGCCTTTCGGGCCACCACCATGGATCTCAATATGTCTCTTGACTCCTGATCTTTCTAAACACACAGCAATCTTTCTCAAGCTCTAGTCATATTCTTTCCCTGGTGCCTACTCACTCTTGCACTCAGGATATAAGACTTTTCCAGTTTCTGGTCACCCTATGTTTTACCTCCTCTGCCTCCCATTTATCCTTCAACTCCTGAATCTACCTGTACTTCTCTGGGAATGCCTGCTGTGTCTCACTTCTAGACACTTGCATATTCTTTTTAAGTTTTTATTTTCTTCTTTGCAAGTTGTTTCATTGATTATTTCCAATATGTCCCTCTTCCATTTTCATGGCCTCTTTTTCTCCTCTTTTTTCTTTAAACCTCTGTGGGAGATTATGTTGTTACATTGTAAATAATTGTCCCACCCACTGGTTTAATAAAAAGCGCTGATTGGCCAAAGGCAGACAGGAAATGTGGGCGGGGCTACCAGACTAGGAGAACTCTGAGAACAGGAAGAACAGAGCAGAATGCCAGAGAGAAGCCGGAAGAAGCAGAGGACAACCATGCTGCTCTGAGAAAAGGTACTGAGCCGCATGGCTGAACAGGATAAGAGTCATGGGTTAGATTAAGGGTAAAGAGTTAACAAGTTATATGCCTGGGCCTTAGGCTGATCAGCCTAAAACTATTGTAAGCATCTGTATATCTTGGCAGGTCTGTGAGTCTGCGGGCCTAAACCTTGAGGCTAGGCCCAAAAGTCAGGGACAGAAACCTCTTACTACAAACCTCACTAAGTTTAGTTTATGCTGTCATAGGCACATGAACATAGGGTCATCCTCTTGGGCATGGGCAACCTATTCACGGCTATACACTAAGAAAAATGATTCTTTTCTGCCCCCTGCCCAGTTAAAATGCTAATAGCTTCTCTATTAAAGGTGGGGACTTCTTAGCTCCTCCCCCATCCGTGCTGCAGGTAATCACAGTTGCTGTGAATTCATAATCATGGTACCTACATCATGTCAGTAAGGCAGCAGCTCAGGGCACCCCTCCGCATCTTCCAGGCTGCCTTCATGTGTCTTGGTTGCTGTTCTATTGGAAGGAAGGGAAACTGTGTTCAAGGTAACTCTTTAAAAAAAAAAAAAAGCATTTAATTGGGAGCTTGCTTAACAGTTTCAGAGGGTTAGTTCATTTTCATTGTGGCAAGAAGCAGACAGGCCTGGCGCTGGAGCAGTGCTTGAAAGTTTTAATTCTGACCTGAGCCTCAGGCAGAGAGAGAGAGACTGGGTCTGGCATGGGCATTTGAATTCTCACAGCCCACCCCAGAGATATACCTTCTCCAACAAGGCCACACCTCCTAATTCTTCTAATCCTATCAAAAAGTTCCAATTCCTGGTGACTAAGCATTCAGATATATGACCTATGGGCTGTTCTCACTTAGACGCCACAAAATGGCTCTCTCCACCCAAAGCCTCTTCCTAGTTTCCTGAATATCACTTGCCCACCAAACTAAATACATAGAACAAAAGGGTTGAAGAGAGAAGCCGTACATGAGAGAGAACATTCAGTCCTTGTCTTTGTACATTGGGGTTAATTCACCCAGTATAAACCTTCCAGTTCCATCTATTTCCCTGACTCCATTTCCTAGCTACCATGAATAAAGTATTAATGAACAGAGATGTGACAGTGTCTCTGTAGTAGGGTATGTTCCCACTAGCAATGTATGAGAGAGTTAAGATAATCCTAGATTGATGTCCAATTCAATATGGAGCTGAGAATGTACCTTGGACTCCTGATTCTCTCAAGTGCTGGAATTACAAGTATGAACGAGTATGTCCGGTTTGTGATGTGCTCAGATTCAAATCCAGAGCATTATGCATGCTAGGCCAATGATCTACCAACTGAGCTGCATCACTAGCGCCATATGGTACCTTATAAAGACAGCCAGAACAGAGAAAAATCATGGAATGTTGTAACAAATGCCCCCAAATGTGGAACAGGGTGATGATAAAACCCTGAAGAGTATACTTTGAAGTTCATGGAAAGAAAAGTATAGGCTGTCATAATGGAATTTTAAACTTGATTCTAAAGAGTATGGTATAGCTTGGTAGCTCAAGCTAGTGACAATTATTATAATTTTGTGCATAATATTTTATAAGGCTGATGAGAAGGCTATGTGGTTAAGACCACAAGCTGTTCTTGCAGAGAACTTGAATTTGGTTTTTAGCACATAGTGGCTCACAACTATCCCTACAGTTTTAGGGAATCCAATGCCTTCTCATGGCCCCTGTGGGCACCACGCATGCACGAGGCACACATAAATACATGCTGACAAAACTCATACACAATAAAATAAATCTTTAATATGTTTTACATAGCATTCTTAAACCTACCTACTACTATCTCCTTCCAACTCCTTCTAGTACTTTTTACCCTGCTGCCCCCCCCCACTTCATGCCCTCCTTTCTCTCTTGTTATAAATACCCCTCCCCCCTGTCCAATTAATGCACAGATATGCACATGGGTGAGAGGCCACCACTGGGACCTGGGTCAGCTGCCATCAGCTGTGTCCCCAGGAAAGTGAATCTCCCTCCACCATTAATTACCTAAAGCTCCTCTGCCAAGGATGTGACCTGTGATCCCCCATTCATTCTGGAATTCTGACTGGTCTGATGTTGTGCAGGTAAGCACAACTGGTATGGGTGGACGTGTGCACCAGCCATGTCCGAAAACTCTTCTCGTCTGCCCAGTCATCCATGATGGTCCCTCAGTCTTGGATGGGGAGACTGACACAGATAAGTCACCCCAGATGACATTTGCTCTTTGACCACTATGACTTCCTGCATTAATTGCTGCTCATTACAAGTAGCAGCATTACAATCAAAAGACGCTTTTCTGATCAAAGTTGAGAGTAACATCAATCCCTGACTATTAACTTATTTAGAAAATAGTTTAACTGTTCAGATTAATATTAGCAGTTTCTCTAGAGCCTATAATCTCCAGTCATAGGCTTTTGACCAGGTTTATGGAACCAGGCACAAAATCCCTCCCATTCTATAGCCCTCATATCTATTCTGAAATTGGTTACCCTGATAGTTATCATGCCATTATTACACCAGCAGGCACATAGGGCGGGCGAGCTGATGTTGTAGCAGGAAGGGTACAGCTCTAGGTGAAACCATTAATGTTTTTTCTCTACTAGAGGAGCCTGAAAAGCATCTCCTGTCAGTATGTAAGCTAGCCAGCACTAAGAGAGTTTGCTGGTCAGCTAAGGCCTTCCATCCAAGGATCTGGTACTGAGTATCTACGCTATTTCAACTTTTGCCTCAAATGCTTTGTGGACATCATCAGCCAGTCATTTAAATAAGGTCACCTGCACGGTGAAAAGCAAACAAAGCTCAGTACATTAGTTTCTTTTCCAAATTTCAGGACAATTTCACCAAACCAACTATCTACTCATTATCTGTTATTTTTGCAAACTGTCTACCTTCCCCAAGGCCACTTATTTCTTGACTAAAACAGATTTTTCTTCCTCTCCCACCCTACTTCTCTGTTCCCAACACCAAGAATGGTTTGAGGGAGCCAGGATGTGCATTTGAAAACATTTAATGATGAGATGACTTTGACCTTAACATTCTGTTTTCATGTCCCCTCGGAGTCCATGCTAGCAGATCCTGCAATTGAGTCCTGGGAACAAAATGATCATTTTCAACCTCTGCATGTGAAGAACACGTTCTTCTTTGCTGTAAATAAAACTCAAGCATCTCTCCCCAGTGACCCAGCTTCACAGGTGTACATCCCAAGAACCAGAAACATCTGGGTGAAGACAGAGGAAACCCCCACAGTGTTCCAAACCTACAAAGTATGCCTGAAGGGGGGAAAGGGAGAGAAAGTGCCAGGAACAGCCAAAGCCTTTGGCAAAAAGAGCTCCCTGGTGAGATGATGGAAAAGTTTGGAACCAAGGTTTCCCTGGGGCTAGAAGTGTTACTGGCCTCAAGGATTGAACCAATAATGTTGCTCCAGAGGGTGTGGGTTTCAAGAGCAGTGCCTGCCAAATTCAGGATTCCTTCTCCCCAGCTCTGAAGAAAAACCAGATAGAAATGAAATCGGAAAGTACATGTGGCTATGACCAAAAGAAGTTGTTTCTGTTTATTTTTGAATGCCAGGCTGTCCTTTCGTTCCTCAGATTCTTGCATAATGGCATTTCTGTAACTAGCCTGTGGGTATCAGCCGAGGTGGTGCATTCCTTATTCAGCGAATCAGGCAGATGAAGGACATGGGCCCTGGAAATGTCCATTTTTTCCTCCTTCCAAGCTTTTAAGACAAGATTTTTTTTTCTAGATAAAATCCACATTAAAACAAATAAAGGAACAAAACAAAAACCAGAAAGTCTGGAAACACGAAATAGTTCTGAAACTTCTGCTGAGGAAATTGTCATTCTTATATCATATATATGTAGGTCATTTATTTCCCAGGCTGGCCTCATTGTAGCCTGGAATGACCTTCCTATCTTTACTTCTCCAGAACTCAGATTATAGGTATGTACTGTTGTAATCTGGGTGTAAGCAGTTCTGGTTGTAGAAATGCGGGGATTGTACCTAGGGCATTGTGTATTATAGGCCTGCTCCCCACCAACTGTGCTACATCTCCATGCCATGGTTTTTTAAGTTTTATTTTCTGTGTATGGGTTTTTTTCTTATATGAATGTCTGTTCACCACATGTGCACCTGGTGCCCAAAGAGACCAGAAGAAGACACTGGATCTTCTGATACTGGAGTTACAGATGGTTCTGGGTCACCAAGTTGGTGCTGGGTATTGAACCTGAGTTTTCTGAAAGAGTAGCCAGAACTGAGCCATCTCTCCAGCCTCCATCTTATCTTAAAACAACATTTTCTTATCTTATCTTGAATATTTTACTTATTTTTCTACCTATATTACAAAAGAAAAATCAGAATTTCTTCCTCCCTGGCCCCATCCTTTGTGTTTAATGCCATCTTTGAAATAGTAACTCTGAGGTCAGAGAGAATTTCTCTCGAAGTAGAAGAAGTCTTGCTCTTGCCAAGGACACAGAGTGAGGAGGAGGGAACATCTGGTTTTCTGGCTCCAACATATTACGGAAAGAGGAAACTGATGATCTTTTTGTAAATTCACTTCTTATCTCTCTAACACTCCCCTCATCTAAAGGTCACAATTGACTAATACTGATGTGCACAGCCTATGCCTCGTCTGGGATACAATAAAGTCATTTCTTCACTCACAAAATATCCACTGACTTCACATTGTCGGGCTGCCTTCTGAATGCTCATGTTCCTACCCCACATAACTGAGCTGTTCATCTTGGTCAGAGAGGTTTCTTTTTACATTGTCAATGTAGAGAGGCTCATAGCTGCTCAAAGGGTTGAGCCGCAGCTGTGAGGGATCAGCTCTAAAGGAGACATCTGTAACCTCACCTCCAAAGCTAAGGGAACGCTACAGATGATGAGGTGGCAAAGTTGAAGGATGAGGAGGAGCCGTGTAAGGTTTTGTCTTTTGAGGTGCTCTCACTAGTGGGTTTCCCATGCTCCAGGCATAGTCCCACCCCCATATACATACATATATATATGAATAGCACTAGCTTGACTTGGTGGGTTATCAGTCAAACAGAAAATAAAATGCCTGCCGGAATAAATGAAAGGCAGGGAGTTGGGGGCATATATTGAGATTACCATGGGACAATTGGAAAAGGGAATGGAAGAGGGGTAAATACAATCAAATTTCATTGCAAACAGGTATAAACTTCTCCGAAATAAAAGGGAAAAAACCAAAACCAAACAAAATTCGAAATGGGGAAAGTGCCTTAGTAAGTGCTTGCTGTATAGTCATGAAGACCTGAGTTTGGATACCTCACATGCATGTAAAAAGTCAAACATAGCAGTGCATGCTTGTAATCCTAGGGTTAGGGAGATGGAGACAGAGGCTCCCTGAAGCTTGCTGGCTGCAAGAAGACATCTGATCTTGAAGCCCAATGTTCAGCTCTAGTCATGTATGTGCACACACATGCACGTGTACATACCGAGGAACACACATGCCCATGGATATTCCAACAAAAACCAAAAACAATGTACCATAGACTTAGGGACTTATAAAAATATATTCATGTTCCAGGCTAGCCTGGTCTACAAATCAAGTTCCAGGACAGCCAGGGCAGTTACACAGAGAAACTCTGACTCAGAAAGTCATCATCACCACCACCAAAAACAACAAAAAACCCCAAACCAAGAAATATTTACTTTTGGTAATTTTAGTCCCATACCAAGTGCCAGCATGATCACCACCTACCAAGGGCCTTTTCTGGGTTCTAGTATGCTATCCTCATACTGAACACCCTCATTGCAGAGCAATCTCAGGAAAAATCTATATATGTGAAGGCACAGATAACATCTATAAAGTGCTCAGCTATAAGAACATCCCCTCCCCTTCCCCTAAGAGGGAACAGGAAGAATATATGAGTCAGAGGCCACAGAAGACTAGAATGAAAGTGTCTTCTGGACATGACAGAACTCATGAACTCAGACTTGTACAAAATCAAGCCAGTCAACATGGCAGCATGGAGAGGGAGGGGATCATGAGCCCCAATCCAAGCTGAGGGGTTATTGAGAGTGGATGATTTTGAGGGGAAGGAAAGTTAGTTTTCTTTAAGGATGTGGTTCCTGGGGGTTGGGCAGTGGAATTCCCACACTGGGAATGTGTGGGAAATGTGATCAAAATACATTGTAGGCATAATGAATCTCTCAAAGAATTAGTATATATATGTAAATGTATCTTAACCACAGACATCTCTGTAAGTTCTTTATAATAAGGGCACATTCCCATTCACAGTGCCACACCAGTCACTTCCTAACACTAACACATTATGAAGTAGGATTCCAGCATATGTTTTGGGGAGGAGACAAGAACATTAAATCCACAGGACACATGTAGAATAACTATTGTAAGATTCACTTCTCCTAAGACTTATCACCTAACTTCAATTGGCCATGAGCCGAGTTCAAGTCCATCAAGAGTGGCTTCTCTACTTAGTTACTCTATCCATGGATTAGCTCAGGTAACAGGATGGTGGTGGTGGTGGTGGGAACAGGACAGGTGCCCTGGCCTGTTGAGCCATCTTAACAACCTATTTATTTAGTTAAAACAAGTCTCTATGTAGGAGAGGTTTCTGGCCTGGCCTAGCCCAGAGATCCAGACCACCAGTCTCAAATGATCACACAAAGTCTTATATTAGCTACATGCTGTTTGGCCTATGGCTCAGGCATATTAATAGTGAGCTCTTGTATCTCAACTCAACCCATTTCCATTGATCTGTCTTGCCACATGACTCATGGCTTACCTACTTTTTTACATCTTTCTTCTTGGATGGCTGGATTGAGTCTCCTGTGACTCTGTGTGCCTTCTCCTGGGTATATGCTTAGATTTCCCACCTGCTTATAAGATGCCCTGCCATAGGTTGAAACAGTCCCTTTATTAGCCAATGATATTCAGAACATATAGAAAGACATTCCACATCATTTATGTAACCCAATCTGCCCTCAAACTCACTATGTAGTCAAAGATGACCTTAAACTTCTAATCTTCCTGTCTTCAACTTTTGAGTGCTTGGAGAGCAGGATTTCACCGCCTTGCTCAGTTCTGAGGCAATTTTTACAAGATTGGATTCAGGACAGGAGACCCTCCTAATTTCATTCAATCTGGCTGTGATCTGACACTGCTTTAGTTCTATGACTGTAGACCTTCTTCCTTAATAGATTACAAGAGTACAAGAATGAGACCTGATCCTCCTTTGCTGGATTCCTGGTCCACACAATGGTTCCTGGAATACGGTATGTACTAATGAGTGTGATGAAAAAAATGAATGAATGTATCCAGAGTGGAAACAATATTGATGAATTTGACCTTTACTGGTGCAGCTGTGTGGAAGGAAGGCAGCTCTGGTGAAATGCTCCAAGGTGAGTTTCTAGCTGGTTTCTGGAAGAATGCTAGACAGAAGGCCCTTAGTGCTTTCCTACAACCCAACTTACATTCTTTTGCACTTTTAGTGTATATTTTTAAAAGTGACTCTTAAAAAAATAATTTTGTGTGCCTATGTGTGTGGTGTATGTGCTTGATAGTATGTGTGTTCATATGTGCATGTGGGTATAAATGCACATGGTATGTGCATGTGTGGAGGACTCAGGTTGGTGTTAGGTGTCTTTTACCCATAATTACTCTGCTTTGTATTAATCTTCAACCTGATAGAATCTAGTATTGTATGAGGTTTCTGTTCCAGACTTTCCAGCCTAGCCTCCTGGCCTGGAATTTCCAGTCTAGTCTCATGGCCAGGACCCACAGACTCACAGTCCCATAGAGACCCATTGCAACACACAGACACTTATATTAGTTTTATGCTGATTAACCTGGGGCCCAGGCATATAACTTACTCTTTACTCTGAAACTAACCCATGATTCTTATCCTCTTCAACCATGTGACCATGCGACTCAGTACCTTTTCTCAGAGCAGTGTACTTATCCTCTGCATCTGCTTCTCTGGTATATCTGTGGCATTTCTGCCCTGTTCTTCCTGTTCCCCGAGTTTTCTTAGTCTGGTAGCTCCGCCCACTCTTCCTGTCTGCCTTTGGCCAATCAGCATTTTTTATTAAGCTAGTAGGCAGGATAACTATTTACAATGGAACATCATAAAACCACTACAATCTAGAGTCTGGTAAGAGACAAACCATTGGGCACACCTGAGAAACTTTCTAAGTTTAGTTGGTCTCTGAAGTGTTGGTGTTGCATTATCTTCAATGGGCTAAATGAAATGCAAAGGCTCGCCCTCTGTGGGTGGCACCATTCCCTTGGAGCCTTGAGGCTCCAAGTGGAGACAGGAACTGTACCCTACTGTGGGTTCACAGCTCTGTTCCTGATTGTGGATTTGAGGTGCGCAGCTGCCTCAAGCTCCTGCAGCTCTGACATCTTTACCCAGATACACTGGAGGTATGAGTCAGAGTAAGCCTTTCTCCTTATGTTGCTTTGGTCAGAGTTAGCTTTTATTTTGTTTTTTAGTTACAGCAACACAGAGATAACTAAGACAATTGATCTCGACTTTAGTTTTGAGGCAGGATATTACACTGAATGCAAAGCTCGCTGATTTGGCTAGGCTGGTCAGCCAAATGACGACTTCTGGGATCTACCTGTCTCTGCCCACTGCCTCCATGCTGCTCTTACTAATGCACACTACCATGCTAGGGGATCTAAGCACAGGTTCTTCACTTAGCCAGCATGTGCTTTATCCATCGAACCATCTTCCCATCCCTGAGATGACTCTTTTCAACCAATCTTTGAATAGTATTTTGACCCATCAGGCTCTTTTTTATTAATTGTCACCATCTGTTTACTGCTTCCTATTAATTTGTTTGGAGGTTTGATAATGAAGTTTGTCTTGCTTTTCTATTGAAAATATTTCTAGATAGGAAGAGTCTTCTTTCTTTTGTGGTAGTTTCAGGACTCCTGCACACTGGGACAATAGCTCAGTTGGTAAAGTTATTACCCCTCATGACACTGAGTTTGATTCCCAGGACCCTTGTATAAAAGCCGGGGATAGTGGTGCAGAGCTATAATACCTGCATTTGAGAGGCAGAGAAAGGAGGATGCCTGGGCTTACCAGCTGCCAATCTGCCCAAGTCAGCAAGCTTCAGTCCAATGAGAAACCTGTCTCAGGAAGGAAAAAAATAAAGGAATGCTGTCTGAGGTTGATCTCTGATCTCCATTTACACATGAACATGACTACCTGTAAACACAGACAGACAGACAGACAGACAGACAGAGACAGGCAGGAAGGCAGGCAGACAGATACACACACACACACACACACACACACACACACACACACACACACACACACACACACACACGCATTTCAGGATCCTTGGAGGTATGCACAGTGAGCCTTTAAGACTCTTCTTTAACTGGCAACGTAAGAATCCAGGGCTTGGCAAGGATGCACATTCCCACACACCAAGATTCCAAGATTTAAAATACTTAAGAAGAGGCAGTACATTTGTGAGTCAGGATTATATTAAAAGCAGACAGGAAAGATGGATTTGCAACTCCAATATGCAAGGAAGGGCTAGTCAGAAGAAACCGCCCTGGGGAATTGAGCAAGATGGAAGGCTGTGTGGCTTGAGACAGCTGTGAGAAGTAACCATGTAGTTTTTGAGTACTGGAAACAGTGTCAAATAGCAGAATGAAGTAAAGGGCTTCTTTCTGCGGCTAGTAGTGGCCTGGTTCCACAGCTGTGGGGGGTGTGGTGGGGGGTTGGAGTCCTTGATTGAGGAGTTGGCCCTTGGGTTGTCAAGGTAAGAAGGCCAACAGCAGAAGGCTCTTACTCTTAGATGTGTGAACCTGGGAGTGGTGTGCATCTGTGTCCCACTGGATCCATGCCCAGGCAGGTGGGGGTGGGGGGGATAAGTGCATGCATGTTCCTCAGCCCTAGGTGGTCTTCGGACTTACTTCCTTGTCAGTTCTACATGAAAAGAGTGGTTTCTTCTAGGTAAGGGCCGACTCACCTTCTAGGTTACTGATGACACAAAGGCCAAAATGAACTTAACTGTTTGCCAGAGACTAGAGAAGGCTGCCAATGGACTACTAACAACCACATATATTTTTACTGTAATGAAAATTATAATCTCCAGATGTATCCCTCCCCCCCCATGATGAAGAAATTCCATTATTTTCTTAGAGAAACTTGACATGAAAATTTTTGTTCAAAAAATCTTCTATTAAAGTCAATTTGTGACCTTAAATGAAATGGATTAGAGAGTGATTATGCAATTCTTCTAGAAAAGACTATTACTGGATTAGGGAGTAATGAGTATTTTATAGAAGAATCAATACATGCTGTGTGTTTTCAGACTTGCCATCTGGTTCTAGTCTCTGTTTGGCAACAGGGTTTTATACGTGGCGGCTTGGTTCATGCAGCCAAGAAACCTTGCATACTTTGCAATTTGCCACTCTTTACAAAGACCTACTTAGAGACCAAAGCTTATAGCTCAAGCTGCCGGATTTAAGTGTCTTAAGTTAGAGTCTCAGGGGCCCGAAATATCTCTTGTACCCACACATTTCCTGGTAGGCCAAACTTCACAAAATAAACACAGATGACCTCTCTCCCATCCAGGCTTCCGGAAAGTTTAGAAATGATGCAACCTCTTGGCAGTATGATATGACACATTGCTTTGCTTGTGCCGAATGTGAGCTTCCTCCATTCTCCAGCAGCGTGGACAAATGTGCTACCTTGGCCTCGCTGTGGACTCAAAACCTCTCCTTCAATAAAACTAGATGCTGGCCTCTCCTTGAGGAAGGAGCCAGCCCGTGACCACGGGGGATATCTAGTGGTTGCCTCACAGTGCCATTCAGGGCCGATGAGAAAAATAGAAGCTAGTTCAATACCTCAGCTCCCATTCCTTTTTCCACCTCCCCTGTGTACAAGAATCGA
This sequence comes from Phyllotis vaccarum, assembly GCA_033318265.1. Lineage (NCBI taxonomy): Eukaryota > Metazoa > Chordata > Mammalia > Rodentia > Cricetidae > Phyllotis > Phyllotis vaccarum. Next base: position 30,919,625 of record JARWLC010000010.1, on the reverse strand, counting down.
TGTCTGGATTCTAGTAACGCTTTCTTAGTTGGCTGGGAGAGTGTTTCCCCACATGGAGCCGACCTCACGCTCCCTTTGCAGGGGTGTGAGCTGAGATATTTCCTATTCCTTCTCTGCTGCCCACTGTTACTCTGACATTAGCTGGCTCTTGGCCCAGCTTCCCTCTCAGGATGCTTATTCTGATTTCCCTCACTCAATAAATGTAAATAAATGTGTGCGGCCTGATGGGTGTGCTCTGCGCCTCTCTCAACCCCTCTGGATTATTCCATACACTATGATTCCTAGTTGGAGTACATGGCCCCTTATTTATTTCCTTGAAGTTTTTTTTTTTTTTTGATTAAAATTTCCCCTTTCCTCCAATTTCCTGATTATCTTCTTTTCTCTAGGCCCAAAGAGGCAATCCATATTTAGAAATAGTAAAGCATACGGTTGTGTTGCAGAACTAGGCACACCTTACTAAGGAATCTTAATCACTAATGACTGAGGTGGGCTGGTCACCTCACCTGCACTACCCCACAGACTGATGCTTTGAACGCCTCTTGTGGCTCCTGGCTCTATTTTGAGTGTAATGGAGCATGGGTAGCAGGTGTAGGTCACTAGGGCTGGGCCTTTGAAATCTATGCCCACCATTTCTGTTTCAGCTCCCCTATCTACTTCCCGGCCTGTGAGAAGCAACAAGGTCCTACTGCACGGACTGAGCTGAGCTCCTCCCTTGATGGATTGAGACCCTTTGCAACTAGGGGCCATACCACCTTCCCTCTTTCATTTCTGTCAGAAATTTTGGTCACGCAACAAGACAGGTAACTAACCCTGTGTGTGTGTGGTTGTTATAAACCTGACCATGTGGCTCTCAGGCCTTGAGAGCTGTTTATAGGAGGAATGTGGAAAAGCTGGAAGGCAGAAAAGCCATTGTAAGTAGAGCTTAATGAGCCATTCTGATGGACCACAACGCTCATCACTCATCGAAAGGTGGACAGAAAAGTTGGGTCCAATAAGGTATCAGATGAAATAAAAACAAAATAAAGGGAAACTCTATCAGGGTGGCACTAAAGCTGGTGCTCCGTGCTGGAAAGAAACCTGTTTGCACTCTACTGTCCATAAAATGTGAGTGAAATTAAATTAAAAATGGACTGATTAATTTTGTGGGAGAAATATCAAGATGGCATGGCATTCAGACTATGAAATTCATTGCATGCTGCTTTCAGCCAGATTTACAGTGAGAAATGGGGGTAAAAAGTGAACCAGAAAGATAAAAAAAACAAAAACCCCCCAATTTCTAGTGTAAGTTGTTGCTGAGATGGTTTGGCAAGTAAGGGGCTCTCTGAACAAGTCTGGTGACTTGGGGTTGAGCCCTGGGACCCAGATAAAGACCCAAAAGAACAGATCCATGAAGTTGTCCTCCCACCTGAACGCATGTGCTATAGCATGGCCTTTTATATACACATCTCTTACACACATATCCTATTAGTGTATAAATTTTTAAAAACGCTCAGTTTGGAGAGAAAAGGCATGGTAATATATTGTATATTTAATAAAAATAGCTGAGTTATCAGAGGACAGAGCCAATTGTGAAGGTCAGGGAGTGGTGACCCTAATCTTTAATCCCAGAACTCAGGAGGCGGAGCTTTTTTGGATCTTTGTAAATTCAGAGCAAGGCAGTGGTGGTGCATATCTTTAATCCTAACCCAAGAAAAGCTTTTCAAGGAAGTGAGATAACTGGGCAGAGGAAGAGAAGGGAGGAGGTCAGCTTTTCTTGGGCTCCCTTTCAGCTGAGGACTGAGAGGTGTTGAGTCTGAGGAGACGTGGAGACAGGCCCTATCCTTTTTGGCCTGAGGGGTTGGCTAGGTGAGAATTGGCTGTGGTTTGTTTCTCTGTCTCTCTGATATTTCAGCTTTTCCCCAGTATTTGGCTCCAGGTTTTTATTATAAGACCAAATAGAATGCATGCAATAAAAGTGGGTGCAAACATGGTTAAAATTAGTGACAAAGCAAATGTGGACAAAGTGTTTACAATTGCTAAAGAGATTTATGCTATTAAAGGTACAAAGGGCCCTGGGACAATAGAACATGTGTCTTGAGGGACAGACCCAACCTAGGGGCTCCAAAGCATAAAAACACAAACCCATTTTAAAACTTTGTTTTTTAAAAGAGATGACTGGAGGGTTCCTTGATGGAAAACAAACAAGGGGAAAAGGTAGGGTGGCCAGACAGTGTGCCGGGAATGTTGTGGTTTGGGCCTAAAATGTCCCCCAAAGGATAATATTTTGAATGCTTGTCTCATAGCCCCTGGTACTACATTGAGGAATGTCAAGGCTTCAGGAGGTAGGGCCTGGCTGGGCAGGGCTTTGAAGGGTCTAACCTGCCTCTGGCTCTAGCCTACCTTCTCTCATTCATCTGCACATGTGAACAGCTGCCACGGTACATTCCCACTGCCATGCCTTCTCCATCAAGATGGACTCGGTCCCTCTAAAACTGAGACCAAAATAAACCTCCCCAAGTGTTTCTGTCTCACATTTGTCCACAGCATTAAGAAAAGTAACAACATAAGGCCCTGGACTTTTTTTTTTTTTTTTAACCTAAGTTCCCCCATATGTTTCCCAGCTTGTTGCTCTGTACTATATTTCATATGATGATGCTCCCCAAGCTGTGGGAAGTAGTGAGTCAGCTGTTTTCATTTCCTGTCTGCTAAGATTCTTTTTGCACTCCTACTGTGCATGCCTACTGGCTATTCTAATAGCTCTGTGAGGTCCCCGCTCTGTCCTACGTGTTCAGCTGCTGGTGTGTTCCCTGCTCACCCTCGGCCTCTCTTCTTATATGGTCAACAAAATGTTGCGTCATAGTCCAATGGCCACGGGCTCTGTCTTTATCAGATTATCATTCTGTTTTGAACAAAACTCTGCTATGGCTTCTGACCTTTGACCCACGGCATTCCCTCCACCTCTTCACCCCTCTGTGGCTCTTCCTCTAGCTTCTCCTTTGTGAGTTCTTAAATTGTTTTTTGAGAAATACTTCACATAAGGAAATCTTGAGAATTCACGGTGTAAATTCATTCCAGGGGTTTAGTACGTCTACAGTGTTGGGCAAGTGTCACCACGGTCGAGTTCTGGAACATTTCTGTCCTTCCCTTCACAAAGATTGTATCCACTGGCTGTCCCTTCCCCTCCTTCCTTTCCCGGCCACTGGAAGACAGTCCTTTTATTTTTTATGTGCTTTCCCATTCTGGGTATTTCTTGACAATGAAATCATATATATTGACCTTTGTGACAGCGTAGATTTTCAAGGTTCATCCGTTAGCACATATCACTTAATTCCTTTCCATGGATGAGTACTGTGCCCTTAATTGGATAGTGGCACTGTTTGTAACCTGTACCCACTTCAGAAATTTCAGTAAATAAAGAACATGTATTTAACATATTGCTAATGACATCTATTTTCTTAGTTCCTAGAATAGTTTCTGAGAGAACAAATGTTGAACAAAGTAAAAATATTCCCAAGTACTATCATGATATTTCTTCTGTTCGAAATTCTATTATTGTGTGTTTGCGTTCATGTGTGCAAACTGCAGAGTGTGCCACACCACCAGTCTGCGGGTCAGAGGCCAAGTGTTGGGAGTTGGTTCTCACCTTCCACCTTGCTGAAGTCTCTTGTGTTCCTGTGCTGCAGATACCAGGACAGCTTAAGAGCGAGTCTATCTCCCCTCCAGTGTGCTGGAGACGTGCAGAGCAACATCCAACTTTTACCCTCGTTCTGAGTATCCAAGTTCAAGTCATCAGGTTTGGGAAGCTAGCTTTTGTACTCTTGGAGCCAACTCCCTGGCCCAACGTATTTCTTTGGGTGTCTGTTACTTAGAAACTAGTTTTACTGTATATGTTTCTTCCAGGTATACACACCGTGGTGGGCTCACCATACTGTACTCCATGAGAAGTTGATAATATTTTCTCAAGTGGCTAAACTTTCCTGCTGGCAGTGGACGAGGGTTTCACCTTCACATTCTTATCAGTATTTTTCCTTTAAAGAAAGCTGTAATCTGGGTTTTTGCTACAAACCTGTAGTCCTAGGATTTAAAAGGTTGGAGACTGGGGGATGATCAGAAGTTCAAGGCTAACCTCCTCTGCTACTTAGCCAGTTTCAGACCAGCCTGAGTCATTTGAGACCCTGTCTTAATAAAACCAACTGAGAGAGATAGATGACTCCATTGTTAAGAGCACTGGATGCTTTCCCAGAGGACCTAGGTTCAATTCCCACTATCCATACGGCAGCTTATAATTGTCTGCAACTCTGATTCCAGGGAGCTGACATTCTCTTCTGGCCTCTGTGTGTTCCATCTTTCATGTGGCACATGGACACATGTACAGGGAAAACGCCCACATACAAAAGATAAAAAAAATTGAAAAGCAAATTAAAGCAAACAGCAACTATAGTTATTCAGGGAGCTGAGAAAAATATGTTTCTTCTCTGACACTTTCTTCTCCCAGAACTAATCAACATATTTGTCTTATCTGCTCATAGAAGAATGTGCAGTGCAGTGACTATCCGAGTCATTGGTTTTCTGAGCCTTTATGTAAGGCTTGGTATGTATGTCAGGTACTTAGGCTATGCGCTTTATATGTATGAGGCATTCAATCTTCACAGTGTATTTGAGAGGCTGGTGTTAACATCCTGATTTTACAGTGAGGGCACAGAGAGAAATCCTTCAGAGCAATGGCTGGGTCTGAACTCCTGGGCACCTCTGACCTCAAAGCTACTACTGTTCTTTTTAAAATGTATGAGTGTTTTGCCTGCATGTATGTCTGTGAACCAGATGTGTGTCTGGTGCTAGAGGAGGGCATCAGATCCCGAAACTAGAGTTACCGACAGTTGTAAGCCTTCACATGGGCACTGGGAATTGAAGCTAGGTTCTCTGCTAGAGCAGCCAGTGTTCTTAACCACTGAGCCGTTTCTTTAGCTCCCAAAGACTCTGTTCTTAAGTTTTAGGTTTACGGTGAATAGAAGCTGTTAATATCGACATCTCTCTAACAGGCCTGTTGTGTTGGGATAGGTACTCTTTTTACACCTGAAGATCTGGTGGACTTTTATCCCCTATTTGCTCAAGAAAGTTTATGAAACAGGCCGTCAACAGTTGTGATGTTTTGTTTGAGCGTGTCCAAGTTTCAGCAAAGTGGCCTGGCAATGACTTCATCATCCCCAGCACTGAAAACTCCGAAGAGTTTCATTTGCTTATCTTCAGACGAGGTCCTGAGTGGGAATGCGTGTGCTTTCTGCTTCCGTATTTAGATTTCATCACGGAGAAAAGCATTTGGAACTGACTCTTTAGACTTTATTCTCTTTATTGAGTCTTTACTCAAATCTCTTCTTCAGTTGCTGTGCACAGCCAAGGCTTTCTTGCTTTTTGCTGATTTTCTCTTCCACTTTGACAAATGAGAAGATCCAGGAGCCTCCTGCTAGGAAACCATCACCATTTCTAGCCTTGCTTTTCCTTTTCATAGCATGGCGGCCCCAGTTATTACGCTACTGAGTGTAGCTGCTCGTGGGCACAGGCTGCACCATTTACTAGCAATGCGCCTAGGCAAGTTTAGTCTCTTCTTGACTCGCTGTTTCATATATTGGACGGAGTAAAACAGCGTGTATCATTAGGGTGGGAATTCTACCGTGTAGCAGTAGCTCTAAAGACACACGAGTATTTTCAAAGCAATAAAAAGGTTCGCAGTAAAAATTACTTTTGCAAGAAAGATTCATTTCTTTATCTCAGTTTTTAAAACCAGAACATGTATTTTGTGACCGATCATTGAAATTCTCAAGATGAACAGGATGCTGCAGCGGCCTCCCTTGTACATTCAGCTGTAGCTCTTTCACAGATCCATGTCTGAATTGTAGACAGAGAGTTTTTAGGTGCCTTGTTGGCCTGGTCCTGGCAGTGTTTTGCCCCTGAACGTTGGCTGCCCATGTGCTTGGCAGGTCAGTCACATTTACCACAAGTCAGTGATACCTATGGGGAAAAGTCCTTAGAGCCACAGCATGACACACTGTGTGTGTGTTATTGCTATGCTTTCCAGATGATGATGGGATCTTGCATCTGCTTCGAGGCCAAAGAGACAGGATTGATGATGAAATGTTTCCTCCCCCCATTTTTTTCAAAACAGTACTTCTATAAATAATTTAGGAGTCTGTCTAAATGCAATCTTTCCTTCCCCGGCCTTTGTCATCCTGGTGACACATTCCCAGAAGGAGTTAATCACTTCCTCCTCCTTCCTGCCTAGGCCACCATGTCATGGTTTTGAGGATGCTGTATTGTAATTTATTTGTTTACTTGTCTCTTTCTCTTGGAGGCAATGCCCTGTCTTATTTATCTTCATTTTCCAGTGTGATGTTTAAAAACTGAAAAGGACCCGGGCAGTGTTATCAATCTGAGTATGTCAGTACAGCCTCTGCCGTGAGGGTGCTGCTCAGGGCTCCATTTGCTCAGAAAACAGGTCATGAAAAGGGAACAAGCTTGTCGCTTTGCGTCAGGATTGCAGATCTATAATGTGCTGAGCAGGTTAATGTAGGCCTTGGACTGGGGCTGCTGGCCAGACACATCTGCTGGGATTTATTTGCCAGATTCGGGGTCAGATGCTAGCATGCCATGCTGGTGGATGCTTCTTTTCAAAGTTCTATTCTCAAATGCCCTATTTTCTCCCTACCTCTTGATCCAACAGCTGTTCCAGATTTCTATTCTGGTTCTAGATTCAGCTAGGGAAAACTGGTTTCCTCCGCCTTAGATTCTGTGCTGACAGTTCTTACAGGGTGTGTTTTCTTCAGACCATGGTCTGTTCTCTTGTTCCTCCTTTGCTCCGTTTCAATATTGGCTATGGTTCTGGTTTCATGTCTGGCACTGGAATTAAATGCCTTCCCAAAAAGCAACTTAAAGGAGAAGGGTTTTTGTTTTATTTTGTTTTATTTTTTTCCCTCTATAATTCCAGCTTTGAGTTCCTTATTGCAGAAAAGTTACAGTGGAAGCTGCTGAAAACAGTCACAAGCAATTAAGGGTGGAGGGGAGGCAGTATACACGCAATCGCTTGCTTGGGCTCAGTTTGATTCTTCCACTCTCATGGTTCAGGATGCTTGCCTAGGGAATAGTGCCGCCCACAGTATACTGGCTCATCCTACGCTGATTAACCTAAATGAAGACAATCCCTCGTAGAAATGCCACAGACCAACCCAGTGCAGACAATTCTTCTTTGAGACTCTTATTAGGGGATTCTAGGCTGACAACCCAAGCTAACCATCACAACTATAAAATCTGGTTTACTGGTTTAAACGAGATGTCCCCAGGGCTCACAGATTTAAACATGTGGTCCTGGGTTCAAGGTGCTGTGGTTGTGGAACCTCTAGGAGGTTCAGCCTTATTGGAGGCAAAACATCAGTGAGGTAGGCTTTGAGAGTTCATAGCCTTGCCCCATTTCATGTTTTCTCTCTCTGATGTCTCTGTGTGTTTGATGTGGTCACTCAGTTCCCTGCTCTGGTTACCTGCTGCTATTATGGACTCCCTTTCCAGAACCGTAAGCCAAAATGAACTCTTCCTTCCATAAATCACTTTTGGTCATTATACTTTAACGCAGCATTGGAAAGTGACCCATAAAGCTGTCCTCTTTTCATTATGCTTCTCAGTGATCCATGTCCCCAAAGGACAAGCTATGCCTACAAGGACAGATTAATAAAAAAAAAAAAAAAATTGAGAATGCATAAGACTGACTGGGGCCATAGCTCAGTCGGCAGTTGCCTTGACTAAGCATACACGAAGCCATGGGTTCGATACCCAGTATCATATAAATGGGGTATGGTGGCACATGCCTATTATTCTAGCACACAGGAGGTAGAGGCAAAAGGATTAGAAGTTCAAGGTTATCCTTGGCTTGAGGTCAGCTGATGTGGGAATGCCTTTCTGTATGCTGTGAATGCAATCTTTAAATAAAGGAGCTGTTTTGGCCCATGACAGGCACCATAGAAAAAGTAGGAGGAATCAGGATAGGTAGGAGGAGCAGAGAGAAGGAGAGAGAGAAGGAGCCAGAAGCCCAAAAGGATCAACATGTAAGGAACACAGGTGAGCCACGGGCAACGTGGCAGGAAAGATGAATAGAAATGGGTTGATTTAAGATGTAAGAGCTAGCTAGCAATGTGCCTGAGCCATAGGCCAAACAGCATGAAGTTAATATAAGTGTCCGAGTCATTTCTGGGGCCTGAACAGCAGTGGGCAGTTAAGGGGTCTGGGGCAGCAGGTCTGTGAGTCTGGGCTTCAGGCTGCCAGGGACCAAGAAACCACATTGTAACTGTCAGCCAGGGTGAGTTTGAGGTCAGCCTGTGCTACATAAGGCCTTGTTTCAAAATAAATAAATAACAAATAAATTTTTTAAAAAGGACATTGAGATGGCTCTACATGTAAAAAAAACTTTCTGAACAAATCTGACAACCTGAGGGGCAATCCCCAAAAGCGTCCTCTGACCCCTACATACTATGTAGCAGCACCCCAGTCACAAGCAAAAAATAAAATAAAATTGAAAAAATTGTAAAATTTTAAATTTATTTAATCCTTGAAAAAGTTAAAAGCTACAAACTGAAAAATCAAAACATATTGAAATAGAAAACTACCATAAAAGTCTAAGATGGTTCAGAAGAGAGGGGTCGTCTCTAACATCCTGTAGTCTATAAACACTGCTAATGAGGGTAGTTCATTAGATATGTGTTTCAAAATAGCTAGTGAAGAGGTTTTGCATGTTCTTTAAATGTCTGAGGTGACAGTTACCAGTTTCCGTGACTTTAATACCAGGTGTCCTGTGCCGTATGTACTGAGTATCATATCATTTCTAATAAATTGACAGAGTAGTTAATTTAATTTAATTGATTAAAATATTCACTAGGCATGATAACTTTTATCTACAGTCCCAGGATTTGGATTCTATATTCTTTTAAACATTTTCTATTCTTTTTAGCTTACATTTTATCTTAAAATTAAAAAACTTTTTTTTCTTCTCAGAATTTGTATTTTTACACTTTGAAAATCAATTTTTAAACTTGTAATTGAGTAGTGTTTTCATCAGCTTCTTTGGGGACATGGGTCATCAGAATGGACTGCTTACAGCATTGTTTCTTGAAGGATTAGGACAAGCTCCAGGCCAGCCTGGGCTACACGGAGGTCCTTTCTCAAGCCATTCATTTAAAAATACAAAGGACATTTCACAGAAGTCAATCGGTTTTTCTCAGGTCTCACAGGAATTCAAAATTGAATTCAGAAACCAGATTTCCTGTCCTGTTTCCACCCATTCACACTATTGGGTGTACTTTGTTGTTGCGGTTGAAATTTAGAAGTTAGCTCCTTTGCCCTCGGCTAATGCACACTGAGGAAGGCATTCAATTCTTTCTCCACAACATTTTGGGTAAGCTGTGAGGGACTCTCGAGTCATACCCAGGATTTGTTCACAGGATAGGCTAAGAACAGGAAAGTGTGGCCTCCCATCTCCCAGGGTGGACTAGCTTTCCTGAGAAAGTCATTCTCTGGCCATACTTGGATTACAGGCAGGAGGCAGCTTTACCTTTCTCTGGACAACCGTGGTTGATGCTGGGAGGATGGTTCCCCCTGGAGAATTCTGCTGAAGAGCCAGGTTAGGAGGAGGGTGTGTGGGATGATTCTGTAAGTCACGGATTCCTGGGCAGCAGGTTGCCCCACCCTGCAGATACCCCACCCCACTTGATGCAGAAGAATGAAAACCCTCAACTGCCCTTTCTCCTCAAGATGGGTTCTGTGCTGTGTGCTTCAGGAGGAAATTGTCATCTCCTGATTCACAGACCTGAAGATCCCTTATGAACCAGACCCCTACACCCCTGCACTATTGTTTCCTTTTGAGGTGTGTGAGTGTACAGGTGTACATGAGTGAGGGTCTACATGAACATGTGTGCATATATGTGGAGGCCAGAGGTCAACCTTGGGCTCTGTTCCTCAGGTGTGCTGCTCCTTGTGCTTGAGGCTGGGATTCCCTTAGGCCAGGGGCTTGCCTACCAAGTTAGATTGGATGCCCACTGAGCCACAGAGGTCCTCCTGCCTCTGCCTCCTCAGTGTTGGGCTGCAAACTTATTCCAGTACACGCATGCCTGTTTTATGGGGACACGGAATAGAATCAGATCTTTGTTCCTGTGCACCAGAGAGGTACCTGACTCACAAGCTATCTCCCCAGGTCCTTTTCTTTCATCGTGACAAAGATTAATGTGTATGTGAATACACACAGAGCCATGAGGTGCTGGCTCACACCTTTATCTCTGTGTGTTTAAGGCCAGCCTAGTCTATAGAGTGAGCCCCGGCCAACCAAGGATGCGTAGGGAAACCCTGTCTTGAAAACCAAACCAAACTAAAAAACACAAAAGGTACACATATCAACTTTATTTCATGCCCTACAGTAGTGAGACTGTACCTTGGGATCCCAGTATCTCATGTAGTCGCTAGTTTAGGTTTCAGGGCACAGCGTTGAGACCCATTTGTTGTATGTAAAGAGAAATTTGAGAAAATCTTTTTTTGAACTTCCGTATTCTACTCAGAGTTAATACACATGTAAACACAATGTTTTGACTGAAGCTTTTAATAGAACTTGATATCTCTTAATAAAGCTTGATATCTGAAACCAAATAAAATGAACTTGAATTGATTATTTTCCCCCCAACTTGGCACTTGGATCATAAGAACTGAAATGTCGAAACCTATTCTGAAGTCTTTTTTTTCCCCATCTCAGAAAATACTTTTTAGGACAAAAATTGACACAAAAAATACATGGATAAATCCCTCCCCCTCATTCTGGCCTCTTAAAATCAGCCTGCAAAGACAGAAAGACTTGATTCTGTTTAACCTTTGGGGAAAGCAAATCTCAGGAATGGCTCAGAATTTACTGGGTTTGTAACTAAAAACAAAACAAAAAAGCCTATGGCTGGAAACAGTTCAGCCAGATAACACTTGCACACACATACCACGATGACTTTTGGACTTTGCTATGGAGACGGCTTAGAAATTAGAGCCATAGATGGGAAAGAACAAAGCGAGGGGCAAATGGTTTTCTGAGATGCCAGGAGCTCCCTCCTCCTGGATCTTTTCCAACAATTCATCAGGGGCTTTCCCCCATGGTCCCTGAAGGTGAGTTTTCCCACAGATGAGCAGGCACTCACTTGGGGTTCCTCACTTCTGGGAAGATCTAGGTTATAATCAGAACCAGCTAGGGTTTGGGGGTACTATTAATGAGTATGGTAAAAAAAAAAAAAAAAAAGCCTTTTAGACATGTAAAAATAGCTTAGTTAGGATCCCCACCTCACTCAAGGCTGTATCTGATAACAAGAGCCCAGTATCTGATAACAAGATCCCAGTGACATCAATCACTCATAATAACCAGACACAGTCCTAGAACCCCATGGCACCCACTGGACAGTCAATAAATAGAGATCAATTGTAATGCTTGGGTCTGCACATCTGGAGATATGCCACCTTGATCTGCCCTGCAGCTGAAGAGTCACCCCCAGGATCCTGAGCCTCTAATCAGAGACTTCTGTTAGAGACTGGACCTGACCTTCAGGTAAGGATTCATGCAGGTGAGCAGCCTTAGGGATATAGGCTTAAGACCATGGTTAGGAATTTAAAGTATGAAACTTGTGTGCTGACCCTCAGCATAACAAATATAATTTTTGTTATACTACCTATGTGACCTATGTGTGTCTACCATCTTGCTGGATACACACCTGTACTTGTTACCTCAGGAGGACATCCTTGGCCCGATGTTGGCTGTCTGTAAGTGAGAAGTTTGACATTATAAATATTCCTTTGTTGTAACCAGGTCTTCTTTAGACTTCTTATTCCAGTCAGTCTCCTGCTTCAGAAGCAAGTTCGGAGCCAATGGTTGAATGAGAAAGGCACTTGCCACCAAGCTTGGTGACCTGAGTTCAGCTCCTGATATTCACATGAGAGAAGGAACAAGGAAACTTTCAAACATCACCCTCTGACCTCTACAGGCTCATTTTGGTAGCCCCCCCCAATTTTAAAAATTAAATATTTATGATTTTAATATATATATGAATGTTTTGCCTTCATGTATGTCTATGTACCACAGGATTTCCTGGTGTACTGGCATGTGTACCTAGCGTGTGTAGAAGGCTGGAAGTAAACCCAGGTATCATTCTTGAGGAGCCATCCACCTTGGTTTTTAAAAGTGTCTCTGATTGGCTTAGAACTTGTCTAGTAGGCTAAGCTGGTTGGCTAGTGAACCTGTTTCTACCTCCCCAGCCCTGAGATAATGAACAAGAGCCACCTTGTAAGGCTTTTTAGGTGGGCACTGGGGATCATGCTCAGATCTTCATACTCATGAAGCAATATTTTATCAACTCAGCAATCACCCCAGTCCCCTCCCAGTGCTTTGGTCTCCTGGTCCTGACTCATGGCTGACACATTGCCATGACAACCCACTGTTAATCTCCATGACACAGACTTTCTTCCTGGACTGTACTGCTCCATTCAGAATCCCCAGTTAACTTGCATTTGGGACCATCTAAATGCCAGGCCCCTCTAGCTTCCTCCTGACACATTAAACAATGTGTATTAAAATGCTTGTCTTACAGTGGGATTAATTTCTTTTACTAGTCTTTGAACTTTCTGAAGACAGGGCGGTATCCATTTTTCTCTCTGTTTTCCATTATCTGCACTGATCTTGGCAAAGGCACAGTTATTCAGGAAAGGCAGATCACCTACTCTGGACCTGTGCAATCCTCTCTAGTACTGAGATGAACAGGGAGCGGTCCAGGCCAAGTATGTGAGCCTTCCTAACTGTTCCGCCTGGGAAGGAGAAGGGCTCGACAAAAGGTGAATTTATTTCCAAGTTACAAACATAGTCAAAGTCAAATTTCAAGAAATACTTAATCAAAACCTACTGAAGCGGGAATAAATAAATGTGTGGTCCAGTTCTAGCTCTGATCCTAACACAGAATGCACCACCAGAGAGAGTACATCTTTTGGGAAGCATCCTTAGTCTCCTATGAGGTAAAGTCTTTAGTGAGGATTTGGAAAGATAGCAAAGTTAGAAGGAACTAGGTGATATATGATTTTGAAAGCAAGGACTATTGATCTAGAACCTACAATTGACTCAGCTTGCCAAGTTCATATATATATATATATAGACCTTAGAATGCGTTTGTCATCTAGAGATGGAAGTAAGTGACAATGACAATGTTAATTTGCAAACATCTCGACATTTCACAGAAGTTACTTGACCATCCTTGGATCTAGTGATATCCTTGGATTTGGGTATCCTGGAGTTAGTTTGTTAATAGAGGTGACAGCAAGGGTGATGTTAAGAGAGAAGGGACCCATGTCTTCCTGACCTACATACCTTCAGGTGTATCAGAAATGGGGTGTATCCAGATTATCCTATGAATCTGCGTTCTTCCCTCCCATCCTGCAGTGGACTACTTGTGAGTAAGCAGGCACAGGGCAGTGGCACATGCTTTGAAAGCTGAGGCCTATTCAAGGTTGAGTTATATCGTGCCTTGGATGCTTTTAAAATAACCTTTGTTGGTGTTGGTGGTGGTGGTGTTTGCTGCTTTTAGAAGGGAGTTTACCTCAGGGATGGCCATGTATGAGGTCCATTGTTAAGGAACGACAAAGTCCTTAGCAGGCTTCCCTCTCATTCTCTTCTGGCCTTGCCTTGTCACACTGCAAGCCCTCCCCACCTCTCTGCATTCCTGCATGGCCTTCCTCAGAAGGAACGTTTTATTCAGAGGTTTACTTAGGAAATGTTAGTGCTATGGTGTGGTGTGAAGAGTGCTCTGAGTGAGGAGACTCCTGCTTAGGGACTGTTTGGGGAGGCTCCAACCCAGCTGGGTGGTAGCAGTCAAAGGTCGCCAAGACGGTAAACTGCGTCTCCCTTCAGTGTGGGAGTCCTTGTAACACAGGCATAATGAATATGCTGTATAAGAACTCTGCTGAGACTTCCCCTCTGGAATCTCTGGGCCTCTGACTTAGGCCTTACCCTCCACAGGGTGGAGGGCGGAGGGGCCCTTTTACCTTCATCCCAACTTTCTACAGCATCTGGGTCCTGGCTGCCTGGCTTCAATGAAGGATTGTTCTCTTGCAGCCAGTGGCCAGCAGAGCCGCCAACTCCAACACTAAAAACAGGGCTGCTTTTACAGCAGAGCAATAAGGGCATGGAATCAAGGATGCAGGGGTTCCCTCTTAAACACACTGTGGGTCTGTCTTGACTCTCCCCCAGAAAGAAGGCCTGAAGCTTCAAGAAGGCTGACTCTTTCAAGCCCTACCTCCAGACCAACAGAAAGTAGGTGTCTCCATGCTGGGCTCTGGAACAGATTTTTCATTGGGCAGGCTCAAGACCCAATCTGTTCTTTGCCAACAACACACCCTGAAAGCTATATTTGACTGGCTGCCTTCTAAAGGCACGGTGTGGACATCTGGGCCATGCCTCCGATTGAGGGCTACAGAAGAGATGGCATAGAACCTTGCCTAGAGCACTGAGAAGATGCTCAGCTAGTATGTTTATCAGCCACAGAAGTGGGCCACTTGATTCTATCCCTGGAATGAGATCACAGACTTCCCAAGTTGTCCTCTGACCTACACACACATACACACACACACATACACATACGTACACACACAGAGACAGAGACACACACAGACAGACAGAAACCCACACAGACATACACACAGAGACAGAAACATGCACACAGATACACATACACAGAGAAACACATACACACACACACTCAGAGACAGAAACACACACACACATACACACAGAGAGAAACACACAGATACATACACACACATAGACACACACACGGAGAAACACACAGACATATATATACACACATACACACAGAGAGAGAAACACACACAGACACATTCACACATACACATAGAGAAACACACACTGAGACACACAGACACAGACACAGAAAGAGACAGCAACACACACACATTCACGTGCCTTGTCATGAACATTCCCACCCCAACCCAATCTTATGGACACACATCATTAATAAAAAATTTTAAGTGTGTAGAAATTATGCATGTATACCTTCTTACTCATGAAATGTGACTACTGGTCAAAAGCTCATGTCTAATTATTGGGAAGAAACTCCTTAGCATTGTATTGAAATATTTTTCACATGATGCCAAGTAGGGAAACGTAAGGAATTAATTTAGTATAAACAGGATTTTTTCAAACAAAAGGGACCAACCTTATGAAGCCTCTTGAATGATTGGATCATTATGAATAAAAGTCTTTCTTCAAAGTCAAGTTTGTTTCTACTGTTTGTGGGCTGGTTTTTCAAAGTCTGTAGGTGCTTGGATACAGAGAAAATGGCGATTAAAAGAGAAATCACGTTTTCTGCTGATTCAGGAAGAAGGTGAAATAGGATGACGTCTGGCTTTTCACTGGTGACTTAGACAAATCATTTTTATTTGAAAAAAACAAAAGAAACCATTTCTCCTGCCATGCATGCCCTCATGAAGTGCCAGGAAGAGGGCCTCCGCAAGTGCGAAGCTTCTCTTCTGACCACTGTTAGCCTGTCTTCCTCGAAATAGCTACAAACATAGAAATGTCCCCTTAGCCAGCTTGGAGAACAAAGAAATAGAACGTAGAAGTAATAACTATACAGAATTTGTAGATGAACCCCCATAGGAATTAAAAATAGATTCCCATAAGAAATCACAGCATGGATGAGTCTGTAAAGGGCAAATGTAGAATACCACAGGCGCACCCTATTGGAAAGAAGTGAAGCTCCCATTGTCCCGCTATTGCATGGGGCAGGAAGCTGGAGAGTTAAGAGTCAGTATGTTTGCAAAGGAAATGCCTCAAAACGCGCCTTATTTGGACTTCAGTTTCAAAGGCCACCTATCTCGTTTACCAAATAAGTATCCTTTTAAGCCATCCCTTTTACAAGATCAAGCCCCATTGCTCTGGTGAACAAATCCAAGACTTAAATTTGCCACACAAATAACTAATTGAAGTCATTTGCCCTTTTCTCCCATTATCAAATTAGAAGGGAGGCAATGGTGGAATTTAAAATCCGATTCTCATTGTTTTATTGATTGTGTTTGAATGCAGACCACGTTTTCACTAAAGAAACAATGTTATGTTCTCAGAGTCTTAAAATGGGCCTGCCAGATTACCTAATCAAATCTACAGTAGGAAGTTCAGAGCAGAACAATGTGCTAGCTGCTGTGTTTTGACTGTGCTGTCTCCATGGTAATAAGCATGAACAAATTAAGAAAAATATGAACAATTTGTCTTAAAGTTAGGACTTTGTCAAATCTTATTTGGTTTAATTAGTTTTTAAATTAATGATACTTCAACCGATTAAAATGTTTTTCCAGACATTCTCATGCAAAAATGTATTATATTCACTGACTTTGCTACAATTAAATGTATGAATTGTTAAGACAGCCTGGGTGTGAAACGTGAATTATAAACCTACCTAAATTAAAGTGACAATTTGACATGTTGGTAAGAAGGCAAAACAATTGCAAAATATTAAAACCTTTATTTAGATTACTACACAAGCTATAAATCACGTTTGTTTTTAATGTTTATTTTTTTATGTATGTGAGTGTTTTGCCTACATGTATATTTGTGTACCATATGCTTGCTTGGTGCCTTGCATAGTCAGAAGAGGGTATTGAATCCTCTGGAACTGGAGTTATGGAGTCACCATTTAGGCTGTGGGAATTGAACCCAGGTCCTTTGAAAAAGCCCTAAGTGTGCTTAATGGCTGTGCCATTTATAGGTGGGCATGCTATCAAGATGAGTCAGTTGAGCATTCCATCTGTACATGTTGACATGTAAATTTTACCCCAGAGGAGAGAAAAGACTGGGAAAGAAAGAACTTAACATTTTAAGTGAATTTAAAATCTCTACAGCTGGGCCCTGAGACAGAAGCAAGATGACAAAAGGAACACCATCCTCTGAAAGCATCACCATGTTACACACACTGTGCCATCATTTGTGGCTTTGGGCCAACCGACTTCAGAAGTCGGCTTGGCAAATGTGGCTACCCAGGCACGTGCAAGAGAAAGGATCACTGGAGTGCCCAGGAAAGAGAGGAAACACTAGCAGGTCTGGGTGGATGAGACACCTAAAACTGTCTATCGAAGATTCAGACACTCTAAACCAACACTAAACCAAGAGAGCGACTGTTGCAACATCCAGTTTATCTTGAGGATTTCAATCAGTCATAAAATAAATATTCTGGTTCCCAAAACTCAAACAAACAAACAAAATCCCCAAACTCTACAGTACTAAATCACATTCTAAAAAATCACACACACACACACACACACACACACACACACACACACACACACACACACACAGACAGACACACTTTTTAAGACAAGTTTTGTAGCAAAGTCAGTAAATTCTCTCTTGCAACAGTTTGACCTCAGCCCTGACATTCTCTTGTTTTAGCCTCCTTAATGCTGTATTATAGGCATGTGCACACAATTTAAATATATTAAAAAAGAATTTAATATGCATATGCATGCAGGTACACTGGAGGTCCGAAGAGGGGTCCGATACCCGTGAGCTGGACTTGCAGGTGGTTGTAAGCATTCTGCTGTGAGTCCTGGGTTCTGAGCTCCAGCCTTCTGCAAGAACAGTAAACGCCCTTCCTAATTAAGTTTAACTTAACTAAATGTATTAACTGCTCCACTACTACTCAATATGTTTTCAATGGGGATCATTTTCAGAGGTGGAGCATATATCTTTCCCACAGTCTGTGACCATGGGGTGAACCAAATGCAGCAGTGGCAAAGCTGCTGGAATATAGGGGCCATGAAAACTGACCCCAGATAGAGCCAAGTTCCAGGGTTCCTACTCACAATGAGTTTGGAATATTGGAAACCATTTTCTCCTACAGAAGACTAGAGAGACATATGCAGCTGTCCTTACTTCCACACCTTCCACAGGCTGTAGAACAGATCAATAAACAACCGGAGGGACCAGGCTAGCATGCAGTTGGGAGGATGCTTGCCTGCCATGCACAAATGCCTGGGATTCCATCCCAGGGTGGCACAAATTCAACATGGTGACTCATTCTTGTAATCCCACGTTAGGGAGGTGGGCCTGGAGGATCAGGAGTTCAAAGTCATCGTTGGCTACATCACCGCTTAGGCTATGTGACCCTATCTTAAAAACAATTGTAGCAACAGCTGCCGAAGAAGCAACAGCAAAAATCAGGAGCTTCTTTTGTCCTTCTATGGTGGCTATCAAGGGTGGTGGCTGGAGCTCTGGAAAAGTTGTCTGGGAGAAGAGATTTTAAAAAGACAAAACAAACAAACCCCAAGCCCCAAAGGCCAAAAAACTAAAGACCAAAAACCTTGAGCTTAGAGCACCTGCATACCGAGAACAAGAGCTCTCTACGGCCCGTGTTAAGTGACCCCACACAAGGAAGCGATTGTTCTTTCTTCATCTCTAGAGAAGGCACAACAGGCGACAGGAATCCATGGAGCAGGGAAATGTGTAGGAGGGAACAGGAGAGGGAGGGCTGGAGACCTCAGGAACACATGACTAATTTGTTATAGTCTTTCTTCCCTCTCCATCTGCTTCTCCAGGCCTCCTCTTCCCCTGCATGACCTCCCAGTGTGTGTGGGTGTGTGAGTGTGGGTGTGTGTGAGTGTGTGTGGGTGTGTGTGTGAGTGTGTGCATGTGTGTGAGTGTGTGAATGTGTGTGAGTGTGTGTGTGAGTGTGTGGGTGTGTGTGTGTGAGTGTGTGAGCGTGTGTGTGTGTGTGTGTGTGTGTGTGTGTGTGTTTACAAATCACATTCTATAACATACTGCAATTCAGTAAAAAGTCCTGGCTTGGGGGAAAGTATTGTTAGGGACACACAACTGATTGAAAAGGCCCACTTCACTTTTTCTCTGATTTTTGTTGTTTTAAGGTAAGTTTCAGCAGGTGATCCTGGATGGATTGAAGCTTGCTATACAGACAAGTCTTTGTCTTGAACTGGAAGCAATCTTTCTGCTCTGGCTCCTGAGTGTTGGGACTACAGGCCTCTGTACCACCCAGGGTTACAGCAATCTCTAGACTTGAGTTGTGTCTGAGGACACTGCTGACCTTGGGCGTGGCAGCCATTCAGAGAAGACTCTGAACTAAAGTGATGGCCATCAGCAGAGGAGTGGATGTGATATATTTTTGTACTTGAGTACAATTCAACTATTCAAAGAAAAGAAATGTGTTTCTGACATGTGTGGTAGGTGTTCACTTCCCCCACGACCTCTTATGGCTCACTTGGCTAGAGATGAAATTCAGCAATAGCAGAACTGTGGCATTCAGTGAGCATGGGTGGGCATGGGAGGGGAAGCAAACTCTCAGGAGTGATGGGGTGTTGGCGACAGGTCTGGAGTGATGGGTTTGTACATGTGTTCATTACCAAGAAGAGGATTATTAAAACACTCATCGGTGCATTTATAGACATAAATTTTACGTGCAAAATTTACCTAAGTGGAGAGGAAAGACTGAAAAAGAAAAAAATTCAACATTTTAAGTGGATGTGTCTTTTTGTATGATAGTAGGTGATGAATCAAAGCCACTAAAGAACCCTGAGTAGCGACCGAGAAACAGACCCAACTCTAGTTAGTAGGGTGAGTCTATTCTTCAACATGCTCTGAGGTAGAAAGAGCCATTCAGTATTTCCCTAGAGGAGAGAGAAAATATCAATAAGTTAGTCAATTTGTGACCATATAGACGTCAGCCCTGAGCTCACTTGTGTAGGATCAAAGCTACACTGTGTGGTTTTTCTTGTTTTAAGGCATGTACAGATTAAGTTCCAGTAGAGAACCTCATGTCAAGTCGATGAATTGAAACCCTTGCCTTTCACTCACCGGGGGATCTCTCAGGCCTTCTCTCAGTCTATTTTTCTCCATAAGGTGAGGAAGGTGAGATCTCTGCTTTGTTTCTTCACCCTCAGCAGGTTGGAAGAAGCAAATTAGCAACCAGAGGCAATGACATAGCCATCAGCCAGTCACTCAGAGGGCATGTGACAGATCACAGCAGGCAGAAGGATGAAAGGCAGGGAGACCAGAAAAAGCTAACCCCAGCCCCCCAGAACACAGGGTTTGAGGTGGGAGCTCCCACTGCTCAATTTATTTGAATGGCTTCTCCATGCATCCAGCATTCTGCAGACTGGCCTTTTTCATGTCCCCTAAGAGCCAGGATTGAATAGCATCTATTCTGCATTGTCTACAAGGCCAGAGAAATGTGATATTTCCCCACAATTTTTAATGCAATAGGATTAAATTAATATTTAAGGATTTTTTAATCTGAGAGATAAACTTTATTAATCTAAATAAAAAATTCAGGTCAGAGATATGACTCACTGACTTAAAGGCATTTGCTGCACAGTCTGACACGGCTCTTGTGGCCTACATAAAGGTGGGTGGAAAGCACTGTGGCTTGCACATTGTCCTCTGAGCTCCATATGTGCACCACAGCCTGTGGTCCCATCCCTGACAGGATAAAACAAACAACAAAACACATGTATTCTCTAACAGCACCGAATAATGGACTTTTGATTGTAAAGAATTCCAGTGAAGACTGGCTTATAAAGATAATACACAGGGGCTGGAGAAATGACTGACTTCTAGAATCCAAGGGGGAAATCTGGGTGCAGTCGTGGGAAGGGGCAAGGACAGCAGATCCTGGGGTCCACTGATAACCATTCCAGCCTATAGGAGAATTATAGACAAGGCACTTCCATACCTATTTGTACACACACACACACACACACACACACACACACACACACACAGAGAGAGAGAGAGAGAGAGAGAGAGAGAGATAGTATTTTTTAAAGGAAAATAGAATGATAACACCCATCTCTTAATAAAGTCCTTCATTTTTCACTTTGCATTTTCTAGAAGTCTATGTAATACCATCTTACTGTATTGTGAGGGCTTCAGGAATGAGATTCCATTCTTTGAAGTGCCTGTCAATCACGTTACCAGATCAGACTCTGAGCTGATTTTTAGCACTAGTGTAATATTTTTACTGAGTGGTATGACAGTCACCAATACCAGCTACAGCATTCTTCCCGATGTCATGTTCTGTAACTTCCTGTCTTCAGCTCTGGATGGAGACAATGCAATAAAAATCTCTAAACACTGTAGGCCGGGGCTTTCTCTTTTCAGAGAGTTACTGTTGAACACTTGTTAGCACACTCCTTGGTGTGCAATAAATGCTATGAAGATATGGGAAGGTCTTCGATTCAGTTATCTGTGTGTCTTCCTTCAGTAAGAAATGTGGACACAGTGACTGTGGTGGCTCGAATAGAAATGGCCGCCAGAGACTCAGGTGTTTGCATACTTGGTCCATAGAGAGCAGCGCTATTAGAAAGTGTGGCCTTGCTGAAGCAGGTGTGGCTTTGTTGAAGGAAGTGTGTCACTGGGGGGGGGGGGTGGGCTTTGAGGTTTGAAATGCTCGAGCCACACCTGGTAGCTCACAATTCACTTCCTGTTGCCTGGAGACCCACATGTAGAACTCTCAGCTCCCTCTCTAGCACTATGTCTGCCTGTATACAGCCAAGCTTCACACCTTGATGATAAAGGACAAATCCTCTGAACTGTAAGTAACCCCACAATTAAATGCTTTTCTTTATAAGAGTGGCCATGATGTCTCTTCACAGCAACAGAAACCCTGACAAAGACAGTGACTGTTGGGCCTTTCTCAGCCCATTCCTGTCTCGTGACTTAGATTTTGTTATGTTCCAGATAATAACCTTGCTTAATTATTGTTATTCAAGTGTCAATGACAAACAGGTAGGGACATGGTGAATGAAAAATAGATTGTAGAGTCAATATTGTCTTAAAATATGACCCTAGTAATACTTATGTTTAAAAAACACAGATTAAAAATTATGTGTGTTGATGTATATATATGTGAACGTGTGTGTGTATGCGTGTGTTTGTGTGTATGTGCAAGTGTATGTGTATGAGTACACATGTGTATGGAGTCATATGTTCTACTCAGGGATTCTCCACCTTGTTTAATGAGATATGACCTCTCACTGACCTTGGAGCTGGCAAAATTGCCTAGCCTGACTGGGCAGGTACTCTCTAGAGGTCCTCTGTGCCCACAGCACTCGATTGCTGCACCCAGCTGTTTCTGTGGGTTTCAGAAACTGAGCTCAGGCTTTCATGCTCCTGTGCCTGTATGACAAACACTTTATTGCTCTGCCTCCCCAACTCTGCAATCAGATGTTTTCATCAAGTTGTCAGAGGTCTTAGAAGAAATTGTCAGTTTGCAGGAGTGAACCCTTCACCTACTGTAGGCTTCTGTGGTGATTTGAATGAGAATGTTTCCCATAGGAATGCTTCTTTCCTAGCTAGGGGTGCTGTTTGGGGAGGCCTCAGAGGTATATTCAAGGATAAAGCAAGTTTCTGGTGGAAGGCTGTGAGCTTCAAATAGTTCCTGGGTCATTCTCTCTGCTTCCTGCTGGTGGTTTAAGATGCAAGCCCCCAGCTTGCTACTCTACCGACTATGTGTTGCCTGCTGCCATGGTCCCCATGGTGATGGTCATAGACTCTTACCCCTTCATGGTCTACTAATCATGAAATAGTCTCTTCATATCTTTGGGTTGAAAATGTATTGGAACTTATCAATTATAAAATTCTAAGTTTCAATTCTTCTCTGGGTAAGAAAGTCTTCAACCCTGAGGACCCTGAGAACCCTGCCTTCCATTTTCACTTCCAGAAAAGCCTTTAGCTTACAATAGTCACTCAATGAGCATTTATGAATTCAAGTTTATGGATGAATTATTCAGAAAATCTGGTAAATTGACTGCATGAAGAAATAGAGTTTTTTAGATAAGTAGTTATTTTTATCTCAAATTCTCTTACTTTGTGGAAACAAATATAAACGTGGTTGAGGATACAACCCATTCTTCTGAAAGCATGCATTTGTTACTCTGGAGCTTTCTAGAAGAAAGAAGTAATAGGTTTTTTAACATAGTATTTTTATTGCTTATTTGGGACTTTCACACATGTACCCCAGTCACTCTTACTTCCCCGTTCTCCTAGCCCACTCCACCCTTAGGGCCTCCTCCACATAAGGGTCAACAACAATGACAAAAAATTCTTATTTGTATTGTCCGTATAGTCACCAGAGTATGCTCAGACTCCTGGTGGCCAGCTCTTTAATCTCCAAGTCCTCCCTGCCCCCACCACTAGCCATCTATTATGGAGAGCTACATTTCTGCATCCTTATTTTTTAAGAGTCCTCTTGGATGGCTTCCTGTCCAGGCTGTTGCTTTCGAGGGTGATAGTGGGGGCTTCGCAGAAGCCTTCTGTCTCTCGTTCTCAACTGTGAGTCTGCAGTCATGACCATACCACTGTCGGAGAAGCTTCTTTGCCCTTTCAGGCAGTGGGAGCAGGAATCATAGACTTTCACCAAGACCATGGATACCCACCTGGCCACTTTCATCAGTATGTGCCATGGGCCTCAGCAGGGTTGTATCTGAATAGTATCTGAATAGCCTTCTGTGGTAACATTGTCACCGGCATCAACATGGCCTCCAGCGGCAGTAGGACCACTGGACCCAGGCATGGCCCCGGTGGCAGCACAGACCAAAGGCATCAACAACGCCTCAGGCAGTAGGTTGGGTCTTGGACATGTATGTGGTTCTGCCTTTTTCCACCTCACATGCACTTCTCTGTTCTTCCGTTCTCCCACCTCTCCATCACAAATTCATTAGTCATAGCGGCACTGGAAACGCAGTATGTCACTCAGTATACACACTTTCCCAAACAGCTTTAGACACAGATAATTCTCACTGCCAGAAGTCATTGGTCTGGTTCAAGATGTCTGAAGCATCATCAGCACTGGACCGTCACAGAGGTTCAGATATCCTGCTGTTGCCCAGAATCAGGGTGGTCTTTGCTAGGCAGGGCGACAGAAGCAAGATCCGAGCGAGCTCCAGACCACCTCACTCCTCCATACCATACTGGGCATGGCTGTTGTGCTTGCAGCCTGTGGGCAGTGCTGAGCCCTGTCTTCTTTCTCCTAGCATGCTAGTGTTAGCTGAAGCTCCAGGCTTCAGGCCAGCCTACAGACAGAGGAGTGGTTCTATTTGGTAACGCCATGCCCTTTGACTGCTGCGGCTGCGCTTCTGTACCCTCCTTTGCCACATATGCAGCTTCCGCATCCATCTCTGCGTGTGGCTATTGTTTCCTTCCAGTTTAGTGAATCCATGTTTTAAAAGCATCTTCCCATAGGAACTATCATTCTTTTCTTTCTAAGTTGTTCAGGGATACCGTGGGCTCTGCACGACATCCATGTGTCTCTCATGCTCCTAGGAGCTGCTTCTCGGGGTCCTGTGCAGATGTTGGTGGCCACTGCCATCTTAAATCACAGTCATGCTTCAGATTTTCATCTTTGGTGGTGATAATGTGCTCCAGGATCTGATTCTGTCACACTGGCAACTTCCTTGCAGTCTGGCAGCTCGTAGATGGAGCAGTTGGTGGGGCTGACTGACTCTAAGCGCTGGAATTGCCTCCCCTCCCCCACTAGCCACACTCACTGCATGCTCAAGGCAGACTATTCAAAATAATAGCTTTTGAACATTGTATCGTTAAAATGATGCTTCTGACCTATGTGTGAGAGTTCTCGGTCGTAAGAAAGCAATAAAACCTCATGAAAACTATGTAGGTGCCTACAGGATGGCACTTGTCAGTGTTAAAACCCCAAATAGGCTAAGTATTATGGATTTAGGTTTCTATAAGCAATGAATGTCCCTAAAATTACAAATATTTCCCACTTGTTTAAGTGGCACACTTTTAATTCCAGCATGGGGCTGAGGTGGGGAGGTGGGTATGTTTAGGTGTAAGCAGTTCAAGGGAATTCTGAATTTCATATAGGTGTTTCAAATCATTTGTCAAATTTCTTTAAATTGGAATATTATCAGAAAACATTAGAGCAAATAGAAAAAAATTGAAGCCAGGATTAAAAAAAATACATAATAAATCAAGGAAAAAAAACCCAAACCCCCAAACCTAGATGATTCTCCCCAAGATTCAGCTTGCATATTTGCCAGGACATTTTGAAAATAACCCCGTGACTCCTTCTCACTCAGTGTGACTACTCAACAGCTGTCACCAAGAACACAAGCACATGGTCTTGAACCACAGTTGACCAGGAGGCAAAGGAAACATATTGCTCAGAGGGTTTCCTGGTTACCCCCAGCACTAGCCTCCCCTTCATCTCCACCCCTGTTCCCAGTCCTCCCCTCTCCCCGCCCTTATCAAACCAAAACAGTCAGTACAGGGGTAGGCCCTGTAGGGTGGGCCGACTGGTTTTTGTTACTTGACAATTTATAGCAAGGGATGTCATTTCACCCCCTTTAGATGCCACTGAGCACCCGACTTCCCTGCCAGTTTTCTTGAGCCTTAAATGACATGATATATGAGGACAGTGAAGCAGTAAATGTGCCAACATAGCTCCTGCTTGTTTCACATCCTCCACTCCTAAGCATGCTAATGAAAGAGTAGACTGGCTGGAGAATGACTCAGTAGGCAAAAGGGCTTGCGGCACAAACCTGAGGACAAGCGTTCGGATCCCACCAATTACTTAAAGAGCCTGGCATGACCTGCTACACTTGTAGCCCTTGCACTATCAAGAAGGACCAGTAATCAGGAGGGTCACTGGGGGTTGATGAGTCACCAGGCTAGCTCCAGGTCCAGTGAGAGGCTCTCTCAAGAGAATGAGGTATCCAGGTAGAGGACACCAGATGTCCTCCTCTGGGTGCCACATGCACAGAGGCACATGAACCCCCACATACATTCAAACCCTGACCCCCTCCCCGACACACACACACACACACACACACACACACAGAGAGAGAGAGAGAGAGAGAGAGAGAGAGAGAGAGAGAGAGAGAGAGAGAGAGAGAGAGAGTTTAGGTTCCTGAGCCTGCAATCTTGCAGGCTCCTATCTCTTGCTATGTTGGTAAGTTCTGACATTGCCCAGGCTTCTCTCACCCAGGATGACATTACTCCATTAAGGAAAAGGTTGAGTGGATTAGTGGTTTGTATGGCAAACTACTTCCTGTGTTCTTATCTGACTTGGCCCATTGTGTGGTTATTGCCCCAGGGAGAAGCTTAATGCCTTAATTTGTTGTAAAAACAAATGCGTATCAGGGATTTTCACTTGGAAAACGGTCAGAAGGCTCAGTGGAATCCAACAAGCTTTCTGGATGAATTTTGTCCTTTGGAGCCAACTTTATTTTCAAGAGCAATTATATATTATATATTCAAAATTGAGAGGAAAGGGACTAATTTGGATCAGGCTTTTCCTTCCTCAGGAACATTGTGCATACCTTATTATTCAGCCTTTGCAAGATGTAAGGCACTTTACATTAGGCAGTAGGAGATAGAACGAGTCACACTACTTCCCTCTGGTGGGACATCCCTGGTCCACACACTAGACCACAGTATGTGTACTATGGGGATCTAGTTGGAAACACAGAATCTCTGAGTCCACCCCTCTGCTCATATAAACTGCATTTTAATAAGTTACACACATTCAACTTTGAGAATCTTGTACCAGACCATCTTGGGTTGTAGACACAATGTTGAACTTACAGCTGGCTCTATTCTTGAATGAGACCCTCACAGACACACTTATCAGTTACCAGAAGTCCCAGGTGAAGCCATTTACTACTTTTCTTTAACTGGATTATTGCAACACTGCCTCTTCTTAGCTCATTTTATGTAACTTTGTTCTGTGCTGAGGAATACACTTCAGGCATACTCCCCTGGGAATTCTTTGTGGCTATCATTGAGATAGTGTTTGATTGAGTGAATAAACTGAGTGATTCTGCAGTACAGGGATTGAAGAGAGCTGCAGAAAGATTAACATATTAAAAAGAGCAAATTGGCAGAGTGAACCAGAAGCCCTAACCCACCAGGGCTTCATGACAAGAACTAAGCATTCTCAAGAAAAGCTTTAGAGGCTGCTGGGGAGAAAACTTACCAACAATCCTACCTAGCTGCAAATCCTTTGAGCTGTAGTAACACTTGGCCTGTCATAATAAGCCCAATGGTGCAATAATGACATTGATGTTTTGGGAGTAACCAACAGCTGTTTGGATGTAATGTCTGCTCAGTAGGAGGGAGTTCATGTCCGGTACTGTGAACATAGCCAACTCTCATGGCGGGAGAGGTCGTAGCCTGTAGAAGAGAACCTGTTTCTACCTTTCAGTTAAATTGATGTGGTATCCAGCTGTCTTCAGAATACCCTTCCACCCATAGAGTAGTGCACTCCTCAACCTTCATCAAAGAACGTTCTTTTTGCAGCAGGTAGAGGTCATTACAGAGATCCACAACTTGTCAAAATGAAGCGACTGTGGAGTGCCCAGCCCCAAATCTAACATAAACAACACAACCCTATAACCAAGACTAAGGGGACATCATGGAAGAAGGGTGGAAAGATAGCAAGAGCCAGGGGACTTGGAGAACTGCCTCAAAATAGTGTGTGCTGGACCCGACAGGACACTGCACCCACGAACTATCAACAGTTGTGGTTGTCTACAAAAGGTCTGCACAAGTCAATATTCCTGCATGGATGATGAGAGGGGTCACAAGGCCCTACCCTAGATGAGGAACTATCGGTAGTGGGCAGATGCTGAAGGAGGAAGGGTCAGTTTTCTTCAGGGATGAGCCTCCTATAAGTTGCTTATGATGCAGTGGTCCTTTATCCACACTCATAATTTAAAGAGGAAAACCAACCAACGACAAAAGAGACCAAGTGTGATGGACATAGAAGCAATGTAGAACATATTCTGGGTATGTCCTAAAAAATCTACCAGAAAAAGAAAAACCCACCCTAATGTGGGGGACACCATGCTATGGGCTCAAGTCCCAGACTGAATGAAATGGGAAAAGCAGATGAGCACCAGTATCTGTGCCACTGTTTCTTGGCTGAAGATACAATGTTATTAGCTGTTTCAGGCTCTAGCTGTCATGTCTTCCCTGCCACAGTGGATTATATATCTTGGAGCTGGTAGGCAGAAACACATCTCTCCTTCCTTAGGTTGCTTCTTGACATGTGTTTTTGCATATCAATGAGAAAAGAAATTATTCCAACAAACAAACAAAAACATGGAAAGATATTTTATATACTAATATGTAATATGATCTTAATACCCCACCCCACTCCCAAAGTGATTCCATGGAAAGGTACATTGACTGGATTTCTTAGTCATGACCATTTCCTAATCTGGCAGCTTTGATGTGTTTCTTTTTGTGAGTACCACCTTGGTTTTGTACCCAGGATATCCTCTGTAAAAGATGCTGATGTAGGCAGTTGTATGTAAAACTATACTCAGTTCTGGATTCCCTAATCACATTGTCATAAAGCACAGATGTGAAGTGTGTTCTAAGTTAGAATAAATTAATCCATAAGTTATTTGTCTCTTTCTTTTCTTAAAATGTGTTAGTGTAAGTCTGAGTTTATCTTGACTGCTGTGTGGTGATTGACTTAGATTCTTGACTTTTTGGAATGGGAAGCACTTAAAAGATTAGTGAAGTGTACCTCTGAGTATATCTGTTAGAGTGTTTCTAGAGAAGAGCAACCAAGACTGGAGGACTAGCCCTGACAGTGGGTGGAGCCATTCCCTAGGCTGAAGGACTAACCCTGACAATCGTTGGTGCCATCCCCTAGGCTGGAGGCCAGAATGGAAGTGGGAAAAGAGCCAACCCCTCAACACAACGGTGCTGCTTTCATCGGCCATGAAGAGAGCAGCCCCTGCCACATACTCCCATTGCTATGGTGCTCTGCCCAGAGTTAAAAGAACCAAAAACTATACAGGCTGAAACTCACAAACCCCTGAGCTGTACATCCTTCCTTCTTTGTCAGATGTTCTCAAAAGCATGATGAATACATACTGTTACCCTTTTCTATTATTCCCTGCTTTCCTGAATAGATGAAGGAGGTGATATTAGAGACAATTCTCAGGAAAGTTCTTACAACCATTACTTTGTCTCTGCCATAGCTCTGAAGTCTGGGTGTGGCCAAAGCATTGCATGGTGAATGCCATTTCTCTGCATGTTCTAGAGTTGTTAACAGTGTGGATTGGGGGCTGCCAAGTTTCTCTATGTGATTTTCATGGCTTGTTGAAGATAGAAATAGGTTTGCAGGAGAATCCCAGACTGAGGATATTTTCCACTGGTGCCTGAGGATTTGGTGGCTGTGGTTTTCTCCACTACTATTAGATAGATTGCTTTTAAATTATTTTGACTGAATTGCAGAAAGGAATATATCATTATAAGTATTCATGAGCCTGGGACGGGGTATACTCCTTATTTGGGAGAATGCTTGCTATTCATACATGAGGACCAAGAAAAAAAGAAAGGAAGGAAGAAAAGAAGGGAAGGAGGGCGGGAAGGGAGGGAGGGAGGGAGGGAGAAGAAATTATGGTATGTAGATATGTGTATGTAAATAGACACATGCATACATGTGTGTAAAGTAACTTACATACAATAGTATCTATAAATATAATGATTTAACATTATATAATAATTATATTAAACTTAGAATTTCACAAAACTATAATTATTCTTACTATTTGTTAACTCTTTAAAGAGCACTTAATACAATCCGCTAAACTGATTTGATGTCCATTGGTAGCATTGCTTCAGACTACTCATCTTTCAGTCTTGAGCATTTTTCTGTCCATCAGTAGATGGAGACCATACTAGTGTCCCTTTTGTGACAGGACAGAGGACCTGGCTGCAGAAGAGGACAGCTACCTCAGAAGCACTAATTGACTGTTTTGACCAAAACAAACAACAAAAACCCAGTCTTCCATTTGGTAGAACTCTTGTGAATTTTATAAGATATAGAGCCCCGCTTCTGCAGACCCACTCACAGGCACATTGTCCAGTTTTGTACATTTTAAAATCACTTTGCCATTGTGTTGACTAGTCCAAAGAGAAAGCAGCATCAAGCTATGGTTGCATTATCTCAGTTCCTATACTATCAGCAAGTCCTTGGCTCTAACATTAGGATTACTCTGCTCCGGCCCCTGCCAAGTTCAGCGTGAGCCTCTGAGGTCTTCGAACTTCCCTCCTCTCATTTTGCCTTGAAGAAATTTCACACTGTAAAATAAAAGCTTTATTTTTTTTTCCAAGTTATAAAAATCTCAACGTCTACATCAGCAAGCCAGGTTTTTAATGTGGTATTTTTTCTTTACTGTTGAAATGTCTGCAAACACAGACGACAAAACCAACCAACCAAACAAACAAACAAAAACTTTCCCCAGATTTTTATTGTTGATAGTGTTAACTGTTTTGATTACAACTTTCCAAA
Organism: Phyllotis vaccarum; assembly: GCA_033318265.1. Classification (NCBI taxonomy): domain Eukaryota; kingdom Metazoa; phylum Chordata; class Mammalia; order Rodentia; family Cricetidae; genus Phyllotis; species Phyllotis vaccarum. The sequence goes on along the minus strand of JARWLC010000010.1, from coordinate 30,889,257 downwards.
ACAAGAGCAAATTAAGGAAAAGAAAAAGAAATAGTACTTTTTCTTCATTCAAAATAAGTGTTTCTTCCCGGTAGTTTCTTTAAAATCTGTTCAGAGAGGCGACTGTGCAGTGACAGACCAAATCACTAGGCAGATCTGTGCTTAGGGAGCAAACAGTGCAGATGTCAGAAGGGGCTGAAATCACTAGAAACACAGCAAAGAGCTTAAGGGGAACAAAACCATTAGCGTTAAAACATATTTAAATTTGAAGTGTGTGTGTGTGGTGTGTATGTGTGTGGTGTGTGTGTGATGTGTGTGTGTGTGGTGTGTGTATGTATGTGTGTGGTGTGTATATGGGGGGTGTGTGTGTGTGGTGTGGTATATGTGTGCGTGTGTGTGCATGTGTGTGTGAACGTGTGTGTGTGTGTGTGTGTGGTGTGTATGTGTGTGGTGTGTGTGTGATGTGTGTGTGTGTGGTGTGTGTATGTATGTGTGTGGTATGTATGAGTGTGGTGTGTATATGGGGGGTGTGTGTGTGTGGTGTGGTATATGTGTGTGTGTGTGTGTGTGCATGTGTGTGTGAACGTGTGTGTGTGTGTGTGTGTGTGTGTGTGTGTGTGTGTGTGTGTGTATGTGTGCAGTTGCACACAGAGGCCAGAAGAGGGTGTCAGACCCTGGGTTATGGGCAGTTGTGAGCCCCTCAGTGTGGGCTTCCTGGATCCAAACTGGTTCTCTGTAAGAACAAACTCTCTCTTTGTTGTTGTTTGTTTATTGTGTTTTGTTTTTTGAGACAGAGTTTCTCTGTGTAACCTGACTGTCCTGGAACTCACTCTGTAGGCCAGGCTGCCCTCAGACTCACAGAGACCCACCTGCCTCTGCCTCCTGAGTGCTGAGATTAAAGGTATGAGCCACCATACCTGGCTAAAGGAAGCACCTGACAGCCGAGTCATCCCTCAGCCCTGAAGCAGTCTTTTAAACCAGTATCTGAGCACAGATGTCTCAGTGTATAGAAAGAGAAATTATTAATTGTTCATCTTTGATTGCCTTTTTTGTTAACATGATTTTTTATTGATTCTTTGGGAAGTTCATATTATGTACCCAAATCCTACTCATTCCCCAGTCCTGCTGTGTCTGCCCCCAACCCTTATAGCTCCCCCATCAAGATAAAATTAAAAGAAAATAATTAAAACCCCACAAAACAAAAAATACTTTGATCACCTGTCTTCTCTACATTTCCATCACATATTCATTTGTCGTGGTGGCCTTGGGAGCCATGGTAGTGTCACACAGTATACCCTTCTGCTGATACAGCTTTACTTGCAAGTGTTCATTACGATGAGCTGTTGGTCTAGTTCAAGGCTTCTGATACGCTATCTATTTGAACCCTCACTCTGGTAGTTTGAATGTAATTTGCCCCCATAATCTCAAAGGGATTGGTATTATTAGGAGGTGTGGTTTTGTTGGGGTGGGTATGGCCTTGCTGGAGGAAGTGTGTCACTGTGGGGCCAGGCTTTGAGGTTTCCTGTACTCAGGACACTTCCCAGACGTTCAGTTAACTCCCTGTTGCCTTCAAGGACTCTTCCTGCTGTAGAACTCGCTGATGCTGCCATATTCCCCACCATGATGCTAATGGACTGAACCTCTGAAACTGTTTTCAGAGGTTGCCATGGTGTCCCTTTACAGCAACAGAAACCCTGAGATGCTCAAGTAAAATTCTCAGATCACCTGCTGCCGCCTCAAGTTATGGAGATCCTGAGGCTATGGGTTGGGGTAGATGTTGGCATAGGCCAACCCAGAGCCCTGGATACATGCCTGAGTGGTATCTGAGATGGCCAGTCCCAGTCTCCACTGGGACTTTCCCCCTCAAGCAAGAGTTATGGTCAGCTGGCCTGTGGCTACACTATCAGGGCCAGCTTTCCCCTTGCTTGGTAAGGGGTGGGACTAGCTCTCCTGTGTGTGAGGCTGGCTCTTTCACTGCATTGGCTAGCAATAGGGGTAAGTTCTCCCCGGACAAGCTCTCCTGAACCCAGGCCACTGAGGCCAGTTCTGGAGGTGGGGGGCACAGGTCTCCCATTGAGACTGGTGAGGGTCACAAGAGCCTGCTCTCCCATGGCCCCCAGTGGTAACACAGGTCATGGACATCAACATAGACCACAGCTGGGGTAGAACCATGGACCCAGAAAGAGGCCTTGGCTAAAGCTTGGGTCTTAACATCACCATGGCTTCAGGTGGCAGAGCCATGACTGCAGCAGCAGCATAGTCCTTGGGCATCAACATGGCTCATGTGGCAACTCAGATCAGAGGCGTCTGTATGGCCTTTCATGGTAACAATGGCTACTAACATCAACACAGACCCTGACTCAGGTAAGGCAACAGACCCAGACATGGCCCTTGGCTACAGCTTAGGACCAGACATCCCATGGCCCCAGGTGGCAGCATAGGCCACCCATATCACAGCCTGTTCCTCCTCCTCAAGACTTCATTTCTGCTTCTCTGAGTAACCACAGTGATGGAACCAAGATTTGACTATACCAAAAGGCTAAACATCTACTCTCACACTGAATAAAACAAGAACGCTAATCTAAACAGGAATGGACATGAGCTTATTCAGACTCTGGAAAGTATCTCAGTATGTCTGTGGCTGAGTCATCAAGGTTAATAAGTGAGTCTAGCCAGGGACAGGATGCACTTTCTGAGGAGAGTCTCTGGGCTACTGTTATGATATCACTGACTGTGGCTTATGGCCTAAAGATTCGTGAGCTGGATGGTTGGTTCACAGAGTAGTGACTCTCGTAAGTGGTGGGCCTCTTCAAGGTAAGGCTCAGTGCATGCTAACTTATCCTCAGGATGCTCATTTGGGAAGAATTTTTACTTTCATGAGCATTGAGTTGCTATAAAAGATTAAGCAGGGCTCCAGTTTCCACATTCCTGACCCACCGTGCACTCTCTCCCGCTCTTACCCTGATATTTGCAGTGTCAAGAAGCTGAGGAGGTCCCTGGTGGGGCCCAAATTGATGAGACTGCCCAGGCTTTAGTCTCCCAAGCTGTAAGCTAAACAAATGTTTCTTTTTAGTGTGTGCCATCTTAGGTGTCTTGGTATATGCATGAGTCACAGCTTCAGTTGCTGTGACAAGATGCCTGATAGAAACAATATAAAGAGCAAAGCATTTATTTATTGTAACAGTTCGTCACAGAAGGAAAGGCATTATGGCAGGAACACAGACAGTTGGTTACATTGTGTCTGCAGTCAGGAAGCAGAGAGAGATGAATGTTGGTACCCAGCTTCCTTCCTGCTGTTTATTGACTCTCCAGGACCCCAGTCTCTCGCGGTGCCACCCACAATTAGGATATAACTTTTCACCTCAATTCTCAGCTAATACCTAATCTAGAAACTACACACAGATGTGCTCAGAAGTGATTCTAGATTCTATTAACCCAACAATATTAACCATCACACTGTAGGGGGGAAAAAAAAGACTGAAATGCTCAGTGTCACTCACGTTAGATGAAAGTTAGTTCTGAGGCAGGGTACTGACAGGTATAGGAAAGCAGGATCCCCCTTTAATTAGGCAGATGGGGCTCTGGTTTCTATGAGAAGAAGACCATTGCACACCACATGGGCATTGTTGGGAGGCGGAGGGCATCTAGGTAAGATCCAGGGCTCTGAAGCTCTCTGCCACCGCCCAATCAAAAGTTATGTGTCCACTGTGTTGCACTTCTGTGATCAGCAAGTGTGTTTCTGAAACTCAGTGCAGTCTCATTTATATGGGACATTGGAAGGCAAGGATGGTCAGTGGGAGAGAGAGCGAGCCACAGATGCCTAAAAGGGTTCAGGTGTGTGGGAGCAGTTCCTTTAGGCCAGATGAAGGACAGAGAACCAGCAATAAACTCCCTGAAGTAGGCTTCTGTAAACCTGTCAAAGGCATGGAAGGTCTGATTTTAACAGGGTGTGTTAATGCTTGCTTACACTATAGGTATCTATAGATGAACACATATAATTTGTAATGTCATATTTGCTCAGGCCACAGTTTTAATAACATTGGGATGAGATCTTGTCTTCTTTAGTCTAGATACAGAGCTCATCCTCAAATATAGCTGCACGCACAAAAATGTGGGGCTCAGAAAGATGGGGTAGCAGATAAGTGCGTTTGTTACCAAGCCTGATGACTTGACGTCAGTCCCCAAAACCCATATTAAGGGGCTCCAGACCTCCTGTAATTTCTTCTCCAAGGACCCAGCACAGAACAAGTAACACCTACACACTACACGCAAATTCAAAATTTCAAAAGGAAACTTGCTTGTCATTTGTATTGGTTTAGCATAGCAAGTTATTTTCTGCTTTTTCGTGCAGGCGTAGTCCCTCTTACTGGTGGCCAATGACGAGGTCCTCCTATGGCGGCGGCTCTCACCCTTCCTGATGCTGTGTGAGGCCCTTGAATGCAGTTCCTCATGCTGCAGTGACCCCAACCATAAAATGATTTCTGTTGCTACTTCATGACTATAATTTTGATACTGTTATGAATCACAATGTAAATATTAGTGTTCTCCAGTTCTTAGGTGACCCCTGTAAGAAGGTATTTTGACTCCCAGAGGGGTTGTAACCCACACGTCCTATAGACCTTTCATATAGCCAGGACTGGTCTCGAACCCCCAGTCCTCCTGCCTCGCCTGCCCCCATGCTAGGATCACAGATGTGTGCACTGCGGTGCCTGGCTTTCATAGCTTCTTAAGTATGGGGAAGAGAGGGAAGCCAGATAGACAGGAAAGCAAGTAGCCAAAGCTTTTACCATCTGCTTTCTAGTTGGTGAATTGCTATAGAGTTCTGAGTTGCCTTGATTTTCTGCACACCTTGGCTCTCTTGTTTGACAATTGGGCTAGTAGCTGAAACTGTCAATGGACACATGATCACCAAAACTGTTAAAATGAGCTAAATAAACACTTAACCCCCCCACACACACACACAGAGGAAGGGAGGGATAGAAGGAGGGAGGGAGAGAGGGAGGGGAGGAGGGAAGGGAGGCAGGAGGAAGAGAGAGCGGGAGAGAGAGAGGAGGAATAAGTAGAGTTGCTTTTTTAAGTTTTTAAAATGATTTTTAACTTTAATTTACACATTGGTGTTTTGCACATATGTCTGTGTGAGGGTGTCAAATCACTTGGAACTGGAGCTACCGTGTGGGTAATGGGAATTGAACCTGGGTCTTCTGGATGAGCCACCCAGATGCCGTCTCTCCAACCCGGAGAGCTGCCTTTTAAATATTTGTTTATACTCAAAGTGTAGAGCTGTTCTCAGCCTTAACCAGAGAGGCTTAATTTTGTACTGGGTCACAGTTAGTGCAGAGGCTCATAACTGGTCACAAAAGGGAGAGAAATTGACGGTTACGTGTTAAGCCCCAGACGGGACATCTATATTATTCCCCCAAAGCTCAGGGAACATTGAAGAGGGAGCAGAAAGAGCCAGAGGACAGGGTGGAGTGCTCAAATATTGTCTTCTGTACGTGACACGGTCCTTGCTCTCACAAGTTCACAATAGCTGTGGCTACCTGCGGGAGACTAGGTCAGACCTCATGGACTTTAAGGGGCTCCTGGGTTCTATGCCTCCTTAAGGAGTGATAGGTAGTTAATGGTTGCTAAAGGCTGAAGGGTCATTATTCCTTAATGGTGAAGCCACAGATAGGTTGCCCTTGCTCACATAAATAAAACGTCCTGTCTCCATGCTCATGCAAGCAACTCTAATTAAATGCTGTGGGGAACACATTAAAAAAAAATGCAAAAGTGTAGGGAGCTCATCGGGAAGGAGAAGGACTTTAGTGGGGGAGAGTAAAGCAGGTATGGTCAAGAAACCTTCGTGAAAGACTAAATAAAAATGAGTGTTTCACCACAAAAAAACAAAACTAAACAAAAAACACAGAATCAACTAACCTGGCCTTATAAGAGCTCACAGAGACTGGACTGCCCACCAGAGAGCCTGCATGGGACTGACTTAGGCCCTCTGCACATAAGTTACAATGTGTAGTTGGGATTCCTAACAACTGGAGCAAGGGCTATCTCTGACTCTGTTACCTGCTTTGGGGACCTTTCTCTCCTACTGGGTCTCCTTGTGCAGCCTTGGTAGGAGGGAAGGGGCCTGGGCTTATAGCAGCTTGATATGCCATGTCTGGCTGATATCCATGGGAGGCCTGCCATTTTCTGAAGAGAAAGAAGGAGTGGATGGGGCAGTTGTGGGAGGGACTGGGAGGGAGGAGGGAGAGAGGTAACTGCCATCAGGCTGGGGGAAGTAAATAAATAAATGCACGTGTTGAAGAAAGAAATGAAGTATTGCTACATCTGGACCATTGTGTCATCCATTACAGCAGACATGAGCTGTAGTCACTTACACACACTGAAATCACCATGCTTGCTTATAAGTGAACATACGCTATGACAGCCAAAAGTACTTCTGAGGAGTAACGTGTGAATGAGAAGTGTTTTTATAATGAAATGTAGGTAAGTTTTTTCTCTAACGACGTGTTGTCAAAGGCATGGGTGAAACTGCCTTCCTCATGTGAGCTGAGTGTCTATTCTCAGGATGAGAGAAAAATTTTGAATTATAGACCTATAAACTTTGATTTGGAAAATACTCTTCCTGAGTAGAGAATGACGCCAATTCAAAGACTTTAACTAGTTGTAAAATACCATCTAATTGAGCTACAGGTTGTCAGTTTGTGGAACCATGTGAACATTTGTAATTCTTTCCTCCTTAGTGACAACTAAAAGAAATTCTCGAACAGTTCAAGAGATGGGATCATTTTTCACATTATTCTTACTTTGCAGTCTCTGTGCTATAATAGGTAAGTGAAATCACAGGGATAAAAGTCTCCAATTTCTTTTTGTTTTTCTTTGGGTAGAGCTGAAACTCAAGGTTCCACAGGTGACAGCTTTGAGACAAAAGGAGGACAGATGTGGTTTGGTTGCTAGACTTGCAGGCACACACCAGGCCCTGGCTTCAGTGGCTACCACTGAATGAGGCAGCTGTGATTGCCTGTGCCTGTCTTCCACGCTGTGGGAAGTGGAGTTCCGGCTGTCCTCACCACAGAGTGAGTTTGAGAACAGCCCGGCTCACTTGAGACATCGTCTCAGAAAAGAGATCAGATAAGACAAAGAGAAGAAAAAGATGATTGACTCAGGGCCCTGGCAATGAAAAGCAGGTATGTATTTATGAATGGAAATTTTAGTGAAGTCTCCATTAGGATTAAGATTGCTAGTCTTCTCCTGGATAAATATGTTCATTGGTAAAGATTAAACTTTAAAAATGTCAAAGGGGGCACTAGGCAGATGACTCAGTTCTAACAGTGTTTGCTTCATAACCTCGAGGGCCATAATTCAAGCCCTAGAACCCATGTAAAAACCGAAATCAAACACATGAGTGACAGACAGGCACTGTGCTCAGGACAAGAAGGTTGGGTTTGCTGGCCAACCAACCTAGATGACTTGGGGAGTTCAGGGGCAGTGAGAGACCCTTCCCCAAACAAAACACAAGTTGGGAAGCTCTTTAGGGACAGACAGCATGACACCAGAGGTTGTCCCTCTCATTTTCATATGCATACCAGCACCCCCCCACACACATACACACACACAAACATACAAAGGGACCAGGTGAGACCTTACCCCACCCTTAGAACCTGGCCTCTAGATGCATAGCTTATCATTGATGCCAAAGAGGAAGACAGGCCTGTCTGTCTTATCCAAGTATTCCCTTACACCCACCATGTCCCTTAGGAACAAGTACCACCCCCTATTGCCACCAAAATACCTGAAATTTGGCTGCGGCAAGGAGGAGGGGACAGGGAGGAAAGGAGAGGAATTCAAGGAGGAAAGAAAACTTATATTGACAGAAACGTCAGCTGCAGAAGCTGTCTGTGCCAAACCTGACCTCAAATGTATTCCACCCCCTTGAAGCTGCTAAAACACCAACATCCTCACTGGCTGCTGCAACCTCCCTGGACAAATGGTCCTCTCACCCCCAGCCATAGGAAACTTCTGGATTGATATTTACTTGCAAACTCCCATGACCATAGGTGAGTGCTTGTACGTGCTGAGGACAGGCCCAGGTACTTTCATTTGCTGTGTGGTTTGAAAGAAACCAGGAAGATCAAAGTTCCTCCAAAAGGCAGTTTGGGGGAGTAAACCCAAATGCTATTGGCTCGGTCATTTCTTTATAGTAGGGGTTATCTCATTTCAGCCAAAATTTTCTTAAAATGTGAAGGGGGCTGGCAGGATAACTCAGTAGGAGTTTCTGTGTTTTTTCTGTTGCTGTGTGAAACACCTTTAAAACAAAAGAAAACAAATCTAATGGAGAAAGGGGAGGGTTTACCTCACCCTATACTTCCAGGTCACAGTCCGCCATGGAGGGAAATCAGAGCAGGAACTGAAGGCAAGAACCAGCAGGCAGGAACCATGAAGGATCAAGGCTTGCTGGCTTTCTCTCTGACTGGATCACAGGCTCAAGCTTAGTCTGGTTCTTATTCAACCTAGTACCAACTGCTTAGGCATGGTACCATCCCAAGTAGACTGGTCCTCTTCTCCTGCATCTGTTGATAATAATGGTAAGCCCACAGGATGTGATACAGACTATAGAAGCTAAAGGGTGAGCCAGATCTGCCAGGACACTAAGAATATGGCCGGTTCTCTTCCCTGGCCCTTTAAAAATTAAAACGTGAGGCTTTGCTTCTAGGCAGGAACACTTAAGGTAAAAATTCAAATGAAAGATAGTGGTATTTGCATACATATTCACCTCCTACCTCTTCCTGAGACAGTTTTACATAGTCTAGTCTGGTCTTGAGCTACTGTGTAGCCTAAGATGAACTTCACCTGGTTATCCTCCTGCCTCCACAAACCAGAGTGGACTACTGAGATTATAGCCTTGTGTCAGCACACTCAGATTTATCCCAGGGCCTCCAGTAAGATAGGTAAGCATTCTATCAACTGAGCTCCATCCCAGCTCTACCTCAGGTATATTGTCTATTGCTTTTTAAAGGAGGTGTGTGAAATGTTTGCACACCACACAGAGTTTCTGCCTCAAGTGAGGCTGAAAGATGGAGCTCCAAGCCCCTGGCTGCCTCAGACACTCTGATGCTACACCGAGCTCTCAGGCAGAGAATTACTTACTGAGAATTCTGTAGAGCCCTGTCACTCATGGTATAGGGTGTAAAGCTTCCCCCGTTTGTTATACTCAACAGGTTGTGAGGAGATAGTCAGGATATCTGCTGTTTTACTTATCTGCTAGGACCCTTTTGTGGTGAGACGGTACCTGCCACTCTGCGTGTTTTAAACACTCTCTGGACCCTGTACAATGTATGATCTGCCCAGGCCTCCTTAGCATGAAGCCCAAGGCTTTCATCAGAAACCAAAACAGAATCATTTAACATATTTTACATTTTTTTTTAACGTGGAAAGTTTATTAAGGGGGAAAGGAAGGGGAAAAAGAGAAAACAGGTGGGGGCTGAAGAGAAAGGGGAGGGGAAGGGGAGGGGAGGGGAGGGACAAGGGAGGAGAAAGCTATTTGACATTTAAAAAGAAACAGTGTGATCATTAAGCTGCTACCTTCGCTGCTCAATTCCTACCAAATACATATATTTCCAATGGTGCCTTAAACTGTTTTCGTTACATATTTCTGGGATACATCTGGGCATGGCAGCCCACACCTCTAATCCTGGCACAAGTGCTGTGGAATGTTAGTTTAAGATGTGTTACATTTGTTTATGCTGTGGGATATGTGTTTAATGATGCAAAGATGTTTTGCGTTCTTTTATGTTGCATTTATTTAACTCTGTGGAGCTGTGTTACTGTGCCTGTCTAATATCCCTGATGGTCTAATAAAGAGCTGAACAACCAATAGCGAGGCAGGAGAAAGGCTGGGTGGGGTGGGGGTGGGGCTGGCAGGCAGAGGGAATAGAGGTAGACAAATTTGGGGAATAAATGAAAAAGAAAGTGCAAGAGAACAAGGAGAGGAGGATTCCAGGGGCTGACACACTGCCACCCAGCCACCCAGCCACCCAGCCACACAGCCACCCAGCCACACAGCCACCCAACCACACAGCCACACAGCCACCCAGCCACACAGCCACAGCCACATAGCCACCCAACCACACAGCCACACAGTCACACAGCCACACAGTCACATAGCCACACAGCCACACAGCCACACAGCCACACAGCCACCCAGCCACACAGCCACAGCCACATAGCCACCCAACCACACAGCCACACAGCCACACAGCCACCCAACCGCACAGCCACACAGCCACCCAGCCACACAGCCACACAGCCACACAGCCACCCAGCCACCTAGCCACACAGCCACCCAGCCACACAGCCACACAGCCACCCAGCCACCCAGCCACCCAGTCACACAGCCACACAGCCACTCAGCTACTCAGAAACACAGCCAGGAAGGGATAGAGGAAAACTGAAAGTAAGATATACAGAAGAAAGAAAAGGAAGAAGCCCAGAGGCAAAACGTAGATGGAATAATTTAAGTTAAGAAAAGCTGGCAAGAAATAAGCTGCACTAAGACCAGGCATTCATAAGTAAGAAAAAGCTTCTGTGTATTTTACTTGGGAGCTGGGAGGCTGACCCCTCAAAGACCAAAAAGCAAAAACAACCAACTACCTACAAGAGTGGTTGATGCAGGTTATTGAGAATTTGAGGCCAGCCTGGGCTATACACTAAAACCCTGTCTTGAGGAGGAGGAGAAGGAGGAAAGTGGAGGAGGAGGAGGAGGAGGAGGAGGAGGAGGAGGAGGAGGAGGAGGAGGAGGAGGAGGAGGAGGAGGAGGAAGGTATTCTCACACAGGCACTCATGCACGGAGGCACAAAGGCTCTGGAATCTCAATTTGTACATCAACTCAAAGTGGTGCTGTCGAGACTTTCTTCCACAGGTTTCTGTGATAGTTAATCTTCATTGCCAACTTGACAGGGTTTCTAATCACCTAGACCCAATTCTGGGCACATCTGTAGGGATTTCAGTGATTTTAACTGAGCTTGAAGGAGCTACCCTGCATGTGGGTGATCTCAGTGCTGGGGTCCCAGCCTGAATGAAAATGCAAGCTGAGCACCACAGCATTTTTCTCTGTATCCTGACTGTGGGTGTCATGTGACTGGGTAACTGAGTTCCTGATGTCACAGCTTTTCAGTCATGATGGACTGTACCCTTAAACTATAAACCTCTAAAAACAAACAAAGCTTCCATTGCCCCTAAACTGTTTGTTATAGCAACAAGAAAAATTACTAATATAGGGCCTGAGGTGTTATTTCTGGGGTGGTGTGAGGCCTTTGAAAGGTCTTCTAGGACATCCAATAAAGTTAGAATCTGTAGAGAATGTATTCAGTGCTTTTCCCATTGATCAGGGCTCCTCTTCTGCCGTCTGGGGGTCCATCATTTGCTTTACCACAGAGACACCCTTCATTGTCACCTTCCCATGCCTGTTCCCACAGTGCCCAGGCCCTATCTGTTTCATTTATTTCATCTCAACTTGAATTCCCTTCTAACTCATCCCCAGAGGCAATATAATTACAACTGTATCTTGACATTTGCAACTAAAAATACATAATTACATTGAACCCAAACAGCCCATCAGGATGATTTTGTTACTCTCATTTCCTATAAAGACAAACACAGGTTCAGAGATTCACTCATTTGGTGTGTGTTAATCTGACAGCTATGTGACTGCCTGGGCCAGGCCTTTCTGTCTCAGTCTACCCTGTCTTCCCAGCAGGCCACAGGCCTCAAAGAGATGAGAACGATACTATATTATTTCTACTTTTTAAGTGAAGAAAGAAGAACTCTTAGGGAAGTATGAAAACGAGGTAATGGTTCTTTAGATGATTACTACTGTTTCTGTCTTCTCAAGGCCTTACCCTGTTAGAGATTCTCTTGTGTCCCTTGTCACAATTTTTATGTCATGCTTATTAGAGAAGCTAGTGTCTGATCCCGCCAATTGGGGGAAGTACCTCCTTGGATGAATTCCTAGAACAGGTGTAGGAGAGGGAGGTTGGGCGAGAAGATGAGAAGGGAGTCTAGCGTTTGTTTCTGTCAGAGCTTTGTGGGCTGAGAATGGAGGATTTTCCAAGTGCTTAGAGAACACAGGAGCAAGGCCGGCTTCCGGCCCGGGGTGTGAGAGGTAGCAGTCGGGAGAGGCACATCCTGTCAGAGAGAATGAAGCCAAGTTGCTGATGGAGAAGCTTGAACGGAGTCCAGCTCCGGTGTGCCTTTGAGTGAGGCAGCAGAAGGTGGATGAAAGCAGTTTTCTCAAGGTAGGCGAAGCACAGATCTATGTGCTGGGAGCCTGAGGGAAGGAGCTCTCAGAAAATGATAGATACATCTTGGACTCCCATAAAGAATCTGGGGTACTTATGCTGTTGGGGGAAGGTCTTGCAATTATGCAAAAAGGAGCTGATGGAGGGTGACTGTCCATGGTGCCAGGGACCTCAGTGCCTGCAATTGGCAAGCTCTTGGGATGCAGAGTTACAAATGCTCAAGACTCCGAATGTAAACAATATGCAATTCAGGAGCTGGGGGTGTGGCTCAGTTGCTAGAGTACTTGCCATGCATGAAGAAGGTTTCCTGCAGGAAGCCCTGGGTTTGATTCCCAGGAGTACATAAACTAGGTGTGGCATAATCACAGCTCTTGAGAGGCGGAGGCAGGGAGGCAGAAATTCAAGGTCATTCTCAGTAACATAGAGACTCTGCCTCAAAAACGGGTGAGGGACTCGTCTCAATGGGAGGAATTGTGATATAATAAAGGAGTGAACTTACAAAATATTCCTGCTTTCAAATAACTAGTTTTGGAAACAGCACAGGGTTCACACCCATAATCCCAGGACTTGTTAGGTCAGGCAAACAGATTGCTGTGAGTTCTACGAGAGTCTGGCATGAGACTATGCAAAGGAGAAATTTAAATAAAAAGAAAGAAGAAAGAAAAGGAGAAGAAGGAAGAGAGAACTTTCCCTCAGAACTGTTGGCCAAAGCCCTGGCCCGTCAGGCCATGGCCCAGCCTGGGATGCTCAAGTGTGAGTCAGCTGCTGCAGTGTATCCATACTCCCTGCCCCAGGCCCAGTAACCCCCGACAGAGTCCCTGGGAAATGGAGGCTTGAGGCACAGCGTACAAATTGGGTCATCTTTTAAGAAGAGGCACAGAAGAAAGGGAGGGAGAGTTCATTTTCCTAGTCCATTTCTTTATTCTTTTTTCCCACGGTGAGTTTATATTGAACCTGAGGTTGGAGTTGAATGAGATGGCAGAGTTATGGGGCAAGCTGGATTAGTCCAGGCTGTGTAAGGCTTAGGGGAGTCTCTTCAGTACCATGGAAGAGTGGCTGAAGGAACAGATGGTACCAACTGTGGAAGATAGGGTTCACATTTTTACCAGGAACCCTGCCTACGGGCTGTCAGGTGTGGGCAGCTTCTGGTCAAGTCCTGTAACACCTCTGAACGACAGCTTTCCTGCCTATAAACTTATAAGAGTTTTGCTAGCTCCTAACTAGTATGAGACTAGAATATAAAAACCCCTAAGACTCAAAAACCCTTGCTGTATGTTATCACTCAGTGTTCATTACCCACTAACTTTAACTGTGTATATCCTTAAAAATAAGCTCATTTTTTGTTTATGTGTTTTGTGGGTACTGTTTGTTTTGAGGACATCTCACCCAGGATGGTCTGGACCTACAGAGTACAGCAGCAAAGCACCGTGTCACCACATCAGTGCCAGACATCTAGCGGAGGGCCTCTTGTATGCTAGGAAAGCACTTTAGCAACTGAGCTGCATCTGTATGTTGTGACATTTTTGACGTGTTTGTGTTTATTCCAGGGGCTACACACTTAGACCACTTATCTTGTGCTAGTTATAGGTCAATTTTCTCTTTGAAGACGGGTTATTATTCTTGTTGGTTCAAGACTCTTCCCTTCCAAATTGACATATTTCATGCCTATGAGTATTTAGTCTGTCTTTATGTTTGTATACTAGATGCATGCACTGTCCAAGGATCCCATGAATGACTGTTGTGAGACACCATGTGGAGGCTGCAATTAAATCTAGATCCTCTCGAAAAGCAGCCAGTGTTCTTGACCCCTGAGACATCTTTCCACCAGAGTCTCTTTTCTACTTTTAGTATGGATGCTTCTGTTAGACTGATAGGTATAAATGTTATTGTACATGTATTTTCTTGCTTCTTTCATTAATATACAGTCTGTTTGTGAGGCACAGCTCTTCCCTCAGAGCCCAGCATAGACAACAGATCCTCACTAAATACTCTGAGGTAAACTCAAATGTGATTAGATTTCTTCTCTGAAAGATATTTTTATAAAAAAATAAAAATTTCTGAAATCTGACATTACCATACACATCAGAAAAAGAGAGCTAAAACCCATGGTTTATGTTTTGGTTGTTCATTCTCGAGTGTGTGTGGCCATGTGTATATATGCTTGTGTGTATGCTTATTCATGTATGTACAGGTGTGAGTGTATATGTGTTTGTATAGGACAACCTCAAGTGTCATGTGCTGTCTACTTTCTATCTCTGCCCCTCTAATGCTGAAATTACAAGTCTATGACTTATAGTTGGCTTTTAAATGTTTTATCCTGCCTTTCTGGCAGAAATGAGTATATTCTACATTGATAACCTGTGCTCTCCTCTTTGACATCAGACTATTGAAATAATAAACTGCAAAAAATTAAAATTTGCCTAGGGGTTTCCTGACAGGAGAGGTCAAAGCCTTGAGGATACCTACAGGAAGACTTCTCTCCTGGTCAAAGATTTGCAGTTTGTTGGATGACCTTGTAGGAGAGCCTTAGGCTGAGGCAGCCATGCTCTGGCAGCCACTTCATCTCAAGACAGATCTAGGGGACTCACTGAATCTGTCTGTCCTTCTTCCCACGGTGGGCCCTACTGAATACATGGAGTTATTTTTTTGTTCGTCTTCATTGTTAATGTGGATCCTTTAATTTGCTTATTGAGGATGGGTGGCCAAATCTGGCTTGTTGGGAACAGTCTGTGACCCCCTTAATTGCAGTAACAAAGTGGGTTTTAAGGACTGAATTCAGGTACCCATGTTTTACTGACTGAACTATCTTCCAAGCCCAATACTCCCATGTCACCAAGAACAGCTGGCCCTCCCAGCTTTCCTTTGGACCAGTGACCATTGGTTGACCTCCATCACAGCAGCCCCAGGGGAAGTGTATGGCTTTGGACAGCTCATCAGAGGAGCTTTGTTCACAGGAGTTGTGTGTTGGGGGCAGGGAGGGGGGAGATTGGGCTGAAGTTAACCCCTTCCTTTGCTCTTTCCTTCCAGGTAATTTTCCAGTCCACTCTGTTCTCTGTTCCCACAACCTCAGCCTCAGTTCAAGTTCTCATCCCTAATTGTTGAGTTATCTTACTAGTCTCTTCTGTTCTGCTCTTCAAGGTGCTTTTTAGCAGAGTGGTCTACAACACAGATCTGTCCTTTGCCTGGTCCATCCACCCTTAGCATACAGTCTACTATGTTGTCTTTCTGCCCTAGTCAGTGTTATACTGCCACGATGAGACACCATGACCACTGTAACGTCTATAACAGAAAGCTTTTAATTGGGGCTTGCTTACAGTTTCAGTTTGCTTGCTTAGTCTGTTATCATGGAGGGGAGCATAACAGTCAACATGGTGGCACACAGGCAGACATGGCACTGGAGAAATAGCTCCGAGTTCTTTCTACATCTGCATTTGCAGGCAGTAGGAAGAGAAAGACTGTAGGGGTATTGTGTTGTTTCATGGTAAATAATTGTCCCACCCACTGGTTTAATAAAAAGCGATGATGGGCCAAAGGCAGGCAGGAAGTGTGGGCGGGACTACCAGACTAAAAACTCTGAGAACAGGAAGCACAGAACAGAATGCCAGAGAGAAGCCAGAAGAAGCAGAGGACAACTATGCTGCTCTAAGAAAAGGTACCGAGCCGCATGGCTGAACAGGATGAGTCATGGGTTAGATGAAGGGTACAGAGTTAGCAAGTTATATGCCTGGGCCTGAGGCTGATCAGCCTAAAACTATTGAAAGCATCTTTGTGTCTCTGTGGGACTGTGGGACTGCAGGTCTGCGGGTCTGTGGGTCCTAAATCTTGAGGTTAGGCCTGAAAGTCTGGGCCAGAAACCAAATACTACAAATGGCAGCCCAACGTGGGTAAAATTACCCGCATAAAGCCATAGAAAGCTTAAAAAAAAAACAGTCTAGAGCACAGGAACTGAAGCCCAAAGCAGCTTCCGAGTTGTGGCCCACGTTAAAGAGACTGAGTGATTTATGGGATTAAATTATAAAATGCTGTGTTTGCTACAAGGAACTTAAGGTGAACAAGGCCAGTTCCTGAGTCTAGATGTAAGCAAAGAGTTCTCTCTGTATGGTGGATTTAAGGTTTCTATTAATAAGGATAAAAAGGAACAGAATCAAAAATGGCTTCTTAGTGTCATGTTTTCTTGGATCAGCTCTGTTTGCCTGAGGCAAACTGAGGCTTGACTTTTTGAAGAGAAGCTTCCTGATTCAGCCTTAGAGGCAAAACACTTGTGAGTTTTTAAGAGGCCCTGCTGCTTAATAATTAAAAGGAGTGAATGAGCAGTTGATGGCAAAGCTTTACTTGGTAATTATATGGACCCTAAAATTTCCAGATAACCTGGGCTAAAAAGTTAAATTCTATGAAATTAGACTAGGAGCTGGGTGGAGCCATCCATACATCCTACCAACCTTGAACTTTGGCAGATTAAAGGTGTATTCAGAAATTGAAAGAAATAGAAGAATCCTGGCAGATTAAAGGTGTGTCAGAAATAGAAAGAAATAGAAGAATCTGGGTGGAGTCAATCACCCTAGACAAGCAAAGGTGTGGTCAGAGACAGTGGCAGATTAAAGGTGTGGTCAGAGACAGAAAAAGTTAAGAAATAAATATACAGTAAAGACAGTTTTTTAAAAAAAATCTATGGTTTAGAGTGTGTTGAAAATATATATACATAGGCTTAGAGAAAGAAAAGGAAAGGTAGAGAAAGCCTTTAAAAAAGAAATAGAGTAAAATAAATAAATAAACCACGTAAAAATGGAAAATACAAAGAATGTCTGGATACTGTATATTATTGTCTTATCTTTAAGCTTCTTGACTGAAAATGACTTAGTAAAAGCTGCTAAAAGACAGTTGATTATAAATGTTGGAGTAATTCAACCTATATATTTTGTAAATGAGTTGACTTTAAAATTGAAATGCAAAGATACGCTACTTTGGAGAAGAGGTTTTCCTTTTATTCTCACAGAAAATGAAAGACTGTGGATTTCTTCCTGGATAAAGAATATAAAGTTTGATAGAGGAAGACCACCAGAAATATCTCCAATCGAAATGGATGGACCAGATGATTCAGCATTTCAGAGCACCTCTGTGAAGTTTCCAGAGCTCTGTATCCAGAACAATTTCAAAGAGACTGGCTGAGATAACCCAGCCTTACAGACTACTCCACTAAAGACTTGTCCATAATCCTAAATTTTTCTTTGGATTCCTATGGGATTGCCAACGCCCTCATTCAGCAGGAAGTAGCCTAGAGAATGACGCCCACATTCCCAAAACATGGATTATGGATGTTTGTGTTTATCTACAGTGTTGTTTATAAGTTGTTATAGATAATAAGGGGGGAAAGAATATTAGATTTGGAGTTCTTTTTGTTTTAAAAGGAGAAAAGGGGATATGTGGGGGTATTGTGTTGTTTCATGGTAAACAATTGTCCCACCCACTGGTTTAATAAAAAGCGCTGATTGGCCAAAGGCAAGCAGGAAGTGTGGGCGGGGCTACCAGACTAAAAGCTCTGAGAACAGGAAGCACAGAACAGAATGCCAGAGAGAAGCCAGAAGAAGCAGAGGACAACCATGCTGCTCTAAAGAAAGGTACCGAGCCTCATGGCTGAACAGGAAGAATCATGGGTTAGTTTAAGGGTAGAGAGCTAGCAAGTGATATGCCTGGGCCTTAGGCCGATCAGCCTAAAATTATAGTAAGCCTCTGTGTGTCACTGTGGGACTGTGGGTCTGCGGGTCTGCAGGCCTGCAGGCATCAACCTTGAGGCTAGGCCCAAAAGTCCGGGCCAGAAACCTCATACTACAGACATTCCCTCTGAAGCATTTTTCTTTCTTCCCTAATAGAAATCAAGTTCTGAAAAATTCTGTGATTTTAATCGTAAGAACACTCTCCCGCCTAGCACTTTTTTGGGAAATGGTTTTTATACTTGTCCTCAGGTGGTTTTTCTCTTTCCCCTTGATTCTCAATAGGAATTTCTCCTGAATCAGTGTCATGTAAAAGAGATTTAGAGATGGCATGCCATCCCATCAGGTGAAGATACTTGCCTCCAAAACTAACAACTGAGTTTGACCCCTAGGACCCACATGTGGAAACAGAGCTGACTCCTAAAAGTTGACCTCTGACTTTTATCTGTTTTTCATGGCATAAGTGACCCCACTCTATCCACCCACCCACCCACTTACCAGTAAATGGACAAATGTAATCAAGAACTTTTTCTGAAGCATTTCTTCTTCCATAAAAGCTTTCTAGAAATACTGTGATGGGTACACCCAGAAACATGTTTCCATTGTTAGTCTGTATATTCTTTCTTCCTGATGGAAATATTCATCTAGGGATACCCAGAGATGTGTTTCCATGGTGATTTTAGTCCAGTCAAGCAGACAACAAAGGTTAGCCCCTAAAATCTCTTCAAATATCAGTTCCCAGCTTGAATCTAACAGGACACGTACAGACACGGCTCCCCAGCCTGACTTAGAGCCCAGACACAGCAGCTTATGCTTGGAAACTCATTCCTTGGCAAGATGAGACCAGAGGATTGCCACAAGTTCAAGGTGACCTTGAACTATAATGAATTCTAGGCCAGCCTGGGCTATAAACTGAGACTCTGTCTCAGAAGCCAACAGAGGATCTAGCTGGGTCCTGCTGAGGTAGGCAGCATCCAAGCTATGACATTTCAATTCGTGCGAACAGCATTTTCAGGCTATTGGAGTTTAGGGAGCCAGGGCAGAAGTAAAATTGCAAGTGCTCTGCTTATGTAGAACACTCTCACCAGAGTGGAGGGCGACAGGCTTTGAGTTGTTGTTATTTTAAATAGTAAAACTGATTGGCGAAATGAAAAGATTTTTTGAGCACAGTCCAGCTTTTATGTTTTTTGACTGCATAAAAAAGGCAAATTTCAGATGCGAACTGTTGACTTAGTCTGTCCAAAAAAATTAGTAAAGAAAATTAACTAAAGTTCTGGTTCACGTGTCTAAGGACTCAAAGGCCAGTGTCAGAAAGGGCCTGGAACTGTACTGCTAGGAAAGCTCTGTAAATCACCTTGGAAAAGGAGTTAACAGAGAGTCCGTAACGCAGTCCAGCAACGGAAGAACACAGTGGAAGAGATCTTCCCTGCTGTTACTTTATGTGAGGGGTGTTTGCCTGCATTTCTGTATGCATACCATGTCAGTGTCTGGTGTCTGTGGAGGCCAGAATGGGGTACTGGATGAGCCTTGTGGGTGCTGGGTATGTCCTCAGAGGAACATGGGGCCTCTGAAAGTCCTCTTAACAACGGAGACATCTTTCTAGTCCCTAAGAGGAAATATTTTTAATAAGCATGTTCTGGTTCAAGCTTGGGAGCTTTCTGGATACAGTGCTAAAGGTTCTGTCTACATATTAACAATTTACAGTTGTGAGCACATTTTCCTGGGCTCCCCTGGTTTCCTGTTGTGTTTTTACTGCTAAATCTTATTTACTTCCAAGATACTTATGATGTAGACTCCTTAATGCAGAACACATTTTAATATTCTTGGGGTTTGGCAGGACTTTACATAACAAGTCACTTCCAAAAAGTGACTTTGTAAAAGCATCCATAGAAAAGCCTTTAACAGAACTAAGAAATGTCCATTTCTTAAAACATTAGATCAGATCAGTAAGGAAATCTTATAATTGCTCAGATGAGCCCCCTTAGAAACGTAACTTTTACCCTTTAATGTAAGTGCCATGGAAACATAAAGAAGATAAATGACATGAACATTAATTTTAAATGTCAAGATTTAATTTTTTCAACTTACAAAAAAGCCATTTCTAATTATGGAATATTTAAAAAAGTTAAAAGACATTAGCAGGAAAACAAGCCATACACTTTATGATCTCACCACGAAGATGATCACTAGTAGAATTTTGGGGTATTTTCTCTGTAATCATGTTTTTATGACTATAACATGTGTTACATACCAATACATAATCATATTTAATAATAGTTTTATGTCCTTTATGTTTTTATTAACTATATTTTCTTAGTCCTTATGTTTCTTGTAGTTTGGAAGCTATAATTGTCTTTATTTCTAATAGTGATTTTAAAAAACCTTTTTCTTTTTAAGATTTATTTATTTTTATTTGTATGCGTATGTGTGTTTGCCATGTGCTTGCCTGGTATCTTCAGAGATCAGAAAGGCATTGGTTACCCTGGTGCTGGAGTTATGGATTATTGTGAGCTATCATGTAGGTGCTGGGAACGAAACCCAGTTCCTCTACAAGAGCAAGTTCTGGGGTTGGAGAGATGGCCGAGGACCTTAGAGCAGTGACTCTTACAGAGGACCAGGGGATGATTCTAGGCACCAAGTTACCACATGGTAGCTGGTAACTATCTAAACTCCACTCCCAGGGGGTCTGACACCCTCTTCTGACTTCCAAGGGCCCCAGGCATCCCTGTGGGACAAACATGCAAGCAAAGCATCCATCCACATACAATAAATGTTTTTTTAAAAGAGAGAAACTGGTCTTATTTATTGAGCTACTTCCCAAGCTTTAAAACTTAGTGATTCCCTTTTTGCTTCTGAGAAATTATTATATTCTTAGAAGATTTAAAACTGTATTTTGATTTTATGTGTATGGGTATTATGTGTGCCTTGTGCCATGTGGAAATGATGCCTATAGACACCAGAAGAAGGTGTAAGATCTCGGAAGTGGAGTTACAAACTACTGTGAGCAGCAGTGTGGGTGTTGGGAGTTAAACCCAGGTCCTCTGTAATAGCAGTCAGTGCATGTGCTGGAGTTAAAGGCCAGCACCGCCATGACTGGCAAAGGGATTTTAAAATGCTTTTGTCCCTGTGAATCAACACTAAGAATGTATTTGTTACTTATCAATCACCAACTGTAAAAGCAAAGCTCTTTCAGACTTTGATTGTGCTTACTGTTTCTTGCTACTCAGTTCTGGTCAACTTAATTTGGGATTTAGACCAATGCTGCTGTTGTTTTATAGAACTAACTTTTTTTTTTTTTATACTAATGCTTGAAATGGGTCTTGTTTTATAATTATATTATTAGGCAATTTGTGCTGCTCTACAAAATTCTACTAGTGATTATCTTCATGTATTAATTACATGTTAATTAATTATACATTAATTAAATTTATTAATGACTGGTATTTATTATAAGGTTTAACCCGTCACCACTGCTCTTTTTTTAGACTTAGATTTTTATTTTACCTTTTTCTGTGTGAGTGTTTTGCCTGCATGTATGAATGTACAACATATATGTACTTGGTGCCTATGGAGGCCAGATCCCCTGAAACTGGAGTTATGGATGGTCGTGAGCCACCATCTGGGTGCTGAGACCTAAACCCAGGTCCTCTGCAAGAACAGCCAGTGCTTTTACAGGCAGGGCCACATCCTTACCTCTTCCCCATTGCTTTCCAATAGTTCCTCGTGCTGCGGGACCCTAGTTCTTGGATTCTTAGCCTTGACCCATTCCTTGGTGTTCTGTCCTGTGTCTTTAAGCTGTGAGCATGGTACTGGCTGGCTGTGACTGTGGGACTTTCTGAGTACTGGTTAGGAGAATACTGGGTTTTCCTACAAACAACCTTTTGATTTAAGCACATAATTCTTTCCCTCCCTAGATTGCAAGAAATTCTCCACTTATTGACGCTGTTTAGTTTTCTGGAAAAGTCTATGCTTTTTCTGCCCTCAAGGTAGTGCTTTTTCATCTCTGGATGCACATTTAAATTACAGGGGTATTTCTTTTTAGAAAGGTCTGTGCCCAAGATACTCACTGTTATTACATAAAACCCTTTCAGAGGGGGCCTGGACACTGCCATCTTTTACAAGGCTTGCCCAATGATTTCAAAGTGTAACCAAAGTTGAGAACCACTCCTAAGAAATGGACCTAATGCCTGATGCTCACAGGGCTGTTTAGGCTGTCTCCTTAACTCTTGAGACATCGTGTGGGATTTGTCTCGGTGCTCATATCTCACCGTGAATTCTGCCAGGTAGTCTCTGATTCTACAGTCTTATCACGTCTCTATTTTAGCTTAGAATATTGCTTCCACTATATTTGTTCTATATTCTCTCTTGATTCTTGTCATGGTGTCTCTTGTTCAGCCATGCGGCTCGGTACCTTTCTTTAGAGCTGCATGGTTGTCCTCTGCATCCTGCGGCTTCTCTCTGGTGCCCTGTCTGGCACTCTGCTCTCAGAGATTTTCTTAGTCTGGTAGTCCCGCCTACACTTCCTCCTTGCCTTTGGCCAACCAGCTCTTTTTATTAAACCAGTGGTTCGGACAATTATTTAAAATGAAACAACACAACCTCCCACATATCCCCTTTTCTCTTCTTAAAACAAAAAGAACTCCAAATCTAATATTCTTTTCCCCCCTTATCTGTAACAACCTATAAACAACACTGTAAATAAACACAAACATCCATAATCCATGTTTTGGGAATGTGGGCATCGTTCTCTAGGCTACTTCCTGCTGAATGGGGCGCCGACAAACTCATGGGAATCCAAAGAAAAATGTAGGATTATGTAGAGTTCTTTAGTGGAATAGTCTGTAAGGCTGGGTCCTCTCAGCCAGTCTCCTTGAAATTGTTTTGGATTCAGAGCTCTGGAACTTCAACAGAGGTGCTCTGAAATGCTGAATCACCCGGTACATCCATTTTCATTGGAGATATTTCAGATGGTCTTCCTCTATCAAACTTTATGTTCTTTATCCAGAAATAAATCCACAGCTTCTCATTTTCTGTGAAAATAAAAGGAAAACCTCTTCTCCAAAGTAGCATATCTTTGCATTTCAATTTTAACTTAAACTCATTTACAAAATATATACCTTGAATTAATCCAACAGCATTTATAGTCATCTGTCTTTTAGCAGCTTTTACTAAGTCATTTTCAGTCAATAAACTTAAAGATAAGACAATAACATACAGTATCCAGACATTCTTTGTATCTTCCATTTTTCCGTGCTTATTTATTTATTTATTTATTTATTTTACTTTATTTCTTTTTTAAAGGATTTCTCTAACCTTTCTTTTCTTTCTCTAAGCCTATGTATATATATTTTCAACACACTCCAAACCACTTAGACAAAAAACTGTCTTTACTGTATATTTATTTCTTAACTTTTTCTGTTTCTGACCACACCTTTAATCTGCCACTATCTCTGACTGTCTCTGACCACACCTTTGCTTGTCTAGGGTGATTGACTCCACCCAGATTCTTCTATTTCTTCTGTTTCTGAACACACCTTTAATCTGCCAGGATTAAAGGCTGGTATGATGGGTGGATGGCTCCACCCAGCTCCTAGTTTAATTTTATAGAATTTATCTTTTTAACCCAGGTAGTCTGGGAATTTTAGGGTCCATATAATTGTCAAGTAAAGCTTTGCCATCTGCTACTCATTAACTCCATTTAAGTGTTAGGTAGCAGGGCCTCTTTAAAAACTCACAAGTGTTTTGCCTCTAAGGCTGAATCAGGAAGCTTCTCTTAAAAAAGCCAAGCTTCAGTTTGCCTCAGACAAACAGAGCTGATCCATGAAAACATCGACACTAGAAAGCCATCTTTGATTCTGTTCCCTTTTTCTCTTTATGAACAGAAACCTTAAATAAATCATTTATAACCTTTTGCTTATATTGAGGCTCCTGTGAGACTTGAGGAACAAGCCATTTTATACTTTACGCTGCATTCCAAAAGCCCGCCATTGTAGCTCAAGCCCACGTGCTTCACCAGGGTGTCTCTGTACCACGGCTCACGTGGGAGACATGGGAGACACAATTCAGAGGCTGCTTTGGGCTCTAGACCATTTTTTAACCTTTCTATGGCTTTCTGTGGGTATATTTGACCCACGTTGGGCTGCCATTTGTAGTAAGAGGTTTCTGGCCCAGACTTTCAGGCCTAACCTCAAGGTCTAGGACCCATAGACCCGCAGACCCGCAGACCCGCAGACCCACAGTCCCACAGAGACACACAGACGCTTTCATTAGTTTTTGGCTGATCAGCCTCAGGCCCAGGCATATCACTTGCTAGCTCTCTACCCTTCATCTAACCCATGTCTCTTGTTCAGCCATGTGGCTCGATACCTTTCTTTAGAGCAGCATGGTTGTCCTCTGCTTCCTGTGGCTTCTCTCTGGTGCTCTTCTGGCATTCTGTTCTCAGAGATTTTCTTAGTCTGGTAGCCCCACCTACACTTCCTGCCTGCCTTTGGCCAATCAGCTCTTTTTATTAAACCAGTGGGTGGGACAATTATTTACCATGAAACAACACAATACCCCTACAGAGGCCAGTACCCGGAAGGTTAGAATGTCCACAGACTTTGTGTCTGGCACGGGGCTGTTTTCTTGTTCACAGTTCATGGTCATGTGATTGTTTCCTGACACAGCAGAACCCAGTTGCTCTTTCCGGAGGCCCTTTCATAGGGATTTTCATCCCAAGAAGTCTTATCCTCACAATGTGATCAGCTCCCCAAATCTCTACCTCCTAATACTTGGGGGTTAGGTTTTTTTTTTTTTTTTTTTTTAAGACTTTTTATTTTTTTCATGTGTGTGTATGTAGATTAGAAGAGGTGGCAGGTTTCTTGGTGCTGGATTCCCAGGTGGTTGTGAGGCATGTGACATAGGTGCTCGTTACTGAACTCTGTCCTCTGAAAAAGCCATTGCTCTCAACCACGGATCCATCTCTCCAGACCCTCCAGCTGCATCTTACCGGCGGGGAATTTTTTTCATAGTCTTGACATGAGCCTTTCACCAGTTACATTGTTGCAGATGTTTTTCCAGTCACAGCTTACCTGGTCCCTCTCTTCATTCTGCCTTTCGTTAAATTAAAGCTCCTCTGTTTAACTAAATTCAGCATTTCAATTTTTCCTTTGCAGAAGTGTCTTGTGTCCTTTGAGATATTCTCCCAAAGCAAAGATCATGAGCAGGGCTGTTTCCATTGGCTCTCTTTTTACCTGGGCATCTGAGATCCATTGCAAATTAACTCTTAGATATTATATAAGGAGGAAAATTGTTTTAAAAATATAGTTACCTAAACTTAGCTTTTACTTATTTATTATATTTTTTGTAGACTCACTTGTCTCATATAACTCAAGATGGCCTGAAACTCAGCTCTGTATATGTATCTGTGGAAGACTTCAAACTGAGCTTCTGATCCCCAGTGTGCTAGGTGCTGGGAGTGCAGGCATGGCTCACAGTCCTGGTTCTTGTTGCACAAAGGATCAAATTTTGTGTGGCCTCTGCAAGCATTGGTGGTGAGCTTCCTATGCTGGGTATTCCAACTCAATGCTGGTCTCTGGTCAAATGTCATTGGCATCGCTCAAGATGGCTACTAGTACCTAGGTCCTTCTGTTGCCCAGGTTCATAAAGACAGTGTGCCTCTCTGGGCCTTTGGGAGCCCAAACTGTAAGTACATCAGCCAAGCCCAGGTTTCTGCTGGAAATTCTTGCTGCTGCATGCCAGCCTGGCTGGCCCCTTTTGGCCTCTGAAGAACCCCTGGAATCAGATGAACCCTGCTGTCTCCATCCTGTCTCTGAGGCTAAGCTGATCTTCTGCAGGTTGTGGGTTGGTCCTGGGTGCCCTTCTTTAATCTGGTCCCAATTGCAAAGGATTTCAAAGAAATTCTTTGAAGTTTTTGGCATTTGAATGGTTTCCTTCCCTAGCTTCTATGCCTGATTCAGGGTTTTACATATTTTAAAAGTTTCTGGGTCATTTGGATGGAACATAGAAGCAGGTGGTTCAAATATGTCACCTCAGCCTCCACAATGTGCTGTGAAAGTCAGGATACTGCTTTTATTATGATCTTTATGAGGATGCTGGGAACTCAGGGTCTTGTGTAGGTAAAAATAATACTGTTATTAATAGTAAACATTGTTTACTAATACTAATGATATTCATTATTTATTTATATACTTGCTTATCATATATATTTTAGCCTTTTTAGAGGACTTTTTGATACAAGCTCCTGCTAATATCAAATTTGTTACATATAAACCTTGCCATTGTTATATAAACATTATTTTTTTATACTATTGATATTTTTTTCCTTTGAATATATTTAAGTTAAATTTTTAAAAGATTCTGTATATGCTAGAAGTGGTGGTCTTTGTTATGCTCCCAGCATTGGAGAGGCAACTGGAGGCAGGCTCCTGTGAGTTCTAAACTGACTGATCGACGTGGTGGGTTCTAGATCAGCCAAAGCTACCTGGTGAGACCCTCTCTCAAAAAACTCTAGTACATGTGCATAGATATCCTGATGTGTTACACAGACAAAGGAAACGCAGGCAGGTGGAGAGACTTGAAGTACAGGAGATAGGGTATTATTCTAACACCGTAAGCATCTCTATTGCTTACATTGTTACTACAAATGCTTTTCAAGTAAACATGTCATTATTTTCTCTAGTTACTGTTTTTGGTTAAGGCAAGGTAACCCAGTTTGGCCTGAGACTAAGCATGTAGCCCAGACTGTCCTCTGTACTGTCTGAGCCCCTGAAGTGCCTGGATTATAAACATGAACACCATGCCTGCCTTTTTAGTTGTTGATGTTATTATTATATGATTGCTATATTTTTAATGTTATTATGCTACATATTTAGATTGTTTTTCTTTTTCTTAAATTGTGAATGTGTTAGTAAAAATATCTACACATTTAATTATTATTAATATAATTTATTTCTTGATGCAGAATTACTCAACTAGAACCTTACAAGCCAAATGCTTAATCATTTTCCAAAGCATATTTTTATTTTCTCTTTTACCTTCAGAACATAAAGTTGTCCATTTGTTTAAAATTGAGATTAAGTTTGGCAATTTATAATACTTTTTTTTAGTTTTTATTATTAGTTCATTGAGAGTTTCAAGTTTTATACAGTGTTTTAATCACAATCACCTCCCCTGCTCTTCCCAGATTCACCCTGAGTTCACTATCTACCATTTTTGTCTCTCTTTTTAAAAATCTTTTAAGACTAATTGGTGCTACCCAAATAATCTTGCATACATGGTCTTCCACTGAAGTATCATAGTTTCTTCCTGAGACAGTCTCTCATGTCAGCCAGGCTGCTCTCTAAGTAGCTATGTAGCTGTCTTAGCTATTTCCTCTTGCTGTTAAGGGAAACACACCATGATCAAAGTGACTTATAAAGGAAAACATTTATCTGGGAACTTGGTTCCAGGGATTCGAGTCCATAATCATCCTGGGTGGGGGAGGGCATGGCAGTAGGTAGGCAGTAATGGCACTGAAGCAGTAGCTCACATTCTGATCTGTAACTTTAAGGCAGTGGGAAGACTAACTGGAAGTGGCATGGACTTTTGAATCCTGAAAGCCCCGACCCCTGTGGCACACCTCCTTCCACAAGGCTACACCTCCTAATTCTTCCCACAGTTTCACCAACTGGGGTCCAAGCATTCAAATAAATGAGCCTCTGAGGATCATTCTCATTCAAACCACCATACTGGTTTAGGATGACCTTAAGCTTCTGATCACCTGTCTCCACCTCCCAAGTGCTCTAGCTACAGGCATTTGCCACCCTGCCTACTTACAATGAATAATGAAAACTGACAGGGCCTCAAATACCAAACACTGATAAAATTTCCCACATAAAATACCAAAGGTCCTTATAGTTTGTGAAGTCCTGAGTAAAACTTCAGTATAGCATGATGTCCCATGAAATCCTTAGCCAATTATGTTTCTTTTATGTGCCTTGTGGCTTTCAGCCTCCATCGAATGGTTTCTGGAACTCCATCCATTGCGCTCCCATCCCAGGCAATAGGAAAAGAAATGTAGAGACACCCAAAGAGACCTAGATGTACTTCTCACAGAATCTCATGGAAGGACTAGCAACATGCGGACATTCAATAGTTACATCATAGCTGTGGGACCAGTACAAGCCCAGACTGCCCCCAAACAAAACTGGTTCTTTCTATTGGTAAGAACAAGAGAGACAATACTCACTCTGTCACACTACAATGCCCATGATTCTGCTTTCTGATTTGAACTTGAACCATGATTTTGTTAGCAGAGAACCTTTACACACGTGCCTATATATCAATCACAGGTGAGGTTCTCCAGAAAGCAGGTTCTGAATAGATACAAAACCAGGAAAGTCCTTCTGGTTAGTGTCTGGAGTAAAAAAGAAAATTTGGATCTGGCAGAGAGACATCGGGCTAAGAAACAGTTTTACTCTGTGTCTTAGATCTAGCAGAAGGAACTCTGGGAAGTGACTTTAAAATATATCAAAGTTTGAGAGAAAGGGGGTAAGGTCAGCTGCAGCGCAGAGCCTTCACTGGGCCTGCCAGGGCTGGGGCAGCTTTCCCCGGTTACAGCACTTCCACAGCTGAAGGTAGCTCCCATTCTTGAACGAGGTGTTCATTTTTACTCTTGGTTCCAAGGTTCAGTCAATCTTGGCAGGAAGCCGTGGTGGCGGGAGTGTCTGGTCACATTGCATTTGCTCTCAGAAGCAGAGAGGTGTGCACACTGCTGCTCAGTTCACCTTTTTCTTTTTGATCCAGTCTGGGACCGGAGCCTACAGAGCTGCCCATATTTAGAGCGTGTCTCTCCATCTCCATCATTCCCTACAGAAACTCCCTCTTAGATATGCCCATTAGAATATCCTCTAGATGATTTTCAAATTGGCAGTAGACACCGTCGTAGGGCGTAAGTGCTCTTCATTAAGACAGTGCAATTTCATGCTTTCTAGTGGCTTGTCTGTTCAATTCCTCTGCTCATTATTGTACAATTTAGCATTAAATATAGAACACCATCAATGTGCTTTTTATTAATGCATTTTCTGTTCAGATATTCTTATCATGATTTGAGATTTAGGGAGTAAGAGGAAAACTCATCTACTGCTGGTGAGAGTGAAAATGTATGCAGTCACTATGGAAATCTCTGTGACAGTTCCTTAGGAAGATGGGAATCCATCTACCTCAAGACAAAGCTACACAACTCTTGAGTATACCCAAGGGACACTTCATCCTACCACAGAGACACTTGCTCAGCCATGTTTTTTGGTGCTTTCTATTCATAGCCAGAAATTGGAAACAGCCTAGATGTCCCTCAATGGAAGAACAGATTTAAAAAAATATGTGGTAAATTTATAGAATGGAGTATTACTCACCATTAAAATTAAATGGTATGAAATTTACAGGCAAATGGTTACAATTAGAAAAAAAAACATCCTGAGTGAGTTATTTCAGGATATATGTTTAAATAAGAGGCACATTGATGGTGTTTTGTATTTAATACTAAGTTGTACAATAATGAGCTAAGGAACCGAATAGACAAGTGTCTAGAGACCATGAAATTGCACTATCTGAATGAAGAACACTTACTCCACATCACCAGCATGAGCTGTCATTTACTTGGTGCTTTTAGCCATTCTCCTAAGTGTGAGATGAAATCTCAAAGTAGTCTTGCATACAAAAATCAACAAATTAAATTTGTTGATTTATGTATGCCATTTAAACAAGCTGAAAGGCAAAGCCCACATGATCATTCCACTGGGTGCAGAGAAAGTCTTTGACAAAATTCAGCACTCCTTTATGATTAAAGTCCTGGAGAGATCAGGGATACAGGGAACATGCCTAAATATAATAAATGCAGTTTACAGTAATTTCATGGCTGACTTCAGCTTAAGTGGTGAGAAACTCCAAGCAATTCTACTAACATAGGAACTCGACAAGGTTGCCTACTCCCTCCATGCCTACACATGGTCTTAGCTAGGGCAGTTGTACAACTGAAGGAGATCAAGAGTACAAGTTGGAAAGGAAGATGTCAAAGTATTGTGATTTGGAGATGATGTGACAGTGTACAAAAGTGACCTAAAAATCCCACCAGGAACCTTCTAGAACTGATAAACACTTTTGGCAAAGTCGCTGAATACAAAATAAAAATGAGTGGCCCCCTATCTACAAACGACAAAGGGTCTGAGAAATAAATCACTGACTTTTTGGTTTTTTTTTTTCATTCTGTCTTATAGATTTCAGCCCTAAGTTTGGTTATTTCTTGATGTCTATTCCTTTGGCATGAAATTTCTTCTTTATTTTTCTAGAGCTCTCAGGGGTGATGACAAGTTGTTAGTATGAGATCTCACCTTTTTTTTTTTTTTTCCATGTAAACACTTAGTGCTATGAACTTGCCTCTTAGAACTGCCTTTACTGTGTCCCATAAGTTTGTGTGCGTTGTGTATTCGTTTTTCATTCAATTCTAGAAAGTCTTCAGTTATTTTCTTGACTCACTTTTCATTCAGAAGAGAGTGGTTCAGGTTCCACAAGTCTGTAAGGTTTTTGTTGTTTTGGTTCAATTAGCCAGCTTTAATTCATGGTGGGCAGATAGGGTACAGGATGTCACATTTATATTTTGCTGTATTTGTTTTGGTTTGCTATGTCTGAGTATATCATTAACTTTGGAGAAAGTTCCACAAGGTGCTGAGAAGAATGTATATCCTTTTGTGCTTGGATGAAGTGTCTGTGAATATGTTAAGTTTATAACTCCAGTCAGCTCCAGTGTTTCTCTTTTTAGTTTTTGTCTGAATGACCTGTCTTGTGATGAGAGTGGAGTATTGAATTCTTCCTCATCAGTGTGTGAAGGTCAGTGTGTGACTTAAGCTGTGGTAGGATTTCTTTTACATACTTGGATACCCTCGTGTTTGGGGCATAAATGTTAAAAACTGAAGTGTCCTCTTGGTGGATTTTCTCTTCAATGACCATATAGTGTCCCCGTCCTTTCTGGTTAGTTTTGGTTTGAAGTCTATTCTATAGATATTACAATGATTATATCAGCTTGTTGCTTAGGTTTATTTACTTGGGATAGCTTTTTCCAATTCTTTGCCCTGAAGTGATATGTGTTTTTATGTTAAGATCTGTTTCTTGGGTGCAGCAAAATGGTGGATTCTGTTTCTGTGTCCACTCTGTTAGTTCGTGTCTTTCAGTTGGGGAATTGAGACCATTAATGTGGAGAGTTATTAATGTTTAGTGATTGTTGATTTCTGTAATTTGCTGTTGGTGGTGGTGTGTGTGTACATGTGTGTGCACACGTATGTGCATGTGTGCGTGTGTGTGTGTGTGTGTGTGTGTGTGTGTGTAGAGAGAGGATATGTCTCTGTTTTTGTGTGTGTCCGTGTGCACATTTTTCTTCCCCCTCTGTCTCTCTCTTAGTGTATATTTGTGTGTGAGCACGTGTGCATGTGTGTGAGTGTGTATGTGTGTGTATGTATGTGTGTGTGTGTATGTGTGTGTGTACGTGTGCTTCTGGGATGGTTTATTCCCTATGTTTTCATCAGTTTAGTTAACCTCTTTATCTTTAGATTGGAGTTTACTTTCTAGCACCTTCTATATAGCTGTACTTGTAGGTGGATATTGCTTAAATTTGTTTTTTTCATGAAATAAAATTTCCCTTTTTTAAGTTAGGGAAATTGTCTTCTATGATTTTATTGAAAATATGCTCTGTGCTTTAGACCTGTGTTTCTTCAGCTTTGTTGGAGTATTCAGGGCCGGCTGTGGTAGGGTTGCTGGGCTCTGGTGGAGACATATTGTCCTGACTGTTATTGATTATGTTTTTGTGTCAGCATTTGGGCATCTGCAGTTGCTAAGATTGTTATTCTAGGTGCTGATACCTGATCTTGTCATTGTTGGGTGGGTATTCTGTTCCTTGGTTTCTGTTTCCTTTCTGGTTTTTAGGAGAGTGTGGTAGCCATGTGTGGGCACTGAGGGTTCAGGTAATATGTGTCTTTGAGTGTTGGGAGTTGATATTTAGGAAATGGGATGAGCTAGGAAGGTGGAGGATGTTCACAGGAGAGAGGAACAGAGGGTGCTCCACCGGGATCTGCTTATGTAGTCCTCTGGGAATGGGGGCCGAGAGTGAGAAGGAGCTGGAGCTACAGAGCTGGGGATGAGCCCGGGGGATTGGTTCTGGAAGAATGGAGGGAGAGGAGAAGATTTTCTGTTCATCTACCTGCTTCCCTGCCCAGGGTGACCTGTGGGTTCCCAGAGCGTGCCTGATGGTGTTGGGGGCAGGAATGAAGCAATGAGTTGGAGGAAGAAGGTTAAAAGGGAAAGATCTGTGGGATCCTCTAGAGATTGGGGGCTGTCATGGGTTTTCTGCTGCCAAACTGGGTATGAGACTGGGGGATTGTGCTCGGAGGAGCAAAGGGAGAGAAGGTCAGCAGTGAACCTTCCTGCTTTCCTGGCCACACCTATGTTCTAAGCTGTTGGCACAGACATGCAGCCAGTGGCCAAGGCTTACAATTTAATAGATTACTAGCATTTAAATAAATAATCTATTTGATGTTATTAATTAACAATATTAAAAACTATTGCTAAAAATACAAATAAATAGGACATTGGTTTATAAATACCATGCCTATGGACTGGGGAGACTGGCCAGTGATTGAGAGCCCTTTCTGCTCTGGTACCCATGACCAGCCTGTGGCTCACTGCTTGTACTCCAGATCTAGGGGACCCGACACTCTTTCCTGGCCTCCACATGTACTTGTGTGCATATACCTTCTCCCACACTCACATATCCATAATTTTAAAGATAAAATAAGTATTTTAAGAAACACTAAGAAATCTCATGCCAAAATTATCTTGGAAATCCCAAGAGAAGAACATTTCTTTGAAAAGCCATCTCCATTGGCTAAGCTCTCCTATCACTGAACTGAGGTACCAACGCCAGTGGAAAAATAATGTTATGGGCCAATGTACAAATGCACAAATCAGTCTTCTGTTTATTCCTTTAAAGTATTTTATTTCCATTTATGCCTACTTGCGTGTGCATGTTATTGTGGTTACACGTATGTGGGTGCTTCTGTGTGGATGCAAGAAGAGGGAATTTCTGGAACTAAAGACAGTTCTTGGCCACCCCATGTGGGTGCTGGGAATCAAACCTGTGTCCTCTGCAAGAGCAGCCAGTGCTCCTAACAGCTGGACCATTTCTCTGGCCCCTCTTTCTAGTTTTCTTAAATTAGAACCAAGGGTCCATGACCAATAAAAAGGGAAAATGCTGAGGAGACTGACTTCTGTCAGCTCACAGTCCCAAAAGCCCCAAAGCATCCAAAGTAGCATCTCTAGCTAGAGACCGGATGCCCAAATATGAGCCTATGGGATGCATTTCCCATTTAAACTGTAACAGGACAAGTCCATTCATGTAATATGTTCAAAATAGGCACATCCATAGACACTGAGTCTGGGTACAGAGGGGCCAGGGTGACTACTAATGAGTATCAAGTGTCTTTTTAGACAGCAAGAGTGCTCTAGATTAGATAGAAGTAAGCTTTGTGCACATTTGAGACTATCTTAAAAACCATGAATTTTAGTTTTAAAAGATAATGATTATTGGTTGGAATGATAGTGTGTACTTCTAATCCTAGAATTCAGGAGGCAGAGGCAGGTGGATCTTTGTGAGTATGAGGCCAGCCTGATCTACATAATGAGCTTCAGGCCAGTCAAGGTTACACAGTGAGAGTATATTTTTAAAAAATATAAAAACAAAAAGAAAGAACAAAAAGAAAATCTTGTGGGATGGAAATCTCCTTGGAGTTGTACCAAGAACAAATATGTAGGTGTTGAGAAAGATATTCAGGGAAATCCCTTTCCACAAGCACTGTGGAAAAGATGCTCAGTGCGATCTAAAAATGACCCAGAAATGAACAGGGTCTTCATAACACTGACCTCTGGACCTCTGGTTGCTTCAACATTTTTTTGTTTCTCTGTTTAGGTTTTCACTCTACAGTAAAGCAAACTTCCAATCTATACGTTGTAAAAAATAGACCAAACAAACTTCCCAATGTCCTTGTCTGCAGGACACTGTGTCTGATGACAGCGTGGAAAGTGGTCAGTAAATCTATAGACATCGTTCCACATGCAGACATGGTTGGCAAAATAAAACTTCTGCCTAAAAGGTCACTTTGGAAAAAAGATTCAGTAAGCTAAGTAAAAACTGTGGACCCAAGGTATCTGCCAGAGCTTGTGTATGTTGAGGATGAAGGCCAGGGAAAAATGGGTCTTATGTTTAAAATAGATTTATAACAGACGGCGTCTGTCCCCGGTGTGCCCTTGGGGAAGAATTTAGAAGTTGAAAATTGAGGAAGGGAAAAGACAAAGGAACCAAAAGCCACAACCACGCTGAGGTCCTGGGTGTTAATATAAAGGTTTATTTTCAGTTTTTATTTCTGAATCTTGGTAGTGTGTAAAAGCTACAGAGAAGAATGTTCTAATTAAAGTGATTTTGATTAACTGGCATTTTATAAAAATTACTTGTCTTTCAGGACACCTGTCACATAATTACAAAGAGCAATGACAAATGAGAGTCATGCCTTTATTTGATCTTGGCAGAGGGACTCCGGAAGTATCAGGAACAGAATCCCCAAAGACCACCCTGGGTCACTGCTGAGATAAGAACCCTGTGTTTGTCTTCCTAGGCAGCCTTGGGGAGGTTCTGGGAACCAGACTCCTTCGAATTACCATCCTGTGGTTCTGAGGCCGATTAGTGAGGGTGTCAGGGTGACTTTACAGTCGGCGACTCTTGTTGTGAAGAATTAAAATGTAAATCTTATAGGGGAAATAGGAAATAGGTGCTCCAAAGACAAAAATAGTGTGGTCAGGATCTGTGGGATGCTCAAGGGTGGAATTGTACAAGAGATTCCCTGTATTTGAGCTCTGGAAACAATTCTATAGAGCATGTATGGTTTTATCCTGGTTTTTATTTTTGAGTACTCAATGAACACATTCTTTTCTTACCCTCCTCCAGCCACCAGCTCAGACAAGGAACCTATACCTTCCTCTCCAACTCAAACTCTGTATAGAATTCGGCACCATGAGCCTGGTGTCGCTAAGGCACAAAAGCCAAAGTAGCCTTGAGTGACCATGGCCCCTCTGAGGACAGTTTGGGTGCTGAAAGCAGAGCAGGGGTCTGGGAGCTCAGGTAGTGCCATGCACCATGGGGCACAGAAGACCTCTAGAGCTAGAGTAGAATTGTACTGATACTATTCTCATGTAAAGCTCATCTCTGGGTACCAGAGATTCTAGGGTAAGCTGATCCTTGCAAGGGGCTAGAGTTGGTGGAAATTTCCATGCTGTTCACATAAAAATGGGGAAAGGGGGCTACAGAGAGGCTTAGCAGTTAAGAGTACTTGCTCTTGAATCCCTTTCATGAATACTTCATGCATTAGGTGCACAGACAGACATACAGCATAAAACTTCCA
This sequence comes from Phyllotis vaccarum, assembly GCA_033318265.1. Classification (NCBI taxonomy): domain Eukaryota; kingdom Metazoa; phylum Chordata; class Mammalia; order Rodentia; family Cricetidae; genus Phyllotis; species Phyllotis vaccarum. The sequence goes on along the minus strand of JARWLC010000010.1, from coordinate 30,853,800 downwards.
TACACATAAAATAAAAAGAAATAAGTCTTTAGAAAAAAAAATGGAGGCAACCCCATATATGAGCCCAGATATAACCAGGAGCCACCATGTAGCCACAAACACATACAAAGAGGTCTTGCTAAGGTGTAAGAGCTGACATGTTTTCTGCAAACATTGCCTTCATTTGGCTCTCAGGGGCCTTCCTCTTTCTTTCTGCTTCCTCCCAGCTGCTGTGTCAACCCACTAGTGTGTGAGGTAACCAGGAGTACTCCTCATTTATCTGCATCCTAAGAACACCATCTTAATAGGGAAGAGGTTTTTCATTTGACCCTCTAATGATACTGTTTTGTGACTATTTAAGGCAACTCATGTAACTTTCCTGCACCTCAGTTCCCACGGCTGTGAAACTGATGACTACTCAAATATTTCCCAGGCTTGCTGAGTAAAGCAATTATAAAAATACTGAGGAGTATAAACACACACACACACACACACACACACACACACACACACACACACACACACACACACACAGAGAGAGAGAGATTGAGAGAGAGAGAGAGAAAGGATGGTTTGTCAGGCAGCTCTCCACACTTCAGAAACCTTTGTTGCTGAGAAAGAGGGTGGCCCCTTCTCTGAGTGACATGGGTGCTCCTGTATGGAGTTCCAAGGTGTGATCTCTTTGTAGCACTGACCTGTAGAGACGCACTATGTATAGGGTAGGCTGGCCTCACAAGAGTGACAGAAGTGTAGAAGAATCTCCTCCATGGGAGGGAGGGGAAGAGAGAGAGAGAGAGAGAGAGAGAGAGAGAGAGAGAGAGAGAGAGAGAGAGAGAGAGAGAGAGAGAGAGAGAGAGAGAATACAAGCAGGGCCTGAGCAGGGACTGAAAGTCAGGGCAGTCTCAGCATGGCTGCTGGTGGCATCGACTGCTAACTAGGGATTAAAATTTGGTTCTGCTTCAAGGTGAGGACAAGGTGCCTAATACTCTGTGGTATCCCAAGAGCCTGGTGAAATCAATTCTTGTAGTAACCATGCACACCTACGATATGAAGAGAGAGTTGTGTGGCCTGTGGTCTGGAGGCTCTAAGTCTGAGATCAGATGGCACTGGCTGCTATATCTCTGAAAAGAACTGCCTGGTGGTGTTGGTCACGTGTGATGGAGAAGCACAAAAGCAGATGGATGCCCCAAAGGAGGCAAGTGTATGTGTTGCAATGGACTCTGGTGGAAAATTCCTCACTTTGACTTGAATCCTTCCTGATCAAGGCTCACAGAGACTTGATCATCTGTGATGACCTGCAGTGAGCTGACCATCTTCAGTAGCCTCAGTGGACGAGCCAACTCCCATTACCCCAGGGAGCTGACTACTTTCCATGGACCATCTCCTTCCACGATGCCCAGTGACTTAATGACTTTCTGTTGGATCCTCCTCTGTTCTTCATGTTTCTATTTATTGACATTTTCATATATGAAACACATGATATATAGATCATTGACATTTTCATATATGTATATAATATCTTGATCATATTCACCTGTTACCCTCTCTTATCTCTGTCCCTCTCCCACTGGTCCTTGTCCACTTTCCAGACAGTTCTCGGCTGCTTTCTCAGCTTTTACTTTTCATCAGGGTTATTTACAGAGGCATGGACACCTTACCAGTGGCCACATCACTGAAGAGAATATCTCTCCTTTCCCCGGCAGCCATTACCTGTCTCTAGACCTTCAGGGAGTGGTAGCACCTCACTAGTCCTTCTCAGCTGCTTCCTCAGCTATGGGTAACTTTATAAATCCCCCAGGGAGGGCAGTCCTGTGAGCTCCTCTCCACCTCTAACAGGATGTCAATGGGTCCATGTGGGGATATTTTCAAATATAATAAAAACAGCCAGAGAGATCAGAGATCATCAGTCTAGCAGGATCAGACAGTGGTAACTCACACCTTTAATTCTAGCACAGGGAATACCCTGGGAGTAGGGACCTATGCCCTTAATCTTATCTGAGTTTGAGGTCAATTTAGTTTACAGAAGGAGTTCCAGGCTCCCAGGCAGGCAGTGATGGGGCCACGCCTTAACTGAGCGAAGAAAGTATTTAAGGCAGGCATAGAAAGACAGATCAGGCAGAAGAAGCCATGGCTCACACTGTTAGTCCGAGCACTTGGGAAGCAGAGACAAGAAAATCTCAGTGAGTTCAAAGCCAGCCTGGTCCTCAAAGCAAGTTCCAGGACAGCCAGGACTGTTCCACAGAAAACTGTCTGGAAAAAACAAAGACTGGAGGAGGTGGATCTGTCCTCTGATATCTCCGACTGTTTTTACTATATTTGAAAATATCCCCACAGGTCCAGTCTTGCCTTGTTCTTGTGTAAGTAAAAAGCAGCTGTGAGTTCAAGGTGCCATGGCCATATCATGCCCTGAAGAGTATTGCTCAGTGCTCCATCCGCCTTCCAGCCCTTCCATCGTTTCTGCTTTCTGTTGTGATGTGCCCGAACCTTGGAGGGGTGGTTTAGAAGTCTCATTTACAACTGATCATCCACAGTCACCTGTTCTCAGCACATTACCAGTTCAGAGTCTGTAATCATGGCTGATTAGATCCACCTCTTAAGACTCTACAGTCTTCTAGACCTCCACACTGGAGACAAAGCCCCGGTCTGTGAACTCTTGGCAATCAGACCACATCCAAACCCAGGATAGCATAAGACCAAGCAAACAAATTAAAGAATCAAAAAAAAAATGCATGCTTGTATATTAAATTTTATGTATAGCTTTTATTTCTTTTTATTCCAAATTTTATGCAGTTTATATATTTATACAATTACAAAAATAATTTTGAAGAATAATTAGATAAAAATAATTTAATAACCTGAAATAGGCATGTTAGTATAATCATGGCACTTTGGAAATCAGATAAAAAGATAAACTAAGGGTTGTAAAAATCAACATAAAAATATATAATATATGCTTATATATTATGTATATATTCTTACATATATAATGGCTGTGGTAATGTGGCAAACATTATAAAAGATAGATGTATTTATATTAATTATGATTAAAATGTTATAGAATATGACTATGAACACTAGAAGGTAATGTACAAAAATACTAAATTGGTTGTTGAATATTTGAAAACATTGTAAATTGTTTTATAATTTGGAAGCCTTTTAAAAACATTTTTATTGCTTTAAAACTTTGAGAGATAATAAAACAATGCATTTTTCAAGGACTCTTAAAGAGCAGAATAAAAAAATCTGAAATGAAATTCTTCCCATGGAATGCCTCTGGGCTGGAGCAATGGGGACCGCACTATCATAGGGAAAGAACTGGGGGCTGAAGACGAGGACCTGGAGGGACTCGAACTTATTTCTCTGACAAGGAACTGAGTTGGCAGAACACAGGGCTTCATGTGGTTCTCCAGATACATTTACTTTCTGTAATCCCCAAGCAGACTCTTGATGTGGGAGGTCTTTCTGTTTGCTGTGAATATTGTTCGTTAATAAAGCAACTGTCTTGGCCTATGGCAGGTATCTTAGAAGTAGGCTGGAAATTGGAGCATAGTTAGAGGAAGGAGGGCGGAGTCAGGGGAGACACCATCCAACTGCCCTAAAATTAACATGTAAAAACAACACAAGTAAACCACGGGCCACATGGCAGAACAGATTAATGGAAATGCGTTGAATTAAGATCCAGGAGCTAGCTAGCAATATGCCTGAGCCACAGGCCAAGCAGAATGTAATAATTAAAGCATCTGAGACATTTTGGGGGCCTAAGTGGTGGGCAGTTCCAAACCGTGGGACTAGTCCAGGCCAGAAACCGATTCGACAGACTCTGCTTTACATACACTGGGCTCAGGCAGGCTGGAGGACAGCTAAGCAGGTAGAGTGCGCGAGGCTCAGTCTTAGCTCTGCATAAACCATGTGTGATGCACTGGGGAGGCAGAGAGGCAAAAGACAAAAAGTTCATGGCCACATTTGGTTTCATAATGCCTTTGATTCTATTTGTGTGGCCTACAGACTTCAAAACCAGAAAACCACTGGCCTCGTGCTTTCTGGGGAATCAAATCACAGACCATTGCATGCACATATGGAAGTGACATATACACAACCCTTTTATTTTGTGTACTTAACATGAGCTTAAAGAAAAGCCAAACTACAAAATCCCAGGAGCCATACTTGTGAGCCTCATAGTCCCTGAGGCCAGACTGTTGAGCCAGGAGATGATGAGTCTCAGAGAAATGGAATCAGGAGGTCTTGGCTTTCAGCATCCCTTCTCTGGTTGAAAAAAGTGGGTTCCTAGTAAGGACCTGGAAACTTCCTGCTTTAACTCTGCACTGGCAGGAGAGCGCTTCCCACCATCTGCTAGGTAGCTGTGGACGGTGGGACTCAAGGCCAAGGTCATCATCTGAAGTGACTAGCTGTGTGCTCAGTGTTCACAGGCTTTGGTTTTGCTGCATTAAAAAAGAAACTCAAACTAGGACAACTCCACAGACACAGCTCCCTCAATATGAGGTGGAAAGAATCAGCAAGTATTTTTTTTTTTTCCCAAGCAGTGAAGACCTGAGCTCAGATCCTCAGCATCCATGTAACAGGTGCAGTCCGAGGACCATCCTTATAAAAGTCAGGAGCACCAGTGTGTACTGGAAACTTAGTGTTGTGACCATCCGTGTGAAAGCCAGGCGCATCCTTGTGAACTGTAAACTTAATGTGTGGTGTAGGCGTGGTGGTGGTGTAGAAACAGGACCCCCCAAAGCTTACTGGCTGGTCAGTCTAGCCAAAATGGTTTAGAGACCCTTGCTCAAGTAATACCGCCTCAACCACGCTCATTAAGTAACCCTAATTAAATGATGAAAGAAGGAAGGAGAGAGAGGGAGGGAGAGAGAGAGAGAGTGGAAGTTGCTGGAAAGGAGTTTGGCAGGAATGGAAGTGGAATAAGGGAGAAAAGGAGGATGAGAGCAGATGTGATCAAAGTGTGTGTATAGTTATATATTTCCACGGAATTACACACATGTATATGTGTACATAATTGTGAAAGAATAATAGAATAATTACAACAAAAGTAAGTGGAGAGTGATAAAGGTGAACACTTAGTCTCTGTGAGCCTCACCCCCCCCAACACACACAGACATACACAAACACAAGCAAACACACAGATACACACAGACACACACACAGATACACAGAATACACACACACACAAACATACAGACACACATACAAACACACAGACATACACACAAACACACACACAAACAGACACACAGACACACACACAAACAGACACACACACACACAGATACACAGAATACACACACACACATACAGACACACATACAAACACACAGACACACACACATACACTCAAACACACACAAACACACACACAAACAGACACACAGACACACACACACATGAACACACACACACACACAGACACACACACAAACACAGACACACACACACACGAACACACACAGACACACACACAAACACAGACACACAGACACACACACACAAACACACACAGACACACAAACACACACACACACACACACACACACACACACACACTCACACCTGAGAAAATGAAGTAACCCAGCTCAGGGTGATTCTTAGCCCTGACTTCTCCCAATCTCAGCTCTAACGAAGCCTCCTAAACCAATGGTCCATCCATGCTCTTCTCTAGCCATGTGGAGTGTCATTTGTGACTTTACTGTTGTTAACTGTGAGAACTCAAGAATTGAGTTGTACTCTTATGATCTTCACCCCAAACTATCAGAGTGCTATTTTAAAACATAATTTTGATTACTTAACTCTTATATTTGAACTTTGGGTTGCCTTCTTTATTGATACCAGGATATAATATAATTTTCTTTTTTTCTTTCATTAATTCTTTTTCTTTATTCTCTGTTTTTTGAGACAGAATTTTATGTAACCACGGCTGACCTTGAACCTCAAACTCACCATCTAGCTGAGGAAGATCATGAATTGCGTCCATCTCCCAAGCACTGGGATCCTAAGCAGGCACCACACCGGCAAGTCCAGGTTCCTTAGTCTGAGATGTAAGACGCTTCCATTCACCGTCTGCTTTTCTAACTTGGCTGAGTACTATGGTCATCTTCTCCTCAATACAGTCCTGCTCAAAGGTGCTTCTGCATGATCCTTCCTCTTTCCCTTCCCAGTTTTCCGTCTTAAGCAGTAGAAGCAACAAGACTTGGTTTGGGGATGCAGAGTAAAGGGGTTCAAGCTCCTGGTTCAACACAGATAAAAAGACCAAAAATCTGATGACCGAAATAGTAACCACTTTGATGACATTTGTTGATATTTTGTTGTCTTTTATGTAGGTAAGTGTGATGTCTGGGTTATGGGCATACTGTTACTCTCTTCTGGGATGAAACAAAGGATCAGAGAAGTCAAGAGTCAGGAGCACCAGTGTGTACTGTAAACTTAGTGTTTACACTCCCTCCCTCCCTCCCTCCCTCCCTCCCTCCCTCCCTCCCTCCTGTTCCCTTGTTTCTCTTTATTTCTCCGTCCCTCCTTCCTCTGTTCCTCCCCTCCTCTTCTGTCCCCTTCCCTCCTCTCCTCTCCTCTTTTGAGAAAGGCTTTCACAACCAGCTTAGACTAGTTTTGAACTCATGATTCTTTTGCCTTAGCCAAACCACATCCATATTTTTTTTCCAGGGCCATTTCACAGACCTCACCTGCAGTTTTAAGGATATTTCAAAGGCACAAAACTGTGCTGTGGGCCAAGAAGTAAGGGATGCTTGGTGCCGCTCACGTCGCTCTGACTTTGAATATTGCTTTTTTCTTTCCAATTCTGTTTTCCAAGCAAAGATAGAAACAACTGTAATTGTCTCAGCATACTCCCAACTCCCTGGATGGCCAAGGCTCCTGTGTCACTTGGTTGTGAGCACTTCTGTCTAGATGTTTCTCATGATGGTCTCTTGAATGGCGTTTTATGCCAGCTTCTTAACAGAGACTCCCTCCCCACATCATCATCCGTTCAGGGCTTCCTAGGATAGGGGTTGATTAAGGGAGGGGCTGATCTTCAGCACTCACACCATAACAGAGTGGAGAGTCCTTACCAGTGGCCATGCTGCCACCACTCAGTGATCTCGCCTCACCCCAGAGGGTGACCTGGTGAGGAAGCCATGGTCCTTCTCTGGAACTCACCATGTCATCGTCCTCCACTTCTCAACCTCCCCTTGTCTGATGTTGTCTGGGTCAATAGAACCCAGAAAGAGGACATGATGCTTTTCTGCCTGGTGCTCTCACAGCTTTTTTATTTTTATTTTCAAGACAACAGAGAAAGAAGGAAGGCAGAGAAAACTGGAGATGCTGACAACATTTGACAAATACTTTTTGACACAGTACCATAGATAAAATTCTGCTCTCAATCTCTTCATTGGCTGTTAGTATTTCCAGATGCCATTGCTTCATCTTTAAAACTGGACTTTTTAGTATTCGTCTGATAATATATTGCTCAAATTTCAACAGGATACAGGGCTGTGTTTCTTTGGTTATGGAAACCATTATGATTAGAAATAATGAGCTGGCCTCTTAGGGGAAAAGAGAGATGTGCTCTGGATCAAAGGTGACTTTAGTATTCTTGGAAGCCTCCTTTTGGTCTAGACAGACTCTCAGGTTACCTTTAAGGCCCACAGTGTATCTGAGGATGACCCTGAATTGATGATCTTTCCTCCCCCACTCCCCCAGTACTGGGATTATGGGTCTCCCATCCAGTTCATTTGGTCCCAAGGATTGAACCCCGGGCCTCATGTGAGGCAAACACTCTGTTGATGGAGTACCAGCGGCATCTTTCCATTGCTGTTAGGAGTAAGACTTTAGAGACATGATATAGATTAGACATACCTGTGTGTGTGTGAGAGGATATATGCACACGTACAGCTTCACAAGCCTGCTCACTCACCCATGGGGACCAGAGGTCACTGCTGGGTGTCTTCTATCATCCTCAACTGCTCTCCCCTTTAGTTTGGAGACAGGACCTCTAGTCTAGCTACTCAGCAAGGGCTCTGGAATCCGTCTTTCTCCATCCCTTAGTGTTGGGGTCACAGATGTGTGCCACCATTCCAGACCTTTTCATGAATTTTCAGGAGCCTTATGCCTGTACAAGAAGCACTTTACTTGGCCAGCTTTCCAACCTAAATCAGATACATTGGTCCTGTTTACAAGGGATAAAGGGCGTTTATGGTTATGGGCTCCCTGATAGTCGGATGCTGTTGGAAGGCCATCAATATATACTTGGTGTTTTCATGGCATTCATTATTAAATAGGTAACTCAGTACGAGTGCCATAAATATACACACAGCTTGGGGAAAATAATTGAAAAGATTCAGTTGGCTAGTTAAAAATTTTAGTTTACTGATCCGGTGGTGTTTTATACACTGGGCTCTGAATTCAGTGTAGATTTTGAATTAATACAACTCTTTATTTTGTTCACATGTAACATGGCAAGCAAGCTGGGATACAGCTTAGTTGATAGAGTATTTACCTAGAATGCAGAGGTCCTGAGTTTGATCCCCAGCACTGCATAAAGCCAAGATTACACACCAGTGATCTCAGTGCTTGGGAGATGGAGGCTGGTGCACTTACAGGCTGATGCACTTGGGAGGTGGAAGCTGGTGCACTTAGGAGGTGGAGGCTGGTGTAATTGTGGGTGGAGGCTGGTGCAAATGGGGGTGGAGGCAAGCAGATTTGTTCAAGGTCATATTCACGTACTTAGCAAGTTTGAGATCAGCCTGGGCTATCCGAGACTCTGCCTCTAAAAGTAAGAACATGAGGACTAGTGTTTCACAGCATACGGAGGCTTCCTCCTCACATTGTGCATTTGGGAGATGGATACTGACTTGTGTGCAGGAAGTACTCTGGATGCGGCCCCCATGTCAAGCACAGTGTGAAGGATCTGGCAGGTTTGAGCAGCTACTTGAATCTGGAGCTGTTTACCAAGGGCTGAGCTTTCATTTGGAGTGTTGATAACCATGTCTACCTGCTAAAGGTGCTGTAATCTCAGACAGTGCACTCAGTATTGATTCAAGGGAGCTATTCTTAGTATCCTTATGGCCTCCTACAGCATTTATGAGCAGAAACAGGGTGATTATGGAGAAAAGATGAGATTTCAGAAACAAAACCAGTCCCCACACCAAGGAATCACTTACCCTGTACTCATTGTCCTTTGGGGAGTCTTAAAAGCTGACCTCTTGATTTCATCATGCCCCCTTTCTCTGGGCCCCATAGTGTATTGTGTGACATGTTTATTGAACTGAATAATTTCACTTCAATCAACTTGAGAATTTTGTAACACCCTTTGCGCTACTGAAGATACTCTGGGGAATTTCAAAACTAGGATTAAGATTTCCTTTAAAACAATAACAAAAAAGAAAATAAATAATCTCTCTCTTCTTGACTTGGGCAGAGCCAAGATAACATTTGTGTAAAAGCTGGCTTTATACTTAGGCTGTAATAGAGTGCTGTTCCCTCACCCTCTCCCCGCCATCTTGGTCCTCCACCCCTGTCAATCCTCCCTAAATAACCACTGAAAATAGAAAAGCTGCAATTGGAGCTCAAACACTTGTCTTACTTCAGAGACAAGACCTTCTGGGAGGAAGATCAGGACCCGATTCAGCAATAACTAAGGCCGTGGGTCGTGAGATGTAGCTTGTGGGCTGGGCTGGGGAGGGTGGTTTGTGGAGATTCTGGACTTGGGGTGGAAAAATGATTGCAGTGTGTCCAACCCTCTTCACTCTCCTGTTGCCTTCCTTGAACTCATCCTTGATACTTCTAGCTTCCTTGTCTGATGTCTCTAAAGCATAACTACCAGCTCTCACACAGAGCTCAAAAGCCCTTACCTGACATGTGACCGACCCGTCAGGGCTTATTAGGCAAGTGTCACGCTCACCCCTACGCTGCCTTAATAACTTAAGAGCTGAGGAAATTCTTTCACCTGTTTTGATCCCAGTACCTCTGCTTGTGTTCTTTTGTTAAATAAATATTTGTGAGACTCTTACAGAAGCCAGGTATTGTGATAAATCTGGATGGTAAAGAGAAACAAAGAGACCAGTCCTCTGACTTTGTGAGAGTCGTGCTGTGGGGAAGACTCAGAAGAAACCAAAACCTGCGTCACGTGAATGAACACCGATGCGGGAGCATGGTAGTGAAGCCTTGAGAATGAGACTTCATTCTGGAGCCCAGAGGGAACAGCATGAAGGGAATCAGAGGGTGTCACCAGTGTTGGGCTGTGGGGCCTTGTAGCCATGGGCTTGCCAGACTCTGGCCTCCAACTGGAGAGAAGGAGAGGCCCACAGAAGAATGTAAAAGGAGGTTGGAAGACCAAGAGATGGCTTATGAAAATCTTCATGTTCCTGTCTGCTCACAAATTCTATTATTTTGTGTATTTTGGGTGTGTGTGTGTGTGTGTGTGTGTGTGTGTGTGTGTGTGTGTGAGTGTGAGTGTGAGTGTGTGTGTTTGAACGCCTATGTGTAGGCCAGAGATCAACCTGAGTTCAGCCTCAGGTGTTATTCAGTTTAGTTTTTTTGTTTTTTGTTTTTTGGTTTTTTTTTTGAGACAGCGTTTCTCCCTGGCCCAGAACTTGCCATTAGTTGGGCCCCACTGGCTGGTCACAGGGCTCTATAGATCTGCCTGTCCCTGCCTCTCCGGTGCCAAGATGTGAGCACATGCCACCATGCTTAGCATGTTTAAGGTGGGGTCAAAGTTAGTGCTCACTCACTGAGCTAGCTCTCCAGAGGCCACAATCTGACTGTCCCTTCCAAGTACTAAAGGCAAAGTCATCCATTTAGTATAAAAAAAAGTTTCCCCAGCTGAAAAGCCATCCTCCAATAAATACTCCTCTTTCTAGGAGCCCTTAGTCACCTGAAATGGTCTGTCATTGTGGGACATTCCCATAGAGACATTTCTTGACATCCCTCAAGGCTCACATCAGGATACATCCTTTGTTCCTTATTGACATCTGACAAATATCATTCCAGCCTGTCATTTTCCTGCCTACACGCTTGTCAGCTGACTGAAGCTCTCAGCCTTTGTGTGTGGCAAAACTATCGTGTTTCTTCGAGCGTGTTTCCTCAAGTGCTGCTAGAGAACGTTTCCAGCTCTTTGTCAAGAAGAAAGGATGTAACACTCTGTGTTCTGTGTCTCTCATAGAGATAAAACTGCACTCCACCAATCACAGCGTCCATGGGCATCCTAAGCCCTTTAGGCTTGAGAATTTTAGGGTCCTGTGAGACTCATGGAGGCCCACATGTCAGGAACAGAACCACAAGGTCTGCTTTGGACTGATGGCACCTGAGCAAAGGATCAAGTTCAAGACTCAGTTTCTCACAAGAATTTACATCATTTCTTCCTCATCACTTCATTTAGATGGCAGTAAATAGCAGCTCGGGTATGGTTTCTGTTTCTTTAGTTTGATGTGAGGAAGAGAAAAGGAAAGGCTTGTAAAAAGATTTCACATGGACCTGTGGTGGGGAAAGAGCTTGAGGATTCAGAATCACCTCTTTTTACTCCCATTTGCCCAGAGAAAAAGAGAGAGCTATCTCTCCTCTCACCTCCCCTTGCTCACACCCTCCCCCCAAAAAGGAGAAAAAGTCTAAATTTTTAAAACATTTTAGATGTTCAGACTTTCTCACAAAAAAGGCATCATGAGTGAGCCAGTAAAATGTGGCAAATCCAGCCACATACCAAATTAAAGATAATGTTTTCCTTTATTTTATTTTATTGAGATAAGGTCTTCTGTACCTCAGGCTTCCACATCACTATGTATTCAGAATGATTTTACACTTCTCATTTTCCTTCATCCACCCCCCACCCCCTGAGTATTGGGTACCATCAGTCCTGGTTTGAGAGGTACTGGGAATTCTGGGAGTTGAATCCGGGGCTAAGCAAGTACTCTCCTAATGAAGCCGCATCCCCAGCCCAATGTAGTTCTCTGACTTGTTGGCAGTTTGAGGAGGAAATGCGAAAGCAGCCTACATGGCTTCCTGAGGAACTGCCTTTTAAAGCTTGATGAAACCTCTGATGACCATGGGAAAGTTGGCTGCAGAGCTTTCTTGGCCTGGACAGTTTGAATGGCAGGGGCCAATGACTAGGTCAGGAACCAGTTGGGTATCTCCCGAGAGCAGTTATCCACTCTGTAGGGAGGAGCCTTGCCAATGGGCCCTTGCTATCTGTACTGCTGTTTGGTCTGTAAACCCGACACTCAGTTTTCCCCTGCGGAATCACATCCGGCTGTGGGTCATCTAAAAAATTTCAGTCTCCTCAGACTTATCTGTTAGTTTTCTTTTTTCCCCTTCTTCCAGAATGTTGAGTTGTCCTAGTAAAGTCCTAAAATCATTGTCCTTGAACCTGTAAGGACCTTGTTAACTGTGTGATACAGAGTAAACCAAACATTTGTGTAGTGTCTGTCTGCCTGAGATAAAGCTGTTCTTCCAGTTAAGGTCCCGGAAGACATCAATGGCCTCCTTGTGTTTTAGACGGTTCAAGTATCCAAGTGAGGGAAGATGGGTTGTGTGTGGAAGGGTGGAGGGGGGGATACAAGAGAGGGGGAGACCAGGAGAAAAGGGGAGAAAAGAGAAGGAGAAGAGAGGGAAGAGAAGGGGAGAAACAAAGGAGAAAGGGGAAGGGAAGAAGGGAGGAGAGAGGAAAATCTAGATACACAGAGAATCTCAATTTCCTGAAGTTTTTAAAAAATCTCGATGAAAAAGTGGGTGTACCTGGGCAAATACGTTTTTTGTTTTTGTTTTTTAAGACAATGTCTGACGTAGCCTAGGCTACTCTTAAACTCCTTATATAGCCAAGGTTGGCCTTGGACTCCTGATCCTCCTCATGGGTCTGCAGGACAGGAAGTATAAGCTACCCCACCTGGTGGAGAAGCAGTGTTCTGAAGAAAAGAGTATTCCTCAGCTGTAGCAGACCAAAAACTCCTTTTTTAAAATATATATAATTTACATTTTTTTCCTGTACCCACGACTGCTTTCCTTCCTACCCATTCTCCCAATTCTCCCCCAGCTTCTTCCCAGAGAGGGCAAAGAATCCCAAGGAGAGTCAATTAGGTCTGGCATATCTAGTTGAGGAAGGACCAAGTCCCTCCCCCAAGTATCAAGGCTGAGAAAGGTGTTTTCCTGCTAGGTATGGGCTTCGAGGAAGAGCCAGTTTACAGACCCAGGATAGACTCTGGCCCAATTGCAAGAGTCCCCACAAACTGCCCCCACCTTTTGACTGTCATCTATATTCAAGGAGGTCCGGATCTGTTCTATGAAGGCTCATCTGCTGTCATTTCAGAGTCTGCGAGCTCCCAACAGCACCAAACAGCTTACTCCATGGGTCTCCCCATCATGCTCCCAGTCCCTTTACTCATGCAATCTCTCCTCCCTCTCTCCAGCTGGACCAGTAGCTCAACCAGGGTTTAGCTATGGATCTCTGTATCTACCTCCATCAGCTGCTGAATGACGGTTCCATAATGACAATTAGGGTGGTCATTCATATGATAATAGAGGAAGGCCAGTTTAGGCTCCCTCTTCACTACTGCATGAAGTCTTATCTGGGGCTCATCTTCTGGGTTCTTGGGGTTTTCCCTAGCACCAGGTTTCTCTCTAACCCCACAATGGCTCCCTCTATCAGGATACCCACGTCTTTGTTTTCCCTCTGTTGCTGCCCGCCCCCCATGTTCTCTTCTCACCTCCCCTTGCTCACCTCCCCAATGATTGCAATTTTCTCAGGAGATCTTTTCTATTTCCTCTTCCCTGGGGTAATCTATGGATGTCCCTTTTAACTTTCTCCTGTTAACTTGCCTGCTGGGGGTGGTGGTGGTGGGTTGTCGAATGTAGCCTGGTTATTCTTTCCTTTACATCTAAAATCCACTTGTGAGTGAGTACATATCGTGTCTATCTTTCTGAGTCTGTGTTACCTCACTCTGGATGATACTCTCCAGATCCATCTATTTGCCTCCAAGTTCCAGAATGTCATATTTTTTTCTGCGGAGTAGTACTCCACTGTGTAAATGTACAACATTTTTTAATCCATTCTTCAGCTGAGGAGCATCTAGGTTGTTTCCAGGTTCTTGTTATTATGAATAATGCTGCTATGAACAGAGTTGAGCTAATGCCTTTGGGGTAAGACTGTGCATTCTTTGGGTATATGCCCAATAGTAGTATTGCTGTATCCTTGGGGAGATTAATTCTCAGTTTTCTGAGGACCCACCAGTGGCAGTGGGTTTTCTTGGGTTCTGGGTGGCCAGAGACCCAGACCCTGCCATGCCAGATCTCTTAGCCGCCCAGCCGCTTAGGCCCCCAGAAATGACTCAGATGCTTATATTAACTTTATGCTGTTTGGTCTATGGCTCAGACACATTGCTAGCTAGCTCTTACATCTTAAATCAACCAATTTCTATTAATCTGTATGCCACATGGCCCGTGGCTCACCTGTGTTCCTTACATGTTGCTCCTTTGGGCTTCAGCTCCGTCTGCCTGACTCCGCCCTGATTCTCCTACTTATGCTCTGATTTCTCCTCCTACTTCTTCTATGGTGCCTGTCATGGGCCAAAACAGCTCCTTTATTTAAAGATTGAGATTCACAGCATACAGAAAGGCATTCCCACATCAGAAAAGAGATGAAATATTTTCTTATTTGCAAGTAGAAAAGCTCTGTTATAGCTTGCAGTCAGGGATGGTGATGCCCCCCTGAAGTTATATTATTGAACATGATTTGGAGGGGGGGCAATCCTAGGTTTTTTGTTTTTCCATATGAAGTTGAGTATTTTTCTTTCCAGGACTGTGAGGAATTGTGTTGTGATTTTTATGGGGATTGCATTGAATCTGTAGATTGCTTTTGGTACAATTGCCGTTTTTACTATGTTGATCCTACCTATCCAGGAGCATTGGAGATCTTCCCATTTTCTTCAGTTTCTTTCTTCAGTGACTTAAAGTTCTTGTCATACAGGTCTATTACTTCTTTCGTTGGAGTTACGCCAAGGTATTTAATGCTATTTGCAGCCATTATAAAGGGTGATGTTTCCCTTGTTTCTTTTTCAGTTCTTTTATCCTTAGTGTATTGGAGAGCTATTGATTTTTTTGAGTTAATCTTGTACCCTGCTGTATTGCTGAAGGTATTTATCAGCTGTGGAGTTCCCAGGTAGAGTTTTTGGGATCACTTATGTATACGATCATATCATCTGCAAATAGAGATAGTTTGACTTCTTCCTTTCCTATTTGTATCCCCTTAATCTCCTTTTGTTCTCTTATTGCTTTAGCTAAAATATTTGAGAACTATAATGAATAGATAAGGAAAGAGAGGACAGCCTTGTCTTGTTCCTGACTTTAGTGAGATTGCTTTGAATTTCTCTCCATTTAGTTTGCTTTTGGCTGTTGGTTTGCTGTATTTTGCCTTCATTATGTTTAGATATTTCCCCCTGTATTTCTGACTGTCCCAGTACTTTTATCATGAAGGAGTGATGGATTTTTTTCAAGGGCTTTTTTGGCATCTAATGAGATGATCATGTGGTTTTTTCTTTTAGTTTGTTTATATGATGAATGACATTCACAGTTTTTTGTATCCCTGCATCTCTGGAATGAAGCCTATTTGATCATGGTGAATGATTGTTTTGATATATTTTTTAATTCGGTTGGCCAGTATTTTATTGAATATTTTTGTATCAATGTTCATGAGGGAGATTGGTCTGTAATTCTTCCTTTGCTGCATCTTTGTGTGACTTGGGAATCAGGGTGACTGTAGCCTCATAGAAAAAGTTTGGTAATGTTCCTTCTGTTTCTATTGTGTGCAATATTAGAAACTCTAATCTGAGGAGTATTGGTATTCTTCTTTGAAAATCTTCTAAAATTCTGCACTGAAACCGTCTTCTCACAAAAACTTCTTTCAAGGAAAGTATTTGGGTTGGCAGCCTTTTGAAACAAAAAGCTTTTCCTAATGAAGCTGCCTTCTGACTGTACTTGTTTTACTTTTAAGTATAGTATATTGGTTGAGTTTTCTAAATAATTAATAGAAAGAAATTTCAATTTGTTTTGGCTGTGTGTATGTGTTCCTGTGTACAGGACTGTGCATGTGTTTACAGGTCCTGTGCAATGTGTGTACGGCCTGCGGAGGCCTGAAGTCATCCCTCAATTGTTACCATCCCCCTCAGTTTTTGAGACATTAGCCCGTAGCTCACAGAGCAGGCTCAGCTGGCTGACCAGTGTCCCCTGGTTCCTACCAATTACTTCTCTTAAGTGCTCAGTTACACTTGTACACAACCATGAAAGCCTTCTTTAGCTTTATTTCTTAAAGTGGGTGCCTGGAGAGCACACTCACGTTACTACGGAGGTATCACACCAGCCCAGACTCCAGTTTGTAATATGTGGAAAATTAGAGAAATGACCAGACCTATTTTTCCAAATGTCACAATTCTTCAAAGCTTCTGTACACGTTGAGTTTTGTTCTACACTTCTTCAATGAACTCAACACCATCAAAGCCTACAAAGCAAATTTGAGGCACACCTAAATTTCACAAAATCCTATTTCAAAATTCAAAAACCCTACCAAAATCCCCTAAATACTCCAAACAAACCAACACACCCCTAACCAATCAACAAAAATGAGACAGAACAAGCAAACCAATCAACCAAAACAATAACAACCCCCCCCAAAAAAAACCAAATAAAACTTTTCTGTCAGAATCCCTCAGGTCATTCTGTAAACTACTATTAAACCCACAACTTACTGGGAGGGTTTAAATGCTTTGGAGGCAAAAGACACATTTTATGAAAAACTCTTACATTAAAGGGCACAACTATCACCATAAAGTGATTGTAAACATGGGCATTTACCGCTTGAGACATTACGGGTTTCTGTATCTATCTCTTCATTTCTAACTGGATATTCTGTATAAACGTGTGTTTGTGGGTGTACACGTGTGTTTAAGAGAGGTAAGGGCAAATGGCTGGATGGAATTTGATAAAGTTATGGTAAGGTCAAATGTAATTTGTTTTACTTGAAATAATAATAATAATAATAAACCAACTGGACAGCCTGAAAGGAAAAAATTGCTCCCCAATTACTTTCTTATATTTGTAAAAACAAACAAACAAACAAGCCCCAAACACCTGACAAGCAGCCCAGGGAAAGAGCTCTGGATGTCAGAGGCTGAGGGTGGACAGTTAGCACATCTTGCTGGGTAAGGCATGGTTGGAGGGGTGGGAGGCAGATGCTCACATTGAATTTATAACCAGGAAGCAGAGAGGGGAGGGTGTCGGTGATCAGCCTGCTTTCTGCTTTCTATTCTGTCCAGGTCTCTGTCCATGGGATGCTTTTGCTTACAAGGTACATCTTGCCTTCTAACTAGCCTAATCTAGAAACTCCCTCACTGACATGCATGATTGTAGATCACATCAAGTTGATAGTCAATAAAAACCATTGGAACTCCATTATTGAAGTGCCCAGAAAGTTAATTGTCTGCTAGACTGTTGAGTTTTCTTATCAACTTGACAAAGCTGTGAGTTTTTTGAGAAACAGCAACTACAGTGAGAATTGCCCCAGTAGACAGCCTGTAGGCAAGCCTGTCAGGATCTTCTAGGTTAATGTGAGTGGTGACCTGGTCAGGTGCTTCTGAGGTCCTGAGTAGTGTAAGAAAAACAGGCTGAGCAAGCCATGGTCTCTGCTTCAGCTCCTGTCTTCTGACTCCTGCCTTGACTGCCCTCAGGGGTGGAATGTGACCTGAGAGTTTTCAGCTGAAATAAACTTCTCTCCCCAAGTTGCTTCTAGTCATGGTGTTTGTCTCAGAGATGGAGACCGCAACCAGGACAGCTGTTATTTGCAAATCTAAGATGACATGAATCTTAAGAGCTACTCAGACCCTTGAGCAACTTTTGGGGCCATGCCCCTGGGGAATCTGTGATTTAAAGGCAAGCCCCAGTTTCTGTCCCGATCCCTGTTTTCAATGCTTGGTGGACAGAGTCACGCGGACTCTACAATGTATGCCGATGATCTGCTGATATGTATTGAATTGCAAACTCATTCTAGTGTGGTCAACATTTTACCCAAATATTTCATCAATAATTCGAATGGCTGATCTTGATCATCAATTTGACTGGTTTTTTAATCAACTAAGAGGCATGCCTTTGCATGAGTCCATGAAGGCATTTAAAAAAATGACTAACAGATGGGAGAAAACCCCCTGATGCAGTGGGTAGCACCTTCCTGTGGTAGCCTAGATATGAAGAGGCCTGAGCAGAAAACAATGCTACTTTTGTCTCCCTGCCTACACTCCCTGCTGAGGAGTGAATCCACCTTGGTGCTGCTGCTGCTGCTGCTGCTGCTGTTGCTACCACTGTCCTTCATTGACAGTAGAGTACACAATCTTGGCCTTCTAATATGAGCTGAAGACCACAAGTTCTCCAAGATTCCTCTGACACTCTCAGCACCAGAGTGAACTGCTTTGGCATCTAACCTCAAGGGCTGAGATCTACCAAGGGCTCTAGTTCTCCAGTATGCAGTCCCTTGGACTACTTAGCCTGCATTGTGCTATCCAGTCTAATAAACAAGCTTTTGTAACATACAACCATTCTACATATGGCTTCTCTAGACTAGAGGATCCTAATACAGGTATATAATAACTCAGTTAATAATATTTTAAAAAACGCCCAATGACTGGCAGGGTTCAAGATATATCTATCTCATATGTCGGAGTTCTTGCCTGGCATGCACAGAGCCCTGAGTTTGACCCAACACTGCATGAACTGGATGTATCGGTACATACCTGCAATTATGACACTCAGGAGGATCAGAAGTTGAAGGTCATCTTTGGCTGAATAGTGAGTGACTTTGAGGTTAGCTTAGGTTACATGAAACCCTGTTTCAAAAAAAAAAAAAAAACAGAACAGCAAAACAATGAATGGCAGAGAGTTTGCAAATCTGAGTAATTAAGATCTAATTCTACTCAGTGTAGGTGAAGGGTTTCTTTTGTATTTCAGAAGGATCAAAGAAATAACTGAGTGTGAAGCAGAAAGGCTGGCAATGGCCGCCATGGCTCGTCAGGCTTGGGTGGGAACATCATGGACTTAGTGCCCTTCTGATCCCTCTTGTTTGCAGCATTCCATGTTCTGAGACCTCAGACTGTAACGCTCAGGCCCTTTGAGATCTCAACGCTCTGTAACGCTCAGGAACACCCCCTCCACACACACACAACTTTCCCACAGTGTATCAGGACAATTGAAAATGGCCAGTGCTCTGCACCTAAGGAAACTCCGACCGCAGGAGAAAAAGGAAGCAAGTGATAGAATGAGAGGGAGCCGAAAGGCTTCTGGTAGTTAGAGGTCAAAAGTGTTTGACTTTCAACATTGAGCGCTCTTCTCCCCGCTTATACTGTGTGTGTATGTGTGTGTGTGTATGTCTATGTGCATGGTGAGTGTGTGTATGTGTGTATATGTATGTTTGCATATGTGTGTGTACTTGTGTGTGCATGTGTGTCTGTGTGTGCTTGTGCATGCCTTGCAGTGAGTGCAGAAGTCTGAAGACAACTTGTAGGAGTCAGTTCTCTCTATCATGTAGATCCTGGAGACGGAACTTGAATTGCTGGGCAGTGGCCTTTCTCTGCTGAGTATCTTGATGGCCTGGCAGCCACTCATTTTCCAGTGAGCTCTATAGAAGCTTCTCCAGTTTACTGACTATTTACCACCCCTGCCTTCTTCTCCCCTCTGTCTACATCTCCCTCTCTTGCCACCTTCCCTCACTAACCCACCAGGACCCACTGTTTGTCCCATGGACGCTCAGGTTGTTCTTAGACCCCTGCCTTCCCCACTGTGGCCCAGAGCACTTGGCCTCATGCTTTCCACTCGGTACTGAGCTAGTCATTGACCCATATTGGTGACAGCCTGGTGGAGACACTTATATACATCCTTGTATACATTGTATCTATCCAATTGGATTAGAGCTCTTAAGAGCAAGCCCTGCTTTATCTTTTGTTTTGGATTTTGCTATTCTTCGAAACTGCATCTTACATGAAAAGCTTAGTCCATCAAAATGTCCTTCTTCCGTTTCTCCTCAGAAGCAGCTTATTCAAAGGCCTATTCAAGACTAATTTTCTTCTCTTCTTTACTTTTGTTCAGTTTGGAGTTTTGAGCTCTGTTCAGACGTCTCTATGATTCCGAAACTGTGTGTGACAGCAGGCTGTAACTGCAGGCACTTGGAGTTTGCAGAGTGCTTTCCAGCCTCGCCCCAGCTGCTTGTGCACTGTATTATGGCACACCCTGCTTATCTCCTGAGTTTCCAGAAAGATAAAGGGGCCTAAGGTGTAATAGTGTATACTAATGCTCCCCTAGTCTCAGGTGAAATATGCGGTCCATATTTCCCTTCTAATTTTACAGGAAAGGATTATCTTAGAGCGATCCCCAAGCTAATGCTCTGTAGGATGGTGAAAGCATTGTGTGTGTGTGTGGTTTTCATTTGCCCCCATGCACACTACTTTCAGATTCACTCAGTGGAAACCACCCTGGGCAGACGTTAAAGCCAATCTCTTCTTCCTGGAGCTCTGGAAACTAGGTGGCTGGCTGTTCCTCTATTCTATATGTTGAGACATGGTTTTATGCTGCGGATGGAGGGGTAGAGCACTTGCAAAGCCCGAGTGAGACCCTGGCCTAGATCCCCATCAAGCAAACAAAACAAAGTAACCAGAAAAAAAAAAACTAACAGAAAATGTGTTTAGAAGGAGGAGCTGTCTGTTCATTAAGGTTGGACATCCCTGTCTTGGAAACTGCTCACCATGCCTGTTCAACAATTTATATGGACCAGGTAGAACTGAATCACTGAAGAAGCTACAAATCGGTTCATTCAAATGTGACTTAAAAGATAAGTTTTCTTATTTGAAGTGGCTGATCTCAAGATTTTTTGGGACAAGATTTTTTGCCTACTTGAGGTAAATGAGGTCACAGTAATGCTTGGCATTTGTAAGGAAGAAAAGGTAAGGAAGACACTTTAATCTTTTCTCATGTCTGCATGTAGCCAAGTCTTTAGAAATATAGTCTTTGGTCATTGTTAATACATCAATTAATGTTGAAATCATTTTGTCATCTTAATACTGATTTATTTTAATGAACTAGAATCTTTTTATTCTGCTATATGACTAAAGGCCTATTAAATCAGAGAGACCTTTCCTGCCTCAGGAGACACAAAACCAAATAAAAAAGTCACTTTGGGAAATGATGCCCTAAGGCAAGGAGCCACATAACCACAGACGATCTATAAGGCAGAACTGCTCCTCTGGAAACTCTGCCTTAAAACTCCACCTCAGCCCCGCTCCTCCCACTATAAACCCCGCCCCCGGCCCCGCCCCCTCAGAAAGGCCAATTCAAGGCTCCTCTCTTGAAGCTCAAGACTGCACCGACAGAGTATTTAAGCTCTGTTCTCTATACTTGCCATGTCATTTCTCCCCACCACACACACACCTCTGGGGGGGGGGGTGGCTGAAGAGTCACCCAAGAGCATTTGGCCCAATAAGCCTGGTCTTTTTAATTCGGCTTGATCTGGCTTACTGCATCAGTGGAGAAGCCTATTATTGGAGTACCAAAAAGCCTATGATCCAAAAATGCCTCTCAAGAACCACAGAATGGAACTACAGAACAGAGCCACAGAACAACGCCACGGAATGGAATCACAGAGCATGCAATGGAGCCATGAAACCGTCACAGACCAATAGCTTAGAACTTAGAGGCACATATTGCCCGTCATTTCCACAGCTGCAAGTTCATTTCCTCTTTAATTCACTCTGTAACCTTCTGGAAAAGTCTTGACATGAAAAACATTTTTCTGTTCGCTGGACATAGTATGCGCCCCTTAATCCCAGCACTAGGGAAATGGAGGCAGAAAGAGCTGTAGTACAAGGCCAGCCTCGGCTACACAGTGAATTTGAGGCCATGACAGGTTATGTGAGATGCTGTCTCAGAAACAAAAACCAAAGCAACCAAACAGAACAACAAAACAAACGAGCAAACAGAAGTGATGCTTTTCTTTCTCAGAGTGAGCCTTTGCACTGTGAGTGAGGAGTGTGTGCACCCATGGCAGGCTGCTAAGTTCCTGGGCACCAACACCTGGCATGTTCACCTCCTTGCTTTAGTGTGTAAAATTGCTGCACCTCAGAAAGGCCCAGGGTTAGTATCAATTGGTTGGGTTTCAACATCAATAGTAGAAAATAATGGGAGGTATCTATCAGATGCAGTCTATGGAAGAAGCTTTTAAAACTGATGATAAGCCACACTTGGTAGCATAAGCCTTTAATCTCAGCATTCTGGAGGCATAGGTAGAAGTAGGTGGACCTCTGTGAGTTTGAGGCCAGCCTGGTCTACAGAGAGAGTTCCAGGACAGCCTGGGCTACATAGTGAGACTCTGTCTTGAAAAAATAAAAATAAACACCCTAATAGGCGCTAACCAGGCATTCCAGCACTGGAGAGGTGGAGGCAGAAGCAGTTGGAGGCTAGCTTTGGCATCACAGTGAACTCAAGGGCAGCCTGGGCTGCATGAAACTTTCTCAAAAAACAAAAACAAATGAACAATAAACCACCCCCCAAAACAAAACAAAGGAAAACAAAAATTTCCAAGCATAGTGGTCAGCATGCCTTTAGTGAAAGTGCCTGGGAAGCAGAGGCAGAAGCAGGAAGATCCATGCAAGCTGGAGGCCAGCAGTGTATATGTGACCTCCAGATCAGCCAAAACTACAGAGACAACAGTATAGCCCCAAACAATAACAGCAATACTCTCTCTCTCATACACACACACACACACACACACACACACACACACACACACACACACACATACACACATCCACACTGATTCAAATTTCACATTAAATTATTAAAGTTGAATGTAAGGGTTGAGGTGGTAGCTCTGTGGCCAAAAGCACTTGCCACACGAGCCTGAAGACCCGATTTCAAACCCCAGAACAAATATAAAGAGTCAGATATGCTGAGTATAGTGGCACATGCCTTTAATTCCAATGCTCAGGAGGCAGAGGCTGCTAAGTCTCTGTGAGTTCCAGAGTACACAGTGAGATTTTTACCTAGAAAAAAAAAAGAGAAAGGTCATACGTGCTTCTATAATCCCATCACTCTTACAGCAAGGTGGAGCTGGAGAAAGGCAGGAGTGTCCTGGGCCAGCTAATGTACACAGCACACAGTGGAACCAAGAGAGACACTGCTTCAACAAGCTGGAAGGCCCGAAAGTTATAGCCTACAATGCATATACAGCCAAATTAGAGTCCTTTAGTAAGCTGTGACTGAGAAATGGCCCTTACTCCAAAGAACTCTTGACAATGAAGCTCAGGGTTAGTGCTTATAACAGTGAAACCCACAATGATGTCATTGTCAGGTGTAGTCAGGGGCACCTGGTAACATTTGTTTTGGCTGTACATTAAACAGTTATTTTGGTTGTGCATTTGGGCATGATCAGGTTTGTGGAAAGTCTTGAGTGTGATATGAAGACAGCTTGACTGTTGAGGAATCAGGGACTAAAAGGCACAATAGAGTCATGGCAAGAACAGAACAAGATGGCATTACCTCAGGCGTATCAAGAATATACTTCTGAAAGATGTCCTCTTATCTTCACACTTGTATATGGAGTGTGTGTACAAGTACACCCCTCGAATCCTCCAACACACATTTGCATACAACAACAAACTCATAAAACCAAAACCCTAACCACAAAAATAGTTTAATTCTAGAACTTAGTATAGAGAAATAGTGTTGTTACTTTGGAATGGAAAGATATTCAGTCCACAGAATGTATGAAAAGGAAATGCTAACCAAGAAAAAGATTGAGACATAGAACTTCAGCAAAATTAACGATTTTTTTATCATCAAAAGACATTAAGATTAAAAAGGCAAAGTGCAAAAATGAGAGAATATACTTGTAATGCACAGACCTCACCAAGGACTTGTGGCCAGAATACTTAAGGAACCACTGATCAGTAAGGAAAAGAGAAAAGACTTTAACAAGTCGGCTTGGCCGGCTGGTCAGCAGTGAGCCCAGGATTCATCTGCCTGCCTCTGCTTCCCCACACTTGGGCTGTAAGTGTGCCACCTTGTCATGCTTTGTAAAGTGGCTTCTGAGCTCAAAGTCAGGTCTTCATGCTTTCAGGAAAAGCATTTGCTATCTGAGGCATCTCGCCAGCCATTGAACATGGAGTTGATTAACTAAAGCAGGTCTTAGCATTGCTGCATGTTTGCATCCTAAAGGCCAGCACTACTGCATGACTGCATCCTAAAGGCCAGCATTGCTACATGACTGCATCCTAAAGGCCAGCACTGCTGCATGACTGCATCCCAAAGGCCAGCATTACTGCATCCTAAAGGCCAGCATTGCTGCATGACTGTATCCTAAAGGTCAGCATTGCTGCACGACTGTATCCTAAAAGACCAAGAGAGTACTACCAAGCAGTGAGGAAGAAGAGCTGCAGAAAGAGTAACTGAGGGTCTAACACCAGTGGACTCTAATGAAACAGTAGTTATTAATAGGAGACAAGAATTCTGTTGATACTGAAAGAGTAACAAAAGGCAGGACATAGAGAGTGTGGTTCAATAGGGCGGGGGTGGGTGCTGGGTGACAGACAAACATGGATGAGCATGGATGATGGTAAGGACTCCATAAATTCACTAGCAGTTTGCTTTGGTTTAGTTTGGGCTTTTTGAGACAGTTTTTTTTTTTTTTTTTTTTTTTTTTTTTCCCTCTGTGTAGCAATGGCTGTCCTGGAACTTGCCCTGTAAGCAATCTGGCTTCAAACTTGGAGATCCACTTGCCTTTGCATCACAAATGCTGAATGAGATTAAAGGCTTGCCACCATTACCTAGGGTGAATGGGGTATTATTTTAATTAATTAATTTTATTAAATTTTATTTGCCCATGCCCACCACTGCTTCCCCACCTCCTCCTCTTCCCAGTCCTCCCATAGCTTCTCCCCACCCATCCTCCTATATATCCCCAGAGAGGGCAAGGACTCCCAAGGTGAGTCAGTTTGTTTTGGCATGTCCAGTTAAGGTAGAATAGAGTCCCTCCCATGAATGGGGTATTTTAAGAAGGAATCTTTTGGCTTCTAAAATGGGATGAGCTGTAACAGGACTTTCTTTGACCTGTCAGCTCTCAGATAATGACATAGAGACTTTTTATTAATTATGAAATCTTGGCCTTATCTTAGGTTTGCTCCTGACTAGCACTTATAATTTAATTTAATATAATTTAATTTAACATAATTTAATCCATTTATGCCAGGCAGTGGTGGTGCATGCTTTTAATCCCAGCACTCAGGAGGCAGAAGCAGATAGGTGTCTGTGAGTTTGAGGCCAGTCTAGTATACAGAGTAGGTTCCAGGATAGCCTCCAAAAGCTAAACAGAGAAACCCTGTAATGAAAAACCAACTAACTAACTAGCTAGCTAGCTAGCTAGCTAGCTAACTAACTAAATAATAAAAACTTAACTTACTTAATCTATATAATGTCCCGTGACTCATTACCTCTCTTTAGTACTGTACATATATCTTTCTTCAAATCTTCGTGGTGAATCCCCATCTCTCAGATTTTTTTCCCAAATTTCTCTCTCTCCCCAAAAGTCCTGCCTATCCTTTCTTGCCTAGTTATTGACCATTTAGCTCTTCATGAAACCAATCAGAAGATGCCTTAGGCAGGTGAAGTAAAACAGAGACACAACTTTACACAGTGAGATCAGATATCCTGCAACATTTCCCCCCTTTTGTCTAAAATAAAAAGGAAAGGTTTTAATTCTAACACAGTTAAACTATATACAAAAAGGATACTTATGAGCAATTACATCCACAATGCCCATTCCATTTGTATTTGGCAAATTTGAGGAAAGTACTCTATTATCTATCTTAGTGAGTTCAAAGTTTTTCCATTATCTATCTTATCTTAATGAGTTCAAAGTTTTATAGCTAAACTACTTTATAACTTGAATTACTAGCCTAATAATATCCTTTTGGACCTTAAACATTTTCTTAAAACAACTTAAGCTTTTATGTCTCTCAACAATTATAAACTTTACATCTCTTTTATGAGTTTCTTTCCTGTAAAATTTTAAATTCAACTCCATCAGACACTCAAGAAAGATAAAATATTATCCGAGTAAACAGGAAGTACAGAGCAAGAAACTTCCAAAACTATAAAAATGACAGAGACAGCTGAATGCTGGACGGTCACCCAAGATTCCTCTTTAATGTTGGGGCATCCATATTCAGTCTATAGACCTATAATAATATCTGACAGACTTTTCTGTGAATCAGGAATTTTGAAGGACTGGCCTACCTTGTCTTGGCAAAGTTCAGCAGAGAACTTCATTTGTGTCCTGCTTGTCCAGTTTGGACAGCGTACTGTCTGCAGTCAAGGCAAGGGCAGTTTCTTGCCTAGTGGCTAGTTTTGTCACATTTAAAGCAAATTCCATTGGAGGTTCTTCTATGCCCATCAACTTCTATGAAGTAGATTGGTGCTGGCAGGAGCAGATGTGTCTCATTCTCATGAAAAGCCTTATGTTATTAAAACATTTTAAATTTCATATTATGTAGATCTATGAAACATTTGAAGACCACCCATATATCTAAAATATATTTATTTAACCTTGAAAACATACTCAGCATGACTACAAGTTTGATTGTTATAAATGACTAATTACTAACATGCATTTCTTAATTATCCTAAACAGTTGGTAATAATAACTTTCAAGGACTAGAACTTTACATTTTTGAATGAACCACATAGGCATAATACCTTGAACAAGCATAGAAGCATGTATACAGTATAACAAAAACAACCCTGTTTGTATCTCTATATAAAACTCCACAGCAATGTAAAATACTTGAGACTAGCAGTTTCTTTTTAGTTTAGAAATAGATTCAATAATCTACCTTTTATCCTATAATTCCTCTATATCCACTGTGTCTCTAGATAGAAGAGAGAAAAGGAAAGGAAAGAAAGAAATCCCTTAATCTAACTGCCTTTGTTTAGTTTCCTCCCTGACCATGAGCAATAGCTACTTGCAACCAACCCCCCTAAACGATGACAAACATCCATAACCTATTGAATGGCAAAAAATCACTCACCCCACCTCTCGGGAGTGGTTGGTTACTCCCACAACTTTCTGTGCCACTATTGCACCAGTAACGTATCATATTGGCAGGTCACCACTGTAGATTGCAGGGTTGTTACAAAGAAAAATAGAAGGAAATCTGACTCCCAATTTAAGTCTTGAGAGGCGCTGGGACTCCTTGGAAGTAATTAGGCTATTAAAACAGACTTACAGTACTGCACTTGTGACTGAGACAGGGACTCTCCCTTTTGGGTTATTTTATCCCGTACACATTTACTTGCCCTTCACTTTCCCACAGGAAATCACAGCACTATACACTTACCAGGAAGCAAGCAGTAACCACTTCAGTACTGTTAAGAACTAGTTTGTGAGAGAAATGTGGAAGAATTTAGAACTTTGAGTTGGGAAAGCCCTTGAATATTTAATGCAGAGATTTAATGTGTTATTATGAAGGGAATGTGGGTGTCATGATTTAAAATTACTTCTATTCTCAGGGGGAGACAGCATCTTTAGGAGACCCTGAGAAGATTGAGATAGTGGTCATGTCCTGAAGGAACTAGCTGTATTATTTGTTGTCCAGTCTCTGTGTGATGGGAAAGTTCTGTGCTTTACTGAAGTTCTGGCTATACTTGTCTTTGAGGTTGAACCATCTCAGCTAGGAGACTTGAAGTTGCTTTGGATGCAGATTTTTGAGGAAACTGCAACAGAGGCATTCTGAGAGGCTGGAACACCTAAGCTACCTGTATTTATTGATGTCCTTTTGTTCTGAAAACAGACAAACTTTTAAAGGTAACATGCATAACTACATTAACACAAGAATGGAATGTGTGCTGTAGACAAATCAGCCAAAGATGATTTTATGTTCTGTTTGAGTAGACAAAAGGCATCTGTCAATTGTGCAAGTCAGTTTGGATTTTATAAATTTTCATTCAGGCCATATGAAAGGAAGTCATGAGGATTCTGTAGCCAATAAGATTCTCAATCGGTCTCAGTTCTGTTCCCATGTGGTAGGATCAGCATGTATCACCCATCTTGTAGTTTTTCTTAGTTTCTTCCTTCATATCTGTAGCTAAGATTTTTAGGACATCTCCTTTAGTCAAATCTTATTTGTACTAATTTTGAAGAAATCCACAGCTTTCTGTTTCCTGTGGAAACAAGGCATAACCTCTCCTCCACTGTAGCACATTTCCTGACTTACATTCTGAAGTTGAGGCATTCTTAAAATATACAAGCTGATTTATTTTAACAGTTTTTTTCTACTATTCAATGTCTCTCAGTGGCTGTTGGTTTTTGTTCATTAATATTAAAACATTTAAAAATAATAAGGCAGTGTATAGTGTCCAAAAATTCTGTGTTATAATATTTTCCATCATCATGTGGTTTATTCTCTTAAATATTACTTTACTCCTCTTTAAAGGCTTTAACTTGGTCTTTTGGAACTATTATTTATATTTTGGCTGTCTCTATCTATTTTCTTTTCTTTCTTCAGCACCCATGCACATTGCTAAGCATACTTACCTGTTCAGAGGTTTTCTCAATCTGGACTCGATTTCTGTATATCTGTATCACTCTCTAATTGTGTGAGCCAAGCTTTAAGATCAGAACACATCTGTGGGTTTGTCCTTTTATGGCTCAGTTTAGCGAATGATGCTTGTAGTAGGAGGTTTCTGGCCCTGACTTTTGGGCCTAACCTCAAGGTTTAGGCCCACAGACCCACAGACCTGTAGACCCACAGACCGGCAGAGACACACAGATTCTTTCAATAGTTTTTGGCTGATCGGCCGAAGGCCCAGGCACATAACTTGCTAGCTCTTTACCCTTAAACTAACCCATGTCTCTTATCTTGTTCAGCCATGTGCCTGGGTACCTTTTCTCAGGACAGCATGGTTGTCCTCTGTTTCTTCCAGCTTCTCTCTGGCGTTCTGCTCTGTTCTTCCAGTTCCCAGAGTTCTCCTAGTCTGGTAGCCCCACCCATACTTCCTGTCTGTCTTTGGCCAATCAGTGCTTTTTATTAAACCAGTGGGTGGGACAATTATTTACAATGGAACAACATAATCTCCCACAGATGCTTGCAGCTGTCTCTGCCCACATTGGGACTGTAAAAGGAGAGCCTCATGTCCATGGGCACCCATCAAGAGCCACATTACCCATCCCAGCTCTGAGAAGCTACTGAGTCCACACTTTGATAAGTGTTTCTCCCACTGAGCATTACAACAACTGTTTAAGTGCTCAGCTGCACAGCAGGGTCTCTTAACGGAGCCATACTTCTGTAGGCTGTAAGCACCAGGACTGCCTGAGTACTGCCTTTGCTAGGCTCAGGTTTCTTAGGCACAATGCTTAGTTAGATATATATGCCTTCATGTTGTACACCAAATATAACAGGTCTTTCTTTGAACTGCCAGTTCCTGATTAATGACACAGAAACTTTTTTTATTAATTATGAAAATTGGCCTTAGCTTAGGCTTGTTCCCAGCTAGCACTTAAAACTTAAATTAACCTGTTTATATTAATCTACATTCTGCCACATGGTTCATTACATCTCCTCAGTACTCTATAACCTAATAAGTTTTAAATCCCCGGTTTTTGGATATCCACCATCACCAATGCAATAAACCAATCAAGCAGAATTAATAACTCTGGGTTTAATAAACAGAGCAAAGCAATCCTGGGTGACCCTGGGAAAGGCAGGGGAAGAGTCACATGGCAAATAATGGCTATTAGGCTTTAAGTAACCTTTAGGCGTGGTCTTGAACAGCCCCAGGGAGGGCTGGCTTTTGGCAGGCTTCCTCAGGGGCAGGAGATGCAGGGTAGGGGTGGGGGTGAGGGGGTAAGTGGGGTGTCTGGATTCTAGAGGAGGGGCTGCTTTTTGTGGGGCTTTGAGCTGGCGGGTTTGAGGGGAGAGAGAGCTTCCACCTAATCATTCCACAGTTTGGGTGTATGGATGGGTGGCAGGAACTGAGGTCAAGCTTCTACCAGAACATGACCATCTTCCTCCACATCTGGCTGGTAAATCTCCCACCTCTCAGGTTCTTCTTCTCTTGAGTTTTTCTCTCTCCCCCTGGAATTCCCACTCTCCTCTCCTGCCTCTCTATTGGCCATTCAGCTCTTCATTAAACTGATCAGAAGATGCCGTGGACAGGTGATATAGAACAGAGATATCTTGTGAATTAAAAACCTTACACAGTGTGATCAAATATCCTGCGACAAGGAGCATTTGAGTGGCTATTGCCCGTGTGTTTTCGGTGAGACGTTTCATATAAAATGGGAAGTCAGGGCTGATGGGTTGGCTCAGTGGGTGAATGTGATTGTGGCCAAGACTGAGAGCTGGAGTTTGATCCCTGTACCTCATGGCGGCAAGAGATCTCCCGAAGAAAGACCACAGAAGGAGATTAAAGATGAATTTTTAAAAATATCTCAGTTAGGGATGTGGTGAATAGTTTACGGTTTTTTGTTTGTTTGTTTTGGTTTATTTGTTTGACAACTAAACACAAGCTAGAGTTATTTTGGAAGAGGAAACTTCAGTTGAGAAAACGTTCTCACTAGATTGGCCCATGAGCATCTAGCCCACTATGGGTGGTACCACCCCTAAGCTGGTGGTCCTAGATGCTATAAATGCATCATGCTGAGCAAGCCGTTGGGCACAGTCCAGTAAGCATCCTCCTCCACTGTGCTTCACAGTCCAGGTAAGGACTTAACCAGCAACTTTGGATTGGCTGGAAAGGTAACAGGTGATCTTTGGGAAAGCCATTTAGCTCAGAAGTGGTACTGAAGACCAGGAAGATCATTGGGGTGTCAGGAGAGAGGATACGAAATCAAAAAGAAATAGGAGCAGAGTTCCCAGGTATCTTTGCTCCTCACCATGTTCAAAGCTTGTAAGACCTCAGTTTGGACTTCTCCATTATGAGAGTCAGTTAGTTTTCCTTCCTGCTAAAATAAGTTTGGGCTAGTTGTTGGAGGCCACTGGCTCCAGCTCCGCTAGGTGGCGCCATTATCTGGCGCTGGCCAACCCGCCTGAGTCATAGAGAGCGCATGCGCTTGGTATTCTCGCGAGACTGGTCTGGTTTCTCCGCCTTTCCCGTGGCGTCATGGGATTCTGAACTACGACCAATAGGAAAGTGTTTCGTCCAAAGCAAGAGCCATTTGGTCATCTTAAAACCGGGTCTTCCTACCTCGTGCTTCCTTTTTCCTCTCTCTCTCTCTCCGCCCCGCCGTGCGCACGGACGCCGGCCCGGCTTCTGGGACACGGGCTCAAGGCCACGTGGCAAATGGCCCGGCCCAGACCACGCTGGGGCCTAGCCTAGCTCTCTGGCTTTCCTTTTCCCCGCTGGGGGCCCGCCGCCGCTGGCTCTTGCGCAGCGGCTCCTGCCCCTCTGCCGGTCTCTCTGCCGGCTCTTTCACTCTCTCCTCCCTCTCCATTTCCCGTAAGCTAAATGCTCTCTCCAAAGATACATTAAAGTTACTGCAGAAGGATCCTAAGTGTGTGTGTGCTGTGTCTTTCCTCGCGGGCGAGAGATAGGCGCAGAACAAGTGGTGCCGAAATCCCGGGAAATTTACATCGTTTGCACCGTCAGGATTCAGAACTGCGGACAAGTTGCTCGGAGAGGTATGTCTGAACTGGACTTTGTTTTGGGATTTTTCCCGCCCTGGAAAAGGTTTCTTGAGGCCTTGGTGCTTGTCTTAACAGCGTTATTGGTTGGGGTTGCGTATTGCTTTTACCGGTCTGTGAGGTCCTCCCAGTCTTTGGCACAGCCTACCCTAAAGAACTTTGTAGAAGACAAGGCTTATAAAGATCTGATAGCTAAAGGGCGAGGCGTGATAAAGAAAGTTCAGAACAGCATGCCAGAAACCGAACGCAACGTGAGGTTAGGCGCGCGCCGTAATACAAGGAAAAAAGACCCCATAAGGATGGGAGAATTAAGAAACCAGAAATTACTTCATAAAGAAAAAGAACCCCCCGATGAAATAAAGAATTTGGGGGAGCCGGGAAACCAGAAACTAAAGCCTAGTTCCACCACTCTGGACCCGATACAGAAACTTGAAAATTTAGATTTAAAGTATGGCTCCTCTAGTGGCTCTGATACATCGGAGCAATCAGGAGACGATGAGTTGAGCCCAGATAAGGAGAGTGAACTAAAAGAAGAGGCAGCTACAGAGGGATATTATCCTGATGAGCTTCCCCCTGAGGATCAGAATGTAAGAGTTAGAAAACGACAACTGACCGTCAAACCTACACGGCCAATGTCTACCGCTCCCCCTCCTTATGAGGGACGAGCCGGGACCCTGTCCTTTTTGTCCGAGAAGGTTAAGAAAAAGCTCAGCTTGGCCTATCCAGTGTTTGAAGCAGCAGAAGGGGGACGGATACATGCTCCTGTAGAATACGCTCAGATTAAAGAACTAGCCGAGTCAGTCCAAAAGTATGGTGTAACCGCCAATTTTACGGTTGCTCAGCTGGACAGGTTAGCATTGTCAGCCATGACGCCTGCCGACTGGCAGACAGTTGCTAAGGCCTCCCTGGTTAGTATGGGTCAATATCTAGAATGGAAAGCTTTATGGCACGAGGCTGCTCAAGAACAGGCTAGGGCCAATGCTACTGCGCTTACCCCCGAACAACAGCTCTGGACATTTGAGATGCTGACAGGGCAGGGACCACACGTGGCTGATCAGACTAACTACCCCTGGGGAGCTTATCAGCAGATTGCTAATACAGCCATTAGGGCATGGAAGGCTTTATCCAAAAAGGGAGAAGGGAGCGGTCAATTAACTAAGATCATTCAAGGTGCGCAAGAGCCCTTTTCTGATTTTGTAGCTCGTATGACAGAGGCAGCAGGTCGAATCTTTGGTGACCCAGAGGCGGCTGCCCCTCTGATAGAGCAGCTGGTATTTGAACAAGCTACCAAAGAATGCCGTATGGCAATAGCTCCCAGAAAAAATAAAGGTTTACAAGACTGGTTAAGGGTATGCCGAGAGCTTGGCGGTCCCCTAACTAACGCCGGTCTGGCTGCAGCCATTTTGCAGTCCCAGAGGCGCCCTCTAACGGATCCCGCCAAGAGAGTTTGCTTTAAATGTGGCAAGCCCGGCCATTTTAAAAAGGAATGCTGTGTCTCTGAGGGGCCTACCCCCTCCTTATGCTCTCGTTGTAGTAAAGGATACCATAGAACAGATCAGTGCCGCTCAGTCCGAGATATTAAGGGGAGAATTTTACCACCATTAGAGACTACAGAGCCAAAAAACGAGATAGTGGGCCCCATGTCCCAGGGCCCGCAAAAGTATGGGGCAAAGTTTGTCAGGAAAAGCAAGAGTGTGAGCCCTCCGGGAGAGCCCGACTGGACTTGTGTGCCTCCTCCCACTTCTTATTGACACCACAAATGGGAGTGCAGCCTGTACCTGTCTGCCTGCCTGAGGCAATCCCCAAAGCATGTATAGGGTTACTGTTGGGGCAAGGCTCCCTCACTAAGCAGGGACTTGTAGTTCACCCCGGTTTAATAGATCATCAGCATGCTGGTGAAATTCAAGCCTTATGCTCCTGTCCTACTGGGGTGTTCACCATTAATCCTGGAGATAAAATAGCACAGCTAGCTCTGCTCCCCGCTTATAGATCAGACACCACAACAGGCCTCACAATGGGCTCTTCAGGACAAGACTCAGTCTATTTATTGGTTGACTTGAGACAGCGACCTAGCCTAACTCTTTGGGTTAAAGATAAAAAATTTAAAGGGGTTTTAGACACGGGCGCAGACAAGAGCATAATTTCCTCCCACTGGTGGCCAAAATCATGGCCCACTACTGAGTCTTCTCATTCCTTACAAGGCCTTGGGTATGCCTCTCACCCCAAAGTTAGTTCATCTGCTCTAGCATGGAGAACAGAGGAAGGTCAAAAAGGCTGGTTCACACCCTACGTCCTCCCACTACCAGTAAATCTATGGGGACGGGATATTATGCAAGAGCTAGGGCTAGTATTGTCCAATGAATATTCGGTTCAAGCACAGGAGATTTTAAAAAAGATGGGATATGAGGAAAGACAGGGCCTGGGTTTTTCTTAGGTGCCACTGAGGCAGCACGACCTATACCTTGGAAAACAGAGGTGCCGGTATGGGTTCCTCAGTGGCCATTGACCTCTGATAAGCTTAAGGCAGTGATCGAGCTGGTTGCAGAACAGCTTGCTGAAGGGCATATTGAGCCCTCCACCTCTCCATGGAATACACCCATTTTTGTGATTAAAAAGAAATCCGGAAGATGGCGTCTGTTGCACGACTTAAGAGCTATTAATGCGCAGATGCATCTTTTTGGGCCAGTTCAGCGAGGAATTCCCACGCTCTCAGCCTTGCCAAAAGATTGGCACATGATTATTATAGATATTAAAGACTGTTTTTTCTCCATTCCCCTAAATGAGAGAGATAGGCCTAGGTTTGCCTTCACGGTTCCCTCTATTAATCACCTGGAACCGGACAAGAGATATCAATGGAGGGTTTTGCCTCAGGGTATGGCTAATAGTCCCACCATATGTCAGTTATATGTTCAAGAAGCCCTTGCGCCAGTGCGGCAAAAGTATTCTAAGGTAGTTATAGCCCACTACATGGATGACATCCTTCTTTGTTATTGTGATTTGATGATTTTAAGAGAGGCTTATGTTCTATTACAAGAGCAATTAAAATTGTGGGGACTTCAAATTGCAATAGATAAAATTCAGACTTCAGAAATTGGACAGTTTCTAGGGTCTAATATATTTCCTGATAAAATTGTTCCCCAGAGGATTGAAATTTTCAGGAGAGACTTAAAGACATTAAATGATTTTCAAAAATTACTAGGAGATATTAATTGGCTTAGACCTTTTTTGAAAATTCCCACTGCAGATTTAAAGCCTTTGTTTGAGATCTTGGAAGGTGATTCTAGTCTTACCTCTCCCCGCAGTTTAACACCTCAAGCTAAAGAAGTGCTTAAGATAGTAGAAAATGCAATAACAAAGGCCCAATTAGCTCGAATTGATTATAATAAGCCATTTTCCCTATGTGTTTTTAAAACAAGAATATTGCCTACTGCGGTATTATGGCAAACAGGCCCCTTATTATGGATTCATCCCCCAGCCTCACCCCAAAAGGTTATTGCCTGGTATCCAGCTGCCGTTGCTCAATTAGCTCAAAAAGGCTTGAGGGCCTCGGCAGAGTATTTTGGTATTTATCCCACTGTGATGGTTTTACCTTATACCACCCATCAGGTTCAGGTCCTAGCTGCTACCAATGATGATTGGGCCATATTAACTACTATGTTTCCTGGAAAAATTGATAACCATTATCCTAAACATCCTTTGTTACAGTTTGTGGCTTATCACCCTGTGATATATCCACGTGTTACTTCCTCAGTGCCTTTAAAAGATGGCTTAATTGTATATACAGATGGCTCAGGAAATGGAAGGGGTGCTTACATTATAAATTCACAGACATTTTTCAAAGATTTTGGTCAAAAATCACCCCAGATAGTTGAATGTCTAATTGTGTTAGAAGTTTTACAAAAGTTTGATTGTCCACTTAATATTGTGTCTGATTCCCATTATGTGGTAAATGCCCTTCAGTTACTTGAAACGGCTGGTGTTATTAATCCTTCTAGTACAGTGTCTGCCCTGTTTTGTGCCATACAAGACTGTTTGCTGCAAAGACGTGAGCCCTTTTTCATTACCCATATACGGGCACATTCGGGACTCCCAGGTCCTATGAGCAAAGGAAATAATTTGGCTGACCAAGCTACACGCCTGGTCGCTGCTGCCTTTGCTAATCCGTTACAAGCTGCAAAAGATTTTCATACAAAATTTCATGTTACAGCAGAAACTTTACGCAAGCGCTTCTCACTTACTAGACAACAAGCTCGCGAAATCGTGACACAGTGTCAAAACTGCTGTCAATTCCTCCCTGCTAAGACTGTTGGAGTTAACCCAAGAGGCATTTCACCATTACAAATATGGCAGATGGATGTAACACATGTTCCGTCCTTTGGAAAACTTCAATTTGTACATGTTTCTATTGATACATGCTCAGGTATTATTCATGCCACACCACTTACAGGAGAAAAGACCATACATGTTATTCAACATTGCCTAGAGGCATGGAGCGCCTGGGGCAAACCAGCTTATCTCAAGACTGATAATGGGCCAGCTTACAGCTCCCAAAAATTCGCCCAATTTTGTGCACAAATGCAAGTAACACACCTTACCGGGTTACCATACAACCCTCAAGGACAAGGCATTATTGAACGTGCACATCGGACCTTAAAATCCTATTTATTAAAACAAAGAGGGGGAGTAGAACTGCCCTCAACACCAAGAGTGTCAATTGCCTTGGCGTTGTTTACCATAAATTTCTTAAATATTGATGATAAATATCAAAATGCTGCTGAGCGACATTGCTCAGAACCACAACGGCCAAAAGAGCTAGTAAAATGGAAAGATATTTTAGAAAATAAATGGAAAGGCCCGGATCCTATTTTAATAAGATCCCGGGGAGCTGTCTGTGTTTTTCCACAGGATGAAAAAAATCCAGTTTGGATCCCAGAGCGCCTCACCAGAAAAATATTACAAGAAAAAGAACCTTCGCCTTCTCCAGTTGATGTGTTTGGTGACAGCAGTAGAAGATAATGCCCACCTTCCCTCTGCCAATGCCGGTGATGTATAAAGATTTAGACATAGCTTTAAAGAAAATAGAAGTTTGGGGTTAGAGAGAAGTTTATGTTTTAGTTAAAAATAGTTCAGATATATTACTAAAAATTTCTCGGCAGCCTGACAAAGGAAACAGAGTTTAATAAAACCAAAATTGGCTTCCTTTTGCTCAGGCAGGCCAGATAAAAATTCAATTTTACCATATAACAGTTGCCAATCCAAAAATATAGGTTGGGCCACGCCTAAAATATTTTCATTTCCTCCCAATCTGGCCACCATTTATTTAGATTGTTAACAATGCCTCAGAAATTATAGACAAATTTAGATACAAATTTGATAATTGCCTTTATGCCTTATGCTGAGATGCTCAGCTTTATTTCTTTGCAGCAACGGCCCACATGCCACGATTTGTGCCCACGCCACCGTGGTTCCCCAGTAACTCACAGCCATTTAGACAAAAAAGAGATTTCAGAATCTCTGCTGGTATTATAAAATTCATTGTCACAGCTGCCATAGGGGCCTCAGTGACTGCCTCAGCTGGTGCACTTTCAAAATAGTGCAGACTGCACAGGCGGTTAACAAATTGTCCACCCCAATAATTGACACAGTTGAGGTGTGAACAATAACTTGCTGGCTTATACATAACCTCTATTCAATATAAAAACTTTACAAAGACAACTAATCTTTCGAAAAGCCTCTCTCAATTTTCTTACAGAATTGGTCGTCTAAGTTTGAACAGACCCTTCATGACCTGCAAGTGGCGATCGTCCAGGCCAATTCCACTCGGCTAGACCTGTCGCTGACCAGAGAGCTCACTCCATAAATCCCCTCTCCTTCCCCTACTCCAAAAAGTGGGTGGGGGTGGATATGTCTGACCTGGCCTTTTGCGGAGGACTAGTCATTCTTCCCTAGACGGTTTGCAAGTTCAGAATCCAAAGTCAGAGAAACAAAGCAGTTTCGGCTCAAGCCTTAATGGCTCTAGACTCAGAAACCTCGATAGAGGTATGACTAATTATGCTAAAGCAATAGAGATATTGTGGCTTAGACAGCTCCTACACACTGGGTGGAGCGTTCAGCCCGTGTCCTAAGAGGGATGCTGAGCCAAGGGCATCGCAGGAGACATACCTATGTCCCGAGAGGCACATCATCTTGCATAAGGGTACCTGCCTTAACCCCCTTCCCAGCAAAAGGCAGAGGACAGGCTAGGGGCATCTCGATCTGTCGAGGGATTAGGGGTGACCCCCACGCAAGTCCACAATGTGTTCTGGGAGATGATCACTGTCTCCACCCTCTTATAGGACTTTCTCTTGCTTAATATTTGAGAAGGGTGAGATGTTGGAGGCCACTGGCTCCAGCTCCGCTAGGTGGCGCCATTATCTGGCGCTGGCCAACCCGCCTGAGTCATAGAGAGCGCATGCGCTTGGTATTCTCGCGAGACTGGTCTGGTTTCTCCGCCTTTCCCGTGGCGTCATGGGATTCTGAACTACGACCAATAGGAAAGTGTTTCGTCCAAAGCAAGAGCCATTTGGTCATCTTAAAACTGGGTCTTCCTACCTCGTGCTTCCTTTTTCCTCTCTCTCTCTCTCCGCCCCGCCGTGCGCACGGACGCCGGCCCGGCTTCTGGGACACGGGCTCAAGGCCACGTGGCAAATGGCCCGGCCCAGACCACGCTGGGGCCTAGCCTAGCTCTCTGGCTTCCCTTTTCCCCGCTGGGGGCCCGCCGCCGCTGGCTCTTGCGCAGCGGCTCCTGCCCCTCTGCCGGTCTCTCTGCCGGCTCTTTCACTCTCTCCTCCCTCTCCATTTCCCGTAAGCTAAATGCTCTCTCCAAAGATACATTAAAGTTACTGCAGAAGGATCCTAAGTGTGTGTGTGCTGTGTCTTTCCTCGCGGGCGAGAGATAGGCGCAGAACAGCTAGTAATCTACTATTAAGCTAAATTATTTTGAGACTGGATCTCGTGTAGCCCTGGATAGTAGCTAAGGATAACTTTGAATTCCTAATCTTCTCGCCTCTGCCTCCCTAGTGTTGGGATTACAGGCATGTTCTACCACTTACAGTGTATGCAATGCGAAGGATTGATTCTGGGGCCTTGTGGTTTGAATAAAAACGGCCCCCATAGGCTCATGGGGGGGGGTGGCATTATTTGAAAGGATTAGGATGTGTGGTCTTGTTGGAATAGATGTAGCCTTTTTAGCAAAAGTGTGTCCCTACAGGTGAGCTTTGAGGTTTCAGAAGCTCAAGCCAGACCCAATGTCTCATTTTCTCTTCCCGCTGCCTGCTTATTCAGATATAGAACTCACAGCTCCTTCTCCAAGCACAATGTCTGCCTGTGCACACTGCTATGTTTCCTGCCTCAGTATTGGACTAATCTCTGAACTATAAGCTGTTAGACCCTCTGGTAAGACCCTCTGTCTTTTCCCTCCCCTCCTCATAAATAATCAATACTAGCAAGACATGTTAAGTCAGGCTGGAGTTAAGAATAGCACCAAATTCAGGTCCAAAAGTACTTATGGTCTGGGGCTGGATGGCAAAAATTCCTCACACAAGGGCACACTGACAGTATATGGCCGGTTCAAGCTAATAAAAGCCTTAATGCTAAAACAGCAGTAACGCCATTTTGCAAGACTTAAATGATAGAATAAAAATGCAGGATGGCAGTAAAAATAGTTTTGGGTGGGCCCCAGCCCATGACCAAGAAAAGCAAGCTAAGGCCTTGAGATAACCAACATACAGGGTGACCCCGACCGAGGCCAGCAAATCCAGGAAAACAGCTTACGAGACAAAATATTTTGTGAAAAATAACCAGTGGTCTTGGCTTGTGGTTTGGCCCCGGCCTCGGGCCAAGACCAACATCAGCCACCTGGGCTCTGACTGCCCCTCAGAGGTGGTCCCATTGAACTAACCAATTAGAACCCTGTAACCATGCATCTGCTTTTGTACACATGCTTCTGCTTCCCAAACACTATAAAAAGGCCCTGAACAAAGGCCTGGGTGCTCAAGTCATTTCCAAGTGACTTGGCCCATAGGATCCTATGTTTCCTCAATAAACCTTGTGCTGATTGCATCTGAACTGTGGACTCGGCTCGGTCTTTGGGTCCTGGGGTCTCTTCCTGAGGGAAGATCCGTTCTGGGGGTCCTGCACCCCCGGGGGTCTTTCATTTGGGGGCTCGTCCGGGATTGGAGACCCCCACCCAGGGACCACCGACCCACTGTCAGGAGGTAAGCTGGCCAGCATTTTGTCTGTTGTCTGTGGCTGTGTCTGAACTTGTCTGTGGCTGTATCTGAACCTGCTTTCTGTGTACTTGCGCATGCGTCTGGTTTGGGGTTCGATCGGATCCATCTGTATCTGGCGAAGGGCTAGAAGGAGCTGACGAGCTCGGACTTCTCCCTCGCAGCCTCTGGGAGACGTCCCAGAGGTGTCTGTGGTCCCGCTGGGCGGGACATCTGGGTCCTTCGGGACATCTGGGTCCCCGGTGTAGCGGGGCGTCTGGAGCTCCCTTTTGGGGTGGCAGCCCTTTGGAGCTCAGCCCGTATCAGAGGGATACGTGGTTCTGGTAGGAGAAGGGGGAATCCGGACCCCCGAGAAGTCTCCGAGTTTTTGCTTTAAGTTTTATGCTGAAGCCGCGCAGCGCCTTTGTTTGTTCCGTGTTTAAATGTTCTGTGTGTGTTTAAGTCTACCTTTGTCTGTTCTACTAACCTTACTCAGTCTTAAAATCATAGGACAGATAACCACCCCGCCCCCGAGTGTTACAGCTCCCCCCTTGGCAGCAGCGTTCACTGAATCCCGAGCCCGAGGAAGCAGGAGGCCGGTAGTTCGCCGCGCTCTCCTCACCCCCCCTCCCTCCTGGCTCTCCTCCGCTGCCCCATGGGGCTCGGGAGGTCGCATGGCCCGGGCGGGAGGAGATTGGGCCGGGCCACCCCTCCTGCGGCGTGACCACGCTCGCGGGTGCTGGGCGCAGGGCGCACGGGCGCACTTCCGCCGGCTCTGGAAGGACAGGGAAGGCCCGGTTTGAGAAAGTGGCACGGGCGGGTCTGGAGGGCTAGGCGGACTGTCCACAGTGCGCCGTGGTTACGCCGCTCCTCCGAGGGCGGAGCCGAGCGCACACAGTGTCAGCTGCAGTCTGCCCAGAGGATTCAGCCCAGCCGGCGCAGACCCGTCCACCCGCGTGTCTCCGGCCGCCGGGGTTGCGCGCTTTCAGGCGCGCGCAGGCAGAGCCGGAGATGGGATCTGGCCGGCGACGGGCTGCCGCACGCGCACTTCTGCCATGGCGGCGCCGCGACCGGCTCCGGAACGGCTGGGAAGGCCGGGTTAGGGAGGATGGCGCAGGCTGGGGCGGGGCGGTGTGCCGCGGTTACGCCGCTCCTCCGAGGGCGGAGCCGAGTGCACGGAGTCGGGCCGTAGGTAGTGTCAGCTGCAGAAGATTCAGCCCCCTCCACCCGACCCGCTCGTCTCCGGCCGCCGGGCGCGCGCGGGACCGGGAATGGGGCCGATGGGCACTTCCGCCGTGACCAGCTCCCTCCCCCTGGGCCCCTATCTGAGGTTGCTGAGACTAGCCTGGGTAGGAGCAGCTTGAACCTGGTAGATGCTGCCTGGGCTCCTGGGGTACCTGGTAGAGCAGCTTGACTTTCTGAGATAGAGCTCTGGAACCGGGTTCCGGTTCTGGCAGCCTGGGGTCGCCCGGGAGGGTCTTTCACCTTCATGGCTCCACACACTCATGCCAGTCCAAAGCCACCCACCCCTGGAAGGCCCAGTTCTTAAGGATTTCCAGTGGCAATTCCCTATTCAGTGAGTTCAGCAGCTCTTCCCCTGCTTTCAGCTGGACCAGGAGCTCTGCCCAGGGCTCAGACATGGATCTCCACTCCCACCTCCATTCCCTGTTGGATGTAGGTTCTGTGATGACAGCTAGGGTGTTTACTCATTTGATGATAGGGGAAGTCCCATTTAAGCACCCCCTTCACCTTTGTTTAGAGACTTGGCCAGGGATATTAGGCGAGTTCCTGGACCTTTCCCTAACACCCAGTCTCTTTCTAACCCCTTCCACCAACTCCCTTAAAGTCCTCTGCCTACCGGGAGTCTCAGATCCGACAGGACCCACAGAGGCTCCTCCTCCACCTGTTATAGGCATCCCCCTGGTACCACTGAGAATGAAACCGGCAAGGGACCAGGAGCCCGAGGGAGCCGGGCCACCTAAGGGCATTGCCAGCACTCCTGTTAAACTATGTTCTCTGATAATCCAGTCAAACTATGTTCTCTTATCAGCCTGTTTGAGAGAACTCTCTTTACCCCTGAGGAAAAGGATCGGATCTTATTAGTAGCTTGGAAACTGGCCCCCAGCTCGGACGCCACCCTGACGCAGTTGCCTAACCTAGACGTCCCCATTGAGAAGGTAGGAGACACCTATTAACTCTGTCGCCAGACTCTAATGGGGGGTCTCCGAGCTGCAGGGAGACGCTGCACCAATTTGGCCAAGGTAAGAGAAGTAAGTAGTCCAAGGGCCAGAAGAGTCCTCCTCCATGTTCTTAAACCAACCCCAAAGCTCAGGACAGATAGAAAAAATAAATAAAACCACTAAAGAGACTCTAACCAAATTAACCCTGGAGACTAGCCACAGAGTTTGGGTGATGCTTCTGCCCTATACCCTTTTCTGAGCTTTTTCTGAGCCCAATACTCCTTCTGCTAATACTTTTTGGGTCTGAGAACCATCTCTGATATAACCCCCTTGTCTGCTGGGTTGCAGGCCCTGGCTAATGTATAACATTCTTTATAAAAGCAGCTCTCAGACCTTTACCAGCTTTGCCAGCCCGAGAGAGAGACCAAGTCCTTCTGACCTCATGGCGTTGCTGCTTAGATCCTGATGACTGATGGACTGTAGAAGAACTCTCGTACCATTTTTGATAAGGCCTTGCATCAGGACTTGGGGAGCTTCTGGGCCTCTATGCCTGAGGTTACTCGATTACAGTATGTTGATGACCTGTTGCTTGCAGCCACCTCCAAGGAGCAGTACCAAAAGGGGACTGAAAAGCTACTGGCTGAATTGGCTATATTGGGCCTCTGCCAAGAAGGCCCAGATATGCCAACCTGAAATAACCTTTCTGGACTACACTCTTCCAGACAAGATCGAGTCAGCACCATCGTTCCCCCCCCCCACCATGAGGTGTGAGCTTACCTCCAGATGGTGCACCGACTCACCCACTTGAGAACTGACAAACTGATGCAACTGCTAAAAGACAACCAAGACTTGACTACTCAGGAGAAGAAGATCCTGGCAAAAGCTGTAGTCAGCACATGTGAAGCTTGCCAGTTGGTAAATGCCTACCCGTCCAAGGTAACGAGTGGGATCCGGCTCCGAGGTAACAGGCCTGATCAGTTTTGGGAAGTCCACTTCACTGAGTTAAAACTAGCCAAATATGGGCCAGCATTTGTAGGTCAGGTAAGTCAGAGGGTAGTCAAGGTATTGGGGATTGAT
This sequence comes from Phyllotis vaccarum, assembly GCA_033318265.1. Taxonomy (NCBI): domain Eukaryota; kingdom Metazoa; phylum Chordata; class Mammalia; order Rodentia; family Cricetidae; genus Phyllotis; species Phyllotis vaccarum. Next base: position 30,810,630 of record JARWLC010000010.1, on the reverse strand, counting down.
TGGAAACTTCATTATGCTTACCAACCCCAAAGCTCAGGACAGATAAAAAAAATAAATAAAACCACTAAAGAGACCCTAACCAAATTAACCCTGGAGACTGGCCACAGAGTTTGGGTGATGCTCCTGCCCTATACCCTTTTCTGAGCTTTTTCTGAGCCCAGTACTCCTTCTGCTAATACTTTTTGGGTCTGAGAACCATCTCTGATATAACCCCCTTGTCTGCTGGGTTGCAGGCCCTGGCTAATGTATAACATTCTTTATAAAAGCAGCTCTCAAACCTTAACCAGCTTTGCCAGCCCGAGAGAGAGAGGACCCCATGAGAGGCCTTGTCTACATCCGGTGACACCAGCATCAGACTTTTTGAACCTCGCTAGAAGGGACCCTACCAAGTCCTTCTGACCTCATGGCGTTGCTGCTTAGATCCTGATGACTGATGGACTGTAGAAAGAACTGGTAATCCCCTCAAGCTCCGTGTGCAGCAACAATCCCCTAGAGAGGAGCCTTCACCAATCGATTGAGCAGACATGGCAGGTGATATCTGAGACTGAGGACACTTTTCCCACCATCTCCAGTGGACCTGGTGGCCTAGCCTGTATCCAGACCTGTGCCTGCTGGCAGCAGGATTAGAATCTTAAGACATACCCACCATTGACCCTGCCCATCTGCTGCTTGTGCCCACGAGGGGATCCGGGAGCAGAAGCCCTCACAAGTGTAGTAAGGGCTTCCCATCGAGTTAATTAATTTGCTGTCAGGAAAAATAGACAGACGGGTGGGTAATGGGCCCTGCACAGAAGAGAGCCTGTCACTATCACAGTACTGCTAAGTGCTGGGGTTTTGGTCCCAAGGTCGGCAGGGTTTAGACCAGAGACTAAATACAGAGTCATCTCTAAGATTAGAGATATTCAGAAAAAGAAAATGGGGGAATGTTAGACCCTCTGGTAAGACCCTCTGTCTTTTCCCTCCCCTCCTCATAAATAATCAATACTAGCAAGACATGTTAAGTCAGGCTGGAGTTAAGAATAGCACCAAATTCAGGTCCAAAAGTACTTATGGTCTGGGGCTGGATGGCAAAAATTCCTCACACAAGGGCACACTGACAGTATATGGCCGGTTCAAGCTAATAAAAGCCTTAATGCTAAAACAGCAGTAACGCCATTTTGCAAGACTTAAATGATAGAATAAAAATGCAGGATGGCAGTAAAAATAGTTTTGGGTGGGCCCCAGCCCATGACCAAGAAAAGCAAGCTAAGGCCTTGAGATAACCAACATACAGGGTGACCCCGACCGAGGCCAGCAAATCCAGGAAAACAGCTTACGAGACAAAATATTTTGTGAAAAATAACCAGTGGTCTTGGCTTGTGGTTTGGCCCCGGCCTCGGGCCAAGACCAACATCAGCCACCTGGGCTCTGACTGCCCCTCAGAGGTGGTCCCATTGAACTAACCAATTAGAACCCTGTAACCATGCATCTGCTTTTGTACACATGCTTCTGCTTCCCAAACACTATAAAAAGGCCCTGAACAAAGGCCTGGGTGCTCAAGTCATTTCCAAGTGACTTGGCCCATAGGATCCTATGTTTCCTCAATAAACCTTGTGCTGATTGCATCTGAACTGTGGACTCGGCTCGGTCTTTGGGTCCTGGGGTCTCTTCCTGAGGGAAGATCCGTTCTGGGGGTCCTGCACCCCCGGGGGTCTTTCAAAGCCAGCTCCAATTAAATGTTTTCTTTATAAGAGTCACTGTGGTCACGGTGTCTCTTCAACAGCAATAGAACACTAAGCCAGGCCTTGTGTGTGCCAAGCAAGCAATCCACAAACTGAGCCGTATCCTCAGAACTTCTTCTCCTTCCATATTTACAGAATTATTCCAAGCTGTGTATACTAGAACTGTCCACATCACAGGTGGGACTGTCAAGCCCTGGACACTATTTCCTGAAACCACCTGGGCCTGTGCTGATGCAAACAATGTTCAGAATAGAGCTGGATGCAGCCTTCCTTTAATTAAATTGTTGTGTGAATAGCAAAAATGTCACAACAGGGTCAGCATCAGCTCTTGAGTTCCTTATGCTGTTTTCTTTGAGATATAATTATGGGCAGCATGTGACTTGGATTATGTAGTTGTTTTCCTCAAATGGAATTATTTTAGAAGCAAAATGTCATTGTCGTTGACCAAAGGATAATATCTTTGATCTTTTTAAGGGAAAAAGTTTCCATCTTCTTACTGTAGTTGGGAGGTCAGGGAGGATCTGTTCCCACACATGCTGCCTGCACTAGCCTTTCTTACTTGTGTTTGGATCAAGTCCCAGTTGGCATCAGATAGAACAACAAACCCTCCCCCTTCTCCTTTGTAAGCAATCAAGCAAGATCAATTTGTGAGTTGTAAATACCCAAATTCTCTAAAAGATTACCCTTGAAGCTTCCCTGGGGCTAAGGGATGAGGAATTGCTTAGAATTCCTCCTAAGTTGAAATCTAACTTTCAAAAGGGGCAGGAAGCTGCCTGGTCACCATAAATCACCAGGAAGCAAGTGTTCAGAAAGGCCAGGCTTGGTATTAATAGAGGCCATGTTTTGTCCAGCGTGTTGGGTACAGACAGCCCTCAAATCCCGAGACTCACGAATTTCTCTTGTTTTTTTGTATTTGAGCTCGTTGCTTCCTCTAATTGGGAACTTGTTGCATTCAAATAGCCCAATTATGTGCAGCGTTTGTAAGCTCCACACATGTAAGGCCACCCAGTTTACTTCTTGCTTATATGTCAAGGCCTTCGGCTAATGCAGCCTTTATTCAATGGAAATAAAAATGTAGCACTGCAAAGAGCGAGTGTTTGGACCCCACATAAAAGGTCCTTCCTCTCGCCCCTCCTCCTCATCTTCTTTCCTGTCATCCCCTTTCTCTTCCTGTCTCCCCCCATCTCCCTCCTCCTCCTCTTTTCTGCTTTTCTTTGAGAAGGCATTTCACCATACGACCTTCCTGCTTCGGCCTCCTGAGCACTGGGCGTACAGATATACACACCACAGCTGGCTCTGCAGATGTTTTCTTAGTTTAGTCTCATTCATTGGATGGGAAAAGGCAGAGGCTTGGGAGTCCAAGGGTTGATTCCTGAATCTTTCTCTGTGTCTTCCTGTGATGTCATTGATAGATGAGTGAATCTCTCTGTGGATCAGTTTCCTCAGTATTTACAGGCAGGTTCTGGGCTGAGGCTGTCTAGCATTTAGCTGATGTCCAGGGTGCTGTGGCTATGTAACTATTATACCAAATTTGTTGGCCTAAAAGTACATTTTTTTTTAATCATATCACCAGATTCAGTGGGTCAAATACACACCCAGGTCTCAGCTGGGAAACTTTTTAGCTTTTTGAAGCCATAATGGATGTCACTCAGAGGTGTACAGGTAACAGATGAGTTGGGCTTAAGGGCTCAAGACAACTTCACCCATGGTCAGATCCGAGAGCAGAGTGCCTGATCCTTGTAGGGGTCTCTCCACTGTTAGCCTGCAGTTGTCTGGCTTGTGCCATGGCTCCTTACAGGTGAATATCACAAAGGAACTGGATAGCTCTGATGTAGTCTTGGAAGTCAGAGCTTTCTCTTCACTGCCTGTATTCCCTAATCTTGACATTTCATTTAGAGACCATTTCCCCATTCTGTTTAATTGCTTTGTATCATCACTCACTTCACATGGTACATATTTGATGGTTCGGGGTTAGAGCTCCATTGGTTGAGTGCTTACATACTATATGAAAAGCTCTAGACTGGATTCCTACCATGCAGAAACCAGGCATGGTTTACACACCTGTAATCCCAGCACTCAGGAGGTAGAGGCAAGAAGATCAGAAATTCAAGTTCATTCTCAAAGGTTCAATAGGAAGTTTGAGGTCAGCCTGAGTCTTTGTCTTAAGTAAGTAAATAGATAAACAAAAATGATGCTGGGATTATAAAAGCTTATTTTGCACATTTATAATCTGCATAATTATATTTATAAAACTCATGGAATGACAAAGTTATAAACATTGAGAATGAGTAAGTGGTTTCTAGAAGTTTCCAGGGATTAAGGATGGAGAGTGATTGTGTGGGACCACAGAAGGTCAACAGGACGAATCCAAACCATGACAGACATGGTTTTCATCTTCACTGACAATGTCTAAAACCTGGTTGTGAATTCGTGCTATGGTTTTGTAAGATGGCATCATTGAGGGAGATTTCATACAGAGTACTCCGGATCCTTCCCTATGTGCCTTCTTACAACTGTATCTAAAACAAACAAGCAAATATAACCCTGCACATAGTTCGCCAATATTTGGATATGCTGTAGTGGATATGGCTAGGCATGTTTCCTGAGATTCATTTTTGCCACTGTGATTAAATATCTCAACATAAAGCAACTCAACGGAGAAACATTATGGTAAATCACCAATCCATCATAGTAGAAATTGAGGCTGCTGGAGCTTAAACTAGCTAGTCATATCCACAGCAAAGGCAGAGAGAAACTAGTGAAACATACTCAATACTCAGTTCACTTCCTCATTCTTAAACAGTTACGAACTCAAACCCAGGGGGCTGCCACCCAAGGTGGGCTGGGTCTTTCCACATGCATTAATGTAATAGACACAATCTCCCACAGACAAGCTCATAGGCCAACCTGACCTATCCACACACTTCTTGAGACTCTGTTTCCAAGTGATTCTCAGCTGTCACACTGACAATGAAAGGTGACTGTCGCACATATCTAGCAGGTCTTTAGTATAACTTAGTGTCTTCAGTGAATTGTCATCTTGCTAATCAGTATTTCCGTTTATGCAGAGTTTTCTGCTGTATCTGTCTGTTCTTTCATATTGTACTTGGAGAGAATGCAAAAGTTGTTCATCTGTGCACCCGTAGAGCCAAATGACTCTCAGGAGAATTGGTAGATTAAAAAAAAAAAAAATCACAGCAAGTAGAGCTGCAAGGAGCCACAGGAAATAAATGGGTCCAAGTCATTTAGTCCTCAGATGAAGAAACTGAGGCTTGAGGACATACTGTGGCTCTTGGACTTCATGGAGTTGAACACTGTCAATCCACATGGGTTATAGGACATAGTGTTTAAGGGCTCTCTTGCAAACAGCCCTGTTACAGAACACACCTGCTGGGTCCCTGCCCCCTTAGTGAGCAGCTAGTAATACTGTGAATGACATCCATCTTAGAGGCCAGTGTTCACCCCACAGGTTCTCAGAGGTTGCTAACAAGTGTCCCCCAATTTTACCCACCTCTGTGTGTGTCTTTGCTCCTTGACCTTTAAGGTTCCCTGGTGCCAGGGTGTCTGCAGCCAGAGGATCAAAGACCCTCAGAGAAGTAACCCATACTTCAACAAGATGAAGATGACTGGGTGAGTTATTAGGAAAAGCCAACTAGATGCTCCAGAGACCTTCCTCATCTGGAAAATGCCTGAACCATATCCCAAGAATAAACATCAAACCTCAAGACCTAAACACAGGATGAGTCATAGGCAGAGCTAATATGAAAAGCTCATACCTCCTGCCTGCCGCTCCACACTCGCACCATCTGCCTTCCGAAAGGTTCCCATGTGCCTGACCCAGAGGACTCAGTCAATATCTTTGAAAAAGATGGAGGAATGAGACAGCTTGATAGGAAAGAAAGATGATGTAAAAAAGAAAGAAAAGAAAGGGTTAGATTCTTAAGTCCTAGAATTCAGTCTCAATTCTGTTCCAGCTTCCTGGCAGGCAGGCAAGAAGAGTTCTCCTGGACTTCATAGTTTTCCCGTTGTGAGAACCCAGCCTGAAGAGACACGGCATGCCTTCGTTATATCTCTCCCTGGGAGAATTGAGTCTGGTGGGAAATCTTGACTACCAAGGCATCTTTACAGTTTGAGGACATCTAAAGCTTATTCTTTAGTTCATGGTCAAAGTGCCTGTTTGTAGCCATGATGTCCCCTCCCAAGTGCTGGCTGTGTCGTCTACTTAAAGAGGATAAATCCATTTTGGTTCCCATTCTCTGTCTGCTTGCAACTGGCCTTTCTTTACAATCCCCGCCAGGCCCCACTGTTTAGGCTCAACCTCAGAGCATTCCTGGAATATTTCCTAAGCCCTCTCTGGTTACCCAGGCCCTTTCCCTCCAGTCTTACAGAGCTAGTCGCTAGGATATTTTTGCAATCTCCTACACTCAGCGGGGCATATAATCCCTGGCCATGTTATCTCAGGCGCCCCCTTAAGAGTCCCTTGACAAATAAAGTAACCTGAGTCAAATTAAATCCTTGTTGATTGATTGGTCTGAGCGAGGTGCTCTCAGCCTGATCCCCCTCCTGTCCAGGCTGCCTGTTGCAAACAGACATTCTTTCATATCTGTGGCCAAGTTCCCTGTTCTCCTTCTCATGGTTCGCTTTCTGTGATGGCATCCATTTCCCTGTCTGGAGTCATGATCCCATCGAGCTTATCATTTTCAAGAAATTTGCCAAACAAAGCATGTGAGGGCTTAATATTTTACACTAGCACATGTATTTTAAGACCCAGGATTCTGTATGTGGCGGCTAATTTTAGCTCTTTTGTTTCATGTGTGGGAAAACAGAGGAACACCGCCCCCCCCCCCCCCGCCCCGCGCGCGCGGCCTCCCCTCCCCCACCCCGCAGCATGCCTCTGTCTTTCCGAGGGGGAAAGGGTTTGCTTTTCAGTCCTTTTACTGGTGTGTAACTTGTTGAAACTTCTTTATAGTTGGTTTTCTACATCGTCTCTGTGTTGTGGCTGGAGTTTCGGTTGTTATTGTTTCTTTATTATTATACTTTATTTGTGTGGGTGCGCATGTGCACATGCCACAGCATGTGTGGAGGTCAGAGGACAGTTTGCCAGTCGGAGGTGTGTCCCAGGGATGGAACTTGGGTTATAGGCTTAGTGGAGAGTGTCCTTCCCCACTGAGCCTATTGCTGGCCACTGGGCTGGGAGATTTACTCTTCCAAATCATCGTGCCATTTAAGAATATACAATCTGGTGCCCTATCGATTCTTAATAAAAATTCATAAGCTCAGTAAAAACAGCTATCATTTTTTATTTCCTATTCTCCTCTAATCTGAAAGGGATTAATGATGTAGTAAGCCAGGGTCACTTTTTAAAAAATATTAGCCATGTGGGTATTTCGAGGCAGAATTCATAATAGGTAAACTGTTTAATGTTTTAGCCTCAATCTCTTTAGAACATAGCCTTTTCAAGTACCTTTTATCACCTGGCAAGTCCTACACCGCTTTCGCTTATGATTTTTAAAAGTTTGAGAGAGTTGGTACTATAAATGGAAAAGACACCGTAAGACTATAGCCGTGTGGGTAAATCCCCTGTCCTTAGGATGCCAAATGTTTATAAGAAGGTGGGTTGTAGGACAGACAAACAGGGAGGCTTTGTGGGAGCTTCTAGAAACAGGAGATAGGCGAAGTGTTCAGAACAAAGCAGGGGTCATCCTGGGAAAACCCGGGCAGCTTTGATCTCCCCCTGCCCGGAGCAAGGTGAAAGGGTTGTCTGCAATGAGGCTGATCTGTGTGTTTAAGTTAAACAACATTTTCGACATGTGGGGACAAGCACAGGGTGACTCAGACGGTGAAAAATACAAGCCCCAGATTTTGTGATCAAATACACCAGTGGAAAATAAACTTCCTTTCCCTATAGGGTTAACTGCAGAGAAGCAGAATTACTTAAAGGGAGTAATCAGAAAGAATAAAAACGCCAATTTGGCAGAAAAATAAACCTCGGTAATTGTGGGCACTGAGGTATAGTTCTTCCTCTGTCTCTAGGTTTGCCATGCTTCCTGGCTGTGATACAACAGTTAGAGCTTTCAATAGATTCTGAGGATAGTGACTCATTTAAAGAAGATGCTCCCCTCCCCCCAGGAGATCCCAGGAATGGGGGAGGAGAAGACTGTGTTTTGAGCCATCCTGAGGATGGGTACATCTTTCAGCTATGTGTGACTTTCCCAGAGAGCCTTTCTGTCTCTGTTCCCCCCAGTCACTGTAAAATAACTCCCTAAAACCCAGATTAGATGGGCCACCTGGATCTGACTCAGCAGCTGCAGCGTTGGTCTGGCATGGACTGGGACAGTCCTTGTTGTGCATCACTTCATCAAGTAGGCTAGGAAGCGGCGTTGTAAAAGTGATTTGGTGTCAATTTTTTTTTTAAACTATATATTAAAGTGTCAAGGAACTGTGATCTTTGGTTTCACTGGTAGTCAGTGTTTGGTGGCTTCTATTAACTTCCAAGAGGATTTACAGGAACAAAAAAAGAGAACGTTCTAAAGCTGTGCTTTATGGTCATCTTGCAGACCCTACACAGGGCATGACAACGAGAACGGCAATTACAGGAAGCAGCCATCAAGCTAGTGAGCAGAGGTGTAGGGCAGAAGCCCAGTTCTCCAAACCTTGCTACCTGGTCAAAGGCAGAACAACAGGGCACTCCGATGTAGCCTTCTTACATGTTGGCCAGAGGCCTTAAATCCTTGATTTGATCAGGGCTTGGCCAGTTGGACAGAATCCAGGTCAGGCTCTGCCATGGGGAAGGCCAGTAGCACCACCACAATTGTGCACACTGTGTAAGATCACATGATCAGGCTAACTCCTAGTCCAGGGCACTTGCTCACTGAGCCTCCTGTGATTTGTACTGGTACATTGAGGACATCTTTGTGTCAGTCCTTAAAAATGATAACTATATGTATGGGGATGCCCATTCAGGAGGCTTATTTTTGCCTAAGCCTCATAATCAAGCAAACTCTCAAACTTAGACTTCTGAGTATTCCCCTAAGAAGGATATTTGCCTACTCACAAGGCTACTTAGGAATGAACAAGTCTGTCAATTCACTCCAAACTGTACCCAGGACAAGATCTTTACAGCTGCTTCTGCTGGATTGGAACCTTGAGGGTAGCTCAAAGAACTCACAGAAAAGCTCTAAGTCTCAAGAGGATCACATGAGATTCAAAGCTGCCCCCTTCCCCTTCTAGATTTACATAAGTGAGCGGTAGCTGAGGGGAGAAGACTCTCCTGTAGAGGTGGAGGTCCCTACAGGGCTTTGTAGCACCTTTTTGTGGTGGGTTTCAGGTGGCAGCTGATAAGGTCAGAAGACACTTATCCAGGGTCCCGGGCTTCTGAAGGGGGAGTGGCCAGCCCCACTGAAGAGGGGCTGCTGGGATCTTGGGGAGGTTTGTTCCTGCCTTCTGCAGAGACTGGATCAAAGTCCATCGCTTGTCCATCCGATTGTTCAAGTAGCCTGTTATCTTGAGTGTTAATTTGTTTACCAATAAATATTTATCTTACATTGGTATATTTTAAGTGAGATTTACCACCACACCTTTTCTTCCCTCTGCTGAAGAAACCTTCTCTAGCTGAGTGAATAGATCTTTATGTGCATATCTCCAGGAAGGTCAGTGCAACACAGAATCCCCTATCACTGAGTCAGAGAAGGGCCAATGTCACCCTGTACCAGGCTTCACAGTTGGACACAGAAGAAGGTTTTAATCTTAATTCTTCCCTATAGACCAGCCATGGGACTGCCAATAAATAGTAGTGTCCCATGCTCCAGAACACTCCCCTCCTGGTCTACCCCCTCACACCCCCTCACTGTGCTCTCAGGCTCCCCCTTCTCCTAATCTCTCTTAACTTTCTGAGAAGGATGTCAACTAAGAGGCAGGAGCTGAGCCACGCAGGCCCTTCCCCTGCAAATTCTGTGACTCACCATGGCTGCCAGGCCTCTCTAGTCATTTCTTTTTTCCTTCAGGGAATTGTTGCTTCATTGCATTGCAAGAAAATGACGTCGTAGTGTGGGGCCCTGGTCCTTTTTCAGGCTTTTAACCTGAGTCTCATGACCTTTCTCAGCTGTCCTGCTCTTGGAGAATATGAAACACATTGAAATGTACAGGCCAGCGAACCTCAGGAAGGCCTCTATGCCTCCAGGGTGAGTCTAACTTCTGCAGATACATTAATGACCCAAACACCTTATCTGGGTGTCACATCTGGGACACAGTATGGGTCTCCTGTCTGTAAAATGGAGAGGAAATAGGCTTCAGATTGTGTCTGCAATTTCCTGGCAACAGCCCCTTTTTCCCTTATACTGGGTTTAATTACTAGTGACAGTGTTCAGTGAAATTCGGCCTCTTCACATGGTTTTTGCTCTGCATTTTGTACTAAAGTCTGGGTGAAAACTTAAATCTTCCACATGGCGCTTGTGTCTCCAAGTCCTAGGACGGGTGAAACGAGTGACGTTATGGAATTATTTCCTGGAATGTCAAGGACTGAATTCGCCTTGTCAAGAATGACTCTGTTCTTTCAGGACTGCAGAGAGCCAGCCTCAGACTGCAACTCTGCTCTGGTCTAAGTTTCTCTCTGCCAGGAAACCAGTTCTCTCAGATCATTTGCATGCAGCCAATGAGAGCCATCTACTGTTCCGTGGAGGTCTTGGAGACTGTATGAGGGCATTCTGGAAAAATCTCAGCTGGGGTAAGGGGATTGTTTCCCCCCTTCTCCTAAGCCCCATTTAAAATAGTTTCCTTCCCACAGCCATGTGTTCACATTCAAAATAAGTAACTCAGCCCATTTTTCTGCCCGGCCCCTGTCACTAGCTCAGGAATCTCAACAGCCACACAAACTGGAAATGGGCTGTTTAAAACAAAGGTGCCATATTCGTTCCAGTCCGTAAACTAGACATTTTTGGCACACAGTGGGGGGGGGGAGAATTAACCCTATTATTTCTCTCAGGCAAGGGCACAGTAAAATGCCTGTTCTACTCCTCGTGACCAGAATGGCAAGTACTAACCTGTTGGAACTCAATGTAGTTCTTAAGCTATGAATGGGGTTCTGGTTAAACTAAGCCATATGCTATGGCACCATTTCACATGATACCACAAAACTGTGCACATTTTCTGAAGATTTTCTTCCCTCAGTTATAGAAAGAAACTACTGGATTATCCTGGTCTTAGAGGGATGTGGTAGCAGCCAGAGATCTGGCTGTTGATAAAATGGCAAGGGTCACTTTAAATTATTTCAGCACAGAGTGGGACATAAATAAGAAAACAGGATGTATACATATGAATAAGCAGGGTGTCCCTTACTTAGGGGGAAGCTCAAATGTTATTAATTTGGACATTATACTGACAAATATGAAATCCCTATATGTGCAATCACCAGACCCTGGGCTAGAAATTTTATCATTCCATTACGAGGCAGATAACAGTGTGTTGATTATAGACCCGGGGCCTGGGAGGCATGTACTGTAATGCTAGATAGCAATGTTTCAGCCCCATGCCCCTGAACAAGTCATGAAGCCCCTTTCAATCACAGATAGTGCATCTGTGAGCCGATGGTGTTTATATCTTATGTCTAAAATGTTATGTCTAAAATGTTTACTCTGAGCTTGTCTGTTTCCAAATGAGTGGACACCATACTAGCTGATGTTTGAAGACATCTACCAACTGTGCTGAATAAAGTCCAAGCCCTTAACTGTGTGTGTGTGTGTGTGTGTGTGTGTGTGTGTGTGTGTGTGTGTGTGTGTGTGATGTTTATAGGCATGTCTGGAGATCACAGGACAACTTTGTTGAATCAGTTCTCTCCTTCCCCATTAGATGCATCCTGGGAACAGAAATTGCATCAACCGGATTAATCATTGAGCAACCTGACCATCCCTGAATGTTTAGAGAATCCCAGGTGTATCATGTTTCCTGCTGTGTACTTTACTACTGGAATCTCATTGATTTCTCTCAACAAGACTATTAGTTAGCTACTGATTATCTCTTTTGGACCATGGGAAAATGGAGACTCTATCCTAAAATGACAAGAGAAGGTTTCCCCATGCAGACGCTTTTCATTCCTAAGCTCTGTCCATTTTCTGTTACAGAACATTTGTATGTTCCCAACTGTAGTATGTAGCAGAACCCTCATAGAACGGCTTCCTGGAGCTAATGGCTGGGATCTGACTAGTCCCAATCCCTATAACTTCTTAGGCTACAGATACTTTTAAGATGAGTCAGTTACTCAAAGCCCACCACATTGAGCCATGGAGAGTCACAAACTAAGACCAAAATGTAGAGAACCTAAGAAGAAGCACCTTTCTGATCCAACTGAGAAAGAGTCTTCATTGTAGTCAGGCAATGCTGCATGGAGCGCCTTCCTGGGAAAGGCTGTACTGTAAGGGGCCATATAGATCTTGGAGCATTTATTGAGCAATTGGCCTAACGTGTCTAAAGTTTTTTCCTAACTGCAGAATGTTTTTGCTTGTTTGTATGGTTGGTGTTTTTTAATGTAATTTTAAAAATTACTATGTGTGTGTTGGTGAGAGTTTCAAACAGTACATGTGTGCACAGCAGACTATGTGTGGGAGTTCATTTTCTCCTTCTACCACAAGGGAAGAGGATGTCAGATCCTCAGGCATGGCAGCAAGTGAGCCGCCTTGCAGTTCTAATGAAAGAAATTTTAAAACAGGATCTCCTGTAGCTCAGACTAACCCCCAACTCACTGTGTGACAGAAATGGCCGTAAGCTCCGGTCTCTCTCTCCCAAGTGCTGGAATTACAGATGTCATATCCTGTTTTCTGCAGTGCTAGGGATCGAAGCTAGGCCGCACACATGCTATCGGTGAAGGGATTGACCAATGGAGGGTCATTCTCAGTTCGTAAGTGGATTGTCATTAGTTCCAAAGCAAGAATGGGAAGACAGGTATGGGGTGGGAGGATAATGTCGTCGTGGGTGACATTATCCTCCCACCCCATACCTGTCTGTGTCTTGAAGATATAGAGCCCCACTGGTGGTAGAAATGAAAAACTGAGAGAAATGTCATGTAATTTATGTGATGTGGGATTGCCATCAAATGAAACTCCACTTGGGGAATAATAAAAATGAAAAGAAATCATTCACTGGATATAAATTTATATTGTAGGTTTTCACATTTCTGTGGCATTATTTCACGAAATATTTCATACTTCAATTTCTACATCATAATATGTACATTTTAAAATGTTAATGGAAGGGCCAAAATACACAGTTGTTTCCTTCCTGTCTCATAAGAGAATAGAGGGGGAAGTTTAAAAAACATAATTACTTGGTAAATATTTCAAAATAATGACTACAAATAAGGCCAGTTTAAGGGGAACACAGCTCCAAATTTCATTCTTCAACCCTAAGAAGGGCAAAAAGAGGAGTATTTATTTGTACATTTTATCGAAGGAAATTCAGTTTGGCTTCTGACATTTAATCTAGCCATTTTTATACCGAGGAAACCACTGAAGGATGACTCTAATAACAGCATCGTGGAACCACTTAAGGATTTAAGAGGCATCAGTGGAGAGAGTCATATTGCTGGGGATGGTGAAAAAAGTGTCAGAAAGGTATAAAAAAGACATACATGAGCAATAAAGACCCTGGCAGGAACACCACACAGGCAGGCCATTGCCTTTTGTGGGAAGGGGCTCTATAGGAAATGGGGAATCCTGGCACTGAATATTTCTCCTGGCCATTTGTTGTTTGTGTTGTTTGGATTGCTTTGGGGCTTTTCAAAAACTAACAGAAGATTAAAGGGAACTTTTGGAAATCTTTAATTGGAAGTCAAGAACTTGATGTAATTAGAAGTGAGGAAAGGAAGCAGACATTTCTTAAGCACTTCTCCAGGACGGTGCTGGCCTCCTTGGTCCAACATTAGAAATTATGTCATTCCTCAGAGGTTGAGGATAGGGCTGGCTCCATTTGCTAAAGAAGGAAAGGAGACTCAGGTAATTTGATTCTGAGTTGCTGAAAGCCGCCTGTGAAGGGCTAGGTGAAAAGCCAGGCAAGGCTGCAGGTACCTGTAACCCTTGCATTGTGGTGTGAAGACAAATGGACCCTGGGGCTTATCTGCCTGCCAGCCTAGCGAAAACTAGCCAACTTCCAGTTCAGTGAGAGAAGAGACACCTGACATGATCTCTGTTCTATCCTGGTATGTGCAAGCACACACACACACACACACACACACACACACACACACACGCACATATGTATGCATTCCCACCCACACAAGGAGTGCACCCTTAATAAGGCTAAATCTGCAGACAACCACCGTTCCTTGAGTAGAAAGCCCAAACCTGTTCCCCCTTACAGTTCTTCCTGTCTTGCATCATTGGCCCCTGTTTTGATAATCACCTTGGAATATACTGTTCTGTTTTTTAAACGATGCATGTTATTTGTTCTCTGTCTCTCCTGTTTGGAGGTGGACTGTGTTTTTGGCATATTTAGTGCATGTCAAGTACTTAAAAGAGGGATCAGCACATTTTTCTGCAAGGAGCCAGATGATGCATATTTTAGGTTTAACTTGTCACATGATCTCTGACACTGATACCCTTACCTCATCTGATCTCACTAATACCCTGTGATACAGGTGACAGTGGTCTCAGACAAGGGTAGTTGTCTTCTAATAGGACTTTGTCTATGAACACAGAAATCTGTGGATAATGGGACTTTAAAGTGCCATGAAATTTTAATTTTCCCCCCAGACATTCAAAAAAAAATAAGAAACTCTGTTAAGCAGTGTGCTAAAATTACAAAAAGCAAGATCAAGTCTTGAATTTTGTAATAAAGCTAGGAGAGTGCACAGATGAAGAAAAATAGCAGGACTGGACCCCAAAGGCTGGGGTGAACCTTTTTCCTAATGTTCGCTCTCCTAATATTTGGTAAAATATGACTTTAAAATTTTAAAAGAAAGTTGAGAACTAAATTAATTTATTGACATTTATTTAGTGTACATGTGGAGGTGGAGACACAGAGGTCAGAGGGAAGCTTTGGGAGTAAGTGTTCCTGTCAGGAAGGTCTTGGGGATTGAACTCAGGTTTGCAGACTTAGCAGCAACTTTCACTTAGTAAGTCTCTCTGGCCCAGAAATTAGATTTGAGAGTTAATTTTTTAAAGCATAATCCTTCTTTAACATAATCAATAATAATAATAATAAAATAATAAATAGAACTATTTTTAGCTTTAGATTCATAACTCCCCAAAAAGCAGTTGGTCACCTTTAGCCCATAGGCTATAGTTTGCCAACCGCTGGCCTAGGAAATAGTGCCTGGATCATAGTAGGTGTTCAGAAAATGGAGCATATTATAATTGTTTCAGTGATCGCCATGTGATTCCTGTTAGTTTCCCATTGTGGGGAACAATAACCAGCATAGCAGGTGCTCCCCACAGTCCTCCAGGTCTCAATAGCAGGAAGAACCCCGAATGTCTGCATGAGCTGGAGGTCACCTCTCACACATTCTATGAACTGAGACAACCTTTTGCAAAGTCATTACATTATTAAATTGTTTGAATGACTAGTTCAATTCTATCTAACATATCGACAGTATGATTATGTGTACTGGCAGGGTTAGGGTGCGGCAGGCCTGGGAACCCAGTACTGAGGAAACAGAGGGGGAGATCTCACATTTGAGGCCATTCTGGGCTATGTTCTACTTTGTTTTATACAAATACAATTGTTTGGGTTGTAGAGATAGCCCTATTAGTAAAATGCTTGCTTGCAAGCATGAGGACCTGAGTTCTCCATAATGTACATGAAAATAAAAAACTGCATTATTTCCTTAATGTAATCGATATAACAACAATATTCTTTGGAAAAGCAAAGACAGAATAAGAAACATCGATGCCAAAATCCAAGTAAAATAAACATCATGACTATTTTGACAGTGTGCCTCAATATTATACTCACTAAGTCTTTAGATTATATTTTTTTCCCTAACATGTCTAGGCAGGGCATCAGGGCACATGTCTCTGCAGTAAAAGTAAAAAAGATATTGAAGATTACACAGAGTTGGGTTTTTGCTCAATGTCAGATAAATGCAGCAAGACAACAGTGTGTTATTTGCATTGATGAGCTCCTGAATATTAACCTGATAGTTCTCTAATATGTTTTCTTTATAAAACAAATATAAGCAGGAGTGGCAGTGCACACCTCTAATTTAGCACTTGGGTGACAGAGGCAGGAGTATTAGGAGATCAAGAGACTCTGACTCAAAACGCAGCAGCAGAATTTCCGCTTCCTCCATACTGACTAAATAGTAATATAACCAGGTAGTTAGCAATAAGTAGTTTAATGAAATCTTGAGATATATGGCAGCTTCAGTTGACATTCAAGTTTAACACCATTTAAATGCCATCCTGAATTTTAGCTTACTTCAGTCTCTAGAATAAAAACAATATATAATAACTATAAAAACTTCCCCAAACATGTTTCAAACCAATATACAATAACACTAGTTAATGAAGTCAAATGATACTTCCTACATGATAGAAGCAAACATTTGCCTAATATTGTGCATATTATTATACCAAATTTATTTTTGGTGTAATCTTCAATAATTTATAATATAACAAAATGATGAGATTCTTATTTTTTTATGAATTCTTTTTACTTTATTTTTCAATGCTTAGGATTTTAATGAGATTATTCTTCACCGTGAAAGGACATTGTCTGGCCCAAATCATTTAGTTTACTTTGCTTTATGGAAGAAGAGGAGGCCCCGAAAGGAAGTGAATGGCTCAGTTGGTTAGAATTAAGCCAAGGTTTCCTGGGCTGGCGAGATAGCTCATGTGGTAGAACACTTGCCTCCCAAGGACAGGGACCTGGGGTCAATCATCAGAACCCTTTTGAAAACTCGGAGCTTCCTGCTGCACACTGGAGAGGTGGGCACAGGAAGAGCCCTGGGGCTCACTGACCAGGGCTCTAGCCTGTTTTGTGAGCTCTAGGCTAGTGACAGAGCATATCAGGTGACTGATATACCTGAGGATCACATCAAGTTGTCCTCTGGCCTTCAAGAATACATGCACATAGAGAAACATACACATACATACATTAAAATAATTTTTTTAAATCATAGGTTTGCTGACCAACTGTCAAGAAATAACTAGAAAGAACCATTTGTACTGCTGTATTGCCATTTTTAAAGATGTGAGAAGATAGATTTCCAAGAGAGAATGAAATCCTTGTCATTAAATCTTGCCATTTTACTTGGACATTTCCTTGAACTTGTTTTATTGTTGATATTTTACTCTTCTGACTTCCTCCCTCCCTCCCTCCCTCCCTCCCTCCCTCCCTTCCTCCCTCCCTCCCTTCTTTCCTTTCTCACTTTCTTCTCCTACTCCCCCTTTAGTCAAAACATTGCTACATGTCCCAGGATGACCTGAAGCTTGGCCAAGGTTGTTTCAGCCTCTTGCATGCTGAGATTGTAGCATATGCTCCTACATACAATTTAAAAGCTTTAAAAAATAGGTTCTATTTTGTGTACATGAATGTTTTGCCTCAACGTATGCCTACGCATTATGTGTACAGACTGCCAGACAAGGGAATTGGTGCCCCTGAAAATGGAGGTACAGTTGAGAGCTGCCATGCCAGTGCTGGGTATAAAACCTGGGTCTTCTGGAGCAGCAGTCAATGGTCTTAACCACTGAGCCATTTCTGCATCCCCCAACTTGAAGTTTCATCATGCAGCCATTCCTTGGTAGCCCAGAGGTTTGGCTCTAAGATTACCCTTGGATATAAAATCTGTGCTATTCAAGTCTTCAATACAAAAATGATGATACAATTCCCCAGATATCTGATCTGAGATTGATTGAACATGAGAATTTGGAACTCATGTCAAATGAGGGACAGACAGACACATTATTTGTAAAATAAAATGGGCTGTCAATAATATTTTGAGACCTAAGACCCAGATGAAAGAAAATCAGTAAAGGAGATTTATTGGTTTGCTTAACAAGCCCCCAGAATGGTATCTTTTTTTTTTTTTTTTTTAGTTTTTAAGTCAGAATTTGTCCTGGGAGTGAGAAATTGGAAACAGATCAGAGCTGGATTGCCATGGCCTCTTCCATTAAAGTTTGAAGCCTATAAGGATGAAAAACATCTAAGAAAATGTTAAAGGCACATCACTGGGCATCTATCTGCATGGAATGCAAAGTTAGCATGGGAGTGGATGGGTCTGCTTGGTCCAAGCATGGCTGGAGGGAAAAACAACTCATAGGCTCAGCCCTAAGTAGAAAACCTACGTCACACCCTTGTCCACTCAAGTTTAGAGACTGATGGAAAAGAGAATGGAAAGACAGTAAGAAACAAAAGCCAGAGAGCTGCTGTGAATCAGTGACTTCGGACATGACGGAGTCATTGAACCCGTGACCTCACAGCAGCTGTGGTTGCCCAAACAAGACCAATACACCATCTAGGCAGTCAACATTCCAAGATGAGTGAGAAGAACTCACGAGGCCCCACCCCTGACGGAGGAGCTACTGGTAGTTGATGGCTATTGAAGAAGAGAGAGTCAGTTTTCTCCAAAGTCTTTGACTATGATAGGTTCCCCAAGCGCCAGTGGACAGCCCAGTATCCATGTGCATACAGGCAGTCTAACTCTTCAATGAAGAGGAAGAGGAGGGAGGAGGAAGAGAAATGAAATAGGAAGGAGGTCTGGGAGGAGGTGGAGGAGAAAGTCACAAGTGCATATGATATAAATACATTGTATTTATGTAAGAAATAGCAAAATAATTAAAACAAAAAACCCTAAAAACTCATAGAGGGGTAAGAGAGACAGCCCCTGCCTCTAAGAAACTCATAGATTCAGAGAAGAGCTGAATGCATCAGGCTGTACTGGGGCTGAGGTTTGAATGGTAGCCTGAGGATGAAGGGGTGGCATAGAGGGATATTGTCTTAGGTCTTTGGCTGTGAAGATGCACCATGACTTCGGCAACTCTTATAAAAGAAAGCATTTAATTGGGGTTTGTTGATAGTTTCAGAGGTTTAGTTCATTATCACCATGGCAAAAATCATGGCAGCCGGCTAGCAGGCATGGAAGAAGTTGAGAGTTCTACCTCAGAACCTGCAAGCAGCAAGAGGAGAAACTCTGGGCTTAAGCGCGTTTTTTGAAACCTCAAGGTCCACTCTGAGTGACGCACCTCCTTCAATAAGGCCACACCTCCTAATCCTTACATACAGTGCTACTCCCTTGTGACCAACTATTTAAATCTATGAGTCTATGGGAGCCATACTAATTCCTTCACCACAGACATACATCCAGGGATAATAAAAGCAGGTTTGAACTTTATAGAGAGCATTCTAGAATGCAGGTCCTAGAATAGACATAAAGGATATGTCCTAGAATGAGAGAAGATGGAGTGCAGAGCCTGCCCTAGCAATCAGTGCAGTGAGGAGACAATGGGGGCCATTTTGCTGCAGCTGTCAGTATTTGGTAGCTGATCTGAGGTGTAAGGAGTCTGAGAGGTGGTCAGGCTCCTGGCTGGACCAAGTACCAGTGTTAGGAGCTGAGGCGGAGCTTAAGGAAGAGGAATGGGAACCAGAGAGGAGACCCCCAGTCGAAGCAGCATCTTGAGAATCAGTCGATACACCTGTGAGCACCTACAGGAGGTGTCCAGTAAACAGACAATATTAGAACAGGACAGGGGACTCAGTGACAGAGATTGATTGTGAGGCTGAAAAACTTGAAAGCTGCTAAGGAGGTCACCATCCTAAGAGGTAATCTAAGTAAAGGAAGGAAGAAGTTGTGGAGAAAAGAGAGAACCACGGGCTGAAGCGAAGACATCAAAGGTGTCCTGTGAGGAAAGTGGCCAGCAGTTTCGAAGGCTGTGGGAGGTCAAGGAACATGCATAATGGCAAGGATCCATAGAACCTTTGCGTCCTTCCCTGAGCCCTTTATCATGAGAGAAAGGGAAAGTAGAGACAATTGTGAGGGTTACTATGGGGTATAGAATCACCTAGTCCTTGTCTGTGAGGGAGTATTTAGAGAGAGTTAATTGAGGTGGGAAGACCCTCTCTAAGTGGGGAGTACCACCTCATGGGAAAGGGCCTTCCACTGAATAAATAGGAGAGAGAGAGAGATGAGCCTCAACATTCATTGCTCTCTGCTTCCTGACTTCAGGCACAGTGTGGCCTCACATTGCTGCTAAGGCTTCCCCCAACTTATCCCTCAAACTGGGGGCCCCAAACAACCCTTTCTCACATTGCTGTTGTCGGGCATTTTGTCATAACAATAGGAAAAGAAAGACATAAATCATTTACTTCATAATACTGAGTTAAATTAAGACTCTTACAGCCCATGGCATTGAACACTAGATTTATTATGAGTTCTTGGGCAAGGCACCATTTGTATGGACTGTGTAAACAACTTATGTCTGGAGTATTCCAGGATCCTCTGGCTTGCCTGGCTGGCCTCTTTCTCCTCAGTACTCACAGTGGCCTTATATTTATTAATGGTGAGAGACTTGGAACTGTCAAGCTGTTAAGACTATGACTCACATGAAAAATCGATCACTCAGTTCACCTCTCACGATCTTTCTGGGGCTGTGTGTACCTCTTATCTCCATGGTAACTGTTGCTGAGTCGTTTAAGTTCCATCATCTGAATAGTCTGTGTTGCTGAATCTTGGTTGTCTACTTGACTGAATTAAAGGCCGTCCAGAAAATTAGTAAATCATACCTCTGGGCATGGGTGCTATGATTGGCGTGTGGGCCAGTGAACCTAGGGGGAAAGAGAGACCCTAAAGGGGGGTAGTAGCATCCAGTGGTCTGAGGGCGGGGCATAGATAAAACAAAGAGGCGGAAGAGAAGTCTATGCGCATGCTCTGGCCTACTGAGTAGGCCATCATTGCTGCCGCTGCTGTTGGACACCAGGCTTTGGAGCCTTAGTACATGACTTTGACCGCTGACTCTTCATGGGGCCGGCAGACCTTTAGGCTCATCCTGGAGCTGGGAAATTGTTTTCTTTGGTTCTGAGGCTTCTGACTGCTTCGACTCAGATGTTACTGCTTTCTCTTAACTCTCTAGCCTCGGACAGCCATTGTGGGCTGGAATATTCAGTAGGTGATCCTGTGAACTTGACTTATCACGATGTGTAGAGGCTGCTGGGTTTGTTCCTGTAGAGGACACTGCATAATGCAACCTTTAAAATGTGTGTCCTCTTTCCTGTCCCCACAAGTCATTCCTACACCAGACACTACTGTTCCTCACCTGGCCTCTTGCTTCCAAGTCCTCCTATGCTCCTTCAGTCTCTGTTAATCAGCAGAGCACAAGGATGCAATTCTCTCTCTCTTTATTGTAATTTGTTTGTAGTCAGTAGATGGTGGGAAGTGAGTGTGAATGATGAATATCTGAAGTAATATTGAGTTTCTGAATTTGGACATTTTAGGGGGAGACCATCATCACAAGGTAAAGGTTTCATATTGTCAAAGAGGCTCTGACTCTAGTCCAGCCCTGATGTCACAGCCACTTTCCCACTTGTTACATAAGGTTACCCTACAGTATAAGAGCAGAAATAAATGCCTTATTTTTTTCTTCATTTTATATTGTAGGGGTTTTAGGGAGATAGTACTGGCCAGTTTTTTAGAGGTTTTTTTTTTTTAAGGTTTACACAACACACACACACACACACACACACACACACACACACACACACACACACACACACACACACACGTGTATGTATATGCCCTGTCTATATCTCCTGGAATATACATAACTGGAATTACAGGCAGTTGTGAGCTGCCTGATATGGGTGATGGGAACCAAACTCTGATCGTCTGGAAGAGCAGGAAATACTCTTGCTTTTATTTTTAGGTTTTTAAGACAAGGTTTTGCTATATAGAGCAGGCTGACTCAAATTCATGATCCTCCTGCATCAGATGTCTGCATATTGGGATTAAAAGCATGTATCACATGGCTAAGAAAAACATTTTATATATATATATATATATATATATATATATATACACACACACACACACACACACATATACATGTATATATATGCAGATGAATTTAAATTTAAATCTAGAGTCCCATGAACGAAAACATGCAGAATATCAATTTGTCCAAAAGAATATCCATACTTTGCCTAGCATAATGACAGTCAGTTCTGTCCATTCTTGCAAAGGCTCTGACTTCATTTTTCATCACAATTGAATAAAATTCCATTGTGTATATACACCACATTTTCTTCGTCTATTCATCCGTGGCTGGATATTTAGGCTAACCCCATGACCTGCCAATTGTGAATAGTGTAGCAACAAGCATGTGCAGGTGTCTATGCTGATCTCACACCCTTGGGTTTATACCCAGGAGTGGTGCAGCTGGGCCATATGGTGGTTCTAGTTTTAGATTTGGGGACGACTCTGTGCTGATTTCCATGGTGGCTGCACAGTTTACATTCCCACCAACAGCACAAGGGGCCCTCTTTTCCCCACATCCTCACCAGTGCCTGTTCCTGCTGGTTTTTGATGATAGCCATTCTAAGCGAGGTGAGATAGAATATCATACACAGCTTAAACTCATGTTTTCTTGATAGCTAAAGACACTGTGTACCTTTTCAAATATTTATCACATATCTTCTTTTGGAGACTGTCAATTCATTTCCTTGTCCCATTTATTGATTGCATAACTTTTGGTGTTTTAATTATGCGTTTCTTTTTATATTCTAAATACTAATTCCTTGCTTGGTGCATAGTGGGCGAAGACTTTGCCATTCTCTAGGCTGTCTCCTCTCTGTGTTGATTATTTGGGTAAAACAACTCTCCCCCTTCTCCTCTTCCTCCTTTTCTTGCAAAGAAACTGGAGACATGTCCCTTATCTATTCAATAATATAGTAGAAATTATTTATTTTCCTAGAGAGCCAACACAAAAATTCTCGTCAGTTTGAAATAACAGATGAATATTGGGTAAATAAAAAGTTTGTTCTGAAGTGGTTGAAGGAAAAAAAAAGAAGGTGGTTAGAATAATCTGAGGAGCTGTGAATAGACATGTGTTTCTCACATAAGTAATTCTTCTAGTATGTACTCTGTTTTAGGCTGATGCTGTAACTCAGCAATACAATGTAACCTAGGGACACATCGGTGTATTTAAACAGGGAAAGAGCCATGAGCCATTTCTTACCCTAATTATGTCTCTGATTTCTTCCTCCTTGACTATGAGGCATGGACTCAAGCATCCTGGAATAATTACCCAGGGTTTCTTTAATATGAAAAGTAAAGTAGGAAACCCACTTTGGTACTTTTCTATTTATTTATTTATTTTATTTTTGCACCATTATGATCATTTAGGAATCTCTGTAAATGTATCTGTAGTGTTCTTTGAATTCCTTCACAGTTCTAGAGAATTGAGGTCTTTGGGTTTCTAAATCAAGATTCTGCCTTGTGATATGAGTGTATTACATGTACATGCGAGCATGAGTGTTTGTGTGTTTGTGTGTGTGCACATACTTACAGAGGTAAAAATTCTGTGTGTGCGTGCATACCTGTGGAGTGCAGAGGTAAGGCACTGGATGTCTTCCACAATCACTGTCTACCAGCTTGCCAATTCAGCCAGCTTGGGAGGTCAGTGGGCTGCTGGAATCAACCTGTCTACTACCTAGTGCTGGATGGGTCTAGATGTGGGATGCTGCACCCAGATCTTACAGAGAGGTGCTAGAGTCCAACTCACCTCCTGATGTTTACATGGCAAGAGCAGTGTTAACTGAGCCACCTCCCTGCTTCCCAAAGTTCTACTTTTTAATAATCATAAAAATAAATTCTATTGTGTTAAACATTTTCCTTCTTTCTTTCTTCCTTCTTCACTTCCTTTCTTGTTTTGTACTCAGAAGTGAACCTAGGGCCTCACACTGCCGGGCACACACTCTACAGCTATATCCCAGGGGTTTCTATTCACTTTTCAAAGCAAGGCTTCCCTAGGCTGCCCTTGGCCTCACTCTGAACCCTTGAACTTTCAATCATCCTATGGCAACCTCCAGAGTAATGGCTACCAGCCCTGATTATTTTTTAAATGTCTTTAATCAAATACGTATTTACTAATACTATTTTGGAATCTGACATGATAGAAAGGAAAAATAAGTCTACAGGGATATTTCATGTTAAAAGGTGAGACTGTGGGCGTGGCAAATGATGGATTCACGTGAGAACTGACCCAGTGCAGTTGTCAAGGCCTAGCCATCCCACTCAAGTTCACCACACCACCTCACACTCACCTTGTTTCCCTCACTGCTGTCATCTGTGGTGTGTCCCCATCCCCACTGACAGGCGAAATGCAGCTTCCTAAGAACATCAAATGTTCATGAGTGGGAAGGCTCAGACTGTCATTCAGGGGTGAGAGAAGTATGCCTTTGCAAGGTCACAAGACTATGACACCCTACCTGAGAGGGTACTGTGGTCAGGGGCCTGACTGAACCTGCAGGAGTGTGACTGGACAAGAGACCAGACTCTGTAAGAGTGAAATGGGCACATAAATTTCTGAGTATTGAGGGACAAAGAAGAAAACCACACTGAGTACCTGCAGCTAGCTAGTAACCACACTGAGTACCTGCAGCTAGCTAGTAACTGCTGCTAGTAACTACAGCTAATACTTGGATGTCGTGACTACAGATAGTGAACAGTTGGTACCTATCTGTACTACTATTGGTACAGGTGAAACAGCACCTTCTATTACTCTCCTATGACCAGGCTCCATGTGGCTGCTTTCATAGAGCTTGAGATGGCACAAGTGGGGTACCTACATGGTGATTCTCTGTCTGTTGGTCTGTCTTTGTCTGTCTCTGTTTCTCTCTCTCTCATATGTGTACCTGCATGCATGCATGTGCAGGTTCCGTGTGTACACTTGTAGAGGCTGCAAGCTGATGTCAGCTAGCTTCTTCTATCTCTCTCCACCTTGCCCTTTGACACAGGTCTTTAACTGAACCTGGGGCTCTGCATTTCTGCTAGACTGGCTGGCCCATGAGCCCCAGGGATCTGCCTGTCTCTGTGTTAACCCTCCTCTGCCCCGAGCTGTCTGCCCAGCCCTGTGATTATTCTTCTAGATTCAGATTTTTCTACTGACTAATCTGAAGACCATACAATAGACTTCAAGAGGAAGAAATGCAGTGGATTCTGACCGTCACACGGGCCTACCTCAACCTACTGTATCTGCCTCAGTGGATTTAGTTCCCAGTTTTCCTGCAAAGATCTTGCCGGAGCTCGATTTGAGGTCTCAGGCCCTACTGCAAGAGTTATAGATGAAATCCCGCACCCACCTCAGTAAGCAAACTCAATTAAACTCATTGAACCAAGAAAGAACTAAACACATGAAAGCAAAAGGGAGCCAGCTGGGAAGAGGAAGGGATTTAGTGGGGGGTTGGGGGAGTGATGGAGGGATAGCATCAAAGTGGACACACATGAAAATATTACAATGAAACCCATGAGTCGTTACTGTGAGTAATTACTGTAGGCTAACAAAAAGTTAAGATTTAAGAATGTTTTAGGAGGATCCATTTCAGAGTCCATTTACAGAAACTGTGTGTGGTGGACCATCCTAGCACCTCAGTAGCAGAGGCAGGAGGCTTGCTGAAGGTTTCAATCCAGCCCCATCTACACAGTGAGCCCCTGTCTCAAAAATACCTGTCTCCCAATACATTTTCGTTTATAATGAGGCTGAGAATTCTACTCAGGATTTGGGCCATTGCATGGCAGCTTATTTGTCTTCTACCACGGGCAAGAGCTGCCTATTAAATACGTGGTATGCTCAAAAGTGTCTTTAAATTGTACTTGAAGGGTTTACCAGTATACTTTATGTGGAACAAGCACATCTCCATTCACTAAAAACAAAACAAAACAAAACAAAACAAAACAAAGTCAAGTCCCCATCCACATGACAGGGGGGAAATGTTTTCCTTCTCCCTTTCATTAAAAAAGCCAAAACATAACAGAAAATAATGAAAGAAAAATAAAAGGAGGCGTCCGTTCCACCTGGTGGGGGAGGGTAGAGCAGCTGCAGGGAATGCCTGCGGGTGCCAGAAAGCCTCCTTCTTATTTTCTCATAACTTCATTACTCATTGGAACAGGAATGCACACAATTCTGGTTATGGTGTTTCTGGTTTTGTTGTCCTAACTAAAGTGCATGCGGGGCTGTGCGGGGCTGTGCGGGGCTGTGCGGGGCTGTGCGGGGCTGTGCGGGGCTGTGCACGTCGAGAAGATGGTACTCCTATTTTTGAGTCCCAGCATCCTTCCCACTAGAGCACTGAAGTCAGAATGGCTGCACGTCTTCATGTTTCCAAGTCTTCAAATGCTCTTTAAGCATTTCTCAGTGTGAGTTGTTATGGACTGAACTGCCCTTTCTCCGTGTGACCTGTAACAGGGTGGCCTCAGTTCTACAGAAGACAGTTGAGGAGGGAGGGGGTTGTGGTGATGTCCTAGGAGGTTCCTGGCTCATTTCTGAGCTTACAGGAGAAACCCTCAAAAGAATGTAACTTGTTAGAGAACAATCCCCCCCCCCCAACCATGTCCTTCCAGCTCCCTTCAAACCATCACGGCTTTCTTGACCTTTCTTTCTTTCTTGAACGTAATTATGATTTACCAGAGGACTGTGTACATTTACAATGTATTTCGATCATTGTTTTCTCCCTTTAAAAGGCAGAGCCCCCTGACTCTCACAGTCTCATGACAATGCTGTTCTCCTGAAGAACTGTGATATTCAGAGTGACACTTAAAATTACCACTTTAAAGCATTGTTGATGTTTTATTTGTAAGAAAACAAAAGTGTCAGCCAGGAGCATGTTTTATAATATGTATCACCATTTAAATGAAAATTTAAGGTACTATGAGGAAAAATAAGAACAAAAATCAGTAAGATTACTCAGCCACTTTCATTATGTAGAGAATTTAGCAACAGTGGCTGGTGATATGGCTCAGTGGGTAAGGGTGCTGGCTGCCAAGCCTGAAGACCCAAGTTCCATTCCAGAGTCCATATGTAGAAGGAGAGAGCCAACTCCTGGAAGATGTCTTCTGACCTCCATGCATATATGGAGTGTTTTACAGTTGTTTACAGTTGTCGTGGGCACCTGAGCACATCCCCCAACAATAAATATAATAAAAGGGAAAAAATATCATATCTGTCTGTGGACTCATCACAGATAGAAGCACTATGGAGGAGTCTGTACCTAGATAGGCCACTGTTTTCTTCTAAGCCTATGATTTTTAAATTTTGACACATAGTATACTAATTTCATTGCTGGAAATTATGCCCAATATTTTGAGATGCACATGGAGACAGGCTTGATTGGCAGTATAAATGTGGAATAAGGGCAGGGCTGTAAGTGCTAATATAGACCTTCAGATCCCTTTGTAGTGGCTAATGAAACTCCATCTGCTGCCATTCTGGATTAAACAATGCCAAATCATCCAAAAATGCTCTCAAGGAAATGCCATTTAGTAAATTTATCTGGATATTTATCTAAAGTTGGTGCTGCATTGTAGGCAGATAAGGAAATGGAGACTGTCTAGAAATGGCAGTGAGAAGAGGCTCTTTATAAAGAAATACAGCAAAAAGTTCTGGGGATAGAGCTCATTTGGTAGAGTGCTTGCCTAGCTAACATGCATGAATCCATGGGTTCGATTCAGAGCATCTCATAAGCCAGGTGTGATGGTTCACACTTGTAATCCCAGAATTTAGGAGATAGGGGCAAGATGGTCAGAAGTTCAAGATGATTACCCTGGGTCATTTAATACATGATATGAAATTTTTTTTAAAAAAAAAAAGGAGGAGGAGGAAAGAAAGAAACAAGTTATAATGTCAACTCTTCAACTTTTGTGGCCATTAGAATTTCCCAGGATGTGTGTTTTAAATGCATATTATCTATGTTCTTCCTTAGGATTCTGACATAGCAGAGCTCAGGTAAGGTCCAGAAATTTGTTTTAAAAAGAACCCTGAAGCCAGGCTTATTAAAGTTTGTCTGTAATGCCACTATCCTGGGTGTGAAGGCAGAGGACCAGGGTCATCCTCAGCTATGCAGTGAGGTTGAGGCCACCTTGGGCTACAGGAGACACTATCTTAAAACAAACAACACACAAATGGTCTAACTTGCCTGTGTGCCTCTGATGTCCATGCTCTGAGAAATGTATGGCAGTTTTTGTGGGTTCTATGGGCTGAGAAGCTGTGGGATCAATTGGAGTGACTTTACACACTGGCATACTTTCCCTCTGGCCCAGTGGCTCTCATCCTTCCTAATACTTTGACCCTTAATACAGCTTCTTACGTTGTGGTGACCCAAACCATAAATTTATTTCTCGTGACTTCATAACTGTAATTTTGCTGGAGTTATAAATCATAATGTAAATAAATATCTGATATGCAGGGTATCTGATATGTGACTCTTGTGAAAGGATTTTTTGAGCCCCAAAGAGATTGAGACCCATAGTTCACTACTTCTGCTTTTTGCTCATTTTCTCTCTCCAGGGACTTCAGGCATAGTCTCTGAACTTACTTACCAAATTATGCATCTACTTTTTACTTTCTCCCAACCCGCATCTGTGCTAAATGCAGGTCTTCTGAGCATCATGTACAAGTGATGCAGCCATATGACTAGTGAATCTCCCATGATGGGGAATTAGGATAGGCGGTCCTTTCCTGGCTCTCATAGCCATAGGTTACATCTAACAAGAACTCTAGAAAATGTGGGCTATTCACTACCTGGGCGAAATCTCAAGTTCCAAGTTTCCAGATGCCCTAGCAGTGCAGGGAGGGTGCTAATGGAGGTTGGCTTGCCTTGGCTTGGCATGCTTCCCTGTAAAATCAGCTCTGTTTAAGGAATGGACAGGATTTCCTTTGCAGACTTATGTAGAAGCCGAAGCGGATAGGACTGACCACAAAAGGCACAGAGAGTGCCAGCTTCCTGTGTTCCAGCTTTGCTGGTTGGGGTGCACAGAATGGAACTGGAAGGAAGTAAGCCAGCCAACACTCCTGACCCAGGAGATAGAAATCTGAGTCACAAAAGCAGAGTCTGCATTGGGAACACTGCTGCCTAAGGAAGGCTTTTCCAAGGGCAAAGAATTAAAATGGGCCTCACCCAGAAGAATTAGGAGCAGAGGTCACCTGTGCCTTTCCACCTCAAGCCTGTTACAGTAGGGTTGACCAGGCCAGCAGGCCAGCAGTAGTCATCAGGAAGCAAAAGGCAGGCTGATGAATTGGGCTTGGTCAGAAGGTGCCCTAGGCTCTGAATTGGGTTCTAACCCTTCACTGAGTGATCTGAGGCAAGATACGTTTATCCTGTTTTGTTTGAAACTGGTTCCGTGCACCCCACAAGGGTTGAACTTTCTGTAGAGCCAAGGATGACTTGGAACTCCTGAGCCCCTTGTTTTTGGTTTCTAAGAGCTGGGATTACAGATGTGTGCAGACCATACCCAATTTTTGTGGTGCTTGGGCTCAAACTCAGAGCTTTGTGCATACTAGGCAAGCACTTTACCACCCTACCCCCAAGCCCTTAAATGAACTGGTTAGCCAAAGCATACAAACTGTACGATGTAAACAGCATCACACAGTCAAAAGTTGCCTAGGACCATGCATTAGTACTATAACTAGCCCTCTTGGAAAAAATTAGGAAACTCAGCTTGGCTTGGACTATGCAAACTTCTTTAACATGGCCCAGGCAGAAATACTGGGAGAATTGTTTCTGTATGTTGTTCAGCCACCAAATTAAAGCACCCACATTTAACTACTATTTAAAGCATAAAGGATTTTTCTACAATCAGTTTCCACAAAGCTTTTAGTACTTTCTATTAGAAAAATTGTATATGGTAAAGCTTAATGTGGTAAAATAAAGGAAATAATTAGCTTTATTCTAAAGCCAGAGGAATGACAAAGGAACAGACTAAAGCATGATTTAAGTTTTGGTTTGTGGCTGGCAAGATGTTCGGCAGGCAAGAGCGCTGGCTGCTCTTGCAAAGAACTCAGATTCTGTTCTCAGAATCCACGTGACAGTTCTGTGCTCCACAGACACACAGGCAGGCAAAACACACATACACATAAAATAAAAATAAAAAAAAAATATGAGTGTTAGAGTCAGATATGGTGAGTCACAAGTATAATTCAGCTTATAGGAGGTTGAGGTTGCCAAGAGCTTGAGGCCATCCTAGGCTACATAGTGAGTTCCAGGTTAGACCTCCTTTCAACATAAAACAAAACTACCTTTTAAGTTTTGAAATGTGAGGTTAGTTTATTTTACTACACATTTTTCCTCTCCACTCTGCTATTATACCCTGTGCAGAGTAGGATGGGCACACATCTTTTCTATCAGTACAAAACTGACTTTTCTCAAATTTATTGAAGCAAACTAGATAAGCAAAGCTGTCTAAATTGAAGATTGCAATAAAATATGTTGGCAAATGTCTTTCCACGTCAAATTAGTGAATCTGCTGTCAGTCAGTTCATGTGTTACGTGTGTGTGTGTGTGTGTGTGTGTGTGTGTGTGTGTGTGTGTGTGTGTGTGTATGTGTGTGTGTGTGTGCATGTATTTACATGGTGAGAACTTACTGCTTAAGGGACCTGGGGAGATGGGCCAATGGGTAAGAGAGCTTAAAGTACAAACCTGGGAACATGGGAACCCACATAAAAGCTAAGTGGAGACAGGCAGATCCTAAGAATTCATAGGTCAGCCAGTGTAATTCAATAGGTTTATTTTGGGGTCAATGAGAGAGCCCATCTCAAAGGAGTAAGGAGGAGAGAAATGGAGAAAGACGCTTGACACCTTCAGATTTCCACAAGTGTACAAGGCCATGTGCACCCCAAATTCACACATGTACACTCACAAGATTTCCTTCTGAAGACTGAATGTGTTGGCACATTTCAGCATTTGGAAAGCTGAGGTATGAGGATGCCGAGTGTGAGACCAGTGGGGCTACATGATGAGACCCTGGTCAAATTACCGTAATTATACACATGAAATGTATTTATGTGTGTGTATTCTCTTAGCAAATCTTGTGCATGTGATGCAGGATTATTATCTATAGTCTCAAGGTGTCCATTATACTCCCAAAGTTGTTTACTTACATCTTTGACCAAAATTTCCTCACTTCTTGAACCCCCAACCTTTGTTAATAACTACACTACTACAGTATGCCCTGTTCTATGAATCTGACTTTTGGGGTTTCACATAGCATATTGTATAGAATTTGTTTTTTGCCCTACCCTACACTGCAGCATGAGGTGGGAGTTCTGTTTTCAAGCCAAGACTTCATCAGAAAATTTTACTTTGCAGAGGATGGTGGTTACTGCTCAAAATGCTGAGCGACCATTGAGTGCTAAGCCTGAAACATCCATGTCTCCTCCTCCAAGACATCACCGAGGCGGAGCTGGGGAGAAGGGAAGAGCTGGAGAATTGGGAAGAGGCGGGCTACGAAATGCTTCTAGATGCTACATGGCTGTGCACTCTTGAGCTCCCAGCAGCTTTAGTTAACTGAACAAGCCCTAAGACCCGGTCATGAAACTGGCTCAGACAACACTCTGCCATGGAGAGGGCTGTAGAGACCCCTCGTGAGGCCCAACCCTTCTGGGGGTGTTCTTAGCCATTAACAATTGCTGGAGTAAGGGGAGATACTTTCTTCAGTGCTATACCTGCTGGTTAACCACTTACATGCTTGTAAACATCCCATAAACTGTGACCCCAAAAGACACCTCACTGAAACCCATTGGGCCAAGTGAGCTCATGTGTGCACATACACATGTACATGCACGCACATCATCCACACACTCTTTCTCTCACACACACAAGGGTGTGAAAGCAGAAGGGGAACAAGTGGAGAAGGGGCTCAGTGGAGGAGAAAAGAAGAGGAAGTGATGTGAGGTAAACATGGTCTAATATAGTCATATTCAGTTAATTTAAAAATTAAAAAAACCTAAAAGGAGATAAATACCAAGAGGTGGGAGTATATATGTACCATTGTCTTCTTCTTAAACACAGGTTTAAAATTCTAGGTTGAGAAAAAAATTGGCAAGTGGTGCCTAATATTGGGGGAATAAACAACAAAAATAATAATTGAGTACCTGTAGCCTGCTGGACCCTGGTTACTATGGCAGCAGATGGAGGGAAAACACATAGGGATTCCCATACGCCATTCAGGACTGAGCAAGGTCCTGTCCTGCTTGGTTGAAACATACGGTTGTATGACCGTTCTGCATCACTCTTGTAGAAAGCATGATAAACATTCCCAGGGACACAGAATAGGATGAAGCTCAGGCATAGGCCCAGGACTTGAAGTGTCAGGTGGATCTCCTCATAGTGGAGTGTGTCTATGCAGACCGATGGAATCTCTGGGTCTTTTCTGCTTCTATATCCCAAGTGTCACACTTAATTAGCTTTCAGTTTACTGTGGGTTGGTTTCTCTGCATGCTGTGAATATATGTTGCTACCACTGGTTAATAAAGAAGCTTTTTTGACCTACAGTAAAATGGCTTACAGCCAGGCTGGAAATCTAAGCAGAGAGACAGGAGAAGGGCGGAGTATGGCAGACATGATCTAGCCACCTAAGAAGCAAGATTTAATGGAACACAGGTAAAGCCACAGAACATGTGGCGATGCATAGATTAGTGGAAATGAGTTGAGATAAATTGTAAGAGCTAGTTAATTATGAACCTGAACAAAAGACCAAATAGTTTGTAATTAATATAAGCCTCTGAGTGATTATTTTAAAAGCAGATTCCAGACTGAAGGGCCAGGTGAGACAGAGAGTAACTTCCAGCTACACCCACCTCACCCCACCTCACCCCTAGTGCCGCCATTTAAAATTTAGTTCCAAGGCTTTCTATATGATACCAATCTGTCACTGAACTCTACCTCTGGTCCCCTCAATCTTCCTTTAGGACCTGTTGGTGCTGGGAAAACAAACCCCTTCTCTAGGACCTTGCTATTCATGGTGCCATCTGTGATTGGGTAGAACTACACTGCTGAAGGCTTTCAGAAAGGCTGCCTTTCAGACCTTGCCCAGACCTTCTCAATCAGAGCAGAGCCTGTGTTTAGCCCAACCTCCACCTGACCTATGATCTATGGCCTTTGCCATGGAAATGAGGCCTCCAGACAGATACTACACTCAGTCCGTAGCTAACTTGAAATACAAGTTGGCTTGGAGTTCTTAGCCTTTCTCAGATCTGAGAGAGTTGAACAGTTGAGATGTAAACAGCACTATTGAGGCTGGGGGTATAATTTATAGGGTAGGGTGCTCATTTAGCAGGCACCGATCGATCTTGGGTTCAATCAGTACCCCACCCCTCCCCCACACAAACTAGGGGGCTTACATCATTTAAAGCAGAGGAGGAGCTTGTCATTTCTATGACATTAAACTCAGGAACACCGACACTAACCCCAAACAATAATCATGTACTTAGAGAAATTATGTGGGGTAAAAACTGGGTAAAAATTATACATTTTAAACATAGTTTATAAAACTGAGCAAAGTGGTAGATGTCTGTAACCCCAACACTTAGAAGAAGGAGAGTTAGAAATTCAAGGTCATTATCAACTAAATGGTAAGTTTATGTATAGGATACATGAGACCCGGTTCACTAGCACACACACACAAGACTGTCAGACCCACTATACTATCCCTGCTGACATTTTTGTGTTTACCAAGTGTCTCTGGGTCCACTCTCTGTGAGCAAGCAGTACAAGTGCCCCAGCTGTGATGGCCTGTGAAAAGAAAATTGGAAAAAAAAAATAACATTCACAATCGAAGGTACCTCTGTGAAGAGCCCAATCTGTCTCACAGCATGACAACTTTATCACAAGCTAGAAGG
Source organism: Phyllotis vaccarum (assembly GCA_033318265.1). Classification (NCBI taxonomy): domain Eukaryota; kingdom Metazoa; phylum Chordata; class Mammalia; order Rodentia; family Cricetidae; genus Phyllotis; species Phyllotis vaccarum. Next base: position 30,777,107 of record JARWLC010000010.1, on the reverse strand, counting down.
CAGGGCAAAGGGTGAGATGGGTTTACAGCTCTGGTCCCTTCTTCATCTGAGAGAGGAACTGTGTTGACAGGGAAGGAAAATAACCCATTAGAGTCATCAGGACATGAGTCACAGCAACTCATATCCCATTTGCTATGCTGCCTTTGCCATCACAGTCACAACCTCTGCTCTGTCTGGTCACCACAGTTAAATCTTGCTCTGTAGGTCTGGCCCTATGCTTTGTGTGATGATTTGAATGAGAAATGCCCCATAGGCTCATGGATTTAAACACGTGCTTCCAAGTTGGTCTGGCAAGGGTGTAGGCTCTTTAGGACTTGCTAGAGGTAGTCTGTAGAGCCCACTGGGGTGGGCCTGGAGAGATTATAGTGTCGCCCACTTCCTGCTTGCTCCTGCTTTCTGCTTTCTGTGTGGGAGTGAAAATATACAGATCCAGCTGTCTCCTGCTGCTGGCATGGCACACCTTTCCTGCCATCATAGATTAACCCTCTGAAGCCAGAAACTCAAAAGCTGCTTTTGGTTATGGCATTTTTTTTTTTTTAAATCAAAGCAACAGAAAGGTAACACACACACACACACACACACACACACACACACACACACACACACATTTTAATTTTTAAGGATTTTTAACATTTATTTTTATTTCTCTCTCTCTCTCTCTCTCTCTCTCTCTGTGTATGTGTGTGTGTGTGTGTGTGTGTGTGTGTGTGTGTGTGTGTGTGTGTGTGTGTAAGTCAGATAAAGCATGTGGGTCCCTGAGACTGAACTCAGGGTGTCAAGCTTGCCTGCAAGTATCTTTACTTACCGAGCCATGTTGTCAACCCAATATTCTCTTTTTCGTTTTTCCAACAACTTTATAAAGCTTCAAATGAGACAAACTGAAATGGAGACCTGTCTCTGAGCCCTGAGTCACTCCTAGTAGAGGCCCGGTCTTTCACAGCTTGCTTTCTTTTGATTTTGTGGCCTTGACCTGCTGATGGGATGCTGACTCATGGCCTCTGTTTCCTAAATGACAGTGACCTTCACTAAACTAGATTGTGGCATGGCATTTAGTGCTCTGGGTGCAGCTGTGCCTACTTTTATGCAGAGTTTTCCTCAATAGCTCATGTTTAAAAAAGAGGCCCAAAGTGCAGGATGAAAACAGTTAATGAAGGATGGGACGGTGTGTCCAGAATGTTGCAGTAGATAATGGAAAAAGAATCTCTGAGCTCATCTTGGATTCATCATGAGGTCTGATGAAGGAGCCGTTTGTGGTTATTGAGACTAGAAATTGCTTATCCTCAAACCACAGAAATCCTTACTCTTAATCAAAACATGGGTTTTGAGGTCCAGATAGAAAGCCAGGAAGAGATGATCAGGCTGTAGATCGGCTTAAAAACAACACAGTGTTGATTTTGATGGAGGAGTAAATATGGTGGATGGCATGCTGGACCCAAAGGGGGAATGAGAGCATTGTTGTGGGATCTAGTAGGATGGTGCTTTCAGTGTTCCAAGTTTAGTGTATTTACCATTTTGAAACCTGGATTTAGAGAAACTGGGAGAGGGAAACTCCCGCTCACACATGGCTCTGGTTGCCGAGCCCAAGATTGCAGACTTGGCGTGAGTCTACCATGAATGTCCTGTGGATAAAAACAGGACCAGCTGTAGTCAAAAGAAGTTCCTGGCTTGATTCTGCAAGAGGAACTTTTCCAGGGGATGTTAAGAAGGCAGAGGCCGCATAGCCAGCACAACAAACCGGAGACTTTACTAAGAGCAGAGAAATAGAGGCTGGGCCATCGGAGCTCTCAGATGGACACATTTCTTGCCTGTCAACAATCAGAGAAACTCAGAAGCAGATTTGCTGGCTAAACTCTGGAAGATAACAGGCAGTTAAGAGATGCTGAGCCTCTAGCTTGCCTTAAATGTGTTGGCAGCAATTTTTTTCCCTTTTCAAAGTTGAAAAACGCTGCAGAATTGTAGTTTCCTGTTATTTTTACTCACAGCAGCCAGCTTGAAGTTTGCCTTGTTTACCCACAGCTCTGAAAAAGCTCTTTCACTGAGTAGCAGCCTAGGATATGGCTGTAACTTGTTAGACCCACTTGACTGAAGGATTGGGGATACCAGAGCTGAGCACACCCGTCTTCCTGATGCCCACTCCTATATTAGATAACGGGATGGGGATGAAGAGAGAGTAGGAAACTGAAGTCTAGAAGGAAAAGAAGGGAGGAGCAGGGTGTCTGGGAAGTGGAGGCTGGTGAATCAGTGTGGTTTAAGGAAGGAGGGGTGGATTGAGGAGCCTGCTGTTGAAGAGCCACTCTCTCCCTCTGCCATGCTTTAGGAATAATTGTGAGTCCCCCACAATTATTAAACTGTAACTACAGTTTAAGCTGTAGTTACCAGAAGCAGAAGAATTGCAGGAAGCAATTTTAGAGGCATCATGTGAAGATAGGATATACAGCTTAGTCACCTACCAGCATCTATTGTGGGTCTCCTATAACAAGCAATGAGGAAATTATGATGTAAATAAAGTAATGATGGCAAGTCTTCATTGGTTATATACAGGGCAGACTCGGTGGTGAGCACACCAGTATTAACACATTGAATCTCCATGAGGATGAAGATGTAGTTCTGTTAGCGGCACCATTTTCCAGCATACAGAAAGAAGCCTGATTGTGATCCCCAGCTTTTTGTGAACTGAGCATGGTGGCACACAGAAGCAGGCGGATCAGAAGTTCACTGTCACCCTGCATTACACAGAGAGTCTGAGGCCAGCCTGGGATACATGAGACACTGTATCAGTGACTTTATTAATTATTTATTAATCAGTGTCTTATTTCTGTCGTAAAATATCCTGATAAAAACAGTGTAAGGGAGGGGGCATTTATTCTAGCTTAAAGTTCCGGGAGATACTGTCCACTGTGGAGATGGCAGCGGGAAGGCATGATGGCAGGGAAGGCATGGTAGCAGCAGGAAGGCAGCAGGGAAGGCATGGGGGGTGGGCAGGAGCAGGAGGCTGGCTGTTCACATTGAGTCTATACTCACGATGCAGGTAGAGGACAGGAAATGGATCTGAGCTACAGGGCCTCAAGCTTTGTCCTCACGACTGACTTTTACCAGTGTGGATCCATGTCCCAAAGCTTCCGCATCCTTCTCAAATAGTGTCACTAGCTGGTGACCAAGTGTTCAAACCCCTGCACCTACAAGGGACATTTTACATTGAAACTAAACTCTTTCCTTAAAAAAAAAAAAAAAGTAAATAAAGTGGCATGAATCTCAGAAGATGCTGAGCGGCTGTATAAGCTGAATGAGGTAGCCAATTAACTGCATGAATCACGATCTTATTCTCATTGGACTTGGCAAATTAGATCAAAAAATAATGTACACATACAAATGACCCATTGAAGAGGCTAAGAAAAGCGGGCTCAACAGCTAAGGGTGTATACGGCCCCTACAGAGGACCGCATGGCAGGCAGCTCACACCAGCCTGAAATGCCAGCTCCAGGCTCTGATGCCCTCCTCTTGACTTCTGAGATCCTCCCTCCCTCCCTCCCTCCCTCCCTCCCTCCCTCCCTCCCTCCCTCCCTCTTTCTCTCTCTCTCTCTCTCTCACACACACCACTAAAAACAAAACAACAAATTTACTAGATAAAAAAAATAGACAAGAACGAGAGTTTGGTACACAAGAAGCATCTGGGTATTAAGTTCAGGAGGAAACAGTTGAAGGCGCTGGGACAAATAGAGCAAGTCTCAAGGATGGCTTTGATTTCCATGGCTTTGACAGGTGAGGGCATGCCTAGCTGGAGACTAGCATCTGCAGAGGTGAGAAGGTAACATTATTCTTGGGGTACAGATGGGGATGTCAGAGCTGCAACAGGATGGTGAAGAACAGCAGAAAATCCGAGTGGAAAAGCCGTGTTACACCTGGGAGAGGAGGATCCAACAGTTAGGTTCGCACACTTGGGTGTCTGGGATGGTCAAGCAGTACTGGCGGCTTTGAAGAAGCTAGCCTGATTCACATGGGAGTTTAGACATCTGAGACAGATGTTTCCTGCTTGCTGGACTAGAATGGGTATGCTCTAAGGGTCCCTTCAGGACCCTCGCCTTTAAGCTCCAAATTCCACTTGTATCTTGCTTTAGATACAAATCCTTTTTCTTGAGGCATGGTCTTGTTACCCGACTTATTAGTGTCTGATCCTGGACTCTGGCAGCCTCAACAAGCCACATCAACTACCCACCCTCCCAGTGGGAAGAAATAAGAGGTCTACCTCTCTCTGCAAAGTTCATCTTCAGGGTCTTACTGAGACACTTAGGTTTAATCAGAGCCAGAGGTAAGCAGACATAGGTGAACAGTCTTGGCTGCTCAAAGTGTGTTCCTGCCATTGTCCTAAAGTTGACTGGGATCCCTGAGGATACTCCAATGACATAAACTTCATCGTTCAATGATCTCATGCTCAAAAGGAGGACATGGTGTCTCTTTAGAGCACCTTCACTTCTTCTAGGGCAGTTACAATGTCACATGACTCACATTACCCTCCAACTCAGCCAAGGATGACTTAGAACTTCTGCTGCCCATTATTCCACCTCCCAAGTACTGAGACTCTGCACCACCATGTCCAGATCATGTGGTGCTGAAGATCCAGCTTAGGGCTTTACACATGCTCCGCAAGCACCCTCCCAACTAAGCTACATCCTGAATCCTGTCAGACTAATTGTATCTCTAATGTATTTAGTGCCGTATCTTCACTGTGTGGTAAACTCTACTATTCTATATTCTATTGTATTATATTCATTAAAACTGCTGTTAGCTACCCAATATGGTTTTATAATCTGCTAATGTGTATATCCCTAAGGTCTGGCTTTCAGAAATGCTTAGACATAAAATCCAAGTACACATCAAGGAGGAAGATGCATGCTGGGACATGTGTTGGGAAGATTTAGTGTCCCTGGCAGGTGATTAAAGCAAGACTGGTTTAGGGCATTGCTCCACAGCGCAAGTGTAGAGCTGACAGAATGACACTCTCCAGTTTTACCGAAGTTTTTAGTGCCAAAGCTTGGACGTTGGCAGGATTAGCAAACAAGACTAGGTCACCTGCCCTAAAAAGGACAAATCAAATGACAGTTATGGAGAAGCAGAGAAGAATGATCTATTCAGTGTGGACATGTTAGGGAGAAGAACAAATATGGACCCTCCAAGTCCACCTTCAAGTCCCCACATCTTCAGATAGAGGGTAAGAGATGTAAATAACTAAGCTGTCTTGGTCAGTATGTTCACTCACTATGACTGACCCATCCATCACTCTCTAAATTCAAGTCTTCCCATCAAGGTGGTCTGACAAGTTGTTGGAACTATGTGGAACCTTCTTATGGAGATGTTTTGCTCTTTCCTTCTTTCAGCCTGGGATTTCTGGGAAATTTCAGTTCCTTGGGGGTCCATTGCTTCAATAGCTTGATGGTCAAAGAGAGGGGCAAACAGATTTGTTTTTATAATCACTCCCGTCTTGTAAGAGGTGGTAAGTAGAAGCTGTCTAACAAGCGCTGACCCTGCTGTTCAGAGATCCATAGATCTCCAGCACTGACCCTGTCATTTATAGATTCCTAGTTATTTTTCAGTCTCAAAAGAGTCTAGTTTAGCAGAAAGAATGATGTCAAAGGTCAATCTGGGTTTGAAATTGATTTCCCAACATAAGGAAAGGAAAGTTGAAGAAGAATTTGACTAATTTGTCTTTAGATAGGCTGACTATAGTGAGGCGTAGACTAAGTGGGAAACTAACCATTGACAAGGATCAATTTCCTTGCCTTGAGTTCAACCAAATTACCAGACAAAGTGCTCCCTTAGGTTATGGCTGAGTTTGATCCTACATGGTGGAAGGAGAGAACTGGCTACCGATGTTGTTCTCTGACCTCCACAGCTACACGGGGCACCGTGTTCACACAATAAATGAATTGAATAAATAAAATATGGCAAAAGATAAACGAAAACATTTAACCAAGAACTTTTGTGAGTGGCCCTCATTGCCAGTAATGTCCAGCTAACTATGCCCTTGGCCTGTTTAAGCAGCACCAATAACCCTGAAGGCAATGTCTAGTCACCTAGTCTGTCCTCAGCAAAAATCCCCAGAGTTTCTCCATGCTGTCTCCTCTTAGTAATTTCCTATCCACTGGCTTGCACCCTGCTCCTTGCCTTACATTCTCTTCTGTGCTACGGTATCTGGAGTTGAACCTGGTCCTGTCCTGGTCTCCTTTCTCCATTCTACATTAGTACTGAGTGAACTCTGGCTTCATTATTTTACCCACTGCCAAACATTGTCTTTCCTTTGCCTGGCAGATCAAAGTCCCCCAACTGCTAAGGCCCCAGCCAGCCAAGCCCTTTCTGTAAAGGTTAAGAAGCCTGCTCTGCAGAGCTCAAGTGGAACTCTGATCTTGTATTAGTGAGGTTTTGGGAGCTAACCTGTGGCTTGTTTCTGGCCAAGACCCTAGATTCTCTAGATGTAGATCTTTTGATGGACGTTATGGGGTCTAGTCTCTTCATCAGTGATGATTCTGCAGGCCATGTGTTCCAGGATTAATAGGACTCAATTCTGAAGGTACTATGACCTGTTGGTTGCATGCTTCCTAGCAGCTGATGCCTTTAAATAACCTTGCTCATACATCCTAGGAAAGTTGTGAGCCATGTCAATTTCAGAACAGAATTAGGAGGGTGTGTGCACCAACACAAGGGCCTGACTTTAGAAAGTCTTGAATAAGAGATTTGAACAAATACAAGGAACTGCATCACATGCAAAAGAAAAAATCTCTCATATCTCTCTAAAGAAAAAAAGGAGTCATTTGTAAAGGAAATGGCAATGTAATTGACATATACAAGTCATTTTTTCACTGGAGGAAGATACGTCTCAGAAGCAATTAAAGAACTGATTGGCAGGGCTGGTGTGGAGTAAGGTAGAGGCTTTTTGAAGCTGACCTTCATTAGACAAAACTGTAGCTTAGCAGGAAACGCAAGAAGAAAAAAATATTGTTCCAAATTTAGACATAGATGGAGTGAGCACTCCTTGGGTGTATTTCTTGTGCACAGACCCCAGCCTTGTCAGCTGTTCTCATAACCTAGTCAGAGGTCAACTCTGTAATACAGTCTGTGTTGCCAGAATGAAGGCCACAGGAATCATCATCTACTCAGTCAACAGTAGCCATCATGTGCTCTTTCTTTCCTTCTTTCTTTCCTTCCTTCCTTCCTTCCTTCCTTCCTTCCTTCCTTCCTTCCTTCCTTCCTTCCTTCCTTCCTTCCTTCCTTCCTTCCTTCTTTCTTTCTTTCTTTCTTTCTTTCTTTCTTTCTTTCTTTCTTTCTTTCTTTCTTTCTCTTCAAAATCTAACAGGCAGCTGTCTTTGTTCTAAGGTCTGGAGATAGAGTGATATACAAAATAGAAGCAGAGCCCCATTCTTGTGTAATGCACAATAGGTCACTAAGTTATAGAGTAAAGGAGACTGGGGTGGGGCCATAGGATTGAGAATGGCAGATGGGGGCAGGTTACAATTTTAAAGATGCTTTTTACATTTGCTTCATTGGCTTATTTTGTGTGGTGCTTGGGGAGTGAGCACATGGGTACCATGGGACATGTGTGGAGGCCAGAGGCCCTCGGATGGGAATTGGTTCTCTTCTTCCACCACATAGGTTTCAGGTATCAAACTCGGGCCTTCCAGCTTGGCCACAAGCACCTTTACCTTCTGGGTCAACTCTGCTGGCCTCTAGGGGGCCGCAACTTAAAATAGTGTAAAAGAGGGAAGACACAGGTAGAAAAGTGACATCCGACTGAGAAATTGATGGTGGGGAACTGGATGTGTAGGTCAGTCAGTTGAGTGCTTTCCCAGAAGCACGAAGCCCTGGGCTGGACCTCCAGCACCACCTGAGCTGTACATGGTGGTGTTTGCTTGTCATCCCAGCACTGGGAAGTTAGAAGTAGAAAGGATGTAAGATTAAGGCTTCATAGAGCATTCTAGAACAGCCTGAGACACATGAGATCCTGTCTTTGAAAAAGTGGTTTGGGAACCATCAAGATACAGGAAGAATATTTTAGACAAAGAGCCCCAGCAAAGTTCTTGGGGCGAAACACCTCGGTGTTCTTGAAGTGGCAGTCATGAATGTGAAGGGGCAGACATAAGCCAAGAGCAAACTGGTGCCAATGAGGTCCAGGAAGCAGGGTGGCAGAGTAGGGTTGGCAGTGAGTGGGTAAGAACAGAGAGTTTGGATGAGCACAGGATAAGGGAAAGGCCTGGTGTTAGCCAGTGATTGAGCACACAGCTCTAGTCAGCAGTCTGCTCAGATCACCTTTGTCCTCACCGAGTATCTCAGGGTTAGACAATAACTGTTTCACATTTTTTTTTTTTACCTGCAAATATCCCCACAGCACAAGAAAAAAAAACAACAACAAACAAACAAACAAAAAAAAAACAAGAAAAAACTAGCTCCTGAGACTCCTGCTTCTGACCACATAGTATGAACATTACAGTCAGAAATTGAACACAGGCTACTTCCCCACACCCTGTGCCTCTGACCCAGCCTGCTTCCTCCATCTTCTGTGGCCACTCAGCAGCGGTATGCTAGAGAGACTCACGTCATTTTTCTTGGCCTGTGCCTAAACCATATGTTTAGCCTACATCAAATATATATATAACCTTAGTCAAAACTGAGTCCAGTATGGTGACACTAGTTTGTAAGGGATAGACAGCTACATCATAGTGACAGCCTCACTTTGTAGCCCAGGCTGGCCTCCAGCTCATGTCTTTGCCTCAGTTTTTCAGGTGCTGGGGTTATGTGTCTGTGCCACCATACCCTGTAAGAATTTCTTGAACATTTCATTGTTGCAGACATGACATACAAATATACATAAAATGATACTAAAAAATTATATGCTTAAAATTCAATTAATAGATATTCCTGCTCTAAATTCAGGATTATGGTTTTCTGCAGGATATAGACTTCTTTGAATTATGAGAAAACTCTTAACTGATACATTATCCTACTTCCTCCTGTCTCTCACATCCCTTTACACCAGTATATTTAATGAAATAGGCCTACCAAAGGCCCGTTCCAGATGGGACAGGCGATCCAAACGCTCCACCCTGTGTACTGGAGCTTGCAGGAGAAGACTGGCAAGAAGACAATGGCTCTTGAGAAGACATCGTGGCTCCCTAGAGTAAGCAGGGTCAGGCCAGCAGCCTGGTAGAGGTCTTTCATCTCCTTCTGTGACTTGAGTCTTTGCTCTGAGATATTTGTTACCAAAACACAAGGGTAAGCCAGCCCTCCATAAACACAAGTGTCTTAGAGACTGTAGCTAGGATGACCGCCAACATGGGCAACAAGGTCCCACAGACAAAGGCCATTGCTGCTCCAAAAGTGACTAGAGGGATGATAGAGCCCTGGATGTAAGTTCGACATGATGCACACTAATGCTGTCTTTTTTCAGAGAGAGTAGGGCAGGCTGTGTCCTCATTTTGGAGTGGCCGTCTTAACTCCCTTCATTTGCTGTGTCCTGGGGAGTAACCACTTCCTGGCTTAATCAGATTCAAAGGTTCACTGACTGAGCTAATTGTTTCTGAACTTAACCTGCTTGGTGGTTACAACATAAAGCCCACATCCTCTGTGCACAATAGAGCCACATTCCCAGCAAAAGTTCCCACAAAACAAGGCAAAAATCACACACACACAGATCACATTTCACTTTTCGTTATATTTAATGTAAATGGTTTAAGCAAACAAGTCTTTCCTTTCCAAGTTTAATTTTATACAATTATTTATTATTATTAATTTAGACAAGGTCTGGGAACTACATAATTTTGGAGGATCTTCCTGCCTCTGTCACCTAATATTATAAGCATCATGCTTAGTTATTTTTAATTTTTTAAATTACATTTATTGATTCTGGAGAGGTGGCTTATTGGCTAAGAGCACTGACCGCTGCTCTTCCAGAGGACCTGGGTTCAATTCCTAGCATCCATTTGGTGGTCCTGGCTCACAACCATCTATAACTCCAGTGTCAGGGCATCTGATACCCTCTTCTGGCATCCTTGGGCATTAGGCATAAATGTCGTGCATTCACATACATGCAAGAAAAATGACTATACACATTAGATACACTTTAATAATAATAATAATAATAATAATAATAATAATAATAATAATTACATTCTCTCTCTGTGTGTATGTGTGTCTGTGTGTGTGTGACATGTGTATATGTTTGTGGTGTGTGTGAGTCTGTGTGTGTGAGTGTGTGTATATGTGTATGTGTGTGTGTGTATGTGTGGTGTATATGTATGTGTGGTGTGGTGTGTATGTATGTGTGGTGTGGTGTGTGTTGATATGTGTGTGTGTTCATGCACATGTGTGTGTATATGTGTGTGTATATATTTGTGTGTGGTGTGTATGTGTGTGTGGTGTGTGTATGTGTGTGTATGGGTGTGTGAGTGTGTAGAGGGAAGCTCATGCCATAGTAGGACAACTTGCAGGAATCAATTCTTTTTCTCCTGTGTTGGGCCCAAAGATCCAACTTAGGTATTCAGACTTGAAGACAAGTGATAGCTCATAGCCCAGAACATGGGTTTGAAGTCAGTCAGAACAGGAGGCTTATTTCTGGTATCACCCTCTATTGGGTTTGTGTCCTAGAGGAAGAAGGAGCTATTTACTTTTCCTAGGTCTGTTTCTTCCAAATATAAACCAGTGACACTGATGTTTATCTCAGCAGGTAGCTGGGGAGAGCATCAGCTGAGCTCCATGTGTAGATAGGTAGAGTGGAGCAAGCTCTGCACTGAGGGAACATCCTGAAATCACTTTCTTTGAGGTTCTTGGGACATGGCTCAGACATCACCGATTCTGTTGTCCGTCACCCTGGGAACATTAGGTTTTGCTGTTTCTGATCAGTTGATAAAGATCCCAGAAGGCCCTTCCATTTACAGAAGAAGGACATCCCTTCCCAGGTCTCTGTACTTCTCCAACTCTGTCTTCTGATCTATAATAGCCATTCCACAAGTTGACCCAGATTTCAAAGCAGTTGCATCCCAGATATGCAGAATCCAGGAAAGCTGCTCAGACTGTCTGGCATGGTCGCTGTGTCCTAGTTCCTCATGTTGTGGGCTAGATTCTTGGATTGTTTTCTTTCCACATAAACTAGAGAAGTTCCTGAAGGGCAGAGAACTTGTGAGTCTTCTGCACCCAGGAAATATGCATGACCTCTCTGAAAGCTTGAGGCTGCATCCACAGAGCAGATCCACAATAGTAAATACTTGTTGAATCTATTCATGGAGATGTTAGCCTGTTCAGTCTGCGTTTGGGCTCCAAAGAGCTGTACAAGGGTGAGTGTATGTGAGTTCAAGTTCAGCAGACCTAACACCAAGGCCAGTTTGTTCCTTCATGCCCGAGGAAAGGGTCTGGGGGGAGAGACAGATTTGTCTGCATTTGTATTTGGTCAAGCTGTTTTGACTCTCTTCCTTTACTTCTTATCTCAAGATTACAGCCCTGGGTCAGCTCACTTTCTGCCGTTTTCACATACTCTGGGTCAGCTCATTCTCTGCTGTTTGCACGTTTTTAAAAAAAGACTGTTGAAATCCCCATGTTAAACAGTATACAGTACAAAGAATGGCAAAGACGATGTATTGTTGTAGTTTGGAGAGACTTAAAGTGCCTGTAACATTCCAGACTAACACAGATGTTTTAAGTGTAACTTTATTAGTGGTTACAAGGTGTTATCACTAAATAGGACTAAGAAGTGAGGTGGGACTCAGAGCATCTCCCTCCATGGTTACAGAGGTTGGATTCATGTTGACTTTGGTAAAGTGAGGACCTCTTTCCCTCACCACAGAAGATGTACACCTGTTCCCAGCTTCCACTCTATCAGCCACAGCTCTGTGCCCAGGCATCAGCCGCTCCCACCACTGGGGAGCCTCTTCTTCTTGGCACCAACTCTGCAAATTCTTCTAAAAGGAGGCAGAGCCGAAGTCTTTGTGTACATTTCCTTCTCTCGAATCCAAAGAAACCCCAAGATCTTGGGTTGAGGAAGAATGGTGGACGCTCCAGATATTTCAGTCCTGCTTTGCCACTCAAGACAAAATGGAAAACAAATGCCTCAAACGCAAGCACTGGGTCCTGAATGCCTGTAACCCCAGCTCTTGGGAAGCTGAGGCTGGGGGTGGGGGGGAGCAGTAATTCAAGATCTTCCGGGACCACACCCCAAACGTCTGCCCCCACCCCTCCCACAAACAAAACAAAAGAAAACAAGCAAGCAAACAAACAAAATGGCATTTGAACCCAGCTTTCTCCTGCACACGGCACAAAGTCAAGGTAGGAATCCTAGACTCACAAAGGCTGGATGATGGCAGGGATGCTGAGGGAGACTCTGATTCCATCTTTTTCAGTACATTCCTATACTTGTAATCCCTATGAATAACAACTCTGTGGGCACTAAAGTTTTAGGGTTTCAATGGGTTTGAAACTACAGGAGAGATTCATTTATAACTGAAAAGAAAATGGAGTTTCCAAAGAGAAATGTACTTATAATTAATTTTCCTGGTAGTTTCAGACATGTCTTATTTTAGTATTAGGGGGTGGTTGCCCATACAGAAGATAGAGCACACCCTCTGGTGTCAGAAAGACCTGATTTTGCTGGCTTTGTCATCCTATAATTGCAAGGGAGGGAGAGTTGCAGGATCTGAAATTCAAGGTCACCCTTCACCACACAACAAGTTAGAAACCAGCTACAGGAGACCCTAAAAAAAGTGGGTGGCAGTGATAGGGAGATGGCCCAAGAGATAAAGTACTTACTGCTCAAGAATGAAGACCAGGAATCCCTAGAACCTGTGTGTGTGTGTGTGTGTGTGTGTGTGTGTGTGTGTGTGTGTGTGTGTATGTGTGTGTACATGAGAGTGTGTATACATGAGTGTGTGTACATGTGTGTATACATGTGTGTGAGTATGTGTTTATGTGTGTGTGTGTGTGTGTGTGTGTGTGTGTGTGTGTGTGTGTGTGTATAATCCTGATAGTCACCAGGCAAAATGGGATGTACAGAGACAAGAGAAGAGTATAAGAGAATTTCCTGGAATCTATCAGGCCAGCTAGCTCAGTTTATCCAATGGTAAGTGTATGACCCTGCTTCAAACAATGCGGGGACTCAGGGTAGTACCTGGCTTGTCCTCCTACAACCACAGTTCTCCCTCCCTCTCTCTCTCTCTCTCTCTCTCTCTCCCCCAAGAATAAAGAAATAACCTTAGTTTAGTATTGAGAATACCTTCTATCATATTAAAAAATACCAAAAATTTAAAAAAACCAGTTCTGATAACAGCAGTGCAGTAACTGACTCCAGCAGGTTCATCAATGAATGCTAAAGGGAGAGAATGTCACCGTAGAATACGATATGTGACAGTAACCATAGTAATGAGTGATCAAACTGATTCATAACAGGACAAACTGATATCACTGCCTCCTAATATGACATAATAGCCCGCACAGGGCCACCCCTGTCCCATTTGTGCAAGAATATCTCCATGGAATCTAATAAAAAGAAGCAAATAGATAAATTTAGGTACTAGGGACATTCTATAAATGTCTGAACTCTTCAGTGTTATTTAAATATTTAAATCATGAGAAAGAATAAGAAGGATGCTGGAATCGTTCTGGAGGTTTGAAAATTTCAAGTTAAAAATCGAGTGTGCTGGCTCAGTGTACTTTGGTGATGAACCGATGGTGCAGAGATACACAGTTCCTGGGCCTCCTCCAGCAGCCCACTACAGCCTAACATGGAGCATGCATGCCTGGGCACATTGTAGAGGTACACCTCACATTTAGAAGGACTTTTGTTTCTTCCCAAAGAGCCCATTCCTCAGCCCACCTGAGTCTTTCCAGTGCTCATGCGCAGCTTGTTTCTTTTGCTTTTCCTGTTCAGTTGAGTAAACTTAGTTTTCTAAGTACCTGAGGCTGACGGAGGGCGAAGTTCAGTGGTTAGTATCCCTAACTGGAAACTGACAAATTTCAATTTTAAACCTTCCAATCTGCAAGCTCTTTGGAACTACTCAGAGACTACTGCACTGACCTATACTTAACCTAATTCCAATTTTATCTGCTTTCCATACGTCTCCCCTGCAAGTGTTTTGAAATCATCTGGACTCTATCAGCCTTTGCCTGTTTGGTTTTTTTGGGGGGAGGGGGGGTGGGGAGACAACTTGACCGTTACCAGCAAGCTTATGCAGCTAGTCATCTGTGCCAGCCCAGTCTTTCCAGTGCAGGGAGCAGGTGTGGCTTGTGCTCTGGTCTCTGCCAGCAGCCTCCTACAGGCCACTATGGGCACTGTCCTCTGCAAAGGCCACTCCTGTCTTATTTAATTATAAAATAGAGAAATCACAAAAAGGAGCAATAACGTGACAGACTGGCACTCTGGCCACCAAGAAAGGGTAAGGGACTCAGCCAACAGAAAGGGAGAAAGGGATGGGTGTCCGAGGAGAGAGGTGTGGGGAAGATGGGGAGGGCAGGACCAAGGCAAGTTGGGACCACAGACAGCTTTCATGGAGACCACACATCCAAAGTCTGCATCTGGAAAGAGTTGACTAGGGACACAGGAACCATGGGAGCTGAAAGCTGCTCCTGTACAGGTCATAATGTTTAAAGAGTAAAGGAAAGTGAGGAAAAATAGAGAAGGGGACAAAAATAAGTAAATCAAAGTGAGGAAGATGTTCCAGATGCCCTGAAAATTCTCAGATTTTGTTTTGTTTTTTTTAAAGATTATTTTAAGGAAGAAACCTTTGACTCATATATGTATGCAGGTACCTACTTATGTTTGTGTGTTTGAGCATCTCACTATATAGTCCTGACTGGTCTGGAACTTCATACACAGACCAGGCTAACCTTGAACTTGCCTCTGCCTCCCAAGTTCTTTGTGCCACCACCTCAGGCTTAGGATATAGGTGTCTCTCCCTCCCTCCCCCTCCCTTTCTCCTGCCTCCCCCACCCTGTTGTGTGTGCACATGTGAACATTTTAGCAAGCATATAGAATCACACTCAGTTTAAGACACACAGAAGAAACAGTGATGAAGCCCATGCACCACAGAAATGTGAGAGCATCAGGTAAAGATTTTACACCTCCGTTTTAAAAAAGAGCTGACCAAAGGGGCTTCTGACTACTTCTCCGCACCTCTCCCAAAATTCTTCTAAGAAAAGTTGAGAGCTAAAACCAAAGCTTTATTTCTATACATGAATATAAACATTCATGGCTTATTGAGGGAAAATGCTGCTGTTCACGCCTGACATCCTGAGATATCCCCAGAAGCCAAACAAAGGTAGAGGGAGAGAGCCAGTTCCACAGTTACCTACTTATCTCTACACATACACCATGGCATGCTCCGCCTGCTGATAATAATCATGCAATCTCAGTTAAAATGTGTGAATGTTTGTGTGCATGTGTTTGCCTCTGTGTGTGTGTATAACTTTTAACATTCACGGATCAAGCTTTTCAGTGCTTAATTCCTTGGTTCCTGCCTTACATATGAACATGGCCTTGAATGTCTGCTGTATAGAAGTTTCCAGAATACAAAAAAAAAGAAAGAAAGAAAGAGAGAGAAGAAAGAAAGAAAGAAAGAAAGAAAGAAAGAAAGAAAGAAAGAAAGAAGGAAAGAAAGAAAGAAAGAAAAAACCCAAAAAATCAAAACCAAGCCTTGTTTGTTCTGGTGGAACAAACAAGGAAACAAATGACCTTGCTGAATTCTAACCCTTTCTGCTCTTGGTACCCTTGCTAAAATGTGGAGCTAGGACATGTCAATTTCTGAGATGCTTTATCTCTGAGTTTTTACAACTTAGATCCCCAAGGAGCAGAGATATCTATGCCACCAGACTGCCTGCCCCTAAGAAGCTTCGTTCCTTGCACTGTGGTTTGGAAAGTTGTGATCACATCACAGAGCTTCTCCGCGTACAAGCTAAAGGCAGCACAAGCCAAGGGCGCTGAAATTGAAATAGTTGGGTCCTCACTTGAGACATTTCACCCAGCATTCCTAGAAAGAAGCTTCCCTTTGATCCTTGTCACAAAGAGCAGCAGCTACCAGCGAATCATTTCTCAGCTCTAAGGTTGTAACCTCAGCCATGAGCTAATGGTTGAGTCATCAGCTAATGGTTGTCTGTGCTAGAAAGAAATCAAAACATATGAGCAGTCAGCCAACCTAGAATCACTTCTCTTTCCTCACATTAAAGAATTTTTCTTTTATTTTTATTTTATGTGTATCGATGTTTTCACTTCCATGCACATCTGTGCACCCTGTGTGTGCAGTGCCCACAGAGGCCAGAGAATGGCATCAGACCCCCAGGAAGAACCGGGATTCCATGGAGGGGGGGCTTTTCCTAGCTCCTTGATAAGAGCTCAAAGGCAAAGCTAGCAAAGACTGGGTAGAGTAAGCCTCTAGAAAAAAATTACGATCAATTTTATTGGTTAATTTTGTGATTTGACAATTTCATACATGTATATAATGTATTCTAATTTCTAACTCTCCCACAGTATTTCACTCTCTCCCACCTCATCTCACCCCTGTCACACAACATTCCACAACCCTACCAGTCCCTTTTCCGAGTCCATGATGTTTGGATTGGCTTTGTGACCTGTTTAGTTAACCATCTTTGTGACTGTTGGAAGAGAAATGCCAGTGGGGTCGTGGAGAGGTTCATGGATGAAAGCAATGTTTGCACCCTCATCTAATAGTAGCAAATAGTTGAGAAGGAGGGGTAGAAACCCTGAACCCTCCTCCGTCCACCCCACTGAATGACCCACTCTTGCAGGGACCCTGTGTAGGCGTGAGCAGCTGCTGTAAGGAAGTGGTTGCCATGGCCGTCTGCTCAAAAGTTGAGATTTTTGCAGACATTCTCTCCATTTTCCAGCTTTTCTGATAGATCTGACTTTTCTTCAGTGTTCTTTGAGCCTCAGAGGGGGCAGTGTAAATGTCTTATTGGACCTCTTGAAATTTGTGATCTGGAAACAAAGCCCATTTCCAGGAAATGGGGAAACTACCAAACGCTTCAGTTTTCTGTTTTCACACAGGTGGGAAAGCCAGGTGAAGTAAAGGGGTTACAGTTTCTTCCCTCCTCTGGCAACGCTTCCCCCCTCCCCACATTCTCTCACCCAGTGCTCTACCCACTGTTATTGGGGCTCTATTCTCTTTCTTGTTGTGGCCAGATACCTGAAAGGGAGGATGGGCCTGTGTGGGCTCACAGTTGAAGGTGACACGGTCCGCTGTGGTGACGAAGGCATGATAGCAATAGTGGTGGCAGCTGGTCACACTGCACCAATAGCCAGGAAGTAGAAGTGGACAGAGAGTGGACCAAGAGAGGGATCAGGCCATAAAATCTTAAGGGCAGCCCCCCAGTGACTCCTTTCCAACAGGGAGGCTTTATTTCTTAAAGGTTCAGAGACTCTTCCTAGCAATGCCACCAGCTGGGGATCAAGTATTTGGATATATGACCCTGTGGGGGTATATTTCATACTATGACTCGGTTCTATCACACCTAATTTTATTCTTAAAGTTCTTGTATTATGTGTTTATTACGGGGTCTTCCTCCACAACAGGTAAGCTCTGTGAATTCAAGACCTTTGTTTTATTTACCAGATACCAGATCCAAAAACAGTGTTGAGCTGGGAGTTCAGAATTAGGATGGATTTTTGGACTGATAAACTAATGAATGAATGAATGATTGAATGAATGAATGAATGAGACTACTGCTTCTCACAACCACTACTATATCTAAGCCACCTGCTGTAGAACCAGCTCCACAGGTCCCTTGGGCCCCTCTAGTCCCTTCTCTCTGAAAACCCATGTGGAAGCACAAGGTTTGTCTTCTGGAGAGTGAATCCAGATGGAGAACTGCATTGTACATACATCATAGGCATCAGATACAGGCAGAGGTGGAAGGCATATTGAAATGACCATGTTGGGATTGCCTAGTCATTGCACAAGGAATATAATCCCAAGACTTGGTGTTGAACAGAAGAAAATGCAAGGTCACACACAAACTAGCCACCCAAGAGTCCAGCGAGAACTTTCATCCCTGAGAAAGAGAGAGCTTGATGTGTACTTCTTTATTCCCGATCTTTAAATCAGATTCTGACTATGATAATCACATGGGGATAAAGACAGAGTCAGTGGGTAGGGTGTTTGCCTATGAAGCCTTGGGTTCCACCCTGCCATTCAACAAACCTGATGTGATGGTATACATATGTATAAATGTGTAATACAAACATTTGAGGGGGGCTGAAGCAGGGGAATTAAGAGTTCAGGGTCATCATCAGCTACATAGTGAGTTCAAGGCCTGCCTGGGATTCCTACAAATCTAGAAATACACACACACACACACACACACACACACACACACACACACACACACACACATACACATAAAATATTTCTATTGATGATGGCATTAGCATTGTATAGAAAGGCGCACAATTTTCACTTTTTAACCCAGATTTCCGGCCTTGGGGTTGCTTGTTTCCACAATAGGAAAAGGAGCATTTTCACACTTCTAAATGACCAAGTGTTTCCATTTCTTCCTCACTGTTTCCACAAAACAAGATAGCAAAGCCCGGGGCCAAGCAAGGCCACCATATCTAACAGGCTAGTTCACCGAAAAGAATGTGTATCACCCAACAATGGAAAGCATGAAGGAATAAGCCAACAGAGGAGTCACAGACAGAGCCAGGGGCCATAAAGAGTTATCCATGTTTAGCCTGTGATTCCAAGGAATGAATCCATAGTTAAACTCCCAAGAAAAGGCATCCACTTGCCACCTGGCCTGACCTGCCATAGACCTGTTGTTCCCATCTGCTATGTCTAGGTTTAGCACTAGGTGTTGCTCTACTGCTATTTATAGACTCACTTTTCTTTGCTAGGTCGCAGGAGCCTAACCTCTTAATCATCCTTTCAACCTCTCTTTCTATAGTCCTGGCCAGCACGTCCAACATCAGGTTCAGCTTCCTTTGAATGGAACAGGTGTGACTTACTGAATCCACTGAAGTATCAGCCCTGGGAAGGAATGATCAATACATGTTAGGAAAGGCAAAGTTAGATTCTTATAATTGTCTTAATTCAAATATTTACTTAAACTCTGTTTTTATATTATTCACAGTTCAAGGGGAATGACTTTGTCAGCTGTGTGTTTCCTGGAACTGACAGTCTGCCACAAGGTCACAGATAAAGTTTGTTTACAGAAAAATGAGGAAAAGGGCACTGTTCTGGGTTTTATACTCCCACACATGCTTGAGCTGGAGAGAGGACAATGTCATAGAACTTTTCCCTCTAGGAACAAAAGCCAAAAATGCTTCCACTCCGTTTAGTGATGGATGTGTCATCACCCGGACAGCTTATCAGGTGCTTTTCTCATTGACCTGAAGCCTGACCAGGACTGCTGTAAGCAAAGGAGGCTTTATGTTGGCTGGTAATTTGAGGGAATCCAGAGCATCATGTCAGGGAACACGCGGTAACAGGAAGAGGACCCGCCCTGTTCACAGCCATCTCCAACCAGGATGCAGAGTGGTGAATGCTGGCCCTCAGTTTACTTTCACCTCTTAATTAAATCTTGGAACCCTAATCCTCGGAATGATGCCAGCCTCATTTAGAATGGATCTTCTCACCTTTATTAATTCAGGGTAGAAATTTCCAGATACACCCAGGTATTTGTCTCCTAGGTGTTCTAGATCCCGACAAGCTGGCAGTATAAACCAATACAGAGAGTTTAGGAAGAAATAAAACTTTCAATTTACCTTTAAGTTTTAAAGAACCTTCTAGTTATGGTTCTTTAAACAAGCTGAGGCAAGAGGATTGCTGTGAATCCTGGGCTACACTGTCTCAAAGAAGCGAGCAAACAAATGGACAATTGAACAATAACACGTTTTTAAGACTCAAAAGTCAACTTTTCCGTGTGAGTCCTCAGTGTCGTTACTGGGATCTGTGGAGTTAGATAACTAAGGGAGGGTTGGCACAGGGCAGAGGCTCGAAGCTACAAGTTTTACATGATGTAATTACACGATGCTAAACTGGAAACCAACACACATATTATTGCTGCTTCCCATGCTGTTTCCTACTTCTCGTTATTTACCAGCTACTGTTAACTGTAGCGGCAATCAGGCAACATGCTCATAGCATTCCTAAAGGGTGGCTTTTAGTTTATTGTTTTGTTTTCTTAGTAATGTTGGATATTGAAGCTTTATGCATGTCCTTGTGCATGCTAAGCATGCATTCTTCTACTGAAGCACACACCTATCCCTGGGCCTTGTGCATGTTATGAATGCATTCATCTACTGAAGCACACACCTATCCCTGGGCCTTGTGCATGTTATGAATGCATTCTTCTACTGAAGCACACACCTATCCCTGGGCCTTGTGCATGTTATGAATGCATTCTTCTACTGAAGTACACCCTACACCTCACTATTTTGTTTAAAGAAAAGTGTGAAGGGCTGGGGAAATGGCTCAGAGGTGAGATGCTTGCCTTGTAAGCAGGAGGACCCACTTGGATTCCATTCGCAGCATCCATGTTTGAGAAAAATAAAAACCAGTGTGGCTGTACATTGTGAAAGCAGTCCCCCAGGAAGCACAGGCAGGAGAATCCTTTGGGCTGGCTGCCAGCCAGTATAACGAATTGGTGAGCTCTGGGTTCAGTGCAAGACTCTGTCTCAAGAACTAGAGAGCAATGTCAAGCCCTGACCTCCACATACATGCGCACACAGGCAAACCCATTGTATGCACAGACAGACAGTAGAGGGGTAGTAGGAAGGAGCCTGAGAACATAGCTCAATCAGCATTGATTGCCTAGCAGAAAGCCCCAGGTTGACTATTCACTGCATGAAACTGGTCTGGTGGCACACACCTGTGACCTCAGCACTCAGGAATTGGGGGTAGGACCTGGGAAGCCCAAGGTCACCCTCAAGAATAGGGAGCTGAGCCACAGGCCAGCCTGGGATAGATGAGCTAATGTCTCAGAGAGGTGGGAGTGGGGCAGAGGGAGGGAGGGAGGAAATGGGGGAGGGAGGGAGGAGAGAGGGAGGGGGAGGGAGGAGAGAGGGGGGAGGGAGGAGAGAGGGAGGAGGGAGGGAAGAGAGAGGAGGGAGGGAGGAGGAAGCAGAGTGGAAAGGCTGAACACTTAATTGCTTTACAGAGCTGGAGAACACAGAAGCAAGTGTGAAGAGTTAGCCACTAGGACCACAGCACGGACCCTTCGATCTGTCCCAAAGAGCAGGTTTCTTCTAGTTTTATTGTTTTGTCCTAAGGGTTGATGGAAATAAATACTTGGCTAAAATCTGGTTCTTTTACAGACTTTTCTCCCAGCTTCCTCCACTGCAAACACAGCCCTTCTTTTCTGAACTTCTATTGCGAAAGTCAGTTGGGCCATTTAGACACAGAGTAGTCTGTGCTTTGTCTCCATACCCCCATCCCCAAGGTCTTCCTTCCCTGTTCCTCATAGCCTGGATACATACATGCACACCGGGGAGAGGCAGATCATGTGCAGCTGCAAACCCCTCCCCACCACCTTTCATTATGTAGTGATCAAAGGTAGGCAAAAGTGACCAGAGGTCAAATCCTGACTCCTGTGCTCTTTAGCCTCCAGGAAGAGATGTTATGTATTCATCAAACTATCTATTTCCTGTAAGAATGGGGAGAGAAGTTTTGAAACAATTCATTTTGGAGATAAAGGGTACTTTAATAAGAGAAAAAGAAAGGAAAAACGAATCTTCTTGGATAATGTGACTTCTGCGTTGCTAAGTCTGTGGACATGCTCATGGGGTGCGGGAAGTGAAATCAGGGATGGGAAATAGTGAAATCTATGTTGCTAATGCACAGGAACCCTGCTGTGGGGGTCTGAAGAAAATGGTCTCCAGAGGGAGTGGTGCTATTGGGAGGTGTGGCCTTGTCTGAGAAAGTGTGTCACTGTGGAGACAGGGTTTGATGTCTCATATATGCTAAAGTTATGCTCAGTGTCTCAAGTCACTTACTGTTACCTTCAAGTCAAGATATAGGGCACACTTCTCTAGCATCATGTCTGCCTGCATGTTACCGTGTCATACCATGAAGATAATGAACTGAGCCTCTGAAAATGTAAGTCACCCTAATTAAATGTGATTTTCTTTATAAGAGTTGCTGTGTTCATGGTGTCTCTTCACAGCAATAGAAACCAAACTACACCTGGTTTAGATTTCTCGCATCCATATGGAAACCAGACATGATGCTTGTGTTTATAACCCAGGGTTGAGTTGGCAGAAGCAGATCCCTGGGGTTCTCTTGTCAGCCAGTGTAACAAGCTGTAAGAGACCCTGTCTCAAAAACCAGAAGGGGCACAATAGATGGAAGCACCCAACACTGATCACTGACCTCTGGCTTACACACGCACATACACTCACACACGCACACACACATACACACATATACAAACACACACACATACAAACACATACATACACACACACATACACACATGCGTCTATGAACACATCTATGGACACCTGTATATAAGACACAAATTTAAAAATCCTGTGAAAATAGACTTACATATAGAGCTACATCCACAAATTACCAAATATTTACTCTCAGGATAGCTTTCTGCTAATTGATCACTATGGGCATGTACCACCAGGAGTGTTTACCTAGAGTGTTTCTGGGTTGTTGGGGTGGAACCAAGGATTTCATCATGATAGGCAAGCCCTCTACTAACTAAGCTACACACGGGTCTATACGAGGTCTTGTTAAGTCAAATTTCCCATTTAAGAAATGTGGAGTTGATTTATCAAACTTTATACTTACTATAATTTAACTTCTTGGACATTTTTACCTAGTTTTCTGCCTTATTGAAGCCATTGTAAATATTTAATCTGACATTTTCATCCAGTTTCTATCTGCAAATGTAATGAATATAATTATTTAAGATTCCCATCTAAGTTATTTAATGGTACCTCACTAAAGACTGTTCCCTGGGTGTTTGCCTCATCTTTCAAATCCAAACCTTAGGGGGATATAGACACTGTAAAAAAGAAACCTTTGGGTATAGTGGTTCATGCCTTTGGAGGCAGGAGGCTCACAGGTCTATAGAGTGAAAGCTAAGACAGTCAGAATGGTAGATATTCTGTGTGGAGAGAAAAAAGAGGGTCGTGGGGAAGGGAGGGGAGAAGGAAAGAGGAAATGGGAGGGGAGAGCTAACTCCTTCAGTGATACAGCATTAGCATCTGCATCAAGTCTTTGTGCTGTCAATTCCCATTGGATAATAAAGGAACTGTTTTGGTGTATGGCGAAGCAGCTAAGAGGCAGGCAGGAACTCTAAGCATGGATAAAGGGAAGAAGGGCAGAGTCAGAGTCAAAGATGTTCAAAAAAGCACCAGCTTAGCACGTGACCCAGATAGCTGTCGAATTCTCACTCTCTCTTCTGTATATCCCAAGTGCTGGTTTTACTAGGATTCATTAACATGCCCATGTCAAATGTTCTTTGTAAAGATTTACTCTGGTTTTGCTTTCATGTGTGTCTAATTGCAAGTGCCAGAGGATAGACACTGAATCCTCGGCAGCTACAGTTCCAGGTGGTCGTGAGGTAATGGATGAGGGTGCTGAGAACCAAATTGTAGTCCTCTGTAGGAACAGCAAGCCCTCTTCACTGCTGAGGCATCTCTCCAGCCCTTTAAATGTTTCTGAAATTAGATCCCTGAGGTCTGTAGGCCATTGGAGAGTGTAAGGATAAAGGAGACCTAGTGATGGCTTTATATTAAAGGAGTTGATGGGAGCTATTTACATTGCAATTTCAATACTTGGAAGTTAAAATCAGATACAAAGGGAGTCTGAGACCAGCCTGGTATACATAGTGTGTGTGTGTGTGTGTGTGTGTGTGTGTGTGTGTGTGTGTGTGTGTGTGAGGTGGGGACATGGTTAATATCTCTCAATATACAATCATAAGGACCAGAGTTTGGTTTCTAGCATCCCATTCATGTAACAAGCTGGTAATGCTGCAAACACCTTGCAACTCCAGCTCTGAGAGGAACTGAGACAGGAGATTTGATGCAATTGCCAACTTCCAACAAAGCTCAGAAAATCTTGAGCTCTAGGCTCAGTGAGAGACACTACCTCAAAGGAATAGGAAGAGTGATAATTTCTGGCACTCTCTTCTTGTCTGAGTGTAGCTGGGAGTTTCTGACCTGTCCAGTCCGAGGTCTAGATGTGTAGGCCTGCAGCCGCTTAGGCCCAAAAAATCACACAAAGGCTTATATTAATTACAAACTGTTTAGCTTATGGCTCAGGCTCAACATCAGCTAGGTCTGACAACTTAACTCAACCCATTTCTATTAATCTATGTCTTGCCATGTGGCTAGTGGCTTTACCTGTGTTCAATTCCATCTTGCTGTCTTGGGTGGCAGCTTGAAGCATCTCCCCTGACTCTGCCCTTCTTCCCTTTATCCATGCTTGGGATTTCTGCCTGCCTCTTAGCTGTTTTGCCATACACCAAAACAGTTCCTTTATTATCCAATGGTAATTGACAGCATATAGAAAGGCATCCTACATCACTTTCATTGTTCTGTCTAATAAAAAAGGAAGGTTTTGATTTCAACATAGAAAAATTACATATAACAAAACATCTGTCTAACAAAAATTACAGTTATAATATCTAGTCTATTTGTATTTAGTAAAATTAAAGAAAATATCCTACCTTATCCTTGTGAGTCCAAATTTCATATGTAATTTACCTTTTATTATATCTAAGGAAAACTATAATTATAACTATCAAATCCTCAACTCCATCAAAAACCACAGAAGGTTATAATATGACCTGAGTAAACTGGAAGTGCATTTCAAGCAATATCCAAATTCTTGAAATGACAGAGACCTCTGACAACATGGACAGTCACCCAAAGTTCCTCTGTACAGTTGGTGCATCCATGTTCAGCCTACAGGCCTAGAATCTCTGGCATATCTTTCAGTGAAGCAGGACATTTGAAGGACTGCTCTGCCTTCTGGCATGGTTCATTAATCGCTTCTCTCTGTGTCCTGTAGAAGGTCTGGCAGTTTTCTCCGTGAATCAGAAACCTGACAGACATCTCAGCTTGTTCTGGCAAAGTTAATAGGTCACTTTCCTATGGGTCCTGCATGTCCAGTTTATACAACATACTGTCAAGAAGTCAAGGAAAGAACAATTTCTTGTCCAGTGGCTTACTTTCGCCATAAAGAAAGTAAACTTCACATGGAATTTCTTTGATGCCCATCATCCTCATGAAATATATTGGTGCTGCCAGGAGAAGACCTGTCTCACTCTCTAGAAAGGTCTAAACTCTCAAAATATCTTAAATGCCATATTCTGTAGGTCTTTGAAGTGGTTAAAGGTTACCTATTAAATTTAAATATACATTGTATATCTAAAAAAACTTAACATGACTATAAGTTTGAATATCATAGATGATTAATTATTAATCTCTATTTCTTAATTATACATTACAATTTTAATGTAATTGCATAAACATATCTTAAACCAGAGTAGAAATATACATACAGTGTAACAATTTTTTTAAAAAAATATTTTCATTTTATTTGTATTAGTGTTTTACCTGTGTGAGTGTCAGATCCTTGGACCTGTAGTTACAGACAGTTGTGAGTTGCAATGTGGGTGCTGGGAATTGGACCCAGTTCCTCTGGAAGAGCAGTCAATGCTCTTAACTGCTGAGCCATCTCTCCAGCCCCCAGTGTAACAAAATTAACCTTAACTTTGTATCAATAAACCAAAATCCATACCAATGTAAAGTATTTTGAGATCAACTGTTGTTTTTTGGATCAAAGTGACTCAATAATCTATCTTTTTATCATTTGTATATCATATGACCTTTTTTTTTTCCCTAAAAGGAGATTGACAATAGCCATTAACCATTTAAAATGAAACAAATATTTATAAGCAATATTTTTGGAATTTGGGTGTAGCTTTCCATTACTACTTCCTGCTGACTGGAGATGCTGGGAATCTTATGAGGCCCTTAGACTGGATCATCTTAGTTGGTAGCCTTAAGCTGTTTTGGCCATCTCTTCCCATCAGAGATTTTTTTCAGGTCTTCCTTGATTCAACCTTATTTTATTTAACCTAGAATAAATCCACAGACTCACATTTTCTATTGAAATAAAAACAAAACCTCATCTCTAAAGTAGCATATCTTTTGACTTCAATTTTAAAGTCAAGTTATTTACAAAACATATAGGTTGGACTAATTGAGCATCCTTTATAATCAATTTTTTTTTAGCAGATCTTGCTTCTCCTTACTCAGCAGCCAAACAATTCATAGACAGTATAACATACAGTATTCAGACAGAGATTGCTGAAGAGACATGATGCTCTTCATTTTTGTAAAACAATTCTCAGCCCTAAGTAGAAAAAGGGCCTTGATTTTTAAGTTCATGTTGGAGTTATTATCACTGGAGTTAGAGTCTTAAGTAGCCCGTATGGACCTCAATGCTGAATGTAGCCAAGGAGAATTTTGAATTTCTCATATTGAAATTGCAGGCTTAAGCAACTGTGCCTGAATCACGCTCAAATTTTAATTACTTTTTTCATATTGTATCAGTTTAAAAAGTCTTAATGAATTTCACAGTATTTTATTATTTATTTGTACCATAATTTACATAAACTATAAATTTTTATGTGGCTTCTACTTTTATGGTGCAATAATTTTCTTTTTTTTCTTCTTCCTTTCCCTTCGTCATTCCCTGCCTTCCTGCCTTCTTGGTCTTCTTTCCCTCCTTCCTCCCTTCTTTCTTTCCTTCTCTCTCTTTCTTTATAATTTTATTGGGGCAGGGTCTCAATATACTCAAGTGTGGTCTGCGAGTCACCATGTAGCCAAGTGTAATCCTTCCAATCACACTGCCTGCAACTCTCAAGTGCTGGGATTACAGGTTTGTGTTATCAATACTGACATAAACTTAATTCTTTTATGAATTAGTGAATACTGTTAGTATAGAGAAAATTCCACAACTAATATTTGTAAGATAAAAGATTAAGAGAATATCTTAAAGTATTGCCACACATTAGCTTGAAGAACTTTCCAAATATAAAACGGTTCCAAACAATAGGTTTCACTTGTGACTTTACCTGTTTATCTTGTCTTGTTGAATTTTATTTATTTATTTTTGATAGGGCTTCTCTATTATGTAGCCTTGGCTGTCCTAGAACCTCACTATGTAGACCAAACGGCCTTGAATGCACAGAGATCCACCTGCCTTTGCCTCCTGAGTACTGGGATTAAAGTCAAGCCCCACCATGCCTGGTCTATATATATTTGAGACAAAGTTTTACACTGTAACTTAGGCTCACCTGGAATTCCAGTGAATTCTCCTGCCTCAGCCTTTGTAGTGCTAGAAGTGTAGGCATGAGCCACCAAGCCTGCCTGCCTACACACTCTCTCACTTCTCCTATCTCTCCTCCTACTGATCTCTTTCTTCTCCAGGCATTCCCCTTCTATTTTTATATCTTTGATTTTCTAAACACTTATTTTTAAAATTTATGTCTCTGTGTCTCTATGTGCAGAGGCGCACAGACTCCAGAGGAGACATTGGCTGCCCACGAGCTAGAGTTATCCACAGTTGTAAACCTCCTAACATGGGTCCTAGGAACTGAACTCTGGGCTTCTGAAAGAGCATGAAACACTCTTACTCTCTGAGCCATCTCTCCAGGACACCCATTTAAAAAATGAAACCCCACACTTTAAAAAAATAAAATCTGGTTTTTAAGTATGAAAGAAATCATGTGACCGACTGACAAAGACAACAAGAAGCACCCTTCTGGTCCACAGCTAAGAGGTGAGTGGCACCTGGACCCTCAAGCCAAGCTGAGACTGTGGTCTCTGAATCCGGGCCTGGGAACACTGCCCCCAGCATCCCATCCACACCAAACCCCACCTTAAACTAAAGGAACCTGGGAACCCCCCCCCCCAGTCCAATCCCCAGAGAAACACAGCTCTAGGGACATCCTACTGGCCAAACCATGCCCAAACAGCAGCGTACATCATCACCCACCAACAACAAGGTAAACAGAAGCCTCCTCCTCCTGGACCACAACTAACTAAAAGCTAACTAAGAACTAACTAAGAGCCACAGTCTCACAACTGACTAAAAGCCAACAAAAAGTAAACCAAGGAAGCAATGGGCAGACACCAGAGCAAGAATCCATATAACAATATAAAGAACAACAAGAGACCACCAGAAGAAGCTGATGGCTCTACAACATCAAGATCTGAACAGAACAATGAAGAGAAAACAGAAGGATACAGCATTGAAAACAACTTTATGAAGATAATAGAAGCTTTAAAAGAAGATATAAAAAAATCCCTTAAAGAAATAGAAGACAATCGAAACAAAAAATTGGAAG
Organism: Phyllotis vaccarum; assembly: GCA_033318265.1. NCBI lineage: Eukaryota > Metazoa > Chordata > Mammalia > Rodentia > Cricetidae > Phyllotis > Phyllotis vaccarum. Next base: position 30,748,754 of record JARWLC010000010.1, on the reverse strand, counting down.
AGATGAACAAATCCCTGAAAGAAAATAAAGAAAAAGGAAACAAACAGGTGAAAGAAACATTCCAGGAATTAAAAATTGAAACAGAAGCAATAAACAAGGCACAATCGAGGCTTCCCACAGAAGGAAAACCCAAAGAAGGGAAATACGCACACGATACCACCAAAAGTAACAGGAAATCACAATCATTGGTCATTAATATCCCTTAATATCAATGGATTAAATTCACCTATAAAAAGATACACCCTAACATGATGAATACAAAAACAGAAGCCATCCTGCTGCTGCTTACAAGAAACACACCTCAACATCTAAGACAGACACAGGCTCAGAGTAAAGGGTTAGGAAAAGACTTTCCAAAAAGACAGTCCTAAGAAACAAGCTGGTGTAACAATCCTAATATCTAACAAAATAGACTTCAAACTAAAATCAATCAAAAGAGGCCAAGATGGACATTATTTATTCATCTCAGGAAAAATCCACTGTTGCACGAATAAATGAAACTCAGGGATAGATCTCTGAGAAAGTCGGAGATATTAGAGAGAATAAACACCGTAGTCAGATCTTACCCAGCTGTCTTCTAGCTTCCTCAGCCTGGCTTGTCTTGGCTTCTTCTCTTCTGTCTTTCTATGCTCGCCTTAAATATTCTCTTGGTAAATTAAGGTGTGGCCCCACCACTGTCTGCCTGGAAGCCTGGAACTCTTTCCGTAAACTAAGATGACCTTGAACTCAGTTTGGATTAAGGACGTAGGTCACAACTCCCAGGATACTCCCTGTGCTGGGATTAAAGGTTTGAATCACCACTCTCTGATCCTCCTAGACTGACTGTGGTTAGATCCCTCTTATATGTCTGAAACTTTCGGAGCTTTTATTAAATCCCCACAATCCACCTAGATGAAGTCTCAATCCTGAACATTTATGCCCCAAACACAAGGACACCTACATTTGTAAAAGAAACACTACTAAAGCTTAAATCTCACACCAAACCCCACACACTAATAGTGGGAGACTCAGTAGCCCACTTTCACCCTTGGATAGATCAACCAGACAGAAAATCAACAAAGAAATAAGGGATCTAAAAGATACTATGACCCAAATGGACTTAATAGATATATACAGGACCTTCCACCCAAACACAAAGGAATATACATATTTCTCAGCACCCTATGGAACTTTCTCTAAAATTGACCACACAGTGGGACATAAAGCAAATATCAATAGATACCAAAAAGTGAGAATAACTCCTTGTATCAGACCACCATGATCTAAAGCTAGAGTTCAACAACAACAAAAATCATAGGAAGCATACAAATTTATGGAAACTGAACATCTCTCAATTGAACCACCTCTGGGTCAAGGAAGAAATTAAGAAAGAAATCAAAGACTTCATAGAATTCAATGAAAATGAATCTATAACATACCCAAACTTATGGGATACAATGAAAGCAGTGCTAAGTGGAAAACTCATAGCACTAGATGCCCATATGAAAATCCTAGAGAAATCTCACACAAGAGACCTAACAACACAGCTGAAGGCTTCACAACAATTAGAAGCAAACTCAGCTAGAAGGAGTAGACAGCAGGAAATAATCAAACTTAGATCTGAAATCAATACAATAGAAACGAAGAGAACAATACAAAGAATTAATGAATCAAAGAGTTGATTCTTTGAAAAAGTCAACAAGATAGATAAACCCATATCAAAACTAAAGAGAGAGCATATCCAAATTAACAGAATCAGAAATGAAAGGGGGACATAACAACAGACACCCAAAAAAACCAGAGAATTGTCAGGTCATACTTTGAAAATCTATACTCCCCTAAAATGGAAAACCTAGAAGAAATGGACAGCTTTCTGGACAGATACCACTTACCAAAATTAAATAAAGATCAAATTAAAGACCTAAATAGACCTATAACCCCAAAGGAAATTGAAGCTGTTATTAAAAAATCTCCCAAGTAAAAAAAAGCCTGGGACCAGATGACTTCAGTGCAGAATTCTATCAGACATTCAAAGGAAAACTAATACCAATACTCCTCAAACTATTCCATAAAGTAGAAACTGAAGGAACATTGACAAATCCTTTTTGCGATTTCCCAATCACCCTGATTCCCAAGTCTCTCAAAGATGCAACAAAGAAAGAGAACTACAGACCAATCTCCCTCATGAACACTGATGCAAAAATGCTCAATAAAATTCTGGCAAACTGAATCCAACATATCAAAAATATCATCCCAGAGATGCAGGGACGGTTTCACAAACGCAAAACTGTGAATGTCATTCATCATATAAACACACTGAAAGAAAAAAAAAACCACATGATCATCTCCTTAGATGCTGAAAAAAACCTTTGACAAAATTCAACATTCATTATAAAACTCCTGGACAGATCAGAAATACATGGAAAATACCTAAATATAATAAAGGCAATATAGCAAGCTGACAGCCAACATCAAACTGAATGTAGAAACACTCAAAGCAGTTCTACTAAAATCACAAACAAGACAAGGCTGTCCTCTCTCTTCATACCTATTCAATGTAGTTCTCAAAGTTTTAGCTAAAGCAATAAAGGAACAAAAAGAGATTAATGAGATACAAATCAGAAAGGAAGAAGTCAAACTGTCTCTATTTGCTGATGATATGACCGTATACATAGTGACCCTCAAAATTCTACCAAGGAACTCCTACAACTTATAAACACCTTTAACAAGATAGCAGAGTACAAAATTAATTAAAAAAAGAAAACAATAGCCCTTCTATATACTAAGGATAAAAGGGCTGAAAAGAAATGAGGGAAACATCAACCTTTATAATAGCAGCAAATAGCATTAAATATCTATCTTGGTGTAATTCTAACCAAAGAAGCAGCAGACCTATTTGACAAAAACATTTAAGTCACAGAAGAAAGAAATTGAAGAGGATATCAGAAAATGGAAAGATCTCCTATGCTCCTGGATGGGAAGGATCAACATAGTAAAAATGACCATTTTACCAAAAGCAACCATCAGAAAACTGTGAATCAATCTCCCTAAGTAAGGATCCAACAATACCACTATTGGGCATATCCCCAAAGGATGCACATTTGTACCCCAAAGGCATTATCTCAACTATTTTCATAGCAGCATTATTGTTATAGCAAGAACCTGGAAACAGTCTAGATGCCCCTCAGCTGAAGAATGGATTAACAAACTGTGGTACATCTACACAATGGAGTACTACTCAGCAGGGAAAAAAATGATATCCTAAAATTTTCAGGCAAATGATTGGACTTGGAGAATATCCTCCTGAGCAAGGTATCACAAGCCCAGAAAGATAGTCATGGAATGTACTCGTTCATAAGTGGATTTCAGACAAAAACAGAGAATACCCAAGCTGCAAACCACAACTCCTGAATAGATCTGGATTAGAATCAGTTTAATAGATACATCCAGAGACTCCCCTAAGAAGAGAAAATAGAGAAGATCACGTTAGCGAAGGAGTCATAACAGGTTGCAACCAAGAAGACTTGGGAACAAATCTTGAAAGAAGGAGATGATTGAGTGAGAGGAGCAAAGAGAGAGATGGGTATCTCGATAGAGGAAGCCAGTGTGGGGTTGGAAAGAGACTGGGTGTTAGGGAAATGTCCAGGAACTCACAGGATGTCCCTGGCAAAGTCTTCAAACAATGATGGGGGGGGGGTGCCTAAATCCCCTATAATCAAATGAGTAAATTCCCTAGATATCATCACACAACCTACACCCAACAGGGAATGGAAGTTGCGGCAGAGATCCAAGGCTGAACACTGGGCAGAGCTCCTGGTCCAGTTGAGAGTAGGGCAGGGTCTGTATGAGCAGGGGGATAGGGATTATAAGGAAGTTTCCCATGATGATGGCTGGGTAGAGCTCTGGGTAGCTCACTGAATCAGGAATTGATTAAATCAGTTGAGTAAATCAGAAAAACTGGAGATTCATAGGCAGGGGGAGCTAGGCCTTCCAAGGGTAGGCAACTGTCAACTGCCATGAGCAGTATGTGGAGCCTTGAGGGGTGGGATCAGACTGTGATCCTGTGCATTGGCTGGCACTTTGGAGCCCATTCCCGATAGAGGAACACCCAACCCAGCACTGACGTTGGGATGAGTGAATTGGATATACCTGGAGTGAATGTGCGCGCTGGGCTGTCCCACCTTTGGACTTGTAGCCCTTTTGGGAGAGTGGATGGGTGGATGGAGAGGGGTGAGGCTGAGGGCTCTCTGGGAGGGATTGGAAGGGGGAGGGGAGGGGGGAGTAGGGGGATACATTTATGGAGATGACTTTTTTTAGATGAAAATAAAATTGAAAAAATTCAAAAAATAAAGAAATCATGCAATAAAAGGGTTTAGCAAATGCTGTTGTTAAAAAGCACCAACTCCTCTCTTGCGTCTATACAGTCTGAAAGCAGGCGACATCTGGTATCTGCACCTGCATGTGACATCTGTCTATTAATTGTGTGTCAGACTCCTGTATCACTCTATCAAGGCATAAGAGTGACAAGGGAGTGTTTGTTTACCTAACTTATCTTATTCCCCTTCAGAGATGAGGACACGAGGAAGGAAGGCTTCACTCATTCTGTCTTCTCCTTATCAACACATCCATTCTCTCACTGGCATTGGAGCCTCTTTCTTCAGGATTCCAGTGTCTACAGAAGACCAGCTGAGACACTCAACCTTGTGGGACTGAGCAACTACTAGATTCTTGGACTTTCCATTCACAGCTAGCCATTGTTGGACTGCAGCCTGTAAGTCACTCCAATAAATCATATATACTCTGTGACTCTAGGGAACTCTGACTACACAGTATATATGCCACATTTTCTGTAACCATCCCTCTGGGTCTGGGTTCCCTACCTGAGCCACTATGAATAGTGTAACAATGAACATGATTGTAGGAATATATCCTGAGACAGGATAATTTTCATTGTTCTTTATTTTGTTGTTTAAAAATATCTCTGCTTCTGTTTTATCATGAACTTTAGACACATACATGCACAGACATTCCCAGACTTGCACACATACTCATGTACACACATGCATAGCCCCATGCACACACATGCACACGTGTGTGCACACAATGCCTGTGTTATAGGAGTGCGTCTCTGAGTTAATTCCTGCTATGTTAGGATTTGACCCAGGGCTTGGGCAGCTAAGTAAGTAACTGAGTTACAACCTCAGCCTCCCTGGTGCCATTTGTTTATTTGCTTTTGAGACAATTTGTCTTGCTCTATAGTCCAAGCTGTCAGATTCACTTTGTGGTCAGGCCTGCCTTAAACTTGGGGTGATCCTCCTGCCTCGGCATTTAAAGAGCTGGGATCAGCCTTATTTTAAGGGACTTTTTTTCTATTTAAGATACAATAAAACTTATAAGATATCCTCTGTTTAATTTCTAGGGCCAGAGAACAGAAAGGATGAGGGTTGGGGATGATCTAAGCAGCTAACAATCTTTAGGTCAAAAAACAAAGACTATTTCATTATTTAATCTAATATTTAAACATATTTAAATATGTTTGAACCTTAACTCAGATCCCAAGTTCAGGACATTTCCTGTTTACGGTCTCAACCAAGTCCAGGCAACAAGGCTTCCTAACTGCCTGTGCAAAGCTGAACTTACCTATAACTAGTGTAGGTATAATGCAAATTACTCAAGATGTTCTTCTCCCAGGTTCTGTCATAAAGTAATGACCATAGACAGAACTGACCCAGTGAAAGCTTTCCAATAGCTGCCTCAATTGCTAGAAGCTGTGGAGACTGGCCTCAAGACACAGTCCAGCTACAGTGGATCAAACACCATGGTAAGTTGGTTGGTTGGTTGGTTGGTTGGCTGGTTGATTTGTTATTTGGTTGGTTAGTTGGTTGGTTGGCTAGATTATTGTTTGGCTGGTTGGTTGGTTGGCTAGATGGTTGTTTGGTTAGATGGTTGGTTGGCTGGTTGGTTGGTTAGTTGGTTGGCTGGATGGATAGTTGGCTGGCTGGTTGGTTAGTTGGCTGCTCAACTGGTTGGTTGGCTAGTAGGCTGGTTGTCTGGATGGTTGGTTAGTTGGTTGACTAGTTGGCTGGCTGGTTGGTTGGTTGATTCGTTGAATAGTTGGTTGGCTGGTTAGATGGCTGGCTTGCTGGTTATTTGGTTGGTTATTTGGTAGTCTGGCTGGTTAGTTGCTTGGTTTGCTGATTAGTTGGTTGGTTGATTTGGCTGGCTGGCTGGTTAGTTGTCTGTCTGTTTGTCTGGTTGGTTGATTGACTGGTTGGTTGGCTGGCTAATTAATTGCTTGGTTAGTTTTCTGGTTAGTTGGTTGGCTGGCTGGATAACTGGTTAGTTGGTTGGTTGGTTTACTAATAGTGTGTTATGTAGCCCAGCAGGGCCTCAGACTCATTAGACTGCCAAGGATAACATTGAACTTCTCATCCTCCTGCCTCTACCTTCTGGAAAGCTAGGCTTACAGTTTCCTTCTTTATAAATCACAATAACCAAACATGAGATGTACTCCCTAGCTAGCTCCACATAGCTCAAGCCCTATATATAGCAGAGGGGCTCCCACCCCTGGGGCTCAGATTTTGGTACTCTCCCCCAGAGATTCTCTCTCCTCCCCACTGTCCCAGTCCTTTGTGTGCAGAGTAGCTCAGCTTTTCAGACACAGTCCTTCCCACCTTTACTTTCCCCCTTCTGCCCTGTTCCTTCTTCTCACTCTCCCGAGTTTCAATGGGGACAGAAGGAGAGGAGGGAGCAGGGAGTTGGGGCAGGGAGAATCTGAGAAGTTGCCTTCACACCCTGCTCTATTTTGTTCAATGTCTGGAGTGTTTGAGAAATAGTATCACAGCCTACAGCACCCAATGGTCTCTAGGGCCACCACAGACAGTTTGCCTTTCCACAGAAGCATGACAGTCCAGAAGTCTGTTAATACCCGATGTCAATGGCTCTCACCTCATCACTAATCCCTGTAGTGGCATCCAGTTCCCCAAAGGTGCAAGCACTGGTTCTCATGCTCTCAGGCTCCTGAGTTTGCCTTTGGACTCTTGATATCACACACACTAACTCCAGTTCTTCTTTTATCACAATGAACCCTTTACACCAGAGCTCTTCACTGCAAGGATGTTATGAGTGAGAAAACCTGAAACTTATCTCTTCTGTCCTCTTCCTCACTACAAGCAAATGATTTCTTAATCCAGAAACCATAACTCAGCTCTCTGTAGACTTTTCTTTCCCTTCATTCATTTCTGTCTTCAGTCGCAATATGCCAAGTTTTGTTGACACATACGTAATTAATGCAATGCTTCAAATTTCCATTGCTTGCTATCTAGATGCCTTTGCTGGTGCACAGCCAACTGACTGCATAGACACAAAATACAAGCAGAAAAAGAAGGAAAAGTGTAGCAGTGAGGTTTCTTGGTCCTGGGTGGCCAGAGGCCCAGACCCTGCCGCGCCAGACCCCTTAGCTGCCCGCCGCTGTTGCTCTGGCCCCAGAAATGACTCAGACGCTTATATTAACTTCATGCCGTTTGGCCTATGGCTCAGCACGTTGCTAGCTAGCTCTTACATCTTAAATCAACCCATTTCTATTTATCTTTCCTGCCACGTGGCCCGTAGCTCACCTGTGTTCCTTACATGTTGCTCCTTGGGCGGCTTGCTCGATCTGCCTGACTCGGCCCTGCTTCTCCTACCTATGCTCTGATTTCTCCTCCTACTTCTTCTATGGTGCCTGTCATGGCCCAAAACAGCTCCTTTATTTAAAGATTGATATTTACAACATACAGAAAGGCATTCCCACATCAGAAAAGAGATGAAATATTTTCTTATTTGCAAGTAGAAAACTTGCATTGTTCTTAAACAAATATTATAAAAATACACCTCTCTTAAATACTTGCTTGGCTTTTTTTTTTTTAAGTTACAGATCTTTAAGTTAATTTATACATTTGTGTCTGTGTGTATGTGAATGGGATGACAGGCAGGATGTGTGACAATCAGAGAACAATTTGGTTCTCTCTGTCCACCATGGGTCCTGGGGATCCTACTCAGATCATTGGGAATTTCACCTTCAACACCGTCCTTCTGTTCCAATATTTATGTTTTTTATTTATGCATGCTTTGTATGAAATCAACCTATTTTTATAGGTTGTAAGCCTGTAAAGTATTTAAATAGTAGCCAAAAGAATGTGATTTGTGTACAGGGGTAAAATTACTCACTATGTAAATTTGAGGATCTGAATTCAGAACCCAACTAAAAAGTCAAGTATGAGCACTCACGCTGTGACCCCACACCAGGCATGAGCACCCATGTGTGACCCCACACCAGGTATAAGCACCCATGCTGTGACCCTCGCACCAGGTATGAGCACCCGTGCTGTGTGACCCCGAACTAGGTATGAGCACCCGTACTGTGACACCCCCCCTCCCCCCCGCACCAGGTATGAGCACCCGTACTGTGACCCCGCCCTGCACCAGGTATGAGCACCCATACTGTGTGACCCCGCACCAGGTATGAGCACCCATGCTGTGTGACCCCCCCACCAGGTATGAGCACCCATGCTGTGACCCAGCACCAGGCATCATCTCTGACCGAAGGAACTAGGGAGACAATGATAGCAGAAAACCTGATTGTCCTCCTCTGGCACATTATCACATACCTAAAAAATTATGAATAAAATATTTCTTAAAAGATACATTTATGCTACTTATAAGAGTAGAACTCCTAGGCGTAAATATGATGTTATGCAAATCAAAGGAAAGAGATGATTTCATAATCCCCTGCGAAGTGGGGAGAAAATATTAGGTGTTCTTAAAACATGAAAATGGAAGTATTGCTTTGCTACTTTTTCTGATATAGATGTTTAATTTCATAAAAATCCAAGTCTCCCGGTACTCAAGTACTCACAAAAACCACTTGTTGAGTTCTTTCATTTTGTTTTTGTTTTGCTTTGTTTTTTGAAGCAAAGTCTCACTATGTGGTTAGTGCAAGCTGACCTTGAACTAGCTAGCATCCGCGCCCTCAGCCTTCATGGTGCTGGAACTGCACAAGTTTGCTGCCTATTCAACAAAATATTAAATATTCACCAATTTGTCTTTTGATTGACAAAAACATTATCCAGGGAGATGTTGAAAGATATTTCTACTTTGTATCTGTGTGTGTTTCCTATTTTGCTTGTTTTATTTTACCTTGACCAAAATCAGGTTGAGGAAGAAAAGGTTTATTGGGACAGGTTATATAGTTCACTGCCAAAGGAAGCCGGGTAGGAGCTCAGTGCTAGAACCTGGGGGCAGAAACTGAAGCAGAGACCATGGGAGAAGGCTACTTATTGGCTTGCTCTCTGGCTTGCTCAGGTACCTTTCTTATTACAGGCCAGGCCCACCTGCCGAGGGGTGGAACCTCCCATTGTGGACTGGGCCCTCCTACATCAACTAGCAAATACGGGAGGGTACACCTGCTAATCTAAGGAAAGCAACATCTCAAATAGGAGTAATTCTTTCAGCTCGGTGTGGTGACACAGGACTTTAATCCCAGCACCTGGGAGGCAAAGGTAGATGGATCTCTGGGTTCAAGGCCAGCCTGGTCTACAGAGAGTTACAGGACAGCCAGAGACACAGAGAAATCCTGTCTCCAAAGACCAAAGAGTTCCTCTTCCTGTTTGTGTCAAATTGACAGAAAACTAACCAGCACAATGTGTGTGTGTGAGTGTGTGTATATGTGTCTGTATGAGTGTGTGTGTCTGTGTAAGTGTGTGTGTCTATGTGTGTGTCTGCATGTGTGTGTCTGTGTGTGTGTGTTTGTGTGTCTGTATGAGTGTGTGTGTTGGGGGGTGTACATGCCATGGCATGTGTGTGGAAGTCTGTAGACTACTTTTTAGAATGAGCTCTCTCCCTCTATTGTGTGGGCAGGGTCTAAGGCACTTTGGTGCTTTGAGTAAGGCTTTAACCTACTGAGCAACCTTTGTGAAGCCTGTGGAAAATGATGAAAGTTGTGTAAGGGAAACAGTATAGGAACCAAATATGAACAAGAAATTTTGGAAGATTCAGACTGCACAGTACGGAACACTTGCTGTATAGCACAGGAAAAAAAAAATCATATGGATCAAGCTCACCCTGGAATCTGCTTAACTAAATATTGTAAGTGCTGTTATACCTATAATTTGATTAAGCACATGAAGGAGCTACCAAGAGGTCAGAACACTTGTTGATTGGCAATGTTGTTAGGATCAAGTGTGATCTGGCCTGATATGATAACCAGCTGGCCATAGATGTCTATGAATGAAGAGACCTCACAGGGGACATGGCAGGACTCAGCTGTGGGCACCCGGAGACACTTAGAAGTTGTCTCTGCATATAACCTTATTTTTATAATAATAACAGAAAGTGGAGAAGAGAGGGAGAGAGAGAGAGAGACAGAGAGAGAGAGTGTGTGTGTGAGAGAGAGCGGGCTCTGGGATGAACAGAAGCAACAGAATGACAGCTGAGGAAATTCTTCTTAAACTGGGCTTAAACTCAGAACTCGGGAGGGTGTGGCTTCAGAAACTAACCAATGTAGTAATAGTTCATGAGGTTAGAAGTATTTAGTTAGAGATGGGGCTGCAGATATGGGGTAGCTTTATATGATGAAGAACTGACTCTCATCCCTTATTAACTCCAAAACAAGACAACAACAACAAAACAAATAAAACCTTAGTTTCCGAATCTAGAATCCAATTTTGCTTCATATATAAGCTCAAAATTGTTATTGTACATGTTTATATGTATTACACTTTTTTTTCTGAGAAATGAAACTAGTCTATAAATTGAGGGATTCTATTTAATTTGATTGAGAGAGTTGTGTAACACCAAGCCAGAACTGTTCATAACCCATTCAGCAACTGAACCAGGCCTGAGCTGATATGAGATTTTAAATATCAGGCCATGGCACTTTCCTCAAAAAACAAGACCCTCTCCCCATTTCCAAAGGTCCCTGGGGCTGAGGGTGGCTCAGTGGTACTTCTTTGCTTGTTTGGTCTGAGGCCATGTGCTTGCTTCCTTGTTATACAAAATAAATACAAAACCCAAATGTGGCCAGCCCTAGAGTTTTCCCTGCATTTACTAACTTGAGCAAGGAGGTCCTCTGAGAGAGCTTTAGGTCAGTGCAAGCTGCATGAGGAAACATGGTATAGGGAACCTCGAGTTGGCTCAAAACACCCCAAGACCAAGTTCTAAGCCTTAAGGAAAGTCAGGAAGTGAGAGACAGAGATGAGAGATAGAGCCCAGGGAGAAGGAAGGGGAGTGAGAGAGAGGAAGGAGTTTTTGTCCTGGAGTGGTACAAAGGACAGCCTCCGGATAGAGAGAAGACAGATGTGGCCCATAGGAAAATGGCAGTTTATAAAGGGGAAAAGGGGATTCCTCAGTGCCCCCACCCCCGTGTTAGAGTGAGGTGTTTTACATTTTGATAGAGCACATTAATTAGGATGGCCACAGAGGGCTTTTGATAGCTGGACTTCAATACCTTGATAGCTACACCTTAGTAGTCAGCCTCAGGAGAAAGTGGCCAAATAAAGGAATAGACTTTGGGTAGTTTTTTGTTTTGTTTTGGTTGTTATCTTTTGCAAGGCAGAGAGAATGGGGAAGGGCAAGGCCTGCCAGAGCCATGTTTTCAGGCTTCAGGCTGGTCAGAGTCCTTTAAGTTTTCTGAAAAGACACAAACAAAACTAAATACAAAACTTCAGACCCTAGGCTAGCATCTAGAAATCACTCATATGCTTGCTAGAAGAAGCCCACCCCAGACCCATGAATCAGAATCTTTATTGTGTTCTCAGAAAGAGTCTCATACAGCCTAGGCTGGACATAAACTCAGTGTATAGCTGAGGATGACTTACAATTCCCATTCTCTTGCCTACATGCCCAAATTTTAGGATTGCATGAGTGCTCTGCCACCCTTGCCTTATGGAGAGCTGAGGATGGAACCCAGGGCTTTGTGCATGCTAAACATTCTACCAAATAGGCTACATCCCAAGGTCCCAGAAGCTAGATTGTAACAAGATCCAGTGACTCATAGGCAAGTGATAAACAGTAATTATATGAGAATTATTATACCTCTCACATCAATCCATATTCATCAGAGGCAGTGCAGATAGATATCTGGTTCCATTGTTATACAGTGTGGTCAGCAGATAATTTTGTAGATATTCTGTTTTATTTTAACTCCCTTTCTGTAAATTTTTCCTTTTTTATTAGTGTGTTACGTACATTTTTGAAATGATGAGTTAATTTCAAGATAATAAGGAAGATAGTTTCATTAGAAGACATGCTGCTCTGAGAACTGAGGACCAGGATGTTGATGAAAGTGTTTGTGCCACCAGCAACTCCCAAAGAAGCACAATGAGACTTACATTAATTATAAATGTTTGGTCAATAGCTTAGGCTTGTAATTACCTCCTACATTTTAAATGAACCCATACTTCATAACTATGTTTTGCAATGTAGCTTGGTATCTCAGTATGGCATATCCATCTTTTTTCTCCCTGCTTTTGATCCAGACTCCTCAGACTCCACCTTTCTTCTTCCTAAAATTCTCTTAGTATGGTTCTCTTGACCAATCTCTCCTGCCTAGCTACAGGCCAGTTAGCTCTTTATTAACCAATAAGAGTAACATATTTATAGTATAAAAAGATTATTCTGCAGCATTTCTAAAATTATTTACAACAAAACAGTTATTAAGTAAGAACTCCAGTTATAATGTTTGTATTTGGAAAAACTAAAGAGCATATTCTATTATCTGTTTTATCTTGGTGAATATAAAGTTCTACAAGTAATTTATCTTTTTATCAAAACTAAGGAAAACAATAATTGTAACTTCTAGTCTTGAACTTCATCAAAGACCCAAGAAAGGTGAAATGTTACTTACTGACAGGGACATTGGCCATCTGGACAGTCATTCTAGACTCTTCTGTGACATTGGTATAGCCAACTAAGATAGACTTTCCTGTGAAGCAGAGAATTCTGAAGGTCTGTCCTACTTTGTCTTGGCAAAGTTTAACAGTCATCTTTCTTATGTCCTACTGGTCCAGTTAAGGTAGTAACTGTCAGCAATTGAGGCAAGAACAATTTCTTTGCCCATATGGCTAGCTTTTGCCATTAAGAAAGCAAGCTCCATATGGAGTTTCTTCAATGCCCATTATCTTCTCTGAAGTAATTGGTGTTCCCAGGAGCAGACGTGTCTCACTTTCATTAAAAAGACAAAAACAAACAACAACAAAATCCTTATGATATTGAAGCATCTTAAATTCTGTTGCTTTCTGGGGTATTTGAAAGCTACCTCTCTATCTAAAGTATGTCTCTGACTTTGAAAGCACATCTAACATGACTACATGTTTGACTATTATAAATGACTATTATTCAATATTTCTTAGTTATGTATTACATTTTTTAAAGCATTCACTTATTTATTATATATGTAGTGTTCTGCCTGCATGTGTTTCTGCAGGCCAGAAGAGGGCACCAGATCTCATTACAGGTGGTTTCTGGGAATTGAACTCAGGACCTCTGAAAGATCAGGCCATACTCTTAACTACTGAGCCATCTTTCCAGGCCATATACTACGTTTTAAATGTGCTGCATAAATACAATAGCCTTTTTTTAAAAAAAAAATAGTAGAAACATACATATAGTAAAACAAAATTAACTTTAAATTTTACATCAGCATATAAAATTCTAAACCAGTGTAAAATATTTAAGACTAGAAGTTACTTTTGGGTTTAAAATAGATTCAATAATCTACCATTTTATCCTATCATATATTTTCCTCTTCAGAAAGAGACCCCTTAATCTAATCTTCTTTGTTCAGCTTTTTTCCCTGAGCATTACCAATAATAGCTTGTAACTAATCCTCCTTAACTGATGACAAACATCTGTAACCAATCATCTGGAAATGCGGGCACGGTTCTCTGAACTACTTCCTGTTGTTTGGGGACTCTAGTAATCTTTGGACTCTGAGAACATTTATAATATTGGTTAAGTCTTGGCTGTAGTAGTCTGTGAGTCTGGACCATCTTAGCTAGCAGCCTCAAAACGGTTCTAGATGTCAAACTCTGAAGAAACTGCAGCAGAGGCCCTCTGAGACGTCGGATCTTCTGGACCACCTGTTTTCATTGATGTTTTATCTTCTCGCTCTGAATATACATAAAGTTTTAAGGTAATATTCCTTAAGTTAGTCTGCATTTATCAGTCTGTGTCACCACATGTCTCATGGCTTTTGGTGTGTCTATTACATCTTGCTCATGTAGTTCAGTGTCTCCTCTGGTTCCTTCTTTCTTCTCCCTGTGTCTCTCTTAACACAATCCAGGTGGTTATGTCCTGTCATGCCACAGGCCAAAGTAGCTTCTTTATTAACCAATGGTAGCAACACATATTCATAATATACAGAAGGACCATGCTACAGCAGACAGTGGCTGGGGGACACCTCTCTGTACTAACACCCATGTGAGAAATTGTGGGAACCTGTCATGTATCTTAGCTCTTGGCATACTGGCAGCTAGCTGCAAGGAGATGTGTGTCTGCACTATGGCTATCATGAGAGGCACAAAACTAGGAAGCCAAAAATAGGTGCTATTTTTGTACATTTAGAACCCTTTTAAAGCTTTTTGGGGGTGACCCAAGCAGCCTTGGTGACAACTGGAAAGTCACAGACCCCTGGCACACAGCTGACTAAGAGGTGAGTGGCACTCATCACTCCCATGCTGGAAACGCAGGCCCTGGAACCACACCCCTACCCAGCTCTGCCACAAACCCAAGCCAGCAAGAAGACCCCTGAAAGCCCATGACCACCAAAACCCAGCAGGTGGTTTGTCCCATGGCCAAACCCGGCCCCAACCCCAAACTGAATCATCACATGACAAACCCAGTGACCTCTGTAACAACTGGAAAGCCACAGACCCCTGACCCACAGCTGACTAAGACTTAACTGAGGAAGCAGTGCAAGAATACATATAACAACGTAAAGAACAAGACACCACCAGAAGAAGCTGGTGGCTCTACACTATCAAAACCTGAGCATGCCAATGAAGAAGAAGCATAACCTTAAAAATAACTTCATGAAGATAATAGAAGCCTTAAAAGAAGGTATAAAAAAAAAGAAGAAAATAGAAACAAAAAAACCCCCAGAAGATAACAAATCCCTGAAAGAAACAAAGAAAATCAAGAAAAAGAAAGCAAACAGGTGAAGAAAACACTCCAGGAATGAAAAATTAAAACAGAAGCAATAAAGAAGACAATACTGGAATAGAAAACCTGAATAAATGAATCAGAACCACAGCTGCAAGTATAATCAACAGAAGGTAAAAGATGAAAGAGAGAATCTCTGGAGTGAAAGATTAAATAGTAGAAATAGTTATGCCAGTTAAAGAAAACACTAAAACCAAAAAAGTCATAATACAAAATGTTCAGAAAGTGTGGGACATCATGAAGAGACCAAACCTGAGAATAATCAGAATTAAAGAAGGAGAAAAATACCAGCCCAAAGGCACAGAAAATATATTCAACAAAATCATAGAAGAAAACTTTCTCAGCCTAAAAAAGGAAAGGTCTATAAAAATATAATAAGCTTACAGAACACGAAATATACTAAACCACCCAAAAAAGTCTGCTCACTACATAATAATTGAACTCTAAACCTACAGAACAAAGAAAAAATACTAAGAGCTGCAAAGGTAAAAGGCCAAATTATCTATAAAGGCAGACACATCGGAATAACACCAGACTATTCAATGAAAACTATGAAAGCAAGAAGGTCCTGGTCAGATGTTATACAGACACTAAAAGAGCATGGCTGCCAATCCAGACTACTATACCCAGCAAAACTATCAACCACCATAGATGGAGTAAACAAGATATTTCATGACAAAACCAGATTTAAACAATATCTATCCACAAATCCATTAACACCTAAAATAACAGAAAATAACAATCACTGGTCATTAATATCCCTTAATATTAATGGACTCAATTCACTTATAAAAAGACAGACTCTAGCACAATGGATATAAAACCAGAGCCCATCTTTCAGCTGCATACAAGAAACGCAAATCAAATTCAAAGACAGGCATAGGCTCAGAGTAAAGGGTTTGTAAAAGACTTTTCAATCAAATGGTCCTAAGAAACAAGCTGGTGTAGCTATCCTAATATCTAACTAAATAGACTTCAGACTATAATCAATTAAAAGAGACCCAGGAGAGATATTATTTACTCATCTCAGGAAAAATCCACCAAGATGAAGTCTCAATCCTAAATATTTATGCCCCCAACACAAGGGTACCTACATATGTAAAAGAAACATTACTAAAGCTTAAACCTCACATCAAATCCCACACACTTCAATACCCCACTCTCACCAATGGATATGTCTACTAGACAGAAATTCAACAGAGAAATAAGGGATCTAACACATATTATGACCTAGATGGACTTAATAGATATATACAGAACTTTCCACACAAACACAAAGAGATACACTTATTTCTCAGCACTTCATGGAACATTCTCTAAAACTGACTACATACTCAGTCATAAGGTAAATATCAATAAATACAAAAAAATGGGAATAACTCCCTGTATCATATCAGACCTCCATAGTCTAAAGTTAAAATTCAACAACAATAGAAATCACAGAAAGCCTACAAACTTATGGAAATTGAACATCTCTCAATTGAACCACCTCTAGACCAAGGAACAAATTAAGAAAGAAATCAAAGACTTTCTAAAATTCAATGAAAATGAATCCATGATATACCCAAACTTATGGAACACAATTAAAATAGTGTAAAGAGAAAAAAAATCACAGCACTAGATTCCTATATGAAAAAACTAGAGAAATCTCATACAAGAGACTTAA
This sequence comes from Phyllotis vaccarum, assembly GCA_033318265.1. Taxonomy (NCBI): domain Eukaryota; kingdom Metazoa; phylum Chordata; class Mammalia; order Rodentia; family Cricetidae; genus Phyllotis; species Phyllotis vaccarum. The sequence continues at coordinate 30,731,911 of JARWLC010000010.1, read as the reverse complement.
AAGCATAGCTGAAGGCTTTAGAAAAATTAGAAGCAAAATTAGGAGTAGACAGCAGGAAACAAACTTAGGGCTAAAATCATTACAATTTAAACAAAAAGAACAATATAAAGAATCAATGAATCAAAGAATTGGTTCTTTGAGAAAGTCAACAAGATAGATAAAACCTTATCCAAACTAACCAAAAGATAGAAAGAGAATGAGTATCCAAATTAATAGAATCAGAAATGAAAAGGAGGACATAACAACAGACACCCAGGGAATCCAGAGAATCATCAGGTCATACTTTGACTATACTCCACTAAAATGGAAAACCTAAAAGAAATGGACAACTTTTTGGACAGGTACAACTTGCCGAAATTAAATCAAGACCGATAAATGACCTAAACAGACCTATAACTTCTCAAGAAGTTGAAGCTGTTATTAAAAGTCTCCCACTGGGGGGGGGGGGGAAAGCCCAGGGCCAGATGATTTCAGTGCAGAGTTCTGCCAGACATTCAAAGAAAAACTAATATCAACACTCCTCAAACTGATTCATACGGTAGAAATGGAAGGAACATTGCTGAACCCATTTTATGAGGCTACAATCACTCTGATACCTAAGCCATTCAAAGATGCAACAAAGAAAGAGAATTACAGACCACTTTCCCTCATGAACATTGATGTAAAATAATCCCATTAGATTCTGGCAAACCAAATTCAACAATGTATCAAGAAAATCATACACCATGATCAAGTAGGCTTCATCCCAGAGATGCAGGGATGGTTCAACATACGAAAAACTGTGAATGTCATCCATCATATAAACAACCTGAAAGAAAAAAAAAAAAAAAAACACGATCATCTCCTTAGATGCTGAAAAAGCCTTTGACAAAAATCCTACACTCTTTCATGATAAAAGTCCTGGAGAGATCAGGAATACAGGAAAAATACCTAAATATAATAAGGGCGATATACAGCAAGCTGACAGACAATATCAAACTAAATGGAGAGAAACTCAAAGCAATCTCACTAAAATCAGGAACAAGACAAGGCTGTCCTCTCTCTCCTTACCTATTCAATATAGTTCTCAAAGTTTTAGGGAAAGCAGTAAGAGAACAAAGGGAGATTAAGGGGATACAAATTGGAAAAGAAGTCAAACTATCTCTATTTGCAGATATGATTGTACACTAAAATGACCCCCCAAATTCTTCCAGGGAACTCCTACAGCTGATAAATACCTTTAGCAATGTAGCAGAGCAAAAGATTAATAGTCCTCCTATATATTAAGGATAAAAGGACAAAAAAAAAAAAAAAAGAAATAATGGAAACGCCATCCCTTATAATAGATGAAACAGCATTAAATATCTTGGGGTCACTTGTATTAAGTTTCTGGCATGTATAGCCTGTGGTTCAGACCCGCAGTCGCATGGTTCTCAGTCCCATAGAATCACACAAACGCTTATATTAATCCCACCCTGTTTGCTGATTGACCTGGGGCCCAGGCATATAACTTGCTACCTCTTTACTGTTAAACTAACTCGAGATTCTTACCTTGTTCAGCTATGTGGCTCAGGACCTTTTATCACCAGCATTTCAACTTCCTTCCTCTGCATCTCACTGGCTTCTCTCTGGCATCTCTGTTCTGCTCTTCCTGTTCCCAGAGTTTTCTTAGTCTGGTAGCCCCGCCCATACTTCCTGTCTGTCTTCGGCCAATCAGTTCTTCTATTAAACAAGTAGGTGGGACAATTATTTATAATGTAACAGAACATAGTCCCACTATAGTAACTCTAACCAAAAAAAAAAAAAAAATTTGCCTGAAGTTTGCAGGCAAATGGATGGATTTGGAGAATATCCTCCTGTAACAGTGGGTTTCTGACCTGCCTAGTTCAACAGTTTGGACCCACCCACTGCCGCTTATCTGGACCAGCAATCCCAAAGTTCCAAAGAAACACATAGAAATTTTATATTACTTTCATGCTGTTTGGCCTATGGCTCAGGCACATTGCTAGTTAGCTCTTAATTCAACCCATTACATTATTTTGTCCTGCCACATACATGTTGCTTCCTTGGGCAGCTGGGTCGATCGCTCTCTCAACTCTGCCCTATTTTTCCTACCTATGCTCTGATTCCTCTATCTACTTCTATGGTGTTTGCCAAGGGCCAATACAGCTCATTTATTTAAAGAATGATACAGAAAGACATTCCTACATCATCCTCCTGAGCAATGTAACACACACCCAGAAAGATAGGCATGGGATGTATTCATACATAAGTGGATTTTAGACAAAAAGCAAAGAATACCCAAGCTGCCAACCACAACCCCTGAACATCTTAGGATCAGAAGGAACTTAAGAGAGACATCCAGGAATCCCCCTTGGAAGAAAAAATATAGAAGATCTCCTGAGTAAATTGGGATCATAATGGGTAGTAACCACGAAGAGGTGGGAACAAATCATGAGAGAAGGAGATGGTTGTGTGAGAGGAGCAACAAAGAGGGAGAAAAAAGAGATGGATATCTTGATAGAGGAAGTCTATTGGGGGGGAGGGTTGTAAAGAGGTCAGATACTAGGGAAACCTCCAAGAACCCACAGGATGTCCCTGGCTAGGTCTCCAGCCAATAGTGGAGGGGGTGCCTCAACAGGACTTCCCCTATAATCAAATGAATGACGACCCTACAAGTCATTATAGAACCTTCATCCAGCAATGAGCAGAGATGGAAGCTGAGACCCATAGCTAAGCAGCAGGTTGAGCTCCCAGTCCAGTTAAAGAGAGAGGGGAGTCTATATGAGCAAAAGGATAGGGATTATGAGGAGGAGTCCCACAGAGATGGCTGGTTGGAGCTTTGGGGATCTCACTGAATCAAAAGACGCTGGAGAATCATTAGGAAAAGGAACTAAACCCTCCAAAGTTAGATGACTATCGAATGGCATGGGCAATATGTGGACCCTCATGGAGTAGGCTCCTGTGCACGAACTGGAACCTTAGAGCCCATTCCCTATGAAGGAATACCTAATCTAGTCCTAATATTGGGATGGGGGAATTGGATCTACCTCAAATGGATTCACCAGACTGAACTGACACACCTTGGGACTCCTTGAGGAAAGGATGGAGGATGGGGTGAGGGGAGGCTGAGAAAGGACTAGAAGGGATTTAGAGGAGGGAAAGGAGGGCGAGCAGGGGGATATATGGAAAAAACCCTTTTTAAATATATAAATAAGCTTTTAGGGGTCTTATGTGGATCTATGCAGCACGGTAGACACCATTTGTATGTAGAGTTTTCTTTTCCAAGCAACCACAAATTACAAATACTTGGCAGATAGCTCAGACTTATCCCTAACTAGCTCTTACAACTG